>JAWZYU010000002.1:24209560-25538226 GCA_038380435.1 Ryuthela nishihirai
GCTGCTTGAGGGTTTATATATATATTAATTCATTCTTAAACATAATTCTGCATTAAAAATTTTCATTTGTATTTAAGTCTGTTATAGCTATCTAGCTCTTTTGGCAGCACATTCTTAAATTATGTCATTAAAGGCCATTTTCTTCTTAGAAACGTATTAAATGTTCGTAATAAAAAATTGAGGTAAAAAACAAAGGCTGATGCGGGCCCCAGTCCACGATATAAGTAGTGCAGACCGACTTCTCCTGACCTATATGGGGGCGGGGGTGGCTCAGTCGGTAGCGCGCCAGGCTCGTAATCTGTACTTCCCAGGTTCGAGTCCCAGCTGGGTCAGCGTTGAGATTTATCTCCGCAAAATTTCCCCGCTCTGCCCATGGTCAGTAGGGGACACCGATGGACTTGGAAAGGCCGCCGTCCGTCGGATGGGACGTTAAGCCGTGGCCCCGTGTGCGGGAGAACCATACCCTGTGCACGTTAAAGAACACGCTGGATGGCCTTGACGGGAGGCTACCATCTGTCTCCCAACAGCTGTTCCAGTGGGTCCCCTCCCCCAACCTTCTCTGAGCCTTCGGGGTCCATGTGACCTGGCCATTTAGCCCATGATGTGCAAAAAAGTGCCGCTCAAAGGTAAAACAACCCAACCTGACCTATATTCACCGTTGGGGGCAGCATTGCCTCTGTTTTGGATTCCAACTGTTTTCACATGATGCAGTGGTTCGAACCACTGGCATTCATGTAGAAAAGAGTAAAAATTATTTCAAGTGTAATGTCTTAAATATAAATAGGCACTAATGATGTAAATATACTAGAATAAGTCAGAAAGTAAGGTTTCCATTTTGTTCCCCACCAAATTAACAAACTTCTGGGATTGTGTCACCACCTCATGTTAGTACCAAATAGTGTCACTAAGTGGCAGCAGCCATCACTTGTTAGGTACTCGTGTCAAAGAATGCTTAAGGAAAAGATTTGGGATTCGGATAAGCGTTAAGTGGCGCCTCTTCTCGAATGTTTTCTGACACTGATTCCTAGAAAATAGGTGTGCGGCCAGAAAAATAAATGTAAGGAAGACACTCTCTGCCAGGCTCTGTTTGTGCAGAGCAATCATTTTTGCAGGCTAT
This sequence comes from Ryuthela nishihirai, assembly GCA_038380435.1. Taxonomy (NCBI): domain Eukaryota; kingdom Metazoa; phylum Arthropoda; class Arachnida; order Araneae; family Heptathelidae; genus Ryuthela; species Ryuthela nishihirai. The sequence continues at coordinate 24,210,678 of JAWZYU010000002.1, forward strand.
TAAGTTTGTCTTAGTCTTAAAATGACCTAAAAGTTTAAACCTGACCTAGGATCATTGGCTTCTTTGGTTAGAGTAGTAGATTGGCCTAACTTATTTAATATTCTCTCTTTTAGAAGTGAATTTTCCGATAGAGGAACCTTAGAAATGTTCTTAAAGGAATTTGGAAGATTCTAAAAAAATTAAAGCTATGTTTATAAATACTTTTAATCCTTTTACGAGTATTAACGTGTTTTAGTGATGGGCTCACTAAAATTATCTATATAAATAGCATTTGCGCTTTGTTGTAAATAGAATAGCTCTCTTATTACGGATTTATGCGGGGCGGGGGTGGCTCAGTCGGTAGCGCGCCAGGCTCGTAATCTGTAGTTCCCAGGTTCGAGTCCCAGCTGGGTCAGCGTTGAGATTTATCTCCGCATAGTTCCCCGCCTTGCCCACGGTCAATAAGGGACACCGACGGGTTTGAAAAGGCCGCCAGTTAAGCCGTGGCCCCGTGTGTGGGAGAGCCATATCCTGTGCACGTTAAAGAACACGCTGGATGGCCTTGACGGGAGGCTACCATCTGTCTCCCAACAGCTGTTCTAGTGGGTCCCCTCCTCCAACCTTCTCTTGAGCCTTTGGGGTCCATGTGACCTGGCCATTTAGCCCATGGTGTGCAAAAAAGTGCTGCTCAGAGGTAAAACAACCCAAAACAACCCAACTGGAATATATCTATATAAATAGCATTTGCGCTATTGCAAATAGAATAGCTCTCTTATTACGGATTTATGCAAAGTATGTGCTGCCATCTATTAACTCTGTGTACAAGTAACAAGCTCACTGAGTTTTTATTGAAAATATATTTTATTATATGATACTTAATGATGTAAAAACTTAACGTGTATTGAAATATAAAGAACAGTTTTTAATAAGCTAAATAAATATAGATAATTTAGAAAAAAATAAAAACATAATTTAGAGTGTACTTTGTTATTTTCTTTACAAGTTAAAGCTTTAAAAACCTCTAAAACGAATAGGAAAATATTACACTGGAATAGAAATCTAGTCCACCCCACCACCCCTTATATTTCTAGATATCCGGGGAGGTGTTGGCCTGGTGCACAAACCTATAAATAAAAGTTTTATTTCGTTTCTGCACCTGAAAAGTGTTTTTCCTATATGCAGGGGGGCGGGGGTGGCTCAGTCGGTAGCGCGCCAAGCTCGTAATCTGCAGTTCCCAGGTTCGAGTCCCAGCTGGGTCAGGGTTGAGATTTATGTCCGCAAAACGCTCCTCCCTGCCCACGGTCATCCGTGGGCAGGGAGGACGTTAAGCCGTGGTCCCTTCTGCAGGAGAGCCATACCCTGTGCACTTTAAAGAACACGCTGGATGGCCTTGACGGGAGGTCTCCTCCCCCAACCTTCTCTGAGCTTTCGGGGCCATGTGACCTGGCCATTTAGCCCATGGTGTGCAAAAAAAACAACCCAACCCATGGTGTGCAAAAAAGTGCCGCTCAGAGGTAAAACAACCCAACCCATGGTGTGCAAAAAAGTGCTGCTCAGAGGTAAAACATTTGACGGGGGGGGGGGGGGATAAACCAACCCTTGACGGGAGGATTCCATCTGTCTCCTAACAGTTGTCCTGTGGGTGCGACCTTGGCCATTCAGCTCATTGTGTGCGAAAAAGTGCTGCTTAGAGGTAAAAAGCCAATTCTGACGGCAATATTAAGAAATTGCTGAAAACCAGAAATGATAAAACGAACTTTTTGAAAATATAAATTACATCAAATATTTCTCAATGCATTGAACCTGCGACGGATTAGCATAATAGTCGAGGGCAGACAACCCTTAAGAAGCGAAATATTTATTTTTTTAGAAAGATAAAAAGAGATGGATGTAGAGAGATGAAAGAATGTGAGATTGGAAGGTAATGAAAAATCAGATCTCCCCTCTCTACATGAATCTCTCTTATCTCTATATGATGATATTATTATTCTATTCGTACGATCGTAGATAAGAATAGCTTCAAAACATCTGAAACTCCTTTATTTTTTAGCCATGTAAAAATATTGACTTGGTTTTTGTAATTTTTGAAATTGTAGATGTAATGAAACAAGTAAAAAAATATTACATTTAATAAATTGTTCAGATCTCTCCTCCCTTTATAGCAAATTCCTTAATTTTTATTATTGTTTCGTATTTTTTTTATCCCTGTATATTAGGTAACTTACTGGCCGAGGGGGGGGGGGGGGGGTCATTTTTAGATTTGGCCGGGCCAAATATTTTTTAATCCGGCCCTTGCATTGAACAGATCAAAGAAAAGTCGATTTCACATGTACGTTCTTTCTGTAGGAGAGGAGGCGTATGGAATGATATCTCTGCGGATGTTCATTGTTATATTGTTCTTCTGTCAACTATAAAAGACTGTTGGTTGGGTTGTTTTACCTCTGAGCGGCACTTTTTTGCACACCATGGGCTAAATGGCCAGGTCACATGGACCCCGAAGGCTCAGAGAAGGTTGGGGGAGGGGACCCACTGGAACAGCTGTTGGGAGACAGATGGTAGCCTCCCGTCAAGGCCATCCAGCGTGTTCTTTAATGTGAACAGGGTATGGCTCTCCTGCACACGGAGCCACGGTTTAACGTCCCAGCCGACGGACGGTGGCATTTCCAAGCCCATCGGTGTCCCCTACTGACCGTGGGCAGGGCGTGGAATTTTGCGGAGATAAATCTCAACGCTGACCCAGCTGGGACTCGAACCTGGGAACTACAGATTACGAGCCTGGCGCGCTACCGACTGAGCCACCCCGCTAAACAACCATAAAAGACTATTGTTCGCGGCTTACCAAAGAAGGGGAGATTCTCCTCTAAAGATATTTCTTTCTGTGATGTTTTTCTACTGAGATGTCGCCTTCCTATATGGCTTTCTATAGCATATCTCTATGGCGTTTGCCATAGAGAAGACTATAATCTCTATGGCGTTTGCCATAGAGAAGACTATAATCTCTATGGCATTTGCCATAGAGAAGACTATAATCTCTATGGCGTTTGCCATAGAGAAGATTATAATCTCTATGGCGTTTGCCATAGAGAAGACTATAATCTCTATGGCGTTTGCCATAGAGAAGACTATAATCTCTATGGCGTTTGCCATAGAGAAGACTATAATCTCTATGGCGTTTGCCATAGAGAAGACTATAATCTCTATGGCGTTTGCCATAGAGAAGACTATAATCTCTATGACGTTTGCCATAGAGAAGACTATAGAAGACTATACTGACAGGCTCCTGTCAGACCTTTGTAGCAAGTATCTGCTTGTGGGATAATTTATTTTATTTTTAATTATAAAATGCTGTTGGATTGGAGACTCAAGAGACAACAAGAGAAAAACTAAGTAGAAACTGGATGAATTAAGGACATCGTTGCCCAAGACCAAGCTCAATGGATCCCGTGGATTTTAAAATTTGTAGGAACTAATTAATCCAGTTACTACTTGAATCTGTTGTATGTCTTAACGAATCCTTCAAAATTTGCAGGGGCGGGAGGGGGTATTGAATTATGAGCTTATTTCGTTTCAGGGAATGGTTGGAGATCTAGATAAAGCTTTCAGTGTAACCACGAAAATTTCATTTAATTCTCACCGTAAGATAAAAGTAAAAGGTTTCAAATATCGTATCTGGGGCTATTAAAAGCGAGAAACAGGATTGTATCACAGGGACTAGTTAGCAACAGGAAACAAGCTGCAGCCAAAGAATAAAGATAACTCTTTTTTTTGCACTACTACGTATCAGTTTTAGTTTTTAATTAGGATGTTTACTTATGTATCACTGTCGTTCGAGCTGTTAATGTGATCACGATAATAAGGACTTTGGTTAAACCTGGAAGCATTATTTTCCGGGCGGGGGGAAGGGAGGACTGAGAATAAGACATAACCCCCGTCAAGGCCATCCATAAGTAGGGTTACCCAGTTACTAAAATATTCCACCGGATAGGAAAGATTGAAATATTTTATACGGAATAAAATTTTATATTGTGTTTTTTAACTCTATTTTTAATATCCGACATATCCTATGGGGCTAAGATAGAATTATATAAACACAACGGTTTCGGATTTCAAAACAAGTAAACAAGTTTGAGATTTCGTATAAGACGACCGGATTTTCAGGGGGGATCTCTGATTTGTTCCCCCCCCCAGGTACATCCCTGACTAAGGATGCCCGAAAACAAAACGAAAATAAGGGAAATTTATTATTGAAAATACACGTATAAAATGTTTTTTCATATTTATGAATAAAATTAAAGTTTTGCTTCTAAAACAAACAGAAACTTTTTTAAATTAAGATTACATTTCGTTAATAAAAAAAAATTAATTTTGGTACACCTGATATTATTCAGGAAAATTTTTCGATGAACTGATACAGAGGGAGTAACTGCCCCACGCCCTTGCCGATGCCCGTGGTTGTTAACATACAGGCAAATGATACAGGTACTCGGCATAAAAATGGAAACTGTTATGTTAATAGGGAGTTGGGTTGTTTTACCTCTGAGCGGCATTTTTTTGCACACAATGGGCTAAATGGCCAGGTCACAAGGACCCTGAAGGCTCAGAGAAGGTTGGGGGAGGGAACCCACTGGAACAGCTATTGGAAACAGATGGTAGCCTCCCGTCAAGGCCATCCTGCGTGTTCTTTAAACGTGCACAGGGTATGGCTCTCCGGCACACTGGGCCACGGCTTAACGTCCCATCCGACGGACGGCGGCCTACTGACCGTGAGCAGGGCGGGGAATTATTGCGGAGACAAACCTCGACGCTGACAGCCGGAACTCGAACCTGGAAACTAGAGATTACGAGCTTGGCGTGCTATGTAGAGTTCTATAACTTCTTAAACATTTTATGGAGCATTTTCTGAAAAAATGAGTGAACATAAATAAAATATCTTAATCAAATTTATCTCGATCTTTATTTTCAACAATACACTCATCCCTTGATTTATACGGTATATAGGTTCCGGGAATTCACCGTGCAAATAGAAACCAACAACTTATGGAAAAAAGGGGATAGGTTCCTAAAAAAAATCCTTGTTATGAATAAAATGTGCATTGAAAGTTTTATTTCTACATAAATAAAAAATAAATAAATACCCCCTCAAGCAGCTGCTTGCCACAGAGGTCTGACAGGAGCCTGTCAGTTTATATGCCACAGTAGTTCTGAGAGGATGGCAGGACCTCAGCAGAAAAACGACATACTTATTTAAAATTTCAGTTCAACAGTAATAATACGCATTATTGTACTTTATTTACTCTAATTCAGATTAATTTCTCATACTTTTTTTTTGGTTACGAAAGATGCTCATTAATGTAAACGTACATTATCGAATTTGAAGACGAAATTTGAAAGGATGTTTAATGAATGAATATAAATTAGAAACTAAGCATTTGTACCAACACATTGTTTTACTTTGTAAAAATTTTATATGATATTTTTTGAAATGATGTATTTACGAATCTGCTGTAATTAGCCGATTTAATAGTCTACAACAGTGGTTCTCAAATTTTATGCTTCACGTATCCCCTGGAAATGTGTATGTAACTGGCGTACCCCTTGTATAGATAGATAAAACTATAGTTATAGTATAACAATGGGAATAAAATAAAACATATATCTAGCGACTTTTCAGCTCTCACGGCGTACCCCACAAAGTTAAATTCGTTGCTAAAAATGAGATAAAGGCATGCTTTTTACTAGTCTGAAAAATTCCAAGTCCAATCCAAAAAATCCAGGAATTTCAGGTCAAATTCTAGCAAAGTCAGATCTTGCTGCCGATTCAAAAAATATTTCATTTCATTAAGATGTCGCAAGACAGATTGAATTACAATAGCTAGAATATAATTATAACGAAAAATATAACTTGTTAGAGAAAAAGGATTATTAATATAATTATGATGAAATTATTAATATAAAAATTAATATAATAATATATTTTTATATTAATAATATGAAATTATTAATATAAAAATTTACTATTATCTATTTATTCATGAAAATAATATCAATTAAAACCATTCAGTTGATTTTTACTTTGGGATTACAGTCTAATAACCTCCTTGAGGATCTTTTATTTTTATTTTCCGACTTTAGCCCCCTCTAACAGTGTAAATTAGAGCTAATGGATTATTCCAAAACTTCAAATAGCTTCTTTTTGTTTTTAGTGGTACCTATAAAACATAAAAATTTTATAGGTACCACTAAAAACAAAAATTTTAGTGATACCTATAAAACATAAAAATAATTTTCGTTTATTCCTTAAAAATTTACCTTTTATCAACAATACCATGATTAGCATTTTCCGAATCTCTCAATAATTTAATAGTGCCCTCTAACGGTGGAAAAAACTGAAAAATTGCAAGCGATCTCTTTATGCTAGAAATCTGAAATTTTTATGATGGACTGGGGTTCACATTGACAACAATGATTTAACCCATTACCCCCAGATTTTTCCCCTGGGGGTAACGTGCTGCTGTCAAATGTGATCCCCTTTACCACCACACTTGTCAGAATTTCAGATTTCTGACAAAACTGGATCATTTGCAATATTCGTTTCAAGTTTTGTGATTTTCCACTTTTTACACTCTTAGACCTATTGAAATTGTTAAGCTGTAGCCCCATGTGCGGGAGAGCCACACCCTGTGCACGTTAAAGAACAAGCTGGATGGCCTTGATGGGGGGGCTACTATCTGTCTCCTAACAGCTGTTTCAGTGGGTCCCCTCCCCCCAACCTTATCTGAGCCTTCGGGGGATCCTTGTGACCTGGCCATTTAGCCCATTGTGAGCAAAAAAAGTGCCGCTCAGAGATAAAACAACCAAACCAACCTATTGAAATTCCACCTTTGAAACTATTGCATTTAAATTACTTTTTAAATGCAATAGCTTTAATTTCGAAAATTGCAATGGCTTTAATTTTGGGGATTTCAGAAAATGCAAAACATTGTATAATATGAATCATGGTACTGTTAAATTATAGTCATTAAATAAAACACAACTTTTTTTAAGAGATAAGCTGAAATTCCCTTTTGTGTTTTATAGGTGCTAATAAAATACTATTTGCATTTTTCAAATTGTCCATTTGTTCTAGTTTCCTCTGTTAGAGGGTGCTAAAGTCATAAAAAAATTTCCTTCTCTTTGAAAGTGAGCATCCCATATTCACCAGAGGTAATATGTTATTCTTCTGGTTGTTGAATATTCCAGCATCCACAAATCTTTAAATATTTAGGTTGTTCTGTAAAAGAAAGTGAAATTGCTGAAAATCAAACTTTTTGGATTAAATTTAATATATGAGTTATATCTTTCATTTTAGGGTGGAGGTTGGGGGGGGGGACTCAGTCAGTAGCACAAAAGCATCCAGGTTTGAATTCCAGTTGTCCTGCTTTGAGATTTATCTCTGCTAGTCTTCATCGTTCTTTCCATAAGAGGCATTGATGGTGTTACAAAGGCCTCCGTCTATTGGATTGGACATTTAAAGAGCCATACTTATGCTAGTTAAAGAACATGCTGGGTGTCCTTGAGAGGAGACTTTTATCTGCCTCCTACTAAGTAGTCCAGTGGATTCCCCTTTCCCAACCTCCTCTGAATTCTTGGGATCCTTGTGACCAGGTAATTTAGACCATTGTGTGCAAAAACAGTGCTCAGAGGTAAAACAACTCAACCAAACTTCTGGCGAATATGGAATGTCCGTTTCCAAAAACACAAAGTTTCATTTTACACACACACACACCTCCTCAGGGAGGAGGGACAAGTTAAAATATGTATTGCATAGATCAAATGCAAGCTTCTTGACCAGTAGCCACACTTTCTCACCTAAATAGTAGATTTCTAACAGACTGTATGACATTATTGGATTGATGTAAAAATAATGGACGAAAAACCAACTGTGCATTTGCCGTTGTCAGAAAATGTGCAGCTGTCTTGTAAACAACATAAAGGACAATTTGTGTATAGCTCTAGTATCTAGTGACATTCTGTATCTACATTTTGTCTATACAAGTAGCAAGAGTCATTTTACAATGGTGATGCAAGATGTGTGTATTCGTTCCATCATGCTGTACAAATTCAGAAATGGTGTTGGTGTCCAAGAGTGTTTATGTAAATTGTGCAAAGCTTATAGGGACAAAGTTATCTCTAAAAGCACCTGTTACCAGTGGTATGACAAGTCTCAGTCAGGTGGCTTTCAGCTCAGAAATGAACCTTAAAGCGGCCAGCCAGTGAAGCTGAAAAATGGCCTTTTAAAGGCAATGCTGAACGATAATTCACATCGGATATCCAAAGAATTGTCTCAGTTGCTGAACACCAGTTGGTCCTCTGTCGTTCAACATCTGCCAAAGCTGAGTTATGTGTCAAAACTGGATCCTGGATCCCACATCCATTGTCACAACAGAACATGGTGGCTCCCAATACTGTGTGTGCTTCATTGTTTGCTTGGCAAAGGCCAATGGTTTTCGTGACAGAATGATTACAGTGGATGAAAAGATTTATGCTAATACTGTCCATAAAACATCATGGTGGCAAGGAGAACCATCCTAGGCTACATAGAACGAGAACTGCATTCTCATAAGGTGGTACTCTGTTGTTATTGTTTTCTTTTTTGGTGGGGGGGATTGCAGGGGTATCAACCTCTATGAGCTTTTAAACCAGTTCCAATGATATCTACTGTGAGCAGTTTGATCACTTAAGTGTACCACTGAAAGTTAAACACCCAGCATTGGTAAACAGAAAATATGTCATGTTCCAACCAGGACAATGCAAGGCACCATGTTGAATTACAGACACAGCAGAAGCTGCTGCAATTGGTCTGGGAAATAATGATGCACCCTCCATATTTGCAAGACCTGGCTCTCTCAGATTTCCATCTGTTCTGATCCCTGAGAAATTTCATTTCTAATAGTAAGTTTCAGAATGACTGTGAGGTGAAAGAGTGCATTTCCGACTTCATTGTCACAAAGGACAAAATTTTTTCAGGAATTGCATCTACAAACTTGAGATGGTTGGAACAGGGTCATATCTATTATTGGTAATTTCATTCTTGATTAAATAACATATTGGTTAATCGTGGGAATGATTATTCTTGCATGTCTTGTGTTTTCCCATTACTTTTGCATCAACGATATAGTTTAACCCTCTGTGTTAACCTTGTTTAACCAGATGGTGATCATTATTGATAACATCAAGTAACATGCCCAACTTTGAGTATTTATATTTGTAGTAATCATTATTGTAATGATGCCATATTGCAAATTTAAATACACATTTCAGACAGGAAAACAGTCCATTAAATGCCTTTAAATATAAGTTTTAAATTTTTAAATTTTCTGAATTTAGCACCCTTAAATGGAAGAATGACTACATTTACTACCTTAAATGGAAGATGACTACCGTTTTATGAAAAATTCATAAAATAGGAATAGTATTTTATTAATACCTCCCCAACCCAAATAATAATAATTTTTCATGTATCTCTTAAAAACAGGGTTGGCTCAGTCAGTGGTGCACAAGGCTCATAATCTGCAGTTCCCAAGTTCGATTCCCAGCTGGGCTACTATTGAGATTTATCTCCTCAAACTCCTCAGCCTGCCCACAGTCAGTAGGGGACATTGATGGGCTTGTAAAGATCACTGTTCATTGGATGGAACGTTAGCTGTGGCTGTGTGTGCGGGAGAGTTCTCCCATGTGTGTGGGAGAGCTATACTTGATGTTCATGTTAAAGAATACACTGGATGGACTTGAAGGGAGGCTACCATCTGTCTCCCAACAGCTGTTCCAGTGGGTACCCTCCCCTAACCTTCTTTGAGTCTTTGGGGTCCTTGTGACCTGGCCATTTAGTCCATTGTGTGCAAAAAAGTGCCGCTCAGAGGTAAAACAACCCATCTCTTAAAAACGGTTCAATATCTACAGATGACAGTAAAATAGTAGTGAAAAACAGTAACTTGTTTTTTTAACAAGCTAAAATAGAGCAAATATATATATAACCTTTTATGAACTAAATTTAATAACATTTAATCTCATAATGATAAAGAAAAAGCAATATCAGCCATAATAGGAAGAAATCATTTCATATTAGTATATTTAATCAAATTTTGTTAATACTTTATAAAAAGAATAATATCTTCAAATTTTCCTATTTAGATGGAATAGTTTTCCTTAATTTTTATGAAAATTATATTTTTGTAAACAAAGAAAATGCAAGAACGCAAAACTTTCTGTGAAATAAGTAGACTATCATCATGTTTGACATTGCACTTCTGAGCTCTAATTTAAGTAGGAAGCTGTACATGGTTACAGCCTTGTAGGAAACATTCCCAGAAGCCCTTCATATACACATGGGACTTGTTACATAGATTTCGGCAATAAGCAGCTGAAACCTTCAAAGTTTATTAGTTGTACTGAACAGAATGCTTCACATTTGAAGCATTTATTGAAAACATTTTCTTGGTTTACCCTTTCTAATGTTCATTTATTTGTTGTTAGAACCAATTGAAATTGATTTACAAAAAAAAAAGGAAAATAAAAAATCATTGGTTGAGTTTGATAATAACTAATACAAATCCGTGTGAGCAAGCATTCTTTTTTTTAAATGAAGCTATGGATTCTACCTGCTCAAAACTGGTTGGCAGACACCTAAACAGTACATCCCTCAATGGAACTACCAATATGCACCTAAAAAAACCACAAAAGTCAATCCTTCAAGTGCTAGGATGGCATAGTTGTGTTGTTTGTATGTTGTATGAGAATCTGGGACAAGCTTAATAGAGCTTAATATCAATATCTGTTAAACTTTAAGACATTTTTGTATAGTAGCATTAAATTGTATTTTTAGTTTAAAAACCAGATTAGAATAAAAGTAGTGAGAAGGTTGGAAACCCTGAGGCTTCCTTCTATGTTTATCGATTTAGATGTTATAGCAAGTAAATTTAATCTGTTTTCTGGTAACTTTGTAAATTTGTTTCAAATTCATAAATATTTTCATATTGAATATCATGTGTTGATCACATCATAAAATTTTCTATTTCTAACAGTCCGCTGCTGAATTTGTAGAAAAGAACCTGTTTACAGCTCTTTTGAAAAAACTGCAGAGTGCAAAAAATGGAGTCAACAGTCCAGTGAAAGAAAATGGGCCTCAGACATTAACAAAGGAGTTCGCTCAACTTTTAACTGAAGAAATTCTTGCAGTTGATAGCCAACTTCTAACAAAAGTCAAAGCATCTCGTGATGTTGCAGGTTAGAAAACGTTTTTCTTTACTAAGAAATCATAATGGCATTATCATACAGTTTGAATCAGTTTCATTAATCTAAGTAATAACACCAGTATATATATATAATTTATCCTCAGGTAGCTTGCAAGCCACAAAAGTCTCAGCAGAAATAAATTCTAACATCCATTCATATCCAGGGTTTTAGCAGTGCAAAACAATGGTAAAGGAACCAAGGGAACAAAACTATTTGTGTAAAACTTTGAGAGAGAGAGAATGAGAGAAAATAATAAAAAAAATAGATTTAAAATTAATTTATATGAAGTTCCTTCATTAGTAGTTCTTAATTTTGCTTTCTGAAATTGTTCCCATTCGTATTTTTTAATGAATTCACCATTGCTTAATATGCTATTATTGTGCTTATTATTTATGTAGTGGTCTTATTTTTGTCCAAAATTATTAATTTGGGTAAAGTTATAATCCAACTAATATTATTTCTTCTTTGAAATTTTAAAATCAATGTTTTTGTAATGAAAAATATTTAAATCTCAGCTTATAAAAATATCCATTACCACTTCAGACAATAATGAAGCCCTTGCATTTCAAGAAGAATCACAAAGGGAATGTTTATGTGACCTATTTAAAAAAGTTGGTGTATAGATCTGTCTACAGTCAATTCACACATACACTCCCCAAAAATTCAAAGAAATTATCATCCCAATACTAATCCCAAATAGTTCTACATCATTTTTTCTGGATATTACTATTAGTTGCAATATAATAATTTTTTGTAAATTAGAAGTGCACGTCACTAGTGTAGTTAAACAGTGGGTGGTATATACAGAGAAGAGGATGACTTCACATGCTGAAGACACAACATCAGAACAAAAGCATGAGTGGTTTAAAAATTTTCTAGCCTCTTCATAAGTCAACTTCACCTATCCTCAGCAAGCAGCTCAGTTGATATTGTCCATGCTCATAATCTGATGTTTCTAGATTCAAGTCCCAACTGTTCGGGGCGGGGGTGGCTCAGTCGGTAGCGCACCAGACTTGTAATCTGTAGTTCAAGTTCGAATCCCAGCTGGGTCAGGGTTGAGATTTATTTCCGTAAAATTCCCCGCCCTGCCCACGGTCAGTAGGGGACACCGATGGGCTTGGAAAGGCCGCTGTCTGTCAGATGGGGCGTTAAACCGTGGACCCGTGTGAGGGAGAGCCGTACCCTGTGCACGTTAAAGAACACGCTGGATGGCCTTGACGGGAGGCTACCATCTGTCTCCCAACAGCTGTTCCAGGTGAGTCCCCGCCTCCAACCTTCTCTGAGCCTTCGGGCTCCATGTGACCTGGCCATTTAGCCATGGTGTGCAAAAAAGTTCTGCTCAGAGGTAAAACAACCCAACTGTTCTTGCATTGAGATTTATCTCCACTATCTCCCACCTTGCCCTTGGTGAGAAAGAGGACACCAAAGGGCTTGGAAAGACCATTGTCCATCAGATGGATATCAAGCCATGGCTCTGTGTGCAGAAGAACCATACCTTGTGTGCATTCAAGATCAAATAGGATAGCCTTGACAGAAGGTTTTTCTGTCTCCTAACAGCTGTTCAGTGGGTCATCTGCCTAATTTTGAGTCCTTGAGGTCCTTATGAACAGACTACTTGGCCTGTTGTGTGCACTAAAGTGCCACTCAGAGGTAAAAAAACTTAACCCAACCTTCAGAAGGGTGCTATGAAGTGTTTTAATTTTTGAAGGTGGGCTACCAGCCCTCTTGTTTGTCTATATAGTGTTATGCCTTAGCCTTTAAGTTCATCCTTAGTTTCTGCACTAAGTGGTGTAGCCTGTATAGTGGCTTATGCACCTGATACATCAGCAGTTCTCACAGATGATTGAATTATCAGTCAACAAGTAATTTGGGAGGTTATTTATTGATTGGCAACAAATTTATTTGCTGTATTATTATTATTACTACTACTACTAACTACTACTACTACTACACTCCTAGAATTGAAGAGGCACCAGCCAGGTAAAGAGAAAAAATGGTGAAATCTACTGAAGCTCTTGGATGAAATTCTAATCTCGCTAGGGGGGGGGGGATATACTCTCCACCCTATCCTAGCCAATTTTTACTGTTGAATGCAATAATATAAATATTTATCTTTTTTTTCACATTCAAAATCTTATTTCTCTGAAATTTTCTTTTTATTCTGAATGTCTTGTTTTTGTATCAATTTTGTGATTTTTCTAGCCTCAGCAACCACAGACAATTTTAGTTTAAACTTTTGGCTACATGTATGACTTAAACATTGCTAATATTTTTTATTCAAGTTTTAATCAGGAGTTTTACAAGTGCTGTAAAATCCTTATGTAACTTTTGATCACTTGTAAAATTTTTAGAATATATATAATATACTTTTTATCCCTTTTCTTTGCTCTATATTAGCTGAGAAAAGATGAACATTTATATTTCTTCTACTTAAATTTAATTCACAGCCAATAGAATTGCATAATTTTCATCATTAAAACTGCAATAGCTTTTCAGATTTCTCTGGCAGATAAATGATGCAGCACTCAGTGTGAGTAGTAACTAAGGAGTATCAGTTGCTTTTGTTATACGTCTTTTTTTTTTAAAGAAAGGGGAGTTTTGTTAATATATTGATATTGAGAAGAGGAGGTTGAAGATTCTACTGTAATTTAAAAATAGGCCAATCAAATAGTTGATTATGTTATTTAACACTATATTTTTCAGAAACAAGTAATAAAAGTTATTGATAAAAAGTAAAGCCATTTTTAGATTTCAGTGTAATTAAATATGCATTCGTAATATTGCTGGGTCAGCTATTTCAGCTTTAATAATTATCATTTGAAATAAACAAGCACAACTTTCATTATTTAATGATAAATAATTCATTTTTATTGTGTTATTTTCCAATTATAAGTATATTTGACTAATAAAAAATGTTTGTTTTAAAGGCACAACAGCACTTGTAGCAATAGTGCATAACAACCAGCTAATAGTTGCTAATGTAGGGGATTCAAGAGGTGTTATTTGTGATGCCAAAGGCAATGCAGTTCCACTTTCATTTGACCATAAGCCGCAACAAGTAAGTTGGTTTGGACTGTTTATATAGTGGCCTTTTATACTACAGCAAATAGTGTGTTTCAGTTACAGTAAAATAATCTCTTTGGAAAATGAATTATATATTTAGTAGAAAATATGTAGCATACTAATTAGCTCCTTTCCATTAAACTCCATATTCCTGTACCTGCCATTACAAATATTTTCCTTCTGCATTAAAAAACTCGAACAGAATTAACTCTAAGATATAATAACAGATATAACTAACAGTCTTAATGCACTTGATCATAAATATATTCTTTCATAATAGTAATGGCACTCTGGTTTTTAGAATGGGCTGAGCAAGTTAGGCTTTGGATAACATCTGAAATATTCATAATAGGTAGCATCTGCTGTTTTTTTATTTTTTATAGTAACTTAATGGATATAGGCAGCATAAATTTGGGAATAGGCAGCAAAACCCATTCTTCTGATGGTACTTTTTTTTTCTCCCCATTTGAACATATAGGACAGAGAAGAATTCTAGAAGTTAATTCTAGCTTTTACAGGCCTTCTCTTAAAAGGACATGCCCTACTAAGACCAAAGTCACTGCTGACAACTGCCTCAGTTAAAGCTAACACAACACACAAAGTTTGCCTTTATACCACTATACCACTTCAGTTAAGGTTTGTTTGTTTTTTGTGTTAAAGTATATTTTGATGTCCTCTGTTCATCATCTTCCATGTACAAACATACCTAATTGCAAATTTAGTAATTTACTACTAACTACATTACCAAAAGAGTCTTGATATTTGCACATGTGTTTTGAACGGAAAGTCACATTCATAGCTCCCTAGCTATGAAAATAAACTTTTCATGGAAAATGCCAATAAAATAAATTAAAGATCTTATTTAAATCTCACTAAATCCCAAATCTCAACAATAGTCATTTAATATTTAAAAAGTTGGATAATGATTATATTTAAAAGACAACAAATGCTGCTACAATCATCCTAAATATTTTTCTTCAGAATTAATGAAAACTGAAAGAATAATTATACCAATCTCTAAAATTAGATTTGTTTTAATGAACAGTTTGTTATAAGAGTTTAAATACACAATTAAAGAACCTTCTTGCTCAGAAATTAATTAAAAATTACTTAAAATTCTCTATCATTGAGCAATAAAATTTTGAAGTTTATCCTTCAAACTATTTGCATGTTAAAAGTTTTTAGGAGAAAACTCGGAAGCTTTTCAGAGCAAGGACAGCGTTCCGTCTTCAGTGAAGTGATACTATGTGGTGACTTACAGCTGTTTAGCTTCTTTCCACATATCGTGAAGGGCAATTCCAATGTCTCGGTTGTAGGTAGGGACAGCGAGGTCATTATTTAAATAGCCTCGCAGACTATGGTTCCATAGAAAGGTGGATGCATGTGCAAGCAGTGTGGTGTGCTCCCAGTCTATTATTGCCGCATGTTGTACAGCTAGCTCATTGGCAGCCATCGCTAGCTTGTTTTGGCTGACATCTATTTGATGCTCTGTGAACCTCTCTTGTAAAGAATGTATGGTTTTTCCAATGTAGTAAACAATGGAATTTATCCAGCAAATGTAAGGGAAATCAGTATACGCCCAGCTAGCAGTACAACACACGATAGCAATACACTGGGAGCACACAACACTACTTACACATGCATCCACTTTCTACAGAACCATAGTCCACGAGGCTATTGAAATAATGACCTCGTCCATCCCCACCTGCAACCGAGATACTGGAATCGCCCTTCACAACATGTGGAAAGAAGCACTTTGTCTTAAAAGACCTAACATCACCACATAGTCACTGAAGACGGAGCACTGTCATTGCTCCAGAAAGCTTCTGAGTTTTCTCCTAAAAACTGTTAACATGCAAATAGTTTGAAGATAAACTTTAAAATTTTATTGCTCAACAAAAGAAAATTTTAAGTTATTTTTAATGACAAAATAACAGTGTAAAATATTTTTGCTCTTTGTATTGCAGGCTGTCTCACAAAACCTCACAAAATATAATAGCTTGCAAAATTTACATGATAAGAACCCATCCTTGTATCTCAGTGGACTGTCTAAACTTGCTAGCATTATACTGTTTACGACTTCTTAAATTAGTATTATTCTTCATCATATCAAGTATTTCACATTTTACACCACTGTATTTACCTAAAAACACCTCTTTTAGCCTTTCTTAATGTTACATTAAGCTGAAATATACAATGCAATACACATTACACACTCTTATATGCTGCATAATATTGAGAGTGATCCAATCTCTAACCTCCCTTTTCTTATAGACATTTAACCTCGTTGATCTACTTTTGCAGTATCCATGATATCAGCTAGGGCCTACTGTACTTAAATGTTAATATAACCTACAAATATTTTCATTATTTTCCAGTTTCACACTTTTTTACATTGGTAAATCAATAGAATGCAGAAATGAATGTTAAAAATAGGTTACACAATTATATCACTATGAAACTATAACTACAGTAAAGACGTTTATGGGTTACTTAAGACTAAAAAAGTCATAGAATAAAATAAATTTTCCATCAAATGATGTATTTTTTTACATATCAGACTGATTCTGTCATTTACAAAATATATGCAATATATATATTATCCTATTTGCCCTTATAGTTCACATTCTGTACTCATACATATGGAAAAAAATTTTTGGAAAGAAATTAAATTTATTCAGTTGCAGTCTGTACATCAGGCCTACGCAACTTGGTGCTCACTGAACTGTTAAAGAGTGCTTCTTGATATATCATTTATTAGTGCTCATAACAAAATTTCAATTGCTGATGACTGCTATATTTGATATTAAAAACATCAAATAATTTCTTACAATTAATGCAAGAAATGACTGATATTTTTATTATTAATTTATGTGCTGCATTTCTATAACTATATTCAAAAATGCTTAAAACTTTTTTTAATTCAAATATTGCTAAATATTGGAATAAAAGAGTTAAACTGAAAATTTTACTTGTCATTCTACTATTTTTGTTTGGGTGAGAGCTTCATCGAAAGGGAACAGTTGCTCTGAGCAAGTAAAGCACAGCTCTTGATGCTTTTTGGTTGAACTAATCAATCATGCTGTTCAGTATGATGCTAATCAGTCATACTGAATAGCATGATTGATTAGTTTCATTAAAAACCAGCACTGGAGCAGGTTGGCAGGTGATAATTTGAAAGCACTAATGTAATGCAAATACTCCAAATCAAGGGTACACAATATAAAAATGACATGAGGTTGTAAATTTTATTGTGCTTATTTTTTATTTTTAATTATAAATTAAAATTGCTAAAATAAGGGTTGACTGAAGATAAATGAGAGGCAGAGAGGCTTGATGGTTTCTCAAATTTCAAAAGTGGGAGGGAAGGTGATATGGAAATGTTTGGAAACCCCTAATTTAAATAGACTCGAAATTTGAATGAGTTGGGCAAGAAGATTTAAAATTAAATGTCACAATGGATGAATGACAATTTTTTAAACATTTTTTTCCAATACAATTTTATTTAATATGCTTATTTTAAAACTATACATTTTAGTTTTAGTTTTCTTAGTAAAATAAATTATTTTTGGATTTTTTTTTTTTGCTATTGTGGCTCATGAACCAATAAAAAATATAATTTGTAACTCTCAGAATTTGTTTAGCCTTTTTTTGTCTTTATGACTCTTAACCCAATTAAGGTTTCAGACACCTGATCTATCAAATAATTTTTTTTTGCATATTTGAGGTTTATATTTTATGTTTTTAACTATTTGTTTAAAAATTTAATATTAATTACTTTAAGATTTATTCTGAAGAAAACCTAAACAAGCTTTGAGCTGATAACAAATTGTAATTTATCAGCTGAATGTTTGGTCAATTTGGTATGTTTCCTATGTCACCTGGTCAGTGCTGATTTAATGCATGATCAAGCCATGTGACCACACAGGGCACCAAATTTATAGGGTACATTTATGTGCTCCAAATTCATCGATTTATTGTAATCCTAAGTTGAATGGAGCACACCAAAAAATCTTGCACAGGGCACTGAGAGGTTATGGTAGATTAAGATAAACAATAGTGGAGTCTCTAACACCCTATCTCACCATTGGTGGAAGTTTCTAACTACTAATGGGGTATATTTTATAAAACTAGATGCAATTACTTATTTTGAAGGATAGTTATTAACCTAATAGATAGTTAATTTCATGAATGTATAAAAATAATTTAAAGCATTTATTTTGTAATTTTAGCTGAAGGAACATCGGCGAATTAAAGAAGCAGGTGGGTTCATCACTTTTAATGGAGTGTGGCGAGTTGCTGGAATCTTGGCAACATCCCGAGCTTTAGGTGATTTTCCTCTGAAAGATCGTAATCTTGTAATTGCTGAACCAGACATTTTAACCTTCAATTTAGTTGACCTGAAACCACAATTTATGATTCTTGCTACAGATGGACTGTGGGATGCTTTCACCAATGAGGAAGCAGTTGCTTATATTCGTGATCACATCAATGAAGCTTATGGAGGAGCCAAAAGTCTTGTACTTCAGGCATATTATAAAGGATCTTTAGATAACATCACTGTGATGGTTGTAGATTTCCGAAATTTTACATCTTAACTTCTTGTCAAATGAAATATGTAGCAACCTGCTGCTCTTGCATTGCATGAGCTTTATTTAAGGCGAAAAACAGAAGGCCATATTACAGATATAAGCATTTTTGAGGAAAAACACTGCTTCTGCAGTTGGTATGTTGCCTTCATTAACTGAAAAAAGAGTATACTTTCCTACTTTCTAGTCATTAGTATTATGTGACAAATCATTATGTAATACATATCTCACTGAAATTTTCAATACTATTTATTTGAAAAGTCAAGTAACTGTATAGAATATGTTCAATTAGCTGATTCTGTTAATTTTAACTATCAGTTGAATATTCTTTTTAATACAGTTGTATGCTTTTGCAAATATTGATTAACAAATTAGATTGTGGAATTTGATCAAGTCCTTTTCAGTCACAAGACTTAATAGTTCTATGTTTATAATAGCTCAATGTGTAAATATGTAAAATAATATACCATAAAATGTAATCTATGCCGCCCATCTTACAATAAAATGTTAATAATGCTTTTATTAGCTTGTCGATACAACTTGTTGTATGCTAATAAAGCACAACTGTCCATTAAAAAAAATGAACTGTAATAATATATATTTCAACTATTAGTGTATAGAATGTTTTAAAACGATAATAAAATAGCATGTAGTTATTCTATTTTGATTATTACTGTTATTATACTTCAGTCAAATGAAGTAATATTTCATTGCTGTAAATTATACTAAGCATTCTAAGGTTAATGATAGCTGTGGAAAAAAAGTTTTATGAAAGTAACTTTGTGCATTGTTCTTAGCTATTGTCAAAAGTAATAATCTAGAGAACAGTATTAGCCCATGTCATTAAATCCAGTATGACTTATGGAATATGTATGTCTGAATATTATCAGAATCATTATGGTGTATACTACTAAGAAACTACAAAAGCTCTAATTTTCATATATGGAGATAATAATAACACTAGTAAATTTACTTTTAATCTTTAGATTCATAAATTCTTACATTTAGGTCATAGTTGTCATAAAAGTTGTAGAAGTTGTTAATTAGTAGAAGCAATTCAATTAAGATTTTATATATAATAGTATATTTCAACTATATTCATGTTTGAAAGTTAATTTGTAAGAACATTCATCCGCTATTTTTTTTTGTATATCATTTTTGCCATTTATTAGGAGAAATTAGTTTCATTTTTTTCTGATTAAGCCATTAAAGTGAAAATTGTATATATCTAAGAATGTAATGTTATTAATGAAACTGTACTTGACAAACATTTTAGTGACCATAATGTCTTCAAATAAAGGCAAGAAATTTTAGACTAAAATGGAATGTGGAATGGGAAGTTGGTAGTGCATCAGGCTCATAACTTCATGTTCCCAATTTGAGTTCTTATTGTACCTGCATTAAGACTTTCTTCATTAATCCTTTATTCTGCCCTCTGTGAAAAAGAGGACACCAGTGGACGTGGAAAAACTTCTGCAAGTTGGATGAGATGTTAAATCATCACCCATGCGCATATTAAAGAACACACTGGATGGCTTTGGTAGGATGCTTGCAACTGTCCAGTGAATCTCTTTCCACTATCCAGCTCTCAGTTGAGGACACCAGTGGACGTGGAAAAACTTCTGCAAGTTGGATGAGATGTTAAATCATCACCCATGCGCATATTAAAGAACACACTGGATCGCTTTGGTAGGATGCTTGCAACTGTCCAGTGAATCTCTTTCCATTATCCAGCTCTCAGTTGAGGACACCAGTGGACGTGGAAAAACTTCTGCAAGTTGGATGAGATGTTAAATCATCACCCATGCGCATATTAAAGAACACACTGGATCGCTTTGGTAGGATGCTTGCAACTGTCCAGTGAATCTCTTTCCACTATCCAGCTCTCAGTTGAGGACACCAGTGGACGTGGAAAAACTTCTGCAAGTTGGATGAGATGTTAAATCATCACCCATGCGCATATTAAAGAACACACTGGATCGCTTTGGTAGGATGCTTGCAACTGTCCAGTGAATCTCTTTCCACTATCCAGCTCTCAGTTGAGGACACCAGTGGACGTGGAAAAACTTCTGCAAGTTGGATGAGATGTTAAATCATCACCCATGCGCATATTAAAGAACACACTGGATCGCTTTGGTAGGATGCTTGCAACTGTCCAGTGAATCTCTTTCCACTATCCAGCTCTCAGTTGAGGACACCAGTGGACGTGGAAAAACTTCTGCAAGTTGGATGAGATGTTAAATCATCACCCATGCGCATATTAAAGAACACACTGGATCGCTTTGGTAGGATGCTTGCAACTGTCCAGTGAATCTCTTTCCACTATCCAGCTCTCAGCTCTTGGGTCCTTGTGACCTAGCCATTTAGCCCATTGTGTGACAAAAATGACACTTAGAGGATTTTTTTTTTGTATTTAGTAAAATTGACATGGATATGAATTAAGATTTTCTACTGCTAGACATTTATCTAGTGTATTGGGGTGTAGGATTTAAATAAGATATAGTACATAATTGTTTGCTACAAGTAAAGTGTCAGATTAAGGTAATAATTACCTAAAAATAATAATTGAGGAATTATCAACAGTGTTGCCATTAAAATTAAATTGCAGTTCAATCCATTTTGTTTGTGATTCTGTATTGTGGCAGGGGAGACAAATACTGAGGATATCCTATATATAAATAAACTCATGAAGATTATCTATATATCTATATATACTTATATATATATATAATCATATACTTATATATATATATACTTATATATATATATAATCATATACTTATATATATAAATAAAGTAATAACATTTTTTAAAAATTTTCTTGTATTGCAAGTTCTCTTTCACAAGTCTCTCGGTTAAAATTATTTTGCTGGTCCAGACAGTATGTCAATGAAACATAAAATTTTTATTTTCTGCATGTAAAAAACTTCATACAGTTGCAATCAAAGTTTAAAAAATAACTATTATTATTATTATAAGAATATTATTATTAATATTATTTAAGAACAAATTAATTTTCTTTAAGGCATGTTAGTAAACTTTTAATATTAATCAGTTTGTAACATTAGGACTATTAACAGATGGATGAAATGTCACCTTGAATACTACAAAAAATTTTAAAAGCTATATTTTGCTATAAGACATTCTGATTCATTATTGTATCACAACATAATTTAATGCACTTTTTCACATTATGGTCACTATGCTTCCACATTATGTTAAACAATGCCTTTTTGCCTGGAATCCAATCCAGGATGACTGGTATTTGGGAGTTTGATGTTAGTCACCTCAGCCAAAACTATGAATTATCTGGCTTGCAACTATAGTCAGATCCATAATCATTACATGACAAGGGCCAGATCAAGGTATCGGTTGTAATTTCTAGTCTAGTCCTGACTAGA
The DNA here is from genome assembly GCA_038380435.1 of Ryuthela nishihirai. Taxonomy (NCBI): domain Eukaryota; kingdom Metazoa; phylum Arthropoda; class Arachnida; order Araneae; family Heptathelidae; genus Ryuthela; species Ryuthela nishihirai. The sequence continues at coordinate 24,232,981 of JAWZYU010000002.1, forward strand.
AAAAAATTATATGTATGTTGACTGTTTCTGCAGCGTTAGAATACCACCAAGAAATAATAGTCATAATAAATAAAGAAATAATATGTGTAAAATCAGTTGGAAAAATGCCAAAATTATCTTTCACAATGAGGAAAAACAAGCTAGTATTATGGATAATATTAATATGATATTGCCAAAATTAACTTTTTTGCTATTTTATAGTTGTATTAAATTAAGAAGTTGGTGTACCAGTGCCATATTGTAGTTTCAAGTTCAGAATATTGGAGAGTCTAAAAGTTATAGTAAAAATCGATGCAGACATTCCAAAGTATTTATAATTGATAATACTTTGCCTGGGTCTTTAATATATTTTACTCAATATGAATAATCTAGATAATAAATAAATTTAGTTTGTAAGGTTTTTTTCAGTTGTATGTGCACCCATTTTGCAATTTTCTCGAAGCAACCAATATCTTTAGCTAAAATAATTTACAAAGCATAATCCACTTTGTAAAATATTTAAAATAACCTGATGTAATGATGTAAAGAAATTGATTTATACAAGCATTTTTAAACAATAAATAGTAATTCATTTCAGTTTGGCAATGTTATTTTTGTCACTCTAGGAAAAAATATTTTGGAAAGTAGTATCAATGTATTTTTGCTGTACCATGAAGATGTAATTCAAATGAAGAAGATTGAGAATTATTTTTAATGGTTACAGTCATCTTTCATTGTGTTTGACCAGGTACAAAAGCCAACAACATATATGGTCATCCTCTCGCACCAAACCCATTAAAGGGTATCAAGTGTACAAAATAATTGGTCACTAGTATCAAGTGATATATTTTAGCCCTGTCGAACAGCATCACGTTGTTTATTGCAATTTTTACTTATAGTGTACTGATACATATTACGTATCTCTTGTAATGTTCTTGGATATTGTAATTGGGATTTGATTGTTCTATAAAAAACTGAGTTTAAAAAATGGTATTCGTAATTACATGCATTGATAGATTATTCAATGGGTGTTTTTTCTTAGATTTAAGAGCCCTCTACTAGTGATGTTAAAATATACATTTTTGCTAGATCCTTCTAATATTCACAGTTTATAGTCAGTGTATTGCAATTAATGTAATGGCAAAATCCAGTTTGCACCAACTTTTATCCACTTGTTATTATGCAGCGTTGTCTGCAAAGCAGGTAAAACATTAACTTCTCCAAATACCTTTTCATGGGAATGCTACATTTCTTGAATTAGCATAAAATATAATCTTTTAGTCTTTCACACATATTCCAGCATCAAATTATTTCCAGTATCAAATGAACTGAACTTTTGCATGATACAGAACAGACAGTGTAACTCTTAAGTTCTACCTGATGAATTAGATGTACTATAAACTTAATTAATGCCTATTGAACTTTAATAAATATGTATAAAATGTAATATTTAATTAGCCCTATCAAAATATATAAATCAGTCTCAGTGAAATAAAATTATGAATTTTTATGACAAAATATTCAAGTACTTATTGTAATTTTTATAATGCGTTTCTGCTCAATATGATATGGGAATTTGTTTTTCTATATATTGCTCAATAGATATATCCTAACAAAAATTTCGTTTTTGGATTCACCCAAAATAATATACACACCAGAACAATAGACTGTTTTTGCTAGTTTTCTGTCAGATCTTCACATCAAAAAATAGTATCGAAAATAAACTCTTAAATGTGTTTGTAAAATAAATGCAAATTCTTTAATCAGGTGCTGATTATGTACTTGAAAATACTTTTAAACATTACACCAGAAGTTCTAAAATCAAAGAGTAGTATTCTGAAAAATTTTAATAGCAACAACTGCATTTTTGACACATGAAAAATCCAGAAATCTTTACTACTAGCTATTGAAACTACACTTCCCACTACTGAAATAGCATTAAATGTATAATAGACCCATTATGTCTGGATGATGCAATTTCAGTTCAGCAACGTATACATTTTTTTTTTTACAGTTAACTGACCTATGAATTATTTTTCTAAAGTCTGTATATTTATTCACTTCTAATGTTGTTACATAAAAATGTTATCTTTTGTTTTCTGGAAAAGTAAAAATATATAATGATTTTAATCATTGTATTGCAAACTCTTTCAATCTGCAGACAAGAAGACAAAATATTTTAGGAATGTATTCTTTGTTTCACTTTCATATCTTAAAATAAATATGCTTTATAATATCAACTAACACTCAATGTAGGTTATATATTTTCCATCAAGTGTAAAATCCAGTTGGAAACAATTCTTTGTGCTGTGACTAATATGTTTTCCTTTTGGTATGGCTGGATCCATGCATCTCTCAGATTATGTGTGTGTGAAAAACCTGCCTATTGGTAGAAACTGTAACAGTCCCATTCTGGAGGATTTCAATGATTCCCAACTAACAATTTGTGGAAGATTTAGCAAATTTAGCAGAATTTAACGTGTGTAATAAGCTTAAAGATATAGTTAACAAACTTTGTACATCAAATTTTTAACCAATTTTGAAAGCTTAGAAAAGGTTGGTAAATACTATGCTATCCTGTGCTGAGTAAAAAAAAAAACTGAAACAGAAAATTTTGTTATCTTGTGATATTCCATTGTCTGCATTTTTACTGTATTTATATTTAGCATAATCAGAGTCCTGACAGAATAGAACAAGCAGCCGATAAATGTCTCATCAATATTACCAATAAGCTATAGTGCTATATTTAGATATTTTTTATGGACATTATACATTGATACACTAGTCCAAGGGATGAAAGCGGAATGAAGCTATAGTCCACTATAATACTGTATCATTTAAGATACATTTGTAACTCCACCTATGATCCACATTTACTTTGGTCTCAATGAGGCTTGTTTGGTAGCATATCAGAACTGGTAACCGAAAGCAAGTGGTTTCAGTTTCTGCTCCACACACACTTTCTCACAGGAGAAAAAGATAAAAATAAGCTCCAAAAACTACAGTCTGTTAGGTGGGACATTGTGATCCTTTCTTCTATTTAAAGGCGAAAAAAAAACAGATCAGTGATACTCAAACTTTTTACATGAATATCTGTACCTGAGCACAGGTGAGATTTGAGTATATGTACTAGAGTGTGAGCAGTATTCGAGTTCATACACCTGAGGTTTATCTCTGCAAAATTCTCCGCCCTGCCCACGGTCAGTAGGGGATGCTGATGGGCTTGGAAAGGCCGCCATCTGTCGGATGGGACGTTAAGCCGTGGCCATGTGTGCGGGAGACCCATACCCTGTGCACATTAAAGAACGCTGGATGGCCTTGACGGAAGGCTACCATCTGTCTCCCAACAGCCGTTCCAGTTGGTCTGCTCGCCCAACCTTCTCTGAACTTTCGGAGTCCATGTGACCTGGCCATTTAGCCCATGTTATGCAAAAAAGTGCCGTTCAGAGGTAAAACAACCCAACACCTGAGGTTAGACAGCAATAAAGTGCCTATACCTGAATGTGGTCAGCACTCGAATATCTATGAAACCTGAGCATGGATTATACCTCAGAGAAAATATGGAAGCAGAGATGTGGATTTGCGGCCATACGCAGTGTTGTTGGATGTATTGTTTTGCCCAGGACTTTATTGAGTAATAACATCATGCTGGTACTATGACCACCCCTAAAAGGACCCCTCCCAATCTTGACCCTAGTTATACCACTTAAATCTACTCTTAACTCAAGTATGTTCCTCCGAGCTTTGGGTTCCTTTAATTTGTACAGGGGTGGGGGTTGGCTCAATCAGTAGTGCACCATGCTTATAATCTGCAGTTCCCAGGTTTAAATCCCTGTAAGATTACCAACTGTGACAGTGTTGAGATTTATCTCCACAAATCTCTCACTCTGCCCTTTATGAGGAAGGAGCACAAATGGGCTTGGAAAGCTGTCATATGTTGAGCCATGGCAATGTCTGCAGGAGAACCATACCATGTGCATGTTAAAAAAACATAATGAATGGCTTCGATTGGAGGCTTCCATCTCTACTAACAGCTGTTCAGTGGAACCCCCTTACCCAATCTGCTCTGAGCCCTTACGGTTTTTGTGACCTTGCCGTTTAGCTGTGTGAAAAAAAGTGTTCAGAGGTAACCGAATTTATGTAGCAAAGGATGAAATTCTGGGAAGCAATATAACATTCATTCAACTGAAATATCATGTTCATTACTTGAATGGACATAGTCACAGAACTAAATAGTGTTGATGGATTTTTTTAGAATCCTGAAGACTAAAAGTAATTTATCAACCTGCAGATTTTTTTTCTCGCAGAGCTCTGATTATCCACACACAAATGCGTTCATTAATATCCCCTAGTTTTCATTTACGGTTTTCTGTACAAATATGTTTTTGTTAAATGTTTAGAAAGTTATTATTATTTTCAAAGTATAAATAATGTAGCTATGTAGATGAATTGGTGTAATATTTCAAAGGAAGAATGTAAACATTGAGCTTTGTTGTTAACATTCGCTATTACCTAGGACTTTTTCGTTTTTTTTTTTTTGCTATTATATACATTGTTAAATAAAACTGACAATCAAGGTTATATGAGTAGTTTCTTGCTGTATGAATACGTTGTCATTACTACATATAATGCTTTTTATTCTGTAAATATGCAGAAAAATAAACATATCTTTTTGTTCTTGTAACGATAACATTTTGTGTGAAGTTTGCTTATAATTTAAACAAAAACTTTAAACGGTTTGAAGATGGGGGGGGGGGGGTTTAAACTTTGGTAATAAAATGTAGTAGAGAAAATTTAATATTGACATCTTATATCTCTTTTAGGTATAGGTCAGGCCTGGGCAAACTTTTTAGCTGAAGGGCTATAAGGAACACTAATGGAATTATATAATCAATAACATGTATAACGAAAGCAAAAAAAAAAAACCCTAAAATAAAATAAACAATTGCTGAAAAAAATTGGGTTTTGTCCTGAGTGGAATTAGTGTTTACTCCGATTAGGTTTAATATTTAACCGAATGACATTTCCTAGAATAGAATACCTACCACTAAGTTATTACTTCATCATAGGTAGATATAAAAATTTACAGATTTCAGTAATAAAATATCAGGAAATGTCCTGTAAGACAAGAAACACTTGAAATAATTTTTCTGGAAAAATTTGGTTTTGCCTGAGTGGGATTCCAACCCATGTCTCCCAGAAGCATGCCAGGCGTCATAACCGCTAAGATCATCAGAGACCAACGGTTTTCTTCAACAATGTGACATAGGTATTGCCGCATATTTTTTGGTTGATTCACCACCTGCGCCATCTATCAAGAAACGGGCATCCAAGCTATCACATCTGGTGGAATATTTGTTTATGACACCTGGCAGGCTTCTGGGAGATATGGGTTTGAATCCCACTCAGGATGAGACCAAATTTTTTCAGCAAAATTATTTAAAGTTCTTGTCTACAGGACATTTTTTGTGATACCTTATTATTGAATTATTAATAACGCTGTGAGCGTGATAAATATTCCATCATATGTAGCAATTTGGTTGCCCAATTCCCGACGATAGATGGCGCCAGTGGCGAAGAAAATGTGACGAATCTTTTTGGTTCAACTATAGTGCCTATAAGTATGGTGTGGCAATAATAGCCCAGCCATTAAAAAGTGGTCCAATTAATGGGTCCCTACAGACAGGGGGACTAGAGTCGCATCATAACTTCGTAAATGCGCAGTGAAAAGATGATATAGTACCGTTTTACGCTAAATCACTCCGCCACAAGTAGTTCTACATAAAAAAAAATGATATCGCGAAATATTATGGGCATGAAAAACACGATACTCTTTAAGCAGCTAAAATGTTTCGCTAGTTTCCTCCAGAAATTTAAATATTAAGAATTAGAATACATAATAAAAAATTGTTTCATTGGGGTGGCATTCTCACAAATCCCATTTGTACATCTGTAGAACGATTTTAATTTGGTAAGTATAAAGTCATTTAGCAAATTAATCCATAAATCTTTGTGAAAAGATTAAGGTATCCCGTGGCTGAGTGGTTAGCGCGCTTGGCTACTGATCTATGGGACCTGGGTTCGAGCCCAGGTAAGGCATGGATGTTCGTGTTGTTTTCTGCTGAGGTCCTGCATCCTCACAGACCTACTATGGCATATAAACTGACAGGCTCCTGTCAGACCTCTGTGGCAAGCAGCTGCTTGAGAGGGTATTTATTTATTTTTATTTTATATGATAGAATTAATCGATTGTTAAGCTGTCTAACATATCCTGCTGTTATCATAGTGGTTTCGTAAATGCCAGTTTTTATTTTTACTAGTACCACAGCTAGGATTGGAGTAAGTTGTGCAGTAAGGAAATTTGATTTCCTAAAAATAGTTATTTGTGTGGCTAAAAAATCCATCTACAGATCACCTGGAAACAAGAAATAGCATTCAATAAATGAATAAACCTTCAATTTGTTTGATTTATTTAGCATAATTGATCGTTTATAGAAGTTTCAGGGCAGTTGTAAATTTCAGTGTTGCTATGTTTAACGTTATGAAAAGAAGAGAATTATATAGTTTATATTTGCTCGTATTTAACCTCACGTGACATTTAATACAATTTCAAGTACAACTTGCTGAATACTGTGTCACCGTTAGAAATTCAGCTCGCCGTGGCTAAATATAAAGCAGCAAGGCATGATCGCGTCCGTTGTACTTTTAACGTAGTAAGGTATGCTTTGCATGCGGCATCTTGAAGCGATAGGAACCGCTAGCCTCACTATTGCAACGAACCTTTTTAAAAGTATTTTTCTCAGTATAAAAACTTACTTTTGCACAGTGCAGTTCAGACGAGAATTTTTAAGAGTAATATTTAGAATTTTAGATTCTACTCAAATATAAATAAATTGCTGAGGTTTTTAGTTTAAGAACATTCAAGTCTAATATGCATTGTGGGTACGGTAAAGCTGTTATTGGTTCCTGTCAACTCCATGACCTATGTTCCAGTACTTAACGGTAATAAAACGCTGTGGCATTCAGCACGGGATGGTAACAGCGTTTAATAATCCTTCATCCTTTCCTGGACTACTTTGTAAAAGGGGCCTCAGCCACTTTATCATCTGGTCCAATCGCAAAATTCAATTTTGGGCACTGTAAGCAACGACTGGCGGGACCAGGACCGTAAAGTGCCGGTTATCACACATTCGGCGAATAGGCTTAATGGCTCGCAGGCCGCCTACATTCGTTGAAAACAAAAAAAAGAAGCAAAGGGAAGCTGCTACGTTGTAAAAATTGTTAGAGAGTGGTGGAGAGTAGTTAAAATATCTTCCATGATAGAGGGTGAAATGTATAATACTTTTTGTGGGACATGCTGTGAGTTGGTGTCAATAAGGTAGATTTTAGCGCTTGCGTTGCGTTACACAACGTAGCAACGTAACTACCTACGAAATGGGTTGGGTTGGGTTGTTTTACCTCTGAGCGGCACTTTTCTGCACACCAAGGGCTAAATGGCCAGGTCACATGGACCCCGAAGGCTCAGAGAATGTTGGGGGAGGGGACCCACTGGAACAGCTGTTGGGAGACAGATGGTAGCCTCCCGTCAAGGCCATCCAGCGTGTTCTTTAACGTGCACAGGGTATGGCTCTCCCGCACACGGGGCCACGGCTTAACGTCCCATCCGACGGACGGCGGCCTTTCCAAGCCCATCGGTGTCCCCTACTGACTGTGGGCAGGGCGGGGAATTTTGCGGAGATAAATCTCAACGCTGACCCAGCTGGGACTCGAACCTGGGAACTACAGATTACGAGCCTGGCGCGCTACCGAGTGAGCCACCCCCGCCCCCCTACGAAATGGGATGAACTGTAGTTAAAGGTATGGAATTGAGATAGTTATAAATTTTTAATGGTGTGGGGGAGGAGAGGTCTGAAGTCTTTAATAGGGATGGAAATTTGTGCCCTGGGGGGGCTAAGATAGAACTTTTATATTCTTTAAATCCTCTTGCATTGGAGGGAGTTAACTGTAGAAATGGAATTTTTAGGGGTGAGGGGAAGAGGGGCCTTTAATTAACTGCCCTTAAAAATTTTAAAATGTGCCATTAATTTAATAGCGATGTGAATTGAGGTATATGGGGGGTAAGGAGATGGTTGTTAGCCAGTTAGATTAGCAATAATAATGAAGTGGAATGCAGTGAAGTAGACTCGAAGGGGTCCAGACAAACTGTATTGCTTTCGAATTGAAGGATATTTGATACCATAAATTTTTTTCCCTTATAGTGAGGGGTAAGGGGGTTATGGGGGTCTGTTTATGACTAATTGGTGTATTCAGAGTGGTGAAGTGGGGGTTGACAGGGGGTAATAAAAATTTGAATTAATCGATAGGTTAGAGCATTTTAATACAGAATAATCATGATACTAATAATTTGCAGTATTAAAATGACCTAACCTATCGGTTAATTCAAATTTTTATTACTTGAAGTATATTTTGTAATTTTAAGATGTGACAAATAACATGCGTAGTAATATGTGAAGTTTGGACTCGCCAATTGTGATAGAAGTCCTGGCGTAGATATCCTTGTAAATTGCAAAAGCAATTTAAAACGTTATAATTGGCTAAACAAGAAAGAATAATCATGATACTAATAACTTTCATTCTTGTTTAGCCAATTATAACTTTTTAAATTGCTTTTGCAATTTACAAGGATATCTACGCCATAAGACTTCTATTACAATCGGCGAGTCCGAACGTCACATGTTAGAAGAACATATGTTACATCACGTGTCATTCGAAGAGTTTAACAAAGAACCAATCAAAACGATCACTTCAGAGCTCTGATACATAAAGAGGACTTTTGTTTGTTTTGATCGAACGGCCATCAATTTTCTTCGCTTTTAAAAAATTTAGTTGCTCAAGCGTTCTCTAAGTTTTACTAGTTCAGTTAAAATACTTAGGAATAATGTGCATTTGAATGGTAAAATCATTGCATAAAGGCTTCTATGTTTAAAAGTCACTGAAAAGCGAAACGTCCATAGAGGGTAATGTTAACAAGGCAAGAATATCGTTTCCAGCGCCCTCTACTGGTATGGGACACTTTTTCTGCTAGATTTTAATGGGCTAATGCCGCACTATACTTATAGGCACTATAGTTCAACTATGAAAAAACTTAATAATTTTCATTTGAAACAAGCACCAAAGCAGGTTGGCAGACGATAATTTGAAACTACCACAAATATGAAAACCACATATGTGTGTGAAAACCACAGATTTAATTCAAATTCTCTAAATACGCTCCAAATTTGATGTTGTCAAGAAGACTAATCTAATTGAAAGTCACCTGATGAATGGCAGTTTTTTTAACAATACTTTTCAAAAGTTTTATTGCATATACTTGAACGTTCGCAAGTAGGGGATACTTGCGAACGTTCAACTTACGAACAATTTGACCCTACGTCTAAAATTTAAATTTCGCGCGGATTTGTGGCGTTGAAGTCGATTGCGTGGTCTAATTTTCCTTTTTCGTTATTTACAATACATATTATATTATTTATGTAGAAACATATACATTAACAGTACAAGTTGTTTTATTTATAATATCGACTTTATGTTACCATATACCACAGCAGATTTTTACCGCATTTGAAACACCTGCTAGTAAGCAGTAGCGATCGAATAAACGAATGTAATGCATTCTAGTAAGTACACTGAAGGATCAAACACTAACAATAAGTGGTTATTCCGTGTACAAATGCACTTTTTAGGTTAGTTTTCGATTTACGACAAACCCCAAGGAACTTAACCTGTTCGTAAGTAGGGGAGTACCTGTACCTATTTTAAAATTATACGTAATGGTTTTATTTTTGTTAATAAAATAGTGTTTTTTTTTTTTTCAGTTATGACTCTTGACCCAATAGATTATAATTTGCAGCTCTCAAAATTTGGTTTAGTTTTTTTTTTCGCTTTTGAACCAAAAATGGTTTCCAACTCGTTCCAATCGCTAATATACCGGTGAAAGAAAAATTATGCTTCATTGTACATCCTGGAGGAAAAAAAAATCACCATTTTTAATTTCTCACTTCCATAAACTATAGATAATGTACATTTAAAAAAGGGCTTATTTCTCGCATAAGGTATGGAGCTATTTGCTGTGGTGGTCACAAACATGAAAAAATGGAGGAAGGTGGTATTTTCAATGATTTTCGTATAAAGACAAAGAACTTCACTTAGGGCCACTTCCATACCTAATGCGTCTTGTCAGAAAGAGATTCCCATTTCCGCCAAACTACACTTTTTCCCATAAATTAAGGAAAATCCCTATGTTGTCAATGGGATGCTAACGTCAAAGCTCTACGACTTCTAAAATATTTTTTTTTGTTTTAAAAAATTATTGCAGATAAAGATCTAAATCAAATTAATATCTCGATATTCCGCAATATTCGTTCAGTATTTAATGAGTTATGGAAGTTTGAATATTTAACAACAGCAATGCCGGTCTTAAGCAACTTATACAAAACTGAAGAATACTGAAAGAATTCTTTGCACAAAGTTCTAAAATAACTAATTTTATTAAAAGCTTTGATCCAATTCCTAAGTTTGAATTAACTTCTGAAGTCAATTTTTGGGCTGATATTGTTATCGCTAAATATTCAAACTTGCATAACTCGTTAAATAATGAATATTGTTGAAAATCGAGATGTTGATTTATTTGATTGAGATCTTTATCTGCAATCACATTTTTCAAAACTAAAAAACTTATTATAGAAGTTATAGAGCTTTGACTTAGCTTCCCATCGAAAACACAAGGATTTTCCTTAATTTATGGAAACCAGTGAGGTAAATATCTGGGAGTGTACTACCACCCATATTAATACTACTGTCGGATAGATGTACTTCCGAACAGTGAAGTAGCCAAGTGGGAACACAGATGGACTTGTACGCATGGCAACGGGTGCACGATTTGCAGAGTCTTCTGCTGCATCGCATACTTATTCGGATTTGCCATCGGAATCTATGAACTCTATATGTGCCCACATAGAAAGCTTTGGTAGAAAGGCCTTTACAACTCCTTCACTTCATTCAACGTATACTTTCCATTGAAAGCTCAAGTTTTAAAGGCCGATAGAAAAATTAACTGAAAATGAAAAATTTTTGTTTTGACTACAATGATTGAAGAAGAGGGTTAAAGAGAAGTGAAAAAAGAAACGATTTTGGGTACGTCATTTGTCGAAAGAGTACGAGATTTGGGAAATACCACAGCTTGTTTAGCAATTTAGCTGTCTGTAAATGGTAGCTAGGCGTAACTGGGAGGAGAGCTGTTTGCCAATTGCCAGTGATGATGCACAGAACCGGTCAGGCGTAGCACCTAATGTCTGGTGCCATCTTCCCGTCGTTCGAGCTGTACGTTTCAAATGTGGTATTCTCTTTTGGAACGCTGCCAGATCAACGTAGCCTACTGATCTTGTCATCTATGGCGACTTCCATACCTAATGCGTCTTGAGGAGTGGTCAACTCCATAGGCTCCCGACTATTCATACCCACTGGATTGGAATATGGCTTGGAGTTTGATTATGGATATTGGACTTCTGCACTGGTGGGCCACTGTTGAGGAAAAATCTGCTGCTGTTTGTTTGCCTATGGATTGCTAGCCCAATGTGTGCAGAGGCACGGGATATCTAATATCACCTGGTGGATAATCCTGATCAGAGACCATCATAGGGTTGGGTTGGGTTGTTTTACCTCTGAGCGGCACTTTTTTGCACACCAAGGGCTAAATGGCCAGGTCACATGGACCCCGAAGGCTCAGAGAAGGTTGGGGGAGGGGACCCACTGGAACAGCTGTTGGGAGACAGATGGTAGCCTCCCGTCAAGGCCATCCAGCGTGTTCTTTAACGTGCACAGGGTATGGCTCTCCCACACACGGGGCCACGGCTTAACGTCCCATCCGACGGACGGCGGCCTTTACAAGCCCATCGGTGTCCCCTACTGACCGTGGGCAGGGCGGGGAATTTTGCGGAGATAAATCTCAACGCTGACCCAGCTGGGACTCGAACCTGGGAACTACAGATTACGAGCCTGGCGCGCTACCGACTGAGCCACCCCCGCCCCGACCATCATAGGTATACGAAACCTTTCTTTAGCTAGTTGGGCATCAGTAAACCTACCCTGGAGTAATATTTCACAGGTAGGTCAATTTCTATCTAGATTCTGGTTCTTGAAAAGATGGTGGCTTCAGCCTTTAGTAGCAGAGGAACGGGTCTTTGCCCCATGCCTGCAATAAGGGGGAGAGAGGGCTTTTTAATATTGTTGGCCCTCTCCCCCAACAAACCGCGTTTCCTTAAAAATCCTATTAATCATTTCCCTTCCATAGGTACATGGGACGTGAGGCCCATATCTAGAAAAAAATATATAGGGCTCCCTTCAGAGTCCTTGTGACCTGGCCATTTAGCCCATCGTGTGCAAAAAAATGCCACTCAGAGGTAAAAAAATAATCGAAAGAATTTTTATTAAAAAAAATATCCCCTTCTCAAAGAGCTTTAATATAAATCATTTTCCAAAGCAACCTTGGAAAAGGTTTCCCCCCACTAGAACTTTGTAGTGATGCCACTGTTTCCTAATATAGAAGCTATTCTTTTTCATAGAGGTCATTTACACTAATGCTGGAAAATAAAGGATAATGGACGAAAGGGTTATAACTCAAAATGGTTTTCTGAAATACAAGGGGCATTCAAATAAAAAGTAGACACCAGAAATGAAGCTTAAATATCTTATTGATCTGCTCAAATTCATCATGCCTATAGTCCTTTCTTCCAACATAACCTCTTTCCTAGAGGGACTTTGACTGTTACATGAGAAAGTCTAGGAATACACTGCATCTCTTCCTCTGATTTAATCTTCCTACTTTTTGTGGCTTGTTTTAGGTGTCCAGAAATGAGAAAATCTAATAGGAAAGATGTCAGGAGCATGATGTTCTAAGCATTCAGAACTATATTTGTTCAATTCAGAACTATATTGTTGTTACTTGGGCAGTATGGGAGCAAACGTTATACAAGTTTTACTCAAAAGTAAAAAGTCCTGATCACACCAGGAAGACTTGACCTGCTCCTATGTATACCAGTTTCCCTATGTGACGCACAAATATTACAAGGTCCATTACCCAGATAAAGATTTTTCCATAGAGCAACTAAATTTCGTATGGAAAGCTATTATGACACTACTAATAACAAGCAGGATGAAAGCTGCATAATTTATATGCATGGGTACGAAACATAATGGGAGGTGACATAGTTGGTAGCGCGCCAGGCTCCTAATCTGTAGTTTCCTGGTTCGAGTCCCAACATTGAGATTTATCTCTGCAAAATTCTCTGCCTTGCCCATGGTCAGTAGGTGGCACCGAAGAGCTTGTAAAGACCGCCGTCTGTCCCGTCTACGAGAAAGCCGTAACCTGTGCGTTAAAAAACACGCTGGATGGCTTTGATGGGAGGCTACCCTGTCTCCCAACATCTGTTCCAGTAGACCTCCTCCCCCTAACTTTCGGGACCTTGTGACCTGGCCATTTAATACATGGTGTGCAAAAAGTGCCACTCAAAAGGTAAAACAATTCAACCCAACGAAAACATACGTTCCCATAATGGTAAACGCTGGAATTATGGGAGATGAATATCACTCATGAAGCACCCCCCGCCCCCCCCCCATGTTCTCATAATGCTGACGTTTTGTGGTAATTCCATCCTTTAATAGATAAATCAATCCACGACATTCTTTTAAATTTCACCCCCCCCCCTCATAATGTTGGTAAGGGTAATTACTAGCATTAAGCTTATTTTATAATTTGCGCATTTTTTCACCCCCCCCCCCCCAGGATTTATATATCCAAGCCTGGCTACGAAAGGGATGGATGGGCAGCCTTTTCAAACCCATCTGTGTCCCCTTTCTCATCAAAGGCAGGGGACTAGAACCTGGGAACTGCAGATTGCAAACGTGGCACTCTACCAACACCTCCTACAAGAGGCTGTACAACTGCGTCACAGAAAAATGCCAAGTCTAGAGCCCCTATATACCAGACCGACCTATCCGCCATTCTTATGCCAACTGGTGACATGAGTTGGTGTTATAGTCAATGCAGCCGCCGTGTGCGCCGCAGTTTTTCGAATACTTAGTATATAAAAAAACAATTATTATCGGAAGATATTCAGCTGCGAATTGTCTTAACAGCTATAGGAACAATTGCAGTGTTTAAATTCCAGACTGTTCCAATTAAATTTAAAAAAAAGTGGGTTGAAAGAATTCGACCGAGAACATGCATTACGCTTACAGCGTTCTATAATTACGGCGACCATTTAAGAGGACAGTCCTTTATTTCACTGCTCTGTTCTTTAGATTTATTTTTTTCTACAATGGCCATTTTGTCCTTTTGTGTGAAATAAAGTAGTAAACTGAACATTGGCGCGCAGTAGATGGGTTGAAATATTTTAAATATATCACAAATAAACACGTTTCTTTTAAAAACATTTTAAAAACAGTTGAATTTTGTTATGTCTCCCTGGATCTAATGCCCCCCACTGAACGATGATTAGTGAACAATACATGGACCAGTGGGAAAAAAAAATTAAAAATCGAAACACTGAAAGCATGCATTTATACCAAATGCAACTTTGACATGAATTGTATAGTTTTATGAATAATCTCATAAAACATTTCCTTTTTGGGAGTGCAAGAGCATTCCAGTGTTTATCCTCTGTTTCAAACATGTGCAAAATTCTGTGATCAGAAATTTTCTTTTATGGTAAAAAAAATCAAGTCACACAATTATTAAAAAAGTATATTTCTTTGGATTAAAAAAAATTACACCAAATTCAACTTTTCATTTTAATGTCTTTTTCAAACTGATTATTATACTGACAAATTTTGACAATTAATATCTTATCTGTTACTTAATATATTAAATTATATTTTATTCAAAAATAACTTCTTACATACAAGAATGTAAAAAAAAAACTGACAAAATTACTGATTTCTTTCTGCAGAGATCAGTAATATTGACAAGTCTGCATCTACTACCACAGTGGAGAAAAGAATTTCATTGAGAAATTGGAACAAAATAGGCGGCCACAAAATTAGAAATTCTAAATGTCTCCAAGCATATTCGCTGCTGCAAAGAGTTTACCTGTGAAATAACAGGATAAATAAATGGAAAAATGTTTAACAATAACATGTTGGTCTCCTAGAATCAGAGACTATTGTGCCTAGCAACATGCAATATACATTACCTATAAAAGAGGTGTGCATGGAAGGTATTACTGTGCAAGAATAAGAGTAATAGAAAGGTCTGCATTATTCATCTGAGCACTAAATACAGATGGAGTCTAAGTGATAGCAATATTTTGGAAACTACAAAAATTTAATTTCAAATGAGAGAAAAGTGTGGAAAACAACTAGAGATCATTTCCCTTTGAATGTGTATTGAGAACAGCAAATGAACCACAATGAAAAATGAAATTCAGTGAACTGTTTTGTAAATACCCCCTCAAGCAGCTGCTTGCCACAGAGGTCTGACAGGAGCCTGTCAGTTTATATGCCACAGTAGGAGATCTGAGAGGATGGCAGGACCACACACATCCATGCCTTAACCCTGGGCTCGAACCCAGGTCCCTTAGATCACTAGCCAAGCGTGCTAACCACTCGGCCACGGGGCGGCCAAAAAGTGATTTTTAATCCCTTTAAAGAGAGCACACTTGTCACACAGAGCATTATATTTCATGTATTGGAGTGGATCGTTTAGCTCCAATGCAATGGTGACACTTCTCCATAATTTTTAGATGGACAAACCTAAAGGCATCAGTCCTATGAAAGTTATCCTAATTACATACTACAGGAATATTTTGAACTTATTCTATACGAAAACATGTAGGCCATACTGAGACTTAGCACTCTTGGATCTTGTTCATCACTTCCCTCAGTTGAACAAATACAACATAAAACAAACCTTCATTTTTTTAGAAAAACTATTTTGTTACAAGTGGAATGATTTATTTTCCCAATTCAAAATGTTAATTGGAATACATAACCCCTTGGGAGGGGACACTTCCCATCTGCCAATCAAATTAAAAAAAAAAAGACTGGACAAAATGGCTCCAGAATCAATGCCTATGTTGTGCTGTGTAGTCTTTATGCTAAACCTGCAAAAAGCTCGAATAGTTTGAAAGATGGAATTTATGATTCTGAGAAAGTTCTCTAGCTGTGAAAGTGTTAGCCTAAAATGCATGTTTTAGAAAGCCACAGTGTTCAGAATGCAATGTGAAATTATGCACTCTACAGACTAGCAGTTTTTAAACATCAATACTGATCATTAGTTAAGACAAATATATTATTCCACATTTTAGCACTTTGACCTAACAGAATAATTATTGTTTAATGATGACTAATTTTCACCACCAAGAAAAAAAAAAAATTTCGTCTATAAATTTCTTATGTTTTCCTAAAAAGGAAAACATTTATGGGCAGCAGCAGGTGTATTTTTAGTGTTATGCATCGATTTAAGTAAATTTCTAAGCATGCAGAATTATAAAAAACATTGACAATTACCTACTTATAGTTATTTGGCTACTTCAATTTCCATATAATATTAAAGAATGTCAGAAATAAAACAAATTTTTATTACTCGTAAACTGTTTTAAACCATGGGAACAAAATATTTTCCAAAACACTGCTAAGTTGATACTGTAATATGCTACAAATATTTTTAACACGAGACAAGACATAAAAATAAGCAAATAACCAAAGGCTAACCATAGAGCAAATGTTCTCAACCTTTAGTAGAATGGGGGAAAACCTCAAATTATTAACTGCTTTATACACTCAGATGCTAGTTTATTTGGTACAGCATCCCTCTTCACATAAATAGTTCATTCCAACATGTCACATAATGGTACTGTGTGGTATAAATCAGGCAGACCAGCACTTTGAGCATCAGTTAGAATTGGATTGAGCATCAGAATGGGTAAACAAGCAATCTGAGTGACTTTGAATATGGCATGATAGTGGGTGCTAGGCATGCTGGTTCTAGCATTTCCCAAACGGCCATCCTCCTGGGTTTTTTATGCACAACTGTTTCAAGGGTTTACTGAGAATGGCTTGAAAGGTGAAAAACTACCAGTGATCCATGATCCTGTGGATGAAAACAGTTTGTGGATCAGAGGGGTCAAAGGAGACTGGTGAGAATTGTGCAAACAGATAGGCCACAACCAGGCAATCGCAGCAGAATTAAGTCTAGGTGTGCAAGTCATCTCCGAAAGCACCACGTATCAGACCTTGTCGCAAATGGGCTACAACAGCCACTGACCATGTCTAGTGCTGATGATGTCAGTGAAGAACACAAAAATACCTTTCCAGTGGGCACAAGAGCATCAACACTGGATTGTTGAGGACTGGAAAAAGGTAGCCTGGTGGAACAAATCAAGGTTCCTTTTGCATCATGCTGATGGATCAGAATTTGGGGCAAGCAATGTGGCTACGGAGACATCTTGTCTGGTGTCAACAGTACAGGCTGGTGGTGGCAGTGTATGGTGTGGAGAATGTTTGCTTAGCACATATTAGGCTCCCAAATGCACATTGAAGGACATCTGAATGCCACAGCATATTTGAACATCGGTGTTGACCAAGTTCATCCCCTCATGGCTACAGTTTATCCTCACTCAGATGAACACGTTCAGTGCGATAATGCACCTGCTCACAAGGCATTTAGTTACTGAATGGTTTCAGGAAGATGCTGACATTTTCCTTGCTTCACTGGCCTGCACTCTCTTCAGATCTGAACCCTATCAAGCATCTTTGGGATGAGGTGGTAAGGACTGTTTGCAGTGATACTGGGCTACTGTCTACTGCCCAATTTGCAACATGTGTGCGACACATTCATTTCTGCATGGTACAACATTCCTGCACAACGCACCCAGCAATTTTTAAGTTCCATGCCCTGACGAATTTGGTCTGTTCCAAAGGCCATAGGTGCACCTAATAAACTGACATCTCAGTGTATAAAACACCCGATATATTATTTTTTAATTTGTAATATACAGTTTGGTAATGTTAGTTTTTCTGTATATCACACATTCTTGAAAAAATACTTCAAGAAACTGAATTAAATGCAAATTTACTGGAATATTACATGCATTAAAATATGTATATATATACATGATAACACTTATGCACCTAATTTAAATTGATATCACTCATTTAATAATAGTTTTATGCTGCATACTCTATTAATTTATTATTGGATTAAGTTTAATCAAAAAAACTTATCGATAAGATGCCTTCAATGTTGTCATAATCGAGGGGAAATTTCCCATTTTATGGTTACTAATATATTATTTTTCCAAAAGCTTGTAGAATATCAATGCTATTCTCACAAAATGCTGTTGAGAAACAATGTGTTAGAGTGTGTTAAAACAAAGTGCATGATTTTGAAAATACAGTCGAACTTGGTTATAATGAGCACCAGGAGACTAACAAAATTTCCTCGTTATAACTATTACTCACTATATCAGTGATGAGTTAAATCTACTTATTTTTTTTAATCCTCAATATCTTGATAAAAAAATTCAAAAAACAAAAGAAATATTAGAGACAATAAATAATATAATTACATCCTTCATATTTTTTTTATTAATATGCTTGTATAAACTAAATACCTTAATATTAAAAATCAAACTTCCACTTGTCATTGTATTTTTTGTCCGTAATTTTAAAACCATACGCTTAATACTAAACCCAATTTATTTCTCCGTAATTAAAAACAATATTATTTAATAATAAACACAATTTCAATTAGTCTTTTTATGAATCTTAAAAATTTCCCATTAAAACACTTAACGTGTTAAAAGTCTCATTATTTGCCTCAGTTCCTTTAAACAATTGACTAATGTGTCCATTGCACCTTGAGCATCGATGATTGTCGGCACTGATTTTGATTCTATTTCACTTATCTTTTTCTGACTACCCAAGGAATTAAAAATATCTGCATGTTTCCATAGTTACCAAACTTTGTACAGTATATCCATGTAGTATGCTCCTTATAAAAATGATCGATTGTATGGGAATATGTGTAAATTAAAATTATTATGGCTTTTTGCTCATTACAGCCATGGTATCGTTATTTCTGTGCTCGTTACAACCAAGTTTGACTGTATATACATTCTCAGAGGAACTCTTGTTATTGGACATCATTACAGTCCATTTTCTCTATCACCATTTAACAAGCCTCAATAGTATATTCTGGAGGTAAAAAATTTCAGATCATTACTAAGAAAGCACAATGCTTTACAAATTTCATGTTTGTAGTTTTAAAATTTATCTGAAAGACAAAAATTAATCAAATGCATATCTAAATTGTACTAAATCTTACTACAGTACCTGATAGTCTTTATAGTTATGTAAGGCCATTTATAGGGACTGCCTGCATTTGCACAAGACTCCTTGTTTTGATATATATAATTACCTGTTTTGGGAGTTCCACACTAAAATTAAATTACTTCCATATTTATTATTTCTCTGCATGCAATAAGAAATTTAGTTGCACTATATATGTAGTAGGCTATTAAAGAAAAAGTTTTGTGCTCAGGGGTTGTTGATTGTGATTGCCAGTTTGTATCACTGATGTGGTATGGGGGTAAGAAGGCAAAGCTAGGGCACAAATCAATACAAACACTCAAACAGCCACATTATGCTCTTCCTGTCTTGCCTCATATGCAATTTGTATGGCCAAGTCCTTTCTATGCTTTAACCTCTTCTTTTGTTGCGCTTTTTTTCTGAGGGAGGATAAGAGATATTTCCTCAGTCAGCAAAGTGTTGTAAGGCATCAAGGCACTACTATTCCAGTCTCCCTGTCTGTTGCAAATAGTAAAATTAGTAACAAATAGCAGTATGGTTGCAAATAGGTAAAATCAGCACAAGAGTTCAGTCACAAATAGATAACAGCTATATTCTCTTCCAGTGTTTACTGTCCCTGTAACTATACATTGCCCATGTTGGTGGCTTTGAGGAGAGGGGCAGAGAGACATTACCCAGACATTAAGTAGAAAAAAAGATACACGAAGAGACCCCAAACTATGTTTCAGGTTCCATGTAAAAATGATCCTACAGTTGATTTTTTTACCCCTGAGCATCTTTCTTTAGTTGCACAATGAGCTAAACAGCCAGGTTACAAGTATCTGCCAAGACCAATTGGATAATTGTTGGGAGTAGATGAGAGCTTCCCATCAAGGCTATCTATAACATGCTACAAATACATAGGATCATGGGTTAACATCCCATCTGACAGATATGTATTTTTTTTAAAGAACATCATATCTATTCCAACACAGGACAAGGTATACAGACAGTGAAAGCTTCATTGCTGGAGTGACGAGGGATTATTTAATAAACCTCATGTTAAGAGTGTGGCTGACCAATGTGTGTAGATATAAGAAGCTACAAATGTTGATACCTTATAATCTTTAACTTCCTCACTTTGCTTTTAGCTTAGTTTAATACACTTTTATTTTGAAATGTCTGTTTAACTCTTATCACAAGCAAAATGCTACTTTTTTTCTTAAATGAATTACAGTGAGAGCTTAACTAATGAATCTTAGATTAAGTTTGACTGAGCTATATACACAGAAATAACTAGAAATGTGGACACTGTTTTTATACTTAACTCTTTCACTTCACTAGTAAACTATTAAAAATGGCAAACTTTTATTTGTGGTTGTCTGATTCTATCACACACTAAATCCTAGTTTTTTCTGAAATGGTATTCTAAAAGTTTCCATTTTGCAATTTACAAAAATTTTTTATATAATATTTTGTGAACATTATCTACCTTCACTACTGTTAAGAAATTAAAATCTAAAGTTACATATAAAATTACAAGTTTTGACATAACCTAAAAAAATTGTACAGGTTGTGACATACAAGGTAGGAAAGTGTACATACAACTAAGAGTTTCTTAGACCAGAGTTGCTCTGGTTAATTTATAGCAATGAAATGGTTATGATGGATTTATTAGTAATTGGTTACTTAATAATTTATTATTTGATATTCATATATGCATTTTTATGAGTAGCATTGCTTGGTGCCCAAAGTTAAATTACAATATTTAATTCAGATGTGACTTAAAATTTCTTATAATATTTAATGAAAAGAGCAGCATTTATCCCCCACAGTGGTGAACTGAATTCATCATTGTCCATTATTATAAACCTATAACAGTACCCTCTTTCACCATTTCAAATTGATGAGTACTTATATTCCAGCTTATTTTATATTGCTTTTTCCATCTGACAAAGTACTTTTTGTGCTTTCTGTACTATTACACAAAAACACAACTTTTCTGACATCCTAAAATACGTCAGATGATATAAAATTCTCTAACTTTAAGTTGCTTTGTACAAGTTATAGATAATATTTACAGAAATAAAATTACCTAGAAACAGTGAGCATGATGAAACATGACACAGTAAGCTATTTGCAGTATAAACTCTAAGCATCTCACAACACTAGCATACTGTTAAATGATCAGAAAGCTCAATACAATGTTTAAAAAATTGTACCATTAATCCTACAAAGACGAATAGAAAAACAGAGTTCATTAAAAAAACTAAAAGTGCTAAATATCTTTTGTTGGCCAATCTGCCACTAGCATTAAGAGGGCAAGTAATATCACAGAGATTATGGCTGAATATCTTAGCTGGTCATTTAGTGTACAAAAAAGAATTTGCTTTCATACACAGAGCTAATATTTGCATATATACAATAAAATCAACATCTTTCAGTATGTGCTTGAAGAACCTTGCTTGTTAGATGGAAAAATTGGTTCGAATATTTCGAATTCTTCATCGGAATTATCAACATTTTGTTCATGGTCTACAATGAAAAACTCTGTAAAAGATGAAAACATGTCACTAACTTCAATGTTCAAATAGAAATAAATCAAAATTGCATATTAAATAAATCTTAGATTATTCATTCATTGTCCATTATTATAAATAAATGTTATAGCTATATTTTCATAGAAATGAAATGAAATGATTTAGCTATATTTTCATAGTAGTAACTATTTAATCCATATTTTGTCTTTGTTTAGTCACTTTTCTTCTAGATTCCCCCCACCCCAAAATGTTATAGCTATATTTTCATAGAAATAATGAAAATGTTATAGCTATATTTTCACAGTATTAACTATTTAATCCATATTTTGTCTTTGTTTAGTCACTTTTCTTCTAGATTCCCCCCACCCCAAAAATAGCTTTTTAGCTTCTTGTTATGCAACCATCATCAGTTACAAGTGATTTGTTTCTCCCTCAGAAAAGAAATAGGTATTTCTCAGAATCACTTCCTAACAGATTTAATCTAGCAGAGCAAAAGCCTTTATAATACTTGAAGGAATTGATCAACTCAGGGGGGTTAAACATCTATACATTTGAGGGGTAAGAGTCGTCTTTGAACAGATTATAGGAGATTATGAGCTGTGAATTTTAAGACTCAATAAGATTTTTTATTCTTCACTTAATTTTTATTAATCATAATTATTTTACCCTTCATAACAAACTTGCATCATTTCATTAACATTTGTGAAAAAGCTTTCCAAGGGTTGAGATGTCTGAGTGGCACTTTTGTGCACACAATGTGCTAAATGGTAAGGTCACAATGACTCCAAGGGCTTAGAAAGTTGAGGAAGAAGACCCACTGGACAGCTGTTAGGAGATTTTGATTGGGGTCATAGAAGCCTCTCAGCAAAGCTGTTCAGCATGTTCTTTAATGTGCACAAGGTAGAGCTCTCCTACACATGGGGCCATGACTTAATGTTCCATTTAATGGATAGCAGCCTTTCCGAGATATCAAATTTCCCTTTCTCACGAAGGGTAAGGTGAGGGTTAGTAAAGATAGATCTCAATGATTGCACAGTTGGAACTCGAACCTGAGAACTGCACTACTGATTGAGCCACCCCCACCTTCCAAGGGCAAAAGACAAGACACAAGGAACAGTGATGCACAAATTGGCTATTTTTAGTCTGCTTCCAAATGATAAAGTAGCTTGTAACAGTAGAAGTAGAGCTATCAACACTGGAGGTGGTTAAATTCTTTAATATTATGCAAACTCTATCTCTTGGCTTCGAAAAGAATTTCAACCTGAATTTTTTAACGAGTAATTTAGTTTTGTGAACAGTGTGTTAATTTTGGAATGGAGTATAGGATTCTTAATGAGACATGTAGACTTCTTAACAAGCCCTTGAGAATTTAGATTTTACTAAATTTACAACTTGTGGCAATAAAAGAGCACATATAATGAAAAGTTCAAAAGAAACCCACACAAGTGCAAATATCTGTAATCTATTTGAGCCCATCACATAAAGTCACAGCAAACATTTAGACATGCTGTTCTTTGAATAACCAAATGTCTGATATTGTATCATGTAGAATTTCTTTAAGAAAAATAAAAATTTCCAGTTTTTTTATTAAATGATAGTTTTGCTACATCTGGCCATACATCATCATGAAGATGTTCTCTGTGTAAGCATGCCTAGAAAAATCCTGTGATGAATCTCTATTGGTTTACAGACTTCTGTATCTAAAACTGTTATTACTGCATGTTGATCCTATTTGGATGGATTTGGAATCCATATATCATGGTTTACAAGCTTCTGTAGGCCAGAAGTTTGATCATCTGCTTTTCAGTGCATTGTTTACCTTACCTGTCTTCTGTTTTCATTGCTAATAGTTTCATGCTATAGGATGAAAAAATACTTTCAGATGAAAGGCTGTGGATGGGTTTCATTTGAACCTCCTTTATATAATGCTCTACCAAAATATTTGAGAATTTCCATGTTATGTCAATGGAAATCTAACTTTGAAGCTCTATAACTCCTAAAACATGCATTTGAAAGAAAAACGTGATTGAAGATAAAGATCATAATCAAATCTATTTAAATCCTGATTTACCATAATATTCATTCAACATTTATAATTATGGAAGCTAGAGCATTTCACAACAGTAATGCATCATAAGACTTTACCGCAGAAATTAATTACAATTAAACAATAAGTATTGCTCCAAACTATTTAATGAAATGAATATACATTTCAAAAGTTTGCATAATTATTATTTCAGAATTAGACAATTATGAATGTTTTTTTTATAAAACAAGATAATTTGTTATTAAAACTTTCATAATATTTAAATATTCCAGCTTTCGTAACTCTTAAATACTGAATGAATATTGGTTGAAAAAACGAGATTTAAATAGATTTCATTACGATCTTTATCTTCAGTAACATTTTTCCATCATATTCATATTTTAGAAGTTATGAGCTTTGAAGATTCCCATTAAAATAACACGAAAAGCCTGTAATATTTGATAAAAGAAATCTATGAGAAACAAAAAAATATATACACACTAGCAATACTGATTAAATATTTCAGAAACTATAATCTCACCCAAGCTACAGTTCCCACTGCTGATATCCGGTTCCAATTCCAATGGTGGCCAGTGTGATGGTCTTTCTGCTGCTAGTTCAAACAGTGGTTGTCTCTCAGGCACAATTAGGATCTGAAATAATTACATATCGAATACAATAAAGGTGTAAAAGATATGCTATTTACAGATCCTAAAAATTGTTATACTTTAATGCTTTAGTTATATTTATGCTTAGTAAAGGATGAGGGAGGCATAAGTAATGGATAGGCCCATCCTTGGGTAACATGCAAGTAAGGCACCATCTATGACAGCATGTCTCAAGGGGTGGAAAAATAAGACTTCTTAAAGGAAATTATTTCAACTTCTTTAAAATAAAATCAATAACTACAAATTACTGTTTGATTATAATGCATTGAAAAACATTTTATTAATTTATATTGCATGCATATCTTAATCTCTTAAACAGGGTGGCATTGTTTCTCACTTAAAAACAATATAGTCTCAAGGATGGCTTTGGAAAAGGGGTATGATCACATGACCTCCTGATTATGTACCAAATACTTTGCAACATCAGTTATCCCAATGTTCATTTTTATGATAATTTTTTTTTCTCATAACATATGGTGCCACAGGTAGCATTTGTTTTTCACATTTCAGCATTGGCTAGAAATGGGTACATCAATTATCCACAAAAATAGGTTACATTTGTAGCCTAATATAAAAATTAAGCATTATCAGTGAAAACTTCACTTATAGCAGTTCAGACACTGGAGCAATGGGAAAAACCATATATTCCCCTATCCAACAAGAATAATTTTTAATAAAATAATAATGGATTGGTAATCAAATCTATTCTGCCTCCCCCAATTTTTTTTTCTAGATCCAAGTTTGTACACTCTCATTAAAAATTATTTTTTTTGATAACTCTTCATTAGCTCTAAACGTTAGAGAACATTTAGAATAAACTGGAGTTAAAACAATTGAATACGATAAGTCATATTTCAGCAAATTAATGTATATCATTTACAAATAATTTAAAATAAAATACGTACTAGCAATATTCATTAAATATTTCAGAAACTATAATCTCACCCAAGCTACAGTTCCCACTGCTGATATCAGGTAATTTATAGAAGGCCACAAAATATATATATAAAGCAAATTAACACAATTAAATTTGTAGTTACATGCATTTTCAATTATTGTAATTATAATGGTGACATTTTTAGTTAGTAAAAAAAAAATTCTTTGGGTGGGTGGAACATGAACTCATAGCATTCTGATGTTATATCAGGTGTGTTACCAATATGCCAACAACCACTGATTGAGATCACAAATTATTAAAACATTTCAGTGAAAAGAACACCAGGTCATAAGTTTGTATCCATCCACCTAAGGATAATTTTCATATTAACACTGTACTTCAAACTCACAGTTCATTTTTTTTGGATTATTAATAATCAGATTTTCACTTAAAATAATGGATTACTATGGTTGTCTATAAAAATAACATATTAAAAATTTAAATTCAGTGATAATTTGTATTAATTATTCGCATCATCTTTATTCACATTCCTCCTCATTTTTTTCTCATTTTCATTATTCACTCACATCAATTGCTGTCTTATTTTCTTATTCACTCTCTTTATCACAGTTTTGTACTGTTAACAATGTGAAAAATCAATAAGGTAATTTGATCTTTGATACTTCCTATGGAAATGATTAACATAATCTTCCACACAAAGCTTGCATACTTGTATATAATCTTATATCAACATAGTTTGATAATTGTGCTCTTTAACCTCCTCAGACATGAATTTTTGTTTATGGTAGAACATTTTCATTTAAATATTTATGACCAAAGGAACAAGAATATATGAAAAAAAAAATCATTTCACTCACCAAAATTCAGCATGCACATTATAATGTACAAACTGTCCTAAAATTTGCAAAATTCTGAAACCTCAGAAAGCAGTAAAAAGGAACATTTAAGAATTATAATTTATATGCATTTTGTCATGATAAACACATCAAATGAATGAAATGTAGCAAAACAGTTCTTGTTACATGTCAGACAGTTATCTTCAGTGCTACTGTAGTAGTTTCTATTATATCCAGAGAAGGCACCAAATTCCAGCCCATTGCTGTATACTCAAGATTGGTCTATACTTTGCAAACATTACAAAACCACAGGCAGTCTTCCTGTGTTAATTTTTTTTTTAAAGTAATGTACGTAGAGTCTGGAGGGGTTAATATAAAGTTCATCATATGCTAAATATTTCTTCAATACAAATCAAATTATTGTTACAGCATGAAACTTTTGACAATTCTTTTTGACAATTCTACAATTTTTCACTGGAAACTTGGAAAGACTGACTTCTTTCATGGGAAGTACCAATGAACAAATCACTACACTGATTTTCATATTATTAGTATTAAAAAGACTACACACAAACATTTAGCATAACATCTAAATGATACTGGATCTGTCTTGCACTTGCTAACTGATGAATTAAGCCATTAATGCAATGCTTCTGTCAATCAGATGTCTCTGTAGTCCTATTAGAGATCTTGATCAAGAATCTAAATCTCAAGGAAAAACACGTAACATATTATTAGGAGGTTGTGAACTTGTATCTCTTTAGCCAAAGGCAATTTTTATGTTAAATTAAGCTGTACTTTAATCTAAAGGAGATTCATTGCTTATGAGTTATTAATAATGGCTTATGTTTAATTTACAAAATGTGCAGTGCAATTAAACAGTGCTCCAGTGTTTTCAAAAGTGTTGTTGATTTCTACACATATTTTGATGATTAATTGTAAAAATAATTTCAATATTTTCAAAATTAAACAGGTTGCCAAAGCATTTATCAGTGATAAATGAATAATAGCAAAATATGTACAGCATTTAATGAACTAAGCTTATGAGGCATATAAAAATATTAAATTTTAAGTAATTTATAAAAAAATCAGTTTTACTACTTTTAGGACACTTTTTACAAGCAAAATAAATACGTAAATAAAATTTTAACTTCTAAACTTTGAAAGGCATTACTTTTTCATTTTACAGTTAAAAACAGACTTTCCTACCTTTTGCACATGGTTACACCACTGATCAAAATCTTCTTCGGATTCAAAATAAAAACACTAGAATAAAAATAATGTAATTAATTAGTAAAAATACATCAATTTATTACAATATGTACTTTTGAAATGAAAAAATAAGCTCCATTGTAAAAATGATAATGTAAGACTATATATACACTGGTTTCCATAAATTAAGGAAAAGTGAGAAAAATTACAACAATTTGCCAAAAAATATGCGATCCTCACCAAACTTGTTCATGTAACCAGTAATGTCGAGTGAGCATATCATATGCAAATTAGTCTAGGTTGCATCAATTTGCATAATAAGATAGCGGCATAAAAATGGGTGTTTTGGAGACGGATCGTTATTTTGTATTGTAAATGTGAGTCAAGAAATTTGAAACAGCCATTTTGTAAGAATGACCTCGAGACATCATTTGCCAAATGAACTGCAGTGGAAAGCTATTGGCAGGCTCGAAGCAGGCCAAAGTCAGTCAGACATGGCACGATGGCTGAATGAGAATCTTTCTGTGGTCCATAGACTGTGGAATCAATTTCTTTCTCATCTAGGAGGTTTAGCCAAGGAAGGGCTAGAGTTACAACTGCTGCACAAGACCGATATCTGTGATTAACAGCACGAAGAAGCAGGACGCCTACCCTTTCTCAGCTACGATCTTCTCTTGTAGCAACCACTAGGAGGCTTGTATCAGATTCTACTGTGCTACTGTTCATGGGGGAGGTCTGTATGCTAGAAGGCCAATAATTTGTATACCCTCATGTCACAGGAGAGCATGGTTGAATTGGGCATGCATGTGTGTTAACTGGACAGAAGAGCAATGGAGGTCATTACTCTTCACAGATGAGTCCAAATATTGCTTGCAGTGATTCTGGACAATGATATGGGGAGAGCGAGGTACCCGCTATCTTCCCAGTAACATCCGTCAAAGAGACAGTTACGACAGAGGTAGCGTGTGTGTGTTTGGGGTGGCATTTCCTTAGGTGGGCGCACAAACCTCTATGTGTTGACGAGTGGGAACTTCTATGCTCAAAGGTATAGAGATGACATCCTGGACCCTTATGTACCTCCTTACGCTAGTGCAATAAGTGAAACATTCATCTTACAAGATGATAACGCTCATCCACATGGAACTCAACTAGTGGAACAATACCTTCAAGAGGAGACCATTATGCACGTTGAGTGGCCAGCTTGATCTCTCAACCTAAATCCCATTGAGCATGTGTGGATGCTCTAGGGAGACGTGTTACTGTCCTCAACCCACCACATGAAACATAGAGGGAGCTTATTACTGCTTTAAAGGAACAATGGTCATTACTCCCTACTGAGCTGATTCACTTCATAAACAGCATGGAATGGAACATCGCTATCTTGCCTACATTGCTAAAAGGGGTGACCACACTCCTTATTAAAGAACTTTGCCCACTGCATTCTGACACCTCATTTTTCAACAAGTTCCTATGTTATTTTCTGATGAAAAATGTTTCTAGTGTAAAATATTTTATGCCATTCTGAAACTAGCATTGTAATTCAGATTTTCATAAAATTTCATTAAGATCATTCATATAGCTTTTTGTTTATGATATTTTTTCTGAGTTTTCCTTAATTTATGGAAACCAGTGTATATACACACTTTATATAGTATAATAAAGTCCATATCCAGAAATAACCCTTATATCTAAAATCGAAAAGTTACATTTGAATACACATTTATAATCAACAATATACATATATACTTGAACTGCTTAAATTTTTTTAGACAAAAGACAAAGAGAACCAAAAAGCTATTTTAGCTTTTTGCAGCTTAACACAGACATGTAAATGCTGTTTGGTAGACAGGTTTGCCAACAACTCTATTAGTTAAGATTTTACATCAACACACACAAATATGAAATAAATAACATCTAATCCATATGTCTTTCATACCAGAGCAATGGATGGATCTATGTCAGTGATAGGCATTCGCTTACTATTTCCATATGGAATATGGAATGAAGCATCTTCAGGCTTCTCTGCATCTACATTGACAACAGGTTGTGTAGTATGGGGATCCAAATACACTAGTTCATTACCTGTAAAAAAATTAAGTGATCAAAAATTATGTCACCAATTTTAACACTTCTTAAATGCATCAAAAAAGATAATCATCACTGGTAATTTTATGCATTTCATTAAATTAGCATACTGTCACAGTCTAGAATTGGGATATTAAGTCTGTCTCTTATTCTCTCCAAGCCATGTTGATACAGTGGCTGGGAAGATGTAAAAGACATCTGCAGGCCACCACATGCAACAAGAATAAGAGCCATGTGTATCACACACAAAGTGTTCAGAGATTACCTTTCATACTATTTGACATATATTTATACAATGATATTTCCCTTATTGCTAAATTTTAGAATCCTAAGAATGAATTATGTTCATCTTTCTTTCAATAAAAAACATTATGACCAGCGAGCACATCTTTATGCAAATCAAAGAAACTGCAGGTAAACGATGGCAAGTGTAAAGGTCACAAAATGGTATAAATAACACCTGATACTAAGCTCTGTTAATAAGTGTTGTTCTTCAGATGGGAAAGGCAGCAGACTTAAGTGAGTTTGACAAAGGCCAAATTGTAATGGCTGGATGACTGGGTCAGAGCATTTCCGAGACGGCAAGGCTTCTGGGGTGCTCATGGTCAGCCATGATTAGTACCTTCAAAAAGTGGTCCGAGGAGGGAAAAACCATGAACCGCCAGCAAGGTGACCACAGCTCATCGATGCTAGAGGTGAGCGAAGACTATCCCGTAAAGTAAAAGCCAACAGAAGGGATACTGTGGTGCAACTCACCCACAATTTGAATGCTGGTGACAGGAGTAATGTGTCACAACACACAATACATCGAACCCTGCTGAAAATGGGGCTGCATAGCTGCAGGCCATTCAGAGCGCCCATGCTAACCTCAGTTCACAGTCAAAAGTGTTTACAATGGGCTCTTGAGCATTAAAACTGGACCTTAAATGATTGAAGGTCATCTGGCCCGATGAATCTCGTCTTCTGTTGCACCATGTGGACAGCTGAGTACATGTGTGTCGTTTACGTGGGGAAGTATTGGCACCAGGATGCACTGTGGGATGAAAACAAGCTGGTGGAGGAAGTGTTATGCTTTGGGCAATGTTCTGCTGGGAAAACCCTAGTCCAGTCATTCATGTGCAGGAAATTATTACCTCTACCATCTACCTAAACATCATTGCAGACCAGGTACATCCTTTCATGGTAATGGTATTCTCTTCTAGTAGTGCCTTCTTTCAGCAGGATAATGTGCCATGCCACACTGCCCAGATATTCGAGAATGGTTTGAAGAACATGAGGAACATTTTGGAACATCATATTCCATCTGTGCTGGCTCAACTCACAAGTGTTAAAATGATCTGTTGATAATGTGTTGGTACCAGATAGCACCAGATACTTTTAGAAATCTTGTGTCCATGCCTCACTGGGTAAGAACGGTTTTGGTGGCATTTGGAGGACCGACATCATATTAGGCAGGTGGTCATAATGTTTTGGCTCTTCGTTGTATATGAGGTGTTGCAAAAAAGAAGAGTGCATATATAGCTTACACAAAACCCAATCAAATGGATTCACCATCCATTTAGGCTGGTTTATTCTGGTTCCAATAACTGTTTGCATGTTTGAATTGGGTGAATAGGTCTGTGCTACATCCATTTGTACAAGATGTGTTATTGCCCTTGATGGGAAATGTGCGATTGAATGCAATGTGTTCATCATTGCAATGCCCCTTCTTATTTAATATTATCAGTGAAGCAATTTTTGGACCAAAACCAAATAACAATAACACCCATACTATGAAAGAGATCCATTTTCATGAAGTGAGCATATAAAGTAGCATGTGACAGAGTACCTAAAAGCATTCTCAAAGAGGTTTTCCAAAACCATATCACTTCTCCAGTGTTGTTACAGCAAATGAAGCATACTTTGAAGGAGACAACCTTTGATTTGCTATTTTTTCAATAATAAAAATTTTATTGATGTAAGTTTGTTCGTTTTGCCACACCTTACATATAGTTGTGTGCAGGAAAATATTCCTTACAAAATTAACATAAAAGTAAAATGATAATCAAATAACCTAAATAAATTCACAGAATGGTATGTACTAAAAGAATAGAAAAACTAATTGTTAATAAGATTTATATAATAACATGTATATAATAACAGTTAATTTTCTTGTGAGTTTTTCTGTGAGAATTTCTGTGAGTTTATTATATACATTATAATAGTGTATTTAGATAAGTTCTTTAGTTTAATAAATTGATATGATTTAAAGATCATTTGCATTTAACAGAAGAACTTATTAAGTGCACTACTTTAATTTGTATAAAAGCTGTAAAAAAAAGTGGCTGTTCACTTACCAATGAAAAAAATTTTTTTCAACTGTTACATTTATCAAGGATAAAAAAATATACCTCAGCAAATAGAAGCGAATGAAAAGGGAATTTTCAATATATGCAAACAAATTACCTTAATATTTTAGTGATGAATACAAGACTTTGACAGTATTTCTACAAATATGTATATGTATATGCTTAACATGTGCTATTTCTATTATTTTGTACAGGAGCAGAACAAATTTGTCTACAATAAAGAAAAACAACTATTTTTAAAGTTCCCACTATATTGAGAAAATCTGATGCCATTTTAAGTCATATTATGAAAATCTAATATCACTGATAATTTGCATTAGGAGATCTGAATTTTAAATTAGCACAATTAAAAAAATGACAGAAGGAAAAAATGCAGCCTCACCAACCAGAAACAGCTCACAGTGATAACTGTATTTCAATGTTTTTAAGGAAAACAGTTGCTAATACTGGTTATAGTTTCATTTTCAAAGTTTACTTTTGAGAAAAGTTTTTGGGAACAATTTATGTAGTGGTGTGTAACATACAGTGGTTAACTATGACATGTTGCTGATATTTGAAAAGCAGCATTTGCTCTGAGCCTTGATGTCTTTGTGACTTGGCTGTTTTGCTCATTATGCAACAAACACTAACATAAGGATAAAACAATTAAATTATTAAATTGCTCATAATATTACAACTGGTCCAGTTGTAATATTATCCAATCAAAACCCAAGCAAGTCTCAGAGTTCACTCATTACATATTATCTAAGGGACTTGGGTTCGACCCCCGGATAAGACATGGTTGTATGTGTTGTTTTTCTGCTGAGGTCCTGCCATCCTTTCAGATCTTCTACTTTGGCATATAAACTGACAGGCTCCTGTCAGACCTCTGTGGCAAGCAGCTGCTTGAGGGGGTATTTATTTTTTTATTTTTTTTTTATTGTACGCCATATGCCTTTCAGCCAAATCCAGCTTTGGGACAGAAGTTGTGTATACTTGGTCTAAAACATTTACCAATAAAATAACACCAATAAGCTTTATTTTATTGAAAATGGAATACTTCTATTATTATAATCTCTTTTGGGTAAACTGGTTGAAAAGGTCTTATAAATTAAGGAACAGTAAATTTTTATGTTTGTGTAATACAGTTAAAATCAGAATCTACAGTCCTAAAACAAATTTGTAAATTTTAATGCCATAAAGCAATAGAAAATTCTAATTAATCTTTTTGATCAATTTGTTTGGTCATTACATCCATATTTTATTGCACAATGAATAATTCAAGAAAACTTAAGGCTAAAGGTATGGGTTGAGGAACAAAATCCATTAAATAGTTATTAGAGGCAATGAAATTTTCTCTCGGTCCTTCATTGTGTTCTTATGTGCATAAATTATAACTCTGCTGTACACAAGAAAATTATTTAACATCCCATACAATAGAAGACAGTTAAGTTAATCAATTCAAAGCAAATAAACCGAGAAAATCTGAATGTGGAAGGTAAGAAATTATAACTTGCAAACTTCAGATCGAGTTTGGCATGTTATGAGTTTAGCATTTCTTCTTTTTCTCTATGAGCTTTTGTTGCAGCATTTCATTACAATGAATTTTACTAACATTTGGTATCTCCAGTTGTA
This sequence comes from Ryuthela nishihirai, assembly GCA_038380435.1. Lineage (NCBI taxonomy): Eukaryota > Metazoa > Arthropoda > Arachnida > Araneae > Heptathelidae > Ryuthela > Ryuthela nishihirai. The sequence continues at coordinate 24,266,528 of JAWZYU010000002.1, forward strand.
ACATTATGAGTAATTTAAACATAAAAAAATGTATCAACTGCCCATTCTAGAGGAAAAATATTTTTGTAACAAGAAACATTTCTGGACATAAATATCTTGGTAAAGAGCTTTTTATGATCACAAATAATTAAGTTACAAGTTTGTTATGCACCTACCCACTACTACACAGGTTCGAGTCCCAGCTGGGTCAGCGTTGAGATTTATCTCCGCAAAATTCCCCGCCCTGCCCACGGTCAGTAGGGGACACCGATGGGCTTGTAAAGGCCGCCGTCCGTCGGATGGGACGTTAAGCCGTGGCCCCGTGTGCGGGAGAGCCATACCCTGTGCACGTTAAAGAACATGCTGGATGGCCTTGACGGGAGGCTACCATCTGTCTCCCAACAGCTGTTCCAGTGGGTCCCCTCCCCCAACCTTCTCTGAGCCTTCGGGGTCCACGTGACCTGGCCATTTAGCCCATGGTGTGCAAAAAAGTGCCGCTCAGAGGTAAAACAACCCAACCCAACCCACTACTACAGGAAATGAATCTTTCAAAATGGTGTCAAACTTTGGGTTGCCATATTTATTATTCTGCACCCAAGTTCTGTGGCAGCTGTATCCATTTGGTAGTTAAAAGGAGCCTAGTTTAATAACCAAATAGAATGTACTAAATAAACAAATGCAAAGTTTTTAATTCTTAACCCACCTTAAGATCAGTTACCATATGCTACCTTTACATACTATTAACACACAGCTATACTTTATAAAAGATTTAATCACGATAATGCTGTGATACAAAGTTAAAACATTAAACTTCCAGGGAGTAATTTTCAAACTAGGAAAGTGCTGTACATACCGTTACCATATATGGGATCTACTTAACTAATACCTTAGAATTACCCTTAACTTTATACATTACTTCAAAATTAACTCTTCCTTCAAGAGACCAATTAGAGTCATATATAAAGTGAAAACATATTTACCACTTATGCTGGTACAATTGCATATTTTACAGCGTTGTCATGCTGTAGTTGGTAATTATATATGGCCTGAGGATGCCACGTTATGAGTTCATGGTGAAACGCGTCGCGTAACGAGCCTGGAAGGTTCATGTTTTTAAGATGTTTTTAAAAGTTTTAAAGTTGTAAAAGCAATGGCTTTAGCCAATATTAAATCAACGGTCATCAGTTCATTAGCTTTCTTCCAGTAAAGAGCGTATTTAAAATCTTTTCAAGCAGGGAAAAGTGCTTTTCACAACAAAAGAACTGTTCATGTAATGCCCTCTGAGAATCTACTATTACCTTGAGGTTACAATGTGCAACAACATGGCTAAAAGCGTCGCAGTATGTAACATCCTACGTAAAAGAAATAGAACTTATACCACCATGAACAACTGACAACTTAAACCATCTGTTTGTGCATCACAAATGAACTTGTGGATAAGGAAACTACGAAAATAGTGTCAGTTCATAACATCTACACCAGCATTGTAACTGCTAGAAGAACATCTACTATCAGGACTGGTAGCATATATAATTACCAACTACAGCATGACAACGCTGCAAAATATGCAATTGTACCAGCATAAGTGGTAAATATGTTTTCACTTTATATATGACTCTAATTGGTCTCTTGAAGGAAGAGTTAATTTTGAAGTAATGTATAAAGTTAAGGGTAATTCTAAGGTATTAGTTAAGTAGATCCCATATATGGTAACGGTATGTACAGCACTTTCCTAGTTTGAAAATTACTCCCTGGATGTTTAATGTTTTAACTTTGTACCACAGCATTATCGTGATTAAATCTTTCTTTTTACCTTTACATGTCAACAGCTATTAGCAATATGTTTGTTTCTTGCTACTATTCCCAATACCATTTAATCAAACAATCAATAAGCTTCCAAAAGGAAATTCTTTATTATGTGCTATTGAAGAGCATATGTTGCTTAATAGCAAGAGCTTTTGTCAGTTTTTGATGTACATTGTGGATTAATTCAAATAAGTTTTGTTTCACGTGTGTTCATCCTTAAGAATCTATATTTATGCAAAATTAATAACAAATGTAAAAAAAAAAAGTTTTCTACTTAAAGTACATACCTATAAAGCCAATAAACCATAAGGCATGATTGGGTTTCCCACCAATTATACCAAGAGTTTGCTTCAACATAAAAGTGCTCTAAAGATTAGATATAAAAATATATATAATGACAACTTCATTAATATACTTAACTGAATATCTAGTTTCAAAAAATACATTTTTCTAGATCAAATGAATACTAAAACAATCCTAAATATTAAGAATAATAAATTCAGAGTCAGAAGTATGAAAATAATGCAATAAAACTACAACTGAGCATTTATTAAATGTTTGCTGTTTCACAACTCAAATATTACAAAAAAAAAGACCTTTTTTTTTTAGTTTTTCATATATAAACCTTACCATTTTTATAGGTCTAATATAAAAAAAATTGAGAATAACAAAATTAGTAGAAATAAGTAATACATAAATAGGTGATGTATATGATGTGTTACATTGTTTTACTTTTGAGGTTTTTTGCTGCAAAATAGACAGCTCAGAATTAGAGAAGGAAACATACTTTAGAGCAGAGTTATTATATCCATATGACAGCCTCCTGCCAAGGCAATCCAGCATGCTACCCATGGTGCCTAGGGATACTGTTCCTTTGCACACAACCATTCCTTAATATTTCATCTGACAAATATTAGATCATCCAATAATTATTTCCCTCCTTACTAGAGAAGAAAACTTCATCATTGCACAGTTGAGTTTCAAACCTGTGATATTATACACTCAGCCATCAATGTTTCACTTTATATGGAATCTAAAGAAAAAAATTATCATTGTTTACATGATAATGTTGAAGGAAACTAAATTCTAGGAAGTGTTTTCTCTTGTGGTTGCATAATGCAAATCCAGATATTAATTTAGATTAAAATATTTACAATTATTCAGCACAAAAATATTAAATCTGTTATAAAATTACTAAATTGCCTTTTTTTTGTTGGTTTTTTTTTGCAGTTTACACTAACAATTTTTTTTATGTAACATTACTTAGCTACTTAACAGTTGTCACACTGATTGAATAATTTGTTTGGGAAAATGAAAATTTAACAGAAAGCACAACAGACCTAATAAGTTTAACGATTACATAACAATGAGATAAAACAATAGAGATTGCAGATGCCACTTAGTTAGGTCCATACTTTACCAAACCATCTGTAAGGTATAACAAAAATGTTTCTTGCAGGCAAAATGAGAGAGTTAGCAAATATCAGTTTCATGCATTCAAAAGAGTGTGTGTGACGGTTGATGCTTACACAAGATTAAAGCCACCAGCAAAATGCTAACGAAAAATTATAACACTTAACCCCTTATCTGCCATTTCCTGCATTTTGTTGCTCTCTGTGTTTCAATATATTCAGGGAAGTAAAAATGCATAACTAACTTGTTACAGGAGTGTGGTTCATCCTAATCATTACATAGATGTGGTTTTGATGTTGAGCACAGATTGTCTAAACTTTTTCGTTGCTTTTGGATTAATCAGCTCATTTCATTTATAGCAGATAAGGGGTCAAAAACAGCTCATTCAAAAGATGGTGAAGAAAAGGCTGACATATATCAGTATAATTTCTATAGCTAAGGTGTTAAATCCTTTGCTACTTCTTAGTCTTTACCAAGAAACAGTTTTCGCCTATAAAATACAATGGCATATTATATATAATTCAAAGCGATCTACCTAAAGATCCTGCAAAAAATTTGCTTCCAGAAATTGTGATAATTAAAAACAAACTATACATAGGTAAAGAGGAAGGTGAGAGGGGGGGGGGGGTACTCATAATAGTGTGGGCAATATAAAGCAATATAGGGTGCTTTAAAAAAATGGGTAGGAAGTTTAAGAAAGTTGTATGTTAATTAAACTTCTTACTTATTTAAGTCACAAATGTTTGAAACGTTATAGAGTACTAATTATTTCATATTTAACAATAACAAAAAAAAATTACCTTTAGTCCTCTTTCATAGATATGATTTAATGTTGATAAGCCTAACCGCAAAGGAATAAAAAGCAGCATTGGTCTCCATTTGCATTTTGATTTTGTGCATCCAAACTCACGATTATGAATCTCTTCTTGATTATTCATGATAGGAAAGCTACACCTGAAGTTCTGGTAAGAATTCTGAGCAGCCTTAGAAGCTGCAGGTTGAGGTGTATGACTACACAATGTTTCTGGAATAATAATGTTTCAGCTATGAGAAACTTAGATGCATACAGGATTAAGTTGATTGACTATCATCAAAAAATTTTTCCATCAAAATAATATCCTACCAGTGTAAAAAAAAAACTATGCAGGTTTGTGTCTAATGTACAATGAAACAATTTAATCCAATGAAAATTGTGTATCTTGGAATGTATAATGAAAAAGATTAAATTTATTTTTCCAGCATTAGAGAGCCAGGCATTAACTAGAATGAATTATGCTAGCCATTCTTATCAAATGATACATATAATTTGATAGTGCATCTTAATGTTGGTCTTTCATATGTTCAAGTAAAACATTACTTTTTCTAAAGAGAAATGGTTGAATAGATACTCATCAAAATAACAGATGAAGTTTTCTGATATCATTTGTGTATGTGAGTCTGATGAAAAATATGCACTTTAGTTTTGTATCTAATCATTTAAATGGATTGTTTATGTTCTATTTTAAATAGAAAAATATGCTGTTTTGTGATTAGATACTTGACAGAGGAGAAGCTAGGATTAGCTTTCAAGCAAAGAGAATACATAAGATAACACAGGTAGCAGCTGTTTTAATAATCATACATTAGAGGAAATTCAATTTTATTTTTATTTCTTTGGAATAAAAATAAAATGAGAAGTAAGGATCAATGAGAAATTAGAATAGTGAATTATTGCTGTGAAAGTTTATTGACCAAACATTACTGAGATTAAAATTACATAAGTGTTTAGGGAAGGAGTCTCAAACAAGACTCACAAATTCACTTTTTGCAGCCACTAGTACAAAGGGCATTCAAAAAGTTCTTGACATGCATTTGCAGAACGAAAACCATTGCATTACCTCAACAAAACTTTTACTGTTCTTCAAAGTACTCCCGTTCAGCATTATGCAAAGTTGCAGACATCTATGCCAATTCTGGAATGCTTGGTGATACTCTTGTACCTCTACAACTCTGAATGAATACATTTTGCAAGGTCTTGCTTGCACCTTTGAAAAAGGCTTACCAGAAAGTTTGTTTCTAATTTTTGGAAAAACCAAAAATGGCATGGTGTAAGATCAGTGAATATGCAAGATGGTATAGATGTTTGATTTTTGTCCTGCCCCAGACAGGCTGTAACTTGCTGGGTTTTGTGAGCACTGGCATTGTCATGAAGGAGAATCCTTGATACATCTGTTGTTGGATGTTGGTCCTTCATCACCTGAACCATTTTGGACAAAAAGTGTTAGCATAGTATTGGCTATTTATACTCCTTTTTTAAGGTAAGGTGTTCATGGCTACCACTCCTTGGGAATTGAAAAAAATTGTGAACATCCTATTCCTTGAACGAAAGTCTTGCCAGAGGATTTGGGGATGCGATTCATCTTACTCAACCCTAACATAGTCACTGATCTTCTGGGAGTTGTGTAGTAATAAAACTATGTTAATAAAACTATGTCTCATCAAATGTGACAATCTCTATTAACCATTTGGGGACCACTAGATTCAAACATTGCCAGTACTTGCACAAATCCACTCTGACCCTTTTTTGCTGTTCTGTCAGTTTCTGGGATACCCATTTGGCACAGATCTTTCAGAACTTTAAATGTTGATGAATAATTGTTTATACACTGCCAATCAATACACTGACATTTAAGCTTATTAACTGAATAGTGATGCATGGATTTTCCTTAATGAGTTCACAAACAGCAACAATAGTTCTCTTATTCACAGCCTCTTTTGGCCTTCCTGCACGAGGGAGATCTTTGAAGCTCTGCCATCCTTCTCTGAAGTTGTGCATCCATCCTGTAACAATGCCATATGAACAGGCATGATCCCCATATACTTGTAATAAATTGTCATTTTTTTCAAGTTGTCCCAAAGTTGCATTCTTGTGAAAATATAAAATCTTCCCCATCTTTAGTAGGCTTCATAACACCACACAGATTTTGCAGGCTGAACTTTATGTGCCCCAGCAAAGAGAGAAATGATGATACAACCTTTGCTTTTAACACTTAATGACAAGTTTAGACAAGCTTTCAAACAAGTCATAGCTCATTAACTTTGAGGAATGAGTGAAAATCTACAGACATGTGTCAAGAACTTTTTGAATGCCGTCCATAATATGTTCTATTATAATTATGGTAGCAAACTGTGGCTTAATTAGCAGGCTCACTTGTGATGATCTCATGTGAGTATGAAGAATATGATCATGTGCAGCCAAAGATGAAGGCACTATAAATGAAATTTAGATTTATGCTTTGGTGTTAAAAGTATACATTACATTAACATTAAAATAATAATACAATCTAAGTAATTATATTTTGCTTATAATTGCTTAAGGTAAAATATGTCTCGCCATATACTGAGAAATAGCTAATTTGTCTTCTATATAATTGAAAAGTAGCTAATCTGGTCTTCTATATCATTTGAATTTGAAAGCTGCTGGTTTATACTCCATTTTACCTAAGTTGAGAACTGATGTAAACAAACAGCTCTTTGCCTATTGGCTAAAGACTTTGTCACTACATTTATGTGCAGATTTTTGTGATGCATTGGTTTCAACAAAGCAGTGGTCAGGAAAAACAAATTTAATCTACTTTATTTAGTTTCTAGATGATGCACTTAATACTATCAGAAGATTTATGAATTTGAACATGGAATACGAAACTAAAACCAGCAATGCTCGAAGAAGACCAGATGGCATCAATGGCATATTTGTGTGAAATGAAAACAGAATAGCCAATGGAAGCTGCTTACAATTACTTATATATAGTTTCAGATCTAATGCTGAAATGTGTGGAAAGACAATAAAGGGAATTGCAAGTACAATTTTTGCAAATATATGTATCTCTATAAGTGTATGATTCAAGTCAGATATTTTGTACAAGTAATGGCAAGTAATTAACATTTAGGAAAGTGTGACCAATTTACCTTGACAGCTATCAGGGAAAAGTTCAAGAATTCATCAGAAATAAACTGCTGAATTTAAATGAAATATTAATATCAATAAACTCTTATCCTAATTTCAGTTTAACATTATACGTATATGGCTTTAGATTTCTTACTTACAAACATAAAGCTGCTTTAACTGAACAATACAATATAATAATGTGGAGACAAAATTATTTATGGCAAATTAAAGCCTATCTTGGAAGAAAAAGAAAACTTACTATTTAGATGAAACTTGGGGAAAGCAGGCCATGCAGTTTCTAAAGTGTGGCAGTCAATGTAATAAGTGAATACTTTTTTGAAAATATACTTGCTGACTTACAAAGCAACAGTAGTGACGATACCATAAGAGATATATTAAAGGATAGCGATTTCCAGACAATCGTAGATTGAAATAACATTTTCATTTAAAAGTTAAATTCATTCAAATGTTTCCAATGATAATATATTTATTAATATTTTTTCCACAAGCATTTACATAAATTGACACTGATGTTTATTTAGGACTGGAGTTATGAAGTTGTACATTTCTGGCCCTGTGTTTTATATCCACATGTTTATCGTGTGCTTAAAAATGATGCCTCAAAATGTAACCAATAGCAGTTACTTCTATACATACTGATATTAGGAAATGCTTCCTTGTGTTGTACATTTATATTGGGTTGTTTTACCTCTTAGCAGCACTTTTTTTTGCACACAATGGACTAAATGACCAGGTCAAAGGATCATGAAGACTCATAGAAGGTTATGGGGGAGGGGACCCATTGGACAGCTGTTAGGAGACAGATGGAAGCCTCCTGTTAAGGCCATCCAATACACTCTTTAACATGCACAGGGTATGGCTCTCTGGCACATGGAGCCATGGCTTAATACTCATTTGACAGACATTGGTCTTTCCAAGCCCATTGATGTTCCCTATTGACCATGGACAGGGTGGAGAGTTTTGCATAAATAAATCTCAATGCTGGCCCAGCTGGGACTTGAACTTGAGAACTGCAGATTGCCAGTCTGGAGTGCTACCGACTGAGCCACCTCTGCCCCTTTTTATTATTACTAATAAAAGTTATTACAAACATTAAAATAATACAGAGACAAAATTAAAATCCCAATGTTATTTGGAAATGAAATTACTAGAAATAATTCCTAAAAACTCGAATTCTTTTAAAAATCTTATAAATGTCAAAAACAATTCATTAATAAGAGAATCCTTGGGAAAAAAAAGTGCTTATCAGTTTTAATTACTAAATGATGATTAGAAAGTTGGAATCAAGAGAACTTATTTTTTACTTTTTTTTCACAATAATTGCAAATTTATACTGTAACTATCCCCGAGCCCACTAAGCCATCAGCAGTATTTCAAGCAAGAATTCAGCCTGAACTCTCCTCTAATAAGCATAATAATAAGTGTACATAAACAAGGTGTACAAATATAACTAAGTAAGAATTCACTTTCTTTTACTTCCTTATCTTTGTATATATCTTAAATTAATAATTAAAAGCAAAACTAGATGATATGCAAGATACATTAAACATATAAATTATATACTAAAAATATAATTTTTAAAAACCTGGGCAGTTAAAATTTATTGAATTTAGAAAATTTTCCCAATTAAAGATATTAAGAATAATTTGCCAAAAGTGAAAAATGTGGCAATAACATTCACTCACTAATGTCTTCAATAATCACAGCATTGTCAAGTGCAACATGGACAGCAACAGAACTCCAATCATCATAGGCTGATAGTTTCCTGAATAATTAGAATATCAATAAATGTTTGCATATGAAAAAATATTGATCATGTTTAACACTTTTAGTATTACAGAGCAGTTCATACTATTTTATCACTACACAACTTTCTTAATATATTTTCACTAATAACCATCCTTTTATAAGCATTTCAATAAAATAAATGATAAATTTCTGATGTTTAACTTTCACCTCTTTCTATTTTTCAATTTTTCTCCAGCAATCTTTATGGTCCATCAATTCCAATTTCTCAGAAATGGAATACAATATGTGATATAAAAGAAATTAGTCACATGTTAAAAAAGCTTAATATCATAAATTCTATTGCCTAAAAATTGCCCATTCTTGAAGAATTGGACAGATTAGTTTGCAAATCAGTATAGGCAGTCTCTGTCTTACATAAACTTTACATACAGTTTGAAGTGAAAAAAAAATCAGGTCATGCACAGGGGTCAGAGGTGGCAAAGGTGCAAAGTGGTGTCCCTTCCAATGAATGTTTGTTTCATGTTTACAATGCCTATCATTCAGTCCACATTGAATTAATATTTATTATATTTTTAATTCATTTTTGAATTAAACTTTATGTAAATGTCAAAATATGTATGCATGTCAATATAATATAAATATGATCAAATATGGTGCATGTACGTATTATAATAAAATATGCATAAATATTTACTTATTTTATTATATCCGTTTCTTATAGAGACCTAGGCATAACAATGGATGCAAAATTGGTAAAAACATAAATATTTCTTTTGTATAAGAGTGTAAAGTACCAAAACAAAATATTAGCGAGATATAGAAGTAAAAGTAAAGTGCATATTTTCAGTATGGACACTGACTTACATGTCTCCAGAAACCAACCCTTGTGTAAGTTTGGGACTGCCTGTACATGTATAGATCATTGGTAGGATAAGAAGCAATTCACAAGTCAGAACAATATAATGGAAGTGGAAGCAAAACCCCAGCAGCAATAATAGATAAAGAGATGACTAACATCCTCTGGAATCCTCACTATGCTTTTAGTGTCTCAATGAGGATAATTTGTTTCATAGCAATGTGCTAGTTTGTGCTGAATAAGGATGTGTGGCAAGCCACCATCCAATAAGTTTCAGGCATACTTGACAGATGGAAAATAAGGGTATCTAGCAAGCCACAGACGGATGACCTGACACACACTTCTTAAGATTCAGCAGTAAAGTATCACAGGAGATCACAACAAAACCATTTTCAGTTATTATTTCATGACCTCTTGAGATGTTTATACTCTTTTGAGTAAATATCATCTTGCTGAAAGATGCACACATTAATAATGACAATGCAACTGGAATGAGAATGATATTACAGTACTAAGACTAGATGCACTGGCATTCTTCAATGTGTGCATCTTTTAAAAGACATTATTTATCGATTTATTTTCAAAATTAAAATATTTCTTTTGTATAAGAGTGTAAAGTACCAAAAAAAAAACATTAAAAGATTTATTTTTAAAGAAAACATTATCTTCAGTCACATTTTTTCATAAAACGCTTATTTAAGAAGTTTGAGTTCTGTATCTGAGTTACATAACATGGAACTGTACCCAATAAAGTGGTGGCTGAGTGTATATAGAGGGGATGTCATCAATTACATAGATCAAGCAGCACCATCTATTGACAAAACTATATCAGGAATCTTCATAACCTTTATTACACATGAAAACTGATGGCTCCATTAATTCAAAGAGCAACTGGTATGTGAATTCTTTAAATCCTGCCTACTCTAAAATAATTTTTATCATCTACAGATGAATAAAGTATCAGAATTAAAAACTTTATAATCAAGATCAAATACTGTCAGTGATTTATTATTTAATTAGTACTAGTGATAGCTGAAAAAGCATGATTGGCTATAATTCATTAAGTGATATCATGGATGCTTGCAAACAATAATGATTAGCAACTATGAGTGAAGTAACACCATCTACTGATAAAATATCAATGGCATTTTTGATAATCCTTATAAAGCATGAAAACTGATGGATCCAGTAGCTTGAATGACAAAATATTAGCAGGTAAGTAACTATGGGTTTGCAATTCTGATCTCCCTGTGACAAAACAAAATTTTCCATTGTATAGCAATTGTAAATAAATTTTTAATTAGAGCATGGATATAAAAGTAAATGGTTAAAACAGAAACATTATTGTTGTACCTTAGAACTTGAGCAACAGTATTTGGTCCAAACCACTGGCCGACAGATTTGCCTTCTGAAACTCCCATCTGAGCTGTAAAGATATTTAAAAAAATTCAAGGTTTGAAACTACACACACATGAACAATCAAAAACAATTAACAATTAGCTAGAAGAGAGGTTGCAATATCTGTTTTTCATTTAGACATTTCACTTGAACACATAGGACAAAGAATCCTAGAAGCTACTTATAACTTTTACAGGCCTTCTCATATAAGGACATACCCTACTAAGATGTAAGTCACAGATGACCACTGCCTCAGTTACAGCTAACAGACAAAGTTTGCCCATTGAAAGAGTAGCTAGCTTTCTAACTACTATGCCAGTTAAGGCTTTTTACTTTTTACATTAAATACACTGGTTTCCATAAATTAAAGAAAATCCCTATGTTAAGTCAATGGGAAGTTAACATCAAAGCGCTATAACTTCTAAAATAAGTTTTTTTTATTTTGAAAAATGTTATTGCGGATAAGGATCGCAATCAGATAAATCAATATCTCGATTTTCAACAATATTTGTTCAGTTTTTAATGAGTTATGGAAGTTTGAATATTTAGTGATAACAATATCAGCCACAAAAATTGACTTCAGAAGTTAATTAAAACTTAGTAATAAGTATTGTATCAAAGTGTTTAATAAAATAAGTTTGTATTTTAGAACTTTGTGTAAAGAATTCTTTCACTATTCTTCAATTTTGTACAAGTTTCTTAAGACTGTCATGCTGTTGTTAAATATTCAAACTTCCGTAACTCATTAAATACTGAACGAATATTGTTGAAAATTGAGATATTGATTTATTTGATTGAGATCTTTATCTGCAATCACATTTTTCAAAACAAAAAAACTTATTTTAGAAGTTATAGAGTTTTAATATTAGCTTCCCATTGACAACATGGGGATTTTCCTTAATTTATGGAAACTGGTGTATTTAAAGCAATTTTTAAACATTTAACAGTGTCATAGAGAATTAAATTACTTTACTTTAATTACTGCACTGTGTACCTCTACTGTAATTTTTGTTTTAAAAGCTAAAATACACACACACACACATATATATATACACTATACATTGTTTCACTTGTTTTTGAATAAGTCAACAAGGTGAGCAGCATTAATAACTTTAACCCAGGTTTCTTTTTATGTATCTGCCAGTATTTGTATTTGACTTTTCAGTTTGTTCACTTTATTTGTTGTATTTATATAGACTTAAGTAGTTGGTGTTCATTAAATTTAAAACACTTCCAATTTATAATATCAAGTAATCTGTTGTAATATTTGTCTTGAATGCATATGTTAGCACATACACACTAAGGAAAGGGGGGATGAATTGGTAATATAGGGTAGATGTAAGGTGACCCTTGATAACTATATAACACATTAATAAACTTTTATTGGTATGTAAAAAAATTTCATAAGTGTTCTCTCAAAATATGCAGGATTTGCTTAAGTAGCATTCATAGTTTAGATATTAATAAATAATTAAAATTGTTACATTCATCTGTAATCACTTGATACTTTACCTAGCTCTGTTTGCAATATATACAGGATGATTCACTCTTAGTATTCACCAAGTACAGTAAGTGATTCTATATGTGGCTTGCAGTAATGAGTTACAGCAGATCTGTGTTTTATCACATGGAGCAGCTTGTTATACCAGAACACGTATGCAGCTTAGCAAGTTCAGAAGCTGCTACATTTAGCAGATATTTTGATGCATTTTGCTCATTTCCAGAAGTTGTAGAACAAAAATTTACTGAGCATTTTCTATTTTTCAAAATAGATAAAAACAGATACTGTACTTTATGGATGGGATAACTTCACCCAGTATACAATTTTTTTCCACTTATCTCTAATTCATCTGTTACTTCTACAAGTACACTAGATGTCAGATGATTATGCAGCTTCAATAATTAAATTTTTTACAGAGCTCATAATTCTGAAGCTTGAAATGGCATTAGACTTTGCAATGGACTTATTTCAAAATAAGATTCCAAAGTTTTGTTTCCATGCTGAAAACATTTCAAAATTAACAACAATCAGACTGAATTCGTTTTAAAACATTTAGCACATTAAATGTGAATGTGATATTACATAAGGTAAGTTCCTTTAATCTAGGTTAGGTTGTTTTACCTCTGAGCGGCACTTTTTTGCACACCATGGGCTAAAATGGCCAGGTCACATGGACCCTGAAGGCTCAGAGAAGGTTGGGAGAGGGGACCCACTGGAACAGCTGTTGGGAGACAGATGGTAGCCTCCCGTCAAGGCCATCCAGCGTGTTCTTTAATGTGCACAGGGTATGGCTCTCCCACACACGGGGCCACGGCTTAACGTCCCATCCGACGGATGGCGGCCTTTCCAAGCCCATCGGTGTCCCCTACTGACCGTGGGCAGGGCGGAGAATTTTGCGGAGATAAATCTCAATGCTGACCCAGCTGGGACTCGAACCTGGGAAGTATAGATTACGAGCCTGGCGTGCTACTGACTGAGCAACCCCCGCCCCCGGGACTTTCATGTAAAACACTTATACAAAATTTTTTAGTTAAAATAAAACAGGCATTTTTAAGCAATTATATTATTAGCATTTTACACACACACACATACAAAATAAATAAAAAATAAAATAAAATGGATTGCAGTGCTTCATTTTAGCCAATCTACTTATCTGACAATCTGAGAGACAGCTTTGGTATACTGGTCCTTGACTGATTTTACCAAAACAATAAAGTTTTTAGGTAACTTTTAAAGGTTATATCATTTATAATAAAGGCATACATGAATACACAGTCATAACAGAATAAATGACCACCTACCACACATATACTATGGTAGGTGATCATATTATTCTGATAGGACTGTGTATGTATAAATGCATTTATATGAACAATATATTTCAATATCCACCAAATATAATTGTTTAAATTAGTGGGGAATGTTAATAAGGGGGGGGGGGATAGTTTAAAATGGGTAGCAGATAGTTTAAAGAGAATTTTTATATATACTCACAAGAGTAGGAAAATGGCTTTTTAATTATCTGTCTACCTGTATTACAGCTTCATACAGCTTTGGAGAAGAAATATCTCCCACAAAAATTACACTCATGTACATGAGAAAATTGAAAGGACTAAAATAGCCAAATGTATCAATACAATTATTGAATCTGTTTTGTATTCCTGATGAAAAAGAATAAATTATAGCTTACCTATTTGATGAATAGAATAAGGTGAGTCCTTCTTGTCTTGAAACATTTTGAGAATTTTTAAGTAAACTGGATCAAGTCCCAATGGATTCCACACCCAACCTAGCCAGGAATATACACATATATAGTACACTTAGGAAATTAGTAGGTATTAAATAGCCCAAAATATATAAATACAGTTAGATTATTAAATAACATTGACATATGTACATAAATATACAGTAGTGTTCAATAAAGGACATCCCTTTTGAACTCACTTTCTCTTTACATATGACATTGGATTGGTATTTAAATGCTAGTGATAAACTATGTTAGGGCCCCAATATTGACATTTAAAGATAACCACTTCAGTGTTTCCTCAGGAATTTAAATTATGAGGAAGGCTCAAAATGGAATTAGAAAAGACCCTCAGTAGAGAGGCATGATCACCTCTAATAGCAATGTATACCTTAAACAGATTATCCAGGAACAATGGAGCTAATAATGACCACTGCTTCATCAAAGGATGTGTGAGGTTTGGGCTGGTGGTCTGGTTGAACTGGTTCTCCCAAAAGAAATATCCAATCAAACACTTAGAGAAAAACTATGAGGTATACCTCAGATTAAAACTTTAAATAATAGTTTTTACCAGTTTTGTCATTTATGTCCTACTAGGTCCATATTTGCAACTTCACATCCATGGTTCAATATCACTATTTACAGATTTAGCCACTCTGGATCTGTTTAATTTTTCAAACAGCATTAACACCTAAGATTGGACATGACTATTTAGGTAAATTACAAACACATACAGCTGCTTCTAAAATATACTACACAAAAATGTCATTTGTCAGTACTAGGTTGCAGCAATAGCTTTGTGACCTATCTTCAAAAAATTTATAATTTTAATTTACTTTGACTATTTTTATTACATTATTTGCATAATAGTTGCATTTTTATACCAACTTTTGATTCTCAAAAAACAGGTGAAACTATACCTTATATTTCTGGCACTATAACATGTTAAACAAAAACTGTATTATTGCACAGTAATTTCCTTAAACCCACTTTAACAAGAAATGCTTGACGGATTTCACTTGGTAGTTTTATGGATGCAGTTAAGACCTTAGGGATTCAGACTGCATAGGCTGCAATAGACCAAATAAAAAATAATGTTAAAATCTTGTGGTAATCTTGTGGACACGCCTTGCAGGTGCAGAAGAACTTTTGCTATCCATATAGGGTTCTACCTACAGAGTGTTGGCATATGGCTGGAAGGATGCAATACATATCCCTAGAGCATACCAAGAATGCCCTACTGCAAGGACTGAGGCCAGAACAAAGCAGTTACAACATACAATGATGGTGTTCATCTCTAGATAATTGATCAACCAGTCTGGTATAGTGAGACTGGGCATTAATGTCCTGCAGAATTATTTTCTCTTTCTGTTGTACCTCATAAGGTGATACAGAGTTCAGGACTTATCTCAGTACATAAGTAAACTGAGGTAAGCTAAAAAGGACATATAATCAGTACAACCACCAAGAGAGATGCATGCTTCAAATTATGACATTAGCCTAACAAAAAACGTCCCTCTCAATGTTTGTGAGATGATGAATGTCACCGGTGCTCTCCAAATCATGCAATGTCAATCATTTTGTAGGGCAAATCTGTATTCATCTGTGAAAAATACACACCTGCATTTTTTCTGGCTCCAAGTCCCATTTCCCTAAGCCAATTTAAACAATTCCTGTGACATGAGGTGAATGGCTCACACACCAACCAGTTGTGTAGCATAAATGTCATTTTCTGAAGTTTTCTGTTAATAATAGAAGCAGATACATAGAATTTTAAGTGGCTGCACCAAGGTCAGAATGCACGCTGCATTTGCCTATCTCTGGGCTGATAATGAAGATACCTACTTAATTTACCCTTATATCCCTTGGACATCTTTCAACTGGTTTTTGGAAGCTATCCAATCGTTCTCATCATAATCTTTCAGGCAAATGACATATTTATGATATTTTTAAGAATTTGCTTATCTCAAATAACTGTTTTGCAACTTGCAACATGTGAAAAGTGCAATTCCATTAAAACACCCTCATTTTATATTAGGCAATGCTGATTTGCATGTGATATTTGAAATCAGTGCTGAATTAGGCCTTATTTTTATTAATTTCATCAATAAAAATAAATAAATACCCCCTCAAGCAGCTGCTTGCCACAGAGGTCTGACAGGAGCCTGTCAGTTTATACGCCACAGTAGAAGGTCTGAGAGGATGGCAGGACCTCAGCAGAAAAACGACACATACAATATCTAGTAGTTATTTGGAAATATCAAATCATTCTCAACTTTTACAAGGGTTCAATTAAAAAAATATATAATAAAATGCAGAAATTGAAAAAAAAAAAGGTTTTATAATCAAGCATGTGCAATGTAAAAGGCACACGTTTAAGTCAAATGGAATGAAAAAGTTATACCTTTTGTTACATATAAAATTACTTGCAAAATAACTTGAGAACTAGAAGGATGCATATCACCTCTGGTGCATTTGAGAATCTCATTTTCAAAGATAAAATTTTTCCTTTATCTACTGTTTCATTCCTTAAAAGTTTTAATTTGAGTTAGCAGATGATGGTAAAAATGCAAATAGTATTTCATTAATAATTATACAACATAATAGTATTCATCTTTTAATTCTTAAATCTAAAAAGTTGCATTTCCCACAACTCTCTCAAAATACCGGGTAGATTATTGCTGTCAGTGGAATATCTCTTAAAAACTACCACTAATTTTTCAAATTTCTATTCAAAACATATTATTTGTAAAACTCAATAACAGCTCTGCTGTTTCATCATTGCAGTGATCTGTAAAGATATATATATTAAAACAACTAAGTATTTGAAAAATGCGAATTATATTTCATTATTCCCAATCAAAACTTCAAGAGGTTCACATTCCACCACCAAAATTTCATATTTCTATCATTAATACCTCGTTGCAATATTCGTTTGAAATTTTGGAAGGTTCAATCTTTGAATCTTATTGACAATTTCAATCTTTTTCACTCTTAAAGGGTGCAATTATAGTGTTCGAAAGATTCTGAAAGTGTGAATCATAATATTTTATTAATTCCTATCTAACCATAAAAAGATTTTATCATTTATCTCTAAATACAAATAATTATCTGCTAAAATAAAAAAAAAAAATGCACAAAATTTTAACTATCTGGTACAGCTCTCTGCTGTTGTGCTGTCTAACCGCTTCCTCGGCTTTGTCAGCCAAACCATCAAGCCAAAGATTCTTATCAGCAGCTAACTGATCCTTTACAAGTTTATTAAGGTCTCTGTAATGCTTTCTATTAGGACTAGTAGGGTATTGATTAAGGGCATTAATGCAGTTCTTTCTTTCAGAAATAAGCTCAAGTGCCTTATCACTCAGATAATTTTGCCTCTTCTGCTCCTTTTTTCCTAAAAGAGTATTGTTAGTGTCCAAAAAAGCCTGTTTAAAATGATCCCATTCTTCCTCAACTTCAGTAGTAAGCAAACCATGACTGTCATAATGACTAAGTAACCTATCATGGTAAGCTTTGGCTATAACTGGATCTTTCAGAGCTTCAGTATTAAAAGTAAATTTTTTAACCCTACCACAACACTTTTTAAGTTTAAGTTGCAAGACACTTTTAACAAGGTAATGGTCAAATCCAATTTCAGCTCCCCTATATGCCCTGGTATTCCTAACAGAACTAGCCCATTTGCTGTTAATTAATATGTAATCAATCATATTCTTATGCAGCCCATCAGGTGAAACCCATGTGTACTTATGTATGTCGCGGTGTTTGTAATAAGTGTTAGTTATTCTGAATCCATTGAGTTTACTTACCTGTAGGAGACGTTGCCCATTGCCATTGCAGCAACCAATACCAAAAGGGCCTATTACTCCTCCCCAAAGGGCAGAGTCAGTACCAACTTTGGCATTGAAGTCACCAAGAACAAGGGTAATATCTCCTTTCTTGACAGAATTCAAAATATCCTGAAGTTGTTCATAAAACCTATCCTTCTCATCCTCATCGGCATCCTCAGTGGGGGCATAACAGCAGATAACATTCAAGTCTTTAACGCTTGTCTGAAATTTTGCTGTAAGAAACCTTTCATTAATGCACTCATATCCTAGAAGAGCATCACTAGCGTGTCTGCTGAGAAGCAGACCCACGCCTTGGTGATGCTTATTGTCGTCCCTTCCTGAAAAGAGAAATTTAAGATTATTTTTAAGAATCCAACCTTTATCAGTCCATCTGGTCTCTTGCAAGCCGAGAATATCTAAATTATAATGGTGGAATTCTTGTGTGAGGACATCAAGAGAAAAAGCTCTGTGCAGAGTCCTCACATTCCAACTACCTATGGAGAGAAAATGGTTAGTGGGATGTTTAAAGAAACTATGTTTATTGAGAGAGGGAATGCCGACAATATCAAACAGCCCCCTAATCGCAGACATGGGGCAAAGACCCGTTCCCCCACTACTAAAGGCTGAAGCCATCTATAATGGAAGACTTCCTCCAATGTAGAATTTGACGATGCCAATAGAAGCAAAGAGTTCAGGTGCCTGCGATGACCTCTGCTCAGGATTATCCACCAGCTGATAAACATATCCTGTGAATCTATTCACTTGGGGCTGTCAACCCACAAACAAACAGAAAACACAGCAGAAGACTTTCCCTCCACAGAAGCCCACCAGTGCAGCAAAATCAGGATCCATAATCAAGCTCAGAGCCATATATCTGTCCAGTCCAGTAGGTTTATATGGTCAGCACCAGGACCCTGTGTGGTTGACCACTCCTCAGCAGGGTAGAAAGAAAAGAAAACTAGCCATAGTTGTCCAGATCAGTAGGCCACACTAATCTGGCAGCCCTCCCCTTCCGTTCACTTCCACAAGAGAGTATCTCTTTTGAAAGTTACTAACGGTCCGCACCACGAGAAGGCGGGGTCGGACATTAGGTGCTCAGCAAAATACAGAAAGATGTGGGCATATTTCTAAAATGGAGCACAATCAGTTTAGTTTCTAAGCAAGCTATGTAAGTTTTTGTTAGTTAATGTGCTAAATTGTAGTTTAGATATTTTCAAGAATATATAAAATATTAACTGACAAAGAATGAATGAAATTTTTCAATTACAAGAAACTTTTATATCAAAATATTATATAAATAATATCAAAGCATTTTTGTTAGTTAATGTGTTAAATTGTAGTTTAGATATTTCTCAAGAGCTGAGTCATGATCTGGCTTTGACCAAGCTATTGAGGTGGATACTAAGCTTACACATTGAATTTTCATTCACTCCTTAAACAATCAAATGAAAAAAGTTTACTAATCTACAAGCAAGTAGATTACATTGAGAATGATGGCACTCATTCTCACTAAAATAAGAAATTATTTATTACCTTCAGTTTCAAGCATGACATATCAACCTAATTGAAATTACCATTTGTCATCCTGTCACTCATTTTGGGAATTATGCCATTTGCTATGTAACAATGTTTTGTTCATAAAATTTAATATGTACATTACTCTGCACTGTAGTTTACCCAAATAGGTGTTTTACCATGAAACAATATCCATTCTTTTAAGTATTGACACTTTAAGCAATTTCTCTGTGACTCCAACACAGTCATGCATGATCCCAAGATTGGAAGCCACTGGTATAAGAGCTATATTGCATAAATGCTACATTTTAACACAAAATATATGAAAGCAAACTTTTCATTCTTTAAGTTTTTATAATAAAAACTTCTTAAATTGAAGGATTTGTGCATAACATTTGAAAATATATTTAAAGCAATACATACAAAAATATTGAGAGGAACAAATAAAAAGAAGGAAAAAAAATTACCTCTGCCAAGATGCTTGTATATTAAAGCTTCTGCCATTACCATTTGTCCACATCGCAACATACAACCCCAATGCTTATCAGATACAGGGCCTGTTCCCCCTAAAATGTCATAAGTTAGCATTTGTAAAAATATTTTAAAGCAATGACATCAATTACAAGCATTTTTAAAACTTTTTCATATTTATAAGGTTATAAAGAATAGATTTCTTAATATACTTACTCAAATGGATAGTATTTTTTCACTGTATTGTTACTGTACAACTGAATTAATTCATAAATTTGCAAGTGTGAAAAAATAATCAATAAAAACATTTATATTACTGTAAGGTTACATGTTAATTGTCTAAGAAAAAGAAATGTTTTCATCCCTTAAGGAAAATATTGTGTAGCCTGATTACAACTTACCAATAGGTGGAAAATTGCTCCTATAAGTAAACCAAATTTTGGACCTTATAACCCTTCGAATTTCTTCTAAATCTATATATATGTAATAAAAATAAACATTTAGTAACAAAGAATTTAATCATCACTGATCCAAAAAACAGAATTAAATATTAACTGACAAAGAATGAATGAAATTTTTCAATTACAAGAAACTTTTTTATTAAATACATACATATCGTAATACTTTATAGTCACCAACAGCTGTAATCATATTTGCTGATGAAATTATGTTTTCAAAAAACTGCATTCAACTGAAACCTTCGATGAATTTTATAACTAGTGCAAACAAATGGAATTTAACTATTAAAATTTATTATTTATTAATTTTTAAATAATTTATTATTAATATTATTATAATAAAAAAGATCAATTACTTTGTAATCAACTCATATAATATTATGTTATGCATAACATTTCATTCTTCACTTGACAAAGAAGAACTAAATAAGCTTTAATTGTAATGATTGTAGAACATTAAATGCATTTATATTTGAAGAAAAATTTAACTAAATTAAAATCTATTTTTCCATCCTTTCACAGAATAACAGCACTGTTAGCTACACTAACTAGACTTCTTGATTTCAACAGAATTGTGTAGTCAGCATTTGTTGCACTGGCAGGATTCTGCTAAGGGAGAATCTATCACTATATTTACCAATATGTGAGCTGCCTACCCAAGGTGAATGGTTACACAATACAGCTTATATACACTGGTGGAAATTGAAAAAAGAACACCATTAACAACTGAAGCGTAATCTATGAGATTTATTTAGTAGAAATAACTTGTTGATAAAAAACAGTGAAGATACGTGTGAAGTGATTCAATGTTTATTTAACCTTTCAATGAGTTTTACAGAAACTACATTTTAATAAGGTGTTCAACCTCCTTGAGCAGCAATACAAGCTTCCAATCTGGCATGCAATCGGTCATACAAATGCTGGATATCATGCTGGGGGATACCATTCCATGAGCTTTCATCTTGGATGTACAATTCAGCGATGGTCATTACCTGCTGCGGTCCGCAGAAGAGTCTTTGTCTGATCCAGTCCCAGACATGCTCGATTAGAGACAAGTCCGGAGAGTGTGCTGGCCAAGGGAGTTGGTGCACTACCTGAAGAGCATGTTGAGTTGCCTGGGCGGAGTTGGGCAGGCATTATCCTGCTGGAATATCACATTTAGGATTACACTCAAACATGGCAGAACGACTGGCTGTATGATGTCACTCATGTACGTATTTCTATTCAGTGTACTCTGTACAAACACTACTCACATAAAAAAGTGATAGCTATCACTTCCCACACCATGATGCCCAACATGGGCCGTGTGTTGCTGGCAAATGCACAATAGAAGAAACCGCACACCTTGTCGCCTTCGGACACGTAAACAACTATCAGACGCTCCTAAGCAGAATTGGCTTTCATCACTGAAGACCACAGACTGCCATTCTTCCCTCCAATGAACTCCTTCTTGACACCACTGCAAACATGCTCGATAATGATGAGGTGCCAGTGGTAACTGCGCCAGTGGCATGTGTGCCTGTAGTCCTGCTTCCAAAAGACAATTGCATATCATTCTTGTAGACACCCTTGGTACGACAGAGGAATGAATTTATTGAGTCATAGCTGTACACTCTGCCACTGCCGCCCTCCTGATACACTGATCCTCTCATGCATTCGTAACTCTGTGTTGCTCAGAACCATGTCTATGAGTGTGTGAATGCTCTTCTGACCATCGACACCATCATTGTACCACTGCTGATACCTCTCGTCCAACACGGTGTGCAATTTTATGAAAAGACTAACCTGCTTCCTGAAGACTCACTATATGACCTCGCTCAAACTCTGCTAACTGAACAAATGTTGTGCGCCTGCATCGTCCAGGCATGATAGCTTCTTCAAAGAGCACTGAACAACACGACACAAGATGAATAACTTCTTTCTTGACGTCCTAGTCTTTAAATACACACCTTGTACATTTGCATGTTGTCGTTCTCAGTGACGTCATTATTTCATCCAATGACTTTCAATCTTGGCAGAACGACTGGCTGTATGATGTCACTCATGTACGTATTTCTATTCAGTAACCTATCAATTTTTTTTTGCACACAATGGGCTAAATGGACAGGTCACAAAGACCCTGAGGGCTTAGAGAAGGTTGGAGGGAACCCACTGAACCGTTGTTAGGAGAAGACAGATAGTAACCTGTCAAGTAACCTGCCATGCAAAGATAATCACAGTTTCTGCTGCTCTTAACTATGAACATATTATATGATATTCTTAAAGGAATTCCTTCTGGATGTTCTTTTTTCAATTTCTGCCAGTGTAGAATGGTGGCTGAATCTGATCATATATCATCACAGGAACCTTAACCTTTCACTACTTAGGATTTCAAATCTAAATTGGAGTAATGTCTAAGACAGGCTATTTTGTGCTAGTTCAAAAGTATAAATGAAAAAAAAATCAGGTGTCTAGTTCATAAAAACCTGGTGACTAGAGACCTTGGAAGTTCAAGAATGAGTCTATTCCACATATGTAATTAGTGGGTTGGGTTGTTTTGCCTCTTGGTTGTTTGCAGAACTATTTTTTGCACACAATGGGCTAAATGGACAGGTCACAAAGACCCTGAGGGCTTAGAGAAGGTTGGAGGGAACCCACTGAACTGTTGTTAGGAGACAGATAGTAACCTGTCAAGACTATCCAGCATGCTCTCTAACATGTACAGGGTGTGGCTCTCTTGCACATGGGATCATGGTTTAATGACCCAATGTCCTATCTGACAGACAGCAGCCTTTCCAAGCCCATCTATGTCCCCTACTGACAAAGGGCAGGGTGGGGGAGGGTTGCAGAGATAAATCTCAAGACTGGCCCAGTGAGGACATGAAGTTGGGAACTGCACATTATGAGCCTGGAGCACTACTGACTGAGCCACCCTGCTCCTGTAATTAGTGGGTGTTTGGTATTACTAGACTTTACTACTTACATTAAATCAATTTTTTTTCAACAAATCTAATAACTATTTGCTCTTCACAAAAATATGGAATGTTAATATGCAAAGATAATACAATATTAAAATATAAAAATTAAAGTCAATAATATTTTCTTATCCTTGCACATGACATATAAATAAACAAGAAAATAATCTTTTCTATTATTACAAATTACAGACTGTGCTGTATAAGCAAGATATCAGATTATTATCACACAAACTTACAGAAATGCACAAATCCTGTATTTAAAAAAAAAAGTGAATTTGAGTTGAGCTTATGAGGTCACTCCATTTGTGAAAATTTAAGCTTCTTTGGGCCTTTTACTCAATATTAACAACTATTAAATTTGGTAGGATCATTTGTTGTATCAGCATATTCATTCCCTCCAAAGAAATTCAATCTGCAGTTGAAAAAAAAACTTTTTTTGGAATATACACATTTTATGTTAAAATCAAATTAGCTAATGGTCAGTAGTCATTTGTTAATGAAATAGCCACATCCAAAGTAGTACATGACACATTCATTTTGACATATGCATTTCTCAATTTCCTATATTAAAAGGCTTCCAGTTGATTATGTTCAAGACAAAAGAGATAAACATGTACTTCCTATTCTCATTATTTGACCTTTTTATTGGGTAGATTTGATTCAGTAACAAGTTAATCATCCAAACAGTCTTTGAATGAAAAAACTGATTTTTCATTGTAACATATTTTGAAAATAAACATTCAATTTAATTATTTGATTGAACTACTGTATAATGGATAGTTATCTGAGACACTACATTTCACCTTAATGCTAAAAGAATATTGCCTCAACATTTAAATATTAAGTAAATAAGAAAATCATATTAAAATATAAAAATTTAATTAAATCATTAAACAAGTAATATAAAAAATAAATTTATCATTAAAATAAATAATATGGCAAAACTGAAATTAGACACCATGTATTGACATTTATTTTAAATATCAAAAACTGCAGTATCACAAAGTAATTTTTTATTTCGCAGCTTTGAGAATAACAAAAATATTAATGAAATAATAAGCTGAAAAAAATTTGGTTTTGCCATGAGTGGGATCTGAACCCATGTCTCCTGGAAACACGCCAGTTATACTAACCACTACACCATCACCCACTCATGGCAAAACCAAATTTTTTTCAGCTTATTATTTCATGAGTTCCATGTATACAGGACATATCCTGTGATTCTTTACTACTGATAAAAATATTAATATTTTGCAGCCAGGTAATAGCTGTGAGAAGAGGAGGGGGAACCTTATTCCTTGCAGCTGAGTCTACTAAACTCTGATTACACCAATAGTTTGTAATTTGGACTTAAGCTGGGCTTAGTATGAAAGAAGTTGAATATTTGTTGGTCAGTGTCAGATCTAGAGGGAGTAGGCTTCCTCCCTAGTGAAACTGAATAATAAAAACAGGGGTGGGGGAGGAATATATTTCATTATTCATTCTGATCAAAAATATATCAAACAGCCTTCTGGTCTGTTCAGTTCAATCCTTCCCCTTCCTCTCAATTTTGCCTAGTTTCAGCCTGTTGTCAGCACAGACAATTACTATGCACATGAAGGAAAGGTAACCACTTTGCTGGGCTAGGTAACAAGGTAAACTTCAAAATTTTAGACCACAGAGACCTCTAGGAAGAAACTTGTTGATATATATATATTTGGAATAAAACTGCATGAGAGATTTTTTACATCTGTATTAAAAACAAATATAATAATATGAATGCTGCTACTATGTGCTGCTCTCCTACCACACAGAGGATTCTGATATGAAGAAAATGTTTTGTGACAATGATAATTTGAATTCTACTATGAAACGAGATATTATTCTTGCACTAACAACTTCAGTGTCACACTAGGTACTGATTATAACCACTATGGTAGACTGATAGACATTTTTAGCATTGGGAGGGCACAACTAGTAATGGAAAATGCTTCCTACAAGGTAAACCTAATAGTTTAAAAGTAATAAATAACTACTTTCAAAATAAGAATTTTACAGAAATAATTAAAAAAAGTTAACTATTAACAAAAACTTTTTTTGGTAACTTACCATGCAAAACACTATATTTCTTTCCCAATATCCATACATGATCAAGTGTATATGGAAAATCTGTATATTCTGTACCTTTAGGTTCAAGTGAAGCATAAGCTACAAGAAAAAGACAATTACTACTTCGCTCCAAAAATATTTGCAGTATTATGTTATTAAACCTAAAATGTACAGTAAAATAAAATCCTTTGTAGGTTATTCTTTTAAATGATAGATAGATTAGCAATGGTAAACTTTTTGTGAGACAATGTGGTGGTTCCCCCATTCACTTTTTCTTAACTAGTTTTACTTTATGTTATAATTATTATTTTGGGGTTTTTGTTTAATCATTTCTCTCACCCAAACTGCTAGAGGAGTTGCACATGTGAAACTTCAATTTTTGATTGACAGCTGCTGATGAGCAATTCTTGCATCATAGCTGGTGCGAGCGCACAATCATCAATTTATGCAAAATGTGTTTTACCAGCGTGCAACAACAAGTATACAGCAAGTGACATTAGGTCATGAAGATGGAGCTAGTAGTCAGTTGTGAGAAGGCAGAATGTTGAAGGCATTATTGGAGTTCAGTGATGCAATTTTCTTTGACTGAGCTGTTTGTTGCTCAGATAATGCTGTAGAAAGAAGTTTCACTTTGGTGAGTATAGATTTTTTTGGAAATAAACTTTATTTGTATTATGAAATAGTTTTTGAATTTCTAATTTTTTTCTTTTGAGAAGAGAATTTGATATTTGACTAGAATTAACTTCAATGATTGACAATTTTTTTTATTTGAATTCTTTCTACAGTAACATTTATTATACTAAGAACCTCATTTAACTTTATTGGCAAGATTAATTGCCTGATGCACAGCATCAGGTACCTTACATGATCAGGTAATTTAACGTACATTTTGGATCAGTTACAAGGTCCATAGTAAAGAAAGTAACATACGTTTTGGAGCATCACAACAGGTCACTATTTTAATGTACCTAAATTCCAGTTCAAATTGGGGTAGGGTTGGCTCAGTTTGTAGTGCACTAGGCTTGAAATCTGTAGTTTCCAGGGTTGAGTGCCAGGATTGAGATTTATCTTCGCTAAATCCCCATGCTGTCCTCGGTCATTAGGGTACACTGATGGGCTAGGAAAGGCTGCCATTTGCCAGATGGGATGTAATGCCATGGGCCTGTGTATGGGAGAGCCATACTCTGTGCACTTTAAAGAACATGCTGGATGGCCTTAATGGGAGGCTACCATCTGTCTCCTAACAGTTGTCCAGTGGGTCCCCTTCCCCCAACCTTCTCTGAGCCCTCAAGGGTCCTTGTGACCTGGCCATTTAATCCAATGTGTGCAAAAAAGTGCACCTGAGAGGTAAAACAAACCTACCCAGTTCAAATTTGTCTAAAATGCTTATTACCCACTACATATAAAAAGGCCAGATTTTAAATACAATCTCCTGCACCTTAAACTAAATTGTGTGTTGTACTACGGCAAATTTTGTGGTAAATATGTGAATAAGTTATAAATTTTGCAAACAAGTTTATCAGATTTCATAATTATTGCTTTGTCCAAAATAACTTTATTTTGAATGTGTTATTCTAATGTGTAAAAACATCTCTGTTATTACTTGTTGCTGGCATAACCTCATTTTTGAATAAAATTAATTTCTTCAGCAGCAGTCTTGTCTGTTAAAATATTTTTTCTGTGTAACACTGTAAGCCATCAAAGATGTCATATGGAAATTTGTTGCCCATAGTCTATAGGTTGTGGCCACATCTCAGCTACTTTTATAGAATATGAAATATTTGACAGTAACTGGATGGCTCTTATTAAGGCAAATGCACCCTTAAGTTTAATTCCTTATACTGAGGCTTTAAAAAATGAGTTCAAACTTATAGAACTTTGAAAATTGAATAAACAATAAATTTTGAATGCTTAACCATATGCCTAAGTGCTGGAAACATACAATTATTACACTCGCTTACACATTATTTACTAATAATTTTATAGTTGCACATTATTTGATTTTAAATGGATTGCTTAGTTGATTTATTTTACTGTCACACAATGAAAAATCAATTAGTAAGGTTTGATTAAGAGTGCAGCAGTTCAAATATAACTGTTTGAAAAAGTGTTTAAAGGTAGATTCTACGAAATGTAAAGGGGATGGGGGAGGGAATGTAGTAATCAAAAGCTCAGTAGCAAGGCCAGTTGAGGAGGGAAGGGATGTGTTATTCTTTAATAACGATTCAGAAATTATCTCCCTGCACCCTAGGGAGACTAGGGACTCCCTATGGTGCTTTAAGAATTACTGATCTAGGCTTAATATTAGTCACTTGGAAGCAAACCTGCTGAAATTAAAAATTTCTTTGTGAATTACAAAATGATATTGTGGGAGTGTAATTTCTTTACCCATGAAATGCAAAATACTGACAGATATGGTTTCTTAATCTTCTCCCATTACACATACAACACAATCTGCAAGTATAAAATGTTTTTTTTACATATGAAAAATGTGCACAATTAGTATTTTCCATTTCAGTTTCACACAATGGAAAAATTACTGGGAAAAACAATATTTCTCAATTTCTCAAAATGCCAAAAGCTGAGAATGTGTGTGTCAGGGGGGGGGGGGGGAGTCCTCTATATGGAAAAGACTTGTTCTTAAGATGAATATTGAGGCTAAATTGTACAATTGGAGAAGATTAACTTGTAGAAACCACAACTCAATTTTCTTTTCCATCTGCAAGGTTAATGATGTTGTACACCCTTCAAAATGTAGTAACTCAAAAACAGAATTTAGAATTTTATTAACTTTATCAGTAAATGGCTAATAATAATTATAGACACATACTCTAGGCTTTTCAGTGGTCGTAATTATATTTCAATTGTTTTTGGCCTGAGGTGCATTCCACTTTAACATCTAATAACATAATCCCTTTGATTGCACCAAACGGAAACCTACATGCATGATCAAGGTTTTAAAAGTTATATTTATTGTTAAACAATAATTTTGTTTGAGTTAGCACTTAGCAACAGGTTATTTTTAACGACAAAATTGCTATTGGACATCAATATCCAATGCATAAATATTAAAACAAAAATCCTTGATAAAAAGTTGTCAGTTAATATCTCAATTTTCTGAACTAGTGATCAACCAAAACTTGACTGTAAACAAATACATTTGTCTAAAAATATTAACCATAAAAATAAGGAAAAAAAATTGTTACATACAATGTTAGAAACTCCTGCAAAATGTATAAAATCATTTTTTGATGTAGTCATTAATCATCCTCAATAACTTACATAAAACATTCCCCCACATCCATAACCTCAAAAAGTTACCCAACTCCCACTTTTGAATGACCTAGCCAACCAGATTGTCATGACAGGTCAAACCAGATTGTGCAGTTCTCCAAATACATCTATTCTGAGCTACATCTGGCCACTGTAGACCAATTCCAACAAGAACCTGTTTGACAATGTCTGCCCACTACATCCTAAGTCTCCCCCCCTTCTTTTCTGAGATCTTTAGACTGTTGTTCATAACCCTATTTGCTAATCTAGAGTTATGCATAAGGATAACATGGCCAAACCAATGGAGTCTCTCTCTGCACAACTCAAAGGAGGTTGCCAACTCATTTGCCTAATCTCACCATTACTCACAAAGTTGAACCATCTAATGCCTAAGATACTGAGTAAGCATCTAGAATAAAAATCATCAAGTTTCCTGTTATCCAGTTTATAAAGCATCCAAGTTTCACTACCATAACTAACCGTAGAAAGAACCAAACTATTATACAGTCTAATTTTAGTCTTTAGGTGTATATGCCTATCTCTCTGCACTCTCTATAGATTCTTAAAAGTCCCAGCAGCAATTCCTATTCATCTGTTAATCTCATGCCACACATCACCATCTCTCATATAGCTCCCAAGATAATTAAACTGTGACACCTGCTCAAGACGGCAACTATTCAGATTAACTGAATCACAGCCTGCCTGACCAATTTTCGTCACTTTAGTTTTCTCTCTGTTTATAACCAAACCTACTCTACTACCAGTTTCATCAACAACTCGAATGAAAGAGTTCATCTCATCAACATCATTTGCCAAAGGGCTAAATCATCAGCATAATCTAAATCAGAAATTTTCATATCTCCAGATCATTTAAGGCAAAAATTTTTCCCTTGCAGTGAATTTCGCATTGCATAATCAATAATCAAACTAAAGAGAAAAGGAGACCTTGTCGAACACCAGAAACAATATTAAACCAATTGCTACAAGCCTTACCAACTCTCACACGACTCAGTATTATTATAGAGAGCTTTCATTATGATAACTAACTTGTCTGGTATGTCATATAATCTCACAATCAACCACAAATTATAATGATCAACAGAGTTGAAAGTCTTTTTGAAATCAAAAAAGCTAGCACCCAAAGGTTTTTGAAACTTTAAACATTTCTCAAGAATGTGCCTGAATGAAAATATCTACACATCCCCTAACACTTCTGAATCCACATTGCTCTATCAGGATACTAAAAAGTGACTAATGGCCACAGCTGAGAATAATTAGTCTATGTGATATTCTAATACATGCATAAAGGAATACTTGCTTAAGCATTTTAACATGATGGGGATTGTATAGAAAGAATTAAGTAATATTTCCCGTTTTTTAAAAGCTATTATTCAAAGTATGTATTTGCATTCAGTTGCATACTGAACAAATTTTTTGATTATTATAAAAATAGTACCAACAACAATAATGAATTTTGAAACTTACTCATTCTAGTGGAACTAGCCAAGAAATTGTAAAATTCCATGAATTCTTTTATTATGCTTTACTATAACATAAGAACCAATAAATCAAGAGCTAATTCTTCACTGACTGTCAACATAACCAGAATTCTATATAAAAGATACAGAAAAAGTTAAAATAGTTTTCAGAAATAAATATAAGCAATTATAATATGTTTAAACACATTCTACTAAACAAAAGGGAGATTAGAAACCATTATATTTTGACCTGAATGGAATACAAATCCTGGCCTTTTTGATCTTCATGCCAGGTTCTCTTACCAGCTGAGTAAACAAGTTTGTCTTCTATTTTTTCACTAACTACAACTATTTAGTTATTGTCAGCACACAATAGGTGGTACACATACAAAACTATCAAGAATCTCAATTCTTCTGTTAACTTTCTACTTTGAGTCCTTAAAGCTCAATTTCACACTAATATTCTGATAAAATATTAATAAAATCAGTGTTGGAAAGAATTTTATAGGAAAATTCCAAATATAAATACAAAATAGTACAACTTGTCCGGTTCCGCAACAGCCTGCTTCTCGACTGCCTGGAGATCTACCGACCCTCCGGGGTCAAGGTCAGCACTTGTGGCTCGATTGTTTCTCCCCCGTACTGGGGGAAGTACTAACTTGTTCTACTGAGTTATACAGATATCCTGAGGCTTGGCGTACTACTCTGCAAAAGGAAGTTTACCCCTAAAATGTTCAATGAAGTGAAAATAACAGTATAAATAACACCTGATACTGAACTCTGTTAATCAGTGTTACTCTTGTTCTTCATATGGGAAAGGCAGCAGATTTAAGTAAGTTTGACAAAGGCAAAATGACTGGGTCAGAGCATTTCTAATGCAAGGCTTGTGGGATGCTCACAGTCAGCCATGGTTAGTACCTTCAAAAAGTGGTCCGAGGAGGGAAACACCATGAACTGCTGGCAAGGTGTGGACCAACCATGGCTCATTGATGCTAGAGGTGAGCAAAGGCTATCCTGTGTGATACGAGCCAATAGAAGGGATATGGTGTTCCAACACAAACAACAAATGCTGATTGGATTGATGTCTGGGGAATTTGGAGGCCAAGGAAATACCTGGAAGTCTTCCTCACATTCCGCAAACTGTGGCACAACTCACCCGTAATTTGAATGCTGGTGACGGGAGTAATGTGTTACAATGTACAATACATCGAACCCTGCTGAAAATTTGGCTGTGTACCCGCAGGCTGCTCCGAGTGCCCATGCTAACCTCGGTTCACTGTCAAAAGTGTTAACAATGGGCATGTGAGCATCAAAACTGGACCTTAAATGATCGGAAGGTCATCTGGTCCAATGAACCTTGTTTCCTATTGCACCATGTGGACAGCCAGGTACATGTGCATCTTTACCTGAGGAAGTGTTGGCACCAGGATGTACCATGGGATGAAACCAAGCCAGTGAGGGAAGTGTAATGCTTTGGGCAATGTACTGCTGGGAAAGCCTGAGTACAGTCATTTATGTGCAGGAAACTGTGATGTCTACCACCTACCTAAACATCATTGCAG
This sequence comes from Ryuthela nishihirai, assembly GCA_038380435.1. Lineage (NCBI taxonomy): Eukaryota > Metazoa > Arthropoda > Arachnida > Araneae > Heptathelidae > Ryuthela > Ryuthela nishihirai. Next base: position 24,298,552 of record JAWZYU010000002.1, read on the forward strand.
ACCAGGCAAATCCTTTCATGGCAACGGTATTCCTACCTAGTAGTGCCTTCTTTAAGAAGGATAATGCGCCATGCCACACTACCTGGATTGTTCGAGAATGGTTTGCGGAACATGAGGAAGACTTCCAGGTATTGTCTTGGCCTCCAAATTCCCCAAACATCAATCCAATTGAGCATCTGTGGTGGCTCAACTACTTAACTTACAAGAGGTAAAGGATCTGCTGGCAATGTGTTGGTACCAGACACCACAAGACACCTTTAGAAATCTTGTAGCATCCATGCCTCACTGGGTAAGAGCAGTTTTGACGGCACGTGGAGGACCAACATTATATTAGGCAGGTGGTTATGTTTTGGCTCTTCAATTTAATTGTTAATGGCATCCACATGGGTGGGTAAATGACCTGCCACAGCAACAGAAAAAGTATTGCAACTCATGAATTAGGAGATGACAATAGTTGTGTTAAATATATTAGTTCAACCAGTGGTTTTGATTTGTGGACAAGCTGAACTTTTCTTGAAAGTTTTCAACAGTTTTTTAAAAAAAAATATCTCCAACAAATATGACTTTATTGAGATAAACTTTGTTGAATTGAGAGAAAAAAGTTGAAAATATCCAGTTACAATTACCACTAAAAGAAATATAGCCACCCCCCCCCCTCTTCAGCTCCAAAGTGTTATAAATTTACATTAAAGTCTATAAATAATAATTATGGATCAGTTACATTAAAAAACTATTTTTTCTTCTAATGCTTGTCAATGTTACTTCATTTTATTCCCGAGTGGCACTTTGCTGTACAAGGAACCAAATGAACTCTAAAGATCCTGAAACTCAGAGTACAGGAAAGATAAGGACAGTCAGTTTTAAGTGATGCAATGCTGGTAAACAAGGAGCACCAAATTTTAAGGGCACTTATCCAATTATTATTTACATCATAATAGAACTTGGGAAACAGTTCTTGTAGGATCATTTCTAGTTAAATTCATAATTTTGTTAGCTGTCACCTTCTTTATAGTATTACACTTCAGTAATTTAAAAACATTTTCTTCATTTAAAACTTTATATGCAGATTACACTTAATGAAGTAGTTAAAATTACAATACTTAATCACCTCAGTGGTGCAGTGGTATTGCATTGGTTTGTGGTGACACTGCAGCTGTCTGGGTTCAAGTCGCAGGCATGATTGTGTATTTGTATGTGGTATGAAAAACCACAATAAGTCTCAATGGACTTCTAGATTTATGAGTGGGAGTACTTTTTAAAAAATAAATGCTATTCAGAATTATGTCATTCAATACTTGCGTGGAAAAATTATTGCTAACGGTGCAAGATTCAAACCCACGACTCTTGATACATACCAGAGTGCTCTATCTAGAGAGTTGTGGGTTTGAATCCTGCACTGTCAGTAATTTTTTCCACATAAGAATTAATTGAATTCTACATCTACAGGTAATCTGTTCATTTACTATGAACAGAATTATGTCTATATAAACATGGAAAAAATGCAAAATAAATTGAATTTCACATTTTATCATTTCCTTAGGTTAATAAATGTATTTATATTAAAATTAAGTTGAAATCTCTGGTATGTAAATGGTAGCTAGGCATAAACTGGAAGGAAAGCTGTGTACCAATCCCCAGTGATGATGCACAGAACCGGTCCCAGGTCTAGCACCTCATGTCTGACCTAGTCTTCTTGTAGTGCAGGCCGTTAATATCTTTCAAAATATTCTCTTTTGGAATGGAAGGGCTGCCAACCCAGTGTGGCCTACTAATCTGGTCATCTATGGCCACTTTTTCTTTTTTTCAACCCTGCTGAGTCAACTTCACAGGGTCCTGATACTGACCATTTATACCCACTAGACTGGTTTATGGATTTGAGCTTGATTATGGATCCTGGATTTACTGCACTGGTGGGCCTCTGATGAGAGAGAATCTGCAGCAGTGTTTTCTGTTTGCTTGTGGGTTTCCAGCCCTAAGTGAACAGAGGCACAGGATACCTTATATCATCTGGTGGATAATCCCGATCAGAGGCCATTGCAGGTACCTGAACCCTCACTTAGCTAGTTGGGTATCGTGAATCCTAAACTGGAGTAATGTGTCTCAGGCGAGCTATATGGCTCTTGAAACGGTGGTGCCTGAAGTTCCTACCAGCATCAGTGACTTCACCTTTAGTGGAGGAGGGAAAGGTCTTTGCCCCATGCTTGCAATCAGGGGGCTGTTTGATATTGTTGTTAACCTAGTTTCTTTAAAAATCCTACTAATCATTTTCTCTCTGCAGGTATGTGAAATGTGAGGATGTTTTATAGATATTATTCTCTTGATGTCCTCATGCAGGAATTCCAGCATTACAACCCAGATATTCTAGGTTTGCTGAATGGTTGCAAGTGACCAGATGGACAGGTAAAGGTGAGATATTTAAAAATAACTTTAAAATTTTCTTTTCAGGCAGGGAGGATGGAAAGCATCACCAAGGCGTGGGTCTGCTTCTCAGCAGACATGCCAGTGATGCTCTTCTAGGATATGACTGCATCAATGAAAGATTTCTTACAGCAAAATTTAAAACAAAAATCAAAGACTTAAATGTCATCATCTGTTGTTATGCCCCTACAGAGGACTCTGATGGGATTGAGAAGGATATGTTTTATGCCAGCTTCAGGATATTTTGGATTCTGTGAAGGAGATATTTCTCTTGTGCTAGGTGACTTCAATGCTAAAGTTGCTACTGACTCTAATCTTTGGGCAGGAGTTTTAGATTCCTTTGCCATTGATTTCCAATGGCAACTGGGAAAGTCTCCTACAGGTAACTAAACTTAATGGTTTGCGAATAATTAACACATAATACAAACACCGGGACATTTATAAATATACATGGGTTGCACAAAATATGATAGATTATATTTTAATTAACAGCAAATGGGTTAGTTCAGTTAGGAATAGCAGATCATACAGGGGAGCCAAAATTGGGTCTGACCATTATCTGGTCAAAAGTGTTTTGCAGCTGAAGCTCAAGAAATGTTGTGCTAAGGTTAAAAAAATTAGCTATAACACTGAATGCCTGAAAGATCCAGATAGCCAAAACATACCATGATAGGCTACTTAGTCACTATGACAATCATGGTTTGTTTACAGCTGAAGTTGAGAAAGAATGGGATTGGTTTAAACAGGCTTTTCTTGAAACCAACAGTACTCTTTTGGGTAAAAGGAAACAGAGGAAACAAAATTATTTGAGTGATATGGCTATGGAAATTATTTATGAAAAACAGGAAGTACAGGATTAATATGAATCAATGTCCTAACAGAAGGCATTACAATGAACTTAATAAACATGTAAAGGATCAGTTAACAGCTGAGACAGTGCTCTTTGGCTTGATAGCTTGGCTGACAAAGCTGAAGCAGTAGTTAGACAGCATGGGGTTGTACCAAGTTAATGTTTTATGTGGGAAGAATCAGACAAGTACACAGGAATTGAGGGATAAACATGGCAAGGTGGTTGAAGGTGAGGATTCTGTGATGGCTAGATGGGCTAAGCATTTCAGAGATGTTCTAAATAATATGATTATTTCAATTAAAAAGACCTTCTTGCTCAAAAATTAATTTAAAATAATTTAAAATTCTCTGTCATTGAGCAATAAAATTTTAGAGTTTATCCTTCAAACTATTTGCATGTTGAAAGTTCTTAGGAGAAAACTCTCAGAAGCTTTTCAGAGCAAAGACAGTGCTCCATCTTCAGTGAAGTGATGCTATGTACTGACGTTAGGTCTGTTTAGACAAAGAGCTTCAACATGTCGTGAAGGGTGATTCCAGTGTCTCGGTTGCAGGTGGGGACGGATGAGGTCATTATTTCAATAGCCTTGCGGACTATGGTTCCGTAGAAAGTGGATGCATGCGCAAGAAGTGTGGCGTGCTCCCAGTCTATTGTTGCCATGTGTTGCACTGCTAGTTCAGAGGCGGCCATCGTTAGCTTCTTTTGGCTGACATCAGTTTGGTGCTCCGCAAACCTTTCTTGTAAAGAGCGAATGGTTTTGACGATGTAATACACAATGGAATTATCCGTCAACTGTAGGGGAAATCGATATATGCCCGATTTTTTAAGTAGGCTATATTTGTCCCTGTCCCTTTCGACTAATTTCTTCAAATCTGGAGCTGGGCTGAAAACAATTTTGATATTATGGGATCTGAGTAATTTGTGGACCGATTCACATAGGACAGGAACGTAAGAAATGGGTCCGGCAAAAGTTGTACGTTCAGGGTCGGTGATTGGGAGGAGAGCCGAATCTCTTCTGTTTTTGTTTCTATATTTGCTGATAACTTTGTCTATTGCTGTTGAGTTGTAGCCATAGGAAGCTGCAATGGAATGGAGGTTTAAAATTTCTTCTTCAAGCAGTTGCTCATTTGAAGACACGGCGAAAGCCCTATGTGTGAGGGAATGGAAAGCTGCAATTTTGTGTGCCCATGGGGTGCATGAGTCTGCATGTATGACAGAAGGGATGTAGGTAGGCTTCTGGTATACCGACGTCATCAAGGCTCCTGTGTCATCTTTTTGGATGAAAATATCTAAATAGGGGATGGCCCTTCTATTCTCCTCCTCCTTCAAAAGTGTATCGTGGGATAGATATTGTTGGCAGAGTCAATGAGGCTGTTTAATTGCTCATTGCTGCCATTCCAAATTAAAAATATATCGTCGACATAGCGACACCAGAAGAAGGGTAAGTAGAAGGTTTCCATACTATACTATGAGAAAAAGTCCAGGCTTGTTGCAGTCCAATAAACAAGTCACATTTAGAATATTTTTAATAAATAACTAATCAACAGAAATAGCTCATGTTATATACCAAATTAAAAAGAATTTAATTCTGAATTTTATTGAAGTAAAAATTTGAACACTGTAGTAACATTAATTTTAATAACAATTTTTACAGTGATATACCAAAAAATAAAGGTACACATTTCATAATTACTTCCAAAATCTTCCATTTTAAAAAAGTCGCAGTTCTTTGATAATTATCAGGAGATTTTAAAAACTTTAAGGAAAAATTTGTTGATAATAGTTCAAATCAAACTTCTGAGCTTAAATTAGGGGATTGCTTCAGCACAGAGTAATGTTAACAAACAAATTGGCAATACTTTATATAACTTCTAAGAAATGGCAAACAAATGGCTTTAACAAATTATTTATGTCATAGTTTAATAAAATATGAATCAAATAGAAAAAGGAAATATTTATCAAGCTTAAATTACATATTTTTATATCTATTAAAAAATTTTAAAATGGCAATTTTTATTTTTTTAAAAATCGTTTTCTTTTATTGTACTAAAAATGGATATATACGTTCTGGACACTGGAAGGGTTAATGTAAAGACTGCATAATAAGTGATGAAAAGGGCGACCACTACTAGCTAAAGCGAGCAAACAAAATAGGGAATTTTTATAATTATTTTGTGATAAATATTCAAATGTACAATTATGAATTTTCATTTCATATGAATTGTTGGCTGTATTATAAAAAAAAGCCACCAAAAAATATAAGGTCATAGAGGGAGTGAATCAGTAAAGTGTAGAAAAAAAAATTGTGATACTGCATGTTTTTCAAAAAATGCCAAAATTGCCCAGCAGGATGTCTGTAGAATTGAGTCTGATTTACTAATGATTTGTTAAAAGTTAAATTTCCCCAAGAGGTGTGTGTGGGGGGAGAGGGTGGTTAAATTTCCTTGGTTGCAGTACTGCCAACACATAAGTTAAACAAAAGACAATTCTATACATATTTATACTCTGAAAATGCATTGAATAATGGATGTAAAATGTATATAATCAGTATAATTCAAATCACAGATATAATAGCACAAATAACGATCAAACTGCGAAAAAAGATAAAAATTGAAATATTAGATATAAATTTACTCCATACGTAGTGATATTAAATTCATATTTATGACAGTCAAATAATCAAACAACATCTAAAATTGAACACAGTAAAAGATGCCTCATAAACATTCCAATATACATACAACTAAAAAATTTACATTGATTTTTAAAATATACTAAAGAAACTTTGAATCTCTTACGTCTGATAAAAAAAGTCAGAACACAGCTGTGAATCATTCACCCATCTCCGCAAATAAACCTATAATTTCTTCATTGTTGCCAATTTCAATAACAATTTATTTGCTTAAAAGTAAAGTATATTAAGCTAGGATTGGCCTAACAGTTATCATTTCTAACGTCAGATGGAAAACTAGTAATATTAATTTTTTATTAAAACTGTAAAATTATATTATTATTTCCAAATTTTATAATAAATTGTGCTTTGTGCTTCCTACTTCAAACTTTTTCTTTGTACTTAGTTTGAAGGATAGCTCTTATTTTTGCTTTAGTTGAAACACATATAGTTCTTATATGACATATGGTTCTTATACTACAACTTTGTTTGGAAATTAAAAAGCTGAAATTAATACATTGACATAATATATTATACCTTCTTTCTGCCTAATCTGTTAATTTTAGTAAATGCAACATGATATAAATATATTATACACCGATCAGCCAAAACATTAAAAACCAGCTACCTAATATGATGTAGGTCCTCTTCTCGCCGCCAAAAGAGCTCTCACCTGATGAGGCATGGATTCAACGAGATGTTGGTAGGTGTCGCTTGATATTTGGTACCAATAGTAGTCGGCTACCAGATCTTTCGTTACACACTGGAACTGCAGAAGTTCTCTATTCCGAAACTCACTCCGCTTATCATTGCTGCTAAACCTATTTTTCCCACTTTCATCTTCCGGACTTTGTTACCCCTTTACCTATTCTACGACTAATCATAAAAACAACAACCAAACACTCTTATCCTTGATATAGGTACACCATGGAGGTGGGAAGGTAAGGAGACGCCGTAACTCGCTTTCCCTGTCCAAGGAAAATGATGCTGACGCAGCAGGGCGGTAGCCATATTGTTGCATTCAAAACAAACGTCTACCGCTGCAATCAAGCCTACTTTTCACGTGCTATACTCAGTTTTACTGTGCGTTATATACGGGAAGATTATTTTTTTACGACTAAGAGAAAGCCCATTTAAGCTATTTGGAATTTATATTGCTTTTTTTAATGCAATAAATATTTCCATACAGAATTACTGTATAGCAGAACTATTTATGTATTTCGTTGAATACGACAATAACAAACAATTACAAGATTTTAAAAGTTTATTTATACTGCACTGATATCAGTAGAAAACATTTTATGGATAAAACATAAAAGTTATATGCAATAGCAGCATTTAAACTGCAAAAAATATCACATTTGTAAGATTCAGAAAATAACTGTTTTACGTTAAAAAATTCTCATTCCATAAAAATAAAAAAAATTTCCTTAACAAAACTAAATAAAGCCAATAGTATAAGAACTAAAAAAAAAAAGAACTAAAAAAATATATATGTTTATACAAAAAAAAAAAACGCACCAGATGGTGGTTCGAACCCACCAGCTCTATGTTTGTACCCTCAGCTTCACAACTCTCCCCCATCTCATGCTCATTCTCCTCCCTCAACCAGAGTTAACAATTAATACAAAACACACAATTATTACAATCTCTATTATAATAATCACAAAGGAAATTTTCAAAATAATATCTGAAAAAACTATATAAAAAAAAAAAGCAACTAAAAATTATATTAAGCAAAAATAATAAAAAATTAAAAAAATATAAAAAAAAGAAAAATATATATATCTACAGGGTGAAGGGAATATAATATCCATTTAAAAAAAAGGGCAACGTTCCAGACAGTGGCTTGAACCCGACATCTCAGTGACTCCTCAGTCTCTCACACCTATCTTCATGTACGCCTAACCTACCCCTCAACCAAAGTAAAAATAAAATAACTACAAGCAATAAACTCTCTCTATTTGAAATCCATACAGAATTAAATAAATTCAGTATTCACCTTAAAAGGGACAATTAGAACCCTATCAGAAGAATTAACGAAAAGGAGAAAAGCATTACACTCTCCTCTCCTCTTTTAACTAAAATTATTTAAACAATTTGAAAAATTTTCACCCTAACTAATGATCGCTGTCACTCACCTATGGCAATTTACACCAGATACATTAAATTAATCTAAAAAGAAAATTAATCTAAAAATATAAGACTCCAATCCAAGAAAAAAAGGGGGCATTTAAACAAAACCCTTAAATGCTATCCAAATTTAAAAAAAGAAAGATTATATTTCTCACCTTATGAAAATACTTTATTGTAATTTACTTTTCCCTTCTTACACTGAACTTATTAAATCATGAAGAAAGAGGAATTTAAACACTGAAACATTTAAACAAAATAATAATATCTAATACTTCCACCTAAAATAAAATAAAAAACAAAAAAGAAACTCCTTGATATTTTAATCACCTCTATTTAAAAGTATGTAAATTCATCATCCATTAAATAGAATACACACTAATATTCAATTACAGCCAACAAAATTTTTTAACTGAGAAAACCTGCAGAAGGAATTCTCAAGTAAGTGTAACGTAAAATCAATCAATCAATATAAGAAGTACATCTTCACATTTATCGCTGAGTACAATCCGAAGAAAATAAAAAAAAAAATCTGGTGAAGAATCGAGGTTTGTAACTCGAAATATAACCGATTTCATAGCGGCGTAATTTCAACACGAAGTTGCTTGTATCATTATATAATTATTTCTGATGAAGAATCGAGGTTTGTAACTCGAAATATAACCGATTTCATAGCGGCGTAATTTCAACACGAAGTTGCTTGTATCATTATATAATTATTTAAACTTTTATAAAAATGACAAACTTACGGATGAAAGGTAATTCCTGGTATCTTTTTTGAAGGGCGATTCGTGCAGCCGTAAGCTGAACAGGCTGCTATAATACAAATGTCGAAAAAAATAAAATTTTTATAGCGCAACATTTCGTTACTCACCTATGCTACTGATCAATGTTTTGAATAGAATAACATGGCTGCCGCGTAGTCGCCGAAGCATCATTTTCAAGTGCTTAGGGCTCCTCCTCTTATCTTCCTACCTCCATGAGGTACACCCCAATGGTAGCCATTCTTTAACCCTTTCGCTACCGTACCGGCCGTACCGGCCGAATCCCTTTCGCTACCGTACCGGCCCGTCGGCCGGGAGAAGGTAGGTTGAACGGGTGAACTCTTCCTCCCCTCTTTGTGCATCTCCCGCTCAGAGGGTTCAAACGACCATCAATTAACGTTTAAATGACAAACTGCCTGCATCCCTCCAGGCAACAGGGGGACTCTAAAGGCAACCAGGCAACAGGACAACTCTCCAGGCAACAGGAATCGACTGCAGAATGTGGTGTGTTTATTTCCTTTTTGAAACTTGTATTTCAGCAAAAAGCAAAGGAAACATGGAATAATTCTTTTGGATTTGAAGGGGAGATCAAAAAGTCTTAGGACTGAATAATAAATTCATGCATTAATAGTTTCTCAACAGAAAGTAGAAACAGTTGAAATATTAAATGTTTGATCAAGAGGGAATCAAATTCACAACTCTACAATTTCTTAAAAGCGCTTTTTATAGAAAAATGTGATTATTGGCAATCATATTTGAAGATCTGACTGCGGTCTGCCTAAATACCTGCTTTTGATATTATTAATATTTAATGAGTTATAGAATCTGGAATATTTAACATTTACTTACCTTGTTAACCAAAAATCATTCAAAATTCATATACTGTTCAATCATTAGATCTTCTACTGTGGCATATAAACTGACAGGCTCCTGTCAGACCTCTGTGGCAAGCAGCTGCTTGAGGGGGTATTATTTTTTACAGAATGTTTCTTTTTCATTTTAATATGTTGCAATAATTTTTCAGGTTTTAATTGAGTACATTTTCCAGCTTACAAAATTATTTGGATACTGAACAATTATTTGTGAATAATTCTACATTTAAAGAGATTTGATAGAGACCTCAAGTATAACTATAGTCATATTTTGTCCATATTAATATTAGTTAAGATGTTACTGATATCTGAATATGACTCCATATTCAAATAACATGAAACGTTTTTTCTGTTCAGTACCTACGTATAGATATAACGTTTAGACAACAATATAAAAGAATTTCCACATTTTATTAACAGAATGCTAACTTTTCAAGCTTTCTAACTTGAAATATTAAACTTTATGGTAAAATGCTACAACAAAACAAAAAAGAAGATCTACATTTAGTGGAGCTAATTCTTAAAATTCAATAATATTCTCTTATTATTTAAGGAGTTTCGTATGCTGGAATATTTAACAGAAACAATGCGTAAGGAACTTATACATATATACACTGCACGATATTGAAATTGCCCTAACCAGAAGGAGTGAGGGAATAGGGGTGAAATGTAGCACACAGATAGCAATATATATTGGCATACCATGATCTAATTTGCAACCACTTACAGTGGTTAGAAGATGAGATCATGCAACACAATGTGACTGCCTCAGTAGGTGGTTGCACGCCGTGAACGGCAATACAGGCAGCAATACGGCGTGGCATGGAGTCATACAGTCGACGGATATGGTCCTGAGGAATTGCACACCAAGCAGCGTTGACTTGCTCCCATAATTCATCGAGATTTTGCACCAGCCGCTGAGAGGTTTGCAAACGTCGTCCAATGTGGTCCCACAGATTTTCTCTTGGGGATATATCTGGAGATCGTGTTGGCCACGGTAATACTTGAACATGTTGTAAACATTGTCTGGAGATCGTAGCAGTGTATACAGGCTTTGTCATGCTGGAAAATGGGCTGCTGCCTGCCTTCCAAGAACGGTAACAAAACGGGCTGCTGCATGCTCCCAGGAACGATAACAAAACGGCCTGCAGAACCGTGATAACATATCATGCAGCTGTCAGTGTTCCCGTGATGCGGATAAGAGGTGACCTGCTGTCATATCCAACAGCATCCCATGCCATTATCCCATGCCATCCCATGCCCATGCCAGTTACGAACAAAAGCTGGATCCATCCTCTTGCCATACATGGACCCATCGATAGTCAGCTCCCAGACAAAAATGGGATTCTTCACTAAACACAACAGTGTTCAATTCATGACCCAGTTCGCACGACTTCGACACCAAGCCAGACGAGCGCTGCGATGGTTTACAGTCAATGGCAGTGGACATAATGGTTGCCCAGAGCACAGGTGTGCCTCATGTAACCTTCGGTTTACCATTCAGGTGGTTGTGGGGACATCCATGGTTGCTGACACAGTCCGTCGAATATCGCCTGCAGTGCTCTGGGGTGACGAACGAGCATGTCGAACAATGTGCCTATCAAGCAGGGCTGACGTCTGTCAGATGGTACCACTCCCTCTGTGACACATACTAGAACCTTCATTTCGCCACTGTTGCTAACGGCATTCAACAGTTCGTGCATCCCGATGAACATGGACAGCGACACAACCTGTAGTCCATCCAGCTTCACATAGGCTTATAATTCATCTCTCTCAAACGCATCTAAATGTTAATAAACATGATGATGGCGTGCACCAGGCATTTTCGGCCTTCGCTGAACAATTTCTAAGCAGAATTCTAATCTCAACCGTTCCAGCACCGAATCTCAACCTTTCGCACAACTTCCACCTGCATAAACACAATACCATCCCTGTTTCTTCTTGCACCTTTTCTCTTGAGCCACACACGTCATTGGCTCTGGATTATCACCATTTGCACATCTCAACTGCTCACACCCACCCTTCTATTTGCATGTTTGTACATGTTCTTCTGGGTGGGGCACTTTCAATGTCGAGCAGTGTATATGCATACACATATCTAGAAATTAAAATAACTCCCAATCGATATATGCGATATTACAAAACGTTTTCCGACATTTGCATGTTATGCGAATGGAGAGTCATATTCAGAGATACCTAAATGTAAAAATAATATTTTTTCTGGAAAATGTCACAGAGTATAAATTAAGGATCTCATTCAAATCTCTCTAAAGCTCAATTTTCAGTAATATTCTTTTGATATTTAAAGAGTTTTGGAGCCCAAAGCATTTAAAATCAGCGTCACCGAACATAACAATTTACTTCCAAAAGCCCATTAAAACACAAATTATATTTGTTACAACAAGCCGCTTACTGAAATAAATGCAAATTTAGATGTTGGTGTAATGATTCTTGCAATTAATTAATTATCAGTCCAGTAATTAATATTCAGCGGATCCCCTTCCCTTGCCCCGAGAAGGTTAGAGGAGGGGACCCACTGGATAGTTCGGAGATAGGACGTAGTCTCCTGTCAAGGCCATCCAGCGTGTTCTTTAACGTGCAGAGGGTATGATTACCTTCATACGAAAATTTTTAGAACGAATTTAAGAGCAGAGTTTGCTGTTAAACGTATCCAACTTAATAACTGTAAAAATTTGAGGAAAATTGTTGAAAATCGAGAATTAGAAAGATTTGAGGGAATCTTCAATTTATCTCGAGTGACGTTTTCCCGTAAAAAAAATCATTTTCAAATTTAGGGAGCTCTGAATGTTACTTTCTATTCACATAATAATATGGAAGTGTCAGGAAAACGTTTTGGAGCATAGAATACTTTTATTTTAGTTACGAGGGCAGGGGGAGGGGGGGTGCTGAGTCGGTAGCGCACCAAGCTCCTAATCGTCAGTTCCCGGTTCGAGCTCTACCTTGGTCAAGCGTTGAGATTTACAGCCTCGAAACTCTCCTCCCTTTCCTGGTCAGTAGCGGACACCAATAGTCAAAGAAAGGCAGCCATCCGTCGGATGGGACATTAAGCCATGGCATCGCATGCGGGAGATCCATACCTTGTGCACGTGAAACAACACACTGGATGGTCATGACGGGAGGCTTCCACCTGCCTCCTAACAGCTGTTTAGTGCACGCCCTTCCCCCAACCTTCCCTGAGCCTTTAGGGTCCTTGTGACCTGGCTGTTTAGCTCATTGTGTGCAAAAAAGTGTCGATCAGAAATGGCTGCTCCATAATATGAGTTGAGTCCCGTGATTCCAGCGACAGGCATTGCCCTTCTGATATTAGTTAGTAAAACCCAGAGGTTAAAAGCTCTCACTAGTTGGAAGAAACGGTTGGTTTGATCTTATTACAACTGAGCGCCACTTTTTTTTTGCACGCGATTGGCTAAATGGGGGGACCCATTGGAACAGCTGTTTTGGGAGACAGATGGTAGCCCCCATCATGGCCAGCCACAGATGGGGTAGACCCCGTGATGGCCACAGATGGTAGATGCCGTGAATGCCGTTAAGCCGTGATGGCCACAGATGGCCCCGTAGACCCAGCCACAGATGGTAGCCCCCGTCATGGCCAGCCACAGATCTCCCGCAGATGGGGCCATGGCTTAACGTCCTACCCGACGGATAGCTGAATTCCTTTCCAAGGCCATCGGTGTTCCCTACTGACCTTGGGCAGGGCGGGGAAATTTTGCGGAGATAAATATCAACGCTGACCCAGGTGGGAGTCGAACCTGCGAACTGCCGATTACGGCTCTCTACCCACTGAGCCAATCCCTCCCTCACATTAGTTGAAATGTCCATTCGCTTTTGAAGAAAACTAAAATCGAACAATTACGAACTGCTTTCTCTTTGAAAACTGTAGAAGGATAACATATCGCCTGTGGATATTTTTTTCCAGCTGCTACTTTTCCAATCCTCACATCCATTTTTTTCCTTGTGCATTCTTATTGCGCTCCTATTGTAACATTACATTAAACTATTTCTACTGCTTGTTTGCAGCCGCAAGTCATTGGAACACTGAAAAATCCCGGTAAGAATTGACTTAAAAATAGCGCCAGAAGCGGAAATAACGTAGGTCTCTATTACGAGAAAGGAAATGAGATTGCCCTGCTCGAACTTGGCCAGCTATGGAGAAGACGGCCAGACGCAATACGGCTGAAAGTGAACCAGAGGACCAACTTATTATTGGGTGTCATCTACTTCTGAAAGGATAGTGGGTTGGAAGATACGGTTGCGGTTTTTTTTTTATTATATGGCATCGCATGCGGGAGATCCATATTATGCATGCGGGGGATCCATATATCTTTTTTGGTTTATTATATATAAACCAAAAAAGCATTTGCAGCACAAGTGCTGCATTTTTGAAAGCGAACATGTGTAAGGGTAAAACGGGAACTAGGTCTTAGGATAAGAAGGGGTTTGTTTTTATTTGGGAAGTCCAAAGAAAATGAAGCAACCAATTCGGTGCAGTTTAATAAGGATATTATACTGCCCTATAAAAGAATTAAATATTAATTAAATCATTACGCAAACTTTTAAAAATGAAGATTTATTTTATTCCTTGGTTTGGAACAATATTTATTAGTTTAGTTTTATTTATTACTGTTTTGAAATATTACATCTTCTACTTAAGTAATGAACGAATAGTGTTGAAAATCGAGATTTAAATATGCAGATTTGATCATGTTCTTTATTTTATTCTCAGTCACATTTTTTCCATTAAATACACATTTTAGAAGTTACAGAACTTCGCAGTTAGATTCCCATTGACATAACCTGGAAATTCTTTGATATACACTGCCCTGCCAAAATAATATATATATATGTAATAAAATATATTTTTAAACATTTTTATATAATATTATTTTACTATTTTAATATATCTATAATAGAAATAAGGAGAAAATTGGGACTAGATTATTACAATAAGAATGGGAACTTATTTTTGTTGGGGGAGGGTGGGTTAATAAAAACTGAGATAATGAAATAGAAAATTCTACAATTCAGTAAAAATATTATTTAAAAAAATATTTCACAATTTTTTTTTTAGTTCTTTTAAAAAACGAGCTCATGTCATCGTTTTGTTGTTTGTTTTCTCCGTCTGTAGACATTCAACTTTTTTGTTTTAAGAGATAAATTTAAAATTCTTTTTGAATTGGATAGGTAAATCATACGATTCGCCTTTCAGAATCTTCCAAAGGTGTTAATAGTGCCCGCGAACTGTGAAAAGTTTTTGAATTTTCGTAGTTTGAATTTCTATCGTTAGAGGCCGTTAAATAGGCCGCGCAAAAGTTCCGATCATAGGTAAAACAACCCATTCGACCCTTATGTGACCTTGAACACAAAACCGTAACGGAAATTTCTTAACCGTCCTGAGTTCTATGACCATAAATAACTCGACACACCAATTCACTTACTAGCAGATAGATACATAGACAAACTCGAGGTATTCGAAGGATCAGAAATACAGTGCCGTTTCCAAGATGTAGAAACCAGCAGACATCATTTGGAATTTCAAACTCCCACGTGGATCGAAATTCGACCTCTGGTCGACTTCAACGGATTGGTGTATCCAGAATTTCGCAACTCTTCAGAGATGCAGGACTCGAATACCCCTGTACATGATGTTCCACGTTTCTGTTAGGTGTAGTTATTATTATTATTACAGTTTGACTGAAATATGACCTCTAAATGGAGACGTCGGATCCAATTTTTCATAAGCTTTCTAAGATCTACGACAAGAAATATCCTCGTAGGTTGCGGAGGTACAGTCGCTCAAAAAATATCCGAACACTCTGTTTGATTACAGAATTTAGAAAAAATATCTGGCAACGATTTTTTTCGAAATTAAAAATCTGGCAACCTTCGTGTACGTACACGAAAGTTGCCAGACCACTAATTTCTAAAAAAAATTGTTGCCAGATATTTTTTCTAAATTCTGTAATCAACCATAGCGTTCGGATACTTTTTTGAGCGATTGTACGTCCCTGCCTACGGGGTGTCATCAATACGCATCCAATTCAACAGGAATTTTAAATTAATCTGTTAAAACTAAAAAGATGAAAGTGTACAGACAGATAAACAAAATGATGACATTAGTTCGTTTGAAAAACGAACTACAAAAAAAAATTGCAAAAATATTTGTGAAATAATATTATTAATGAATTGTGCAGAATTTCCTTTTTCATTATCTCTGGGTTTTCATTAACCCACCCTCCCTCAATAAAAATAAGTCCGCTGAGAACCCTGTCGTCTTCTACTAAATATCGAACTCGTCTATCTGCTTTGAACTCCAAAACAATTGTCTTTATTTCGTTCAGTTTAAAAATATTAAAAAGAAATTGAACAATAACAGTTGGAAGTTTTATACAAATTTATCTTAGCCCCATATGTTGTTCTGACACTAAAAATATGTTAAAACAACAATTATAAAATCTCATATAGAATATCATTTTAATCTTTCCTGTTCGGTGGAATGTTTTAGTAACTGGGAAACCCTACTCAAGGCTTATTCTCAGACCGCCCCGAACTAAATTCTAGGTACGTCCTTGCCCGTAGGCATCAAATTAACTCTCTAAAAGTGGTAAATTAAAATTTAATTTTTGATCTCGAAGCCCCAACACACAAAGAATCCGAGATTTTTAAAGCTTCTGGGATCTGGGATCCGAAGTACTCCTATATACCAATATTCACATTTCTAGCACTTTTACGTCAAGCTTTGATCTCTGCTTCACCTCTCTCTGACTTTGAAGGACAGGTCGAAGATCGAATTTCGGTTTTTTTCTCCCGAGAACTACGATCTGAATTACCCCTAAGTGCAGATTTTCAGAGCTTTACAACTTCTGCATGATGGTCGTAATTAGCGTCATCCTTTGTCACGCACTAACTCACAATCAGCTAATTTTTAATTGTCAACTGAAATTCACGAAATAGATGTCTATAAGAAAACATATAGGTAAAATACATATCCTATTAAAGTATTCCGATCGAGAATGATCGCTGAAAATAAGGCAAAATCTAGCGAATTTCTGCGATCCTTTTCTTATTTGGAAAGAAATTCCTGTGATCCTAATTAAACCAAAAAGAAAAATCCGTTTTAATGTCCCCTAAACAGCGTCATGGGCCTACTTTTCCACTGTTCAATTCTAAAAAACTGGTTTTTTGGGACCTAGAATTTCAGTTGTGAGCCAAAAAAAATAGTGCCACTCGGAGGTGGTGTTGATGGTGGATATCCCGCCTGGATCATAATCTGCAGTGCCCAAATTGGAGTCCCAGCTGGACGAATGTTGAGACTTATGTCCGCAAAACTTCCCACACTTCCCTCGGTCAGGAGGGGACACTGATGGGCTTGGAAAGGCAACTGTCCGTCGGATGGGACGTTAAGCCTTAGCCAAGTGAACCTGAGAGCCATAACCTGTGCACGTTAAAGAGCACGTTAGGTGAACTTTACGAGAAACGACAATCTGTCTCGTAACAACTGCCCAATGATTCCCCTCCCTCTAAACCTGCTCTGAACCCTCGGAGTCCTTGCGACCTGACCATTTGGACCATTGTGAGCAAAAAAAGTGCCGCTCAGAGATAAAACAATTCAACCCTTTCCTGTATCTACATCTGAGCCATTAAGTCCTAGTGACTTCATTTGGCCAGTGAAGGTAAAAAAAAAAATCATGCTGACAATTAATACAACCCAACCAAAAAATAATAATTAAGACCTTTCATTTTGAAATCAATAGGATATGAATGATATAATAATAATTTAACGATTTGTTTCCATTTTGAAAGCTTTTAGAAAAAAAATTTCGAAAAAATGTTTTTTATTTATTATTTTTATTCCAACGTTAATCTAAATATTTCAATTGATTTCTTCAAATCATACGGAAGCCCGAATAATTAAAAAACACGAATATTCTAATTCACGCAATTGACCAACAATATCAGTGTAGAACAATGTCACGTAACAGCCAACAGATTCATTATTAGAATGCGATCACACTGTGTCGTAACGCAAGAATTACAATCAGAGAATATCCGTTTTCAGAGCGGCGGCAATTATTCAGCCTAAGATGAGACTGCGCAGTTGACGCTTTCGAAAATTCTCGTATATCATTGGTTCACCAACAGGAAAAGCGATCGTGTCGACCTAAATGACCTATGAGAATTTTCAAGACGTTAACTGAGCACTCTTCGCCCCCCCCTCCCACCCTAACGTGACCCGAGCCGTTGGTCTACTTTGGTTGTTTTACCTGTCAACGGCACTTTAGTTCGCGTAATGAGCTAAATGATCAGGTCAGAAGACCCAGGGCTGGATCTAGGGGACCGTGCCTTGACGTATCCTCTGACGTGCGACCGTGCCTTGACGTGTCCTCTGACGTGCGATCGTGCCTTGACGTGTCCTCTGACGTGCGACCGTGCCTTGACGTGTCCTCTGACGTGCGACCGTGCCTTGACGTGTCCTCTGACGTGCGACCGTGCCTTGACGTGTCCTCTGACGTGCGACTGTGCCTTGACGTGTCCTCTGACGTGTGACCGTGCCTTGACGTGTCCTTTGACGTGTCCTTTGACGTGCGACCATGCCTTGACGTGTCCTCTGACGTGCGACCGTGGCTTCACACGGACCATGATCTGAAGTTCCTTCCGATGCTTATTACAGGTATGTAAATAAGTACAAACTGTTTTACTAGGAGCTGCAACTTTTTTTACATACAATGTACTTAGTGATCAGATGATAAGGACCGCAAAGGTTCAGAGAAGGTTGGATGAAGGGAAACCACAGGGTAGCTGTTAGGATACAGATGGTAGCTCCCGTCAAGGCCATCCAACATGGTCTATAACATTTGTTCTGTTATTCTATAGCATGCACAGTGTATGGCTTTTCATGCATATACCCATGTGCATGAAAGCCATACACTGTGCATGCTATAGAAACATAACAAATGTTATGTCATTTGACGGACGGCGGCCTTTCCAAGCCGATCGGTGTCCCCCTATTGACAAAGGGCAGGGCGTGGAGTTTTGCGGAGATAAATCTCAACGCTGACCCAGGTAGGACTCGAACCTGGTAAATTTAGATTATGAGCCTGGCACTTCACAGACTGAGCCACCACCAACCCAATACCTTTAACAACAAAACTCAGGTTGATGCCTTCATAGTAGCGATGGCGATCTTATGACACGCGTGCCAAAGGTAACATGCACGATGATTTTTGTTGGCACTCCCTTGAGAGGTGAAGAGAAATAGTGACTACGGCTAGTATAGAGAATTAGAAATAATGGCCACAGCAATTCAGTACATGTTTATGGATGAAATCATTGGTAGCAAGATGATGACTAGGTTGTTATAATTAGTTACTTATTCATTAAGAATTTCAATTGTGCATTCACATGCTTAAAATATCTCGCCAAATAACTGATTACATAATTTTTCTCAAAAAGCTGCATCAAAAACAGACGAATTAAAGCTATCAACTGTTCATTAAATTCCTTTAAAGCACTTCTGCAGAACTTAAAATTTAGTTAAGGTTTCTGTTTTTGCTTCAGAGAGATGTTGTACTCTGTCACTTATAAAAATTCACTTCATTCT
Source organism: Ryuthela nishihirai (assembly GCA_038380435.1). Classification (NCBI taxonomy): domain Eukaryota; kingdom Metazoa; phylum Arthropoda; class Arachnida; order Araneae; family Heptathelidae; genus Ryuthela; species Ryuthela nishihirai. The sequence goes on from JAWZYU010000002.1 coordinate 24,317,876, forward strand.
ATTAAAGATATCGAAATATCAGTGATGCGTTGAGCACAGTAGTTAAAAGTAGTATGTAAGTTTGTGCGTGTGAAGGAATGATTTTGATTTTCACTTGTGTAATGGCGAGCCTAAAACTTAGTGTTCCGTATCCTTATATTTGAACCGTTATTTGAACTATTTGATTTGCATTGTATGAGGAACTGATAGGTTTCGTCCATTAGATTTTGAAATAATATAGGTTTTTATTTGTTATAATGTTCAATCGTTCAATAAATTCTTCTTGTAATTAATTTTGTTTTGTGGCCTGAATATATATGATTATATAGTATCGTGGCCAGAGTTTTAATTTTTGTCATGGCATGTTAAAAGAAATGTTACTTAATTCAAAATGATAGTAAATCGTGGGTTTATAATGGAAAAATCTATCTCGCCATGTAAAAAATGTTGAACAATGCTCTATGCATTAGTATTATACACTGAACGGCAGGTGAAGAGTAACTCATATACACAGTTAAGTAACTTCTTAAATAAGATTTGTATGAAAATATTATACACTGAACGGCAGGTCAAGAGTAACTCATATACACAGTTAAGTAACTTCTTAAATAAGATTTGTATGAAAGAATTTAACAAGGAAAAAACGAAAAAATATATTTATAATGAGATAGCAATCAAATCTCGTAAAATCTCGGTTTTCAACAGCATTCTTTGGGTAGTTACGGAAATGCGAATACTTAACAGCAGCAATGTAATTACGAAAATAATTAATTTGAATTCGAAAATAATTAATACGAAAATAATTGATTTGGATGAGAATTTAAAAAGGTTAAACGAAAGCAATAACCGCTATGGAAACTTTAACAAGATATGTAGCTATATTTTCAGTAGATCGAGTACTGATTAGTTAAATTTTCCCCAATTTGGATTTTTTTTTGCAGAACGAGATAACTTGCTAACGTTTCAGTTTCAAAGACTCTTTAAATATTGAACAAAAGCTTCTATAAAATCAAGATTCAAGTAGTTTATTACTGCAATTAAATCTTTAGCTAAACACACATTTTCCTATTAAAGCATTCATAATATATGAGTGAAATGTCCGCACATTATTTTTTTACTCTAAACTAAAAACATCACCAATAATAAAAGTGACCATGTACAGTCGCTCAAAAAAATATCCGAACACTATGGTTGATTACAGCATTCAGAAAAAAATATCTGGCAGTGATTTTTTTAGAATAGTGATCTGGGAACCGTCGTGTCACGTGACACGACGGTTGCCAGATCACTATTCTAAAAAAATCGCTGCCAGATATTTTTCTGAATTCTGTAATCAACCATAGTGTTCGGATATTTTTTTGAGCTATTGTACGCAAATAATTCATTTCGAGAGAGAATTTAAACAGGTTAAACGAAAGAAATAAGCGGTATAGAAACCTTACCTAGATATGTAGCTGTATTTTCAGTAGATCGAGTACTGATTAGTTAAATTTTCTCCAATTTAGAATTTTTTTTGCAGAACGAGATAACTTGCTAAACGTTTCAGTTTCAAAGACTCTTTAAATACTGAACAAAAACTTCTATAAAATCAAGATTTAAGTAGTTTATTACTGCAATTATATATGAGTGAAATCTTTAGCTAAACACATATTTTCCTATTAAAGCATGCATAATATATTAATGAAATGTCTGCGCATTAGTTTTTTACTCTAAATTAAAAACATCACCAATAACAAAAGTGACCATGTACAGTCGCTCAAAAAAGTATCCAAACACTATGGTTGATTAGAGAATTCAGAAAAAATATCTGCAACGAGTTTTTTTTAGAAATTAGTGATCTGGCAACCTTCGTGTACAGTTCACGAAGGTTGCCAGAATACTAATTTCTAAAAACTCGTTGTCAGATATTTTTTCTGAATTCTATACAAATCAGAATAATAAACATTTACTACTTATAGTTGATAATATTATTCGAAATAGTGAGTTCAAAGTAATTAATTATGTATTTACGTAACCAAGCGTATTTACAAACACGTCCAGCGGATCTATTGTTCTAAATTTTCAATTAATTCTAACTTCTATTTTACATTTCAATCTATTCCTTTGCCTTTTAGGCCTACTTTCAAAACATGATTGATTAAAATTTCAACATTTTATTGTAAAATATCCAAAAGACGTATAGGGCGATCCAAGATGTAGCTCTACACACTGATACAAGAAACAAACTCAAATACAACGGATAACACACAATAATTCGGCACTGACACAAATATCACACTGCACCACTACGGCTGAGGGTCCAACCTAGAGAAGTGGAGGGAGAATATATTCAAGTACATATTCCGACCGTTTCAGCTTTCTAAATACACAACTTTTAACACTCTACACTCTGCACACACTAAACACAATAGATGACGTAATCGAAAGAAGCAGAGTAATTAATCCGCTCTGTGATCTAATGACTGAATGTGATCTATTGCTTCTGATGAGAGGGATTGCCATTTGCTGAAATGGCTGAATGCAGACAACTATTCAACCAGTGTCTCTCGAATAACAAATCCATTCACAGACTCAAATAGGTATTTGACTCATTTCACTTTCCTATTAATAACCTCTCACACTTTGCACTATATGCAAAACAACACACTTCCGACGCTAATCCAAACGGACAAAATAACTACTCCTTTGTGCGCTCTTATTACTGCACGTTTTCTATAAGATTTGCGGTAGGAGATTGCTGTTCGCCCAAAGGGCTGAACGCAGTCACCTATTCAACCAGTGACCCTCACCTACATATTAACAGTTTAAAATATGTATTTGTCTGCTTTCACCCTTTGATTAACAGATCTAACATTTTCCACTAGATACACAACAACACGGTTAAACGCCAATGAATAGGGATAACGTAATTATTCCGCTGCGCGCTACAATGGCTGCATGCGTTCTATATCTTCTGTTGAGAGAGATTGCTGTTCGTCCAAAGGGCTGAACGCAGTCACTTATTCAACCAGAGACCCTCAGATACACATTGACAGATTAAAATACGTATTTGTCTGATTTCACATTTTGATTAACTGCTTTAACGCTTTGCACTAGGTACACAACAACACACTTAAATGCCAAAGAATAGGGAAAACTTAATTATTCCGCTGTGCGCGTAATGGCTGCACGCGTTCTATATCTTCTGTTGAGGGTGATTGCTGTTCATCCATAGGTCTGAATGCAGTCACTTATTCAACCAGTGACCCTCAGACACATATTGATAGATTAAAATTCGTATTTGTCTGATTTCACACTTTGATTAACAGCCTTAACCCTTTCCACTAGGTACAGAACAACACACTTTATCGCCAATGAATAGAGATAACTTAGTTATTCCGATATGCGCTATAATGGCTGCACGCGTCTTATATCTTCTGTTGAGGGTGACTGCTGTTCGTCCAAACGGCTGAACGCAGTCACTTATTCAACCAGAGACCCTCAGGCACACATTAGCAGATTAAAATACCTATTTGTCTGATTTCACATTTTGATTAACTGCTTTAACCCTTTTCACAAGGTACACATCAAACACTTAAACTCAAATGAATAGGGATAAAGTAATAATTCCGCTGTGCTCTATGATGGCTGCACGCGTTCTATATCTTCTGTTGAGGGTGATTGCTGTTCGTCCAAAGGGCTGAACACAGTCACTTATTCAACCAGTGACCCCAGATATATGTTAAGAGATTAAAATACGTATTTCTCTGATTTCACATTTTGATTAACAGCTTTATCCTTTTCCACTAGGTACACAACAACAGACTAAACCGCCAACTAATAGGGATAATTTAATTATTCCGCTGTGTGCTATAATGTCTGCACGCGTTCTATATATTCTGTTGAAGATGATTGCTGTTCGTCCAAAGGGCTGAACGCAGTCACTTATTCAAACATTGAACCCAAGATATATATTAACAGATTAAAATACGTATTTGTCTGATTTCACACATTGATTAACAGCTTTAACCTTCTCCACTAGGTAAATAAAAACACACTAAACTGACAATTAATAGGGATAATTTAGTTATTCCGCTGTGCGGTTTAATGGCTGCACGCGTTCTATATCTTCTGTTGAGGGTGATTACTGTTCGTCCAAAGGGCTGAACGCTGTCACTTATTCAACCAGTAACCCCTAGGTACATATTAACAGATTAAAATACGTATTTGTCTGATTTCACACTTTGATTATCAGCTTTAACCTTTTCCACTACATACGTAACAACACACTAAAACGCCAATTAATAGGGATAACTTAATTATTCCGCTGTGCGCTGTAAAGGCTGCACGAGTTCTATATATTCACTTGAAGGTGATTACTGTTCGTCCAAAGGGCTGAACGCAGTCGCTTATTCAACCAGTGACCCCCAGATATATATTAACAGAACAAAATACGTATTTGTCTGATTTAAAATTTTGATTAACAGCTTTAACTTTTTCTATTAGTTACACAACAACACACTAAACCGCCAATTAATAGGGATAACTTAATCATTCCGTTGTGCGTTATAATGGCTACACGCGTTCTATATCTTCTGTTGATGGTGATTGCTGTTCGTCCAAAGGGCTGAACGCAGTCACTTATTCAACCAGTGACCCCCAGATATGTGTTAACAGATTAAAATATATATTTGTCTGATTTCACACTTTCATTAACAGCTTTAAACTTTTTCAGTAGGTACATATCAATACACTAAACCACCAATTAATAGGGATAACTTAATTATTCCCCTGTGCTTTATAATTGCTGCACGCGTTCTATATCTTCTGTTGAGGGTGATTGCTCTTCGTCTAAAGGGCTGAACGCAGTCACTTATTCAACCAGTGACCCCCAGGTACATATTTAAAGATTGAAATAACTATTTGTCGGATTTCGCACTTTGATTAACAGCTTTAAACTTGTCCACTAGGTACATAACAACATACTAAAACGCCAATTAATAGAGTAATTTAATTATTCCGCTGTGCGATATAATGGCTGCACGCGTTCTATATCTTCTGTTGAGGGTGGTTGCTGTTCGTCCAAAAGGCTGAACGCAGTCACTTATTCAACCAGTAACCCCAGGTACATATTAACAGAATAAAATACGTATTTGTCTGATTTCACACTTTGATTAACAGCTTTAACCATCTCCACTAGGTACATAACATCACATTAAAACGCCAATTAATAGGGATAACTTAATTATTCCGCTGTGCGCTCTAATGGCTGCACGCTTTCTATATCTTCTGTTGTGGGTGATTGCTGTTCGTCCAAAGCGCTGAACGCAGTCACCTTTTCAACCAGTGACCCCCAGGTACATATTAACAGATTAGAATGCGTATTTGTCTGATTTCATTTTGATTAACAGCTTTAACCTTGTCCCCTAGGTACATAACAACACACTAAAACGCCAATTAATAGAGTAAATTAATTATTCTGCTGTGCGATATAATGGCTGCACGCGTTCTATATCTTCTGTTTAGGGTGATTGCTGTTTGTCCAAAAGGCTGAACGCAGTCACTTATTCAACCAAGAACCCAGGAACACATTAACAGAATAAAATAGGTATTTGTCTGATTTCACACTTTGATTAACAGCTTTAACCTTCTCCAAAAGGTACATAACATCACATTAAAACGCCAATTAATAGAGTAACTTAATTATTCCGCTGTGCGCTATAATGGCTGCACGCGTTCTGTATATTCTGTTGAGGGTGATTGCTGTTCGTCCAAAGGGCTGAACGCAGTCACTTATTCAACCAGTGACCCCCTGGTACATATTAAAAGATTAAAATAGGTATTTGTCTGATTTCACACTTTGATTAAGAGCTTTAACCTTCTCCACTAGGTACATTACAAAACACTAAAACGCCAATTAATTGGGATAATTTAATTATTCCGCTGTGCGCTATAATGGCTGCACGCGTTCTATATCTTCTGCTGAGGGTGATTGCTGTTCTTCCAAAAGGCTGAACGCAGTCACTTATTCAACCAGTGACCCCCAGGTACATATTAACAGATTAAAATACGCATTTGTCTGATTTCACACTATGATTATCAGCTTTAACTTTTTCCATTAGGTACACATCAACACACTTAAAGGCCAATCAATAGGGAAAAATTAATTATTCCGCTGTGCGCCGTAATGGCTGCACGCGTTCTGTATTTTCTGTTGAGGGTGATTGCTGTTCGTCTAAAGGGTTGAACGCAGTCACTTATTCCACCAGTGAACCCCAGGTACATATTAACAGATTAAAATACGTATTTCACTGATTTCACACTTTGATTAAGAGTTTTAACCTTCTCCACTACGTACAAAACAAGACACTAAATCGCCAACTAATAGAGTAAATTAATTTTTCCGTTGTGCGCTATAATGGCTGCACGCGTTCTATTTCTTCTGTTGAGGGTTATTGGTGTTCGTCGAATGGGCTGAACGCAGTCATTTATTCAACCAGTGACTCCCCAGATATACGTTAACAGATTAAAATACGTATTAATCTGATTTCCCACTTTGATTCGGAGTCGTTCTCCGTGTATATCAGTATAGAAATAAAAGATAATGAATCGTCAGGTAGCACAGCATCTGGTTTAACAAGTTTCGTTTCGGACCTGTATTAGCGAGGGTCTATGGGTAACTGCTATTGAAATTAACATTGTTTAGATATAGATAAGGCACTCATTGTCTAAAATAAATGAGTGGAGGGTTTAGGTAGGTTAGTGTAGTCAAATGATGGCCAAAATCAGATGCCGTGACGACCGCTTTCTTTTCCCTATGATGTGACTATAGGTAGGTTAATTCGAACTAACACTCTTAATGTCTATATACCTTTTAGGTGAAGGTGATAAAAATATATATTCAGCTGTTACGATAATAAAATAATTGATTGGGAGTCGTTCTCCGTGTATGTCACTTTAGAAATAAAAGATAATGAACCGTTAGGTAGCACAGCATCTGGTTTAACAAGTTTCGTTTCGGATCTGTATTAGCGAGGGTCTATGGGTAACTGCTATTGCAATTAACATTGCTTAGATAGAATAAGGCACTCATTGTTTAAAATAAATGAGTGTAAGGTTTAAGTAGGTTAGTGTAGTCAAATGATGGCCAAAATCAGATGCCGTGACCACCATTTCCTTTTCCCTATGATGTGACTATAGGTAGGTTAATTCGAACTAACACTCTTAATGTATATATACGTTTTAGGTGAATGTGATAAAAATATATATTCAGCTGTTACGATAACAAAATAATTGATTGGGAGTCGTTCTCCGTGTATGTCACTTTAGAAATAAAACGTAATGAATCGTTAGGTAGCACAGCATCTGGTTTAACAAGTTTCGTTTCGGACCTGTATTAGCGAGGGTCTATGGGTAACTGCTATTGCAATTAACATTGCTTAGATAGAATAAGGCACTCATTGTCTAAAATAAATGAGTGTCGGGTTTAAGTAGGTTAGTGTAATCAAATGATGGCCAAAATCAGATGCCGTGACGACCGTTTCCTTTTCCCTATGATGTGACTATAAGTAGGTTAATTCGAACTAACACTCTTAATGTATATATACGTTTTAGGTGAATGTGATAAAAATATATATTCAGCTGTTACGATAATAAAATAATTGATTGGGAGTCGTTCTCCGTGTATCTCACTTTAGAAATAAAAGATAATGAATCGTTAGGTAGCACAGCATCTGGTTTAACAAGTTTCGTTTCGGACCTGTATTAGCGAGGGTCTATGGGTAACTGCTATTGCAATTAACATTGCTTAGATAGAATAAGGCACTCATTGTCTAAAATAAATGAGTGTAGGTTTTAAGTAGGTTAGTGTAGTCAAATGATGGCCAAAATCAGATGCCGTGACCACCGTTTCCTTTTTCCTATGATGTGACTATAGGTAGGTTAATTCGAACTACCACTCTTAATGTCTATATACGTTTTAGGTGAAGTTGATAAAATATATATTCAGCTGTTTGCGATAACAAAATAATTGATTCCGAGTCGTTCTTCCACTTTAGAAATAAAAGATAATGAATCGTTAGGTAGCACAGCATCTGGTTTAACAAGTTTCGTTTCGGACCTGTATTAGCGAGGGTCTATGGGTAACTGCTATTGCAATTAACATTGTTTAGATAGGATTAGGTACTCATTGTCTAAAATAAATGAGTGTAGGGTTTAAGTAGGTTAGTGTAGTCAAATGATGGCCAAAATCAGATGCCGTGACGGCCGTTTCCTTTTCCTTATTGTGTGACTATAGGTAGGTTAATTCGAACTAACACTCTTAATGTCTATATACCTTTTAGGTGAAGGTGATAAAAATATATATTCAGCTGTCATGATAACAAAATAATTGATTGGGAGTCGTTCTCCGTGTATGTCACTTTAGAAATAAAAGATAATGAATTGTCAGGTAGCACAGCATCTGGTTTAACAAGTTTCGTTTCGGACCTGTATTAGCGAGGGTCTATGGGTAACTGCTATTGCAATTAACATTGCTTAGATATAGATAAGGCACTCATTGTCTAAAATAAATGAGTGTCGGGTTTAAGTAGGTTAGTGTAGTCAAATGATGGCCAAAATCAGATGCCGTGACCACCGTTTCCTTTTTCCTATGATGTGACTATAGGTAGGTTAATTCGAACTAACACTCTTAATGTCTATATACCTTTTAGGTGAATGTGATAAAAATATATATTCAGCTGTTACGATAAAAAAAATTGATTGGGAGTCGTTCTGCGTGTATGTCACTTTAGAAATAAAAGGTAATGAATCGTTAGGTAGCACAGCATCTGGTTTAACAAGTTTCGTTTCGGACCTGTATTAGCGAAAGTCTATGGGTAACTGCTATTGAAATTAGCATTGCTTAGATAGAATGAGGCACTCATTGTCTAAAATAAATGACTGTAGGGTTTAAGTAGGTTAGTGTAGTCAAATGATGGCCAAAATCAGATGCCCTGACGATCGTTTCCTTTTCCTTATTGTGTGACTATAGGTAGGTTAATTCGAACTAACGCGCCTAATGTCTATATACCTTTTAGGTGAAGGTGATAAAAATATATATTCAGCTGTTTGCGATAACAAAATAATTGATTCGTTGTCGTTCTCCGTGTATGTCACTTTAGAAATAAAAGATAATGAACCGTTAGGTAGCACAGCGTCTGATTTAACAAGTTTCGTTTCGGACCTGCATTAGCGAGGGTCTGCTATTGCAAGTGCTAAAAAAAAGCTATTGCAGTTGTGGGTAACTGCTATTGCAATTAACATTGCTTAGATAGAATAAAGCACTCATTGTCTAAAATAAATGAGCGTAATGTTTAAATAGGTTAGTGTAGTCAAATGATGGTCAAAATCAGATGCCGTGACCACGGTTTCCTTTTCCCTATAATGTGACTATAGGTAGGTTAATTCGAACTACCACTCTTAATATCTATATACGTTTTAGGTGAAGTTGATAAAAATATATATTCAGCTGTTTGCGATAACAAAATAATTGATTCGGAGTCGTTCTGTCACTTTAGAAATAAAAGATAATGAATCGTTAGGTAGCACAGCATCTGGTTTAACAAGTTTCGTTTCGGACCTGTATTAGCGAGGGTCTATGGGTAACTGCTATTGCAATTAACATTGCTTATATAGAATAAGGCACTCATTGTCTAAAATAAATGAGTGTAGGGTTTAAGTAGGTTAGTGTAGTCAAATGATGGCCAAAACCAGATGCCGTGACCACCGTTTCCTTTTCCCTATAATGTGACTATAGGTAGGTTAATTCGAACTACCACTCTTAATGTCTATATACGTTTTAGGTGAAGTTGATAAAAATATATATTCAGCTGTTTGCGATAATAAAATAATTGATTCGGAGTCGTTCTCTCACTTTAGAAATAAAAGATAATGAATCGTTAGGTAGCACAGCATCTGGTTTAAGAAGTTTCGTTTCGGACCAGTATTAGCGAGGGCCTATGGGTAACTGCTATTGCAATTAACATTGCTTAGAGAGGATAAGGCACTCATTGTCTAAAATAAATGAGTGTAGGGTTTAAGTAGGTTAGTGTAGTCAAATGACGGCCAAAATCAGATGCCGTGACCATCTTTTCCTTTTCCCTATGATGTGACTACAGGTAGGTTAATTCGAACTAACACTCTTAATGTCTATATACGTTTTAGGTGAAGTTGATAAAAATATATTTTCAGCTGTTTGCGATAACAAAATAATTGATTCGGGGTCGTTCTGTCACTTTAGAAATAAAAGATAATGAATCGTTAGGTAGCACAGCATCTGGTTTAACAAGTTTCGTTTCGGACCTGTATTAGCGAGGGTCTATGGGTAACTGCTATTGCAATTAACATTGTTTAGATAGGATAAGGCACTCATTGTCTAAAATAAATGAGTGTAGGGTTTAAGTAGGTTAGTGTAGTCAAATGACGACAAAATCAGATGCCGTGACCACCGTTTCCTTTTCCCTATGATGTGACTATAGGTAGGTTAATTCGAACTAACACTCTTAATGTCCATATACTTTTTAGGTGAAGGTGATAAAAATATATATTCAGCTGTTTGAGATAACAAAATAATTGATTCGGAGAATATTATATATAATATGTGTTTGCAATGAATATAAAAGTTATCTCCGATTTAAACATCAAATTATTGATGTGTAAACACGAAAATAATGTATTTCAAAAACAAAACCCATATACAATGGATTCTCTGTACGTCTTTGAAGACACCACCCGTTACAAAGCAATATAACGATGCAAAGTCGTTTATCGTAGAGTAAATATTCTTTTTACACTAAAAGTACTATAACAGCTATGCATTGTCGCTTTTCATTCTTTTATGCAAGTTTTTTAATGGTAATTTCCTTGTTTGTAGTTTTCTCTATAACTATAAACCTCGCTTTCAATTTTATTGATAACGTCTATTACGCTTCCACATCAAATCACTTAACGTGCTTCAACATACTCCAAAGCTGAGGCACACGCGACATAATAGACTTTTCTTCGTTCCCACTGTTATCATAAAACTTTTCTCATTTTTTCTATCCAGGGATTTATGCTTAAACTGTAATAAGCAAAGTATTTCAATAGCCTTTGTTTTCATAACCATAATAATAACTAACATAGTTTAGTAAATTATAAGCATATAATTAATTTCAATGTAATTCTTCCATTTCCATATTCTTTTCTGAGCATTGGAGTCTTGTGACTTGGACCTTTATTCCATCGGCAACAATGAATTCGCAATGAAGCTAGAAAATAAAGCAGAGGAAGCCTTTTCTACATCTTTGAAGAGATCCTTTAGTGTTCTGATGCCAAAGAGATAATTCAACATTTTTGAATCCATCTCTCGACCTAACCCTGCGTACATTTGTTTCAACACTCAATTTCATGTGAATCTTCTGTATTTTCCACATTTGAAGCAAGCGGATACCTCAACGAACCGACACCGACAACTTATTAAGTGTAATAGTGTTTTACAATACGTTATTTTGGAATAAATGTATATTTCATTCATTAAAATGTAGCCTTTTCACTTCCTCAATGTATCTCAGGGTTGGATACATACTAGGATCTCTTCCGTTGAAGTACAGTCGCACAAAAAAATATCCCAACATTATAGTTGATTACAGAATTCAGGAAAAGTATCTGGCAACTATTTTATTTAGAAATTAGTGATCTGGCAACCTTCGTGTACAATATACGAAGGTTGTCAGATCACTAATTCCTAAAAAAATCGTTGCTACATATTTTTCCTGAATTCTGTAATCAACCATAGTGTTCGGATATTTTTTTCAGCGACTGTACAACGCCGTCCCATAGCCGAGTGGTTAGCGCGCTTGGCTACTGATCTAAGGGACCTGGGTTCGAGCCCCGGGTAAGGCATGGATGTATGTGTCGTTTTTCTGCTGAGGTCCTGCCATCCTCTCAGACCTTCTACTATTGCATATAAACTGACAGGCTCCTGTCAGACCTCTGTAGCAAGCAGCTGCTTGAGGGGGTATTTTTTTTTATTTACAGCGCATTCTTGAATTGAAGAACTATTAGCTGTCTTGAACTCGGGTTTTATGATAGAAGCACAATTGTTATAATGCAATATGGGATGGCAGAGAGGATATCATAGAAGGAATTTGGGGGAGGCACAGACAAGTCTCTGTGTAGCTACAAGGTTAGGAAAAGAGCGAATTAAAATGTTTAATCAAACAAATGTACAAAAGGGGTAAAAAAAAAGTATTATTGAATCTAAATCGCTTACTGCTACAGATAAAGACAAAGAATATTAATTCAACACGGGGTGGAAGAAGGAAAAAAAATTGCAAAATTGCGGACAAGAGATCAAGTATTTTAGGTATTGGAAGGGCCGAATTCTGTTTAAAAAAGGTAAATATATTTCGACAGTTTGTATAGTTATTGACCTCTCACTGATAATATTAGAAGCTAGTGCATGTTGGAAAACTTCAAAAAGTTACATCACCATGTGGGAAAACCATGCACTGTTGGGCAACCTACTTCAGGCCGCTGCCCATGCGCCCAACCATGAACGAGGAAATAATATTACCTTAACAGGCCCCTGTCAGACCTCTTGTGGCAAGCAGCTGCTTGAGGGGGTATTTATTTATTTATTTAACGTCACCCGGAGCTACCCATGGCCAGCGGGGGACAGCTGAGTGTTTAGATTAAACTTTATGAGAAGTAAATAATCGTGTACTTTTTAAAAAGTAGCACTTTTACATTTAAATACATCGTGATTATTTTAATGTACATTTGCACTTGATACGAAAAACAGCATTAAAGCCAGTTTCTGAAATTATTAGTTTTTATAGATCCGAATGAAGCATAATGCACAAAGGACTAAATGGTAAAATGTTAGTTATTGCTCAGATAATGCATTTAGGAGTGCAGTGGCTAAGAAAGTTTATTAAACTTTCTTAGCCACTGCACTCCTAAATACTGATAATTACTTACTGATAATTACAAAACTTCAAATAATAAATTTTAATACACAAGCGACCTGCGTCTTTGAATGGCATTATGAAACAGTTCCCTTGCTAATCCCCATGCCTTCCACAAAAACTAATAAGGAGCAAAGATTACTGGAAAAGTAATAAATTTGGTACTTCGAATTAAAATGCAACTGAGGTAGAATTTCCAGTATTTAAACTTTGAACTTTTTAATACTCAAGTGCATCTTTCTCAAACAATTTGTTTTTACACATAATTTGGATTGCAACGTCTTGAAGATATTAAAAATTATGACTAAAATGGAAATTTGATTGCTTATATATAAAAGCAGTTTCGGTCATTGCTTACGAATATCAGTTCCATGTATAATGCTTATCTGTTTGATATTCCAAATCGAGTTATGTCCTGCCTTGTGGTAGTAAAATATTGAACTGAAGGGTTTGGGGAAAACAACTGACATTGTGATCAATCAGGGTCGAGTGATGGAAGCAAAATATTATTAAAATCGTGCATATTTCACATGTATTTCAAGAAAGTTTTTCAAATCCTCTAATCAAATGGGAATGGGAAAACTTTATATTGCAATGGAAATCAATTCTCTTGCTTGGACTCTGCCGCCCCTTTCTCCAGATCTCATCTTAGACATGAAAGTTTAATTTAATTAATTTTAATGTGATTTTTTAACAGACTGAAAATTTTCTCTAAAAAATAGGTCTTACTCATTCTGTTTAATCTTACTACAGCTATGGTCATTAATTTGCATGCAAATTTGCCGCCCCTAAAAAGTGCAACCCGTGGAACAACGCCGCCCCAGCTGACAAGCTGCAACTTCTTTGTTTTCTTTCATACGCACTTTCAAATAACATAGAGTTTTTCCCAAAACAATGAACTGCGCCTATAAATAATTTTATCATTTTTCAATGAATTGAGCTTTAAATGAATTGAGCTTTTCAAATGAATTGAGCTTTCAAAGATTTTTTAGGGGAAATGCTTTAGCACCCTCCCCACGAATAGGCACCCATAACAGTCTGCCGTGTGGTTACAGTGCTTGGCTACTGATCTAAGGGACCTGGGTTCGAGCCCCGGGTAAGGCATGTCTGTTTGTGTTGTTTTTCTGCTGAGGTCCTGCCATCCTCTCAGACCATCTACTATGCAATATAAACTGACAAGCTTCTGTCAGATCTCTGTGGCAAGCAGCTGCTTGAGGGAGTATTTATATATTTATTTATTTGTTTTTTATGATAAAGGCATGTTTCCTTAGGATTTTTTCAGAGCTATCATTATCCCTATCTGCAAAAAAGGTGATCGTAGTTCTTGTGATAACTATAGGGGTATCAGCCTACTCTCTGTTCCAGGTAAAGTTCTCTGCATGATTCTATTTAATAGAACGAAGAATCTGGTTGACAGGCAATTGCATAAAGACCAATGTGGATTCAGAAGTGGTAGGGGATGTGAAGGTCAGATATTTTCACTTAGGCAGATTCTTGAGAAATGCTTAGAGTTTCAGAAACCTTTGGTTGCTAGCTTTGTTGACTTCAAAAAGGCTTTCGACTCTGTTGATCGTCATAATTTGTGGTTGATTGTGAGATCATATGGGAAGTTAGTTAACATAATGAAAGCTCTCTATAATAACACTGAGTCGTGTGTGAGAGTTTGTAAGGCTTGCAGCAATTGGTTTAGCATTACTTCTGGTGTTCGACAAGGGTGAATTTCGTCTCCTTTTCTCTTTAGCTTGGTTATTGATTATGTTATGTGAAATTCACTGCAAGGAAAAGATTTTGGCCTTAAATGGTCTAGAGATGCGAACGTTTCTGATTTAGATTATGCTGATCATTTAGCTCTTTTGGCAAATGATGTTGATGAGATGAACTCTTCCATTCGAGCTGTTGATGAAACTGGTAGTAGAGTAGGTTTGGTTATAAACAGAGGGAAAACTAAAGTGATGAAAATTGGTCAGGCAGGCTGTGATTTAGTTATTCTGAATGGTTGCAGTCTTGAGCAGGTGTCACAGTTTAATTATCTTGGGAGCTATGTAACAGATATTGGTGATGTGATGCATGAGATAAACAGACGAATAGGGAATGTTGTCGCGACTTTTAAGAATCTATGGAGAGTGTGGAGAAATAGGCGTATACAGCTAAAGACTAAAATTAGACTGTATAATAGTTTGGTTCTTTCTAGGGTTAATTATGGTAGTGACCGTGGACGCTTTGTAAACAAAATCACAAGAAACTAGATGTTTTCGCAGCATTTTGGGCATTAGGTGTTTCAACCTTGTAACTAATGATGAGGTTAGGCAAAGGAGTTTGCAACCTCCTTTAAGCAGCATATTGTGCAGCGAGAGACTCCGATGGTTTGTCCATGTTGCCTGTATGAATAATTATAGATTGGTGAATAAGGTTATGAACAATGTGACTAAAGGCCTCAGAAAGAGGGTGAGAGCTAGGATGCTGTGGGCAGACAATGTCAAACAGGACCTTATTAGAATTGTTGTGTTGTGGCCAGATGCAACAGCTGTAGCTCAGGACAGATATGCTTGGAGAACTAAATTGCACGTTCTGGTTGAACCTTCGTACCCCATGGCTGATTGAGGATGATGAGGATTACAGTTTGTTACATATTTGTTGAAGATGGTGCAAATGGAGAGAAAGGGTTTTACGAAAATGCAATTTCTAAATCACATAATAATGGTTCCACTGAAATATACTGCATATCTTAATCTATTATAGCATGAGTAACTAATATTCTGTTATACCTAGGGTGTCCAGATTTCACTTAATAAAAACCAGGATATTTAAGTAAGTAATAAAAGCCAGGATATTTAAGCATAATAATATCAACCAGGATATTTAAGTAAATATCCAAACATTAGAAAGCTTAAACTAGTACAGTTTAGTTATGATTCCTATTTAATTTAAATGAATTAGTGTCATTTTCCCTTGGAAGTTGTAAACGCACAGAAAAAAATTAACAAAGGCAGTTGTACAATCAGCAATAATCGTAACGTTTGGCATGGCCCCATGAAGGATTATTTTTAGGAGGTTGCTGAACCCAAATTTTTTTAGTGGGGTGTTGAATCAAAATTTTTAGTGAGTTTCTGAACCTAAGTTCTTTTATGGGTGAGGGATGCTGAACCTAAGTTCTTTTATGGGTGAGGGATGCTGAACCTAAGTTCTTTTATGGGTGGGGGATGCTGAACCTAAGTTCTATTATGGGTGGGGGATGCTGAACCTAAGTTCTTTCATGGGTGAGGGATGCTGACCTAAGTTCTTTTATGGTGAGGGATGCTGAACCTAAGTTCTTTTATGGGTGAGGGATGCTGAACCTAAGTTCTTTTATGGGTGAGGGATGCTGAGCCTAAGTTCTTTTATGGGTGAGGGATGCTGAACCTAAGTTCTTTTATGGGTGAGGGATGCTGAACCTAAGTTCTTTTATGGGTGAGGGATGCTGAACCTAAGTTCTTTTATGGGTGAGGGATGCTGAACCTAAGTTCTTTTATGGGTGAGGGATGCTGAACCTTAGTTCTCTTATGGGTGAAGGATGCTGAACCTAAGTTCTTTTATGGGTGAGGGATGCTGAAGCTAAGTTCTTTTATGGGTGAGGGATGCTGAACCTAAGTTCTTTTATGGGTGAGGGATGCTGAACCTAAGGGGTTTATGCTTAAACAACGCTAGCTCCGCAGGTGGCTCAGAAAACAAATATTGTAGAAAATAACTGATATTTTATTTGCTTTCTGATTAGTTTTTGCTTCATGTTTATCTTTTCTTACCATTCAGTAGAACTGGCATTCTACTGACTGGGAAGATGTTGGTTATATCCACCGTACAGATATTTTTAAAATATCGATAGCTAAAGACCATGGGCTTGTTAATTAACAAATCAAAAATGAAAGTAAGGGAAATTTTATTTCGAGAACCTTCAGTGAATGTGAATCTTTAAAATCAACGTATAATAGTAATGGTCACCTTTCTAAACAAGGAAGCTTATGGTTTCCATGGTTACGTGTTTTGTTTCGGAATTAGATATTATTTGTCTGTCTGAAAACAATGTGACTAAAATTTATGACTTTTCTTATTTCATTAGACTAAAATCACGTAAGAAAATAAATTAAAATTCATTTGTTTCCAGCTGTGAATCCAAGGGGTCCAAGGGGTGTCATCCACCAACCATTTGAGAATGCTTTTAATGGTAATTGAGCGAAGAAATATTATTATTATGAATTTCTCGTGCATTTTTTCAGTAATATTTTAAAGATCTCTGTCAAGATTGATTTTATTTATTTGAGAGATCTGTTAGCCAAATGTCTTTTCTCGATTTTTATCACACAGTATTTAAGGTACTCAATAAACCCATCAACTCGGTACCTCTTGGTTAAATAATACGTTTAATGAATAGCATTTTACGTTACCGACATACATATTTAATAAGGGCGCAGCTTTAATTCACTGCCCCACCAATAATATCCAGTGATACGCTCCAAGAGCGTTGACCCGACTTTATTGAAAAGTCGATCAAATGTTCTAGCTCCAAGAGCATAGTAAACCATTTTACTTCCGACTCTTTCAATGGTCAGGAAAGAAGTTGCTTTTTTTTTAAATGTGCTGCACTCCCCATTTAATTTCCGCTGTAAGCACGCAGCAAATCCCGCGTCACGGTGTTACACGATGCGCCGTCAGAGTTAGCAGATCATCTGGGTCACACAACATTCTCGCCTAATAGAGCATACATCGGAGAGGCAACATGAAAGTCGGGGATAAGGATATTATATTTTGACTTTGGAAGAAGAGATCGCATTGTGCTTGGCTTAGACTCTAGAATTGTTTATTATGATTTCGAAAGTTTAGAAGAATACTACAAACTTAATTTTGAGAATCACCACTGAATGTCACTGTTTCAATGGCAAAATCCAGGGGGCGGGAGTGGCTCAGTCGTAGCCAGTCAGGCTCGTAAACTGCAGTTCCTAGTTTCGAGTCCCAGCTGGGTAAAACATCCCGCCCTGCAAACGGTCATTAGGGGTTACTGATGGGCTTGGAAACGCTGCTTTCCATTGGATGGGACGTAAAGCCGTGGCCCAGTGTGAGGAAGAGTCATACTCTGTGCACATTCAATAACACATTTGATGGCCTTGACAGGAGGCTACCCTCTATCTCCAAACAGCTGTCCAGTAGGTCCCTCCCCCAACCTTCTTTGAGCCTTCGGGGTCCTTGTAACCTAAACATTTAGTCCATTGTGTTGAAAAAAGTACCGCTGCGAAGTAAAACAATCCAATCCAATATACGTACAAAATAGCCTTTCGGAAATAAGACAACACACTAAATAAGCAATTATCTCCATATGCTTATTGCATGCAAGTAAGTTGGTAACAAATACATTTTTTCTATACCGATGCAGAACAAAGTTTTCTAAAAAAATATTTCGAAATGGTGTTCTGGTGATTTTTCTTTACATCTAGACGCATTCCTTTACAATTTCTATCCAGACACGATTTGGTAGTGGTCATAGAGAAACAAATATTATCTACTGAATTATTACAAATAGTTTCAAAATAATTTTATAATGATTCTAAAGGTAGAAATTTCTTATAAAGCACTCATAAGGGAAACCCATGGAAATATTTCTTACTATCTTGCAATTAGGTCTATTTTTACTCCCATATTTATTGTAGATTACTGTAAGAACTGGTATGGTTTAATGTAGCTCTAGAGAGTACTGATTTGCTACTTTGAATCACAAAAAAATTGCTTTACTAAGAATTTAAAGTAGACACAGATGCGTTACCTCACATGTGAAACCTTTTGAAACATCTCTAGTATCTTGGTCTTGTTAAACGAAAATTCAGAGGAAGAAATATGGGAAACCTCATTTCTGGAAAGCTTGTCCTTTGGATTTCTTTGTAGCCAACCGGTTATCACGTTTGGCTCCTGATAGTAGTAGCATAAATGAGTGTTCTGAGCCAGTAAATGGGTCCAGAGAATTCTGTGAAAATCCATGGGAAAAGTTATGGGGGATGAGGAAAAAAGTATGTTTTTTGTGGGTTTTTGTGAAAAATATGTGTGAAAATTAGAAAAAACGGGGGTATTTTTTAGCATGTGAAAAACTAATTTAAGTTTTTTTTAAAGATGAGGTTTAAATTAATTTGTGAATTAGTTTAAATGGATTAGTTTGAAATGAGGTGTGTGTATATGAGATAAAATTGATGTGGTTTGTTGAGTTATCATACACTTCAGTGGATTATTCGATTGTAAAAAGCCATGGAAATCGGTGTTGTTTTTTGTGAAAATATATGTGAAAATCAGAAAAAACCGGGATGTTTCATGTGAAAAAAAGGTAATTTAAGTTTTTCGGGCAGACGAGATATTTACAAATTTTCACAAAAATGAAGTGTGTGTGTGAAAGAGATAAAAAATGATGTGGTTTGTTGAGTTATCATACACTTCACTGGATTATTCGGTTGTAGAAAGCCAGGTAAATCGGAGAATTTGACAAATCGAGACAGTTTTGAGAAATTTATTTGAAACATATGACAAAATCAACCGGTAAAATGACATTTTCGGGGACGGGGTCTGTTGAAAAGATAGACTTTGAATATCTGTGAATGTATGAAGAGAGGGTACTAGATGTTAAAAAAAATTTTTTGAAGTGAAAAGTAATTTAGGTTATTTTTTTTAAATAGTCGGAAAGAATTTGAAGTGAAAAGTGATGCCTTAACTGGCATAGTGGTTAGGCAGCTAGCGACTGTTCCAGCAAGGCAAACTTTGTGTGTTGTGTTAGCTCTAACTAAGGCAGTGGTCAGCAGTGACTTCGGTCTTAGTAGGGCATGTCCTTGTATGAGAAGGCCTGTATTAAGCTAGGAGTAGCTTCTAGGATTCTTCTCTGTCCTATATGTCGCAAATCAAAAAAAAAAATGTAGGTTAGAATAATTTTGAACATGTATGAAGTTTGCAAAGAGAGAGAAGAGTTTTATGTTATCGTGCTAAACGGAAATCAGTCTCGATCTCTACAAAAGAACAACGGGGTCGAGATTTACTTTCATTGAAATAAATGGTTCGAGAAGTTGCACTTCGAAACAGTATTCATTCCGAATATCTTATTCGGTTCGATGCACGGCCCTTCTCCCTCTCTCCCCTTCTCCCCTCTGCCCCCTTTTCTCTCTCTGTCCCCTCCTTCCTTCTGCCCTCTCTTCCTCTCTGTTCCCTCCTCCCCTCTGCTCTCTCTTCCTCTCTCTGTCCCCTCCTCCCCTATGCCCTCTCTTCCTCTCTCTGTCCCCTCCTCCCCTCTGCCCTCTCTTCCTCTCTCTGTTCCCTCCTCCCCTCTGCCCTCTCTTCCTCTCTCTGTCCCCTCCTCCCCTCTGCCCTCTCTTCCTCTCTGTCACCTCCTCCCCTCTGCCCCCTCTTCCTCTCTCTGTTCCCTCCTCCCCTCTGCCCCCTCTTCCTCTCTCTGTTCCCTCCTCCCCTCTGCCCTCTCTTCCTCCCTCTCTCCCCTCCTCCCCTCTGCCCTCTCTTCCTCTCTCTGTCCCCCCTCCCCTCTGCCCTCTCTTCCTCTCTCTGTCCCCTCCTAACCTCTGCTCTCTCTTCCTCTCTCTGTCCCCTCCTAACCTCTGCCCTCTCTTCCTCTCTGTCACCTCCTCCCCTCTGCCCCTCTTCCTCTCTCTGTTCCCTCCTCCCCTCTGCCCTCTCTTCCTCCCTCTCTCCCCTCCTCCCCTCTGCCCTGTCTTCCTCTCTCTGTCCCCTCCTAACCTCTGCCCTCTCTTCCTCTCTCTGTCCCCCCTCCCCTCTGCCCTCTCTTCCTCTCTCTGTCCCCTCCTCCCCTCTGCCCTCTCTTCCTGTCTCTGTCTCCTTCTTCCCTCTGCCCTCTCTTCCTGTCTCTGTCTCCTCCTCCCCTCTGCCCTCTCTTCCTATCTCTCTCCCCTCCTCCTCTCTGCCATCTCTTCCTCTCTCTCCTCCCCCCAGATCCCCCCAAAGAGTTCTCATGTACTCAGATCCTCCCCTCAGATCCCCCAAAGAGTACTCATGTACTCAGATCCTCCCCAAGACCCCCCAAAGCGTTCTCGTGTACTCAGATCCTCCTCCCATATCCCCCCAAAGAGTTCTCATGTACTCAGATCCTACACCCCAGATCCCAATTGTCGTATCCCCCTAGTTGTCATTATCCATCCAATTGTCGTATCTTCCCAGTTGTCGTATCCATTGTATTGCAATCCACCCAATTGTCGTATCTTCCCAGTTGTCGTATCCATTGAATTGCAATCCACCCAATTGTCGTATCTTCCCAGTTGTCGTATCCATTGAATTGCAATCCACCCAATTGTCGTATCTTCCCAGTTGTCGTATCCATTGAATTGCAATCCACCCAATTGTAGTCCACTCAATTGTCATAAAATTGTTCATATGATCAGTGCAGTTGACTCCCACTCAATTATCGTTGACCCATTTCATTACGCTATCATGCGATGGATGAACCTTTCCGTATTCATTCGAAATTTCGAACTCAATTTTCTTCTTAAAGCATAAAACATTTTTATTTTTTCAGTGTATAGACAGGTAACAAGATCCCGGAAGGCTGAGAGAATGTTGTGGGAAGAGGACTGACTGGACAGCTGTTAGCGAAGAGATGATAGTTAACAGGACCGGATCCAGAAATAATAAAGGGGGAGAGATCTTAAACACAATCAAATCGAAATAATGTAAAGGATGGGGGAATGCAAGAGACTGGATTTCCAATGCATCATAACATTCTCCCTCAATTTTTGAGATCTTCCTTAAATATTTCTCGAAAAATGCATGAAATATAAATATGTTTAATAATGTTTGCCTCTGTTACCATTACTAGCATTCTGAAAGTGAGGGGGGGGGGCATGCTTCCCCCTAGATCATGCCCTGGTGATTTAAATCCTCATGCTCTTTAAGGCGCACAGGATATGGCTCTCTTGTACACTGAGTCAAGGCTTAAAGTCTGATTTATGGACTGCGGCTTTCCCAAGCTATTATTATTCATCCCTTGGTTGCCCAGCACACTTGGTTCATGCTCGGGATTGAAATAACATTTACAGTGTTCAGGTCAGTCTCAGTGGCAATTTAAATTCTGAATTTGCTTATAACCGTGAAAAATGCAAAATATAATAGAAAAATGGGTTATGGTCGGTAAACAATTCATATCTTGAGCACGAAAGTATAGAATAATTCCCAAGTACTTCATTAAACGATTATGATATGATATATGCATATGGCCAAGTGGTTACAGTGCTTGTCTATGGATAAAAGTGACTGGGTTCAAACCACTACTGAAAATTTATTTTTCTGAGTTCTCGGCTTGCTCAGACTTCTATGGTGTATTAAATTAACTTACTATGATGTTATTATTTAACTATGATGTATTAATCCCTAAAGGCTCTTGTCGGAGTTCTGAGTCAAGGAACTGCTTAAGGTTAATTTGTTCTTTCCTTATCATTACAAGTTATGGTTTTCACAATGTTACGATAATCTATAACGCAACTCTTCATTACTCTCACATGCGAGGACTTCTCGAGTGGGAGTTATGAAATTTTAGTGTTAACAATTTTGCTTCTTTTCCCATTTATTTCAAAACCTTATGAACTTTATATGACATGTAATAGCAAATTCATTGTAAAAGTATATGTCGTTTTGTTGTTGAATAAACTGTTAATATTATTATGAAAAATTTACTGGGGGATAGAATGTCCTAAACACACCTTTGTTTTCGAATGTTTATCTGTTCTGTGGATTTCAAGTCAAGAATTAATTAAACATGTATTAATTTTAATATTCATTCTAAAGTATTTTTAATCAGATTTCAAAATTTTATTTTCTGTTGTGAATTACCTGAAAGCATTCAACTAGAAATTGTATGAGAATATGGCTTACTGATAAATTGAAAAAAACTAAATATTTGTGAATTATTTAATTATAATCTCATTTTAATTACTATTTCAGCATTTGTTACACATCTTAACGAGAATATTTGATATTTTAAAATCAATATGTCACAACCAAGTTCTTCACCTTAATGATCATTTCACGTCTTTTTGGTATATGTTTTACCTATTTTCTTATTGTTTTTCCTTGTGATATGTCTGTTTGTTTATCGATTATGTGACAAACACACAAACCGACAAATGATGTTACTTTGCGTGGTAAAGTGTCACAAATTTCCTGTACATATGTAAAACAAAATAATAAGCTGAGAAATACTAGTTGTGCTATGAGTCGGATTAGAACCCACATCTTCCAGTAACCGGCAAGGTATGCTAACAATTACACCATCAACTACTAACGTTTCTTCTTCACCTAATATGATTTAGCTTTCCCGCATTTTTATTTGATTCCAATAGTGGCGCCATCTATCGGTACGTGGTAACTATGTTGTCTCTTAAAGCTGAATTTTAATATTTGTCATTCGTGACAATTTTTTTCAGCTTATTATTTCATGTGTCACTTTGTGTTCTTCTCAAGGTAATTGTTCCACCAAACGTACTACATTCTGCATTAAATGAATACTTGGGTGTCAGAAGCGTTATGGAATGCAAAAATCCCCCCCCCCCCAAATTTTCTACCCATAAAAAAGGAGATTTATGCAAATCGTTCTTCCATCTTCCGAATATGAGCATCCACAGTTAGGTTGTCAAATGAAAGCTTATCTTGTGGGGAGTGTCGTAATCGTATACCTTTCGATCCGGTTTCGCCATTTTTGTCTACATCCTCCAACTGGCCCCATTTCGAAATGAAATGCCTCCTTTTGCCTTTTCCCCTCTCTCGATCCTTTGTTTCTCCCTCCTGACCTGTTTCCATGAGAAAAAAAAGAAGAGGAGCTAGGCAGACTTCTCGAAAGTTCCATAGCACCGCTCCCGCTCTCCATTTCCATCTGCATACGAATGCTGCTCTTGCCACGTGCACGGCAAATCACGCCACTAGGTGAAGATACCATCGGGTGATGTCCCTTTGGGCAAGTGGTTCACGAATAAGAGAACTGTCAAGTTCACAAACAAAGGTTCACAACCTAACGTAAGGTCCGAATTACTCATTTTCTCTCTGCTCTCGTCATTTTAAGACCGCCATTAATCTGTCTCCTTTCGTAGCTTTCAACAGAAGATAGAATTGATATGGCGTTTAATTTCTTTATTTAATCTAGTGATTTGACAAATTACGAATTATTAAAACAAATTGCAACCACAACAAATTACGAGTGAAGGACAATAAGAAAATAAGTTAAGAAGAGAAATGAAATTTGACAATTAACTACCACCTATTTTATAAAACTATTTGCTTAAATTAATTTTAGTTCCTTCAATCCCACCGACAGGGTAGCAGACATGAAGCGATATATCACGGATGTATTTCAACAATATGTCCATCCTTTATAAGAAAAACAAATTTTGCTGAGATTAGTTGTCCACGAATATACAAAACATTTAGTTCTTGCAAAAAAAAATATTGAGATATGCTGTTGATGTCGCTTGGTTTGTTACTAACAGACAACTTCATAAAGATTTGGGCATCGACAACGTATATACCCATATTAAATGCATCACAAAATGGTTCCTTGAGGTCGTTAATCATTAGTTGACAAAGTTTCAGAGCATTTAAAAGTTCTATTCTGTCATTTTCGGTTCGCTGTAGAATTTCTGAAAGAAGCTTTCTCCTGTATCGCCTTTTTAAACTTACAAGCACGCCTTGATCCATTGGTTGCCCTAAAGACGTTACATTAGGTGGCAAAACATGGCTTTCATTTGTCAGAAATGAGTTCGCTTGGGTGTGTTGGGGCATTGTCGAGAATGAGTAGGGCCTTTACAGGCATTTTAAGACCTGTCAAGTGGTGTTTTACTTTTGGAACAAATTCTGCAAAGAATCATTCCTTAAAAAAATACGAGTCCATCGAAGCAGATTTTTTAGCTTTGTAGTAAACTAGCTGATCAGCTAAATTTAAATGCTTGAATGCTCGAGGTTTTGCTGATTTCCCAATTACAAAAAGAGGAAGTTTGTGCGTACCTGCAGCATTTCTATACACAGCCACAATGATCCTTTCTTTGTTTGTTTCCTGATGATGAGGATGATGAGGTTTCTTGCGCTGTCAGAAACGTTTTCGTTAGAAGAAGTTTAAAATTTAACCCAGTCTCGTGTACATTGTAGATTTGTTCTGCTTCTTCTTTAATAAGCAGTAAAAGTTTCTCTGAAAATTCATTTGCTGCTAAAGGATCAGCTGACAATTTCTCACAACAAACGCCAAGGTAATGAACACCATGCCGTTTTTTCCAGCGCGAGAGCCGCCTCACGCTTGCTGAAAAATCTCCCCCATTAGCGATTTTAGAATGAAGGATTAATGTTTTTTCTTTCAAGATTGGCCCACTGATTGTCGTTCCTTTTCAAAGCTCTTGTATGAACCATAACCAAAGTGCATCACCGACAATTTCATTTTTCGGCTTTTTAAGAGTGCACCGAGAAGAAAGCGTTTTTTCACACTCGACTTGAATGAAAATGACTTGAGTGTAAAGATTTTCCATCCCTTCTGCAGTCATTCACCGTGCTTTTACCAACACCTAGTTCATCACAAATATACATTACTGGATCACCTTTGTATATATGTTCTAACGCTTTTAATTTCATCTCCATCGTAACGACATTACGCTTACGTTTGCACCCATTCGTTTTGTACCACACAATAATTAATAGATCACAACACATACTCCTGTATACGCGCAGTACATTGTGCACTGCAATATTCACAACGAGGAACTGAAGAAAATATGAACTCTACTATAAACAAAACACTCGGCGACTTGCTTCCGCTTCTTGCAACGACCGGTTAAAGCGCAGGCCTGTTGAGCCAAGACCGGATAAGAGAGAATCTACCGTAGTTTCTTTTAAGAACCCTTAATTATTATTATGCAATATCTACTAATATTTACAAAAACAAAGTAAAATAAAGTTTTCTCCCCACATTTCAAAAATATTCCTTGTACAATAGATTCGAACTTGATATCAACGGAAATAAAAAAGTGAAATGTAATTGTTTTCCTGCTAATTAAATATAATTAACACTTCACCACAACAGTGAATAGGGTATTCAAACGTGTTCCGTTTTTTTAAAATCAATGAAAAATACAACGAAACTATTTTTCTTCAAATGAAAACATTTCTCAGAACATAGTACGCATCAGAAACCTCGGGATCATGAGGGAATTTTTTAAAAACAGGCACATTTCCTTGTTTCATCTTGCATGCGGAACACTTTCATGGAATTATTTTGTTTTTCGTTCCATACTTCACTTCTGCTTACATGAAACAACTTGCTTTGTAACAATGAGAAAAAGTTATTATTATTTAACATTAGATAAACAACATTAACTTTTTTTTCTTTGAATCCTAATTAAATAACGAAAGCGATTGGCTAATACTTTGCCCTGACCACGGTCAGTAGGGGACACCGATGGGCTTGGGAAGACAGCCGTCCGTCGGATGGGACGTTAAGTGGGTGGCACCATGTGCGGAAGAGCCATACCCTGTGCACGTTAAAGAACACACTGGATGGCCTTGACGGGAGGCTTTTATCTATTTCTCATAAGCAATTCCATTGGGTTCCCTCCCTAAATCTTCGGCTTCGGGGTCATTGTGACCTGGACATTTACCCATGGTGTGCAAAAAAATGCCGCTCAGAGGAAAAACAAACCAACCCAATTTGGCTAGTACCTTGAATATTTTCTTTTGAACAATAAAAATTACTATTACATTGAGTTAACGGATATTTCTGAATGAGATTCTAAGCTTCAAACAAGAAAACTAAATTTCTAAAGAAAGCCAGCCAAACGCGTAATTCCAAAAATGTCACCACCTGATAAGAAGTTAAAATCAAAATAATGCAATGCTTGTACAAGTGGTAAAAGTTAATCGGTTCAATAATTCATGTCATTTGTATTTTCCTATCATTATGTCATTTGTTAAGGAAAAACCTTTCTTAAATTCATCTTTTATTACAGTTATTGCTGACATTGTTACATTAACACACTAATAGTGATAAAGATAAGATGATGTTACGATAGGTGCTAAATGGTTAGCTGACTATTTAATACCCATCGTAACACCGTCTTATCTTCATAATGCATATCTCCATTCAAGTACAGGATCTGAGATTTAAAAAAAAGTGCGGTAGTTGAAGGCAGAAAGTTTTTCAAACGCTCTGGTATCTTCGACTACGAATTTCTGACCACCATAAAGAACCTATTAACTACTTTTGAGCAGTTCCCATTTGGATAAAATTGACAAAATTTTGTGACTAATATTACACAGGAAAAGCCTCCTTTGCCTCCAAGTATATTGCAATACACACCACGCATTTTAGCCCACAGTTTAATACACTTCATGGATAATTTAAAACCTTCTTTGTTGTTTAAAAATAGGAATAGCCCTTCTGTAATCCGAGAACAGTTTAAGTTGCGGATACACTTGATATGCAGGTTTCTGAGTAGATTGGGATTTCTGAGATCTCGAAGTTTGCTAACGCTATGAAGAGCAAAACGAGCGTAGACCATATCTTTCTCGACACCAGAAAATACAATAATCACAACTGGAACTTATGCATATCTGATGGTACGTAGACTTTACATTTCAGGACAAGCTGAACAAATGTTGTGAAAAGTCCTTTCTCAACACATTTCGAGATGTAATACACAGAAAGACAATGTCAGCTGTTCTAGAGATTACGCGCATTTCGTGAGACCAAACTTAAACATTTTCGCATGTTCATTTTCCTATAAATGTTGGGGAAGGGTTGTTTTCTTATTTCTGTTATCTGTAATAATAATAAATACACCCTGAAGCAGCTGCTTGCCTTAGAGGTCTGACAGGAGCCTGTCAATTTATATGCCAGAGTAAAAGGTCAGAGGATGGCAGAAACTCAGCAGCAAAACGACACATCCATCCATGCCTTACCCGGTCATCGAACCCATCTCTAAGATCAGTAGCCAAGCGCGCTAACCAATCGGCCGTGAGACACACTCTACAGTTTGTGAATTTTTCACAGGACTTTCATTCGATGCACACCTTCTTTCGGGAACTCATAAAACAGGCATTCTTTCAAAGCCTCATTTAAATCTTCAGTTAATAAACGCTCTCTGTTTGTTGGATAATGCTCATCTACGGAAGATGTAACACCAAGATGATTCGCTTGTGGGTGTTGTCCAACGTCTTCCGCCATTTATCGTCCTTCAGTAGATCAATAACTCTGGAAACACAACGAAAGATAAGTGTTTGTATAATAACCACCATACACGCTACTACAATAACACAGTAAAAATAGCAATAATAACAACAACACAGTAATAATAATAATAACAACAACAAAATGGAGTAGTAGTAGCCCAATCAGATATTTATCGATATTTTTTAAATGATTAACATCTACAGGTAATGGACAAATACCGAAGACCAACGTAAAATCATTAACATCGTGTTGCACTAACACTTGTTTTCTGTACAGCCTGTATACGTAGTTGCACAGAGTTTACCAGCTTCTGAAAATCAGCAGGAGGGATACAACACCGGTCGTCAATTTTCCTTTCTGAGAAAATATTTTTTTCATTTCGAAATGTTTCAAGTATATGATATTCTTCAAGAACTCTTAATTACTATTCTGCAAAATCTACTAAACTTTACAAAAACAAAGTAGAAAAAAACTTTTTTTCCAACATTTGAAATAAATTCCTAGTACAATAACTCAAAATTGATATCAACGAAAATAAGAAAGCTAAAATGTTGTTGTTTTCCCTTTCAAATGGAAAAACATTGACAATACACCACAACAGTGAACATTGTATTAAAACGTGTTTCCAGTTTCTCAAAATGAATGAAATTAAACGAAAATATATATCCTTCGAAGGAAAATATTTTGCCGGACGTAATACGCATCAGAAACGTCTAATTCCTGAAAGATTTTCTTGGAAACGGGTATATTTACTGATCATTGTTTCTTCTTGCATGCAGAATACTTCCAAATAAATAGTTCCTAGTTGGTTTCTTCTTAGATAGTTCACTTCCTCTTATATGCAACAGCATGCTTGGTAATAATGTGGACAAAGTTATTAATATCTAAGATTAGATTAACATTCTTCACTTTAAAACCAAATCCAATTAATCAGAACGATTGGCTAGTACACTCAAGTTTTCCTTTTTGACAGAGAAAATTAGCATTTCATTCATAAATATTTCCAATGAGATTCTAAGCTTAAGAAAATAAAACCAATCCCTCATTCAATCAAACCGCACAATTCCAAATATGTCTCTTCCGAATAGGAGGTTGCAATCAAAACAAGAGAATGCTTCCATAAGTGGTAAAAGTTAATTGGTTCAAATAATTCATTCCATTTGAATACTCGTCACATTATATCATTTGTTAAGGAAAAACCTGTCACAAATTAATCTTTTATTACTCACTTGTTTCATGAACAAAAGAATACTGATAAAGATAAGAAAATATTACGATCGTTACTAAATGGTTAGCCATCGTAACACCGTCTTATCTTCATAACGCATATCTCCATTCAAGTACAAGATACGAGATTAAAAAAAAATCTGTTGTGGAATGACCCAACCCGTTTCCTCGAACGCATGGAACTTCATGTCCATCATAAAGAACCTATTAACTAATTTTGAACAGCTCGCATTTGGATAAAATTGGCACTTTCTTGCGACTAATATTCCCCATGAGAGGCCATTTTTGTATCCAAGTATATTGGAATACACACCACGCCTTTTAGCCCACAGTTTAATACACCTCACGGGCAATTTAAAGTCTTCTTTGTTGGGTAAAAATTGAAACAGCTCTTTCATAATGTCAGAACGTTTTACCTGCTGATACATTTGATAACCAGGATTCTGACTAAATTATAAACTCTAAACTCTAGCATCACGAACTTTGTTAAAGTTTTGAACACCTAAACGGACGTAGACCATATCTACCTCGACACCAGAAAATATATTTTTTCACAACTTTAGCTTATGCATGTTCGATGATACGTAGGATTTGCACTTCAGGCTATTTCTTTCAGAAGCTGAACAAATGTTATGAAAAGTTCTTTCTCATTTCGAGATTATAATACACTGAAAGTCAATGTCAGCTGATCTAGAGTTTACGAACAATTGGTGAGACCCAATATAAACATTTTCTCATGTACTTTTTCCGCTAAATGTTGAGGAAGTGCTGTCTGCTTATTTATCTCTTTTGTCCATGTGTTTAGTGGATTCGTAAAAAGAGGAATTCTTTCAAGGCATCATGTAACGGTTCAGTCAATAGGAGATCTCTGTCTGTAGGGGACAGGGTGGCTCAATCGGTCGCGCACTACGCTCGTAATCTGCAGTTCTCTGGTTGGGGTCCCAGCTGGGCCAACATTAAGAGTTATGTACGCAAATCTCCTTGCCTCAGTTATTACATGGCACAGATAAACTTGGAAAGGCCGCCGTCCACCGGATGGGTCGTTAAGCCGTAGTCCGCATGTGTGGGAGAGCCATACCCTGTACACGTTAACGAAAATGCTGGATGGTATTGACGGGAAGCTACCATCTGTCTCCCAACAGCTGTTCCAGTGGGTCCCCTTTCCCCACCTTCTCTGAGACTTTGAGATCCTTATGGCCTGGCCATTTTCTCTGTTGTGTGCAAAAAAAGTGCCGCTCAGAGGTAAAGCGACCCAACTACTACAACAACGTAATAATAATAACTACAACAAAATGGTAGTAATAATAGTAACAGCACTATCAGATGTTTTTCGATTTTTTTTAGATTATTAACATCTACAGGTAATGGAGGAAAAAACGAAAGGGCAACGTAAAATCATTAACATCGTGTTGGACCAACACTTGTTTCAAGTACAGCCTGTATTCGTAGCTCCATAGAGTCTACGAGTGTCTGAAAATCAGCAGGAAGGATACAACACCAAAAAAGAAACATGATAAAATCCTGCTTGTTCAATGGAGCTGGAAAACTGTCTGAAATGACGTTAAAGTAGTTCTCATTGATTTTCTAGATCAGGGGTGGGCAAATAGCGGCCCGCTAAGAGTTTTTTGTGGCTCGCCAAGACAGTCAGAAAAATCCGCCTTCAACCGAGATTTCCTTCCCGTGCGCGACCGAAGTTTCGTCTCGTATTTTCCACTAGGACGGCCACATCAATACGCATGCGCAGTATAGATACGATACGCAGTGCTTTTCCGGTTGATCTTGGCAACAGTAAATATATAAATTTCCAACTTTAATGAAACCATGAACCCTCCGAAAAAACGTAAAATCGGTGATGAATGTCGTGTGTTTAATGAAGAATGGACAAACAAATATTTCTTTGGTAATACAGGGAATAAAGCAGTGTGTTTATTGTGTCATGAAACGATAGCCGTATTTAAGGAGTACAATCTGAAACGACATTACGAAACAAAACATGGCGAATTTGGCTGCAAACTTTCCAAGGAAGAACGCAAAATAACAGCTGAGGAGTGTGTGAAAAGGCTGAAGAAGCAACAAACATTATTTACAAAGCAATCAACACTTCAAAATAGCGCTACAGAAGCAAGTTTCATGGTAGCCTACAACCTTGCTAAACGCAACAAGCCTTTTTCGGATGGCGAGTTTATTAAGCAGTGTATGGTAGAGTGTGCAAGCGTATTGTGTCCTGATGTTAGAAGCAAATTTGAATGCATTTCATTGTCAAGAAGGACTATAGTGCGGCGCATTGACTCAATTAATGACGAACTCACAAAACAGCTGAAGACTGCGAGAAAAGATTTTGTTTGGTTTTCTTTGGCACTGGATGAGAGCACAGATAACGAAGACACTGCACAATTACTCATCTTTATCCGTGGAATTAATGAAAATTTCGTTATCACAGAGGAATTACTTGGCCTAGAATCAATGAAAGATAGAACCACTGGTCAGGACTTGCTTGAGTATGCTGTGAATTGTGTGGAGAAAAGTGGCTTGTCCTGGAACAAAATGGCAAGCATTACAACAGATGGGGCCAGAGCTTTCAGTGGAAAAAATGTAGGTATGGTTAAGCTTTTAAAAAACAAGTTACAAGCACAGACAGTGATATCTTGTCTTTTCATTGCATTTTGCATCAGGAGAGCCTTTGTAAAGCTGCACTGGACTTAAAGCATGTGGTAGATCCTATTGTTAGTGTGGTGAACACAATCAGAGCAAGGGCACTCCACCATCGACAGTTCCAATCTTTTCTTGAGGATGTGGAGGCAGAGTATGAAGACGTAATTTACCACAACAGTGTGAGGTGGTTGAGCCTGGGCAAAGTGATGAAAAGAGTCTGGGCATTGCAGAATGAAATCCTCTTATTTCTGGACACGAAGGGGATATCTCATGATTTTGTTACAAAAATAGGATGTGAGGAGTGGATATATGAGACGATGTTTGCAGCTGATGTATTTGATAAATTGAATGAACTGAATGTGACATTGCAGGGAAAGGGGTTGTTTGCACATGAAATGTGGAAGCATGTAAAATCATTCAAAGCAAAACTAGGTCTATTTGCAAGGCAAGCAGGTGAAGGCAATTTTTGTCATTTCCCTTTATTAGGAAAACAGAAAGTGCCTGAAAGTGTTTTTGCTAAGATAAGGGATCATCTGCAGAGTTTGGAGGACGAGGTCACAAGCAGATTTCAGGACTTTAAGAAAATTGAGCCTAAATTCAATTTGCTCTCTTATCCCATCACTGCTGATATTGACACAGCACCTGAGGAGCTGCAGCTTGAACTTATTGACATGCAGTCAGATCACACTGGGAAAGAAATGTTTAATGCTGTAACATTAGTTGACTTTTACAAATCTTTGTCTGCTGAAAAATTTCCATGTATGAAGAAATTTGCTGGAAAAATGTTCTCTATATTTGGGTCTACATATATTTGTGAGCAAAGTTTTTCTTGCTTGAAGATCATCAAGAGTAAATATAGATGCTCTTTGACAGACATTAACTTGCAGGCTGTGATGAGAATCTCAACAAGCAATCTCACTCCTGATTTTAAAAAAATGTAGAAAAGTGTGATAGAGTACATTTGTCTCATTAAACTGATTCTAAAATTAAATGTGCTTGCATCTACAGATAATATGAAATTAGCACAATAAACAAATTGAATAAAACTGCCACTATTTTATTTAATTTATATTTATTGATTTTTAGCCGTCCCATGGCCGAGTGGTTAGCACGCTTGGCTACTGATCTAAGGGACCTGGGTTCGAGCCCCGGTAAGGCATGGTTGTGTGTGTCGTTTTTCTGCTGAGGTCCTGCCATCCTCTCAGACCTTCTACTCTGGCATATAAACTGACAGGCTCCTGTCAGACCTCTGTGGCAAGCAGCTGCTTGAGGGGGTATTTTTTTTTTATTTTTTTATGGTACAATTTATACCTTTTCTGAAATGCAAAGTTAACTAATGAATGCAATCATTTTAAAAAGTGCGGCCCTCCGCTAACCTGCGCTTCCACAAAGTGGCCCCCGAGCCAAAACAATTGCCCACCCCTACCCTAGAGGTATGACCCCGCTTACTGCTGCAGTACCCTGCAGGTTAGGATGGGTTACAGAGAATGGTAATATGCATGCTGCTGACCACTGCAAAGCACAGATATTCGCTCCATGCACAGTCC
The DNA here is from genome assembly GCA_038380435.1 of Ryuthela nishihirai. Classification (NCBI taxonomy): domain Eukaryota; kingdom Metazoa; phylum Arthropoda; class Arachnida; order Araneae; family Heptathelidae; genus Ryuthela; species Ryuthela nishihirai. The sequence goes on from JAWZYU010000002.1 coordinate 24,351,469, forward strand.
AGCCAAAGTCGCACCTCCATTGTTTCCCGCAGCTGAAGGTCACATTCTCATCAACTGGTTGCGTTCTAGTGACAATCTGAAGGATAGTTTCTAGAGATAAGATGCAGTCAGTAAAATGGCTTTTCGACTCTAAAATTTTTCACTGAGAACAAATATTTGTTTCAATTCACGAAACTGAATTCGGTTTCTTAGGAAAATAATCAGTTTATGCAATAAAATGAAAATAAAAATAAATTATCTCTCAAACATCTCCTTCTCAGAGAAGTCTGACAGGAACCTGTCAGTATAATACGCTACAGACAAAATTTGCGAGGAAGGCGAGACCGCAGCAGAAAGACACATCTATACATAGGGTACGACTTTTTTCAGGTTAAAAATAACTCCATTAGATGAATAATTATCGGGGAAAAAATCTTCTTTTTTTTCAATTTGTGTTGAAATAAAAATAATTGAAATATTCAGATATAAGGTAATAATTTTATTATTGACATACGATAAGATATGCATATCCATTGTTTCTACGGCGAGAGGGGCGGGTATGGCCTAGTCGATAGCCCGGCAGGCTCGTAATCTGCTTCAGGGCGACTGCTTGAGGGAATATTTAATTTTTAGAAAAGAATTCATAGCGGAATATTTACCGGAAGAATGGTTTGCAAAACTTTTAAAAATTGGTGGAACTGAAAAAGTATAGATATAGATGCATAATTTTAATTCCCATAAAACATATAATTTCACGTAATATAATACTAAGTGGTTTGAAAACAAATTAATAAACAGAACACTTAACTTTTATAAGTTCAATCTTTATCTGATATTATTACATAATCATCCTAAAATTTCGGGTGGGGGGAGAGGGGGGTCTTATTTTCCTAACAGCAAATTTGGGGTTGTTAGTTCCTATACTGCACGACTGGCATGTTAGGAGCTCTGCAATAAACAAATTATTAAATGAAAAATAATTGCTTTGTGACAAGATAGTAAGAAACTTAACGTCTTTTATTCTAGATCAAAGGCTCTGAAGTGAGGCTACTGATAATTGAAATAACAAAAGAAATTAATGATACTTTTTATTTATGATACAAGTTCGCCATCAAAAGAACATTTTAAAATAAGCGCATTAATAAATAAAATAAAAATAAATACCTCCTCAAGCAGATGCTTGCCACAGAGGTCTGACAGGAGCCTGTTAGTTAAATTCGCCATATATGAGGATGGCGGGCCCTCAGCAGATTTTTTCCCTACTGCACGCGGTGTTCACAAATGGTCACCCTCCCAGGTACCGAACGCGCCAAAAGCTGCTTAACTTCGGCGATCGGACGGTGTTTTCAGATTCAAATTTATAGCATTTGTTATTTAATTATGAAAACATTTACTTCAACCAAAGCCGTATTGTTAAGTGTATTGGCCGACACAGTACGTAACTATTTGATGAGGGGATTGAATTAGAAAAACAACGAAATGGTTGGTATTTTCAATGAGAATCACTAAAATGTAAAGGGCGTTGGAATATCTGTAAATGCACACACATTTCAGTGGATAGGTGAATACTTTCACAATTGTTTGGAAGTGGAAGACACAATAACTGTAAAACATACAGTGACGAGAGAGAAAGTATAAAAATGCAGTGGGATGGTTGTAAAAATCGCTTCAAAACAGCAAATTACAGCGCAAATACTGTAAGATAGAAAAAATGACTATTAACAAGCGCCATCTAGTGTGTAAAATAAGTGAACCTAAGGAGTAACTGATAAAAGTCACTCTTTAGCGGAAGGAGTAATACAGGAAAATCATAAAATATTAAGGTCCCACTCTAGTAAATCACGGTCCACTGCGTACACACGGATGGATGAATATCACAAAATACTTTGCATATAGAAAACATCAGTAAAGAACCACAGAAGTTTGGAAATTTAAAATCCGAAAACTCGTTGTTTATAAGAAAACAACAATATTTTCAGTATTTCCATGAAAAGTTGGGTCCCAGAATTGATCCGCTAGACCTAACTTTGCATTCTCTGACTTCAACCACCGATAAAACGTAGCGTAAGTTCTCTCGGCGGTTATTCCAAAGCGCTTTCACGCGCTCTTTTCAGAGTTCCTGGTCCCCCTACTACGTTTCAATAAGCGCATAAGTGTGTGAAGGTGACTATTTTTCGCTGCAAACACAAGTTTTTCGACAAAGATAGGATGTTTCACTACAATCTAACACACGCATTTTCACGTCTAAGAATCGGTTTAGTTATTTTTCCCTGCATATTTCTATACTAGTGTGGAATTCTTAGAACAAGTGGTCTATGTTCGTGTGAAAGTGGTTCTGGCAAGCACACGCTTTTTGATAATGTTATGCACCCTGTTTGGAAAGAACACTGTCTATGGAGCATTACTCCTGTAAATTCCATAAGCATAATGCTTCGCGATTCTGAGACCCCCATAACTGATAGACAATACTTTGCATTTACAGGACCTAACGCATAAAGTCTTTCACACTTCAAACTCAATCATCACATTTCAGAAAGAAAGAGGATTGAAAATGAAAGGAGAAGTGATAGAGAAGCATAAGAAAAGTGCCCTACCCAGCATTCTCACATTAAAGGAAAACGTAAACATTCATCGCCTCAAAACAACTAAGACAGAGGACGCCATGTGCCAGCTTGAAAGGCAGCAAGAAGGTTGGTAACAATGGTTTAACCATCCATTTTTAAATATTAGGGCGTTCATGTTACAATTTCTTACAACAACGTTCATATCTAGTGAAGATGGAACAGTAAATCAGTATATCGTGGTCCCATTGTGATTCACCGTTTAATATCTTTTAATTTCACAGGACATCCGTGAATAAAAACGTGGTCCGGTACCGAACACGTATTCTAAAGCGGGACTTTTATGACACCCATACAGGTCAATCTATATCTTACATAATGAGGAATAAGTTTTTCCTTTTATTAAATTTTTTTACCCAATGACATTTTCTGAGGTACAGTCTTACAGTAGAATAGTCCTTCTAGTCACGGAGTTAAAAGAAATACGTAGGTTATAAACGAAGGTTACACAGAAATAAAGCTAGTTATAAAGAATACGAAGGTTGTGAAAAAACGTAGGATAATAAAAAACCTAGGTTAATATCTGAAATATAAAACTCAAGCTATAATAAAGAGATACGTGATTTATACCCCGTTTGAGACACATCTAAGCCACGTCATCAAGTAACAAGGCACAGCCGAGCGCGATGACGCTATCAGCACTGGGGTAGAGGGTTCAAATCACTGCGTTGGAAGCAAATTTTTTTAAAATACAGGAGACGTACTAAAGTTATAGGTCACCATATTATCCCTTTTTACACAATGACGAATAAGTTTTTAAGTTTTTTTTTCCTTTTATTAATTTTTTGCCCATTGGTATTTTCTGTGGGACAGTCTTTTAAAACTGTAGATTTGTCCTTCTTCTAGTCATGGAGTTCATTATAAGAAATACGCTGAAAAAAGTTAATTATAAAGAATACGAAGGTTGTAAAAAAACGTAGGATAATAAAAAAACCTAGGTTAATATCTGAAATATAAAACTCAAGCTTAATAAAGAGATACCTGATTTATATGGCTATACCCTGATTTATATGGCTATACCCGTTTGAGACACATCTAAACCACACCATCAAGTAACAAGGCATAGCCGAGAGCAATGACGCTTCAGCTATCAACACTGAAGTAGAGGGTTCAAATCACGCTGTCGGAAGGAATATTTTTTTTAAATACAGGAGACGTACTAAAAATAGTATGGATGCTGGATGAGACCAATTAAACGTGTATAGAGAAAACTGATTTGCTTTAAAGAGGGGAGGGCTTAAAATATAGGTGGGTCAACCAGGGGGTCTATGAAGATGGGTGGGCTTAAAATATGGGCTAATCAGGGGAAAATCGAGACTATCCGAGAAGGGAGGCTTAAAATATAGGTCGACCAGGGGGTCTATGAAGAGGGCTTAAAATATAGTCGGTTGAGACATAATGGTCAAAGTTCAATCTGAGAAGGCAACGTGGACGATTGCAACACAGGTCAATTTCCGGTCGATTGCGACATAGGGGTCAGAGTTCAATCTGAGAAGGCAACGTGGACAGTTGCGACACAGGGGTCAATTTCCGGTCGGTGACGTCATAGGGTTCAAAGTTCAATCTGAGAAGGCAATGTGGACAGTTGCAACACGGGTCAATTTCCGGTCGATGACGTCATAGGGGGGAAAGAACAGTGCGTGGTGGTGCCCCAGGTTGGCACTACACTACTGATGTGGTTAGCAGAAGGAGACATCAACAACTTTTGACTAGCTTCTTGTGTAACGAGAGAGACAGGACGTACCCAGGGGGCCCGGAATATTGTATTGTTTTGTGCGCACAAATTTGTATTGTTATCCACCCATTCTGTTTTCCATGCTCCCTGGTCTTAGGTTGGTACACGCTTACTCTCCCCCCCCCCCCCCACACACACACACACTCTGCCATGGTTACCGGCTTTAGGCATGGGCCATGCTCTTGTCCTTTTCCATCCTCTCTGCTTGTTTTAGTCATTTGCTTAATTGAATCACTTACTGAATTACTTTCCAATGTAATTCATAAGTAATGATACACAATTTCATTCTTTTCACCCTCCCAAGTTCAGGCTGTGTGGTACAGATCAACTCTCTCTCTCCACTTATATTTATCTTTGCAATCTTGGTCTTGTCTTATTCATATCTCAGACTTCTCTACCTGCTTTGAAATCCAAAACATTTGTATTTGGAACTAAAAATAGATAGAGTTACATTTGGAACACTAAAAGTAGATTAAAAAAACCTAAAAAAATTTATTATTATTTATTAGCATGTTTGTCTACTAACTAAAGGGACCTAGGTTTAAAGCCCTGGATAAGGCATGGATGTTTGTGTTGTTCTTCTGCTGAGGACTAGCCATCCTCACAAATCCCTTCTACTATGGCGTATTAAACTGAAAGATTCCTGTCAGACTTCTGTGACAAGCAGGTGTTTGACGAGGGTATATAGATAATATCTACCCTGCCCTCGTGGAGAAAATATGACACTGAGGGGATTGGGAAGGCCGACGTCAGTTAAATGGGAAGTAAAATTTTAGCCTTGTGTGCAGGATAACTATAGCCTGTGCCATTAAAACAGTAAGATTGAGGCAGGCTTCCATCTTTCTCCTAACAGTTGTACAGTGGGTCTTTGCTGTAACCAGGACATTTAGCCCATTGTGCAGAAAACAGAGCCGCTCAGACGAAATGTGTTAACTCAAGCATCATTCCATCCTCCTCACCCCAATAGACACGAGCAAGCCCGGATCTGAAAAAAAAAGAGAGGGAAACAAGAAACACAATCGAGCCGAAAAAACGTAAGGGGTGGGGGGGGGGGGCAAGAGGCTGTATTTCCAATGCAATATACCATTTTCCCCTCGTTTTATAAATTTTTTTATATTTCTTGAAAAATCCATGAAACAAAATAAGTTTAGTAATATTTATTTCTATTACCCTTACTAGGACTCTGAAAAGGAATAGGAGATGCCCTCCCTAGATCTTGTCCTTGGACTCGAGTATGTAACCCTCCACCCATAAGACTTTTTTAGTCACATTACTGATGATCTGAAATGTAAAATAGAACAGACTACTTTTGATTTAATCATTTTCCGAATTGAATCACTTACTCAATTACTTTACAATGTATTCTATAAAACTTAGATACAAAATTTTATTCTTTTCACCCTCCAAAGTTTAAGTTGTGTGGTCCCAGTCAGCTCTCTCTATCCACTTATTTTTATCTTTGCAATCTTGCTCTTGAAGTCCTCTTTTCGGCATTCTTTTTTTCATACCATTTTTCCATCTCTTTCACCGTCTTCTTCCAGCGGGTTCTCATTTCCATATTAAATTTATCCATCTTCCTTTATCCATCATATTCATAAGTCTTTCCATTTTGATAATATTTTTTACACCTCCAATATTTTATGTAATCTCTGATTGCTTTAGTTTCTTTATTTCTCATTTTATCTAGTCTTTGTTTCCTCGGATATCTTTTGCAATATCACTTCAATTACTTTTATCTCAGATGCAAACCTTTCTCACAAAATCATTTTTGATTCTTATGTTAGAGTACTCTCTACAATTGTATTAAAATCTATTCTTTAAAAATCAATTCAGCACTCTTACTGCTTTCTATTTTTGGTCCTCTTATTTAATAATCTTTCTTTAATTTTTTTCATCATACATTCCACTATTAATAACAGCTTTCTCTTTGTTGGGTGTTAAAAAACCGACATCAGAATCCAAAAAATGAAAACATTGGAAACTTTTTTCTTTGAAAAATTTCTAATTATGACATCTATTTTATGTAAAAAGATATAATCCAAGTAATTACAATCTTATGCCAGTTTTTAAGTAGAAAAACAAATTTAAATAGCTTTTAAAAGTTGTTATTAAAAAATAATAATGAAAAAACTTTTCAAAAATTGACACATGCATGCGTTTTAAAAACTGCTTTGGGAAAGGAATTAAGAGCAAAAGTCACAGGAGTCTGATATATCATGTTCAATGGGTTTATGTATGACCATATAGGTTTCGAGGTGAAGGGAGGCTCAGCTTAATGAGAGTCAATTTACGGAGTGGAGGGGAGCTCTGCCTGGCTCGGCTGCGGTTAACTCCGTTCTCCCTTCGGGTGAAGGACGGGGGGGGGGGGGGGTACGACAAACCAGGAAGAGTCCATTTCAAAACTCGGCCGGTTTGGTATTCTGAGGTACTTCGTTTTCCAAGGCCCGTGGTAGTTAAAAGGTTAAAGCGTTGTGCAGTTCTTTTCCACTTAAGTACGTTCATTATTTAACAAGCCGTCCCGTGGCCGAGTGGTTAGCGCGCTTGGTTTCTGATCTACGGGACCTGGGTTCGAGCCCCGGGTAATGCATGGATGTTCGTGTTGTTTTTCTGCTGAGGTCCTGCCATTCTCTCAGATCTTCTACTATGGCATATAAACTGACAGGTTCCTGTCAGACCTCTGTGGCAAGCAGCTGCTTAAGGGGGTATTTATTTTTATTTTTTTTTTTATTATTTAACAAGAATTGTCCAAAATCTTAAAAAACAGTCAGAATATTTTTGCAAAACAGTTTCGTCTTTCTCAAACTTAGACAAAACGTTTTTATCGAAATTTACAGACAGATTAGGCTCATTTCCTGAGCTTTCAGAATCTCATTTCTAGAGCAATGAGAATGAAATATCATATTTGTAACAATTAGGCCATTGTAAAACTCGTGAAAATTAAAATATTTACCTTGTCAGAATTTTTGTTATTCATATGGCAATACAAATGGTATATCCTTGGTAAGTTGTATTTAATATTATAATTATTTATATAAAGTGTCTTTATACTAAATAAATAAATCATTTGACATAGCATAATTAGTATAGTTTTCTGCAATGTCAATACATTTATCAACTTTCGTAATTGTTGATGTTTGGTATCGTTTCTTTGTTTATAAAAACGGAATGTGGACATTTACTAGGCCGGAGACGATTTCTGAACATTTTTTTAACATTGCCAAGAAATCCAAGTTTATGGAACAAATTATTAGAATATATAATTCTAAGTTATAGTATTAGTAAAACAGAGCATGTGAAAAGGGATAATATAAGGATAATTTCTGCGTTGATTTGTTCTTAGTTGTAAACTGGTGATGTTAATAATCATGTCATAAGTATTTTCTGTAATATGTCAGGATTCCCAGTGTGTAGGAGATCATGGATAGATGCAGGCACGAATCTAGAAAAAATCGAGGGGGGCACGAGACGGAATTTCCGATGAATTATAATAATTCCCCCTCCATTTTACAGGTTTTTAAAAGTTTCTTCAGAAATGCATGAAATATAAATAAGCTTAATAATCGTTTTCCTCTATTAACATTATTAGCATTCTGAACGGTGGGGCATGCCCCCCCCCCTAAATCTTACCCTGGGTAGATGTGAATGGAAAACTTTGAATAGTTTTTGAAGTTAAAGTCCTTTAATGTAGTGTTTGGCAGTTGTAGTCCATATAGCATTAGCTAATTTGCTTGTATTTTATTGCTATTAAAATCAGCAGAACTGCAGTTTATGATGCACAGCACTATTTTCCCTCCCATATAGGTATACATTGCAATTTTGACAGAATGACTTGCAACTTCCATTTGCTGTTCCCATCTTAAAGCTACACCATTTGACAATAAAAAATTTTACGCTTTGGGAATATAACCAAGGAAGGAAATATAGAGAGAATCTCAGTCTACTACAATGCATAGTAACATAATCAACTATACTTTACCTCTTTGTTTTATCTTTTATTTTTGCTTGCGGTGTCATATAGTTTTTGAGAATTATAAAAATAGGCTAACTGTAAAATCTTACTTTTTTAAATTTAGTCATTAACCACTTAACATTTTCTTCTATCAAACCTATGATGTTTCATTCTTTTGTTTTTGCATCTTTAAAACATCCCATATATTGCTGAATGAATGTAGCGCAATATTTTGCTCAGCATAGTTTCTGGTATAATTTTTAATTTCAATGTGTAGTCTAACTCCTGTCCTTAGATGGCAGCTGTTATTTCACTCATTTCACTATTTTCTTGATGTTTTTGCTGATGTTTAATCACAACTGTGAACAAACATGCTACAATTTCCAAGAATATGATGTGGTATTGTGTGCTGTACCATTTTTGTGAAATATATTAAAATCAATTTTTAGCTGGGGAATCAAAAATAATTTCAAAAAACTGAAATACTCTGATTTTGTTTGTGAAAACAATAAATAATATAAAAATTACCCCTCAAGCAGCTGCTTGTCACAGAGGTCTGACAGGAGCCTGTCAGTTTAATACATTGTAGAGAAGATCTGTGAGGAAAGCATGATCTCAGCACAAAGATAACACAAACATCCATACCTTACCTGTACTTGGGACCAATGCCCCGTTAATCAGTATCCAAGCACACTATGGCCCTTACACATCAAATTGTATGAAGTACTGGTAGTCAAGTGGTTTGTGTACTAGGCTACTGATCAAGGGAATCTGGATTCAAATCCATAAAGTATGGATGTTTCTTTTAATGTGTTGTCTTTTTGCTGAGTCCTGCCTTCCTCAGATCTTTTTTTATGGTGTATTATAATAAAAGTTCCTGTCAGATCTCTGTGGGAAGTGACTGCTTGAGAGGTAATTTGTTTTTAATCCTTCCAGGATTCCACCTGTAAAACTGGTTTACATCCAGAGGATTAGCTATTTTTTCACTGTGATAAAAATTTTTTTGCCAAATACTAATGAAAAGAAATTATGGCATGTTATATACACAAATAATCAGCATTCTGGATTTACTGAAAATAAACTATTTTACCAAAAAAAATGACTAATTTTATTTTAAGAGAGCTTTTATAGAGGCATGTAATAAAAATTGCATCTGTCAATGCAAATGAACTTTATTGAAAAAAAAAAACTAATAGACAGAAATGATTATAATGTATATGAACAGAAAGGCTATTTATTTTTAAATAGCAATATATATATATATTCCTGTTTAATTTTTTTCTGGATACCATACTTTGAGAAAATTTCAGGCTTTTTGCCATCTGTGCTGAGTCATATCAACAAGTCAACTTCAACTTTGAAGATTTATTTTAAAAAAAGCAGTAAAGCAAAAGAGTTATATAATATATACCAAATTAAACAGAATTTTGAATTTTAGGATAATAAGCAATTGTAAACAAATTTACAAATGTATTCATTTTAATAAGACTTCTACGGTGATATAGTGAAAAAAAAATATGAATGACAATCACAGTGCTACTTGTTGACTTTTTAACATTTGATTAATCAATAAATATTTTGTGTAAAAAATTTATTGAAAAAAAAAATAGATCAGACTATGCAATTAAGGCTTAATTTTAGAAAACCTGATGAATAAAAAAAATAGTTGTATTATATATTATTCGAAAGGAAATTTCTTCCCAAATACTATAAATAATATACTGCTCACAAAAATTAGGGGATATATTATCGCTTCATATTCATTTTGAAATATCCCCTAATATTTGTGAGTAGTGTATTTACCTTAAATATAATTTTTATTTCTTTTAATGATTCTTTTCAGCATGGTATATTTTAAAACAGAGGCCAATGTTATACAAAGTGGCTTGGATTTCTCACATTAATGGGATTTTCTGTTCCTGTTTATAAAATGGAAAAACACTTTCATAGCTACCTTTATTTTACTAAACATTAAGAATTTTTTCTTTGAGTGTTGAATTGGTTGAGTGCTGAAAAGGTTAGTGCACCAAAGCCAAAAAAAAAAGAATATCTATAAGTCAGAGTGGCACAGCCAAGTTTTTTAGAGGGAGGGGGTGAATCATAATCATTTACAAAGCAGTATTGATGCCACCATTTTCCCCCACCAAAAGTAGTTCCTCAATGTAAGGCAATTTTCTCCATACCCATGAAACCAAAATGCACAAACTGCTGTTTCGCCCTCAAAAAAAGAAAGTTCCAGGAGTTAAATTACCCAATGGGCTGAAACAACCATGAAAATGCAAAAATCATAAACGATCATTTTGCATTGAAAAAAAAAATAATAATAAAAATATGCCCCAGGGGTTAAATATCCCATTGGGTTAAAACAAACACAAAATTTCCCAAAATCCCCTACATAATCCCAACACTATCCATGCCTAAACCACATTTGTTTTTCTGAACATATGCCACTATCCCTATTAATACTCAAAATCCACTCAATATTAACATCTAGTACAACAAAATTTTCAAACCTATATTCTCTCCATTAGCACAGCAACAACTACCACAAAAAGTTAATAGCTAGAAACTGAAAAATGAAAAAAACTGAAAAATGCAGTTACATGTCAAGTTTCCCACAGTACCTTTGAATGAATAAACATTCATCACTGATGAATGCAGATGAAAGCAGATGAAAAGAAAGTTACTGCTCATCAACCATTTCACCGGTGTTACCACTAATTACCATTGGTGACGATATTTGGTGAAAAGAAAGTTACCAGTTGGACTAATTATAAAGTCTTCCGGCTGAAAAGAAAGTTACTGCTCACTTACTGTTTATAGCTGATATGCACCAAGGATCGTTCAAATTACGTGGACTGAGTTTCTCTACAGATAATATCATCTACTGTGTTGAGTGTACCAGCCAATTCTACAGATGTTACAACAAACAAACACCCATTTCAATGAACATACAGCTGACAAATACAAGCATAACTTTTGAAATTGTGTATAGCAATCTTCCATCATGTGGAGTATTAATAAGAACTTTAAAACTCAAATTAGTATCATTAAGCCCTATACTTAAAACTTAAAACTTCTCTTTGCAAAAGTATTATTATACTAAGGAATATAAGTTAATACTACTACATGTTGTAGTTTGCAATGATGTATGATAGAATATGCTTATGAGCACTAACTAACGACATTTGAAAAGCTCTTTTAAATAGTATAGATTGTGATTAAATTATTTGATAACTTAGCACTGTGTACTTTAATTTTAATTTATTAGGGGATTGCTTCAGTGTAATGTTAAACAATTCGGCAATATTGTATATGGGAGTCTAAGAAATGTCTGTTAGATGGCTTTAATGAATTGTTTATAGCATAACTTAATAAAATATTTATCAAATGCAAAATGTAGGTATTATTTTTCAAACATGAATAATGTACTTTTATAAAATGTATGTAAGACATTTTCCAAAGACAATTTTTTTTTTATATCAAAGTTTTATGTGTTGTAATGGTAGCTAGGTAGTCACTGGAAGGAGAGCTATGCACCAATCCCCTGTGATGATGCATAGAACCAGCCAGGCCTAGCACCTAATGTCCGACCCCGCCTTCTCATGGTGCAGACCGTTAGTACCTTTCAAAAGAGATACTCTCTTGTGGAAGTGAACGGAAGGGGAGGGCTGCCAGATTAGTGTGGTCTACTGATCTGGACAACTATGGCTACTTTTCTTTTTTTTTCTACCCTGCTGAGGAGTGGTCAACCACACAGGGCCCTGGTGCTGACCATATAAACCCACTGGACTGGACAGATATATGGCTCTGAGCTTGATTATGGATCCTGATTTTGCTGCACTGGTGGGCTTCTGTGGAGGGAAAATCTTCCGCTGTGTTTTCTGTTTGTTTGTGGGTTGACAGCCCCAAGTGAATAGATTCACAGGATATGTTTATCAGCTGGTGGATAATCCTGAGCAGAGGTCATCGCAGGCACCTGAACTTTTTGCTTCTGTTGGCATCGTCAAATTCTACATTGGAGGAAGTCTTCCAGTATAGATGGCTTCAGCCTTTAGTGGTGGGGGAACGGGTCTTTGCCCCATGTCTGCGATTAGGGGGCTGTTTGATATTGTCGGCATTCCCTCTCTCAATAAACATAATTTCTTTAAACATCCCACTAACCATTTTCTCTCCATAGGTAGTTGGAATGTGAGGACTCTGCACAGAGCTTTTTCTCTTGATGTCCTCACACAAGAATTCCACCATTATAATTTAGATATTCTCGGCTTGCAAGAGACCAGATGGACAGATAAAGGTCAGATTCTTAAAAATAATCTTAAATTTCTCATTTCAGGGAGGGATGACAATAAGCATCACCAAGGCGTGGGTCTGCTTCTCAGCAGACTCACTAGTGATGCTCTTCTAGAATATGAGTGCATTAATGAAAGGTTTCTTACAGCAAAATTTCAGACAAGCATTAAAGACTTGAATGTTATCTGCTGTTATGCCCCCACTGAGGATGCCGATGAGGATGAGAAGGATAGGTTTTATGAACAACTTCAGGATATTTTGAATCCTGTCAAGAAAGGAGATATTACACTTGTTCTAAGTGACTTCAGTGCCAAAGTTGGTACTGACTGTGACCTTTGGGGAGGGGTGATAGACCCTTTTGGTATTGGTAGCTGCAATGACAATGGGCAAAGTCTCCTACAGATAAGTAAACTCAGTGGTTTCAGAATAACTAACACTTATTACAAACACCGCAACATACATAAGTACACATGGGTTTCACCTGATGGGCTGCATAAGAATATGATTGATTATATATTAATTAACAGCAAATGGGCTAGTTCTGTTAGGAATACCAGGTCATATAGGGGAGCTGAAATTGGATCTGACCATTCCCTTGTTAAAAGTGTTTTGCAACTTAAACTTCAGAAGTGTTGTGCTAAAGTTAAAAAATTTACTTTTAATTCTGAAGCTCTGAAAGACCCAGTTATAACTAAAGCTTACCATGATAGGTTACTTAGTTATTATGACAGTCGTGGTTTGCTTACTACTGAAGTTGAGGAAGAATGGGACCATTTTAAACAGGCTTTTTTGGAAACTAACAGTACTCTTTTAGGGAAAATGGAGCAGAGGAGGCAGAATTATTTGAGTGATAAAACACTTGAGCTTATTTCAAAAAGGAAGAACTGCAGGAATGGCCTTAATCAATACCCTACTAGTCCTAATAGAAAGCATTACAGAGAGCTTAATAAATGTGTAAAGGATCAGTTAGCTGCTGATAAGAATCTCTGGCTTGATGGCTTGGCTGACAAAGCCAAGAAAGCAGTTAGACAGCATAACAGCAAAGAGCTGTACCAGATAGTTAATGTTTTGTGTGGTAGGAAACGGACAGGTATACAGGGATTGAAGGATAAACAAGGTAAGGTTATAGAAGGGGAGTATTCTGTCATGGCTAGGTGGGCTGAGCATTTCAGTGATGTTCTAAACAATGTGGTTTGTTCTACTCCTGTTGTTTGCAGCGATGATAGATGCATTGGTGGCTTTAATGTTGGCCCTATAACACAATCTGAAGTTATTTTGGCTATTTCTAAACTTAAACTTCATAAATCCACAGCTGTAGATGAAATTACTACGGAAATGCCTAGAGCTGGGAAGGTTTTGTGTTACCACTTGGATGGCTGAAATTTTGAATATCTTTTATGATAAAAGGCATGGTTCCTAAGGATTTTACCAGAGCTATTATTATCCCTATTTTCAAAAAAGGTGATTGCAGTTCTTGTGATAACTATAGGGGTATCAGCCTACTCTCTGTTCCAGGTAAAGTTCTTTGCATGATTGTGCTTAATAGAATTAAGAAACTGGTTCACAGGCAATTGCGTGATGAGCAGTGTGGATTCAGAAGTGGTAGGGGATGTGCAGATCAGATATTTTCGCTTAGGCAGATTCTTGAGAAATGTTTAGAGTTTCAGAAACCTTTGGTTGCTAGCTTTGTTGATTTCAAAAAGGCTTTTGACTCTGTTGATTGACATAATTTGTGGTTGATTGTGACATCATATGGTATACCAGAAAGTTAGTTAACATAGTGAAAGCTTTCTATAATAACATTGAGTCATGTGTGAGAGTTGGTAAGACTTGTAGCAATTGATTTAGCATTACTTCTGTTGTTCGACAAGAGTGCATTTTGTCTCCTTTTCTCTTTAGTTTGGTTATTGATTATGTAATGCGAAATTCACTTCAAGGGAAAAATTTTGGCCTTAAATGGACTGGAGATACGAAAATTTCTGATTTAGATTATGCTGATGATTTAGCCCTTTTCGCAAATGATGTTGATGAGATGAACTCTTTCATTAGAGCTGTTGATGAAACTTGTAGTAGAGTAGGTTTGGTTATAAACAGAGAGAAAACTAAAGTGATGAAAATTGGTCAGGCAGGCTGTGATTCAGTTAATCTGAATGGTTGCAATCTTGAACAGGTGTCACAGTTTTATTATCTTGGGGGGACTTTTAAAAATCTATGGAGAGTGTGGAGAAATAGGCATATACACCTAAAGACTAAAATTAGACTGTATAATAGTTTGGTTCTTTCTAGGATTAGTTATGGTAGTGAAACTTGGACACTTTGTAAACAAGATAACAGGAAACTAGATGCTTTTGATTCTAGATGCTTATGCAGTATCTTAGGCATTAGGTGGTTCAACTTTGTAACTAATGATGAGGTTAGGCAAAGGAGTCGGCAACCTCCTTTAAGCAGCATATTGTGCAGAGAGAGACTCTGTGGTTTGGCCATGTTGCCCATATGGATAATTATAGATTGGCGAATAGGGTTATGAACAGTGTGCCTAAAGGCTTCAGAAAGAGGGGGAGACCAATGATGTGGTGGGCAGACAATGTCAAACAGGACCTTATTAGAATTGGTGTGCAGTGGCCAGGTGCAGCAGATGTAGCTCAGGACAGACTTGCTTGGAGAACTAAATTGCATTGTCTGGTTTGACCTCCATAGCCCATGGCTGCTTGAGGATGATGATGATGATGACTAAAAACTGATATAGGCATCATCATTCTCACATTTTGGATTCTGTCAACTTATATACAAGATGTGGGTCCTGGAAGGGTTAAGCATATGATATCATAAGCAAATTTGAATTTCTTGTTGCAAGCAATGCTCAACTGTTTCTCTGTGATCTTGCTCTCAGTGCTGTCAATATTTGTTACAGTTCTGCCCTCAATATGTGTTGTATTATATATACAGTTTGTATAACTTGAAAGCTGTAAATTATGCTTTATTTTTGATCAGTTGTTCTATAATACTTAAGGAAGTGCGTAATGGGCTAGTGTAGCAAAGAACTAGTAGCTCTTTTGGCATCCTGGGCAAGAAAAAAGATGCTCTTTCAGATTTAATGAGTAGAAAAAATTGCACATATGCAAGTTTGAATTTAGTTCATTTTAACGAAGTCATATTCATTGTTGGCGAAATAAATACTATTGTAAAATTCATTGATAATAAAGAATTTAGTCATAAGTAATTAGAATATATAAACATTTAAACTGAAAAGTTACCGATATAATGATCAAGAGAATTGATTTTATACTTTATTATATTTTAGAAGTACCAAGTACAAGTACAATGTAACTTGAATTAATTTTGTGAAGTCTAGTAAATGAAAACAATTACAATTTCTACTTTTGGATCACACTGTCCGGCACCCTCTTTTGCCTTGGCACTGCACTGTTCTTAAGATAATATCAGCAGAGAAATATTTTTCCTCAAAGATTAAAAAATGGAGGTAATCACAGTTGCACCATCAGTTTACACGTTTCGGAATAATTTTTTTTCCTTGATTTTAACCATAGAACAATTTATCAAAAGTAAAGCATAATTTACTGTTTTCAAGTTATGTGAACTGAAGTTGGAACATTTAATAACCTGTCTCTGTTTTTACTGATCATATTGCTAAATTTGTTGCCTCTAAATGCTAGAATTTGTTGCATTATAGCTGTAAGTAGCAGCAGAATGCTAGTTGGAGTGGTTGGAGTTATAAAATTGGTCAATAGCCTCTCCATGAGTCTCCTCTAGTGCACATGCGCAAGAGCTTCAATGTGGTCCCCTGAAGTGCATCATTAACCATAATATTAATAAAATTTTAATTTTTTTACTCGTTATCAAAGAAATGATCATACTTCAAATTTTGTATAACGTTTCTTTAGAGCATAATGTACAACATATGTCAGTTATAATTTTTTATATTTCGTGCCACATCACTTGTTTTGCACAATTTAAAATTTTCAGTTTTTTCAATTTTTTTCAAAACCATATTACATTTTCTAAATTTGTTTTTTTTAATGAATTTATAATCCAAATGTACATCAATACAACAAGTTTGGTCTTCTCATCTACCATAGAAGCAAAGAAAAAAAAAAGACACAATCGCAATTTGTCCCCTTATGTTTAATGATTATAACTCCTTATAAAACTTTTTTGACTCAAAATTTTTCAGACCGTTAGACATCTTACGTGTACTAACATTTATGCCAAATATCATTGAAATCTGTGATGGGCAATGAACTAACCTTGTTGAATTGACATGGAATGACCCACCACATTGTTTAGACTAGGGGTTGCCAATGTGGGGTATGTGGTAAAATTTTTGGGGTATGCCATGAGAGCTCAAAAGTTACTTGATATATGTTATATATATATATATTTTATTTTATTCCCATTGTTATACTATAACTAGAGTTTTATCTATCTACTATTACACATGATTACTGGTATTACATATGATGTCAGTTACAGACACATTTTCAGGGGGTACGTGAAGTATAGAAGGTTGAAAACCACTGGTTTTTGACCACTGAAATGCTCAGCCCACCTAGCCATGACAGAACACTCACCTTCTATGACCTTACATGTGTATCCTTCAATCCTGTATACCTGTAAATTTTCTACCACCCAAAACATTAACTATCTGGTACAGCTCTCTGCTGTTGTGCTATCTAACTGCTTCCTCGGCTTTGTCAGCCAAGATCAAGCCAAAGATTCTTATCAGCAGCTAACTGATCATTTACACTTTTATTAAGCTCTCAGTAATGTTTTCTATTAGGACTAGTAAAGTACTGATTAAGGACATTCATACAGTTCTTTTTTTCTGAAATAAGCTCAAGTGCCTTATCACTCAGATAATTCTTTCTCTTCTGCTCCTTTTTTCCTAAAAGAGTACTGTTAGTGTCCAAAAAAGCCTATTTAAAATGATCCCATTCTTCCTCAACTTCAGTAGTAAGCTTACCATGACTGTCATAATGACTAAGTAACCTATCATGGTAAGCTTTGGCTATAACTGGATCTTTCAGATCTTCAGTATTAAAAGTAAATTTTTTAACCCTAGCACAACACTTTTTAAGTTTAAGTTGCAAGACACTTTTAACAAAGTAATGGTCAGATCCAATTTCAGCTCCACTATATGCCCTGGTATTCCTAACAGAACTAGCCCATTTGCTGTTAATTAATATGTAATCAATCATATTCTTATGCAGCCCATCAGGTGAAACCCATGTGTACTTATGTATGTCGCAGTGTTTGTAATAAGTGTTAGTTATTCTGAAACCATTGAGTTTACTTACCTGTAGGAGATGTTGCCCATTGTCATTGCAGCTACCAATACCAAAAGGGTCTATCACCCCTCCCCAAAGGTCAGAGTCAGTACCAACTTTGACATTGAAGTCACCTAGAACAAGGGTAATATCTCCTTTTTCTTTACAGAATTCAAAATATCCTGAAATTGTCCATAAAACCTATTCTTATCCTCATCGGCATTGTCAGTGGGGGCATAACAGCAGATAACATTAAAGTCTTTAATGCTTGTCTGAAATTTTGCTGTTAGAAACCTTTCATTTAATGCACTTGTATCCTAGAAGAGTGTCACTAGCATGTCTGCTGAGAAGCAGACCCATGCCTTGATGATGTTTATTATCATTCCTCCCTGAAAAGAGAAATTTAAGATTATTTTTAACAATCTGACCTTTATCTGTCCATCTGGTCTCTTGCAAGCCGAGAATATCTAAATTATAACAGTGAAATTCTTTTGTGAGGACATCAAGAGAAAAAGCTCTATGCAGAGTCCTCACATTCCAACTACCTATGGAGATAAAATGGTTGGTGGGATGCTTAAAGAAACTATGTTTATTGAGAGAGGGAATGCTGACACTATCAAACAGCCCCCTAATCGCAGATATGGGGCAAAGACCCGTTCCCCCACCACTAAAGGCTGAAGCCATCTACACTGGAAGACTCCCTCCAAAATAGAATTTGACGATGCCAGTAGAAGCAAAGAGTTCAGGCACCTGCGATAACCTCTGCTCAGGATTATCCACCAGCTGATAAACATATCCTGTGAATCTATTCACTTGGGGCTGTCAACCCACAAACAAGCAGAAAACACAGCGAAAGATTTTCCCTCCACAGAAGCCCACCAGTGCAGCAAATTCAGCATCCATAATCAAGCTCAGACCCTTAATCCAGTCCAGTGGATTTATATGGCCAGTACGAGGACCCAGTGTGGTTGGCCACTCCTCAACAGGATAGAAAAAAAAACTAGCCATAGTTTTCCAGATCACTAGGCAACACTTATCTGGCAGCCCTTCCCTTCTGTTCACTTCCACAAGAGAGTATCTATTTTGAAAGGTACTAATAACCTGCATGAGAAGGTAGGATCGGACATTAGGTTCTTGGCCCGGCTGGTTCTATGCATCATCACAGAAGATTGGTGCATTGCTCTCCTTCCATTGATTACCTAGCTACCATTTACATATCAGCTGTAGTTCAGTAAAAAAATCATACATTGTTTTGACATTGATAAATAAAGCTTATGATAAAGCACATTTTTTTATTGTTTTTGCTGCAAACTACTGTGTAGTATATTCTTGATTTTTTATTTATATTTTATGTAATTCCTGCAGTCAACAGTATTCAATACAAGTATTTCTGTTTTGAGTATACACTTCTGTTATTACTGTATAGGAGTTGGACTAAATAAGTTATTCCTATGGAACAGCCTCCTCAAAACTTGATCATCACCATATGAGGTGTACATTGTTCATTCTCTTGTACAACACCTATCTTTGATTTTTTATATTGAGTAATAGTATGACAATTGCTGATTGAGTACAATTCACTTTACCAGCAATAATTCTGCAAGTCTGACCTTCCTTATACAGAGAAATTATTTGGTATTGTTTCACATATAACAAAAACATACTTTTCATTTCAAAAAGTAATTACCAACCTACTACAATAAGATTTTTTCATGAAAACATGGATTTGACAAATAAGAATCTAACCAATTGCTTTAATTCTCAGTTGGATATGAAGTGAGAGCAAATGTACACTCTTCAATAAGATACCAAAATGAAACTGATAAAAGGTTCAAGTACCACCTATGCCAATGTTAAGATTTATCTCTGCAAACCCATACCCTGCCCTCAGTGAGAAAGGGGACATCAATGGCTTTAGAAAACCCACCATCCAGTGGATCAAACATTAAATTGTGGCCCTGTGTACAAGGGAGCCATACTCTATGCATCATAAAGAAAATTATGGATGTCCTCAATGGCAATAACACTGTTGATTTCAACATAGTCGGTGGACCAAGCAGACATTTTTAACATGCGGAAATGCTGACCTTCACAACTATCATCACAGTGAAAGCACACAGGCTCTTGTTTAGAGGTAGTACAAGACAGTTGAGCCTGATGGTAATTATAAAGAAAAATGGAATTATGTTCCTAGATGATCTCTCTACACACTATTATATGTAGGGACAGGGGTGCTCAGTTGACAGTGCGCTGGGCTCGTAATCTGCATTTCCGAGGTACAAATCCCACCTGGACCAGTGTTGAGATTTATTTCTGCAAAATGCTTTTGGTCAATAGGAGACACTGATGGACTTGGAAATGCTGCAATCTGTCAGATGGGACATAAAGCCATGGCCCATGAGCAAATGGCCTTCACAGGACCATCTATCTCCCAACAGCTGTCCAAGTCACCCTCCCCCAACCTTCTCTGAGCCCTCGGGTTCCTTTTACCTGGCCATTTAGCCCATGATGTGCAAAAAAGTGCCACTCAGAGGTAAAAATAACACAATTGTACAAGTAACAGTGATGTAGAATAAATATTGATCTGTAAAAAACTTGGATTATACTTTCTGAATGCATTTTGTGTATGTTTTTCATATTGATACCACTAATCATTTACATTTATTTTTTGTTTAAGTGAGTTTGCTTTTAACATATGATATTGGTTCTAGGTATTCTATCAATCCACAGAATTGACTAGCTGCCAAAATGAGTATTAGCATTAGGGATATTTGTGAAAATACAAAGATGGCAAGAGAATATGCTCTCCTTGGCAACTATGAAACTGCTTTAGTTTATTACCAAGGTGTTGTACAGCAAATTCATCGCCTGTTGCAAACTATAAATGATTCTATTCGTAAGGAACGATGGCAACAGGTAAACTGCTTGTGTTATCTTTATTATATTAAAAGTAAAATTTTGAAATTTCTGATATTTGTTTCGTTTATATTATTTTCTTTAAGATTTTTAAAAATAATTATTAATTATTGTGTGCTGTCTTGGGTATTACTTGTATTATTTAGTGGCAGTTTTTCAGTCAGTCTTGATATTTCAATATTGAAAATGCTGAACTGAATGCAGTAAAATCTGAATTGCAGTGAAAGCAAAACTCTTGAAAATCAACCTGAACAATTATTTGACTTTGTATTATTTTGAATAACCTAACAAAAATAGAAGTAACTGAAATTAATATGACTAATCATTTTAACTTCAATTTGAACAATAGCTAATAATATATTTTTGCACGTGTTAAATTAGTATTATCAATGTACACACTCTGGTCACTGAATTAGAAACTTTTATTCAATACCAAGTTGAACCACTTTTAGCCCGAATTACAGCATGTATGTGGTTTGGCATAGATTCCACAAGGTGTTGTAGTACCTTTACATTTACAGCATACCAGGCGTTCACTAGACAGTCCTTTAACTGGCTCAGATTTCACAGAAGAGGACTGCACCTGGATCTGTTTTTCCAACATGTCCCACACATTCTCAATGGGGTTGAGATCCAGGCTTTGTGGTGGCCAGGGAAGATGGTGGAAGTCACTGTCATGTTCACTGAACCACTGCTGAGCACATCTTGCACGATGGGCAGTAGCATTGTCATCCATGAAACAACCATTACCTGCTGGATAAAAAGTCAACATTGCAGGATGGACTTGATCTGCATCAATGTTCAGATAATCCTTGAAGGACCCCAACCTTCCAGCAATATCAGGGGACCTGTTCCATACCAACAGAATGTGCTCCAGAACCACCTCCAGAACCTTGAGTTGTGTTTACAAGGCAAGCTGGGTCCATTGGTTTATGGGGCTCCCACCAAACTCTGCCTATTGTTGGTACAGAACAAGGTGTACCCAACTTGTCAGACCACATGACTTTTCTTTCCAGTCTTCCAGTGTCCAGTCACAATGTTCCTGACATCACTGTAGACATGCTTTCTGGTTCTTCGCAGAAATCAGTGGTTTCTGTATAGGCATGTAACTCTAATACCGATCCACTTCAATTCCCTGCACATAGTTCACTGAGATATGGGTGGGAACAGCTTTCAATGAATGCTTCGGTCAATTGCTGTACACAGGAAGTCCTGTTTCTCCGTACAAGCCTTCTCAGTGATCTTGCTCCTGACAGATTGTCGTCGCGCCACACTTGCACCTCTGAGACAAACAATGTGGGTTATATTTCCACTGATTAAGAACCCAAGATATTTCACCTTTTAAGAAACCAATTAGCTCTACTGTTTTTAAAATCATCACTCCAGCCAGACAGGCACCCACAGTAAGCCCTTTATCGAACCCCAAAAGATCCTTTGTTTTTCACATTGTGATCAACACTACTGATGATTACTGATGAGCAAGTCTTAAATAGTTGCCTAGATCATGTGGTGATGTACGTGATTACGTATTTTGCATATACACTGCGCAAGTGACATTTACATACATCTGCATAAAGGTTTCTAATTCAGTGGCTGGTGTGTGTAGTATTGGAAATATTTTCTTTTTTTCCCCCTTACCTTTTAATAGCTCATTAATAGGCAATAAATAATTTCTTGGTTTCCATCCAGAGAACAAATAATATTATATCTAAGCAGTAGATTCTAAATTTTTCTAAAAAGTAATGACTTACATACAAAATGAATTGTGTTATATCAGTGAAATTCCAAGCTCTGAAATTCCAAAAGACAAAACTGCTAAAATGTCACTAGAGAGAAAAGGTTCAAAGATCTATTTCAAGTGTAGATGTTTTAGAATATTCATTTGATATTCATGGTATTAGAGAAGCTGCGACATTTAACAGTAAAACGATTCATTCTACAAATTTCTTCCAAAATCTGCAAAAATTCAAAGAATCTTTTCACAAATGAAGAACTGTATTTATAAAATAAAGGGTTTGGTATAAAAACTTATGTACTTCTATGAATTAGTTTGAAAGAAAAATTCCTAGAAAGAATAATGCTCCTGTTAATAGTTCCAGCCATGAATTTTTTGTAGATACCAATCTAAGCTTATTATTTTTAAAAAGCAATATGAAAACTTGATCTAGATCTCTAAAGTTTCCTATAATGGAACTTATTCATAATTTCTTTTTTCAAAAGTTTAAATTAGGAATTTTATTACCCTGTTTATTTTGTCTAACATTTTCTGTATATCAGTACCATTTGCAGCAGAGTGATCAGTAATAAGTAAAACAGCTCCCTTCATAAAAGTATTAGAGCATATGCCATTTTACATTCAAAACTGGACAGTACAGGAAGTACTATAACCTTTATTAAAAGTTCAGGTTTCTCACAATGCATACAATTGTTCCAAGATAATTTTTAACTTCTTCCAGCAGAAAGTTCTCTCCTCCTCTTTGATTACACCACTGTGGTTGGTATTTTGTGTGTGTATATATATGTGTTAGCAAGTAGGATGGAATAAGAAAAATCTTATGTTAAAAGAGAAGTTAACCTGTTTGGAATTTATTTAATTTTTTTGCATTAAAGTTATTATTTTTCGCTTTTGTCATGCTGTAGTTATTAAACAGTTTGTCAGTGCACTGTTATTATCTTAAGTTAAACTCTGTTTTATAATTTTTACTAGATACAGCAACAAGTTGCTCAAGAATATGAATCAGTTAAGGACATACAGAATGTCCTTACAGACTTCAAGTCTGAGATGAATGTTGAACGGGCTATTACAACTCGTCATTCTTATGATGATCATCAGACTTGTAGCCCAGATATTTGGCCTCCACCCTCACCAAGAGATCCTGATGTATGGCCACCTCCAACTCCTGTAGAACACAAGTAAATATTTATTTATTCATTTTAGAGGTATTAATATATTTTAAAGATGGTATTATAATTTGATCATATAAGGAAAAATTATTACTGTAAATGTAATTCAACATGTTGATTTCCTTAAAGGAAATCAATAACAATTGAACATTTTATCATATCATTATAACAATTAAACATTTATCTTAAAAAATCTAAAAGTAGGTAATCACACTATAGATAACAATATGCTGATAATTTTAATTAATGTAGGACTAATTTATCACAAGAATGTTAAATCTACATTTAAGAGAGTTATAGCATAGAGATAACAAAATAACAATTAGTTTATGCATTAGTGTCTAATGAAATAATTTGCCAGTTCTAAAACTAAAGAATAAATAATACTAAAGAGTAATAATAATAATATAAAGAACAATAGTTTTCACATTTCCCCTTTTTTAGGGTGGAAGAAAGCATAGGGTCAATTTTTTTTAACCTATGACACTCCCTGTGTCATAGGTTTGCTTGTTGTCATAGGTTCACTTTGCCCCAGATTTGAATCACATAGAAAACTTGTGGGACTATTTGGGGCAACGAGTGCAGCACCGTCCCAGCCATCTGGCCAAACTGCTGCATTTGCTGCTGGAAGAGTGGATGAATATTGATGTGCACTACATCCGGCACACTGGTAGTATACATGCCAGACAGGATTTTGGCTTTCTTTGGTCGCAATGTGGTGTTACCCGCTATTAGGTGACATTCAGCCAGGGGTGACTAATTTTTTGTCCGGTAAACTTATATGTGCTATTAAGAAATTGGCAGTATTTTTTGTTGTTAATGAAGATGTTTGGATTAGGAAGTCTTTTAATAGGAGTCTTCAGGCTGTGGGTAAAATCGGTTTTCATTATTACAGCAGATATCTTTGTTGATATGAATTATTATTTTTTCAATGTAAGAAAGTTTAAATTTAGTATTAGAATTGGTAATAATTCTAGGTTCTTTGAAGATTGGAGTTGCATTATGGTTGATAACAATGTTATATAAAGCTGTTGATAATTTTTTCTTGATATCATGTTCTTTAATTCTTTCTGGTAAGCTTCTTGAAGTCATACCGATATCCAAGTGGTGCTTTAATGTTATTATTTCGAGTGGTTTCTTCTTTTAAAGGAATAAGGTAGGCACCTCCTGTAGGAATGTAGCAGTCTCTGCCTTTCAAGATTCATATCAAAGTGATGGAAAGTTTGATAGGTACTATGTAGTTGTAGATTTTCTTGATGTTTTTTATGGTATTCAGAGCAAGTAAATGTGATATAAAGTTTGTATATTTAAAGATCTTGTCTGTTGACTTGTTGGTTGTATGATGCTTATTAAATCGGATTATAGATAAATGGCATTTTGAGTGAAATTGAGTGGATAGCCTGCATCTTATCATAAATTAGTATATGAATTTGATTTCAGTTTGTAGGTGGTACAAATTTGTTTTACATAATTTGATAGCTCTAGTAAATAATTTTTTTAAGACATTAAGAAAGGTATTGATGTGGATGCGATGAATTATATGGTATTAATTTATTTATAAAAGTTGGTTTGCAGTATGCAAAAGTTCATTATTGCATCTTTGGATAAGAATATCAAGATTTTTTTTTCACTTTTTAGAGTGAATTTGATAGTAGGATATATATTGTTAAGTTCTGATATTAAATCAAGTAAGGATTGTTTTGAAAATTCCCATATGATAAAGATATCATCAATGTATCTTTTCCATAATAAAGGCTTTAATACTCTGCTGTCTAGTATTTTATTTTCAATGTCTCTCATTATGACAGCCAAAAGTCCTGATAGCGGTGATCCCATAGGAGTACCAAAATTTTGTTTGTAGAATTTTTTATCAACTTGAAAATACCCTAATCCAAACATCTTCATTAACAACAAAAAATACTACAAATTTCCTAATAACAAACTTACAACAATAAAAACATGCCATCATATATATCATCTGATACTATAATGATACCTCATGAATCTCAATAATAATATATTATGACTCTTACATCAATGTTTTTTTTTTTTTTCAAATATACCTTCTTACAACAGAATTTAATGTAGAACCTACCACCATTTTGCTGGTGAAAAATATATGTTTCAAAATCTAGATACTAGTTTTACCATCAAAAGGCTTCTACTATGTTATACAATGTGCTTTAACAATTCCTTGTTATTTAATATTTTGTGTGCTTTTGCCACAAAGTGATTCTACAATGTTCCAGAATTAATATCAAGTTCATTCATCTAGAAGTCACCTTCCTTTCCATCTGTTTAGAACTGTAAGTGTTTCTATTACTGCACTAAATTGGACTTTGTTGAATTATCTTTATCTTGGCTCATCTGTGCACTTCTAATAGCAAGAAACTTTCACACCATTCATCAATATATACCAGTGTTTTAAGGTGATTTTATTCTTGCATTCTTAAAATAGTAGTATAGCATTGAACTAAAATCACAATGTACATATTATAAATTGTATATATAAATAAAACATAGCAGAAGTATAGCAGCATAATCTAATGGTAATATTAACAATAGCATATCAGGACAATATGGTAAAAAGAATATACAAGATGAATGCCAATATGGTGTATAAGATTTATTTGTGCATATTTCACATACAGAGTATCCCTTTGATATAGAATGAAATTCTTTAAGTGAGATGATAACAAAATTTGTGATTTGTAGGTCAAGGTAAACACCATGCAAGGTGAGTTATTACTTTTGATATTTTTACTGTTCGATGATTAATTTTAAATGCACAAGTAGCACTAAACAAAAAGGTTAGTAGCTTAAATGTTATAAAATCAGAGTGCATTGAACAACATACTTTATAACATCTAAGCTCTTTTGGGGTGGTGCTACTTGTGCACTTGAATTAATGATAGAACTGTAAAAACATCAAAAGTAACAACTCGTCCTGCATGGCATTTGTCTCGACCAAGAAATCCCAAGTTTTGTTATCATCTCACTTAAAGAATTTCATTCTATAGATATATAGAAATTGTCCTTCTATATAAAAAGGGTTATCTCTGTACCTGAAATATAGACAAATAAATCTTATATACCATATTGGCATCCTCTTTTAAATTCTTGTTACTATATATCCTGATATTTCTTTGTTATCATTACTGTTAGATTATGCTGCTATACTTCTGCTATGTTTCATTTATATATATACAGTGTTATAGAGTTTTATTAAATTTAAGACATATAGCACTTGATAAGTTTCTTTTGATCATAAATATTATTAAATTAAATTTAATCATATAATGTGATGCATTTTTTCACTTTTAATTTGAAAAACTATAGTTACAAGTATATCCAGTGTTAAATAAATAATAAAGTTAAGGTTCTTATAGAAAAATATTTACTCACCAAGGAATAGTATAGGTGTACCAAATCAAATTTTTGAGGTAAAAATTGCTATTTTAAATGTACATCACAGTGCAAATCATAATATTATCATAAATATATTAAAATATTCTATAAGAATATTTCATTAATAATATAATAGCCATAATTCCAGGTGAACGAATGGATGGGTGGACTTGTGATGTCATCAGTGGCAAAAATTGTTGGTTTCCCCATAGTTCCACTGGTACTTGAGCGATCAGTCCCAAATTTGGTGTGGTGGTCCCACTTAGTTCTAGTCCTTTTGGGATAACAGATTGGATTTCTTGCTGCCTCATATTGGAAGTTATCTTTTGAAAAATGTTAAAAATTTCCAGGGTGCTGCCATTATCTACCTTGTGAATGGAGTACATTATGAACAACAGTTGTGACAGGAGTAGTGTGTTAAGATGGAAAGCTGTAAATGAACTTTTTGATAGTAAGATCAATGGACATACATTTCACACCAACTTTAGCTGTGGGTTTAATAATAGTGTATATGTACTAGTATAATAATATTACTGTAATATTCTTACATTGATGTGATATGCCCAAGTCTACAAATACTCAGTTCTGCTTTTGCTGTAGTTATATACATATATATTTAGTATACTTATTTTGATATCATTATGAAAATAAGCTAAGCATATATTAATTTCTTGTATTTTAGACCTGGGCCACCTGTAAGACCAATTCGTGTATCAAAAAGAGGTGAAATTGTAAAACCTTCTGGAAGTGGAAGCAGTAGAAGTGGCCCAAGTAGTAGCAGAGCAAGCAGTGATAAAAGCAACAGAAGGGCAGTCAGTGAAGGCAAACCAACCAAACGAGAAGAAAAGGGAAAGAAAGAAGGTAAAAAAGAAGAAGCTGGAAAAGAGGAAAAGGTAAGAATAAAGACTAATGCATTTGGTTAAGCCAAGTAGTGTTATAAAAGAGAAGTTCTCAAACTTTGGATCAGATGATACATCTCTTAAAAGTTGCAAAGGCATACAAGCAGTATAAGCACAAAGCAATGCATTTTAACTCAATATGTACCTATTTATATTACAATTATAATTCAACAGCAAAAAGAATTTGTTTTTGTACAAAATGTGAAAAGCCCTCTTATGAAAATATGTTGATTCCATTTACAAGGCATTTTGTTTGCTTAGAGCTCATACACAGCTCGTGCATTACATTTTCTGAGTAATACAACAGATAAGGCTGGAATTAAAAAATGATTTTGCATGCTTTATGCATGAAATCTTAGGTGTAGCATTTAGTTATATAATGTTTTAAATTAATGACATTGCATTAACAAAGAATGTGACATTATAATTATTGTGAAGAAAAATGCATTTACAGGATAGCATTGAATTGGATATTAATGTTTTAAAAAGAGTCTACTGAAGTTAAATTACTTTTATTACAAAAAAAAAAGATTTCACATGCATACTATTGTTGTTGCATATTCAGTCTATTGGAAATAGCAAAACTGATGGCTGAATGAAATATCTGCCAGGCATAACAGAATAATATAAAAATGTATGAATATATGTCCATTTCAAAGGCAAAATGTTTTACTTTTTGATAAGTTTCATATTTGATAAGATAGCCAATACAGTAAGTAGATAAAATAATCACAAAAGAACAAAGTATGTAATGCTGAAAGCCATTTTCAGGTATCATTGCTTCCTTGTTTAGAATTGGAGCCAGCCAAATAATTTTTAAGCCAGGTATATGGATTTTGAGAACCAGCTGTTGTGAGTATTGTCATAATATGAGTCCCTAAGTACCAGCATAAAATTTCTGGTTGCCTAAGCAATTGGAGTTCTCACATCCCTGATTTAGACTAAACAAATTTTATCCTGCTTTTTGTATTACCATTCAAGTCAGTTGTTGCTGCTCTTTTTTCTGTGTGGTGCATATAATTCATTTTCAAACAGGGACTTAATGTACAAATAAAACGTGTATCAAAAAATGAAGTGATTGAGGTAATAACTGTTAAGAATTATTATCAAGCAAACAAATACTCAAAGGCTAAATTGAATCATATTCTTCCCTTGATTGAAAAAAGTTTCTCCTCAGGCAACCAAGTGCTATGTAATTCATATAGGAACATTAGAATTTCACATATAGTACAAGTATAATTCATCATTGGGAAGAAAATTCATCAAAAAATCCATTCCTTACTAGGGTTCAAACCCAGGTCTACACATCACAACCATATAGTGCTAACTGTTCAGCCACACAATCTTCACTATTGGCAGTATCTGATATGAACAAATGCATACTTTATAAAGTGGTAAACTAGCATATTTTAAATGAATGTGATGGTATTGTATGTTAAGAATAGAAACTATTCATAGGTATTCCCAACTTAAAAAATATATAATACATGCACACTTTTCTCACTGACAGTAACACAGAGGCTGTTATGTTCATGTGAAAATTGTCTTGAAGATAAACAATACAATGACAATAAACAAAAGTCGGAATGGCCAGACATACTGACTTTCGTGATGTGTTTTTCTTGAAGACATCGTTTTCATATGTACATTTATAACAGTTTCTGTCTTACTATCAGTGAGAAAAGTGTATATACATTTTTAATATTGGACGCTAAGTTAAGCTATTTATGTATATCCCCCAACTTTTTTTGGCATCACTCCCCCCTTTTAATTTTTAAGAAACTCTCATGCCTCTCCACCTTTCATTTATCATCAGCCAATCCCCCTTTTAATAACAATTTCAATTCATAACAAAAAAATTAAATCCCCTGGAATATCTTCACACACCCCAGTTTAGGAAGTCCTGCTATACATGAAGAAATTCACTATTAATAGCTCACAAGCAACTTTCTGCAGATTGAAGAATGATTTTAGCTGGAAAAACTGACTTCAGGGTGGATCTTCAGGTGGTTCTCTATTGGTCACTGATCAAGATCTCTGGTAATGCATCTTTGAAGAAATCCTTTCAAAAAAGAAGTGCCAGAAGATTTGAGTTTTAAAAATCTCTAAAAATGGACCTGCAATATGTTTTTCATGTTCACGTTTAATTTCATGTTTTCTTATCTCTTTATCACTTTATATATTTTTTTTATTTTATTGTTCAGAATCAAATACTGTTTCTTTTGGTATATAATATAACCAACTTCAAGATTGAGTTGATTAAAAAAAGAATCCATGCTTTATGGTTTAAGTAGCATACAGGTAATTGCCTTTTGATTGAAGAACAGGATATTGAGTTCATATCTATCTGGACTAGTCAGTTTTTCCATTAACTTAAATTGTTCTTCATTCTACAGATAACTGCTTTCAATGAGATAATAAGAATTATCTCATTGGAACATGATTAGCATTGTTGTGTATAAAATTAACATCATAGTGATTATGTACTGTGCTTCCCTATTGACCTTGTATCCATATTATAATACATGATCATGTATTATATATGTAAATATATAATACATATATTAAAATATATATATATATGTATTATATATTTTTTAAGTTGGGAATACCTATGAATAGTTTCTATTCTTAACATACAATACCATCACATATGATTCATTTAAAATATGCTAGTTTACCACTTTATAAAGTATGTATTTGTTCATATCAGATACTGCCAATAGTGAAGATGGTGTGGCTGAACAGTTAGCACTATATGGTTGTGATGTGTAGACCTAGGTTTGAACCCTAGTAAGGAATCGATTTTTTGATTATGTAATGTGCTTCCCTATTGATATCTAAAGCTATGAGTATATGGTACTTTGGCTGATCAGATTTCTTCATAGGATTTTTTAGTTGAGTTTTTGACTATGACCAGTAATTCATTCACCAAACCACTTGGCATTATCAGGAGCTACATGAGAGCATATTTCATTTGATTAATAATAGTCTTTTATTAGCTTAAAATTGTTGTATATGAAACATTAAAAATTATTATTAAAATAAGTCATACATGTATAGGTTACCACTACTCCTTTTTTAGCTGTTCATGGCTCACATAATTTCAAAATGGTTCTTCAATGAAAAATATTCCAGAGTACACCAGCTATTTTTATCTTTTCATTCTCCAAGTTACAGGAAAGCTGGTACAGCTCTATTACCATGAAATGGAAAAATAAAATATTGCTTTCTTGTGAGATATACTACAACTTGCATGAATTACTAATTGAAGCTCTAGTGCTCTAAATGCATTCTCTTGTATATATATGGGGCGGGGGTGGCTCAGTCGGTAGCGCGCCAGGCTCGTAATCTGTAGTTCCCAGGTTCGAGTCCCAGCTGGGTCAGCGTTGAGATTTATCTCCGCAAAATTCCCCCGCCCTGTCCACGGTCAGTAGGGGACACCGATGGGCTTGGAAAGGCCGCCGTCCGTCGGATGGGACGTTAAACCGTGGTCCCGTGTGCGGGAGAGCCATACCCTGTGCACGTTAAAGAACACGCTGGATGGCCTTGACGGGAGGCTACCATCTGTCTCCCAACAGCTGTTCCAGTGGGTCCCCTCCCCCAACCTTCTCTGAGCCTTCGGGGTCCTTGAGGCCTGGCCATTTAGCCCATGGTGTGCAAAAAAGTGCCGCTCAGAGGTAAAACAACCCAACCCAACCCTCTTGTATATATATTTATTACATGAAAAACAATGTAGAGTCCACTTGTTTAAAAATGTCTGTGGATAATTTGTATGATAATAAAAATTATCATTAATACTATATTTTTAATTTCAGTTATTAAAATTTTCTGGTGGCCATACTTAAATTATGTGCTGGCTGCACTTGAGAACCACTGGTATAGAAATATTATGTGCACATTGTATATGCTAAAAGTTTTGCAATAAAAGCTATTTCTACAGTGCTTTATTCAGACTGCTAAAATTTGTGTTTTTGGATGTGTACAAATATTATCAATAAATGTTTTTGTGGAAAAAAGGTTTTGCCCATATGCTTCCCCTATACATTTTTTTCAGCAATTTTTCATACAGCATTTTTCTACAAACAAAAAATTTATTGATGTTAAAGTTGGTAGTAACTCTGTGGATATTATTTATTGTACAAATATTTCTTTTTCATAGGATGCAGAGGAAAAAAAATTTGATGGTTCAGGCTATGATAGAGATTTAGTTGAAATGTTAGAAAGGGACATTCTTCAGAAGAACCCAAATGTTCACTGGGAAGATATAGCTGATCTTGTGGAGGCAAAACGTCTTTTGGAAGAAGCTGTAGTTTTACCAATGTGGATGCCTGATTTTTTTAAGGGTATTCGCAGACCATGGAAGGTAATTTACATTTTATTTACTGTAATGCTAGAATTTGTTGTAAGGAGGTCGAATTATGTGAAATATGTTGAATGATAGGAAATATTTTATATATAGGGATTTGTTTTTATTGCCTCCATTTTGAAAACTCCAAAACAGGGGTCTGAAACACAGTTTGTGAACTTATTTTGTGCAACCCACATGCAGTATGTTCTGTCATAATCATAGTAGCAAATTGTGGTTTACTAACTAGATTCAACCGTGATAATCATGTATGGGTATGGAGAATATATTGCATTCAGAAGAATTGGGGGTTTATGTTTTTGCTTCAAAAATATATAACATTTAAGCAATAAAGCAACAATGTAAGTAATTATGTTTTGCTTATTATTGCTTAAAAATAATGTGTCCTCACATATATTGAGTAGTAACTAATTTGGCCACTATATGATTTGAGTTTGAGACTGCTGTTCTAGAAGCATCATCCTGTTGATTCATTGACATATTGCTACTCTAAGGTTAAAATAAGCTCCAGTTTAGTACAGTACTTTTATATGTAAAATAATATCAAAGATGATAACCTTGAATGAAAATTTGATTTCAGATTTATTGGTAAAACTATTGTTTTTCACACATGCCAATGCATGTGTGAAAATTGCAAGATTTCACACACACACACACACTGTAAATTCCAATGATATAAACTATAATTTTAAATTTTTCGATATATCTTCAGCATCATTTATCATGTTGTTTTTTAAGCATAGCAGAAGCAATGATATTGCAATATCATGTATTTCATGCATAAATTAACATTTTCATATAAGGCATGGCGTGTATGGAGGCTTGAAACAATTAAATTTGTTGATGGGCACTATGAATTAAGATTAAAATGGCATTATGTGATTTTAGTGTATTCTTAGTATTATGTAATATATTTTACATACAATATTAAGAATACACTAAAATCATGTGGTTATATAATGCACACAATAAAAATGAGCCAAAACAGATCCTAATGAACACATATTACATCACTTTCATGACTTGGATAATTTCATATTTCCAAAAAATAAATATGTCACACATACTTTTCAACTCTTTACCACTCAACTGAATGAACACTAGATACAAATTCTCATTAATCAATAGAAACTGCAGTTCTATTGCATTCAGAAACTGCATCTACATTTTTCAAAGGTGCTAAAATTGTTATCACTTCAGTGCCTCCATGCCTGTGAGATGTAAATCACAAAGCAAATGAATTTGTGTTTATATCATCCTGATCAGCATTTAATCTCCACCAAATGAATCATCATACTGTTGTAATTCAAAATGCATAAATATAATGTGAGCATAGTAGGAAACTTCTCTGTTGCTTTAGCAGCTTTGATATGTTTTAACCCTTTCATTCCCATTGGGACATATATGATAAGTTTTGATCATATCTCAACAGTTGACAAGTCAAGAAATTGTAGACTTCAAAGCCTTACATTTTAACCATATTTTGGCAAATCAGTGGAAACTTTTTAATAAAATAAATACCTCTCAAGCAGCTGCTTGCCACAGAGGTCTGACAATAGCCTGTCACTTTATGCACCATAATTATTTTTTTTTTTTTTAAATGTCTGTGAGGATGGCGGGACCTAAACAGAAAAACAAACATGCCTTACTCAGGGCTCGAACTTGGGTCCCTTTAATCAGTAGCCAAGTGTGCTAACCATTCAGCCATGGGATTTATAACTTCTTAAATATTGAATAAAGAAAATTCAAATCTAAGAGTGTTAAGTAAAAGAAGATAGTCATAAAAAATGTGTTTAAAAATATTCAACCTGATTTTCAGTACTACCAGTTTATGGATAAAGTTTTATAATATATGATTGGAAAAATAGTATTTTTAAAGCTGCTTCAATAATTAAATAGTATGATTTCTTTTAGGGAGTACTTATGGTTGGTCCACCAGGCACTGGAAAAACAATGCTTGCTAAAGCTGTAGCTACTGAATGTGGAACTACATTTTTTAATGTATCATCTTCTACTCTCACTTCAAAATATAGAGGAGAATCTGAAAAGCTAGTACGACTTCTGTTTGAAATGGTAAATTTTATGATTATTCTTATTAATAACTAGTATAATAGTTTCTTGATAATAAATCTAATTGTTGTAACTCATGCATTTTACATGCTTCAAAGAAATTGAATCTCTTTTTTTTTTCCACTTTTTTCATCTTTACTATGACTTGTTTGGCACAACATAGCCCTTGTTTCTCTTGTGCCATAAAACCCCAAACAACTAATCTTTATTGGGACGAAACCATTAAACCACTTAGATCTAATTTTCTATATACAAACTCTAAAACACTCAAAAGTAAATAAGTTTTCACATAGTGCAGAATTTCATATTGTTTGTATGCATTCAAAATTAAGAGCAAGATGGGTGGCACCCTGTTTATAAAATTAGAGTTATTCATGATGTTTTAACTAATGTATTAAAGACTATTCTACTATAGGGTGAATCAGTCCATTTGACTAATGACAATTGCAAGATTTCATATGCAGTCGGGGCGGCTCAGTCGGTAGCGCGCCAGGCTCGTAATCTGTAGTTCCCAGGTTCGAGTCCCAGCTGGGTCAGCGTTAAGATTTATCTCCGCAAAATTCCCCGCCTTGCCCATGGTCAGTAGGGGACACCGATGGGCTTGGAAAGGCCGCTGTCCGTCGGATGGGACGTTAAGCCGTGGCCCCGTGTGCGGGAGAGCCATACCCTGTGCACGTTAAAGAACACGCTGGATATCCTTGACGGAAGGCTACCATCTGTCTCCCAACAGCTGTTCCAGTGGGTCCTCTCCCCCAACCTTCTCTGAGCCTTCGGGGTCCATGTGACCTGGCCATTTATCCCATGGTGTGCAAAAAAGTGCTGCTCAGAGGTAAAACAACCCAACCCATATGCAGTCTAACTTGGTTATAATGAGTAGCAGGGGACTGACAAATTTTCCTCATTACAACCATTACTCACTATATCTCTGGTGAGTTAAATCTACCACCTATTTTTTTTAATTCTCAATATCTGGATAAAAAGATAGATACAAAAAATGAAAGAAATATTAGAGAGAGAAAAGAAATATTACATACCTACAATATTTGTATTAATATGCTTGTATAAACTACAATACACTTAATATTAAACACAATTTGTTTGTCCGTAATTTTTGTAGTGAACCACTGAAACAATGCTTCATTGACTTTCGTAAGCTCACACTTTCTAAATTTTTTTTGTTTCAGTTATGTTGTTTTCCAGTGCTGATATGTAAACATCTTTATTCGTCCATAATATCTATACTGTCAAAGAGGACAAAAAACTTTTTACACACTTCAACATTTTTCGCACCACATTCTAACTGATGAATAATTTCAACTTTTTCATGAATCGAGAGACACTTTCTTTTGCTAATGGACATTTTTCACTGGAAGGGTTCTTTTCTAACTGATTTTGCAGTCGTGGCAGTGTTTGGGTAAAGTGGGTGAGCAGGGCCGGAGGCTAGACATGAGAGGTAGGTAGAATGGGGATGATCCCCAAGGGCAAGGTTAGGTCATAAACCAGTCTGTAACTCAATGCAGATGGCCATAAAAGCTAAATCACCCATTTCATTTTTGTCTATTCCAAGAATTTTGTACTATTTCTGACTAACTGAGTTTAAGAATGTTTGCATCTTTCTATAGTTACCAAAATTTTTATGGTATATCCATGTAGTACACTTGTTATAAAAGTGGCAATTGTATGGAAATATGCATAAATTAAAATCACTATGGCCTTTTGCTCGTTACAACCGTGATATCATTATTTCTGTACTTGTTTATCAGCTCAAGAGAGGATAAAAAATTAACTCTCTTTATTCTTAAATAAAGTTATAATTTTTGATACTGTGCTCTTTGGCAATCTAGGGTGGAAATTAACAATTAATTCATTTTAGTGATACTTTATTATACAGAAGACCAGATGTAATGCATAAAAAAATTTTAATACCCCCAGGCTTCACCCTCAGTTTCCAGGGGACAATCCAAAGTGATGAGAGTCTTTCAATGCTACTGTCAGCAGAAACCTCAGGTTTCTGCACTAATGTGCAGACTCAACTTTATACTTCAGCTGCCAGACTCATTCTCATTCCTAATGACGGTTCCCCCTCCTCCCTCTATTGCCTTTACCCCTGAGCTTCTCTGTCCACACAATGATTTTCTCTCTTGAAGTTTAATCCACTAGATGCACAGACAGCCCTCATTCATTAAGTTATCCACATCCTGAGCATAAGCTACATTAATGTGTCCTATAATAGCAGGATGTCCCACATCATTTGGGATGACTGGAAAAATCTAGCTGTGAGGTAAGAGGGTCATAGCTTCACAAAAATGTAATACAAGAATATACAATATATATATATACACAATAGAGAAGGAAGAAAGTGCTGAACCTGATAAAGACTTCAATAGAGAGAAATATATTCAGCCCATTTTGTCAGCTTTCTGAATGTTGAATAAACAGGAAGTTACCGAATTTTTAACAAAGGAACCTTGCAAAACTAAGGTGATTATTTTGATACTAAAGAGTAGTGTTATATGATTAAATGTCAATAAATTTATAGTAAGTCATTATTCCAAGATAAACCAAAGTGGATGTTCTTGCAAAACATTGTGCCCAAGTAGTGTTTAAATGTTAGTATTGTATTATTGATTCTATTATGCAATTGTAATTTAAATATGCATATTGATACAAAAGAAAGCCTTAATTTGTAGCATCAAACCTGTTATTCTTTTACAGTTCCTTATAAATAGAAAGAAAATATAATTATACTCAAAGCAATTATGGGATATTACATGTTTTCTCAATAGAGAGCCAATAATTTCAAGCTTCATAACTTTGGAAATAGTAAAAATTACAGTAGAGGTACACAGTGCAGTAATTAAAGTCAAGTAATTTAATTCTCTATGACACTGTTAAATGTTTTTAAGCACTTCGACACATGGACTATGCTATCAAGTATCAATAATTATTAAAGAGAGATTTACGTACAATGCTGTAGAGGATGGGAAGTAACGGGAGCTTCTTGGAATGCTTTAGGTGAGAAATTTAAAATTCGACATCACTTGCTGGCAAGAACGTCGAATTTTAAATTTCTCACCAAAAACATTCCAAGAAGCTCCCATTACTTCCCATCCTCTACAGCATAGTACGTAAATCTCTCTTTAATAATTATTGATACTTGATAGCATAGTCCATGTGTTGAAGTGCTTAAAAACATTTAACAGTGTCATAGAGAATTATGACACTGTTAAATGTTTTTAAGCACTTCAACACATGGACTATGCTATCTGTAAATGGTAACTAGGTAGTCACTGGAAGGAGAGCTATGCACCAATCCCCTGTGATGATGCATAGAACCGGCCAGGTCTAGCACCTAATGTCCGACCCCGCCTTCTCGTGGTGCGGACCGTTAGTAACTTTCAAAAGAGATACTCTCTTGTGGAAGTGAACGGAAGGGGAGGGCTGCCAGATTAGTGTGGCCTACTGATCTGGACAACTATGGCTACTTTTCTTTTTTTTCTACCCTGCTGAGGAGTGGTCAACCACACAGGGTCCTGGTGCTGACCATATAAACCCACTGGACTGGACAGATATATGGCTCTGAGCTTGATTATGGATCCTGATTTTGCTGCACTGGTGGGCTTCTGTGGAGGGAAAATCTTCCGCTGTGTTTTCTGTTTGTTTGTGGGTTGACAGCCCCAAGTGAATAGATTCACAGGATATGTTTATCAGCTGGTGGATAATCCTGAGCAGAAGTCATCGCAGGCACCTGAACTCTTTGCTTCTATTGGCATCGTCAAATTCTACATTGGAGGAAGTCTTCCAGTGTAGATGGCTTCAGCCTTTAGTAGTGGGGGAACGGGTCTTTGCCCCATGTCTGCGATTAGGGGGCTGTTTGATATTGTCGGCATTCCCTCTCTCAATAAACATAGTTTCTTTAAACATCCCACTAACCATTTTCTCTCCATAGGTAGTTGGAATGTGAGGACTCTGCACAGAGCTTTTTCTCTTGATGTCCTCACACAAGAATTCCACAGTTATAATTTAGATATTCTCGGCTTGCAAGAGACCAGATAGACAGATAAAGGTCAGATTCTTAAAAATAATCTTAAATTTCTCTTTTCAGGGAGGGACGACAATAAGCATCACCAAGGTGTGGGTCTGCTTCTCAGCAGACACGCTAGCGATGCTCTTCTAGGATATGAGTGCATTAATGAAAGGTTTCTTACAGCAAAATTTCAGACAAGCGTTAAAGACTTGAATGTTATCTGCTGTTATGCCCCCACTGAGGATGCCGATGAGGATGAGAAGGATAGGTTTTATGAACAACTTCAGGATATTTTGAATTCTGTCAAGAAAGGAGATATTACCCTTGTTCTTGGTGACTTCAATGCCAAAGTTGGTACTGACTCTGACCTTTGGGGAGGAGTAATAGGCCCTTTTGGTATTGGTAGCTGCAATGGCAATGGGCAACATCTCCTACAGGTAAGTAAACTCAATGGATTCAGAATAACTAACACTTATTACAAACACCGCGACATACATAAGTACACATG
Source organism: Ryuthela nishihirai (assembly GCA_038380435.1). Lineage (NCBI taxonomy): Eukaryota > Metazoa > Arthropoda > Arachnida > Araneae > Heptathelidae > Ryuthela > Ryuthela nishihirai. Next base: position 24,390,432 of record JAWZYU010000002.1, read on the forward strand.
GGTTTCACCTGATGGGCTGCATAAGAATATGATTGATTACATATTAATTAACAGCAAATGGGCTAGTTCTGTTAGGAATACCAGGGCATATAGGTGAGCTGAAATTGGATCTGACCATTACCTTGTTAAAAGTGTGTTGCAACTTAAACTTAAAAAGTGTTGTGCTAGGGTTAAAAAATTTACTTTTAATACTGAAGCTCTGAAAGATCCAGTTATGGCCAAAGCTTACCATGATAGGTTACTTAGTCATTATGACAGTCATGGTTTGCTTACTACTGAAGTTGAGGAAGAATGGGATCATTTTAAACAGGCCTTTTTGGACACTAACAGTACTCTTTTAGGAAAAAAGGAGCAGAAGAGGCAAAATTATCTGTGATAAGGCACTTGAGCTTATTTCGGAAAGAAAGAACTGCAGGAATGCCCTTAATCAATACCCTACTAGTCCTAATAGAAAGCATTACAGAGACCTTAATAAACTTGTAAAGGATCAGTTAGCTGCTGATAAGAATCTTTGGCTTGATGGTTTGGCTGATAAAGCCGAGGAAGCAGTTAGACAGCACAACAGCAGAGAGCTGTACCAGATAGTTAATGTTTTGTGTGGTAGAAAACGGACAGGCATACAAGGATTGAAGGATAAACAAGGTAAGGTTATAGAAGGGGAGGATTCTGTCATGGCTAGGTGGGCTGAGCATTTCAGTGATGTTCTAAACAATGTAGTTAGTTCTACTCCCATTGTTTGCAATGATGATAGATGCATTGGTGGCTTTAATGTTGGCCCTATAACAGAATCTGAAGTTATTTTGGCTGTTTCTAAACTTAAACTTCATAAATCCCCAGGGGTAGATGAAATTACTACGGAAATGCTTAGAGCTGGGAATGTTTCGGTTACCACTTGGATGACTGAAATTCTGAATATCTTTTATGATAAAGGCATGGTTCCTAAGGATTTTACCAGAGCTATTGTTATCCCTATTTTCAAAAAAGGTGATCGCAGTTCTTGTGATAACTAAAGGGGTATCAGCCTACTCTCTGTTCCAGGTAAAGTTCTTTCCATGATTGTGCTTAATAGAATTAAGAATCTGGTTGACAGTCAATTGCGTGATGAGCAATGTGGATTCAGAAGTGGTAGGGGATGTGTGGATCAGATATTTTCACTTAGGCAGATTCTTGAGAAATGTTTAGAGTTTCAGAAACCTTTGGTTGCTAGCTTTGTTGATTTCAAAAAGGCTTTCGACTCTGTTGATCGTCATAATTTGTGGTTGATTGTGAGATCATATGATATACCAGACAAGTTAGTTAACATTATGAAAGCTCTCTATAATAACACTGAGTCGTGTGTGAGAGTTGGTAAGGCTTGTAGCAATTGGTTTAGCATTACTTCTGGTGTTCGACAAGGGTGCATTTTGTCTCCTTTTCTCTTTAGCTTGGTTATTGATTATGTTATGCGAAATTCACTTCAAGGGAAAGATTTTGGCCTTAAATGGGCTGGAGATACGAAAATTTCTGATTTAGATTATGCTGATGATTTAGCCCTTTTGGCAAATGATGTTGATGAGATGAACTCTTTCATTCGAGCTGTTGATGAGACTGGTAGTAGAGTAGGTTTGGTTATAAACAGAGAGAAAACTAAAGTGATGAAAATTGGTTAGGCAGGCTGTGATTCAGTTAATCTGAATGGTTGCAGTCTTGAGCAGGTGTCACAGTTTAATTATCTTGGGAGCTATGTAACAGATAATGGTGATGTGCGGCATGAGATTAACAGACGAATAGGGATTGCTGCCGGGACTTTTAAGAACCTATGGAGAGTGTGGAGAAATAGGCGTATACACCTAAAGACTAAAATTAGACTGTATAATAGTTTGGTTCTTTCTAGGGTTAGTTATGGTAGTGAAACTTGGACACTTTGTAAACAAGATAATAGGAAACTAGATGCTTTTGATTCCAGATGCTTACGCAGTATCTTGGGCATTAGGTGGTTCAACTTTGTAACTAATGATGAGATTAGGCAAAGGAGTTGGCAACCTCCTTTAAGCAGCATATTGTGCAGAGAGAGACTCCATTGGTTTGGCCATGTTGCCCGTATGAATAATTATAGATTGGCGAATAGGGTTATGAACAGTGTGCCTAAAGGCCTCAGAAAGAAGGGGAGACCTAGGATGCGGTGGGCAGACAATGTCAAACAGGACCTTGTTAGAATTGGTGTGCAGTGGCCAGATGCAGTAGATGTAGCTCAGGATAGACTTGCTTGGAGAACTAAATTGCACGGTCTGGTTGGACCTCCGTAGCCCATGGCTGCTTGAGGATGATGATGATGATGATGATAGAGAATTAAATTACTTTACTTTGGAAATAGTTTTTTTTTTATAGAAAAATGCCCCTAAAAATTAAAATTTATTTTCAGCGATGTTTGTTTGATCAGTAATTAGATATTTAGAGTTATGGACTATTAACCACTTAGATCTAATTTTCTATATACAAAATCTTAAACACTCAAAAGTAAATATATTTTCACATAGTGCAGAATTTCATATTGTTTGTATAAACATTTAGCAGCAATGTTATCTGATTTAAAAATTTATTACATGATTATTAAAAATAATAATTGTTATATTAAACTAACCATTTGTAGAAGTTTATGTAATAATACCTTCAGTCAGAAAGGTGACAACAGAAAGCTTGAACAAGCCGCATGGCTAAGTTGGGGCAATAAATCCTGTTTCTGTTTGAAAAATTGCCATCCTGTTTATATTAAATACTTGCATGACTTGATCAGAAAATCCTTATATGCTCATAATAACTGTTCAGAGGGTTTTAAGCTATTTAACCTACTGGTGTGAAACCTATATACCATTTATCATCATCGTCATCATCATCAATTTTGAGTATATAATAGTACACAATTTATTATTATTTTTTTTAATTAAACTTCTGATATCTTTATTGTAGAATAATTAAGAAATTTTAATTCTTACTAGTTGACAGTATTCTAAAGTGCTTATTCACATTTCAGAATTTTTCCTCGTTTTTAATAATTTATTCCAATTACTGAAGAACTAGTTTGGTACTGCTCTGTATGTATAATTTAAGACTCATTTGTTGTCTTTAAAGTGTTTTATGGAACTTTTTATAGTTCATAAAGTTTTTTATTGTTACCTAGGCCAGATTCTATGCACCAAGTACAATTTTTATTGATGAAATAGATTCTCTTTGCTCACGAAGAGGATCAGATTCAGAGCATGAAGCTAGTCGACGTGTAAAATCAGAGTTGCTTATTCAGATGGAAGGTAAGTTTTCTAAAGTGCAATTACCATAATATTTAGGTTAATATTTAAGAATTTGAGATACCAGAAGCCAAGATATCATTTTTTAAAATTGGAGTTATATGATCTTTCATTTACCTTAAATGTCTATTGTATTTTTTTCTTCAGAATTAAATATCTCATTTGGTACAATTTATTTTTGTTTGTTATTTTAGGTTAAAATTTTAAAGTTGAATATTAAATTGAAAATTAATTCTCTCATCTGGCATTCATTGTTAAGAAGGGGCATTTTTTAAACATTAATATTTTGTTAGAACCATATTTACGTAGGTACACAGTGCAGCAAGAAAGTAATAAGACAAAAATGCAATTAAAATGAGGATAGTATGGATGCACTAAAGTATCTCCTTGGTAGTCCTGTTAACTGTAACTAGTTGGGATTGCATTGTTTCACATGGACATGCTTTGTGCATCATGCATTACTGTGCTGTCAGAAACCCATCAATGGAACAATTATGCCAACATCAAGTTTTGTGTGAAGCTAAGGAAAAGCCCCACTGAAATACTTGAAATGTAACTTACACAGCTTATGAGGATGAGGATCTGTTGAAACTACACACATTTCAATAGTTTAAGTATTTTCAAGAAAACAGAGAGGATGTGGAAGATGATCCTTGCAGTGGATAACCAAAAACCTCTTCCAACCCAGAATTGGTGGACAAAATGTACAACGTACTCACAAGAGATCCTTGATTGACACTCTAAATTATGGCAAGTGAACTAAATGTGAATAAGGAATTGATAAGGTCCATAATTACCACAGACTTGGGTAAGAGATTTTTTTTGCAAAGTTGTGTTTCACTCATTTGCCCCACAAAAAGAACATTGCAGTGACCTTATCACCATTTCAAGCATTTTTCTCTTACTAAAAATAGAAATATAATATTCACAAATGTCAACACTTCTAATTAAAATGAATTATAAATATTTTCTATAGTCAATATATTGTTTTCTACTTAAGTTTTTTTTATATATTTGTTGTTGTGTACTACCTTATAATTTTAATAAAGAAATTAGTATTAAAGAGCTGCTGTTAAATATTTATACACTTCCACTTTTTTTTTCTCAGAACTTCTAAATATTATTGCACATATTTCAGAAATTATTTTTCCAAGAGCAAGAAACTCTTCCTGTACCTAGAACTCCTAGTGTGGCTGCTATGCTCTCTTTCACGGAAATGCCATAAATGTAATAAGTACTGAAGTATTAGATTGGTGCAAAAATAATGGCCATTTTTAAACCTCAACTTCAACAAATCATAATTCAACTTATAATAGACTTTATTAATCAAAATAAAAACCATCAGAATCTACACATTTTTGCCAATTATTATTATGTTTATGTCATTTTGATAAAATCCAGAGTTCTAGAATTGATAAATTCTTTGAAGATGCTTTCTGTTGCCTTGTTAAAGATAGAAAGTTGTCCAAATGCTAGAAAAAGTGGTAATCTGTTGGTGACATTTCAAATGAATGTGGTGGATGGGGCAGAATTTTGTAGCCCAATTTGTTCAACTTCTGGAACATCATTTGTGCAATATGCAGCTGAGCATTATCATGGGAAAGAATAGCACCTCTCATGATAAATATCATCAGAAAGAATAGCATCTCTCATGATAAATATCTACCACTACCAGTGGTAGATATTTATCATGAAACTTCTGGTCTATTTCCCCGAGTTTATGACAATACTTCTCTGCAGTGATAGTTTCACCTAGGTTCAAGTAGCTGTAGTTAATAATGCTGGCCACAGACCACCAGTCACCATAGCATCCTTTTGGGCAACTTCTCTTTGGGGAAACATTTTAGTTCTTCATTGCATTGATCATCTCTAGTTGTCATACAGAATCCACTCTTCTTCAAATGTCACATCCAGTCAAGAAATGATCATTTTGGTTGCACGAAAGCAGGTGGAGAACACACCTATAATGACTTTTTTGTTTTATTTCATTCATATTGTGCAGAATCCACTTATCAAGCTCCTTCACTTTTCCAATTTAATTCAAATGCCAAACAACAGTTGTGTGATCAATGTTTAGCTCTTCCACAATCTCATGGTTTTATGTGGGTCTGTTTCAATAATTGTCTTCTATTGGTCATTGTCAATGGCAGGAGGATGTCCTCAACTTTCCTCATCTTCAAGGCTTGTATCTCCACTATGAAACTTTTTGAACCAGTGCTGCACTGTACATTTGGAAGTGCTTCCGTCACCCCATGCTTTGACAATATTATTAGTTGTTTGGGTTGCATTGTGGCCAAGTTTGAACTTGCAACAAAATTATACACAATTCCTTTTTTCCCAATATTGAGATGACTGAAAGTAACAAAAACGAAGCTTTTTAAAACAGTGTTAGAATACAATGAAATCACAATGCAAATATCATAAATTTAATAAAACACTGTAGCATTGTATATAAAAAAATAAAATAAAATTTAATAAAACTCTGTAGCACTGTATATATAAATAAAATATTTATATACAAATAAAAAAAATTTGTATATAAATAAAATGCTGCAGGAATGGAGCAGTATACTCCAACATTAATGGTAACGTATTGTTGGGTATATGTAGGGGGAGGGGGCTCCAACATTAATGGTAACAAGACTTTACAGTGGGTGCCAAAATGGCACATCAGATGTGTTTGTCTATATTTCGGGTACAGTTGTATCTCCTTAGCGTAGAATGGAATGGAATAGAAATGATTTCTTTCATCAATCATGGTTGCTGTTCATGCATGAACTTATTCTAGTACATTAAGGTTGTCATAACAGTTCAGTAAGAGATTTTGTTTGGACAACATAATTGATTTTATAGGTTGCACATGCCATACTTTATGCTGAGGGATCATTGAATTATGACTACCCCATCTTATGTCAATGGGATGATAACTTTGAAGCTCTGTAACTTTTAAAATAAGTGTCTTATGAGAAAATGTGACTGAAGGTAAATTAAAAGTTTTGATAAAGTCTGTCTATCAATTTTTCAACAATATTTCTTTAGTCTTTAATGGTGGGGGTTGCATCAATCAGTGGTGCAGGCTTGTAATCTGCAGTTCCCAGGTTCAAGTTCCATCAGTGCCAGCACTGAGATTTTGCTCTTGAATAATTTCATCCTAACCTGCCCTCAATTAATCCTGCCCTCAATCAGAAAGGGGACACCAGTGTGCTTGGAAAAGCCGATGTCCATCAAATAGGACGTAAAGTTGTGGCCCCTGTGTGCAGGAGAACCATACCCTATGCATGTTAAAGAACATGCTGAATGGCCTTGGACAGGAAGCTTCTCTCTCCTAACCGGTTGTTCAGTGGGTCTCCATCCCCACAACCTTCTTTGAATCCTTGATGTCCTTGTGACCAGACCATTTATCCCATTGTATACAAGAAAAGTGCCACTCAGAGACAGTCCAACTCTCTGGTATTTAAAGTATTTAACAGTAGCAATGTTAGGCAAAAGAATTTACCTTTGAAGTTAATTGGAACAGAAATACGAATTATTACTTACTTTTTGATATATTTGGTTTGACTTAATTGATGAATAAAGAAACATGAAAGCCAATAAAAAATTATTTCTTTATGTTTATTCATTAAAATGAACCTTAATACAATACATTTTGGCCAGAAAAGAAAATATGAAACATACATGAGAAAATTAAAATGGCTTAATTCTTATTGCAAATAAAAATATATAGATCTTCTACTATGGCATATAAACTGACAGGCTCCTGTCAGACCTCTGTGGCAAGCAGCTGCTTGAGGGGGTATTTATTATTTTATTTATTTTATATTTTATGAAATGAAAATTATAAACCCAATGATTTATATAGTCTGATGAGAAGAGTAATGGTATTTGTATTGAGAATTGAAGCATTTCATGCATAGTTGGGGACAAATATCACATTTTAGCTCATTTTCCAGGGTCATTCATATATGAATGGCATAAAAAAATTTATTTTTGAGGGTTTAACATCACAAGTGATAAAATAATTAACATAAAATGACATTTAGAAGTAGAAAAAATTATAATTGGCCCCAGGGAAAATCTTAGTGAAATCAGCTTGGCACACAATGTGTTAAATGGCTACAGGTCGATATAGTGGTCAGCAATATTAAATTTTAACTGTTTAAAATTTAAAAAAAATAATCATACTTAATGGATATTTCTAATCTCATTATTGATAATAGCAAAATTAATAAATATATGTTGCTTTTTCCATTGCAATGATAGAGTGTAAATTTATAATAACATTCGGGTACTTTGAAACTGTTTCCATGTAATTTGCAGAGCTGTAAAAATAATCCTGACCAGCTTTGAAATAATATTGTAGGTATTACTAGTACTGATGATCCTAGCAAGGTTGTGATGGTTTTGGCAGCAACCAATTTTCCATGGGATATTGATGAAGCATTAAGGAGAAGACTGGAAAAGCGAATTTATATTCCTTTACCAAATGGTAAGTAATAGAATGGAAGAGGTCAAATACACATTGGCTAATATGTTTGGTTGTAAGCAAAAGAAAATTAGCTTGAATCTCAACCATTTCAGAAGACATGGATGTCTTTATAGCTGTTCTTGTTGAAATTAGGCTTTTTCACAGTTGTATCTACAGAAATTCTCATGAAAAAGATCCTGTTAGATCTCCATGAAAAATGATTCAATAGAATTTTTTTTTAATATTAAACTATTTTTGGTACATGATTTAAAATTGTGATGATCTAATAAACTTCATAAGTGGTATTAGTAATATCATGAACAACAAGGAGCAATATTGGATATGTTGAACAACTCATTCTTGCAGACAAATGTGGGAATATTCAATTCTTGTCTATGAAGATGAACATGTCAATACAGGCATTATGGAATTGTGCATGACAGACTGGGCTCTCAGAAATTATGTGCATATTAGGTTCCAGACAACTCAATGAGTTGCACACTTTGCATGATAGCCTGCAAACCTATAGTGAAGAGACTCCTTTCTTAAGAAAATTATCATGAGCTCTCAAGAAGTAGAATTCAGTAGTAAAACAAAAATGTTTATATCTTTAATGTTATATTATTCAGATACACTCAAGAGGTAAGGTAAAGTAGTCCTAGTACACACTTTTTATTTTCCATATGTAATTTTATTGTGTTTGGAATAAATGCCTCATCATAGCAAACTTTGCCTTATAAAAAACCTTTTAGATTTTTCCAGTATAGTTTTTGAAGCAAAGTTTTAGTGTAAGAGTATAATAATTTTTTCTTATAGTATTTGTTAAGTACTCTATAAAGGTGATTGCCTGGTTTTTTTAAAATGTTGGCTTTCCCCTATAATTAAAAAAAAAATTTAGGCTTATTCAAATTTCCACTGCCTGAGTTTACTTGTAAAATCCTTATTAAAATATGAAAAAAAAAAATCAGTTTTCAGAAATTTCATTTACTTAATCGGCCACTTCTACTTTGCAGTATTGGTGTGTAACTGTTTGTTAATTTATTTCATTTGTAACACAAAATATTTGAATTTGGTGTAAGTTGTTTTTATAGCAGTGGTATATCATAGATCACATTTCTAATATATATATACACCCAGCTACTGGGGAAATATTTTTTGGTAACTTTTGTAATAAATAATACTCTGTAAAGAATCTATTATCTGCTTACATTAAAACATTGCTTCAAAAACTACTGGAAAAATCTCAGCAGAAGAAAAAGAGTTTTTGCTCTGTTTTTTGTGAGTTTTGAGAGTGAAGAAAAGTGAGTTTTGTTTATTCAGAATAATTTTTATTGAACTAAGATAAATCTGCCTTAAGGTTGCAAGAAAGTAGATGATTGTAAAATATTTATGATATAGAAAGGGCAAAATTAACTAATCATTATTATTTTTGCTGTATACACATACAGTCCACCTCCAGAACTTATATGAATAATAAATATTATGATATATAATGTTATGAATAATAAATTTTTAACTTTTAAGAAGGTATTCTTATGGTTTGTATAGTTATAATTTGTTATCCTACAATTTCCTTTTATTAGTGAATAAAGAAAACCAGAGTTAAGAAAACCCACTTGTTGATGCAAGAGTAATAAAAAACAACATCAAGGATAGGTTTCCAAAAATCACAATGCTAGACAATATACTATTTCCCATAAAAAATAACTAAAATGCACAAGATGGGGAAAATTGTAGTGCCAGAACCTATTAAACATTTAACAAAAATTATACACCATACAATTAAATTTTTAAGCAATAATAATAATTAATATTTGTGAAAAATAATACAAAATGGAAAATATACAGTAGTATGTATTTATAAAGTAAAATGCTTGCAAAATATTAATAAAAAATACTACTAAATAATGCTAATAATAAATGTTTGCATATTATGACGTAAGAATTTCACATCCTTGGGGAGAATTTTGGTGATTACCTGACAAAAGTGACATTGACTTGGCTACTAACAGTTGTTGGGGTGGTGGACAAGGAAATAATTCTCCAAAGTCTGCTGAACAGCTTTCTTCATATAGATTGCTGTGTGTGTTTTGTAAAATATAGAACAGAAAACTGCAAAGCATTTTTCCCTTTTCAAGAAAAGCTGTCTTTTTATTCCATATCACAAAATATGCCACAAAAAAATTTGGCCTCAAAAAGTATTTTTATTTTATGCTATCGTAAAGGTTATAGCAAAAGGTATACCTTCAAAATCTTTAACAACTGTTGCACATATTTAGAAATAAAGTTAGCTTAGAAATAAAGTTAGCAAGTATTAAAATTAATTTTAATGTTTTTTAAACAGAAATGTACGTTTCTTAACATGTCAAATTTAGGAATAAAGTCGATTTTCAACATTTGTTACAATATTTCTCCATTTTGTGATACTGTGAGTTGCTGCTGACTTCCACTACAGTTGCATTTACCACCAGGAAAATGATACAGTTGCAAAGTTTTAGGCGATGAAATAGAAATGGGTTATAATTTGGTAACAATGCAACTCAAATGGGTTATAATTTGCTAACAGTGTAACTCGGAATGACATAATGGGGTGTTAATTCTGTTCAAATAATTGTATATAGACAGAATGTAAAAATTAAATATTCATTAATAAATACTGAAATGTTATAAATAACTTCTTATTCATCTAATTTGTTTCAGCTGAAGGTCGTGAAGCTCTTCTAAAAATAAATCTACGTGAAGTAGAAGTTTCTCCAGAATTAGATGTTGTTGATGTTGCCAATAGCTTAGAAGGTTACTCAGGTGCAGATATCACAAATGTGTGCAGGTACATTTTGAATCATTTATATGAAAGTGTACATATTCAAAGTAAAGGTACAGCAAATGTTAATGAAACTATGCTTATGTCTATATATATGCATGTGCACACATTAATTCATGGTTTTTTAATCAGGTTTAAAAGTAATAAGATCTTGCTCATATGATTGGTAAAGATAAACTATTATATTCCATTAATAATTGTGTAGAGATGACTGATAAGTACTTTATTGAATTTCTCTAATCATGTAGTTTGGATTCATGCATACATAATCTAAATTTACTTTGCTATGCATGTTATACTTCACTAAACAAATAATTGTAAAAAAAAATTGAAAATTTGTAAAACTCCATTGCTATTAATTTACTTGGCTTAGCCTTTAAAATATTCCATGACTTGTCATGAAGGCATTATCAATGGTATCAATTTATCAGGTAATGTGATAAATGAGTTCATTAAGAATTGAAATTAGTTTGTTCATTCTCTTGTGATTTGTATTACTTAAATGAGGTAGTTTTACTTAGTTATTTCTTTACTCATTAAGTAAGCTGGAAATAAGCTTGTTGTTGTATCACAATAGATAATAAATAGCATAGTATGCATATATATAAAAAAGCATTTTTCATTATATTGAGAACTTTCATTTGGTTATATTTTTAGGTCTTTTAACTCTTTAAAACTTTAGTTAATATACAATTAATTTGGAAAACAAACACTATTGTATACCAGCTCAATTCTTTTTTTACCTCATTTCAAAAAAAAAAAAGTGCCGAGATAATGTTTTCACTGTATCTATCTGTCTGTAAACATCCAACATTTTTTTAGAGATAAATGGAAAAAAAAATTGGGGTTGAATAGTTACTGATGAAATATTACAATTCACACTTTCTGAATCTTCAAAAAGTTTAAAATATGCCCTCTATCAATGGAAAAAGTTGAAAATTGCAAAATTTTAAATGAAGATTGCAAATGATGTATTTATGCTAAAAATTTCAAATTTTGGTGGTGGAATGTAAAAGGCCATAAGATTTCTATTGGCAACAAGTTGGCCCCTTACCCTTTTTTTGGGGGGGGGCAACTTTTTTGTTTTTAGAGATAAATTAAAAATTTTATTTTGGGTTGAATAGGTATTGATAAAGTATTTATGATTTGCACTTTCTGAATTGCCCAAAGTTTAAATAGCACCCTCTAATGGTGGAAAAATATGAACATTGAAAGTTATAAGCAAATATTGCAACAGTGAACCGGCCAGGCCTAGCATCTAATGTCCGACCCCACCTCCTCGTGGTGCAGACCGTTAGTACCTTTCAAAAGATATACTCTCTTGTGGAATGGAAGGGGAGGGCTGCCAGATTAGTGTGGCCTACTGATCTGGACAACTATGGCTACTTTTCTTTTTTTTTTCCTACCCTGCTGAGGAGTGGTCAACCACACAGGGTCCTGGTGCTGACCATATAAACCCACTGGACTGGACAGATATATGACTATGAGCTTGATTATGGATCCTGATTTTGCTGCACTGGTGGGCTTCTGTGGAGGGAAAATCTTCCGCTGTGTTTTCTGTTTTTTGTGGGTTGACAACCCCAAGTGAATAGATTCACAGGATATGTTTATCAGCTGGTGGATAATCCTGAGCAGAGGTCATCTCAGGCACCTGAACTCTTTGCTTCTATTGGCATCGTCAAATTCTACATTGGAGGAAGTATTCCAGTGTAGATGGCTTCAGCCTTTAGTGGTGGGGGAATGGGTCTTTGCTCCATGTCTGCGATTAGGGGGCTGTTCGATATTGTCGGCATTCCCTCTCTCAATAAACATAGTTTCTTTAAACATCCCACTAACCATTTTCTCTCCATAGGTAGTTGGAATGTGAGGACTCTGCACAGAGCTTTTTCTCTTGATGTCCTCACACAAGAATTCCACCATTATAATTTAGATATTCTCGGCTTGCAAGAGACCAGATGGACAAATAAAGGTCAGATTCTTAAAAATAATCTTAAATTTCTCTTTACAGGGAGGGAGGATGGAAAGCATCACCAAGGCGTGGGTCTGCTGCTCAGCAGACACGCTAGTGATGCTCTTCTAGGATATGAGTGCATTAATGAAAGGTTTCTTACAGCAAAATTTCAGACAAGCGTTAAAGACTTGAATGTTATCTGCTGTTATGCCCCCGATGAGAAGGATAGGTTTTATGGACAACTTCAGTATACTTTGAATTCTGTCAAGAAAGGAGATATTACCCTTGTTCTAGGTGACTTCAATGCCAAAGTTGGCACTGACTCTGACCTTTGGGGAGGAGTAATAGGCCCTTTTGGTATTGGTAGCTGCAATGGCAATGGGCAACGTCTCCTAAGGTAAGTAAACTCAATGGTTTCAGAATAACTAACACTTATTACAAACACTGCGACATACATAAATACACATGGGTTTCACCTTATGGACTGCATAGGAATATGATTGATTATATATTAATTAACAGCAAATGGGCTAGTTCTGTTAGAAATACCAGGGCATATAGGGGAGCTGAAATTGGATCTGACCATTACCTTGTTAAAAGTGTCTTGCAACTTAAACTTAAAAAGTGTTGTGCTAAATTTAAAAAATTTACCTTTAATACTGAAGCTCTGAAAGACCCAGTTATAGCTAAAGCTTACCATGATAGGTTACTTAGTTATTATGACAGTCATGGTTTGCTTACTACTGAAGTTGAGGAAGAATTAGGCCATTTTAAATAGGCTTTTTTGGAAACTAACAGTACTCTTTTAGGGAAAAAGGAGCAGAGGAGGCAGAATTATTTAAGTGATAAGACACTTGAGCTTATTTCGGAAAGAAAGAACTGCAGGAATGTTCTTAATCAATACCCTACTAGTCCTAATAGAAAGCATTACAGAGAACTTAATAAATGTGTAAAAGATCAGTTAGCTGCTGATAAGAATCTTTGGCTTGATGGCTTGGCTGACAAAGCTGAGGAAGCAGTTAGACAGCACAACAGCAGAGAAGTGTACCAGATAGTTAATGTTTTGTGTGGTAGAAAACGGACAGGCATACAAGGATTGAAGGATAAACAAGGTAAGGTTATAGAAGGTGAGGATTCTGTCATGGCTAGGTGGGCTGAGCATTTCAGTGATATTCTAAACAATGCGGTTAGTTCTATTCCCATTGTTTGCAATGATGATAGATGCATTGGTGGCTTTAATGTTGGCACTATAACACAATCTGAAGTTATTTTGCCTGTTTCTAAACTTAAACTTCATAAATCCCCAGGGGTAGATGAAATTACTACAGAAATGCTTAGAGCTGGGAATGTTTCGGTTACCACTTGGATGACTGAAATTCTGAATATCTTTTATGATAAAGGCATGGTTCCTAAGGATTTTACCAGAGCTGTTGTTAACCCTATTTTCAAAAAAGGTGATCGCAGTTCTTGTGATAACTATAGGGGTATCAGCCTACTCTCTGTTCCAGGTAAAGTTCTTTCCATGATTGTGCTTAATAGAATTAAGAATCTGGTTGACAGTCAATTGCCTGATGAGCAATGTGGATTCAGAAGTGGTAGGGGATGTGTGGATCAGATATTTTCACTTAGGCAGATTCTTGAGAAATGTTTAGAGTTTCAGAAACCTTTGGTTGTTAGCTTTGTTGATTTCAAAAAGGCTTTCGACTCTGTTGATCGTCATAATTTGTGGTTGATTGTGAAATCATATGGTATACCAGACAAGTTAGTTAACATAATGAAAACTCTCTATAATAACACTGAGTTGTGTGTGAGAGTTGGTAAGGCTTGTAGCAAATGGTTTAGCATTACTTCTGGTGTTCGACAAGGGTGCATTTTGTCTCCTTTTCTCTTTAGCTTGGTTATTGATTATGTTATGCGAAATTCACTTCAAGGGAAAGATTTTGGCCTTAAATGGACTGGAAATACGAAAATTTCTGATTTAGATTATTCTGATGATTTAGCCCTTTTGGCAAATGATGTTGATGAGATGAACTCTTTCATTCGAGCTGTTGATGAGACTGGTAGTAGAGTAGGTTTAGTTATAAACAGAGAGAAAACTAAAGTGATGAAAATTGGTCAGACAGGCTGTGATTCAGTTAATCTGAATGGTGGCAGTCTCTGAATGGTCACAGTTTAATTATCTTGGAAGCTATGTAACAGATAATGGTGATGTGCGGCATGAGATTAACAGACGAATAGGGATTGCTGCCAGGACTTTTAAGAATCTATGGAGAGTGTGGAGAAATAGGCGTATACACCTAAAGACTAAAATTAGACTGTATAACAGTTTGGTTCTTTCTAGGGTTAGTTATGGTAGTGAAACTTGGACACTTTGTAAACAAGATAACAGGAAACTAGATGCTTTTGATTCCAGATGCTTACACAGTATTTTGGGCATTAGGTGGTTCAACTTTGTAACTAATGATGAGATTAGGGAAAGGAGTTTGCAACCTCCTTTAAGCAGCATATTGTGCAGAGAGAGACTCCGTTGGTTTGGCCATGTTGCCCGTTTGGATAATTATAGATTGGCGAATAGGGTTATGAACAGTGTGCCTAAAGGCCTCAGAAAGAAGGGGAGACCTAGGATGCGGTGGGCAGACAATGTCAAACAGGACCTTGTTAGAATTGGTGTGCAGTGGCCAGATGCAGTAGATGTAGCTCAGGATAGACTTGCTTGGAGAACTAAATTGCACGGTCTGGTTGGACCTCCATAGCCAATGGCTGCTTGAGTATGATGATGATGTACTTATGCTAGAAATTTTGATTTTAGAATGTGAAGGTCATTAGGTTTGCATTGGCAACAATAAGTTGCCCCCTTACACCTGTGCTGGGTGGGAATTCTATTTTGGTTGAATTGGTACTAATGAAACATTATAATTTGCATTTTCCAAATCCTTGGGTAGTTTTAATTTCATCATTAGAAGGCATTGAATATGGAAAAGGCAAAATTTTTAATGAATATTGCAAGTGATTTATTTTTGGTTGAAATTTCAGTGGTGAGTGTCAAAAGATATTCCACTGACAGCAACAGTCTACCTCCTTTTCTGCACCCTGTCCATGGTCAGTAGGGGACACCAATAGGCTTGGAAAGGCTGCCGTCCATCGGATGGGCGTTAAGCCATGGCCCCGTGTGCATAAGAGCCATACCCTGTGCACGTTAAAGAACACGTTGGATGGCCTTGACAGGAGGCTACCATCTGTCTCCCAACAGCTGTTCCTCCCCCAACCTTCTCTGAGCCTTCGGGGTTCTTGTGACCTGGCCATTTAGTCTGTGGTGTGCAAAAAAGTGCCACTAAGAGGTAGAACAACCCAACCCTGCCTCCTTTTCTCAGAGGGGTGTGAGAAAAACAATCTAATTTAAAGAGTGAAAGACAAATACTTTTTATATTGTTTAAGTACTGATAAAATGCTAATTTACATTTTCCCAATCATCTATTAGTTAAAAGAAAAATTCATTTTATTTAAAAACAAGATTCCCATATTCACCAAGGCAATGTGTTTTTTAGTTGTTAATAACTGATTACTCTGACTCAAAGTGTATTACAATGTTAGAGACAAAAATAATTAAAACTGATCTAAGTCAATGCAATAATCATCATGACCCAAAGTTGGGTTACCCATGGTGTATTATACTAACAAGTTCTTATCAGACCTCTGTGGCAAGCAGCTGTGAAGAGTAAATGTTTTACTCCTGATTTTTGTCATGTTGGATTTAAAATGTAATAGATAATTTATACCTGATTTAAAATCATTTGTAAATAATTTTTATTTTGGCTAGGTGCTTGAAAAGCTGAAAGTGGTCTAGTCCTCCATAGACCTGTGAGAGAGTTGTATTCAAATATTAAAAACTATTAAAGTTATTTGATGTGTATATTATTTTTAATATCATACCCTTTTTTTATGTATGTGGCTTGCCAGATAATTTGAATTTTGAGCTCATGGTCAGCAAAAGTTTGGAGACTTCCTGCTTTAGAATAACACTTAACCCATTGAAGCTATATGTTTGCATTGACATAAATTCAGTCATAAAATCTAATATCGGCATTTCATAATGTGAACATAAAATTTTGTAATTTAAATGTACCTATAAATACTCTAATTACACCTTTAGAAAATTGCAAAGACATATATAGTTGGAACTCATCTTGTATAATACAAAACCTAACTGTAGGTTTTCAGCATTTTTTTTTCTTGTGGTATATTCTTGGTAAAAAAAAATGGTCAGTTTATACTCAAAACAATACATTAATTACAACTTTTCAGATTAGTAATATACATCTTGTTGTGCAGTATGTTTTCACCATTGATATAATTTAAGAGTGTAATAGTATTAAGATGAAACATTATTAACTATTTAAAAGACTTACAGACATATTATTAATTACAATTAGGGATGCTTCTATGATGGCAATGAGAAGGAAGATTGCAGGTCTTACTCCTGAAGAAATCCGGAGTCTCCCAAAGGAGGAATTGGAGTTGCCTGTTAGTCATGAGGACTTTAAAGAAGCAATAAAGAAAATTAATAAATCTGTTAGTAAAGAAGATTTGGATAAATATGAAAAGTGGATGATGGAGTTTGGCTCTACATAATGTTGCTCATTATTGACAGGATATATGCATACCTTAAGTGGACCAAGCATTAAATGTGATGAACTAATTTGCTAATACATAGTTAATGCAATAACATTGAACTATTCACTATTATTTCCAAGTTTCATGTCATTGAAGCAATTTTTGATAGTGGTGAATATATTTATTCTTTAATGCTAATTTTTGGATACTAACGTGATAATGGGGGAAGCAAGCATAGAAAATGTAACAAAAGTTTTACTATTGTTATTCAAAAGTGGTAACTAAGTAGGGTAATATTTAAGTCTTAATATTTAATATTATTTTTGAACTAACAATTGTTTTTAACTTAAGTAAAAAGAAGGAAGCTTAAATATTCCAAAATAAAACTAAATCATATTACTAAAAAAATATAAATAAATATGTTTAAATTATTTCATACATACTTTAGGAAATTCAGAAGAAATTATATAAAATGCTGTAGTAGTTTATTGATAATTATGATGAAAAATATCCAATCTAGTATTTGATAATGGGGAAATTGGGTAATCAAAAAGTGACAAACAATTCAGAGATCTTACTTTGAGGACAGAATGTCCTTATATCTGTGGCCTTTATACGTGCTTGAAGGGAAATGATACTATAAAGTGGAGATAAATAATAATTTTCTGTTATTATTAATAATATTTCATCTTCCATATTTCTTTTAAATATTGTTGGAAGTCAAGATTTAGATAGATATGAGTTTAGATCTTTATCTTAAGTCTCAATTTCCCGTTAAAAAAAAACATCTTAAAAGTTACAGGGCTTCAAATATAGCTTTCCTCTGAAAACTCTGGAAACTTCTTTTGTCTAGGTAGTGTATGTTCATAAAACAGTGTAATAGAATATTTGATACAATTTATAATAGTTTTAAAATCAAACTATGTAGCTGACACCTCAGACCCATCGTTGAACTCACTGGAGATCACTAATGTTTTTGACTCTGTAGGTATAAATAAATATCAGTGGTTTTACACTATGTACTTCATGATGGCAAAATTTATAAATAGCAGCAAATACATTCACATGCACTTAATTAACTAGTAATCAATGCCCAGTCAAGAACATTGTATATACAAAAATATACATTGGTGCTCCAAATTAAAGGATAATGGGCAAAAGTGTGCATAATGCAAAATGGTTTTTAGAAAATACAGTTAAATGTATGGAAAGGTATTGTGGCATGACTAACAGAAAATGTGATAATAACAAAATCATGTAATATGCCTAAGTGCTGCATATGAATGCCCATAATGGAGGTACTGGAATTAGAGGACATGAGATATTAATCAGGCCCAGATCTAGAAAAAAATGTAGGGGAAAGGGTCCGAGAAACACAATTAAGAAAAATGTAGGGATGGGAGCAAGAGACTGGATTTCCAATGCAGGATAGCATTTTACTCCCCACCCTAGCTCCTTTATAGTCTTTAAAAAATTTTTCGAAAAATGCATCAAATGTAAATAGGTTTAATAATTGTTTGCCTCTATTCTTACTAGCATTCTGAAATGGGGAGGCATGCCCTCCTCCCCCCTAGACCAGATAGGGCTACTTTTTTTTTATCTGTCTTTTATATGCCAGCATCCTGGTAACCAAGTGGGTAGCACTCATGCTACTGATCAAAGCAACCTGGGTTTGTCAACAATAAGGTTCTTATCTATACTTGTAGCTGGTAACCAGTGGGTACATTTACCCCCACTTATTTTGTGCTTTGGGTTCCACAACGACTTGCATATTAATATAGCAAAGAAAAGAGCCATTTCTATATTTATAAATTTCTACTATAGATATTGATTCTATCTTTATCTTAATTTCCACATAGATATGAAATTTAGTTTTCTATCATTCAAACCAAACATGGATAATTTTTTATTATGTCTGGATATTTTAACTTGTTTATCTGTCATATATGCTAATGTACCAGTGGCTGAGTGGGTAGCATTGTTGTCTACTGATAAAAGGTACCTGAATTTGAACCTCAAATAAGTTATAATACAGAAGAAAAAAAATTCTTATTTCTGCTGAGGCTTTCTTCACGGATCTCACCTACAGCATATTATACTGTTTTGGAGTAACTTTATGAAGTACACAGTGATATATATAAATACCATTGTGTTTACTAAAACATAAATAAGTAAAAATATAAAAATCCCAATAACTGACACACTTTATTTTTAGCAAAATTAAATCATCCCAAAACAATTAAAATATGGTAATCTTTATGTTATGGAACATTAAATAAATGTTATATATATTATTTTTAATTTTAATGACCATTACTGCAAATATTAAATGCATAAATTTCATTAAATATATTTAAAAGTTAAGGGAATTATTGTACAGATAATAATTTTTAATATCTAACTAGGTCTTTGGAAATTTAGAATAATTTTGGTATCAAAGAAGATTTTACAGATTCTAACTGAAATGCAATCACAATAATGACAATTAAACAAATATAGTTGAAAAGGTTTTTAATGTCACTGATCAGATTATATATTTCAGTCATTAACCAAGTGATCTTATTTTTAAGACATATTATAATTCTTATCTTTCCAAATGTTAATTTCTGAGCTTTTATCAGCTATAAATAAATGCAAATATATTAAATCTGAGTATGTCTGTTATATCAAATAAAATACTTTTTTTCTCTATTTTTTAATGTAAAATATGTAATTTCTTTTGTGGAATTTTAAAATTGCATTTGTTTTTGCTTATATGGACATTTTATATTTGATCCTTTAAAATAATCGATAATAAATCTAGAAATTTCAATTTATAACATGTTGCTGCAGATACCATAATTTATAGCTATAGTAAAAATATTTTAATTGAAATGTAATGGATCTCATAGATTATGATAAGGATCATCACAGTTGGAAGATTGCAATCCACATTTGGGCTGTAAGTGAAATTTAGTAGACACTATGACTCTGCTGAGATTGGGATACTAATGGGTTCGGGAAAGCTGCCATTTTCCAGATGGGATATTAAGCCATGATGTTGGGTATATATCCTGTGCACATTTAAAGAACACAATATCAGTATGAGGTTTTCATCTGTCTCCTAACAGCTATTCAATGGCTCTTGTGCTCTGCTCTGAACTCTTTGTGACTGCCATATAGCCCATTGGGTGCACAAAAGTGCCTCTCAGTGGTAAAACTACCCAATTCAACCCATTGAAATTTTTACAATTTTGGATATTCTCATCTGTAGCTTAATTCATGTAGCAAAGTAAAATATATATATTATGCTATTCTTAAAGTAATGAAAGGGGAATATTATATATAAAAAGAGCCTGAATATGAATATTATCTGCTATATTTTTGTCATATTAACAACATAAGAAGGCTACAATGATAAACTGACCAACATTTATAGTGCACAATGAAGCACCTGTGCAAATTTCCTACTAAGCTTCAAGAAGATTGTTGCGAATATAGTGTGACACCTTGTATATTCAATGTATAATTAATGGCCCTTGGATTATATTGGGAATTGAAGAACAGTTGTAAAGAAATTGAAATATTTCACTGAATGTTATGTTATAATTGAAATTATTTTGCCAAGGAAAATATCACTCTTAGTTTAATGTCGATATCAATTTTTAGACGAAAAATTTATTTTCGTCAGTGGGATATGAACCCATAACCTCCTAATGACGGGTTCATATCCCACTCGACTCAACCTCCTAATGTTGTGGGTTCGTATCCCACCCGACTCGACAATATTTCCTCTAAAAAATGATATCGATGTTAAACTAAGAGTAACACTTTCCTTGACAGTTGAACAAAAAAAGGCCGAGAAATTTCTTCAATTTATGAAATTATTTTGCTTCACACCAGATTTTAATCTTGAATTGTTATTTCTTTTATAGCATTTATATTCGTATTGTTTCTTTTCTTGCATTTTTATTCTATTAAAATCATGTTATGTATGGTGACGTATAAAAGGCAACTGCGCTGATGTTAAAAAATAAAACAAGCATTCAACAGCATAAATTCTAGCTCATTTTGATCTATTTAAGTATTTTTTTTCATAGAATATCAAACTGACGAGCTATTTGTTGGAAAAGTTTCCCAATATTTAAAAATGCACCCATATAATTAGTCTAAATTTAATTGAAAGATTCACTGAAAATTATGGAAGCAAAAACTATTTTGTTAAGCATTGTAATTATTCCTCTGTGCATATTTGTTGACAGTCTAATTCAAAAAATATGTCTTGTGTAACTTACTGTGCAAACATTTGCCTCCCTCAGGGAGTATCTGTGTTATTTCTTATAACGTTATTTTGTAACTGTTGAAATTTGTCATACGTGAAATTTACACCAGCCTTATAAAATGTTATGTGTTGCTAGCAGGAACACAACTGGAACAAAGTTTGCATCTGAAAATACCTTTGTAAATATATTATGCCGCTTAGCTAATTGTTAATTTAATAAAATTTTATATTGAATTGTTTACATGCTGTTCTGTGTACCAGTGAGTTCTTTTTTTAAGCTTCTGTTTATGGAAATTCAATATTCAAAGCCCATTATCTCAAAATTCATCAGATGTTTTTTAAACACTCAATTTCTTATCTACAGAAAAAAGAAAGATTTAATATTAACAAGAGTATGTTTCATTCTACCTGCCGTATTCGTTTGCATAGAGTACCATGTTTGAAATAATTAGTTGGAAAAAATTGGTTGTCATGAGTGGGATTCGAACCCGTGTCTCCCAGAAGCATGCTGGGTATCATAACCACTAGACCACCAGAAGCTAGCCATTTCTTCAAAAAAGTGACCTCGTTGAACAAATGGTTATGATGGTCTAGGGGTTATGATGACCAGCATACTTATGGGAAACGTAGGTTAGAATCCCACTAGGGACAACCTATTTCTTCCAACTAATTATTTCAAGTGTTTCTTGTCTACGGGATGTTTTCTTGTAATACTTTATTATTGAGAGTACCATATGTATTTAGCAATAGAGATTGGAAAACTTCATGTAGTAGTTCATACAATTAGAACCTCATTCTTTTTTGCAATCAACTGTTTATGGTACTCAGATATGTGAAGCAGTGACATATAAAAATGCTCGCATATTGAAATTTCATGAAACTGGATATACACCTTAGATCAGGAACGCTAAAAGGTACTTCCAAATATTTTCAGTGCATTTTTGTTGTTTTGTGTATATGGGAAAGGTTTTTTTTTGCCTTGCAAAAACTAGAAAAATCTTGCCTTATAACAATAGGCGTCGCCAGAAATTTTATTTGGGGGGAAGGAAATTTTTTAAAATATATTTGGTTAAAAAAACTTGAATTTTTGATACACCTTTATTATTCATCATAAATTTATTTTTCTGTCAATTTTTCCAGGGAGACGTCAACGCCTAGCATGTAATAGCGTGTACAGATTAATGACTGATTGTAGCAATTTCGGAACCATATAAATGTAACAATACACAGGCTAATTAGTAAGGATGTTGATATTCAAATTTCAAGATAGAAATATTCAGGTCGAGCCTTTCATTAATGAGCAATTTCAAATACAACAGTAATCAGTCGCCGAGTTCGTTTCACTTCAAAGGAAGATAGGGCGCCAGAAATCTGTCATTACCATAGGCTTCACTCATCTCTTCAACAGTCACAGCAGCACTTAGGCCTCGCTTAACAATAACGAATGACATACCGCTGTTCTGTCTGACTCTCTAACATTCTGAACGAACGTCTATAACACTCAACTCGCTGTGCGTGACATCTGACACGTGGAGCCTGCTTCGCAGCTCCACGTGTCAAGGTGTCACGCACAGCGCCGTCTAGTGTTACTTTGGAAAAAGCGCTACTTACGAGTACTTTGAATTAAAAGCTCACCCCTCGTAATTTATGTTTCCCCTAAATTACGTATTTTAATTTTAATGGGTGAACACCACTTCCATGAATATACACAAGATTCAAGTCTTGCACATGGTGTGCAAAAAAGTGCCGCTCAGAGGTAAAACAACTCAACCCAGGTCTTTCAAAACAAAATATTGAGATCAGTGGTCAATGTCCCTTGGTTTGTTATTAATAGGCAACATAAAGACTTTCGCATCGACCACATAGTTATATACTCGTGTTAAATGCATCTCAAAAAGGTTTTTTGGGGCTGTTAAAAATAATCCTAATGAAATTATTCCTTCTTTGCTTAATTATGATCAAAATGTTCTTCTTATCTAAAATGATGGCATTCTGTAAGGAAAGCTACTCGTTTTAGGTCTCTTGTGTATGATATAGGCTATTTTTTGCTTGTGTTTTATGTTAGCCTCTAGGGCCCACCCACGGGTGGTTCACTTGTTATAAGTTTTTTACATATGCCAACTGGGCATATTCTCAGATGGTAATGGGTAATGTTTTACCTGGAACATCGTATATCCATACATGATCTACGAAACTCACTAGAAATATCCACGGTTCAAAATGTGGTTCAGACAACTCACATGACAAGCGAAAGTGAACTTTTAAAGGATATTGAGTGTGAGAATACACAACGTAATGGGACATTTTCATGTTATGTGATTGTGTTCCACAATTTTAAAGTTCCGTATTTTAGAAAACTGCAGAAAAATGTCACAAATGATAAGTTATAGATATAAATCAAATTTATCCAAATTTCTATTTTAAATAATATTCATTTAATATTTAAATAGTTATGGAAGCCGAAATATTAGACAGGAGACGTTGTTACGCTCGTCTAAAAATGTGGTTTAAATATTAAACTAAAAAAAATTACACAAACTTCTAAACTTGTTACTTTAGGAAATGATATAACTTTTGAGGTAAATTCTTATAACTAACAACAGCGTTGTTAAGTGTTTTAACTTTTAGAATTCTTTAAACATTACACAAATATTGCTCAAAAGCGAGATTATGGGAATTCTTTCAAGATTTTGAAAATATTTCCGTGACATTCTGTCACAAAAGGTTTATCTGAAAGTTAAGGAGCTCTGAATCTAGCTTTCCTATCACACAACATGGCAATGTTCTAATACTTTAATAATTTAGTAATTTTTCCATTACCAGAGCAAAAAAAGAAAGGAACAGAAAAGGTTTAAATCTGAAAATGAATAATGAGATTTTTAAATGTTGTTGTACCTAATAGCATGTTGCGCCTCCTTTTGGTTTTCAAAACAGCCCGAATTCGCTGGGGCAGGGAACTTAAAGATGCAGGATGCGTTGTGCAGAAATGTACCCACGTTCGTACCCGGGGAGACCCCACCCTCAAAAATCCGGTCGTCTTTATAAAATCTCAAACCTGTCTCCCTGCTTTGAAATCCAAAACAGTTATGTTTTATAATTTTATTTTAGACCTTTATTTTATGTCTGACACTAAAAATGGATAAAAACAAAAATTGTAAAATCTTATTCCGCATAGAATATCATTTTTAATCTTTCCTGTAAGGTGGAATATTTTAGTAATTGAGAAACCATATTCAATTCTAATTCTCAGACACACACCCCTTCCCGAAATTAAATTATCGGAACCTTCCCAAAACTGCCCCCCAAACAAAATTCTGCTTCTCCCCTGAAACAAACCTGAGTACATGTTTGGTTGTACCATGCAGAAATGATTGTATGAACGAATCGAATGCAGAATGATTGTATGGACGAATTGTATCGCACAGTTGCTGCAAACAGCCTCTACTACCTCATCCCAAAGATTCTTGATAGGATTTCAATGTGGGGACAGTGCAAGCCAATGAATCAAGGAAAACTCGTCGGCATGTTCCTGGAACTATTCGATGACGATATCTGCCTTGTGAGCAAGTGCATTATCATGCTGAATGTGTCCATCCGAATGAGTATAAACTGCAGTCATGAAGGGAAGAACTTGGTCAGCAACGATGTTCAAATATGCTGTGCATTCAGATGTCCTTCAATGAGTATCAGGGGGCCTAACGTGTACTAGGAAAATTCACACTATCACACTGGCCTGTACTGTTGACACCAGACAAGATGGTTCTATGTCCTCATGTTGCTTGCACCAAATTCTGATCCATCAGCATGATGCAAAAGGAACCTCGATTCGTCCAAGCAGGCTACCTTTTTACAGTCCTTAATGGTGCAGTGTCAATGCACCTTTCATGTTCTTCCCTGGCAATATCGTTGCTCGACATAGTCGGCGGCTGTTGTAGCCCATTCACAAAAAGCTCCAATACGTGATGTGTTCGAAGATGACCTTTTGCACACCATTGTTTAATTCTGCTGTGATTTGCCTGGTTGTAGCCCATCTGTTTGCTTGCAAGATTCTCGCCAGTCTCCTTTGACCCTTCTAATCCACGAGCTGCTTTTTGTCCACAGGATTGCCGATCACTGGTAGTTTTTTGCTTTTCACACCATTCTCAATAAACCCTTTAAACGGTTGTGCATGAAAAGCCCTGGAGGAAAGGTCATATGGGAGATACTAGAGCCTAGCACCAACGATCATGCCACGTTCAAAGGAGGGCGGGGGTGGCTCAGTCGGTAGCGCGCCAGGCTCTTAATCTGCAGTTCTCAGGCTCGAGTCCCAGCTTGGTCAGTATTGAGAGTTATCTCCGTAAAATTTCCCGCCCTGCCCACGATCAGTAGGGAACACCGATAGGCTTGGAAAGGCCGCCGTTCGTCGGATCGACGTTAAACCATAGGCCCGTGTGCGGGAGAACCATACCCTGTGCATGTTAAAAACACGCTGGATGGCCTCGACGGGAGGCTACCATCTGTCTCCCAACAGCTGTTCCAGTGGGTCTCCTCCCCCAACCTTCTCTGAGCCTTCGGGGTCCATGTGACCTGGCCATTTAGCCCATGGTGTGCAAAAAAGTGCCGCTCAGAACTAAAACAATCCAACCCAGGTTCAAGTCTCAGCTGGGTCAGCGTTGAGATTTATCTGCGCAAAATTCTCCGCCCTGCCCATGGTCAGTAGGGGACACCGATGGGCTTGGAAAGGCCGCCATTTGTCGGATGGGACGTTAAGCTAGTTTTTTTTAACTAGTTTTTTACACCTACTAACAAATAAAAGGAACTTACTATTAAATAAAGCAAATTGTAACATTTAAATGCCGGCACCCCTGTTAAGTTAGAGCCCCTAGGCAAACCACTGAACCAACCTCCACCTCAGGAAATAGAATGTTAATATATTTCCTATGTAAGTTTTGTTTAATGAGATATAATATGGCCCACTTTCTGAAAGGCAATTTTGGCCAGCTTCCAAGTTTCAGTTGTGCGCCTATTTGCAGACTTAAACAAAAAAGAAATGTTTTCATGATTTCACAAGAAATTAACTAGAGTAACAGTAAAGCTTCTTCACGTTTCAAGCACGTAGCAACAGCCAGGCACTGCACTATCTCTAGGGCATTTCAAGGTTAAGTTCGACTACTGCGTTTTTTTACTTAAGAGCGGTAACTAATCAATTGAGTACTTACAGATATGGAAAAACATGCAGCTCAGTTTAGCCTTGAACTGTAACCCTTAGCTGGCAGCACGTAGAGATATAAAGACTGGTTTTGATGTGTGAGCAAGGATTGCTCTGGTTTTTCGGACGGGAAAAAGTAGTGCAATAGTGTGGGGAGGGGGGAGGCATGGATTCATAAGCAACTGTGATATACAACAAATGCAGTCCTGTGTACCAGAGGAGGGGGTGGCTCAGTCGGTAGCACGCCAGTCTCGTAATCTGCAGTTCTCAGCTTCGAGTCCCAGTTGGGTCAGCGTTGAGAAAAACCGCAAACTCCGCAAAACTCTCCGCCCTGCCCACGGTCATTAGGGGACACCGATGAGCTTGGAAATGCTGCCGTCCGTCGGATGGGATGTTAAACAGTGTCTCCGTGTGCGGGAGAGCTGCGCATGTTAAAGAACACGCTGGATGGCCTTGACGGGAGGCAACCATCTGTCTCCCAAGAGTTGTTCCAGTGGGTCCCCTCCCCCAACCTTCTCTGAGCCTTCGGGGTCCTTGTGACCTGGCCAACCATGAGCGAAATACATTCTATGGGATCATGAAATAGTTTCAAACGAAAGTCTACAGATAGGTTTCAATCTGGACCGGATCTTGCGGGGGGGGGGGGGGTAAAAATTATTAAAAATTTATTTTCCAATAAAATTTTTTAAAGACCTGTGAAAGGGGGGGGATGTTACACTGCATTGGAAATTCAGTCTCTTGCTCTCCCCCCCCCTTCCCCTTACATTTTTCCTACTCAATTGTGTCTTTCGCCCCTACCCTCGATTTTTTTTCTATATCAGGGCCTGTATACAATTGAGCCTTCTTTTACACATCTTCTACCACAATATTAGAGAACTTCCATGTTATGTCAGTAGCGATCTAATTTAGAAGCTCTATGACTTCTAAAATATGCATTTATTAGAAAAATGCGACTGAAGATAAAGTTCAAAATCAAATCCATTTTAAAACTCGATTTTCAACAGTATTCGTCCAGTATTTAAGGAATTATGGAGACTGTAACATTTAACAATAAATTATCTTGTTTAAAAAAAAATCCATAATTCTCTAATATTCAAATGATCATTATGCAAACTTCTAAATTGCATATACACTTTATTAAATGGTTTGAAACAATATTTATTAAGTTTTAATTAATTTTAAAGCTAAATTCTTACGCTAAATTACTTTTGAGAAATATCCTAACTTCCATAGCTCTTTAACCCTTTCACGATTAAGGGAGGGGCGGGAGTGGCTCAGTCGGTAGCGCGCCAGGCTCGTAATCTATAGTTCCCAGGTTCGAGTCCCAGTTGGGTCAGCGTTGAGATTTATCTCCGCAAAATTTCCCCGCCCTGCCCGCGGTCAGTAGGGGACACCGATGGGCTTGAAAAGGCCGCCGTCCGTCGGATGGGACGTTAAGCTGTGGCCCCGTGTGCGGGAGAGCCATACCCTGTGCACGTTAAAGAACACGCTGGATGGCCTTGACGGGAGGCTACCATCTGTCTCCCAACAGCTGTTCCAGTGGGTCCCCTCCCCTAACCTTCTCTGAGCCTTCGGGGTCCTTGTGGCCTGGCCATTTAGCCCATGGTGTGCAAAAAAGTGCCGCTCAGAGGTAAAACAATCCAATCCGACTAAGGGAAACATTTTTCCCATTTTAAAATTGGTGATTGTCGTATTTAATTATAACCTTATCTGCATTTTTTATACAGAATGTCAAAATAGAACGTATGCCGAACGCAATTACGTAAACGGGAACGTTTAGAAAAAAGAACTGTCAGGACGCATAATATATGTACAATGTCCATCTTTGCCTCACTACCAAAAGAAATTGCTTCGCCGAATATCATAATTAGCACATCATTTTGTACCGTAATTTTATTTCATAATTTTGTATTATTTTAGTTAACATTTTGTTCTAATAAACCAATAAATAAAAGACATTGCATAATAACCCTAACTATAATTTGTGTTACCTTTATAGTCCATTGGGAAAAATATTTCCCATAAAATTCCAAAAAAACTACACATTGTTATGTATTTTTCTTACGATATTTATTTATTTTACGTCTAAACAAACTAAAATAAACAGTTACATACTAATATTTACTCTTAGAAACCTTATGGTCCTGAAAGGGTTAAATACTGAACGAATGTTGTTGATAAATCGAGATTTAAATAGATTTGATTATGATCTTTAATTTATTTCGAGTCACATTTTCTCATTAAATGCACATTTTAGAAGTTATAGAGCTTTGAATTAGATTCCCGTTGACATGGATAGTAGGGCAGTTATTTCTCGCCTAAAAGAGAGTGTCAAATAGTATCCGGTTTGGTTGTTTTATCTCTGAGCATCACTTTTTTTGCACACCATCGGCTAAATGGCCAGGTCACATGGACGCCGAAGGCTCAGAGAAGGTTGGGAGAGGGGACCCACTGGAACAACTGTTGGGAGACAGATAGTAGACTCACATCAAGGCCATCCAGCGTGATCTTTAACGTGCACAAGGTATGGCTCTTCCGCACACGGGCCACGGCTTAACGTCCGAGTGACGGCGGCCTTTACCTAGCCCATCGGTGTCCCCTACTGACCGTGGGCAGGGCGGGGAATTTTGCGGAGATAAATCTCAACGCTGACCCAGCTGGGACTCGAACCTGGGAACTACAGATTACGAGCCTGGCGCGCTACTGACTGAGCCACCCCCGCCCCATAAAAGACTATTGTTCGCGGCTTACAAAGAAGGGGAGATTCTCCTCTAAAGATATTTATTTCTGTGATGAAATAGTAGCCTCACATCAAGGCCATCCAGCGTGATCTTTAACGTGCACAGGGTATGGCTCTCCCGCAGCACGGAGCCACGGCTTAACGTCTCATCCGACGGACGGCGGCCTTTCTAAACCCGTCAATGTCTCTTTCTGACAGTGGGCACGGCGGGAAGTTTTTCGGAGATAAGTCTCAAAGCTGACCCAGCTGGGACTCGAACTTGGGGACTACACATTACGACACTGACGTGCTACCGACTGAGCCACCCCCGCCCCAGTAGTATTCGGTAAGCCTTGGTACTCAACTGCATGGCTAGGCTACTGAAAGGAATTATGGAAAAAGTGGCTCTAGAAGGAAGAAAAAAATGCATTTATCTGTACTGCAGATTAAACATGACACTACAAAGAAATCCCTCCCCCACACGATGATCTCGCAAGAAACTACCAATATGATATAGCTTCTGGATGTGTCAATTACGGGAGGCGTTATTCGGCACACAATGTGCAGGTCACAAGGACACCAAGAGCTCAGAGAAAAATTAAGGGAAGGGGATCCATGGACATATGGCAGCCTCCCGTCAAGGCCACCCAATGTGTTTAACGTGTACAAGGTACGGCTCTCCGCACACGGTGCCATGGCTTAACGTCCATCCGACGGACGGCGGCCTTTCCAAGCACACCGGTATCCCCTTTTTGACCAAACAACTGTTTCACGCTAACACAGTTTTCCTTCCGTCTTAGATGTCTTTTAAAAAAATATTCCTGCAAAATATGTGAAATGTATATTTTCTCTTTTTTGCTTCTTTTCGGGCTATTAAAGTCTTAAGAAATGGGGAATGTACTATTTGTTGCCAGATGTTACGACAACGGCAATCCCCGGTTCCGTCTTTCGACACTATCAAGTTAATGGAAAGCAGCGACTACTTATAGTCGGGGGCAAGGCTACACCATATAGATGCATCTCATCCCCGACCTCGTATGGCGAGCAGTCCTATAGAAGAAAGCTCGTCCATCGGTTGAAACCTGGAATTTACTCTGTACCCCGGTTAGCCATGAACAAGGATATGTAGATCCAAGTTCGCTCGGCACCCGGGGTGGAGACTCTTAGTGGGACCCAGACTTTGAAAAAGGCCCTTGCCTACTAGGGCACGACTCCGTTCTGCAGGGCCCTTGAATTGCTCCCCAGAGAGCCTGATTGTGAGGTCTTGGCACCGTCCAACCAGGCCACTAAACCGGTCAGCGATGCCTTCGACCTCGGTTGGTCTTGGCTCTGTCCAACCGGGGCCCATACCGGTCAGCAGTCTTCGACCGGGTGCTGGGCCACAAGCCCCCCCACCACGACAAGGTGGTCCCCTATCGGGGGCGGGGGGGGGAAGAAATGGGGAAATGGGTTTCTTTTTCTCCGCCTCTCCCCCTATCACCACCAAATCCAGCAAGGCAGTTATATATTGTCACAATGGCACACAACATGCCATTGATCACATGTCACAATGATATTTTGTCACAGTGGCACTAACTTTACCGATTTGATCAAAAATTGGAGGAAATATTTATAAGCTGGAACAAATATTATTTTAAATACATATTTTTTCATTAATTACACTATTGAAATAGAT
Organism: Ryuthela nishihirai; assembly: GCA_038380435.1. Taxonomy (NCBI): domain Eukaryota; kingdom Metazoa; phylum Arthropoda; class Arachnida; order Araneae; family Heptathelidae; genus Ryuthela; species Ryuthela nishihirai. The sequence goes on from JAWZYU010000002.1 coordinate 24,421,404, forward strand.
TTTTTTCCATTTATAATCTGTGTGATTAGATAAAAGAAATATTAAATGTAATATTTAGTATAAAGCACATAATATTCAATCAAAGTTATATTAAACCTAATTTTTTCCCAGTTTCCAAAAGAAACAAATAATTAGATTATTAAAATGAATTTTCAATCTGGGATACCTCTGAGCGGTCCTTTTTTTGCACACACTGGGCTAAAGGCCACATCACAATGTCCCCGAGAAGGTTAGGGACCCACTGGACAGCTGTTAGCCTCCCGTCAAGGCCATTCAGCACGTTCTTTAACGTGTAAAGGGAATGGCTCTCCCTCACACGGAGCCACGGTTAAAAGTCCAATTCTACGAACGGCGGTCTTTCCAAACCCATCGGTGTACCCTACTGACCGAGGGAGTTTAAAACAATGCTGGCCAAGATGCGACTCGAACCTTGGAACTATGGATAACGAGCCTGGCGCGCTACTGACTGAACCATCCCCGCCCTAATCTTTAAACTGATTAGCCGAAATATTCATTGAAATTAAATTTGCGAGAAGTAATACCTATTCAACGGGCCCGGACCTAAAATAAATAGGGAGTTTGAGGGGGAGGGAGCAAGAAATTGAATTAAACTCGAGCTGATGACTTTAAAATAAATTTGAAAAATATATGCAATGTATACTTCTTATCAGTGGTTTGCGAAGTCCAAGAATCCCGGGTGGACAGAATGTACATAGACGATGTATGCATATCACATCTCCCAATACCATGGCCAGCATTCCAATCCAAAGTGGATACCATGACCACACCAGAAAACGTTTTCCTGTAAGTATCGTTTGCATCGTTAAAATGAAATCCAAAAATCGTAAGCGGGCAAAATATACTCTTTGCCAACTATAAATTTTCAGGGGGCAGCTGACCACTCTCTTCGCACACCACTGTTTCCTATTTTTTGGGGGGCGGGGGTGGCTCAGTCGGTAGCGCGCCAGGCTCGTAATCTGTAGTTCCCAGGTTCGAGTCCCAGCTGGATCAGAATTGAGATTTATCTCCGCAAAATTCCCCGCCCTGCCCACGGTCAGTAGGGGACACCGATGGGCTTGGAAAGGCCGCCGTCCGTCCGTCGGATGGGACGTTAAGCCGTGGTCCCGTGTGCGGGAGACGTGCACAGGGTACGGGAGAGCCATACCCTGTGCACGTTAAAGAACACGCTGGATGGCCTTGACGGGAGATTATCATCTGTCTCCCAACAGCTGTTCCAGTGGGTCCCCTCCCCCAACCTTCTCTGAGCCTTCGGGGTCCATGTGACCTGGCCATTTAGCCCATGGTGTGCAAAAAAGTGCCGCTCAGAGGTAAAACAACCCAACCCAACCTATTTTTTTTCTCCTCCGTTGCGTTATTAAAACTCTCCGGGAGAGGGGGGGGGGGGGAATTAACTGGAGATTAAAAAAAAAAACCCGGAATAGAAGCATAAACTTTTCCCAATTCTCTGATACCATCGTTATTATTCAATACAATGCGTGCAAATATTTAAACTACTCCGTTGTAAACAACTTCCATTCCCCTCGATCACTGCCAAATTATTTAATAGTCTAAATCACCGTTTCTGACACATTTTTGAAGTCAGAGCCCTTTTAAATGATGACAAATTATATGGCACCCCTGTCCCACGTTACTTTCACATACGTGTTGATATATATATTTAATTTATTCATTATTATATCATGCACAGAAGACCAAAATACACTTCTTGAAACATTATAATTGTTCATTGTGGGTTCTACCTATCATTGTTTAGCTCATTAGAATTTAAAACAGAAATTTTGTAAATATAAATAAATACCCCCTCAAGCAGCTGCTTGCCACAGAGGTCTGACAGGAGCCTGTCAGTTTATATGCCATAGTAGATCTGTGAGGATGGCAGGACCTCAGCAGAAAAACGACACATACATCCATGCCTGCCTTACCCGGGGCTCGAACCCAGGTCCCTTAGATCAGTAGCCAAGTGCGCTAACCACTCGGCCATGGGACGGGAACCCAGGTTCCTTAGATCAGTTGCCAAGCGCACTAACCACTCGGCCATGGGACGGCATTTGTAAATATGCTATTATTAATTCATTTAATTTTAATCCTAAATAATTTGATAGATAAATAATAAAAAATAAAACCATTATTTGTTAAACATAACTTTTTTTTTTTTTTTCCCAAGACAAAAAAAGTTTAATCTTTAACGGGAAGAGTGGCATTGTTTCACATTTTTAAGAAGCTCTCTAATGTTTGACTTAATAGAAGAAAGCTCTATTCGCATGTCTGCTTCTGCATTCTGTTGCAATATTTTGCCTCATAGAGAATGTTCACAAAGAAATTACACACAGTTGTGACACTAGTTCCATTGAAATGAAAACAAATAATATTTAATAAGACATTCGACAGCGAGCACACTTTGAGAGACGCTGTTCTAAATGATAGGGACATAAGTATTTGCATGAATCATTTCTCGCAACAATAATAAAAATTAAATTTTTTGATATGAGAGGGAGAAAAAGATTTCAGTGATTTACTACTCGTCATCCTCAAGCACCCATGGGCTACGGAAGTCCAATCAGACTGTGTAATTTAGTTTTCTAAGCCGTCCCGTGGCCGAGTGGTTAGCGCGCTTGGTTAGTGATCTGGGTGGATGTGTAGTTTTTGTGCTGAGGTCCTGCCATCCTCTCAGACCTTCTACTATGTTTTTTATGGCATATAAACTGATCAGGCTCCTGTCAGACCTCTGTGGCAAGCAGCTGCTTGAGGGGATATTTATTTTTAATTAATTTTATATTTATTTTTAATTAATAATTTATTTTTAAGCATATCTGTCCTGAGCTATATCTGGCCACTACTAAATGTAATATTTTTATTATTTACTTCCAGTTTTTTCTAAATTACATCTAAAATTATACTCAAAATATTTTTTTCGTGGTTAAAAAATATTGATTATATGGAGATGCGAATGTTTCGAAGTTAGTCTTATCTACGGTAACGTTTATAGGGATATATTAAAATATTAGGTATCTTTTTTCTGGTTGGTGTAGAAGAAAATATCTTATAGAGATATGAGAGGAAGGGGGTTCTAAGCTTTCATTACCTTCGAATTAATCATTCATCCCTCTGCTTCTTTCTCTCTTTTACTGGAATAATACATATTTCCCTCTTTAAAGTGAGGCACTAATTGAGGGTGTGTCCCCCGCCAATTATGTTATTCAGGCCCTGCACTTTTAACATCTAAAGAAATGAATGATTACATTTAAATCAATTTTCATTCGGTATTTACTAAATAACTGCTGTTTGTGAAAAAACCTTCAATACGATATGCAGTTACGGTGTGGAGTTAATGATATCACACAACACTGTTGCCAAAACGAATTTTTTATCTCTTAATTTATTTATGCCATTACGAATACGAGACCCATTTTTTTTTATTAGTCACCTTTATAGTCTCTGTACGAGAGGTGTGGAGCACTGGAGCGATTTGATTGCAGGGAATGGATTGCTTGCTTTCTTGCAACCAATTCACTTTGTGAATGAGCCCTTAATTGTGGAGGTGGAGTCAAAACTCAGAGTAGCAGAATCTGCAATGACGCGCACACTCAGATTAGATATCTTTGTAATTGTGAAGTACTGTTAAATATACTTTCTTGAAAGGCATCATTTCATGTGAGATGTTACTCGTTCCACGCAGAAATTTTTGAATCCCTAACAGTTAAACATCACAATGAACCCAGAATGTAAGTACCAATGGGAGCTATTTACATTGGTTTTTAACAGTTTCCAAAATTTGCACTATTATTTTAGATAGTGTCGCACCCAAGGGGAGAAAGAGTGTATGTTTATGTGGGAGCGATATCCCGACGACCCGAAGATTGATGGTTACTAAAATTAGATACTCACGTACCCTTACCTCTTTCCCACATCCGAATTTTCTGGGTATGCAAATGGTTTTAACATCAATTTTAAAATTTAACCACTTGTATGAAAGAAAAGGGGCAGAGACCTGAGTGAAAGGTCTGTTTATGTCTATAGACATGTCAACTTTTGGTTTACAAGTAAAATAAAAAATTCTTTTTGAGTTAGATAAATGTGGTGAAATATTAAGATTCACATTTTACCGAATCTTCCTAATTGTTTAAATATTTATCGTTAGGGAGCTCCAATTTTCTAAAATGCAAAATTTAAACTAATATTGCACACGATCTATTCAAGTCAGAGATTTGAAATTTTGGTGATAGAGTGTGATGCTTCAGAGAGTTAAACTGAGGGCAGCGATTTGTCCCGTTACCTACAAAGGAATGAAAAATTGCAACTTTCTTCAGGAAAAAATTCGAATTTTCACCGTTAGAAAATGAAAAATACAGAAAATGACAAACCTCATTCTCTTTGAAAAAAATATCCTAATGTTCTCAGAAAAGATATGTTACTTTTCTGCTAATAACTCTCAGCTAAAAGTTTTGAACAACCTGGAAAAGTTATTCTTTTCGTATGAGAAAGCATAAAATTCTCTATCATATGATCTGTAAAATTTTGTAGCAATTACATGTGTATAATTATAATAATCTAAATTTTGGAAAACATGCGAGAAATGTAAAGTTCTTATTGGATACTTTGATGAATTACTGTACTTTGAAAATGTTATCAGGGCCGGGTCTAGGGGAAGAAGAGGTTAAGGGGGTTACGCAACTCCCTTTGAGAATGCTAATGACCAGAAAGGAGGCCGAAAAATATTAACATGTAAATATCTGTCACATAATTTTCAAAAAATTTTTAAAATAGCTTAAACGAAGTAAATATTTTATTCCAGAATGCAGTTTTGGCTCAATTTTAGGATCTTGCGGGCGTTGGTAGGAGGTAGTGGTGGTGGGTAGTTCACTATCACCCTAACTAATTGGAAAGCTTCTGTTGAATAATAACAGATCTATCAGAAATGAAAGTTTGTTTCTTTTTTCGTTAACAAAATGGAACCTTTTTTTTCGCGTTTTCTTTGTATTCGGAAGTACATTATTTATTTTTATTAATATGAAATGATGATATTAATAATTCTATGCAATATTGATTAACTTTTTGCCAATCCACTCCGAAAAAAATGCCATTTTTGGGTGAAGAAAGCAACCAAATATTTTTTTTTATGTATGCAATATATAAGACGGAGAAGTATCCTGGAAACTATTCCTAGTTTTAAAAGCCTTTTCAAAGGATATGCCCAACTAAAACTAAAATCACTACTGACCAATGCCAAAGTTAGAGCTAACAACACACAAACAAACAATCATGTCAGCCCGAGATTCGAACCGAGCAGTATAATTGCGAACCAACATGATATCACTGATACAAGGAGATGGGTGGGTTGTTTTACCTCAGAGAGGCACGTTTAATATATATAAAATGGACTAAATGGCCAGGTCACAAAGACCCCAAGAGATCACAGAAGATTGGAGGAAAGGTACCCACTTAACAGCTGTTAGGAGACAAATGGAAGCCTCCCGTTAAGGCCATTCAGCGTGTTCTTTAACAAGCACAGGGTATGGTTCTCCACAAATGGGGCCACGGCTTAATGTTCCATCTGACAGATGGCGATCTTTTTAAGCCTTTCGATCTCCGTTACTAACCTAGAGCTGGGCGTGAAATTTTGTGGAGAAAAATCTCAAACCTGGCTCAGGCAGGACCCCAACATGGAAAGGAACTAGAGATTACGAGACTGGTGAACTACCAACTGAGTCACCCCCCCCCCCCCCCCGTCTCCCATCCCGCGAGGGGCAGCAGTCTGATCATCACTAAAATCAGGAGTGCTCCTTCCGGTCTGCCAGAAATACTAAATGTGGCTAATCAAAAAGAATATTTCCTTTTCGTAATGGCATCCTGCCATCCTCTCAGACCTTCTTCTACTATGGCATATAAACTGACAGGCTCCTGTCAGACCTCTGTGGTAAGCAGCTGCTTGAGGGGGTATTAATTTTTTTTATCTAATGACATCAATAAATTAAGCGATAAGAGAACGAAGTTTTGGTAGCAGTGGTGTGTTATATCACGTTCATTGACTTCAAAACGTGATGGCCCTATCCGACGGAGGTAATATTTATAATTCTATAGGTTCCCTTGACTCACTGAGGAAAGAATGAGGTTTATAGAAGAAAATTCCAAACCAAGCATAATATGATATTAAATGGGGAAATATCAGATCACTAATCTGGAGCAATACCGATTGAGTTCATACGACCTCTACTTTGTTACATAAAAATAGGAGTTCTGGAATGTTAATTAAAAAATTTTTTTTGCTATATATTAGAATAATTATTTTATTTAGGCATTGAACCTATTAATTTCAATTTAATATTAATGTTCAGATTAAATTAAGATAATATTTTGTAATATTAGATTAAATATATAATATGAGCAGTGGTGAATCCAGAATTTTCAAATGGGGGGGGGGTAGAGAGTGGGGGCGGTTTCTTTGAGTTGAATTTGGAGAAAGTTTGTGTCTTGGATTTCTGATTACTTGGGACATTCTTAGGAAATTATACGTTATATTCAAGCTCTCAAAGGGGAGGATTTTGGGTTGTTTTACCTCTGAGCGGCACTTTTTTGCACATCATGGGCTAAATGGCTAGGTCACATGGACCCCGAAGACTCAGAGAAGGTTGGGGAAAGAGACCCACTGGAACAGCTGTTGGGAGACAGATGGTAGTCTCCCGTCAAGGTCATCCAGCGTGTTCTTTAACGTGCACAAGGTGTCGCTCTCATGTACACGGAGCCACGGCTTAACGTCCCATCCGACGGACGGCGGTATTTCCATGCCCATCAGTGTCCCCTACTGACAGTGGGAAGGGCGGGAAATTTTGCGGAGATAAATCTGAACGCTGACCCATCTGGAACTCGAACCTGGGAACTACAGATTACAAGCCTGGCGCGCTACCGACTGAGCCACCCCCGCCCCCTCATATGGGAGTTGGGAGGGGTATACTCCCTCTCACCCTCGAGTGGAAACACTATTGAATATGATATTAATTTTCAAAAAAATTACTATCATGATCCAAACAGACCTCCTTCTGATCTTAAAGTACCATTAGGAAAAAAAAATTATAGAGGACAATTATACAGTGGTTAGCATACCTGATTGCTGGGCGGGGGCGGGGGTGGCTCAATCGGTAGCGCACCAGGCTCGTAATCTGCAGTTACCAGGTTCGAGTCCCAGCTTGGTCAGCGTTAAGACTTCTCTCCGCAAAACTCCTCTCCCTGCCCAGGTCAGTAGGAGACATCGATGGGCTTGGAAAGGCCGCCGTCCGTCGGATGGGACGTTAAGCCATGGCCCCGTGTGCGGGAGAGTCATACCCTGTGCACGTTAACGAACACACTGGATGGTCTTGACGGGAGGCTACCATCTGTCTCCCAACAGCTCTCCAGTGGGTCTCCTCCCCCAACCTTCTCTGAGCCTTCAGGGTCCTTGTAACGTGTCCATTTAGCCCATGGTGTGCAAAAAAGTTTCGCTCAGAGGTAAAACAATCCAATCTAAGTCATGGGTGTGTTTGTGTGTTGTATGATAAACGAGGACAAGCTTCTAAGTTTTCTCTGTTCTTTGCGTAGTGTAGTACAGTGGACCCCCGATATACGCGCATGTCGGGCGGGAAACAACACCCGCGTTATAAGGTGAACCGCGTTATACCGAGCGGCGCGGTGGCGACACAATAAATTTCACACTGTAAGCTTTTCTTTTACTCATCATGCATACAATAATTAAACACTATTCAAAATACATGCAGGAACTCAATACATACACAATTACTCAATACGCTGTAACAATAAAATGCGATACTCACTAACGCCGCACGCACCTGTATAAACATGTTTGAACTTATCGCGAACATCGCCCGCGCTATAACCGAGTGCGCGGTATAGCGAGCAGCGCTATAACGAAGGTCCACTGTATTCACTTTGAAGATTATGCAACAGCAAAATACGATTGATTGATTATGCCCAATGGAATATACAAATATTTAGGCGGATTTTGAAAAGCATTTTTTTTAATCAGAATTAATCTTCAGAGGTTTCATAAATTTCTGTTATTAAAATATATATATATATTTGTTTATCCCAGGACTCAGTGCGATACCTGTAACCAGTGCCGGGGATGGAGGGAGTGCTTTAAGAATGTTAGTAACCGGAAGAGTGGAGAAAAACATTTAACATAATATATTTTCCAATTTTTTCAAGAAATATGTTAAAGATCACTAATACGTAGAGGAAAGGTTTATAACCGAACAGTATTCTAGTTCATTCTGATTCTAGATCCTGGCCTGCCTGTAATATTCAATTTTCATTAAATGTTGTATTCCTAAAGAAAATTAGGGTCTGAGTTACACTTTTTTTGCACACAGTGGTCTAATTGGCTAGGTCACAAGGCCCCAAGGGCTCAATGAACGTTAGCGGAAGGAAACTGACTGAACAGTTCTTAGGCGACAGTGGAAGCCTGGCTTCAACATCATCCAGGTACCCAGGGTCACACCATGGCCGGGGTTACACACGGTATAGCTACGGGGACCATGTTCTTTTTGGAGAAAATAAAGGACAAATCAGAAATTGTTTCATAATAAAAAAAGCAGGTTGCATTTATTTGTTTCACTAAAACTAAAAAGCTTTATAATATTTATTATAAAATATAAGCATGTACATAGCATTTTAATTCATATTATTACTTTATCATATAATATTATTACTTTACATTACATAATCATATTATTACTTTAAAAAATTTAATTTTGATACTTTTCACAAGAATGAACTTTTTTTTTAATAAATCAGGTTTGTGTTTCAAAAATTCATAAAACTGTATGCAATTCATGTCAAAGTTGCATTTGGTATAAATAATAAAAAAAATAAATACCCCCTCAAGCAGCTGCTTGCCACAGAGGTCTGACAGGAGCCTTCCAGTTTATATGCCATAGTAGAAGTTCTGAGAGGATGGGTTTTCAATGTTTCGATTTTTAATTTGGTTTTTTCAGTGGTCCACCTATTGTTCGCTAACCAAAATACTCGTTCAGTGTGGGTATTAGCTCCAGGGAGACATAAGCAAAATTCAACGTTTTTTAAAATGTTTTTAAAAGATACACATGTTTATCTGTGAAATATTTAAAAATTTCAACCCATGTACTGCACGCCAATATTCAATTTACTATTTTAATTCACAAAAAAAGGATAAAATGGCCATTTTAGTAAGAAATAAATCTAAAGACCAGAGAAATGAAATAAAGGACGTATGGTCACCGTAAGTATAACTATCCTGCACAAGGAACCACAACTTAATATCTCATCCGATTGATGACAGCCTTTCCAAGCACATCCGTATCCCCTTTCTCACCGAGGACAGGGTGGAGTTTACAAGCATATCTGTGTCCCCTTTCTGATCGAGGACAGGGTGGAGTTTGCAAGCATATCCATGTCCCCTTTCTGACCGAGGACAGGGTGGAGTTTACAAGCATATCCGTGTCCCCTTTCTGATTGAGGCAGGGTGAAGTTTACAAGCATATCCATGTCCCCTTTCTGATCGAGGACAGGGTGGAGTTTACAAGCATATCCATGTCCCCTTTCTGACCGAGGACAGGGTGGAGTTTACAAGCATATCCGTGTCCCCTTTCTGACCGAGGACAGGGTGGAGTTTACAAGCATATCCATGTCCCCTTTCTGATCGAGGACAGGGTGGAGTTTACAAGCATATCCATGTCCCCTTTCTGACCGAGGACAGGGTGGAGTTTACAAGCATATCCGTGTCCCCTTTCTGACCGAGGACAGGGTAGAGTTTACAAGCATATCCGTGTCCCCTTTCTGATCGAGGACAGGGTGGAGTTTACAAGCATATCCATGTCCCCTTTCTGACCGAGGACAGGGTGGAGTTTACAAGCACATCCGTGTCCCTTTTCTGACCGAGGATAGGGTGGAGTTTACAAGCATATCCATGTCCCCTTTCTGATCGAGGACAGGGTGGAGTTTAATGGAGATAAATCCCAATGCTGGCACCAGAATTCGAACCTGTGAACTGCAGATTGCGAGCTTCACGCTACCGACTGAGCCAACCCCTGCTCCCATAAAGAAAATTAAAACTAATAACTTCTAAAATACAAACTTATTTTATTAAACACTTTGATACAACATTTATTATTAAATTTTAATTAACTTCTGAAGTTAATTTTTGTGGCTGGCATTTTTATCGTTAAATATTCAAACTTCCATAACTGACTCACTTCAAGAGAATCTGAGTTTGAATCTGAATAAGTGGTATTTACTTTCTGATGTTAATTCTATTTCTACTGAAGTCACTCCTTCTTCTATAGTACAAAATATATACTGTTTTTTGTAAAGGAATTACAATTATGCGTTTTTTTTAAGTGAACGTTAAACCTGCTGAAAGACGCTTGTCCTGGAAAATTGTTTTTTCAGTTTTACTCTATTATTTTTAAGGGTAAAATACATTTTTTTTAACTATTCATGATACCAAAACTATTTTAGATAACTAATTATAAAATGATTTTTTATAACAGAAGGCTTCGTTAGAGGTTTAAAATTTAAGGACAAAATGACATCCCATTTATAAAGGTTCGTGATTTATAATGATCTTGACTGACAAATTGGCTTTTGAGTTGGGTTGGGTTGTTTTACCTCTGAGCGGCACTTTTTTGCACACCATGGGCTAAATGGCCAGGTCACATGGACCCCAAAGGCTCGGAGAAGGTTGCGGGAGGGGACCCACTGGAACAGCTGTTGGGAGACAGATGGTATCCTCCCGTCAAGGCCATCCAGCGTGTTCTTTAACGTGCACAGGGTATGGCTCTCCCGCACACGGGGCCACGGCTTAACATCCCATCCGACGGATGGCGGCCTTTCCAAGCCCATCGGTGTCCCCTACTGACCGTGGGCAGGGCGGGGAATTTTGCGGAGATAAATCTCAACGCTGACCCAGCTGGGACTGGAACCTGGGAACTACAGATTACGAGTCTGGCGCGCAATTGGCTTTTGAATTCAGCTGGATAAGGAGTATGGGAAAATGGCCGTTTTTCGGTTTATATATGGTGGAAACTGTTTTTGGCATGTGGTTTATTAATTTTCAAACTAAATTGCTTATTGGGACGTAAACTAGGGGAATGTTATTTCACTTTTCATAGTGAGAGAAAATATTTTAAAATTATTCAGGAAGGAGTTAAGAATGTAAGATATTGCAAACTATGATGTGTCCTTATCATAGCTAAAGAATTTAAGCATGTTGTGGGAAATACAAGTATAATAATACTTGTATTTTGTTTTAAATTAAAGAGTTTAAGATATTCACTCATAATTGTTATATTGCTTAGACAATTTTTTTATGTAATTATGAATTGCATGCATATTAAATGAAGGGTGGTTTCATATATAGCAGTTGTCTTAATGGGGATCCACATTTTTCTTGTAATTTTTATTGTTATAAAACTTCTAAAAGTTGATTACTTAAAATATTTTTCAGATGTCGAAAGACACAATCTATGATGTAAAAATAGGTCAGACAGTGACAATGAAGGAGTTATAAAAAATTAGCTTATAAGGGACCAAAGTGTTCCAACTACACATCTACAGCTCCCAGTTTGTAAAACTTGTATAATATGCTAATAAGTCGATATATATATATTACGTGTATTACTGAAAATCCTTGAAACATTGTTAGTAACAGCATTAATGTTTTTGATACTTATTGAAAGTAAGAGGATTTAGGTACAATAATCAATGTAAATATGAAGGGTAGCCCAATAACCTCTATACTCTTGAGGTGTGAGGGAGGGTGGGGGGATTGCTATTAGTTTTTGGCAAAGAGTTTTCAAACTTCCCGTGATTGAATAGGGTGATAATTAAGAAAATAACGATTAATTGCATTACAGCATAAAAGAAAAAAATGTGGTAATTTGCATTCCAGATCAGTGTTAGAACAATCAAAAGAAACTGGTTTTAAAATTAAGAATCAATTATTTTCTAATTTTACTGCTATGCTTACCGTTCAAGAAAGATTTTTCTTCATTATATTTAATACCGTACACTATCATGGAAATTCTGTAATTTAAAGAAATTATTAACTATATTCTGTGACAGTTTTCTGTTAAAAGTTGTGTTTTTGGATCTTTATGCAACAAAGTTTTCCAATACATTCCATATATGACACGCAACTTAGACAATCATTATAATTAAAAGATATACACTCGGTGCTCATTAAATTATGACCACCTTTCTCCATGTTAGGTAAGTGGAAGCCAACATACAAGCTCTATAACTTCTAAGTGTTTTATGAGGAAATGTAACGCAAGATAAAATTATCAATCAAATCTAAATCTCGATTTTCAATAATGTTCTTTATACTTAAAGAGTTGTGGAAGTTTGATTGTTTAACAGCAAGAATGTAAATCTTAGGAAAATTGAAAAATATCAAAAAATTATTTACATTAGCTTTTTAAACGTAATCTGTTGTATTAAATGACGTGAAAAAATACTTTTATTCAAATTACAATTCTGAGTTTAATTCTAATGCCAGCCATGATGTTGTTAAATATTCAAATTTCCATAATTCTTCAAATACTAAGGTTAAATTGTTGAAAATCGAGATTTATAGAGATTGATGAGATATTTATCTTTAGTCCCATTCTGTCGAAAAATTTCTTTTAGAAGTTATAGAGCTTGGAAGTTAGTTTACACTGACATAACATGGAGAGAGGTGGTCATAATTTAGTGAGCACTGAGTGTACCTTAGAATGGTGTAGGATATCCATAAGAAAATCAGTGTCAAGTAAGGATCTCCTGTGGATGTCCATTGGATAGAAGTGGTGATTCTAAACATGAAATCATTAAAGAGCATTCGTTGGCTACCCATAGGCCATCAGTAACAATACATATGCTATGATGTGTAATAAGATCGCAAATTTATTGTTGTTATTATACCAAAAACCAGAAACCAAAAGAACCAAAAAGATTAGCTAACGTGTTTAATAGCCTAAAATATGTCTCTATTGATGAGCAACAACTCTTTAAGTAAAAAGAACATTATTGAAAATCGAGATTTAGATTTGGTTGATATTCTAATCTTCCATTACATTTTCTCATAAAACAGAAGATAATATATAAAGCTCTGAAGTTAACTTCCACTCACCTAACATGGAGAAAGGTGGTCCTAATTTAGTGATGAGCTTTTGTAGCTACAGGAGAGCAGGACGAGAGCATAAATATGGCATAAATCGCTTAATACCGAGCCGCCTAAATAAATAGCATCATTTGAAATAGAGCACTAATTTCATCTTCCTACATATATCAGTGACAAGGAAAAAAAATCATTTTTATATATCAATAACATCTGTTAGACATGTATAATATATTTGTAATAACTTTAAGATGCATATAATGTGCCAAAAAATATCCATAAACGTTATCAGCAACGTCTAAAAGACATTTCAAAATAATCAGTTTCGTCCGTAATATGTTCATAAAACATCCATAAGGCGTATTAGATATCTACAAACGTCCGTAATGTATAAACAATATAACAATAATATCCTGCAGATATAGGATTCATGAAATAAAAAAAATAAATAAATACCCCCTCAAGCAGCTGCTTGCCACAGAGGTCTGACAGGAGCCTGTCAGTTTATATGCCATAGTAGAAGGTCTGTGAGGATGGCAGGACCTCAGTAGAAAAACAACACACACATCCATGCCTTACCCGGGGCTCGAACCAAGGTCCCTTAAGTCAGTAGCCAAGCGTGCTAACCATAGGCCATGGGACGGACAAAATTGCTCCCGTGCGGGGATTTGAACTCGCTATCTAGTGAGCTTTTAAAATAGACAGTACATCAGTATTACGAAAACAGCAGTCTTGAAAATCAAATAAAATGTATTAACGCAGTGGCGTACCCCTCCCCCCTTGCAAGAAATGTCTCAGGGAAGACAGAAAACGAAGCTGATTGTTCATGATCTGTTATTATTCGTTCAAAGCAATAGAAAAAAAAATCCAGTCTGTTCCTTTGAATAGTTGTATATGAAGTTTTACCATAACTTTCTAAATTTTTTGCAGGGGTCCCCCCCTTCCTCACCCTCATCACGGCCACAATATCCTGAATATATTCATAAGATATCTAAAATGACTAATAGATATTCTATAGTCGTTTCAGATATCTGATGGATATTTTCTGGATATTGTGGTTGTGTGGGCACACGCGTCACGGGGGTTGAAGTAGGGCGTTTTAGATGGGAGAGGGCGTGAGCGTTGAAACTAGGGCCTCTACATAGCAGGCTGACCTATCCGCCATATTAGTTACCACTGGTCACGTGATTTAATGCTATAGTCAATACAGCCAATTTTAGCTATATCCCCTAATCACTATGTCAGTTAAGGCTTTAAGTAGTTACAAATAAAATCAATAGTTGCAAAATATAAGAAATGTTTTCACCACCCAGTTTCATGTTTTTTTTTTAATGTTTCCTTTAGTCAGAATAATGAATAAATATTTGGACTTCCGAATTTTTAGTGGCTCTTAAACCTGACTTATGTCAGGTCTCACAGAAAGTCAATGTCGGGCACTGAGTTAAACATCATCGGATTTAAAATGTTTCCCACAAACATCAGTTTTATTAGTTATGCACATTCTCTCGAAATTTTACTTATTTAAAGTAGTTTTTCTTTCGTCTTTTGTAATCGAACCACACTGCAAGCTAAGACTTATCATAATTCGACCAACAATATGGAAGACAACACCTTTTTTCGTCATGTTTCTAAAAGTAGTCAGCACCACACAGTTAATGCGCACATGAAATCAGCAGTTGCAACTGTTTTCACAAAGGCTACAAAAATTATTGTTCACATTACTGTGTGTTTACTACGTCCAGTCAAATGAAAGGTGGTCGCTTCCCCACACACGAGGTAAGCTCGCCCCCGCGTGACGTGCAAACGACTGACGTCACAATGCCCAGACCCTCCCATCTAGAACGCTCTGGTTGAGGGGTCTATCCGTAAGCCTCCATATTAACTTGAACATGATGATGCCGAAGATCTATATTTTGAAAAACACTAATTTAAAAAACTGTTATATTTACTTAGTGTAGTAATTACACAAGTTTTTATGGTTGGACAAACCTATTAGGGTAAAAAAACCCGCTTGTTATGGAATAAGGTATTTGAGGTATATCGCGTTTTCCTATACTTCATGCCTCGAACCACACGCTATTCATACTGCAAAAACTTAATACGGGCAGGACAAAAAGTCTCATGGGCTGAATGTTTCCTCTACGTTCACACACGGTTTTCCATCCCTGGAGATATCAAATTTTAATTTTAAAAGTTGCTTTTAGCGGAAAAATATTATTTGTTGGCAACACTTCTTAGCTGTCAGTGTAAGAAAACATTTTAAACGTTTTTAGGAGCAATATTTGAAGTTGATCACAACATTCAGGTCATTAGAGATAGTAATGTATATTCTTAGTAATCCAGCATCGTATTAATTTTCCTTAGTAGATTATTTTAACAATTAATATGCTTATCATTTAATAGATTATTTTTATCAGCGGTTATTTATTAATGAATTTTTAAAAAATTCCCGTTATGTAATTTTTTATTTGTTTTATAACTAGGGAACTTTATATGGTTATGTTATCCATCATCATTAAATTGGCAGAGGGAAACTTACCTATATATATAAACTCTTCAAACGACTAAGAGTAAGTGAGATTTTGTAAAAAGATGTATCAATCAATAAAACAAAATGTCCGCTAAACAGAAGGCTAATAATGCAGGGGACTGCTATATGTAGTAAATGGGAAGCAACTTGAAAAGAATGAAAAAGCTTCAAATGGTTCAGTATGAATATTTATATTTATCGTAATAGTGGGTTTATAAGTTTCGTATTCTAAACCTTAAAATTTGCTTACATTCTTTGAGTTCTGTGATAAATTACCCGTTTTTATTATTACTCGATTTTTTTACTGTCATTATTAAGCTATAAATTAAGATTTTCTGTGCAATTATTACTTTAACTCCAGGGAAGTAAATCATTTCTCTGCCATAATAAAAAAAGAGTAATTTCCTAAAAGAATTAACTATCTGAAATAAAGGGCTGTTAATTCATAAGATTGAGCAAACAAAATGAGTACGGTTGTGTCTATTTTAAAACCTTTTTTAGAATTTCATATCTAATTACAATCAAACAGATCACTAAAATTTATTTAAATGTGGAACAGTAACTTTGTCAGAGTTTTAAATTTTTAATGGGCTTGTTAGGACTGTCAAATTACAAGATTTTCACCAGAAATTGAAATTAGAGGAGGTGTTTTAAATTTATAATTATATGTTCTTAATGGGTGAGGGAGATTCAATGATTTCAGATAGGTTGTATACCTTTGTGCAAAAGAGAATCATTTTGTCAGAGTGTAGAGCAGTGGATTTGTGGAAATGAATGTATATATGTGTGTATTTCTACATATGTATAAAAATACAGGAAGAAAGAAGCAAATTACTAATATTAATAACTTTCTGTTCTTTTGAATGCTAATTTATTCTGCAGTCAAAATAAGTGTAATTATTAAAAGAGCTGAACAATTAAAAAGTGATGTAAACTTGAGCAATATTTTCTCACAAACAAAATAAGTGCAATTATTAAAAGAGGTTAACAATAAAAAGTGATGTAAAGTTGAGTAATATTTTCTCACAAACAAAATATTCCTGTTAATAATTTTCAAGTTGTACTTTGGGGTGAGAGGTAGATATAAAGTCTCTATGCTTGCTTACCTTGCACAAACAGCCTGATGTCATAGGACAATGCCAGCTGGGAAGCTATCTGGAGTTTTCTGTGGTCATGGGGAGGACAATTTCAAGGTAACTTGTTTGCAAAAAGCTACACCAGAGAGGACTCATTTGTTTTAAGGTTATTTAGGATCAAGTACAGAAAGATAAAAACCTATTTATTAATTTCTCTAAATTGTAATGTGTCTAGACTTATGGTTCAACTGGCACTGGGAATTGAGCTGTTATGACTAATAACTTTGTGTTTGATTAAGAATGCAATCATATTAAATAGACTGACTAAATTTAGCTAGAGTAGTCATAGCAAAAGATATTTTAATGCTCTCAGGTAGAGAAAGTAACATGCTTGATTTCTTTGTAAATGTAAAAAAAAACAAGAAATAATATAGAATAAAAATCATAAAAGCTGATGGTACTTGTTGCAATCTTGCTAGCTTAAATTTGTGGTGCAAAAATTTACTTGATTGATGGGAATGCAAAATGTTAACATGTTCAGCATCAGATAATTTGAGGCTTGTACAGCCTATAAGGGCAATTTGCAACCCAAGGTATGTGTTTTATATGGTACCTTAATTCTTGGATAATACAAAGTATTTATCAACCCCTCCCCCCCCCCAAAAAAAAAAAAGAAAAATAAGCACTTTATCATATTCAAGACAAAAAAAATGTAATAACTTACCTTCAAAACATCACAGCTTGCAGCTATGAAACACAAAATTGGGTATCATTTGATGAAATGAAAGGAGTGAATATAACCCTTATCACTGAGTTCTGTGAAGAGGGGTTATATTTACTCACTCACTCTCCCTCTGTTCCTGAAAATGTTTTAATAAAAAAATGGTTTAAAGAATAAACTTTAAAAAATTTATTGCTCAATAATAGAGAACTTTGTGTTATTCCAGTTCTTCCTAATATATAATAATAATGTGTTCAAAATGACACCCAAAACTCCTTATTTTATATTCAGATGTGCTGTGATCTCATAAGTGTGCAGAACCCCTGATCTAAAATATACAGTAATCACCAAGCAGTTTATAATAAATATCCCTCAATTTAGTCAACAGATAATAGTTTTCCCACTTCCTAAAAGTGGGTATTATTGTTGTTTATAGTTCAGCATATTTGTCATGTAATTATATTCCATTAAATGTAAAAACAAGGAAGGTATATTTAAATATTAGCTCAGTTATGTTCACATTCACAGTCCAGTCACATATGTATCTTCTGTGTCATTGTATTTATGTGCATTAATTTATTGGAAGTATATTTTTCTTTTTAATAGCTGTGAATATGTCTCAGAATTATGAAGCCCTGCAGCCACTTTCTTGGTTAGTTGGTCGTTGGAAAGATGTTGAAGCATGTGCGTTTTATCCTACTATGGAAACATTGATCTACAGTGATGAGATAGAGTTCTTGCATACAGGACAACCAGTCTTAAAATATAAGTAAATATAAAAGTCAATTTAAATTAATACGAAAATTGAATTTAATAGTATTTTGATAGAAATAAGTGTTTTTTTTTTGTTACATCTTCAGGTTATTATTCCTACTTATTAATGATTGTACCATAGTCACACACCATATTCATCCTATGAATGAGGAAATTTTTATACTCAGGTGCCACTGAAATATGAATTAATTGCCTAGTAATGTGCTAGGTCTACATAAGCCTATATGAGATTAAAAATATATCCTAAGTTATGGTTTGCATATCACCACTAAATATCCTATAACTATGTTAGTTGTGATTATATCAGATGTCAAATAACCCTTTTCACCATATTCTATGAATTTTTGATGATGTTGAGATCTAAGGAGTTGGCTGGACAAGGAAAGAAGGTGAAGTTGTCTAGCTGGAATGTGCTATCACCATTGCTGAAAACAAATATTTAGAAGTGCACATGACATGCAGCAATTTTTTGGTAGTCTACAACTGTTGAGTATTGTTCATATATCAGACAGTCAATGAAATATCAGTAAAGCATTCAGATACCATTACTACCAACCCTACAAGCTTATTTATTAAATATGTATTGATGTGATGATCTTATCCCTATCACATGCGTAGGCTTAATGTTTATAATCCTAAGTTGGATCACAAGAACTAATTTTTAACTCTAGTGGTTAGAATATTGATGTTTTAAGTTGGTAGTCCCAAGATTGATTCCCACAAATCCAGAGATCATCAAGCATTGAAATCTTTTTTTTTTTCCACCACAAAAATGTTAAAAAGCAATTACATGAAACCCTGCCACCACCACAAAAACGTTAAAATTTAAATTAATTAAATAATAGAATAGGAAAATTTGATAGTTGCAGTGCTCAGCCATAGATGATATCAACTTGTCAAGATTTGAATCCTGCATTCATTAATTGGGTGCAGGCATTCATTCAAAGTGAACAAGTTGATTATACCAAACCTTAATATGAGGTGGGGAAAGTGTATTTAGCAGGGTAGGCCTGACATTACTCTTAGATTATACTCCTAAACATTTGACTTTTGTATAGACTGTCCCACCATGGCCAAGTGGTTAGCCCGCTTGGCTACTGATTTAAGGACCTAGGTTCGAGCCCTGGGTAAGGCATGGATGTTGGTGTCTTTTTGCTGAGGTCCTGCCATCCTCACAGACTTTCTACTATGACATATAAACTGACAGGCTCCTGTCAGACCTCTGTGGCAAGCAACTGCTTGAGGGGGTTATTTTATTTATTTATTAGTAAATGGGATTTTCCTTGAAGGACTAGTGTCGAGGCTTTGATCAAACATTAGGAAGAACTGGTACCCTTAACACTCTCCATCATGTTGTAGGATCTGCTGAAAATTTCTTCTACATATGTAGAGTGGTGCAAAAAGTTGCATGATTCATCTGAGCAGCACACTTTTTCCCAGTTAGCTCAAGTGTTCTTTAGACCTTGCAAATTGCTAAATCCTGTAGCATTGAGTCAATCCAGATTGTTGTGAATGTTGACTATGATATCAGTAATGGATTTAATACACCATTCAGATGAAATGTGACATGTTCTATTACTTTGTGTTTCCACTCGCCTTGTTGATCTACACCCTATTCACCATCATGGGAGAGAGGGGGAGGTCAAAAAGTTCCCAATATTGAATAGAATTATTATTAATATCTTCATTTTCTGAACCTTTACAACTTTAGGATATTATTGTTAATCATAAATATTATTCATATAAACCCATTTGAAGGCATATAAATAATTCAACTTAATTTGCATGCATTTCCCTTTTGTGAAGTGACCTGTTTTCTACTATAATTCTTGTGATAGCTGGTTGTCTTGATGTCAGTTTGCTATTCTTAAACACTTCTGCAGCCATGGTGCAAAAATGTTATACCACCATATTGCTTCAGATAGAGTGACAGCTGTTCTAAACCCCCATGATCATGCCCATTTCAAAGTTTATTAAATCATGAGACATATCTATAATTTCTGTTCTTCAAATCTACAGCTGTTACTAGAATTGTCAACAACTACTCTATGTATGCAATAAATCCATGTCTTTTATTTGGCTGGCACTATTTTTCAGTGTGGCTGAGGTGTTCATATTTCATTGGTATGAGAGTTGTAGCATTGGGTCATGCCAGATATTGTGAATGTTCACCATGATATCAGTGAAGGTTTTAATACACTATTCAAATGAAATGTTACACAATGTGTTCTATTGTTTTGTGCCCCACTCATCTTCCTGTTGATCTACACCCTATGCACCAACCCCCTATATTTACATAGAGGTTAATTAAAAAGTATCAAGGTTTAATCTGTGAAAACTAGGATGTATGTATCTATAAGGATAGGAAGTTAATTATCTTCAAAGTAGGCTCCTTCATTATATTCACACTTATTCCACCATTCCTATTAATTCCAGAAGAACATCTAAAACTCAATTTTTAGAATTATTAATAGCTGCTCCATTTCATTTTGTTCAGTTTTCACATGAAATCTTTTGTTTTTTAGGTTTCTTAGCTTTAGGAACAGAAACAAATCACAGGATGACATATTTGGTGAGAAAGAATCAATCACTGGGATGTGTTTGGCTAAAAATTCTTACGTGAACTAGACTTTTGAGGTGGCGTAAAAAAATTACTCATAGTAAACGAAAAAAAAGCATCTCTATGTAGTTTTTAAGGATCCATCCTCTGTCTAGTGTTGCTTTTGAAGGTGGAACTCTGACTAGCCACTTTTTTGGTGCATGTTCAAATTACCCCTGGCTCTGTACTAAGGCCTGGGCAAACTTTTTAGCTGAAGGGTTGCATACAAAATTGAAGAGGAATGGCAGGCTGCATGGAAAACTGAAATGTAAAGGTGGGCTGCCAAAGAAATATATAATCAATGATGTATGTATAACCAATTCAAAGAAAATCCAAACATAAACAATATAATTTATTAAAATTAATTATTTTAATGAGAATTTTCTTCCTTGAAATTGGATTTCTTGTCCTCTATAGGTTCTTTTTCTCTTTTACAAATTTAACTTATTTGTCATCAGTTGCTTGCAGTCTGCACAAAAAGAGGTGGTGGGATGTGGTTTGCCCAGGTCTGCTATACTCTTGGAAACAAATGGGTTGGTCAGTGTGATATAAGTTCCCCATGGTCAATAGGTAATTGTTTGGCCTGTTCCATCACTAGAAGAGCAAATATAAAGCATTGAATGTGAACTAGTGGTTAGCACACTTGGCTACTGATCAAAGAGACCTGCGTTTGGGGACCATGGATGTTTGTGTTGCCTCCTCACAGACTTACTACGGCATATAAACTGACGGGCTCCTGTTAGACCTCAGTGGCAAGAAGCTTCTCGAGGAGGTATTTTTTTTATTATGAATCATGACGAATCCATTAATGTCTGTATGATATAATTCAGATGCTTTCCTAGTTTCTTTATAAATAAACATGAACTTCTCTAAATTGAATGCCTGCTCTGTCATATGAAAATAATACATATATCTATCTATACTCAGTAGGTTGGATTGAGACATAATTTGCATGCACCTTCTGTAATTGAAACTCATCATCATCCTCAAGCAGCCATGGGCTACAGAGGTCCAACCAGACCGTGCAATTTAGTTCTCCAAGCAAGTCTATCCTGAGCTACATCTACTGCATCTGGCCACTGCACACCAATTCTAACAAGGTCTTGTTTGACATTGTCTGCCCACTGCATCCTAGGTCTCCCCTTCTTTCTGAGGCCTTTAGGCACACTGTTCATAACCCTATTCGCCAATCTATAATTATCCATACGGGCAACATGGCCAAACCAACGGAGTCTCTCTCTGCACATTATGCTGCTTAAAGGAGGTTGCCGACTCCTTTTGCCTAACCTCATCATTAGTTACAAAGTTGAACCACCTAATGCCCAAGATACTGCGTAAGCATCTGGAATCAAAAGCATCTAGTTTCCTGTTATCTTGTTTTCAAAGTGTCCAAGTTTCACTACCATAACTAACCCTAGAAAGAACCAAACTATTATACAGTCTAATTTTAGTCTTTAGGTGTATACGCCTATTTCTCCACACTCTCCATAGATTCTTAAAAGTCCCGGCAGCAATCCCTATTCGTCTGTTAATCTCATGCCGCACATCACCATTATCTGTTACATAGCTCCCAAGGTAATTAAAATGTGACACCTGCTCAAGACTGCAACCATTCAGATGAACTGAATCACAACCTGCCTGACCAATTTTCATCACTTTAGTTTTCTCTCTGTTTATAACCAAACCTACTCTACTACCAGTCTCATCAACAGCTCGAATGAAAGAGTTCATCTCATCAACATCATTTGCCAAAAGGGCTAAATCATCAGCATAATCTAAATCAGAAATTTTCGTATCTCCAGTCCATTTAAGGCCAAAATATTTCCCTTGAAGTGAATTTCGCATAACATAACCAATAACCAAACTAAAGAGAAAAGGAGACAAAATGCACCCTTGTCGAACACCAAAAGTAATGCTAAACCAATTGCTACAAGCCTTACCAACTCTCACACACGACTCAGTGTTATTATAGAGAGCTTTCATTATGTTAACTAACTTGTCAGGTATACCATATGATCTCACAAGCAATAACAAATTATGACAATCAACAGAGTCGAAAGCCTTTTTGAAATCAACAAAGCTAGCAACCAAAGGTTTCTGAAACTCTAAACATTTCTCAAGAATCTGCCTAAGTGAAAATATCTGATCCACACATCCCCTACCACTTCTGAATCCATATTGCTCATCACGCAATTGACTATCAACCAGATTCTTAATTTTATTAAGCACAGTAATTGAAACTACATTAAGTTATTGATTCTTCCAATAATTGAAATATTTAGGAGGTTGTGGGTTCAGATCCAGCCTAGCTAATGACAATCTTTCCTTCATATTTATTCAACATACTACCAACAGGAGTGTATTTGTGATTTCCTATTATTTCAATATTGATTCTTCTGTTCAGTTATCCTTTACATTAAGTTATTTATTCTTCTGTTCAGTTATTCCTTATATTAAGTTATTGATCATTTTATTTTTAATAGTTGTCAAAAACTAAACAGTTCTAAAGATAAAGGAATTGGAATTTTGATGGATCATGCTTTATTGAACCACCTTTTTAACACATAAATAACATGAAATATTCAATAAAAATTTTGATGAACAGTAGTAAAATTACATAACTTCACTGATTGAATTTCTACAACAGATAATAAAATACATTTTTTCTAAAATAGTACTATATATTTTTAACTTATTTGTCAAAAGTTCCAAAATTTTCCAGTCTGAACATGTTAGAACAAGAATTGAAGGTCTAACTCTGTCAGCCCCCCACCCTACGTTTTGTTGCACTGCAGTTAAAATTGTGCAGCCCTAGCATCAGTAGCACTCCAGTTAGAATCTCAGATAGAAGTACTGTTGACCAATATTTTAAAATGTTTAAACTTGAGTATTGCGCTGCCATTAAATTTTTGATGAAAGAAGGCAAAAGCCCAGCAGAAATTAAACAATGTTTAGATGCTGTGTACGGCAAATCTTCCCCGTCATATTCAGCAGTTAAAGAATGGGCTAAGCAGTTTCGTTTAAGGAGAGATTCGATTGAAGATGAACCTCGTCAAGGCAGACCTGCAGAAACACTCACTCTGGAAACAATTGCGCTGGTGCAAGAAGAGGTGCTAAAGGATAGGTGACTGAAAATAAAGAATTATCAGCAAGGTGTGAACTTTCAAAAACCACGGTTCTTCGAATTTTACACGACCATCTTGGTATGAACAAAGTGAGTGCAAGATGGGTCCCAAACTTTTGAATGTTGTCCAAAAACAACAATACGTGGAATGCTGTACCGAGTTTTTAGCACTCTGTGAGGGACAAGAAAAAGAAATAATTGATTCAATTGTCACGGGAGATGAAACTATGGTTCTGTACCATGATCCCCTGTCTAAACGAGAATCTATGGAATGGGGGCATCTTGGATCCCCACGGTCAAAAAAAGCAAAAGTGACACAATCCCAAAAAAAGATCATGGCCATCATCTTTTGGAATTCTCAGGGGATTCTACAGTTACTGGTGAATATTATGCATCATTAATGTACAAATTGAAGGATACCATCAAAGAGAAACGCTGAGGAAAGCTGTCCCAGGGAGAGGTTATTGCACGACAATGTGCCAGTGCACACTTCAGTTGCTGCGAAGGCTGCTATTCAGCAATGTGGTTTCCAGGAATTAAATCACCCACCTAACTCCTGACCAATCCACCACCTACAGCCCTGACCTAACTCCTAGCAACTATTTTTTGTTTTCAAAATTGAAGTCAAATCTGCTTGGGAAAAAATTTACAAGTGATGAAGAAGTCATTTTAAGGACAAAAATACAGATTATTTTTTCAGTGGTATAGAAAAGTTAATTAGCCATTCTAAAAAATGTATTGAAATAAAGGGTGATTATATTGAAAAATAAAAATTATTGTTTGATTCTATTACCTCTTTAATACTCTTGGGCTGGAAACTTTTGGACCTTACTATGTATATATATATATTTCTTCTAGATTATTTTCCCATTAAGACATTTTTCCCAGTGTTGGTTTTGCAAGGAAACTTTTTACAACAGAATTTTTTATGTTTCTACTAGTTGCTTTCAGCTTTTTACACTGTCATGGAAAATATTAGTTACATCCAGAAGGTCATCCTGGTGCTTACTGAAGCATAATGAATGCATTTTTAAATGTATACCACTTTGATATACTCACTGTATTTAAAACTCAACTTTTGTATATAAAATTATCACTCAGTTTTCAAAAAGAAGTCTTGCTATGTTTCTGCAATTATTATTGACTTCTAATGTGTTTTCATAGATCACATGCATGGCACCCTGCAAAAAAGTTTGCAATGCATATGGAAGCTGGATTTCTAAGACTACAGCCAGGGAATGAAAATGTTGCTTTAATGGTTTCTCATAATTTTGGTAAGTCTTTTGTAGATTACTGTTGTTTTTTTTAAAATGCTGTAACATTTTTAAGATAAGCAGAGTTAGCAGAAGTATAAGTTCAACATAGAGCAGTAAATTTTAGGGGACTAGTGGAACAGGAAAAGTGAAAAAAAAATGTATATATGAAAAGTGAGTGTATCTATTTCCCTAATTATATAACATCACTATTTTTTTTTGTTGTACAATGCCTTGCAAAATTTTAGGGTGGGGATATATATTGCAAAAAAAATTTTTTAGACCAATAAGACAGACAGTCTAGATTTTATATTAAACATGTATCTGTAACATCTCTTTATGAACAGGTAATAGTAGTAGTATGCAATGTAGAATTGGCAAAATGAAACGTTCCTCACTACCAGTCCAAAAATTGAGAAATCTCAAGAAGATTCAATTTGCCCAATCAGCCAAGGAAAAATTGGCTTGAAGATTTATTGAAGATGGAGGTGCTCAGACAGCAGAAGAAAATAAAATTGCAAGTGAACAGTTGGCAGTAAAAAGAAGAAATTAAGAGTTTGATCTTAGTTTTGCAGATAAATTCATAATCATATTTCCATTTTTGGCAATCAAATATTTTCCTTTTTTCCCCCCAAAGTTTAAGAATGTTATTTAGGCCTAGGGAATGAATCAATTTTTTCAAGGTTTCCAAAAAGAGTTCAGCATTTTTCATGCTATTGGGGACAATGGAAGATGTATTTAGTAGTTTTGATATTATTGCAATTATCACAGTTTGGGTTTAATACTATTTAATAATACACTTTTAGAAGTTCAACACCAGTTAGTCTTCTTATGATCATTTGCACTTTTCTGCAAAGAGTTTTCAAAGCTGTGGAAAAATATTTTTTTTTATTAACAGGTAAAATTTGAGGTCCATCCCGTCGTGGCCAAGTGCTTAGCCTGCTTGGCTACTGATCTAAGGGACCTGGGTTTGAGCCCTGGGTAAGGCATGGATGTTCGTGTTGTTTTTCTGCTGAGGTCCTGCCATCCTCTCAGATCTTCTACTGTGGCATATAAACTGGCAGACTCCTGTCAGACCTCTGTGGCAAGGGGTATTTATTTTATTAAAGGGCTTGAGGGGTATTTATTTTATTATTATTAAAATTTGAGAAAGTCATTTTACAAAATCACCATGGCAAGCACAGTTGCCCTTAAATTTGTAGTTATGAAAATTAACTTTGATGTGTACATAAATGTCAGCAAAAAAAAAAGTTTTATATGTCCTTAAAAATACAAAGATTTTGCACAACACTTTTTTCTAGCTTTGCAGAAGCTTCAGTAAGGTTTTTCGTTCTTTATTTTTTGCATTACAATTTAATTTATAAATCTTGGCAGTGTAGTAGGATATGAAAAATTGATTTTGAAAATTTCATTATCAATATTTTCTTTGTCATTACCAAAATTAAGTCACATACAATAATGAATGGTTCCTCCAAACTTTCACTTTCTGCTAGTATTTCTGATTTCGTTTCAGAAAGCATTAACTTTCCAATTTTGTCATAAAATGATTATATAAGAATAAGTGACATATTTCTGTAAATATAAATCTTATAAACATAAATGACAATCACAGCATTACCTGTTGACTTTTTAACGTCTATAAATCAATAAAATTTTGTGGAAAAAATTTCCCCGACATACGGGAGTTGAACCTGCATCTCTCCTGAAACGCCAGAATATTCTACCATTGAGCAAATGCCATCTCTGTCTTTTTCCCACTATATAAGACTTTAAATTCTTCCTGAGATTCTTCGTGTTTTGGCATTCTTCTGGCATGCTTCTGGTGAGATGTGTGTTCAACTTCCATATGTCGGTGAAATTTTCCCCCAAAAATATTTAGTAAATCTTATGATGCATCAGAGAATTTTTTTTTTTCAAATTGTTCAACAATTATCAAAATGGTTAGAAATTTTTCTGTGTTCTGTGATTTTTTATAATATTAGCTTGAAGCTATTTTTATTGATAATTAAATGTAATTAATTAATATTGCATTCCATATTAATTTAACTTATGATTGCTATCATGATATTGGGAAAGAAATCTAGACAACTGAATTTTAGCTATTAATACATGCTTTTTTTTTAGTGTAAAGTAAATTATGTTGTAATTCAAAGGGCATTATCTTTTTCTGCGAATTTTTTTCATAATATATATGAGGAAGTGTAAAAATGTTTTGTGTTTTTCCATTCAATAGGACTTACAGAAATATCAGAAGGCAAAATTGGGAATAATGAGCTTCACCTAAAGAGCACCTCAATTTCACGAATGTCACTTGCAAAGGACTGTTTTGTTACTGAGGTATAAAGATTATTATTTTTTGACAAAATTGTATGTTTGTTATGCATTTAGAGACTAAAGCTATTGTAGACCAAATTTTGCATGATGATTTTGGTATACACATCCCAATTGCTATGTAAGGTATTAAATATATATATGGTGATAAATCAATAAATATTTTGTGGAAAAAATTTTACCAACATATGGGGCTTGAACATGGTGAGTGAGGCTGTTTGGGCTTAGGGGATTATGCTAATTCTTATGATACAGATGTGGCAAAGCTCTGAAAATTTGCCTTTAGGAAGTAATCCAGCTCTAGATCTTGAGAAAAATTCGAAATTTAACCACTGATGTGTCTTTTAAGGTCAAATAGAAGTTATGTAGAGGTAATACCTTTATTTACAAGTGCTAGAAATGATAAAAATGGTGTTTCAGGTCCTAGACCTCAGAAATGTTACAAAACTTTGGATCTGGCAAGTTCTTTGAAGTCAAATCCAGATATACTGACTACTTAGTTTGTTGCCTAGGAATATTTTGGATTGCACATTTTGGAAATATTAAATTTTAGAACCAATCTGAGGTCAATTTCAATTTTTATATAACCAGTGCTAGATAGCTAAGCATTGGTGCAAAGGACTCGGGCTGTAGATCTCGGAAATGACAAAATTTGAGATCCAGTGTTATGGTTAAGGTCAAATATGAGTTAGAATGGTGGTCTAGAAATAAAGAGGCATTGATGTTTTCTAGTACATATATCTACTGTGTTTTCTGGATCACAAGACTGTCTCTTGGAAAATACTACTTAAAATTCTACTGTCTTATTGTTTTAAGATGTAGCTGGATAATGTATGAATTGCTTAAGATTTGCCTCATATATGGTAGTTTTTCATAGTTTTATTCCCACTTGGAAAAAGCTTGTGGTAAACTGTTCAACTCTGCTCACACAGTGTCAGTGGAAAAGAAGTTTCTTGAAATGAATACAGCTATGATCCCATGCTGCCATTACACTCAATTTTTTGCACTCATCAACAGCTCAAACCCTTTAAAGAATTAATGAGCAATGAGTAGACCAATAGATGCAGAGCCCTAATTATGAGTGATATAAGCAGAAATAGTGAAACAGCTAACCATTATTTAAAAAGTATGTGAATGGGTAAAAAGTTTATTAATAGTTAACAAAAAGTGAATGGTAAGAACTAGGATCTCCAATTTAAAATTCTGAATATTATGATTTTAGAAATGTATTTTTATGTATATTAAGTTCATTTTAAACCATATACTGCATATAATTTTATATTTTTCAGAAGTAAAACGTAGATTTTTTTCTTCCACCACAATTTGCATTGTTTTCTCCACCCACAGAAGTTTTTCTACCAAAGTGCCTCTGATAGTCATGGTATTTACAATGAACCTATAACTTACTCTGAAATCCGTGGATGGGAGGGCTCAAAATTCTTGTTTTAAAATTTTTTGTATTGACAGTTGCAATTTGTCCACTCCCTTTGCCCAGTAGGGAAGTGGCAAGTTGTCAATGCCATTTTTTCATGTAAAACATGTGACTTTTATTTATTTTCAATTATTGCATGTAAGATATGCTGATTTTTGCATTTGTTGCATAACTTTTGAGCACCAGAATATTTTATTAGTTCCAGTGCAACCGAAAAAGGAATTTATCTCTTAAAGCAAAAAATGTATGAATGAACTGATGGGTATATAGATGACAGAGTAAAATTAGTAACTCACATTTAAAATGAATTAGAAATTTTCTAGTGTCATGATTAGTACAGCTGTACGAAACTCATGACATCTTGCACAATTAAATCTACTACAAATAATATCAGAAGAACTAATTGAAACATACTGTAACCAATGAAATGTAACATAGTAATTGAATGCTACAGAATGATGTTCCTGCTAATAAATATCTCATCATGCATCTGATGGACTGGCTTTACTTTGGAAAAGATTAGCATCCATTCTTCCTACCTTCATGTTTCTGTTTTGATAGTTATCTTGAAATTGATTTGTTGCACTTTATGTGTGTAAGACAGGATTCACAATTAAAAAGACTTTACTCAGAAAATAATTAAAATAACTTAAAGTTCTCTGTCATTGAGCAATAAAATTATTAAGTTTATCCTTCAAAATATTTGCGTATTAAAAGTTTTTCGGAGCAAACTCTGAAGTTTTTCGAAACAAGGATTCACAATTTTAGAAATGATAAAAAGCATCTTTGATACTTTCAAGTATTTAAATTGTTGATAATTAATTGTGGCTTCAGATAAACTTAATGATAGCTGTGAATACAAAAGAAGTTGTTATGTTGCCATATAATGGCGTGCCAGGCTCATAATCTGTACTTCCCAGGTTCGAGTCCCAGCTGAGTCAGCATTGAGATTTATCTCCGCAAAATTCCCCGCCCTGCCCACAGTCAGTAGGGGACACTGATGGGCTTGGAAAGATCGCCGTCCATCAGATGGGACGTTAAGCCATGGCCCCGTGTGCGGGAGAGCCATACCCCGTTAAAGAACACGCTGGATGGCCTTGACGGGAGGCTACCATCTGTCTCCCAACAGCTGTTCCAGTGGGTCCCCTCTCCCAACCTTCTCTGAGCCTTCGGGGTCCATGTGACCTGGCCATTTAGCCCATGGTGTGCAAAAAAGTGCCGCTCAGAGGTAAAACAACCCAACCCAAAGCCATATAATGATCTGACTTTAATTGATATATAAGGGACTAGATTGTTATTATAAATAGAGGAAATTTATGCATCCAACCTGCTACTTTTTCTCTATATAATAATTAAACAACCTTTATAAGAGCGCTTTTCTTTTTAAATCTAGATCGTCCGTCACTTCAAGTTAGAAGGAGAAAAACTCCATCTTGTGTATTTGATGTCAACACCAACTCAACCTTTGCAGGAACATGTAAGAGCCACATATCAGAAAATTCAAGAAGGGTGAACAGTTGCATTTAGATTTTATAACTACAATAGGATGTCAATTACCTGGACTAATTATAAAGTAAATGATAGATGCAAAGTATTTTTTAAAGGCACATATTCTGTACAGTAGTGGTTCTTAACCTGTAGTATGATGATAATTCTGTAGTAATCTGTAAGATTCTAAAAAGTTGGTCAGGTGATCTTGGAAAGATATACTTTATCAACTCTTTTTCTAAGGTAATTTTTTTAAAGGTGATCAAGAAACATTTTTACTAGAAATATTTTAGGTTGTATGTGTAATATGATAAATGATGGAAAACCATTAAATAATACTCTGATAACAGTATGTATGATTTTTTATTACATAAGGAAATTGGAATAAAGTGTACCTTTGACAAATTAATAACGATTTGTAGTTGAAGCAGCTAAACAAGGGTTGCAGCTAATAAACAACATTTTTATTTCTTGAAAGTTTTTGGTGGGCAGCTAGTCAATAACCCAATATTCTGGCACATTCCTGGGTTCACTGTGCCTGCTTTGAGATTTTTACCACTAAAATTATTGATGGGGTTGTAAAGATTTCCAACCATGGGATCAAATATTAAACTGCTGCCACTTGTGGACATTTAAAAATAATTTGGATTCTATTTGCCTTCTAACGGAGGTTTAATGGATACCTTTTTTTAGTTCTGGGTCCTGGTGACCTGGTAGATCGTGTGCGAGAAAGATCTGCTCAGAGATAAACACTGCCTGAACCTCGACAATTGCCTATTATCTCTACGCACAAACTATCATCAAATGTATTAAGTACATTATCTGTCTTATTGCACAGATTTTGGATCTCGTACTAGGATCAGGGGTTTAAGGGAGAATTATATTTATACAACTTAATTCCCACTGGCATTAATTGGGTAAACAATTTATATATATAAATTGCCTCTTACAATGGAAGTGTATTTTAATGCACTGTAAATCATTATGATATAAACTAAGTTAAAAAAATACAATTTGAATTTATAGTAATGTTGTTTAGAACAATGAATTTTGAAAAAAAAATTTTTTTCATGTATTTGAGCAAAGTCCAGATGATTGGCATTCCAGTGTAGTATAAATGTAAAGTGCCAAAGGTTTACAAGAATTTGTTTAAAATCTGTGTTTTGTTTTTGATTATTAAAAGAAGTGTAAACTTTATTGTGAGTAATAAAAATTAGAAAATTTTTAGTTGTTTTTATTTTTTTTAAATGTAAAAATCTTACAGTAAAGCTCCAAAAAATTTTATTTTTGCAAATCACTACAAAAACGTTTAAAATATTTCAAAAGTGGTTGATTAAAAGTTAATTGATTTAAGGAACAGATTAAGAGTATATTAAGTATAGATACATAATGAACATTTGCCAAGCTCATATTCTTACTTCCTGGGAATGTATTTTAGATACTAATAAAAAATGTATGTATAAGACGTTTAGTGCACAATCAGAAATTTCCTTTAAATTTCATGTTAAATAATTTCATGTATCAATATGTAGGAAAATAACTGAAAGTGTAACTCAAATAGTTTTAAACATGATTTGCATTTTCCTGATACAATCAGTATTCACTTGTCATACATTCTACAGCATATATCATGTTAGTTGCTTCCCTTATTCTGGCTTTCAAATGATTTAGATCCCGAATTTTGCCCATGTAAACATAATTCTTTACAAAGTCCCGCAAGTAAAAGGGTGCCGAATCAGGGTTCTTTGGTTGCCATAGATTTTGACTACCCCTGCCAATCCATCTATTAGGAAATGTGCATGGCAAGAAGTGGAATACCGTTTTGCACATGTGCAAAGTCAGGAACGGTACACCTGTGGAAATTCACTAATTACGTTCAAACCTATTTGAGGTACGCTTTCAATTAAAATATTACTTTCCTACATATTGGTTCTCAAACCCCCACCATTAATTTTCAGACATATCTATAAGAGTATAATCGTATGTTTGATATACAGCTTTGTTTTCCCTAAAGTTATGATAAAGGTAAAAGTACATATTCGTAAGTAAAACTGGCTTTCCTGAGAATGATACAAAGGTGAATATAGCCCACTCTTGCACTAAACACATTATATTTATTTCACCATCAGAAGTGAAGTACATATTGGTTTTAGCCTTATGGAAAAACTTATTTTCCTGAAGTATTTCTGTTAGGGTATCATCCTTGTACCTCGTATGCCTTTCCCCTCCTTATTTAGATTTCGATTTAGTTTAATATTATGAGATGAGTAATTTCAGGATACCGTTTTTGTGCGTAATTTCCCCCATTTGCTTTTATACAATCTTCACTTAAATGTGGTAAATTTTGTGAGATCAATGATTTAAATTGGGTTTAAAAAATAATAAAAAAAAACTACCTATATATTTTCCTAAACAGTAGAAAATAGGCAAAACATCGATGGTGCACAGGAATGTACACCAGAATATTCAGTGTGTACAGCGTATGGCTTAACATCCCATCCAATGGACGGGTTTTTGTACAGAGTAACATTACCAGTTTTTCATAATTTCTTATTACTCTTGAGTAGTCAATAGGATTGAATCCTGTGTATGTTACACGACTTTCTAAATATTTTCAAGTATTTTAGAAAAGGACAGAAAATTTTCTGCTTAAAGGTTACTATTAGAGCATAGGCTAGAATTTTTTTCTGAAAAACCCGCAGATGTTAATAACGTAGGATTAATTGCTAGTAAGAATAGTATACACTGTACAGAATTAGCAAACTCTCTGTATAAAATTTAATAAAAAATTTACGATAACGTACTTTGAAAAACTAATTGTTACTGCTTTTGGCAGACTTTCTAAGCACATTAATGTCCATTTCTGACCGAGGGTGGGTTTTAGCAAAGATAAATTTGAACACTGGCACAGCCTGTTACTCTACTCCAACAAGGGTGGGGTATCAGCTCAAGTCTGGGGCGTATCGAAGGGCTATGGTCTCAACTCTCCTTAATTTCACAAAACCAATCTTTACATCTAAATTTGCCGTCTTCAAATTTTTCAAACTCCCCAAGATTTTGTCAAATCTCCTTAATTTCACAAACCCAATCCCAATTATCACAACTCGCCTGTATTTTCCAAGTGAATTCGAAATTTGCCAACTCGCCACAATTTTACAGAAAAAAATCCCATTTTCACATCTCGCCTGATTTTTTGCAAAATCACTCTGAATTTGGCCAACTCTCCTAGATATTGCGAAGTTGCCTTGATTTTGCCAAACGCCATAATTTTACAGAAAAAAGATTGGAATTTTTAAATCCCACCTGAATTTTGCCAACTACCCACAATTTTCCCGTCACTCCGAATTTTGTCAACTCCCCAAGATTTTATCAAGTCTCCGAATTTTGCTAACTCTACGATTTTGCCAAGTCACTCCGAATTTTGCTAACTGCCCCTAGATTTTGCCTCTCGCCAAAATTTTACAGAAAAAAATCCCAGTTTTTACATCTCATCCGAATTTTGTCAACTTCCCAAGTTTTTGCCGTCACTCTGAATTTTGCTAAGCTGTCCCGATTTTGCCAACTCGCCTGTATTTTACTAAGTAGCTTCGAATTTTGCCAATTCCCAGTTATTTGTGGGGGGGAGCTACCCCCCAAAGCTACTTCTCTGGGAAGGGATTTATTCGAAAAACTTATGTTGAATGATAAAAGTAATGTCACTTTCCTTAATAAAATTTAATCTTGAATTTTAACGCTTTTATTTTTGAAAGTATATTATTTTCATTCATTAATATTGCAACGAAAAGACAGGAACTGTGGTGCCGTGTGAAGCTAGAGATCTGCCTCGGAGTGAGAATTACGTCATTAACCAGTTCAAACGATGAACTTAAAAAGAATCTATGGGGAGCAGGAAGTTAATTGATTTTTGTCTGTGCAGTTAGTCTAAAGAAGAAAATCTCTATTGCACTGTGCGCGGGAGTTGTGAAAATAGTTTGAGTTATAACCCATACAACCACAATCTGCAGAATATATCCATAAGATCACCAGTAGATATCCACTGATCATCTTAGATATCTTCTGGAGATTGTAGTTATTTGGGAAGTAGATTGAAAAAAAGTTTTAGTGAGAATTTAGGGTTAGCGGAATGAGAAGTGCTAAGTATAGAAGTGGTAATCAAACTTTATTGTATATCAGCAAAGTATCTGTATCACTGATTATAATTCTTTAAAATTGTTATGATTTATGCAATTTCATTTTGTTAGTTATTAACCCATTTCTTCCCAAGTGTTGCGTGTACGCAACACTGGGAAGAAATGGGTTAAATCAGTTCAGTTATAGTTTGTTTATGTATATTGAATTTACGCTCGGTTAACTAATATTCAAATACAATTAAAATTTGCAACAATACAAAAAATTATTTTTAGGTATAATTTCAATATTGAATCCTCAGAGGTTTGTTACGATGACAGGACTTCAGCAGAAAGATTTTTCTTTTCTTCCTTGGTTGTATTATGTGTAATTTGATGACCATCATTATATTGACCAATTCCCCCGAGATCTCTTTAGGAAGTTGATTTTGCAAAGCGTGATTTATTTTTATTTACATGGCAGCAATTTGGGTGAGGGCGACATTTCTTTAACACAACATCGACCGTCACCTATTTGTGATTTAATACCCCTTCAAGCAGCTGCTTGTCCCAGAAGTCTAACAAGAGTGTCCATTTAATACATCCATGCCTTACCTGAAGCTCAAACCCTGGTCCCTTTGATCAGTAACCAAGCACACTATGACAGAAACTATCCTGTTGCCGTGTGGTTAGTATGTTTGGCTACTGATCAAAGGAATCTGGGTTTGAACCCCAGATAAAGCACGGACATTTCCTTTCTCACGTTGCCCTTTTGCTCAGATCTCTCGCTTTCCTCACAGATCTCTATGACATATTAGACTGACAGGCATCTGTCAGCCCTCTGTGTGGCACCTTTTTGCCAAGGTACGAGTTAGATGGCGAGGTCACAAGAACACAAAAAAGGTTGGGAGTCACTGAACAGCTGTTAGGAGATAGATGGTAGCCTCCTGTCAAGGTTGTGTCCTATATATAACATGCACAAAGACCCTAGTTTAACGTTTTATCTAAAGGACGGTGGCATTTCAAAGCCCATTGATGTCCTTTTCTGGACGAAGGTAGGGTGGGGGTTTTGCAGAGTTAAATTTTAACGGTAGTCCAAGTAGGACTCGAACCTGGAACTACAGATTACAATCCTGACACGCTATCCATTGAACCAACCTTCCACCGCAAGCAGCTGCTTGAAGGAAAATTTGTTTTTAAAAGAAATTTATCATTACATTTAAAGAAAAAAAAAAGAGTTAAAAAAAAGTTTTTAAAGAAATTTATCATACACATTAGAACACTCAAAATTCCGCTTTTGCCTTTTCGTTCTGAATATGGCATATACCATGGAGCCCACACTACATGCTAAAAATTTCAATGATTTCGAGTAGTTGTATGAAAGCCAAGGACACATAACTATGTACAAGGTGTGTACTTATCAGCAGACGCTTCTTTTTCTCAAGGTAAAATGACAGTAATCCGTCGTTTGATTTGTCTGTTCATCTCGACAAACGTTTTTTAACGTAGGGAATGAAGGTCCACATTTGGTCACCGCACAGATCTGATGTCAATGTCCCTGGCATTAATCTTCTGAGAGGTGGTTGGGTTGTTGTTTTTCCTCTGAGTGGCACTTTTTTGCATACCATGGGCTAAATGGACAGATCACATGGACTCCGAAGGCTCAGAGAAGGTTGGGGGAGGGGACCCACTGGAACAGCTTTTGGGAGACAGATGGTAGCCTCCCGTCAAGGCCATCCATTTTATTATTTAATGTGCACAGGATATGGCTCTCCCACACAAGAGGTCACCGCTGAACATCCCATCCGAAGGATGGCAGCCTTTTCCAAGCCCATCGGTCCCCTACTGACGTGGGCAGGGTGGGGAATTTTGAGGATATAAATCTCAACGTTGACCCAGCTGGGACTCGAACCTGGGAACTACAGATTACGAGCCTGGCGCGCTACCGACTGAGCCACCCCCGCCCCTTCGAGGGTGTCAAATAAATGTTATATTTCAAAGCATATTCTTATACCTTTTCCTTAATTATTACACCACTCACAAATAATTATATCGTAAAACTTTCTTGTAAGAAATTTTGGGTTAGGATTAAATCACGCACGGTCAGTAAAATATTGGCAATCCTGATTGCGTACTGTGATCTACCCAATTGCAGTCCAATGTCTCGATGATAACAGCATCACAGGAGTTGTCCTGTAGGCATGGGACTCGCGTAATAGCTGAAAAAATATAGTTTTGCCGTGAGTGGGAGCCGCTGTGAGAGTAACGTCTCCCAGTCTGGAAAAAAAAATTATTACAAAATGTATAAAAAAAACATACATTTCGACTACTATCTGTCTCCCAACAGCTGTTCCAGTGGGTCCCCTCCCCAAACCTTCGGGGTCCATGTGACCTGGCCATTTAGCCCATGATGTGCAAAAAAGTGCCGCTCAGCGGTTGTTGTTGGGTTGTTTTACCTCTGAGCGGCACTTTTTTGCACACCATGGGCTAAATGGCCAGGTCACATGGACCCCGAAGGCTCAGAGAAGGTTGGGGGAGGGGACCCACTGGAACAGCTGTTGGGAGACAGATGGTAGCTTCCCGTCAAGGCCATCCAGCGTGTTCTTTAACGTGCACAGGGTATGGCTCTCCCGCATACGGGGCCACGGCTTAACGTCCCATCCGACGGACGGCGGCCTTTCCAAGCCCATCGGTGTCCCCTACTGACCGTGGGCAGGGCGGGGAATTTTGCGGAGATAAATCTCAACGCTGAACCAGTTGGGACTCGAACCTGGGAACTACAGATTACGAGCCTGGCGCGCTACCGACTGAGCCACCCACGCCCCCCGCTCAGCGGTAAAACAACCCAACCCAACTTTGGATGGTCCCGTAGGGGGCGCTCCTCCCCCTGGTAATTGTTAGGCCACTGATGGCCAGGCCCATAAGGGTTCAGAAAAGGTTGGGAAAGGACGCCACTGGGCAGCTGTCAAGAGATAAATAGGTACGTCCCATCCAGCACGTTCTTTAACTTGCACAGGGTACGGCTTTTCTGCATTAGGCCACGGCTTTACCCCCATCCCATGGACGATGGCCTTTTTCTCTTTATCACTGCGAGAAGTTGGGTTGTTTTACCTCTGAGCGGCACTTTTTGGCACACCATGGGCTAAATGGCCAGGTCACATGGACCCCGAAGGCTCAGAGAAGGTTGTGGAAGGGGACCCACTGGAACAGCTGTTGGGAGACAGATGGTAGCCTCCCGTCAAGGCCATCTGGCGTGTTCTTTAACGTGCACAGGGTATGGCTCTCCCGCATACGGGGCCACGGCTTAACGTCCCATCCGACGGACGGCGGCCTTTCCAAGCCCATCGGTGTCCCCTACTGACCGTGGGCAGGGCGGGGAATGTTGCGGAGATAAATCTCAACGCTGACCCAGCTGGGACTCCAACCTTAGAACTACAGATTACGAGCCTGGCGCGCTACCGACTGAGCCACCCCCGCCCCTACTGCGGGAAGGGTGGGAGTTTAGAAAAAATAAATCTCAATGCTAGACTAGGTGGAACTCGAACCTGGGAGCTAGATTACGAGCCTGTCTAATTCCAGTCCCTGATCATTAGTCCAAAGAATATTATTTTTCTGAAGATTTGAATGAGTTTGAACTTGTCGGCGGCGTCAAAAGCAATTCGTGCAAAATTAAAAAACTGGAGAAAGGAGTAAAAAGGGAATTATCCTCCTTTGGTCCGATGTCAGGCAACCATTATACATGGCACAACAAACTGAACTTAAAAGACAAAGTATATATTCACACGAAAATCATTTTCTGTACATACATTAATTTATTTTAGCATTTTAATACAAAATTGTGTCAATGTTAATACATAACACCACTGATGATATCAGCATATTATGCTCAGGGCCAGCCCGACATTTGCCAATTCCCTTTCGAGAAATCACATATTATAACTTCAAAACTTCTCATTATCAACAAAATTTAAAATACAAATGCTTTTCAAACCAGTAAAACAAATTGATTTTTCTATCGTAGTAAATCAGATTTAGGGTAATTTTTCAATTGAAATTAATACATTGATGTTGGTAATTGGTTTTCAATTTTCAGCAATTACATTCACTCGCAATGCAAAATACAAAGTGACAAACTTGTATCAAAATACAAAGCTTGTGGCTGATGGGCCGGCCCTGTCTTCCTTCTTCAGTTCATTTCTTTAAACCTATCACGTTTCGTTACATTAGCAAAGACTAAATGCGGACTGCACCATTACAGATAAAACTTCATCAAACACATATGGCTAACTAAACCTAAATACAGCACACATACATCAGTATAAAACAAGTTTGGCAATTCTTTTTTCTGCAAAACATCTTTTGCAAAATATTTACACTTTTCTCACCGACACAGCTTTTCAAACCTTTGCTGAAATAATTCTGACGAGAAAAAGATTCTTTGAAAGCGCTGATGCTACTTCAATATGAGTATATAAACATCTTGTTCAGGAGATGTAAACTATTCCTGAGAGAAACGAATACTTGAATTTAGAAGAGCTCAGTGTTTTATGTAGATTTCATGGATTGAGGGAAGATAACTATCTTACAAAAAAAATTTCAGGCAATGATGAACCTTTTTCAAATGGTTTTGTTGGGTTGTTTTACCTGCGAACAGCAATTTGCACATAATGGGCTAAATAGTCAGTTCACAAGGAACCTAAGGTTGGGCAGGAGGACCCACTGGGCAGGTAATAAGAGCCAGATGGGTTGGGTTGTTTTACCTCTAAGCGGCACTTTTTTTGCACACCATGGGCTAAATGGCCAGGTCACATGGACCCCGAAGGCTCAGAGAAGGTTGGGGGAGGGGACCCACTGGAACAGCTGTTAGGAAACAGATGGTAGCCTCCCGTCAAGGCCATCCAGCGTGTTCTTTAACGTGCACAGGTTATGGCTCTCCCACACACGGAGCCACGGCTTAACGTCCTATCCGACGGACGGCGGCCTACCCAAGCCCATCGGTGCCCCCTACTGACAGTGGGCAGGGCTGGGAGTTTTGCGGAGATAAATCTCAACGCTGACCCAGCTGGGACTCGAACCTGGGAACTACAGATTACGAGCCTGGCGCGCTACCGACTGAGCCACCCCCGCCCCTAGGAGTCAGATGGAAGCTTCCCGTTATGGCACCCAGCGTGCACACGATATAGCTCTCCTGCATTCTAGACCACGACTTAACGTCCCATCTGATGGACGGCAGATTTTCCACGCCCATTAATGTTCCCTTTCTGACCAAAAAGGCAGGGTTGGGTTGGATTGTTTTACCTCTGAGCGGCACTTTTTTTGCACACCATGGGCTAAATGGCCAGGTCACAAGGGC
This sequence comes from Ryuthela nishihirai, assembly GCA_038380435.1. Lineage (NCBI taxonomy): Eukaryota > Metazoa > Arthropoda > Arachnida > Araneae > Heptathelidae > Ryuthela > Ryuthela nishihirai. Next base: position 24,461,338 of record JAWZYU010000002.1, read on the forward strand.
CACGAAGGCTCAGAGGTTGGGTGAGGAGACCCACTGGAACAGCTGTTAGGAGACAGATGGTAGCCTCCCGTCAACGCCATCCAGCGTGTTCTTTAACGTACAGAGTATGGCTCTCCCGCACACGGGTCCACGGCTTAACGTCCTATCCGATGGGCGTCGGCCTTTCCAAGCTATCGGTGTCCCCAACTAACCGTGGGCAGGGCTGGGAGTTTTGCGGAGATAAATCTCAACGCTGACCCAGCTGGGACTCGAACCTGGGAACTGCAGATTACGAGTCTGGCGCGCTACCGACCAGTTTTTTGTAGAACTGTTAAGTAAATAAGTAAAAATCATCATATATAGGTGTAATTCCGAACGGAAGGGCGGACACGTGTGATGTCATCGGTGGCAGAAATTGGTAGTTCCCCAGGTACTTGAGCGATCCAAATTTGGTGGGTGGTCCCACTTAGTTCTAATCCTGTTGGGGTAATAGATCGGGTTCCTAGCTGCCGTGGGTCGGGAATAATCCCTAAAAGTGTCCGAGATTTCTGGGACCACTGCCATCGCGTACTTTGCGAATGGAGTAGTACGTTGTGAGTAATAGGGGTGGAAAGCGGTGAATTAAGTTTTTAACGGACATACGCCAAACTTTTGGCAGGATTTAATTGTGACTGGAGTGATGGAAAGCTGTAAATGAACTTTGGAACGAAAGGGAGATTTCTCAATACGTTTCGCGCCAAAGCGTAGGTTTAACTAGTATTTCTAATATTATTCGTTCCAAATAACATTAGCGTATTAATTTTGTCACAAAATGATTATTATTAATAATATAACAATAAAATAAGGGATTAGCGACATGCATTTCTGTATACATGTCTTATAAATAGGTCAGAGAAATTTCCTAAATCGGGCTCGGGCTCAATTAATCTCGAAATGGTTCGGGCTCGAAAACTTGAGCCCGAACTCATCTCTACTGGATGACGGTTGGGTTGTTTTACCTCTGAGCGGCACTTTTTTGCACACCATGTGGCTAAATGGCCAGGTCACATGGACCCCGAAGGCTCAGAGAAGGTTGGGGAAGGGGACCCACTGGAACAGCTGTTGGGAGACAGATGGTAGCCTCCCGTCAAGGCCATCCAGCGTGTTCTTTAACGTGCACAGGGTATGGCTCTCCCGCACACGGGGCCACGGCTTAACGTCCCATCCGACGGACAGCGGTCTATTCCAAACCCATCGGTGTCCCCTACTGACCGTGGACATGGCGGGGAATTTTGCAGAGATAAGTCTCAACGCTGACCCAGCTGGGACTCGAACCTGGGAACTGCAGATTACGAGCCTGGCGCGCTACCACCTGAGGTACCCCCGCCCCACTGGATAAGGTAATTTGAACTTTTTTTCAGTATATAAACAACTGAATATTTAATCTATTTCTGTAGTAACAAATCTAGAGCCGGATCTTGGCAAAGCCAAATTAGGCCCATGTTTAGGACCTGTAAATCTGAGAGACCCGGAACTGAAGCCTGGAGTTATGGTGCAGGAAGTCTCGGATACCTTTGTGCCTAGGGTCCGAAAATGTCTAAACGCGATCCTGAAAATGGCACATATAGTATAATAGGTCATGTTACATATCACATAAAAAGCATTTAATTTTGGAGAATAAACAGAAATTCATATTAACGGCTACTTAGGCGTAATTTTTTTTAAAAAAAAAGGTTGACTAGTTTTAGGCATTTAAAATATTAATGAGAAAAGAAAGTGGACAGGCCATTTTTGTGCAAAATGAGAAGTTTTCAATCAAGTGTAAATAATGACTTTTTTTTTTTTGAAAAAAAAAAAAGAGAAAATGTCTCATATAAAAAAAGAATCCAAGTTAGTTGGGTACATCCTTTGCTAAAAAAAACTTGGTCAGACAGCTCGTTTTAAAAATGAACTTGACCATTTTCATCAAACCAATTTGGCTATTTTATATAAATGAGTAGAAATTTAAGTGTGACTAATTTATTAAATCAGAGGTAAGCAATATTTCAAAATTTAAGACCTCCAAATTTCTAACTTCTTCGTGATCCAAAGCTATATCATCATCCACGCAAATATTAATCATTAGAGTTTCTGCAGTCGGAGAAATCTTATCAGAAAAAACAGACAATAAAGTTATGTCATTATATACTTACACAAATTTGTAAAATCTTAATTTAATAAAAACAAATGTTGAAAAATAATTTTGTAAGGTTGTGAGTATATATAAATAACATACATTTTGATTCAAAAGTCTGGACAGTCAGCTTTTCGTAATACATTTTCATTAATTTTATATTCTAAATGCATTTTAGTTCACAAACACATTTAATTTTTATTCAACATATCGATAAATGTAGGTATTCCGATTTTCATGCATTTTGCCGTGTTTGTCCAGACTTTTGATTTTTATTGTGCATTAATTTCGCAAAACCTAAAATTTTGTACTAAATAGCGGTGTCGGAAGGAAGATAAGGTATAGGTTAACCCTCTCTTAGGGAAAGTTTATTCTTAAGAACAAATTTGCATTCAAAATCTATAGAGTCCTCCGCTGTCCAGACTACACCAAATACTAAAAAACTTACATATTTTATATAGAGCTGTAGTAAAATGGCAGGAAAGCTGTTATTACGGACACTTTCCCCGACCTACTTACGTAAATGCAATGATTACAGTTCCAAAACAAAAAAAAATGTATATACAGTTAATCACAGTTACGGGTGTCCATTCCGATTAAATCAGCTCTTGGCCGTAGGGACCCACCATGGAATGTCTTTTGGTGGGTAGCACGTACGACCCTGCCTAATTTTAGTCCATCGTTTCCTTTTTGCTATTACTTTAATCAAAACTATTTTAATTTTAACCTTTTACGTCAATTTTGAAAAACGTTTGGTTGATAAAAACAAAGTTTCACCTTTGTGCAAAAATTGGTTCCTTCGTACAATTCTAAATAGGATTGCATAAAGTATTGCATTAGAATAGAAACAAATCTTATACGTGATAAACTTATGTTTCATTTCGTTGCATTTTTTTTCCTGTGCTATTAAGAACGAGGAAACAGTAACATAGTTATTTCCTACGCATTTGACGTGGTTATAGCAACATATAAACATCTAATATACCTCTAAAATCTCTTGGTGCAGTGTATTTACACACACATTCAACAAAATATTCGATTGCATTTTAGCAAACGTTGTTGTTGCTAAAATAACTGACAAGTAATGACATTCATATTGTACATACAACTATCTACGATTAAAGGCGTAATTTTACAATATGATATTATGATTTACATGGAAAAGATATTTTCTGAACTCCATGTCACATTTTACAAGTCATTCTGTAAAATAAAAAATATCCAACCTTTATATGTGCTACATTAAAGATTTTTACACGTTTTTTTTGTTTTCTGCTTGAACAGAAGGTTATTAGATTTCGATATTTCTGTTCAAAATATATGACAGCTTACATTTAATAAATCGCGACAAATATGAGCAAAAATTCGTTTTTATCTGAACTTATTTATGCAATGTTCCAATGACGAACATATAATCTTTTTTCCTTATTTGTTATAGAAAACATGGACCCTTAGCATAGGATTTCTCCTGTACTTGAAAAAGGCTCAGAAAACACGAAACTTTTCATTAATTATATAATTATGTTCATATGTCTCTTTTAGCATAGGATTTCTTTTAGTATTTCAATATTTACTGGGCTAGTTTTTCTCTTATTTGGGTCTTGATTGGTTAAAAATATGAATGTTCCGAATCTTTGTACTAATCGCTGTAAATTTTCAAATATCGTATTGTTTTGCAGCTTTCTTTTTCATTAAAACAGAAAATACACTCTTTAAATATTTTAATCATTTTACAACTATCAAACAAACTCCACAAGGGTTAGGGTATTTTACCTCCGGGTGGCCCTTTTTTTACCTACAGTAGGTTGAATAGCCGATCATATGGATCGTAAAAGCTGAGTTAGGTACTGGAAGAGGAATCTATCAGATATTTGTTAGGAGAGAGATGGAAGTCTCTCGTGAAAATTATTCAGTGTGTTAACACACACACACACACGGACATGACTCTCCTGCCTATGAGCATGAGTTTAACATCCCATTCTACAGACAGCATTTCCAAGCCCATCACCCAGTGTCTTCTTTTTTCCTCGAAAGCAGAGGTATGAATGGTTAAATGAGAAAATCTCAAAATACAAATAGGGACTAGAAACTGGGAAAATGAGATTATGATCTTGGCATGCTACTGAGTGAGCAAACCCCATCCCCAGCTGTACACAATTTGGTACAATATTGTTAAAAATAATAATCTGAAGGCAACTGATGGGCATATTACTCAGGCGTACATTACGATAATTTTAGCAAACATGTCTACTGAATGACGAGAAAACACTAAATTGTTTATTTGGCCTGTAGGTGAGTTTCCTTTGGACAAATCCACAATATATCTCATAGAAGTTGAAAACCAATTTAAATATCCTCAAAAGAGGACAATAGCAGTTTCCCATAATGGGGATGATCAAGTTGTGCCTCGGGGGCTGATCTTAACCTCAAAAGATGATACACACTAAGCGCTGTTAAACATGAATTATGTTGTTGAGGAATCCCCTGCATAAATAATATTGCTGTTGTAATGGAGAAATGAAAACTATGAATATCGTTGATTTATATCGTTTTGGGCCATTTTGATATTACACGAAAAAGTCTGTTTATCCACAACTGTTTTCCCCACTGTCCATAAAAATCTTTTCAATGGTTGGTAACCCTGGAGAGATAATCCATGCCTTCTGGCAGAGATCAAATCAAAAAATCAAAAAAGTACAGCAGAGATCAAATCTCTGCTGTACTTAGCATCAGTTACACTGATGCAATATCTGCAGTAAGTATTTAATGACCGTTTTTATTGATAATTATATTGTCTTCAGAAAGGTAAGCTATTGCAAACTGTACATTTTCTTATTCTTAACAAAGGTAAACTGGCACCCAATACTCGGAATGTCTTTGGGATAGTAATACTCAAACTGGAGAAAATTTTCAAACCTGGCCCACCACATTGCAACCTATTTTAAACGGGATGTGCTTTGATTATTTTTACATTAATTAGCATATTTGTCTTACCCAGTTAAATGGCTAGCCACAAAACATTGGTTCAACAGAGAAGTACACAATCATATTATTGATCTTTAACTATTACAAAATATTGTAAATCACCAAAGCAGTAACAGGGAAGACATTAAGTGCATCTTTGAAAATGATTTTACCCTGCTGATATTAAAATGAATTAGACCTAAAAATTAATCATGATATGATTTTGATCTATAAGTTATCTGAAAACTATGATTACACTGAAGGTACACATCTGATATTAATCTAATGAAAAATATAGGTTAAAGAGAACAAGTATATATAAAAATATAGAAGAGGGAGCTTAACAACGATTGAATGGATTGTATTTGGTTATGATATCACTCCAGTATGGAGCTAAATGCAAAATACCAAATTACAAGGTGAAAAAAACACCTCCAGGCAATCAAAACATTGCAATAATTCATTTTGTGTGGAGGAAGAAGGCAGTGCAAATGTTAGCTTGTACCAAAAACTGATGTTAAAGCCACAACTGAGTCATGTGATCTATTCAGGGCGAATATATTACTGGATGTTAGAGATAAAAGATTTTCACTTTAAATGCATCCTCCTCCAGAGGCATTCACAAAATTATGTGTTTCCACATTTGCTTTGTCAAAGATAGATTAGAAATCAGTCAAAATTTTGATCTACTGGGCTAAAGACATTGCAACATATTTTACCATAAACTATTAGTACTCTTTTGTTAAAAGTTACAAGTTTTACACCAAGTTTCAGCAATACATTGTCACCAAAAATCAATCTAATGAAAAGTATAGGTTTAAGAGAACAAGTATATATAAAAATATAGAAGAGGGAGCTTAACAACGATTGAATGGGTAGTATTTGGTTATGATATCACTCCTGTATGGAGCTAAATGCAAACTACCAAATTACAAGGTGAAAAAAACACCTCCAGGGAATCAAAACATTGCAATAATTAATTTTGTGTGGAGGAAGAAGGCAGTGCAAATTGGAACCCCAATTAACCAAAAAAAAAATGTATGTTGTGTTTACTTATCTTAGTTCGAAAAAGTTTTAGAATTTAAAAATGTTTAGTTCCATACATATTACACAATTAAAAAAAATTACAAAAATTATTGTACACATAAAACAAAACACTAAAAGCCAGTCCTTTTTCAGTGAAAACTCTTCTTTTTTCTCAGTGTAACTTCAAACATTTTATGGTCAAGAACCCAGCTGACAACATACTTATTATATGAAAACATTAGTTGCTGTAGTTTCATTGTAAGCTACCATTCTGTATGGAAAATATGTACAAAGACAATCCATGAAAATCGGAGTTCTAAACCAGTTAGGTAATAAAACACTGATGGAAAAATTATAGAAAAAGAGAAGGTATCTGCAAACTGAACAGATTCTTCAGTTACTTGATGGATGTTCAGAGGAGTTAAATGTCTTAATCGATTTTTCTCTTTAGGTAAATTCTACACTACAAAATGATTATTATTTGCCTCTACCTTTTACTAGAAGATCAAGATCATTTGCAATCTCTTCTTTCAACAAAAGATGAAAGGCGATACATAAGTTAAAACGAGACTTCACGAGTTTGTGAAATGTTTGTTACTATAACTTTAGTTTGGTATAATATATATAAAACATAACTTTAATCCAAGTTGCACATAATACTCTAGAATTATCTATAATACTACTACAATGAAGCAAATTCTTCCATTACAGGAATGGTTTTAAAAAAAATTTAACCTCCATAAACATACACTTCAGATAGTTCAAATTATAAGGATATAGGAGGACAAAAGTAGTTTCAGCAGCTCGGCATAGTTTTCAAACTTTTTGGCATTTAATAACGAAGGCCAGAAAATCTAAAAACAATAGTAAACTGTTCCCTGTATTGTCATAACTTTAGAATTACAAAGTTAAATAAGCTAATAGCAAGAGTTAAAAATCAAGTAATAAATCAGCACTTTTGCGTCGATTTTTTTCTTAGAGGAAAAATTGTCTTGAGCCGGGTGGGATACGAACCCACGATCTCCTGATAACATGTCAGGTGCTCTGGACCACTGAGCTACCGGCCGCCGATCAAGATCTCCTCTAATTAGCGCTATGGACATTCCTTTTTATGTTTCATATAGGTTCTATATGAATTCTTCATAGTATTCTATATGAAACATAAAAAGGAATGTTTATAGAGCTAATTAGAGGAGATCTTGATCGGCGGCCGGTAGCTCAGTGGTCCAGAGCACCTGACATGTTATTAGGAGATCATGGGTTCGCATCCCACCCGGCTCAAGACAATTTTTCCTCTAAGAAAAAAAAAATCGACGCAAAAGTGCAGATTTATTACTTGATTGAATCAATCGAGTTCATTTCTCATTGTTTAAGACTTAAAAAAAATACTACTTTGCAGGTTTATAATATACAAACCAAAAAATACCCAACACACAACTCTAAAAATGATATTAATTTTCCTTTCAGGAAAATTAATATCAATATTTGATCTCAATATTTGAGAATAAGTTAGAATGCCAACAAAAACTTTTTCCAGCTTTGATCTTTCATTAATAAGTCAGGCAAAACTATCAGAAACTGAAAAAAAAATAGCAAAACGTCTTTAAAAATACTGATTTTAGTAAAACTCGCGAACTAATAAACTCAAAGTAGAAACACAAATAAAAATGCTAAACAATAAATTACTAAATCTTAAACCAAACAAAACTGAGAAATAGTATTAATTTGATTCCACTATGAGAAAAATACTAAACTAGAAAAAAAAAGTGAAGCATACACAGATTTGCAAATAAAAATATTTTTTTTTTTAAATAAATGCAACAATAAGAACAAAAAACATCAGCAGTTGCAAACTTCTTGGCACAAAATATATTAAAATCAGAAGTGTCATTAAATGTAACATAAAAGGCCACAAGAAGCAAAACCATCTATGTAAAACAAGACTTCCTAATACACTAAAACAAGATATTCTCCTACTACTAGAAACAAATCCTATGTCTTCCCTGGAACCTGTTACAAGTTGAAAGTTCTAAACTAAAAAGTGAACTAAAGCTTGATCTTGAAGATACAAAATGTTTGGATGCTATTTTGCAGATTTAATGGTATTGTTTGAGAGTAAAGAGCACCTCATCAACATTGATAAATCACCTCAGAGTAATATTTAAGGAGAGGTGGGTATTACTTCCTTACTACATAAAACAGATCAATATTTGATCTCAATATTTGAGAATAAGTTAGAATGCCAACAAAAACTTTTTCCAGCTTTGATCTTTCATTAATAAGTCAGGCAAAACTATCAGAAACTGAAAAAAAAATAGCAAAACGTCTTTAAAAATACTGATTTTAGTAAAACTCGCGAACTAATAAACTCAAAGTAGAAACACAAATAAAAATGCTAAACAATAAATTACTAAATCTTAAACCAAACAAAACTGAGAAATAGTATTAATTTGATTCCACTATGAGAAAAATACTAAACTAGAAAAAAAAAGTGAAGCATACACAGATTTGCAAATAAAAATATTTTTTTTTTTAAATAAATGCAACAATAAGAACAAAAAACATCAGCAGTTGCAAACTTCTTGGCACAAAATATATTAAAATCAGAAGTGTCATTAAATGTAACATAAAAGGCCACAAGAAGCAAAACCATCTATGTAAAACAAGACTTCCTAATACACTAAAACAAGATATTCTCCTACTACTAGAAACAAATCCTATGTCTTCCCTGGAACCTGTTACAAGTTGAAAGTTCTAAACTAAAAAGTGAACTAAAGCTTGATCTTGAAGATACAAAATGTTTGGATGCTATTTTGCAGATTTAATGGTATTGTTTGAGAGTAAAGAGCACCTCATCAACATTGATAAATCACCTCAGAGTAATATTTAAGGAGAGGTGGGTATTACTTCCTTACTACATAAAACAGATCAATAAAAAGGATGACAAACATTCCATTTGGTTTATAAAGGCAAAAAAGAATATAACATGAAGTGCAGAGATAGGAAGAGAAATCCCTTGTAGTGATATGCAAATTGTATGAAATGTGAGACCACTGGTTGCTTGATAAACGTATACTGGTTTCAAAATTTAAGGAATAATGCTATATCAATGGGAAGCTAAATTCAGAGCTCCATAACTTCTAAATTAAGCTTTTTGTGTAAAAAAAACAAGTAAAAAATAAAAGATTGCAACAAAATTGGTCAAAATCTTGATTTTTTTTCAACAATATCTGTTCAGTAATTTCAAATTTTACTGAATATCACTTTCATCCATTTCAAAGAAACTTTGAATCAAACGATCAAACATGTTAATGTCCATTATTTTACATATATATTTAGTTTAATATAAAGTGCCCCCATTTTGAAATAAATATGAAATAAAATCCATAGCAGTTAATTTGATCTGCGTAGAAGAAACACTTATGAAAAAAGAAATTCTGATCACTTTACCATTTCAGAAATGCACAAAACAGCCCCATCATAAATGGCAGAGTTAATTATGATCACAATGTATCAATATTTTATATCTAGAGACTGTTATTTGATAAAAAAAATTTTGAATGGACAAAAAATATTCCATTCAATATTAATGCAAATTTCACTCTTTGCTCTTATGTTTATATGTGCACCTTATACAAAAACACTTTTTTTTAATTTTGCTTCTGTTAGTAAGTACATGCAGTAAGATAAATGGCTATAGCCCATGGGTTTCTGGAAATATTAATTAAATTTTTAAAAGCTACATGGTATATATTTTTACTACTGTGTTGTCCAGTACAAGATACTGGACAGTATAGGCAGCAAGAAAACCTTTAAAATGCCAATATCTACTTGTTTGTGGTCTGCAATATATTAAGGAGTTTACTTCCTGTTCTACTGAACAACAGGGAACTTGGACTAAGATACAGCATTTACTGGAAACACTATTTGTGAGTTGAGGAAGATCAATTATCTAGAAAAATGGCATTTACCTTGACAGTATTTTAAAATTATTAGCTCTAAGTGCACCATGATAATGAAAGTGCCCCATCTAGAAGCAGGTGAATTTGTACAGAATTCCGCATACAAGTTCAAAATGACAATATAAACAAATGAGCACATTGCCAAGAAAAACATGTGGTATCCATGGGAGATGTGATCGACTTAGGGCAGTTATGGAAGACAGATTGATGCAGGCAGTGATGATAAAGGTACTGGATGCTAGGATATGTCCATGTGCCATACTGACAGCTGAATCAGTTTCAGTATGGCTAAATTGTAGAACTACAATGAGGCCTGATCATGATGAAAGGGCAATTTGTCATTGTTGGCAACAGTGAGTCCAGAATAGCATGCCAAATCATCTTGAAGTGTCAGGCACCATCAGAGGATTGTCTGATACATTACTAGGCAATACAGCTCTAATTGCAATGTCATCAACCATTCAACAGATTAATGGGAAACCATGGGATAACCCTTTAACTACAGGACTATTGAACAAACAAGGCTCATTGCCAGCTATTCATTGTATGAGCTGCCTTTGACTGCACACCATTGTTGAATGATTGGTGATTTAGTAGAGAAGCTAGTGCCAAGATTGGCAGCATGTCATCTTCAGTGATGAGTCCTGGTTATGTTTGAGTAAGGACAACCAAATTCATACAAGAAGATGTGGACAAAAGTTGTATCCCTTTCCCATTTACAAATGCCTACCAAATGCACATTGGGTTTCCAAGTTTGGAGAGCCATTAATTATGACAGCTGGTCACCTCTATAATGTCTGGTGCTCTGAGATACAATCCAGACATCCTTTGGTCTCTTGTTACCCACCATTCCTGGTTGTGTGCTGGGTACCATGCTTCAACAACATGGTACACAAGTGCATACTGTTACCATATTTGATGTGTCGAAAACATATCCCAATGGTGCTGTTGCCAGGCAAGTCCCCAGATATGCTGCAAAACAATGAACATGTTTGGAAAGTGATAGGTCATTATTTACAGCTCATTCTCACTCAGCAAGCAATTTAGCCTCTCTGTGAAATAAAGTGCACAAGGCAAGGTAGCACATTCTGCAGTATAATATCAGACATTTAACTCTATACCACAAAGTACCACTGTGTTACCAAACATAGCAGCTAATACCATACTAATGGTATGTCTGTTGTCTGTTTTCTGCATGAATAATTATATTTTTCTGTATGTTGCATCAATTCTTGGTCACTTGACATCTATCCTTCACTTGGTTTGCATAGATGTGGCAAGTTCAGAGTTATTTGTCATAGAAGAGAGTTGTTTCCCCTAATGAACCAGCATCTTGATTTGTTTCCTTTGAATATTACTTAGTTTGAAAAAAAAAAAGTTAAATTAATTCACATTTTAACTTTAGCTGGTTCTTGGGGAACATAAATAAGAAATTCAATTTCTATTCTCCACCACAACATAATATCTATTTATGCCCTTGCATAATCTGAGATGTAGCAAATGAAATCATTCTAGAGTATACTTAAACTACATTATATTAACATTTACAATGAAAAATTACCTATATCTGGCCAAATATATCTTCAATGCTTCATCTCTTTAAGAAGATGGGAAAAAAATGACAAGTTTTGTAATACATTAATATTATGGTATGACTTTTTGGATTTTATCTAATTTCACTCAGTTTTTACCCGTGAACAAGAGATATAATATTTGGGTTAAACCCAAAAAACTTGGAAAAATAAATATGTATTTCAGAATAGTTTGTTGCATTTTCTTAAATATTAAATCATTATATTGTTGTTTGTTTCAGTTTGTCATTTGCCAATATTGCATAGGTATAGACTAAGATAAGAGAATATATTATTATTAATTATTCTATGTTACATGGCAGTGCATGGGTACTACTGATGCAAGATGCAGAATGTCACATTACATTAAAATAATGCAGGCAGTTCTCATTGTAACAAATTAGTTCCAGAAGACCATTCATCAAACGAAAATGAAAGTCTCATATTAATGCAAGAGAAATTCATTCCTGACCTACTGGAAAATAGAAATAATGCAAAATATTGTAAAAGAATCTGAGTAAGAACATATTTATTAATACTAGAAAGATTTATAGATGATTATATATTGAAATTTAAAAGAATTAGATGGAAGAATTTGTGCAGAAGTAATCTGTCTGAAGAAACATTGGCAATGAATATGTTATTGTATGAAAATAATAAAATTATTAAGTAATACCCGAAAAATTGAATTATTTTTATTTCAACCTGATTTTCACAAACAATAATGGATTATTATTTTTTCGACCCAATTTCAACCCAAAGTTGAAAAAATATATATATTTCCTACCAAATAATTATTCTTCTGAATGGAATCTTTTTTTTTTAACCCAAAAAAGTCATACCCTAATTATGGTATAAAATGTTTGCTATATGCACACAACACACTGATGATCTACAATGACACCCTCACATTGATAATGATTTAACTGGAATTTTGGTAGTAAACATTTTAAAATGAATACAAAAGGTGGGTATTTTAAACTGTTACATTATTAAAAAATGCTAAATTTTAGAGTTTTCTAATATTATTTTATCTAGAAAAATGATAACTGCAATATTAAAATTATATATTTGAAAGTTATGCAATCAATTGAAAAACAGGGTTAATGAACTGGTTGTTTGCTTTCAGTGTTATGCAATAATCTTCTAAACATAAATTTAGATTTTTTTTCTATAATAAGAAGCAAAAGCTCTGTTAAAAATGTAGTTGTTTAACATCACTACAGTATTTTCATAGCTAACTGCAAAATATTTAGGGCATCCCTCATATACAAAGAGAAAGTTGCCCAGAGATTACATGCTAGTCTATGCTTCTTTCACACAATCTCAAAACATTCTAAACACTAGAATCTTTAGACTTCCAAAAAAAAAATTACAAAAAATATTTGAACAGACACTGTACCATCATTTATAAAATTATACATATGAAATATGTACACTTGTAAATTTCAATCATAGAAAAATGAAAAATACTTATTTGAATAGTAATATTAAGTATTATTAACAACAGCAACATATATATTATGATCAATCAATGCTGGATGGAACAATTCTTTCTTTTGCCTGATTACTATTTATTTATTAAATGAGATTACACATTATATAACTTTAATTGCTGAATAGGTTTTGTAAATTTATATACAGAATGTAACATTTAAATATAAAACACAGTTTACAAAATGCATGAACAACTTTGTAAGCTGACTGTATATGCCATTTTGCATATTGAAAAATAAGATTACTTTGCAAGCTGCTATATTCAGAGGGAAAAATAGCAAATATGTTATAAGCAACATTATTTAACATGTAGTAACAATATTGGAAGAAACTGAGTTTTAACCTTAAACACAACTATTTTGAAAACACAGTAAAACATTTAGAAAACAGATAGGGATTAATAATACTCTGGACCATATAACAATCCTAATAATGGGAGGAAAAAAAAACCTATATTAATGTAAACTTGAGAAAAAGCTTTCATCTATTAAATATCTTGCACTAGACATTGATTTATGCTGCTATGATATATTTTTAGTGAGGAAAGAGCTATCGGTAAAAACATATAACTGCAACATCAACCACGCTTACAAATATGAATCTTTTTTCCTTTGGAAAATGAAATTTCAATAACAATCTTCAAACAGTGTACACATTTAAATCTAAGAGTAGGTGTGCTATTTTTGACTATGTTCGCTGGCAAGCTTGGTGTTTTAGCCACCTCTGACTGAAAACTAATGCTCTTTAAAAGAATTTGCTCTAAACAATCCTTTTTGAAGATTATTTTTCCATTTTCCACACTTCCACAATTTATATTTTGAAAGAATGCACAAATATTATATATATACTTTATTTCAGTTGTCTCTGGAGCCTAATGGTTATTGTGTTTAGCTATGGAGTAAACAGACCTAGGTTCAAGTTCCAGACAAGGAATAAATGTTTCCTTTCTGTTGAGGTCTCACCTTTCTCATATTCTCTATGATATATTATTATTATACAGGTGGACTGCTGTCAAACCTCTGTGGTAAGCAGCTGTTTGACAGTAAATTTTTTAAACCTTATTTCTTGAAGGTAATAAAAAAAACAATATTTTTTTATTAAAGTTTATATGCATTTGTAATATGGCTTTCAAATCGAAATTCTACCATGCAAAAATATATCACGATCAAATGGGAAAAAGGAAAGCAAAATCAGTTAAAGAGAGAGGATGTGTTTCCAGCAAGGTCCAATGAACCACTGATGATTTTTCCATATCACAATAGCAAAATTTTTGCACATCCACAAAGTAAGAACATTTAAAACTAGCTAGAGGAGTAGGCCCATTCAGGAGGCTGATTTATTGTTGTTATCCAAAAATGCAAAACTGGTGGCTAAAACATCAAAGCACACTAACTCCCCTTTCAATACCATACTGGCTCAAAATGGCTGAGATTTTAAATGGACTTGTCCGCTCAATGCTATTCCTTCCTGTTCACATTTTGGGGTGGTATGGTAGAGAAAAGGTTAAAGAAAAGCATATTAGTGGCAGAGTTGCAATTACACATGCCGAATGATGAAAAGTTGTAAAAAATATTAAGAGACTTCAGAAATGTACTAATATCTAAATAAGACTTCATATTTGTTTTGCTGGACTACACATAATACTATAAGGCTACTTCAAATGAGACATATATAATTTTCCACTGCAACATCCGATTATAGTGTTATATGTTCTTAATGCCTTTGTTAGCCATCAAGGGCACAAAATGAAAGACATTCTGAAAATTTAACTCCAGATTTCAAGCTATCAATATATTTATAGCAATCAAAAGCAAACTATAGATCTTTACCATTTAACTAATGAATTAAAATTTTGGTTTTAAATGTGTATCAAAATGGGAACTAAAAACGAATTTATGCATATATATTATTAGTTGATATGTATTTGTCATGGTATATTGCCAATACAAATATTACTATTTACTAAATTCCATTCATTTTATTGCTTAGGTTTAAAGTTGCAAAAACTGTTCAATGTCCTACTCTAAATAATGAAACCATTCTATGGAATTAGAATGTTTTTTTAGTTTTTAGTAAAAAGTTATGCCTTAGTATCATTGTTAATGGTTGTGATAATTAAAATTTTTAACTATTAAATTGATATTAAAATGCTATTGCAATTTTCATATATACTGTTAACATACTGTAGTTTTATATTATTGTCAGCATATTTCAAAAAAAAAATCAGCTGCTGTATCAAGTATCTAATAATGCATTTATATTCTAGTTCAGAATTACTGTGAAATAGCTAGTACCCTTATGAATGTATATTTTAAATACATATGCCAGGTATTGACTAAAGCTTTAATAACAGGCAACACTAATAACAGAGCTAATAAAACTTCAAGCATGGCAGAATACATAGCGTGCCAATTATATTTACACATAATTATCCTACATTGCAATTATGCATGTCATCATAGCACAATAAAATTAATTGTAATGTCAAAACTTCTCATTCTGTTATTGCATAAGCTGAACAAATGACATAGGAACAATGAATCAAGCAAGCAGTTGCTGATTTCATAGGGCACTATGAAAATGAGTTAAAATTTAAAACTCTCCAAAAGCTGCACAGTCGATACAAACTATATTAGAGCAAAAATATGCTTTACATTTCACTACATAAGGACATTACAAAAATAAATTGCATGTAAAAAATCTGCCACAATATATTCAAAATGAATCAATTTCTGATTATTAGTGCATTTTAAAATAACTGTCATTAAACTTTTTTAAAATTTTTATCTAATATTTAATAAGGCATGTTTTTCTGAAATAGTTCTTTTTTATCGTAGTATATTTTTTCAGTTAATCATTAGTCATTAATAAACCATTAGATAGATTTATTTTACTTGCAAACCTATGTCAGACTTTAAGCATTTGCAAAAATCTTGATGGTTATTAAGTAGCCAATATATTCAAATGTTGATAAAGTTTTGCAGATTAGACCTTGCAGGTGCAGTTAGAACTTTTGCTATGCGTATAGAGCTTTACTAATTACTGTATTATACCTATGAATTA
Source organism: Ryuthela nishihirai (assembly GCA_038380435.1). NCBI lineage: Eukaryota > Metazoa > Arthropoda > Arachnida > Araneae > Heptathelidae > Ryuthela > Ryuthela nishihirai. The sequence continues at coordinate 24,477,552 of JAWZYU010000002.1, forward strand.
ATCAGAATGCTAAAATTTTATTTATAGACTGTATGCATTTCCTTTCCCCATTGGTTATATTGCTGCTCAGACAATTTTGCAATGGATTATTGTAGAACTAATTTTTCCGAATTTTTCTTTCCAATGATTCCCTGAATAATTTTCAATAATTTCCCTGAATTTTTCTTAGTAAAATTTAATTAAATTTTACTAATTTCTCATGCATCAAAAAACAGTATTTTAAATAGATTTTTGTCCATTTTTAATGAATGATTACTTATTCAAGAAAAGATATGCAAAAAAAATCATTTATTAATTTGATTCAGCAATTTTCAATTGATTTTAATCCTTTAAAAGAATTTTTTTTCTGCCTCTCAAGCCCCATTTTATTTGTATATATTTAAATATCTGAGTATCACCATGAGAAGCTTAACCCTTTAATGCCCAAGAAATCTGAGAAAAGGGTAGAGATATAGCACTATTTGGACTAGTTCATTTCAAATTTCGGCCGTTTTTGGACAGTCCTAGGTGTTAAAGAGTTAAAATAAGACAGAAGGAAATAAATCACATAAAAATAATGTTAAAGAGATCAATTATAAGCTATGTATATTTTTACATCACAAGTTTTTAAATCTTTATGTATTATACGAATAAATTTATGAACGTGATTAAATTATTTCCTCTTTTTACTTGAAATATGACTTGTAGTAAATACCAACCTTCTTTTGTTTATTACATCATTCACATATATCTATCCATCTATGTTCCAATTGCATGAGTTCTACCATTATCCAGACTTTTGAATCATATTATACTTTTAAAATAAACATTAAGAAGGAGATACGCAAAAAGAAAATTTCCAAAACACAAAGTACTTTTTGCCAATAAATGAGTCAAGCATAGTTCTGTTTCTGAGATCTTTTCCTTTTTCTATTGTAACAAACAAAAGAAAAAGATATAGATTTACTTGAATAATGCTAAAGTGATTTGTTGCTATGAAATAGCATGTTCTTGGGATAAATAAGTCTTGATGAGTACCTATAGCATTTACTTTTTTTTGTATATTGGAAATGTATTAATGAATTAAATAATTTAAAAATACCTACACAACTACATTAATTATTCAATGAAACAATAAAAAGGTTCAACTTTTACTAGAAATTGAACATCAACCTGCTGATTTTCAGTCAAGTAAGCACAATATACCAACATTTCATACTTGCTAAACTTAGTGCCACAAAGCTTAGAGGCATCATTCACCAGTAATGCAACAAATTATAGCATTTTTGTTAGGCAAAGGAAAATATGCAGAACACAGCTTTAACAAGAAAGTAATGTCCTTGATACTATTCTTTATAACACACTGTTTGTGTAACTTAGAAAAAATATATATATAATAAAGCTACCTGAATATTAACTTCAGTAATTAAAGAAGCATTCACTAAAGAGGTATTAAAGAAAACTTGCATTTAAGTTTATAATCTTTTTTTATTTGTTTTTAAGTTTTTTTATTTATAAAGTATAGTGAAAATGCAATGATAAAATTTGGAAATTGCAGAGCTATTTCTAAGGATACTCAAAATATAAACCACATGCTCACAAAATACAGCTTTCCCTTAATAGTTAAAAGCTGACATCAATATTTTTTTAGTAGTTCTGAAAGTAATCAAATGCAAAACAGTAAAGTTTAAAAAGTTCCATAAAATATAATTAAAGCACACTGAGAAATGCATTGAATACTTTTTGAAAAAGTGTAAGAATTCATGTTTTATTTCAATTTGATATTTATTCCCTAAAAATAAATATGATGGTAGAAATAAAAAAGCCTGTTGAAAAATTGTTAAAATCTTCCCACTCCTTGAAATTGAATCATATTCACTACTTTTTACACAATGCAAATACTAACAGTTTCAGAATTTCAAAGCTTCACAACAAAAGAAAAAAATATCATGAGAATAAGACATAAATTTCTGAATAAAAGATGATACAATCCTGCATAAAAATGAATTTTGTACCAAATAATCCAAGAGATAAAGAAAATAATGGGCTATAATAAATGTATACTTAAAAACATCAACAGACAATATTAATGTAAAGATTTAACTATTATTATACTCCATTTATGCTTAAAAAAGTATCATTCCTACAAAACTACCAGAGCTGCATTCAAAATATTTATTGATTTATAGTTTATTCCCTGTTTTGAATACATTTTAAGATTTTGTATAATTTGAATTAACTGCTTGACCTAAAGTACACTCTTTCTTAATGAATTACTTTCAGATAAATATAGGATACAAGAACAAAAACTTGACCCTTTAATGTATATCTATAATTTCAATCAAATATTACAAAAAGTACTAAATTATTTATTTACAATATGTAAACTACATTTAATTTATTTATCAATATGAGTAAATTTCAAACTAATATTGGAAAGCACCATAATTATTTTAATTAAAATAGTTGTCCTAAATACAAATATAAAAATTAGGACTTCAGCTTGAAAATTTCATGAAATTTGACAACCATTACATAAACACAAACAGCACAAAACAAAAAGCACTTAAAATATACTAGCTACTCGAAAACGAAGGTGTTTTTGGCACCTTTGCATAAAATGATGCTAAAATGAATGCATGAAAAAATATGTTTTAAGTATTGTTTTATTTCATTATACTTAGAATAATATTTTAGCGATTTCATATTCTAAATCAATAATGACATGAACACTTATTCACAGTACAAAAGTTTTTATAATAAAAAAATTATGTTAAGCACCATATTATAATAAAAACAATACAATTACAAATGTGTGAGTAAAATAAATTTAATTCAAACAGAGATTGAAGCAAATATTTAAAAATAGATGTGTCAGTTATGTATATTTTTTTGGAGGGGGGGGGGGGGGGGTAATATGCTAAGTTGCTAAGTATGCTAAGTTGCAATAACCTTACTAATTCACTAAAAACATTTATTCTTAATAACATTACAAGTATATATATATATCAAAATTTATTCCGTTTAGAATCTGTTTCAACTTCATTCCTATAATGATATATTCAACTCCATTCTATGCTACAGTGGCATGATTAGTTCACTTTTGGTACATTACTTGCTTTCAGTAGCATAGCCAGGATTTTTGGAATGTAGGGGGTCAAGTATTTTCTTATCATTTTTGCAAATGTAAATTGATGAAATGATGATTAAGAAAAAAAATTTCTCCCTCAAATGGAGTTAACCTCCTCCCCACTCCCAGCTATGCTACTGCTTGCATTAAAGTTGCAATTTAAAAGTCCAAAAGATGTTTATTTTAAAGAGAAAAAAACATATTTACTTCATACTTATATATGGAAGGGAAAAAATTATGCATTTTTGTTCAAATAGTGCAGTTCAGGCTAACTTATGATAATGCAAATATAGGGTGATTATAAAGTTGGTTAAACTCAACAAATTTCCATGTTTACAATAAATATGCTTGTAGCCATGATATTTTGTACATAAGAACTTTAATCATTGAAGTATACAATCCCTCACATTAGGTGCTGGAAGTAGCTTTTATTTTCAAATAAACACAGATGAACATGATGATATATATATTATTCACAATGAAATTGTGCTGTATCATGACTTCTGAATATGTCTTATCCACAGGAAGAAATCAAGTGGTGTAAAGTCTGCAGTGTGTGGCGGCAAAATCCCTTCAAAATGACAGTCACATGATCTGAGACCTAACACTACCCTATTTCTTCCTGAGTGGATATTTGAAGAAACAGGTGTATTAGCTAATTCTCACTCACTGTAGGGACTAATGGAAAACACTGCCAAAGAAATGAATGATATTTCAGACAACATGATGCAGTGTATTGATGATAGCAAATATAATTGTGTTCATTTGCACTTATTTGAGGATGAAGGCTATAATACTTCCAGTATCTCATGTAAGGATTTGTGTATTCCAATGACTAATGTTTGATTGTACAAAATTCCATGGGTTGGCTTGTTTTACCTCTGAGCAGCACTTTTTTGCATACAATGGGCTAATGGCCAAGTCACAAGGATCCCGAAGGCTCAGAAAAGGTTGGGGAACCCACTGGACAGCTGTTAGGAGAGAGATGGCAGCCTCCTATCAAGGCCATCCAGTGTGTTCGTTAATGTGCACATGGTATGGCTCTCACACACACAGCACACTTAGTGTCCCATCTGACAGCAGGGGATACTGATGGGCTTTCCATGCCCATCAGTATCCCCTGCTGACAGTGGGCAGGGTGGGAAGTTTTGCAGGGATTAAATCTCAACATTGACACAGCTGGGACTTGAGCTTGGGAACTGCAGATTATGAGCCTGACATGCTACTGACTGAGCCCCTGCCACCACCAATGACATAATTGGCTACAACAATTGCCAACTATGTCTAGTGCTGATTTCTCAGTGAAGAACATGAAAGCACATCTCCAGTTGGCACAGGAGCATTGACACTGTAATATTGAGGACTGGAAAAAGGTAGTCTGGCTGGATGAATCAAGGTTTCCTTTGCATCATGTTGATGGGAGGATCAGAATTTGGCACAAGCAACATGAGATCATGGACCCATCTTGTCTGGTGTCAACACTACAGGCTGGCGGTGGTGTGATCATATGGGGAATATTTTCCTGGCACATACTAGAGCCCCTGATTCCCATCGAAGTGTATTTGAACATTGTTCCTGGCCAAGTTCATCCCTTTATGACTACAGTTTATCCTCGCTTGAATGAACAGGTTCAGCATGATAATGCACTTGTTCACAAGGCACGTATTATCACCGAGTGGTTTCAGGAACATACCGACGAGTTTTCCTTGCTTCATTGGCCTGCACAGTTCCCAGATTTAAACCCTATTGAGCTCTTTGGGATGAGGTGGTAAGGACTGTTTGTAGCGAGACTGTGCCTCTGTCCAATTTGCAGCAACTGTGTGATTCCACATGGTACAACATTCCTGCACAATGCATCTAGTATCTTATAAGTCCATGCCCCAATAAATTCAGGTTGTTCTGAAGGCTAAAGGTGTACCTAATAAACTGGAATCTCAGTGTACAACTTAATGTAAAAGACTGACATCTATATTTTCTGTCATTTTACTCAAGTGAGAGAAATTTTAGTTCATTAATTCATATTTAAAACAGAGGCTGCTCTATGAGTTCAAGCACAAGCCAGCAACTTGGGCTCTAAGAAATGATAACTTTATATTAACATAACACACATTACAGGATTATAAGTTTATCATTGAAATTACACACACATATTTATACATTAATAAAAATTAGCAATTCTTTTTAATTAACCGTCTCCATATCACAGTCCAACAAATCGACTTTCATCTTTCCCATTCTAGTGGTCAGAGACTGAAGCTTTGCTTCCATAATACAAGGTTGTAAAAAAAAAATTACAAATAAAATCTGATTTTTTTTTCAACTGTTTCTAATCAGATATCGAAAACAACATTTAAATCTATTATATAAATTTTTTACCAGTTGATTACACTTTAAAAAATTATGATAAAAGTTTAAGAACAAATCTATTTGAGTCGGATGCGCATGTTCAGTCACCGTAAACAGCATCAAGTAGCACTGATTCAGTTCATACCTTTATTCTGCTATACTGTGCTTAGATTATTGATCGGTTGCATTCCCCGCTCTTCTGTGTTATTTATAGCTCTACTAGAGTTGTAATGCTTTCTAAACTTTTAACATAAGGGTATTGATTTTTTTTTACTACCGGAAATTGTGTCATCTGGGAACTATGCACATCGGCTTTCAAACAATATTTTAGCAGACTTTCGATTTTAAAGATTTTTTATTTACTTTAATGCTTCTAGAATTATTTTTTATTGTTTCTCAAATAATTAGAAACAATCGAAAGTGAAACTGCTAGCGATTTGTAATGGTGGCAAGAAGAAGCATTACAATTATTCAGAGTGCGATTCTTAAAAGGCAGGGCTTTATTTGGTTGAAATGTAATTAAAAGTTTTGATAAATAAACTAATTGAGATCAGGAAATGCGATTTTTAATAAAATTTCTGCCAGAATTTTAGAATTAAACTTTTCTGTAGCAGTTTTGCAGCTTCATAATAAAGTGACTCATTCTCAAATTCAGTGCTTCAGTTAAACTTTAAATGTTTTGAAACATTTTATTGAATTTTTTTCATAATTTTTTTATCAATTTTGTGATATATTTTTCCATTTTTATTTAAATTATCTTGCTTTAAAGCAAAATTACTTTTATGACACTACATTACTTAGGCATAGAGTTTGCTGATCATCAAAAGTCTAAGAATATGCATTATGCGTTATATGCATAAATGAGTAAAAAAGTTAGAAAAAACTAAATAAATGAAAGATTTAAGCAATAATAGAAATATTATGAACTATTTACATTAGAATAATAAAATAATACAGAAAAAAAAGGGAAAAATATTTTTTTCAAATTTTAAAGATAAAAGTGGAAAAAACACAGTAAAATTTTGCAATGTTTCACAAAAATACTTAAAAAATTTAACCTACCGTTTTTTTACGCACAATTAAAATGCTCTCTCTTTTGGTATATAACATGGCATATTTCCATTCATTAGTTACTTCAGGATGAGGTTCTAGAGCTGTTTATTTTATTTCCTGAAAATACTTTAAAATAAATCTGGTGACCACAGTGAGTTCAGTTTCAAAATTCCAACACTGTAAAGGTTGTAATTATTATATTATATAAAACCATTCAAGCATTCAAAGTTCATGCATATTGGCTCTTTCCAAAACTTAACTCATTTCCTTATTTATAATTATTACCCATATCCAAATCTTTTACAGTCCTTCTAGAACAAGGAAGTCTGGTGTTAAGAGATAATGATTATACAAAAACTGAAAAAATAATAATTTTGCAAATAAAAAATATTTTAATTAACTTAAAAATTCTACCAATAAATTTTAGTATTAAACCTGAATATAAAGCATTGAGCTCCAATTGAATTAAAATTTTTAATACTCACACAATCATTAAACATATTCAGAGTTAAAATGATCTGTAATTAAACTAATAGATGCACAAACACAACTTTAAATTTAAAGATCTTTAAATATACAGCAAAATTCCTTTGATATGCAATTAATCTGGTGCATGAGTTAAATGTAAAGTGGTAACACTATAAAAGCTAACAATATTTAAATGTACATATCAAGTAGAAACTATACTTAGCAAAAAACATACACAGATATGTTGGCAACATTTCATAAAGTATTAAAAACAAGCAAATTGCACATTAGGATAATTGCTTAATAAAGTGGTGCTATTCTATGACATAAACAATAAGAAAACTGTACAGTATGTGGTCTCTTCAAAAGCAAACTACATATATATATATTTTTTTTTACTCGTTGATTTCACCAACAGTTGTCCAACAACTCTTCAGTAACAGAATGCACAATTATTTTCAACAGACTTACAAAATGAACAACTATTTGCTGCTGTTGAGATTTCTGAAGACTTTGTGAAACAGTACCAAAGTTTGCTAATATTTACTTAACGATTATTACACCTGTTTAATCAAATGAATGTCTTGATGTACATAGCTGAAAATTCACATAAACTTTTATCAATACTTTGCTTAATGAATTTTCTACTGCTGTTTAAGGTATCTAGAAACATGATAAAATACTTTGCATAATTTTTATTCTATACCAAATTTTTGCTGAAACTAAATAGTAAATTTGAAAACACACACAAAATATACTTATAGACTGAAAAATTTACTATTTTACTATATAAAGACTGAAAAGACTTTGTATTATAATTTATCATTCAAATTTGATTTCTCAGAGACCATATATCATGGATTCACCCAAATCATACACATGCTGTTAGAAGAAAAAATGAATAATACAGAATTAAATAATGTCTAAAAGTTATATATTTCATCACATACCGCATTTACAGTTTTCATGCAAACAACCCAATGTACATCCTTCTTCGGAATGTTCATATCAGTTATACTTATCATCAGTATGATTTCTGTCAGTATAATGAAACCATAAAATGGTAATGATAGAGATGAAACATTTTTTTTTCTCATGTACACTAATAATTCATAAATGGCATAAAAATGCAGTTGCCATGCAACTGGTAGAAACATTAGCACCAACCAAGTTAACAAGTAAAACAGATTGTAAAACAAATGTATTTGAGCTTTTGTAAAATGCAGCAAAAGCTACACAAAGAACATTACAATACCTAGTCTGCATTCCTGAGGGGCCATTCAATGGCAACTTTGGTAGGAGTAAAAAAAGGGTAAGAAAAAGGGAGGAAAATGTGGAACAAGGCAGCATGGTGCAACTTTACTACTCTCATTTTAACTAATGTCCTTTCACTGACTCTTTTGCTGCCACTATAAGAGGATGTAAACTAGCTAATGGTCTGGCAATTTTCAGAAATGGATGCTGAAAAAGAAAAATACTCTCATATAAACACTTATACCAAAAAAAAAAATAACAATAATTTGTAAAGCTGCATAATAATGCAAAACTCAATAAATAATCATGTTAATAATAATAAGTAAGTTTAAAGTTTGTGTTAAAAGTGTTGTCCAGAAGGAAAGCTTAAATCTGATTGCATGTAAATGTTACCGCTAAAGCTCGAAAGCCATTAATGTGCACATTACCTAGCTAATCTGCAGATTAACTGATTTGCTCCGTTAACGTGCGGAATCAAGAGTTTACCGCATTTTACCTAGGTAATGTGCACATTAACGGCTTCCGTATCGTTAAAGTTCAAAAGTTTGTTTCTCTCATTTCCTTTCCCTACTCCTTCCCCCCTCTCCCTCCACTTTTAGTTTCATTTCGCCAGTGTCTTGTCGTCGCCGGTTGTTTTTATTTCTCATAATTTGCGTCGGCTGCTAGTGCGTAGCATAGCTAATTCTGTTTTCAAATTTGTTTCTGCCTGTTAGCGCATGAATTTGTGTTGTGATTTTTTTAAAGCAGATAAATTTAGCTCCTATTATGCAAGCAAGCACCAAGGACCCTTTCTGCTGTCCAAATTATAGTCACGTGACCTAAAGATTCATACTTAAGAGATTCACCACTTGACGGATTCGTTCTCACTTGGCCTCCGCTCATCCGGGGCATTTCATGATAATTCGGAACACTGAGTCACGTGACCCAAAGATTGAGACTCAAGAGATTCATCACTTGACAGATTCGTTCTCACTAGGCCTTCGCTCATTTGGGGCGTTTTTTATAATGCGGCAGGCAGTGTACTGTAGAGCTAGATATGTTATCTGAATAATAGGATAGTTAAAAAACGAAAAAGTACAATGTACTGGCTATTACCAATTCCGATAATAGCCGATACGCCATATTTTATTTTCACTTTAACGAGTGCCTAGTAGGTAATGTGCAGATTACCTAGGTAATTTGAGAAATGAAACAATTTTCAGCACGTTAACGGATCACCCTAGTTAATCTGCACAATACCTAGATAATCTGTAGAATAACTGATTTCTGCACTTTAGCGGTAACATAAACACAGATGAAGTGCACATAGACAATAGATTTACACATTTATAATATAAAGAGGAAAGATATCTGTTTATAAATGTTCAATAACTTTTGTCTCAGAATAGTAGACTGCAGATTAACTTAATCTACATAAACTAATTGGAATATTTACCTGCAGCACATAATTTTTTTTACAGAGATTTGAAAAACTTTACACATTAAATGAACAAACAGTAAATTTGGTGCAATTACTTTTATATAAGTATAATCATTAAAAAATAATCTTATAACTTCTCTTTAAAAAATATTCTTCTTGTAAGTATTCAACAAAGTAAAAGAAAATGGCAATGATAAAAATTGTTCATTTAACCCTTTGCACTCGAAGGTTTTTTCGCAAGTTGCTACAACTTGGAATCTTTTTGCTAAAAGGTTGATGAATTTTTTTACAATTAACATAAAAATAAATCATACATAAACAACATAAAATCAAACTCATCTTCACTGCTACTAAATTCATCATTTGGCTCCATTTTTATAACTACTAAAAACAGACTAAGTTTAAAATCATAATTTTAATTAAACACAATGCTGTACTATAAAGTGCACATAGAGAATTGATTTACACATCTAAAATGTAAAGAGGAAAGATATCCATTTATAAAACAGTTATTGTCACCTCTCAGTCACCATTTGAGTTACTGCATCAAACCATGTGGTGACTGAGGGTTGCCTCTTGAGTGCAAAGGGTTAAATCATACCATTTTCAAATGAAGATAGGGAGCTAGAAGCTTCCATCTTTATTTGAACTATTTAGGCATCCTATTTTCTTTTGAAATCAATGTGATTCAAATAACTAATCATTGACATTTTTTTACCTTTAGAATATCTATAAGAACACAGATAATTTCTATTGTTTTTCATTTACTGTTTTTTAGTGGAAACTTCACAGATCATAACTATCACTAAAAGTACCAATCTTTCCTCTATTTAGAAACAAGAATTTTTATATATCTCATGCCACCCCTCACTTTATAAACTTTCATTTCATATATTGATGAGAGTTGGTTGTTGAAAATTACTGCATTTATTGAATCCATGTAAAACAGGGAACTTAGAATGTAAATAATAAGGATTGTGTTCCTGAAAGTGCAGAAAAAGCTGCCATCTATCAAATGAGACATTAAACCATGGCCTTCTGGTGCAGGAGAGCTATACTCTATGAACATTAAAGGACAAACTGGATAGACTTGACAGACTTCCATCTGTCTCCTAACAGCTGTCCACTAGGTTCCTTGTGACATGGCCCTTCAAACTATTGTGCAGACAAGTACTACTCAGAGGTAAAAAACAATATCTAAATGCACAAGTTTTCAATCTTTAAAGATACACCTAATTTAACTGAATAACCAAATTTTCATACATTAAGACATGAGAGTGTCAAATTGTACAGAACACATTAAACAAATAAAAACATTCGAATAATACTGTAAATCTGAAATCAATAAATCTTAATTATGATTGTGGCTGGATCTTATTTAAGGCTGAAGGCTGGAAGAGTTATTAGAGAGCTTGGTCATACATGTTAGATGACTAAGAAGGCAAAAGTGGAGTGGACAATATAGGAAATTCTTCAGATCTGGCAGACCCTTACAGCTAAAGTTGAAGGCTCAGATGAAATGGTGCCAACATAATAGAAATCTGAGTTGCAGTCTTTATATTCTGCACTGTAGCTCTCCTTGTAATATTTTAAGGATTTTCCAATCTCCTTTTGCACCTTAACACTTCTCATGAGGTTTTCTCAAGTTCATGAAAGAGATTCATGTCACTGTCAATCAACTTAAAAGTTTGAGATGAGACTCAACTGTATAACTTGCTATAAACGACTCTGGGTTAGGGAGATACAATGGAGCAACCACTTACAAATTATCCTATTTTTTGGAGGAAGCAGATGAGGTTTTTTTTTCTATTTTATGTCACTTTTAATGTCATAAGCTTCCATTCGAAATATTACTCATTCTGATTGTCCCTTGTTTTATGGGATAGAGTGGGATAACCATTCAAAAGCAAAATAGAAATAGGGAAAACAGCAAATATCTATAGCTTCTATGACATGGCATTAATATGACAGAGATTAAATGTCATGGAGAAATGGAGGAAACACGTTTATGATTTCTTTTCTCTTAACATGCAATGTTTCACATAAATAGACATGTGAATACCTACAGTTGCATTCTGAGTAGCATTTAAATCTGTACATTTTATGTTATTTTTTTCATTGCAATTTTGCAATGACTTACAGCTGAAAGAACTATTTTGGAACTTCATATTCCTCATATGGAATATTTTTAATAGCATTAAAATATATATATATTTATCCCAAAATAGTATTAATATATGCTGTATGTGAAGCCTGGCTTAATTTTAACACTACTTAAAAACAATGAACTGCTTTAAGATAATGATCATTTTTGGAGATGACAATGCTATTTATAAATTTTACTTGTTACTCAATGGAACAAATGACCACCAGAAGTGTTTGTATCCTGCATCTTCAAAAGATGGCATCTGTCATAGATAAAGCAAAGTGCATAATTTTATATACTACATTTGGCAATATCACTAGTGAGTTAATTGCCTTTATTTGAATGTCTCCCACCATGTAAAAGATAATTAGGTGGTTTCATAAACTTGAATCCAATGACAGCATAGGTGCTGTTTCTGATCACAGTGTGTAAAGAATGCCAAGGACAGAAATCTCACAAAAATCACTATAATGTGCATCACATTAGAACTTTGCATATTGGTAAGCACTATTCATAAGATTGTCCACAAGCAATTAAAACTGTATCCATATAAAATTTAATACACACAAGTATATTGAATGAGATTACATTTCATGGAGAGAATTTGCAGAGAGAATGGAGGAGAAATGCTTATGATATCTTTTCTCTTAACAAGCAATGTTTCACATAAGTAGATATGTGAATACTTAGTTGCATGGCTATGAATACCAGGTTGCATGCTAGTTGTGGATCAGGGAACATGATGCTTAAAAATTGGGCGTAATTACAAAAATCAACGTTTGACATTATTCTAGCATTCTAAAACTGGGCCAATATATCATGCATGATCATTGTGTTTGGACATTCTTCCTTTGTGAAAATACTGAGATGGGAAATTTATCTTGATATACTTCAGCAGTACCTTTCACCCCAACTTAAACTGGTAACATAGTTACATCATCTTTTAACAAGGTAGGGCTCTTTCACACTGGATGTTGAAAATCAGAGCATTTCTCAATGACATCTGATGCAGTCATGAGATATCATGATTGTGAATTCTCCAACCTCCTGTTTTCTTGGTTTGGAGATTTCTGAAGGATAAAATTTGTGCTTTTCAATCTTGCCACCTTCGAATTTTTTTCCAATACGTAGGGCAGAGAAGGGTTCTAGAACTACTTCTAGTTTGTACTTCCCTGTATTAAAATTATAAGTCAAAGAACTGGAATTAGGCCATTTTTCATACAATTTATCTTCTTATCATTGGTTAACAATTTTGAACCTGATTTATTTTAATACTATTCCTGCCATCCTCTCAGACCTTCTACTCTGGCATATAAACTGACAGGCTCCTGTCAGACCTCTGTGGCAAGCAGCTGCTTGAGGGGGTATTTATTTTTATTTATTTTATATTTGTATTCTATAGCCAGATTATCAATTGGTGTATGACTGACTCGATGACTCAGCTCAAGGTGACTGTTCAAGATGAGTTTTTTAGTATAGTGATTGCTTTCTCTCAAATGCAAACAACAGTTAACTACTTCTCACATTTATTTGTGTATGATTTCATTGTAGCTGGTTTACACTATGGATTTTCATATATGGTTGTTTTGTGAAATCACAAATTTCACAAGTGTATTTTCAAAATACACTCCAACATCTTTGTTCAGAAGCATTGTTAGCCACAATTCTCACTTTATTTCTTATCAATAAGCAAAAATACACTACACAGTGCCATACTTCAACAATTCATAGTTTTCTTATTTAGGTAATTGAAAAACTATTAGTACAGTATCTTTACTTTCTTACCATTTGATTTCAAATATATTTTGATGCTGCAGTACAATATTTTAATACTCCTTTTCTCTGAGCTGTTTTTTTTTTTACATGAGTTACAGTTGAAAAAAAATTGTTCATAATATTTATATTTTATTTTTGGGTGCACTGTCACTAAAGTTTTAGCTATAAAGCACACATATATACTGAATTCTCAGCTTGCATGTAGAGTTTATTTCCTGTTGATTATCAAGTGGCTTTATATTTGTGGGATGCATTTTAGTGTGACTGAACTTCAAATGTTTGCCAACTCTTTTTCTTAAAAGCCATTAATTCCAAGGCTCTCCTATAAATCAATAGTCTGAAATACCTCAAGATGTACCAAAAAATATTAAATCAAAAATACATTGATTTCTATTTAACAAATGTGTTCCAAATTTGAGATAAACAACTATGCAAGAGCTATGGTCCCCCACCTTCAGAATAGCACTGTATATAAAATAATTTGATTTTTAAATTATTTTTGTTTCCAGATAGAAAAATATATTAGTGAAAAAAAAAAATCCTGAAGCAAAATTAAAGAAAAACAGTGTACCTTAAGAAGTTCTGAAGCTGAATATCTTTTATCTACATCAACCTCCAGGCACTTATCAAGGAAATCTTGAAATATAGGAGACAACTTTTCCTTATCCTTAATTTCTGGTTTACCATTAGTAGCAATCAGATACAATGCCTGTAAAATTTTTTTAATTAACATAAAGACATTAAAAATTTTATGTTTCATTAAAATCATATACCATTTGACATTCCATTAATATTTTAAAATGCAATAAAGGTAGTAAAGTACAAGGTATTCTAGATGTAATACTCTAAAAATTTAAATTATGCAGTTATTAAAAGAAAACAAGAAAATAAGACTTTTGTATGAAGTACACACTTCATTAAAATCAGAAAATGATTTTTTTTTTACTCTGCTATTTAAGACTGCAGGAAACATGAAATAAGGATACTAGTTTAAATTTCACATAAACTTTTTCTGTCATAACTCTTCAACATATTGTATGACAGATGAACGTGCTACAATAAATTTATGATAAATGTGTCATGAACATGCACATATGCTTCGGTGTGAGAATTACATCACCAACGACACCAAACGACTTGACGAAAAAGAATAAGGAAAAAAGTTGTGTTATGAAGTTCAATTGGAATGCAAAAGGAAACATAGTCTAAGTTTTTACATGACAAAATAATCTAAAGAAGTATTTTATGTTGTGAGTGCGCAGGTTAAAAGAGTTGATTAGTGTAGAATTTTGGTAGTAAAACTAGTAAGAAAAGACAAAGGATTGCTTACGCTGAAGTGAAGGCTATACAAGAGACATGGCAATCAAAATGAAGAGGTAATATGTTAGTTGAATAGACAGAGTTGGTATTAACTTTTCTGTAAGAATCACTTGGTATATAATTACATTTAGTTATTTGTAAGATTTGGTAAGGTTATTCTCGATAGATTGTAGATTTGTTCACATATATGATAAGCACTGGTTGAATTTAGTTTGTATAAGTGATTTAATCCATACTTTTATAACAAATTACATTGTTTTAGAATTATCATTGTTATATACTATTTAACTGAACTAATGCTCAGTTTCATCCATTTAATTTGTAACAATATATAATTAAACGTGCTATTTGGTTTATTATTCAAAAAGTACATTCATCTTGCATCTGATTAATGGCAGATTGAAACTAATGTATAAAAAGAATCAAAACTCATAAGAATCAGTAATATGCCATTAGGATACTTAGAAATTATTTGACTTCAGCAAATTTTATTTATGAATATTAATTATTGAATAACTGACATTAAGCTATATCTTGTTTTGAAAGCAAAATAAATGTTTCATAGAACTACCTTGCTAAGCCTACTTCAGCAAGATAGTTAAAAATTCAAAAACTGTCAAACACATTTGCATTAAAAAAAAATTGAATAAAAAAGTTAAGTAATCAGAGATAATGAAATTTTTTATATCAAAATAACAAAATAATAAAAATATTAACAATTAATTTTTTTACCACAGTTTAAAAAAAAGTAAAATTTTGCTTTTATTACAAAAAAAATATATATAAAACATTCACTTACCTTTCATCACTATTGAATATTTTTTTTTTACCTCAGGAACAGAGCTGTTTTGGTACCATATTAAAATAAATGAATGAAAATGTGAATGCTGCCAAGATGAAGATGCAAGGGTACATCATCCATCTTTCAGTGTCACACACACTGAAGAATAGTGCATCATTATAATTATGTTTCTCCTCTGAGCTACATTTTTTATCTGTACAATAAGTTAAATGGTCAAGTCATGAGGGCCATAAGACTTGGAACAGAGCTGTAGAAGTAAGCTCAATAAGTAGCTGGGGGCCTCTTATCAAGAACATACACTGCAATTTTGAACATATACTGGCGGAAATTGAAAAAAAGAACACCATTAACAATTGAAGTGTAACCTATGAGATTTATTTAGTAGAAACAACTTGTTGTTTGGCAGTGATCACGTGTGAAGTGATTCAATGTTATTGTACCTTTTAATGAGTGTTATATTTTACAGAAGGCACATTTTAATAAGGTGTTGAACCTCCTCAAGCAGCAATACAAGCTTCCAATCTGGCATGCAATTGATCGTACAAATGGTGGATATCATGCTGGGGTATACCATTTCATGTGCTTTCAACTTGGATGCATAATTCAGCGATGGTTATTGCCTGCCGCAGTCCATGTCTTTGTCCAATCCAGTCCCAGACATGCTCGATTGGAGACAAGTAAAGAGAGTGTGCTGGCCAAGGGAGTTGATGCACTGCCTGAAGAGAATGTTGAGTTGCTCAGGCGGAGTGTGGGCAGGCATTATCCTCCTGGAATATTGCATTTGGGATTACACTCAAATATGGCAGGATGACCAGCTGTACGATGTCGCTGACATATGTATTGCTATTCAGTGTACCCTGTACAAACACTAGACAAGTACAAGAGTGATAGCTAATCGCTCCCCACACCATGATGCCTGGCATGGGCTCTGTGTGTCGCTGGCGGATGCATAATGGAAGAAGCTGCTCACCTTATTGCTTTCGAACACGTAAACGACCATCAGACGCTCTAAGCAAAAGTGGCATTCATCACTGAAGACCACAGACTGCCATTCTTCCATCCAATGAACTCGTTCTTGACACCACTGCAAATGTACTTGAGTGACGAGGTGACAGTGGTAACTGTGCCAGCAGCACGCATGCCTGTAGTCCTGCCTCCAAAAGACGATTGTGTATTGTTCTTGTAGACACCCTTGGTATGACAGAGGATCGAATTTGTGATGCTATAGCCATCTGCTCTGCCACCGCCACCCTCCTGATACTCTCATGTGTCCATAACTTTTGCATGGAACCACATCTGCGGGTGTGCAAATGCTCTTCTGACCATCGACGCCACCATCATACCACTACAGATATCTCTCGTCCAATGTGGTGTGCAATTTGACGAAAAGACCAACCTGCTTTCTGAAAACATACTATGTGACCTCGCTAAAATTCTTGCTAACTGAACAAATGTTGCGCGTCTGCATCACCCAGGCATGGTAGCTTCTTCAAAGAGCACTGAACAAAATGACACAAGACAAATAACTTCTTTCTTCAGGTCCGTCCTTAAATACACACTGTCTACATTTGCATGTTGTCGTCCTCAGTGATGTCATCATTTCATCCAATGACTTTCAATCTTGGGTCATGGTTTCTGCTGCCCTTAACTATAAACATATTATAATATGATGCTCCTAAAGGAATTCTTCCTGGGTGTTATTTTTTCAATTTCCACCAGTGTATATAGAGTAAGGCATCCGTCCTGTGGTCGAGTGGTTAGCATGCTTTGCTACTGATCTAAAGGACCTGGGTTCAAGCCCTGAGTAAGGAATGGATGTTTGTGTTGTTTTTCTGCTGAGGTCCTGCCATCCTCACAGACCTTCTACTATGTCATATAAACTGAAAAGCTCCTGTCAGACCTCTGTGGCAAGCAGCTGCTTGAGGGAGTATTTATTTCATTTTATTTATAGAGTAAGGCTCTTCTGCATAATAATAAATAAAAAATAAATACCCCCTCAAGCAGCTGTTTGTCATAGAGGTCTGACAGGAGATTGTCAGTTTATACATTATAGTAGAAGGTCTGAGAGGATGGCAGGACCTCAGCAGAATACAGAGGCACAATTTAATATCTTATTTGCTGGATATTATCTTTTCTGATTCCATCAATATTGCTGTTTCTCATTGAGAGCACAGTGCAAAAAAGAAAACCTCAACATTTAATATCTCATTTGGTGGATATTAGTTTTTCCAAGTCCACTGATACTTCTGTTTCTAATTGAGAGCACAGCACAAGCAAAAGAAAACATCAACACTGGCACAAACTAGGGTTGACTCTGGTGAGCTACTATTCTACTTTATGCTTCTATAGTGATTAATTTGTTCATTACATGCTAAACAATTGTTAAAAATAATGCCATTAACTTTTCCAAAGACTTTGTTTAGATAGTCAATGTTACTATTAATTGTTGAATAATTCTTTTCCATGTATTCCCATTTTAGCGACTTCATATTTGTCAATTTTTTAAAAAACTAAAATAGCAAAAATTCTAATAAATGGGTTTTTTCTTAAAAAAAAGAGCACTTATTTGTAGCTGAAGTGCATTATTTCACCTTTAGATAATCAGAGAAGAAAGTAATGAATGATTACCTAATGGTAACATAATATGCTTTTTTTAATTTTAGTATTTACAATATTTAAACAGTCTTTAATTTCAAATGTCATCTAAAAGCAAGCGGTTGCAGCTGCTGTAAAACAACAACATAAAGCAACAAATGGAAAACAGTTAAAAAAAACTGAAACACAGCAATAATTAGCTTTTAATATAATACTTATATAACTACAAACTTACCCTTAAAGGATTTTCATTGAGATAAGGAGGCTCTCCTTCAATCATTTCAATTGCCATAATGCCAAGTGACCAGATATCTACTTTAGGACCATACTGTTTTTTTGTCACTACCTCAGGTGCCATCCAATAAGGAGTTCCAACCATTGTTGTTCTTTTACTTTGTTCTGGTGATATTTGTGCACAAAATCCAAAATCAGCTATAGGTTTAAAAAAATAAAATTAAAAATATCAAAGTAAGTTTTTAGTAACTGGATGATTACAGTTCTTTCTCCAAAAAAAAAACTGTTCATGCAAATATAGAATTTTACAATTTCTATTTTTTTTTCTGAATAATTATAAATGTTTATATATTGATAATAAAGTAATACTAATTTGAATAATAAATATTTATTATTTCAAAATGTCATTCTACAAATATGAGATTTTGTCTAACAGTATTCAACAGAGTTAACAAACAATAAGTATATATTTATGAAAGTATTGGACATGTTTTATAATGTTGGTCTGATGCACTAGGATGGCACTTTAACCAATATTTCAGGCTAACTTGTCTCATTTCTCAAATTCGTTTTATGGAATAATTTCATGTTGCATTTGTGATTTAACATTTCAGATTTAAACAGTTCACTTATAACAAGTGTAATAATTATAAAACGAAAAGTTTTGGAAAATGTTTTATACACTTTATTGTGTTGTTTTAGCTCTGAACAAATTGTTTTTGAACACATTACGCTAAATGACAAGGCTACAAGGGTTTGGGTTGTTTTACCTCTGAGCGGCACTTTTTTGCACACCATGGGCTAAATGGCCAGGTCACATGGTCCCCGAAGGCTCAGAGAAGGTTGGGGGAGGGGACCCACTGGAACAGCTGTTCGGAGACAGATGGTAGCCTCCCGTCAAGGCCATCCAGCGTGTTCTTTAACGTGCACAGGGTATGGCTCTTCCGCACATGGGGCCATGGCTTAACATTCCATCCGATGACAGCGGCCTTTCCAAGCCCATTGGTGTCCCCTACTGACCATGGGCAGGGCGGGGAATTTTGCGGAGATAAATCTCAATGCTGACCCAGCTGGGACCAAGGCTACTAGGGAAAGTGAATTATTTGACATTTGGTACAAGATAGATGGAAGCCTCCCATTATTGTCATCCAATATCAATTGTTTGTAGTACAATTCATGAAACCTGAAAGGTAATTTTATCCTTAATCCTTTCAGGATGGGTGCTGTACATATACAATTTAAGAGAGCTACGGTTGCAGGCCAGGTGCCATACTTTTAGTTATACTTTGGGGAATCTATTGCTGTACGAATTTTAATGAATATGTTTCTGTAGGACAGCTGTAATAAATGTACGTGACTCCTGTCTATTTCCCCAGCAATGTATTGTGTGTGATTCCCAACTAATTCTTTGACTAATTATTATTATTATTTTTACATCTAACGTTTGCTTATCAGAATCTGAATGCTGTATGTTTTGAGTAATTATACTTTTGAATGATATGAGCTATTTTCGCAATGGAATATATTATTATTGAACAAATTACATTTATTACCAGGGAAAAGTACATTTGGTAAATATAAAATAATGCAAAACTATAAACCATTATAAAAATAAACCTAATTCAAACAGAATAATAATAATTCAATTACACTCTTATAAACAAAAGCTTAGATGTAAATGACATAAGATATCAACAGGAATTTTAATGCATATATGCTAAATAGAACAAGTCTGATATTTCAGAATGCAATATTGAAATGGCAACAACTGAGAACTTTAATTTGCATTGCAATCAATTAGATTTATATTTTTCTCAATTTATAGATCAAATAATAACACAATAAGGCAATGTTTAGTTAACTGAACAAAATTTTTTGAACATTAAATAAATATTTGAAATATTAAAAATAAAATTAAATTCACACTCATAAAGCCATGATATTGATCAGAGCTAGGAAAGCACAAGAAAAAGTCATACCTGGACTGGATCTCAGAATCTTGTTATGCACCAGTTACTCTATGTAACGGTCCTCCGTTATGATAGAGAATGCATATGTACTTAATCATAATGATGCCCTTCAGAGCTAACCTCTTGGCATTGTGGAATAAGTCATCACCTCTCAGCTGTGCTTGCAGACTTCCCTTGAAGTCCCAAGTTTGATCTCAGCAGTGGGAAGCCTCATCTCGGCACGATGCATTCCCTTCTCTGAGCGGAGCTGCCTGATTTCATTGATAAGCAGTGATGTTTGGAGATTTGGAAGACATTTCACTCATAATGTGAGAATTAATTAGACAAAAATTAATCAGTTGAATTCAGATGTTGGTTCCTTGCTCTGTGCCTAGATGGCAGCACGAATCAAGAAGACAGTATCAGAACTCACCTTGTAAAAGAAGAAAAGGATAGTCACAAGCACATGACCTGAATAAAATTAGTATGGTTACAGGTCTTCAGATGGCTCCCATCTACTTCACACTGTAAAATGTGGCCTCGCCATTGAAGATGTTGAACCCCGAGATGATTTGAGATGTTTGAAGAGGATTTGTTGAGTATTTGAGGAAGTTTATTTGAGATTTAAAGGATGATGCCACATTTGTTTCTTCAGTATGTTTGGAATTTGGGGTTTGAAAAAAGGCAAGAGAGTCACATTTACCAGTTAAGGCGGTAGTGAAATAATAGGAAATCATAACTATGCACCTGTTGGTGATATGTTAAATAAATAGTTTTTCCTCTCTATTTGCAAAAAAAACTAACACTAACAGGTACATATATATGATTTTCTATTATTTCAACATTAATCCTTATGCTTGATACCTGGCGAGTTGGCTTAAAAAAACCACGACTCTTGACATTTGATGTGTGGGCTGGTTGTGTGCACTAACCCGGAGAGTGCCATACATAGACCAGTCTTCAATTACAATCAGATACATTTCCAATGACTAACTCTATGGTATAATGATTAAAGTCACTGAGAGAGGATGATTGTTCAGGCCAGTAGCTCAGAGCACCTGATACGTTATCAGGAAGTCATGGGTTCATATCCCACCTAGTTAATCACAATTTGTCCTCTATATTTATTCAAGGTGGTGATACTTTCACACTTGCCTATGTATGACTATGAAGGAAGTGTGATAGGCTTGCACATTTTAAACTAACAGAGAACATGGCAATTTTTAAGTAACATGCACATATATTTATGAGAAGATAAACCATGATAATCAGATACTATAAATCACATACAAAAAAAATCACATTTGTCAAGTATGATTAGCATCTTGGTTCATAAATATGAGTTCTTGTCAGTGATTTATAGTTTCTGCTGTACTCTGACAGTGCATCTGGTTATGATTAATACCTAGTAAGCAGATGGTAGTCATCTGATACCCAATGTATTATATAAACTTTTAGAATCAAAAGCATCAGGTTTCAACAATCACTGTAAAAACTTACTTAGTTTTACACTTCCATCCATTCCTAAAAGAATATTATCACTTTTAATATCTCTATGAATAACATGATTGTAATGAAGAAATTCCAATGCTTGTAAAACCTAGAATAATAGATGCAAATATAAGTATAATACATAAATATGGAAATTTAAAGCAGTCATATTAATCTTAATAATAAACATAAAAACTGAAATTCACTGGTTATGATAAAACATGATTTAAAAAAATAATATTAAAAATAAATACCTCCTCAGTAAAACAGAGTCAAAGAAATTGAACAAATTGTGTAGTTCATATTGTCTTTTAATCTACAAAAACTATCAGAAAGTAAAAGTACATTTTGGCTTTCTATGAAAAGCTTCAATAAAGATGGAAAATTTACCAAATCATTAAAATTAAATTAATCATATGATGAATAAAACTAGTTATATATCAATGGGAAGAAAATATCTTTTTTGATAGCATAATAAAAAAAATGACCCTAATTATAAAACAAAAAAACAGGACTGTTATTTGTTTTATAATTAGTTTCATTATGATCCACTTTAAAATTCCCAGGGTGACTTTGCCCTGTTTACACTCATGGAAGCTTTCTGTTCTTTTGTGGCAGTGGAACAACACCTTTTTCTTAGCTGTTTTTTTTTCCTGCAATGCCCAACACACATTTTATGTTTGGCTGTTGCACTTTGGGATCTTTCCTGGCAAAATGACTACAAGTTAGGTGCACTAAAAAGAGCAATATTGTCCAAGTGACAACAGCCAAGACTTTTCAAGGGTGGTGGGAAGGTTAACAATATTTTAATCCTTCAATATAAACTCATGAACTAATTTGTTTCAAATAAAATTATGATAGGAGGTGGAAATTTAAATTCCCCTAAGCATAGAGCAGAGGGTGTTGGCTAAACCCCCTTGACAAAATTGCATTATCACACCTTTCAACCACAGAGAGACTGATTTCTGTGACAAGGAAATCCTCTTTTTTTCCCCATAATAAAAATCTTATTCATTATCAGAAATAATAAAAGATCAAAGTTTTTTTTATTAGAAAAGAAGAAATAATTTTTAAAAAAATTAAGAAATAGCATAAATCAAGTTAAAAGAAATATCTACAGTAACAAATTGTAAGATTTCCTTATCAGAAAACGCTGATGAAAATGTAGTTATAATTCTGAAAGATCAATAAAGATAAATATATCTATGGAAATGAAAACAAAAATCTAGTGAAAATATAAAGAAAATTAAATGCTAATTTGACAAACTAGCAGAAAAAGCACAAAAACAACAGAAAAACCTGAGATTCACAGCTTACATATTATTCTACTCTTAATCCTTAAATGAACAAATGCTATCCAAAGTTTATAATATAAAGGTTGATGATGCAAAGACAATAGTTACAAGTGCATCTTGTGCTTTGCCCCTGGAAATAAAGAACCCTTAGCTGTTTCAATTTTGGAAAATTCTGTGATCAGTAATAAAAATAATTCTAGAAATATTAAAATAAATTTAAACCAGAAAAGAGTAATAAAACAAAAACAGAATTGCCTCCCAAATCCTTTGATGTTTTTAAAAAAGTTTTTATCAATTTTGAGAGCATTTAAAAACTTTAGAGAAATATTAATTGGCAACAGTCAGTTCAAATTTGTGAGCTGAAACTGGAGGATTGTGCTGAATAGGTAACTATGAATGGCAATCTGGCAATCTGAATGGTGGCTGTTTTTTTTTTATTATTACTTTATAGCAGGTGGGTCCAACCCATGGCCCGCATGCGGCCCTGAACAGCTAGTAATGTGGCCCACAAAATTGTAAAGTTTATGTGTTTACGACATAAACTTTCAACATGATTATGTTATTTTCAGCGAGCTTTTGATATTCCACTAGTTTTATGTTGCCCTTTTTTTAATTTTATAATAACAAACATAAGAAAATAAATGAAGTTTTATTATTCATATACATTAACTATATTATGTATTTTATGTGTGGCACAAAACAATTCATCTTCACTCAATGTGGCCCAGGGAAGTCAAAAGGTTGGATAATCCTGCTTTACAGCATATCAAAATCTGTATCAAAGTGATGTCTGACCAAAGTTTGAAAAGTTATACAATACCAATGCTGTTTGAATATTAAGGAATGAAGAAGCTGAAACACTGAACAATGATAGCAAACTCTATAAGAATTTCTATCAAAAACTAAATCATTAGGTAAATTTTACAAAAAGGCTTAATTAATTTAATAAAGTTTTTATGCTCTTTTTTAGATATATTATTATAACTGACAATGCAATTACTTATTGTTCTACCTTAACTCTTGAAATATTGAACATCTTATATTTAACTCTTCAAATATTGGCTGAAAATCAAAATTTATAGAGATGCAATTGAGATTTTTAACTTATCTTGATATGCTAAGTTATGGTTTTCTTCCATAAAATGCTTATTTTCAAAGTTAAAGAGCTTTGATCATGTCTTTCCATTGACTTAATGTATGCATTATCCTCCATTTTTTTAAAATTTTTAAAGCAGCTAATTCATATTGGAATTAGAACACTTTTGCTAAAGAAATCTCTTGTCAGCACGGCAGGTTATTTAATGTTATTATTAAGTTGAAGATAAAAGCTAAAAACATACATCATAAACCATGTAAGGAAATGCTAATTTGACTAACTAGCAGAAAAAGCACAAAAATAACAGAAAAACCTGAGATTCACAGCTTATATATTATTCTACTCTTAATCCTTAACACAACAGTAAGGGATTTTCTACTGAGACCAGGATCACTATAAGGACTGGTAGAGGAAATTTTACTGCGTAATACTATATTGAGAAAAAAAAATCTTCCTGAAGTAATTTTTTTTCTGATTATTTTAAATTGGAATTGAAACTTAACAAATTAAAAAAAAATTATTTCTTGGTTTTTCCCAATAAAAAAATGCTGATCTTTATCACCTTCTAAGATGTTCTGAAGTTGAATGAGATCTTGGAAATAGAAATGACAATTTCCTTGGCTAAGAAATCAGACCCCTCCCGACCCCTCTCATATACACCTTTATGACATGGCAGATGGATGTAGGTTGGTTGTTTTACCTCTGAGTGGCACTTTTTTGCACACAATGGGCTAAATGGTAGGCACAAAAATAACAGAAAAACCTGAGATTCACAGCTTATATATTATTCTACTCTTAATCCTTAACACAACAGTAAGGGATTTTCTACTGAGACCAGGATCACTACAAGGACTGGTAGAGGAAATTTTACTGCATAATACTATATTGAGAAAAAAAATCTTCCTGAAATAATTTTCTTTTCTGATTATTTTAAATTGGAATTGAAACTTAACAAATTAAAAAAAAAAATTATTTCTTGGTTTTTCCCAATAAAAAAATGCTGATCTTTATCACCCTCTAAGATGATTCTGAAGTTGAATGAGATCTTGGAAATAGAAATGACAATTTCCTTGGCTCAGAAATCAGACCCCCCCCCCCCTCTCATATACACCTTTATGACATGGCAACAATGGCAGATGGGTGTAGGTTGGTTGTTTTACCTCTGAGCGGCATTTTTTGCACATAATGGGCTAAATGGCAGGTCACAAGGACTCCGAAGGCTCAGAGAAGGTTGGAGGAGGTGACCCACTGGAACAGCTGTTAGGAGACGGATGGTAGCCTCCCATCAAGGCCATCTAGTGTGTTCTTTAACGTGCGCAGGGTATGGCTCTCCCACACGTGGGGCCACGACTTAATGTCTCATCTGATGGACGGCGGACTTTCCAAGCCCATTGGTGTCCCCTACTGACTGTGGGCAGAGTGGGGAGTTTTGCGGAGATAAATCTCAATGCTGACCCAGCTGGGACTTGAACCTGGGAACTGCAGATTATGAGGATGGGTGTAGGAGAAAGGGGCATAATTATTTCACCAAAAAGGAGGATTATTAACTTCTACTAATTATTGTAGTACTAAGGGTTTAGAAGAAATCATAAGAATTTTTCATTTTGAAAAAATCATTAATTGCGAGTTTAAATAACAAATTAAGACACTCAAAAAACAAGGGGTTGGTAGTGTCACTGTGAATATTTTTTTTAGCCTTATTGTACCTAACTTGCAGGCCTTTGCCATGGAGATTAAACTGCAAGAGTCAAACAAAAAATGTATGGTTTCCATTGAAAAAACACGTTGGTACCTACAAATACAGAAATTATCAAGTGACCTTATGAATTCAGTCCTTTCTTTGAAGATTACCAGAACGAAAATATTAAACAGCAACATCACCATCTTATTTAAGTTAATTAATATCCAGGTTTTTTTTTTTCCTTTCTACTGAAAATTAATTACTTTAAACTTTCACCTGAAAAGTAATTCAGCCATCAGGCAGAGTTCAATGTTAAAAATGGCCATTTCAAGAGCTGTTTATTTATGTGAGAAAATGCTAGATTTTTTTAGCAAAATAAAAGTACGAGAATATTTTTTTTTATATCACACTTCTGTAAAACCAATGGAGGTAGTTGCTGCAAATATATATATTTCTGAAAACAAAAATAGTTTTTATTACCATATTTCAGTTGAAAACTTACTTCTCTGCACACAGCTGATATTTGACCTTCATCCATACAAGTTTCTGTTACAACATCAGTTAGTGATCCCCCTGGTAAATACTCCATCACTACCTAAGGAAAAATAAAATACAATTCTCTTATTATTACCTTTTCCCAATTATATATTATTATTGACAGTCTTTAACTATTTACATTTCACTCCCAAACTGGTTCATCACGGCTTTTGTTAAAAAAAAAACTCATCTCCAAAGTGTTTGGCTTAGAAGATTACCATCCATGAGAATGTACCTTTGTGGGTCATTCCTCTGCTGTCAATTTGTATTACTAGTTAGCAGTGATGGATTCAAAGGGGGTAATTGTTCCCACTAGAAACCCTGAATATGAAATATTTTCAGGGTTTCTAAGGGCAACAATTCTTTCCCTTAACTGTTTGTTAAAATCATTGTTATTTTTTTTACAAATTTCCCAGAATCTGTAAAGGTATATGCTATAGCAATATGAAGAAATAATAAAAAAAAAACTAAGTTTAACTATACTGAAGTACCCTATAAAAAAATGACAGGTACCTATCTGAATATATACACCAAACAGCCAAAACATTATGACCAGTGCGTCTTTATGCAAATTGAAGCAACTGCAGGTAAACAATGGCACTTGTGAAAAGGTCATGAAACAGTATAAATAACACCTGATACTGAGCTCTGTTAATCAGTGTTATTCTTGTTCTTCATATGTGAAAGGCAGCATACTTAAGTGAGTTTGACAAAGGCCAATTGTAATGGCCAGACGACTGGGTCAGAGCATTTCTGAGATGGCAAGCCTTGTAGGGTGCTCACGGTCAGCCATGGTTAGTACTTTCAAAAAGTGGTCTGAGGAGGGAAAAACCACAAACCACTGGCAAGGTATGGGCCAACCACAGCTCATTGATGTTAGAGGTGAGCGAAGGCTATCCTGTATGGTACAAGCCAATAGAAGAGATATATGGTGCAACTCACTTGTCATTTGAATGCTAGTAACTGGAGTAATGTGTCACAACACACAGTACATTGAACCCTGCTGAAAATGGGGCTGTGTAGCCACAAGCCTCTCCGAATGCCCCTGTTAACCTAGGCTCACTATCGAAAGCACCTACAATGGGTATGTGAGCATCAAAACTGGACCTTGAATGATTGGAAGGTTATCTGGTCCGATGAATCTCATTTCCTGTTGCACTGTGTGGATGGCCGGGTATGTGTGTCGCTTATCTGGGGAAGTGTTGGCACCAGGATGCACTGTGGGACAAAAACATGCCAGTGGAGGAAGTGTGATGCTTTGGGCAATGTTCTGCTGGGAAACCCCGGGTTGTCATTCATGTGCAGGAAACTATGATGTCTACCACCTACCTAAACATCATTGCAGACCAGGTACATCCTTTTATGGCAATGGTATACTCCTCTAGTAATGCCTTCTTTCAGCAGGATAATGTGCCATGCCACACTGTTGTCGAAAATGGTTCATGGAACATGAGGAATATTTCTAGGTATTGCCCTGGCCTCCAAATTCCCCAGATATCAATCCAATTGAACATCTGTGGTTTGTATTGGAACAGCATATCCAATCTGCAGTGGCTCAACCACATAACTTACAAGAGTTAAAGGATCTGCTGGTAATGTGTTGGCACCAGATACCACAAGACACCTTTAGAAATCTTGTAGCATCCATGCCTCACTGGGCAAGAGCTGTTTTGGTGGCACATGGAGGACCAACATCATATTAGGAAGCTGGTCATAATGTTTTGGCTCTTCAGTGTATATATATATTTAGACATGATAGAAATATCTCCACAAATAAGTTCAAACACTTTCAAAGATCTGTGTTTCATTGAATGCTTCTCAACATATTACTTTATGAGAAAACATTTATGAGAAAAAGTTGAGTACCTTTCTTTTATACTTTTACATGACAGAAATATGAAAAAAAAAAGAACTGTAGTGAACTATTAAATATTACATTTTGATAAATAATATAATGTTTTTTATATAATACACAATACAAATATTTGTACAGGCAACCCCATACTTACAACTCCCTGCATTTATGACCATTTTTTCATGCAAGATAGCCCCTAAAACTACACAATTTATGTCCTCAGCTCACATCTATGATAGCTTATGACATAGATACATGAATCTTTCCAAAACAGGAATCCAAATCAGTCAGACCAACACTACCTGACAAATATCAAAGTGGTGTTGTCAGACTCGTTAATTTAACCCTTTGAATTGCATGAATCTCTATCACATTGTTCTTCATTACCCATCTTCGTATTGCTTTTGGCTTTAACATTTATTGGTTTGTGGATTTGACAAAAAGTTGTTCCACCATATCTTTAGAACGCGATGAAGAAACTAAATGATTTATATGCCAAATGAAAGCTTGTGACACGGGGAGTGTCATAGGCTATAAAAAAAAATTGACCCCCTGTGCATTCTTCTCCTCTAAAAAAGGGAAAATGTGAAAACTGTTCTTAAGCTATATCTCCAGAACACAAAGGTCGAAAATAACAAGCTTTAAGTCGAATGAAAGCTACTGATGCGGGGAATGTCATAGGTTATGAAAAATTTACCCTCCCATGCTTTCTTCCCCCCTAAAATAGGGGACAACAGAAAATGATTGTTCCCCTATATCTCCTGAATGCAAGTGCAGAAAGTAATGAGCTATTTGTTCAATGAAAGCTTGTGAGGTGGGGAGTATCATAGACTATAAAAAATTGACCCCCATGCTTTCTTCCCCCCTAAAAAAGAGGAAATGCAAAGCAATTGTTCCACTATATCTCCAGAACACAAATACTGAAACATGACATATGTCAAATGAAAGCTTGTAAAATGATGGTAGTATACTATTTCAAATTTCACCCATACTATTCCCTCCTGATAAAATGTGTGGAGGGGAGAAGATTTTCGCAGGGGTCGACTTTAATGAATTGTATCTCAAATTACAGCTTAGCATCTCCAATGTCGTGGTCTACCTCAAGCTTGAATCCGAAATGGTGGTAAATATGATCGATGTTTATAAGTCATAAATCTAAGTTTTTGAAAGTAGGTATTTTTAGTGACAACAAAAAAAAAATATATAAATTAAAATATTTAAAAGAATACCTATCTTTCTATAGTGCCCTAAAAGGTAGAAAATAATCCTAAAACATATCAATGGTGCAATCAATCACTGAGTTCGTATTCGCTTCAAAGGAAGATAGGGCACTGATTTACCTACTTGACAAAATTGCCAGTGCTCTATCTTCCTTTGAAGTGCATAAGAACTCAGTGACTAATTGCACCATCGATATATTTTAGGATTATTTTATACTTTTCAGGGCACTATAGGAAGATTGCTATTTTTTTTAATATTTAATTTATATTTTTTATAGTTTTTTTTTTCATGCATAACTTGAACTATTTTTTGCTGTTCACTGTTCTGAGAAAAGGAAAATGATAAACAAAGTGTAAAATCAATGGATTCCTATATTAAAAAACCTTGTTTAGTCCATTGAGAAAAGAACCCCAAACAGAACTTTTATGGTATGTGCAATATTGAATACTTAACAACTTTCAAATGTATTTTCTGTGCCTATTTCATCATTGAATGTTTGTTTTTAGTTAATAAATATTTGTAAAGGCATATATTGTTTTATTTAGTTTTCTTATATTTCAATGAAAAGTGTGGAATTTTTAGGGTATAAAATGGGTTTCCCAGAACAGAAATACCATTGTAGCTATGGGAAATATGAGTTTGACTTGCAACGACTTGACTTATGATGGCTCTCCAGGGGCCAATTAGGTCGTAAGTGCAGGGTTGCCTATAGATGACAGAAAGAGGAACTGTAGTTAATGATTCAACCAAATAAATGTTGTAAAGTTTATACAAGAAAACATATATATATATGTAAAAGTATTCAGAAAAAAATGTTATGTCAAGTTACAAATCACTTTTGATAAAAATAAAAGTAATTACAAAATACCATGTTTTACTTCCTTTCAGTGACCAATAAAAATTCTGGAGCTTTATGCACATTTGTACAAGATATTAATCACACTAAATGAAATGCAAAAGGTTCTAATAAACTAATAAGCATACTGCTTTTCTGAGACCATAATTTAACTTCAATGTAAAGGATAAACGTTTGTGTCACTCTTTCGTTCAAATATATATCTTTCATGACACTTTTATACTTCTTTTAATTTGTAAGACTTCCAAAGTATAGAGGTATTTGAAGAGGTTTGTAACACAAAAAATTACTTCTTTTGATAGGAAAATATTCTAAACAGGTATCAATAAGGAACACATCACTTAATATTAGATAGTTGGTTTAGGTTGTTTTATTACTGAGCAGCACTGGACAGCTGTTAGGAGAGAGATGGTAGCTCCCATCAAGGCCATCCAGTGTGTTTGTTAATGTGCACATGATATGGCTCTCCTGCACATGGGACCATGGCTTAATGTCCCATCCAACAGAGATATCTGAGTAATAAGTAAATATATACATATGATTATACTCTTTGAATAAGGCAATGCAGAAAAGAAATGATTATACAGTAAAATTCCTTTTTCCTATAATTTTCCCATTATTGTGCTTATACTAATAAATTCAGTGGGTATACTTTTTATGAAATCCTATCCTAGTTTCCAGTTTTCATAGGTCTGCATTTGCACACTGAAAAAGATTCCTACCTATATATATATCCTGTCACATAATCTGAAAGGGAAATATTAAAAAAAAAAACTAGAGGAACATACATCCAAGTAAGATAGTTACAATTTCAACACATTAAAAAAAAAGGATAAGTAGTCATGGAAATAGTTTGAATTATATCATACTCAAATAAAATTCAATTTTTTTTTTACTTACCCAAAGTTCTTCTCCAACCAGATAGCTGTCTAAATAATTGACCACATTAGGATGCTTGTTTTCACGCATGACCAATATTTCATTAATAATAAGCTCTTTTTTAGGTTGCTGGGTAAGGTTCATCTGCTTTATAGCAACTTCCATTCCAGTGGCAGTTTCGATGGCTGTATATACAGTTCCAGAAGCTCTATTGAAAAAATAATAATTTGAACAGGAAATTAAAAAAAATAGTTTCAACAAAATACAAAATTATAATCTGGGGCATAGGGGGAAAATGAGTTGCTATATTTTTAAACAGCTCCCTTTTTTGCTGCACTATGCTAATTGGACAGGCCATAAGGATCCCAATCTCAGAATAATCTGGAGAAATGTTACAGGACTGTTGTTAGAGCTAAAAGAAGTATCTTATGACCAGTCAATGTGATTTTTAACCAACATAGTACATATGATGGTCTCTTGCACATAGAGTTTCAGTTTAACATCCTCTCTCATGGAAAACAGCTGATCCAAACCCAATGGTGTCTACTTTCTCAATAAGGTAGAGTGCATGCAACTTGAGAAAATCTTAACACTAGAACATTTGAAGAGGATTTTCAACAAATGCAAATGATGAATACGGATACGTAATTATTTTACAAATCTAACAGTGGTAATGTTATAGATGCTATCAAACTTTCAGCCTAACTGCCATGTTTTACGTGGAACAAATTAGATAACTTCTGTGTACTTCGTATTCAATTATTTTTTTATAAGTTCGACAAATTAAAGAAAATTTGTATCACTGAAGGAGTAAGTAACACATTACTCTGACACTGCCTAACACACAAGGAATGCTCAGTGGAATATAGAAACTTAAGAGAAATTGCTCTCAAATCACCAGTTTTGAAAAATATTGTCATACTGACATGGCCTGCACATGCTCTAAATAATACACACACACACAAACATATTTTGAAAGATAATAATAATTGGAGGCCATCTGCCATATACCATTGATCAGGGATTTTTAACATGCACAAGATATCCATATGTAGTTATTCTGTAATATGCACATGGCATTAAAACTTAATGTTCATTTCAAATGTTCATCCCAAATGTTCCATCTGAAAGACAACAGACTTCCACAACATGGTACAGAAGTGGAAGTACATCTGAGTGTCAAAAACAACATAAAACTAAAACTTTAAAAAACTATGTATGCATATATGGTATTTTAATTATTTGGTTGTTGATCCTTTTAGTCCCTAAGTGTCCATTAGGGTATGCTGACTAAAATATTTTTGATTATAAAATTGTTGAATTATATATTTTCTCAAAAACTGTTTCCCATATGACAAAATGTGATAAATTCACAAGAATTGTTAATATTTTGTAATTTTGCATTTTAGTTTTCTTATATTTTTTTTTTCTTTCATAAGATGTTAATTTTTGTCCAGATAACAATACTGTGCTCTAGATATTATTATATTAACCAATTTAATTCAAGACTGAAAGAATTAAACTCTATGGATAACTTAATAATATATGATTTATATTTTAAAAAGATAAAAAATTTATTGTAAAAAGATTAAAGTATATAAAGAAGTTAAAAAGAAATTAATATATAACATGCACAAATTTAAAATAGCCTATAATCTTATAAGTGCCTTTAAAAAGTAAACCAAATGATTAAATCACTTTCTCAATTCATTTTAATTTCAGAAAAAAATAGGGATCACCAACAAGAAATGGGACACCAACCATTAACCATCTGGAAAGGCCACCATCCATTGAACAGGATACTAAGACATGGTCCTTTGTGCAGCAGAGCCATGCCTTAACACATTAACGAACACATTAGATGGCCTTGACTTCTAATATGTCCATATGACTTCTATTTATCTACTGTCTAGTGGGTCCTCTTCCTCTATCCAGCTCTAAGCCCTTGTGACCTGACCGCTAAGATTGTTACATGCACAAGTGCCATTAGAGTTAAAATAACCCAACCATACAGAAGGACAACTATTTACACAATCTCTTTTGGAAGGAGGGGCAGCAGCGGCTCAGTCAGTGGTGCGCCAGGCTCGTAATCTGCACTTCCCCATGTTCGAGTCCCAGCTGGGTTTTTTTATTTTTGATTAAATTTGATTTATCTCTGCAAAACTCCCCGCCCTGTACCATCCATTGGATGGAATGTTAAGCCATGGCCCCATGTGGGGAAAGCCATGCCCTTGTGCACGTTAAAAAAATGCAGAATGGCCTTGATGGGAGGTTACCATCTGTCTCCCAACGGCTATTCCTGGCCATTTAGCCCATTTGTGTGCAAAAAAAGTGCCGCTCAGAGGTAAAACAACCCAACCAACCCAACTCTTTTGGAAGGAGGAGGAAAAAAAGGAAAATTGGTAAGAAAGAAGGAAATTATTGTATGTTTTTGTTTCAAGTTGCTATCTAGGCACAGGGCAGGGAATCAACATCTGAATTAGAAGGGCATTAATTTTGATTAATTAATGAAAGTATGAGAGAAATCCATCAAAATTTCCAAACATCACTGCTCAGCAGCCAAATCAGATTTAAGCAGCTCCACTCAAAGAAAAGAAGGCATGATGCCGAAATGAGGCTGTTTTACCTGGGATCAAACCAGAAACCCAAGAAAGTTGACAATTACATTCCCACATCATAAATTTCACTAAAAAATAAACTATGATAGACCCTGGTCAAGGGTCTATCATAGTCATATATCCGGACAAGGTGGGGAGATAAGTAGACCAACTATTTTCACAATCTGACTGGTCTCTCTACACACACATCTATATACATACATGGCAAGTGAAAAAAAAAAATATGTATGCACCTACCCTTGGCCAATCTTTTCCATCTTGGTGTATTTTCGATTTGGATCTCCAACTGAAACTATACTTCTTAGCTTTTCAGTTACTTCTTCATCTGTCATTTTTTTCTTTTTTGGTTTAGCAGCTGTGTTGTTGTTGTTAGTAATATCCCTCCTATCAAATCCTATGGCACCATTCTTTACTTCATCTTCCACAGGCTTTGTATACTATAAATATATTTAATTTCCACATTGTGAGTAATTAAATTATAATTATGTGTAGTGTTATTCAAAAGTTACTTTAATATAATATCACATATTAATTTAATAAAGTGACATTAAGGACAGTAGTATGTAAACATTTTTTAAACCAGAAAATTAGTACTTTGATATGCATTTTTCATTCATTATTGATCGCTATATAACATACAGCTTTCGATAGAAATAATCTGATGTGTTATTATTGAATACTAAAAATATCGTAAGTATCCAATGGATCTCGATGTAGATTTTACATCAAGATCTTTCTTACATCAATTTTTTTGCGATACTGCACCTTTAAGAAATGAAAAAAAAAGTGTCTATTTAACCATACTGATATCATTTTTTAATCTATTTTGCATTAATTATATACTAAATTTGTTTTCTCTCTCTTTTTTTTTTTTCAGTTTGCTATCAGACTAACAAATCTCCTAGCTTATTTGCAGATTATGACTAACAAACAACCATGCCATCCAAGAAGGATTCAAACTCATACCCCAGCAGTATCATTGTGACCAATGTGACACCATTGCCCTACCAAGGTGGTGGATATTCAGTGATAAATGTTAAAAAATCTCGAAAGTAGCCCAAGAGCAAAAAAATTAGAGAGCTAATTTTAGAAGCTCATATCAATAACAGATGTTTTAGGCTTTTTCACATTTGAGCTGCACTTTTGTCTATACAATGGGCTAAATAGCCTGGGCACAACATGGATCTGGAGGATTCAGAACTGGGTAGTATATTATGGCTATTTTTCCACCAGCGGTACAGATTCTTAAGTCTCAGCAGCAATGCACATTATTTTACCTCATGTCATACATCACTAGTATCCATGACATATCTACTAAGATAATTAAACTGAGAAACTTGTTCATGACCCAGGCATTCAAAAGAAAGGAGCACCACCCATCTGACCAATTATCACTTTATTTCTTATTTATCACCACACCTACCCTATTACCATTCTCATCAGTAGTTTTCATAAAAGAGTTCATCTCATCATCATTTGCCAAAATATTAAACCATCAGCATATAAACTAAATTAGAAATTTTCAAATCACTACACCATTTATGGCTCTAATCTTCCCCTTGCATTGAATTCCACACAACGTAATCAAAAACCAAATTAAACAGAAAAGGACACAAAATACATCCTTTTCAAACTTCAGTAATAAGGCTAAATCAATCACTGCAAACTTTACCAATTCTCATATGACTCTTATTTACTTATATACATCATTCACCTCTGGGCATTTAGAAAGAACACTTCTCCCCAAACATCTCAAATGACTCAGTGTTCTTATAGAGAGCCATCACTATATTAACTTTTATGGTATGTCACATGACATCATGATCAACCATAAATTATGGCAGTCAAATCATTTGTATTAATATCCATATATTTTGGTCCATATTTTGTCCAAAATAATATAAAAAAATTTATGTCCAAAAAATATATATTTTTTAATTTTATGTCCAAAATTTAATGTCTATAACTTTTGTATCTTCTTTATATCATTATTTATGTTTGGAAACTGAAATATTTATTTTTCATGAATTACAGTACACATTTAATATTAAAATTAGTAGATGAAAAGGAAATTACAATAGATTTTGTTTTATCAGGCCTTGTGGCAATAGGTGGAGGTGGACCAACTTCATCTTCTTCTTCTGGAGTAGAAGGTGGTGTAGGTTCTGATTTTGGCTATAAAAATTGAAACAAAAATTGTTACATTTTTAAAAACCTGTTCAATAAAAAAACATTATACAATGAAAAAAAAACTTAATTGGATCATTCTTTCCAAACACTGAATAAGAATAATCTAATATATTAAAAAAAAGGCACATCTTAAAAAGCTATTTAAAAAGAATTAATACCAAAATTATGTTTTTGAACTATTTGCAGTTACAAGAAACATTACTAGATGGTGTAAAAATGAAATAATAGCCAAGAAGATCTGAACAAATTGTAGGAAATGTACTTTCAGATTTGATAATTAATATGAAAATGTGCCAATTTTATGATATTTCTTGTATGTTCAAGACTCAGATATTTAAGAATTCGGAAAGATTTATTAGCATACTCTACTAGTGATCAGCTATTAAAATAAAAAATATTCTCTTTAGTTGAAAAACTGAGCTCACCTTAATGAGCAGTGTTTAGATTTTTGAAATTGTTATCGAAACTCTCTTTATATATATATTACATGTACATCATTGGTATATTTACAAATTAAACGGTAAGAAAGATTGTGCAACACATTTATATTGGGGAAATAATTAGCAAAATTACTCTTCTGCCATTTTGATCTTTACAGATATGCTTTAAAATTTTATTAGTGAGCTTGAGTAAACTAAGTTTTGGTGAAAAGCAAAACATGAAAGAAAATAATACTTTAATTTGGCTCATGGGAATGTATGGCATTGCATCATTGTGACTTGCTTTAGTGATCAGAGTTGTAATTTGGTAAGTGCTCAAAATTATTTTTAAAATAAAAATCATGTAAAAGCAAGCCTGGAGAGTGGAGCAGTCAAGCTTACTCCTTGCACTTGTGCTTAGTACATCCCAAATATGCCAAACACATACTACTAAAAATTTTCAATCAGTTGGAAAATATAAATATTTATTGATATAATTCAGATTCTATACTAATATTGGATTGTCATTAAGTTTCATATAACAAATCAATATCTAAACAGTGAATAAATGAATAGCAATAAATATAATATAAAGTAGCTAAGTTGGCTGTAATGGACAGGAAGAGGAAGTATGAGTATTGAATGCTTGAACAGGTTCAGATATTCATAATCACAGGAGATGCACTCATAAATTGAATAGGGAGTCAATTCGTTAAATAAAATGTTTATAACTATGAACTGTTTGCAACTTGAATTTTCATAAATTGAGGTCCACCTATACTCTTGTAATTGTCGGTCAAGACAGTGTTTTATAAATATATTCTACTAAGATTTTCTTCCCTGTAATATTTTTGTACTTTCAACAAAATATACCTTCCTCAATGTGAATGTGTATGAATGTACAGTAACATGTTTTGTTAGTGTTACTCCATTCAGTGCTGATTCATTATAGCACTGTTCATCTCAGAAATATTTTTATATTAAAAACATGTATTTATAAGCTCACTGGACAAAAAATTAGTCACTCCTGGCTGAATGTTACCTAATAGCACGTAACACCTCCGTGCGACCGAAAAACAGCCAAAAACCTGTCTGGCATGGATGCCACCAGTGTGCGGATGTAGTGCACAACAATATTCATCCACTCTTCCAGCAGCAAATGCTGCAGTTTGGCCAGATTGGTTGGATGGCTGCGACTGAGCTTCACTCGTTGCCCCAAATAGTCCGACAAGTTTTCTATGGGATTCAAATCTGGAGATTTGGTGGGCCAGTCGATGTTTGAAGGCTTCAGAATGCCTGTCATGCCAATCCGACACACTTCGAGCCCTGTGCACATGACAATTGTCGTCTTGGAAGACTGGAGTATCCTTCTAGTGTTCACTGTGGAGATGCTGCACAAAAGGCAACATGTGGTCATCCAGTAGCTTCATATAGCCTTCTGGTTAAAGTGTGATGTCACTGCAACCAAAGGATCCATTTCCTTGTATGTAAAACACACCCAGAACATCACAGAGCCTCCTCCAGCTTGAACGGAACCTTGCATACAATCTGCATGGAAGGCTTCATGCAGCTTACGATGTACCTGTTGCCTCGCATCATTAGAGCACAAGCAAAAATGTGACTCATCCGACCAGATCACGTTTCCAAGAGTCGACAGTCCAATCTTTGTGGTGGCATGCCTATTGTAGCCATGCAGCCTTGTGCAGAGCTGTTAACATGGGTCTCTTCCGCAGTACTCTGTTCCAGATATCCAGGCATGCAGTTTCCTTCGGAGTGTTCATTCGAAAACAGCTTGTTGTAGACTTGCATCGACTGACTGGAGCAATTCCTGCCTCGTTGCAAAGTGGTTTGCCCTAACAGTGCATGACACACTGTGGCAGTCGACCCTATTGGTGAGCAGTCTTTCTGTAGCAGTTCTGGCGACAATTAGCAGTGGACTGCATTGTATGCCACTGTTGGTAGACCCTTTGGACCGTACATTTTGACACACCTGCAAAGGCAGCAATGCCCTTTGGCTCGGCCAAATGCAATAACACCTTTTTGCCACTCATTTACATCTGTGGTGCGACCCATGTTTCATGGAGCGACTAACACACATATGGCACACAACCACTTCTTGTCACTATATGACCCCATAACATATGGCATAGCTATTTGTAGGACGCGTTTATTACTGGTTTTCTTGAATTGCACCCTCTGTTGCTGTCAAATGGATGCAACTCTCTTATGGCGGGAGATGACTAATTTTTTGTCCAGTCAGCTTACATAAATCCATCAGAATACTGAACAGTACAGTTAACATTTTTTTTCCTCATGACCAGTCAGCCAGCAGAGAGAACTATCATATGCCATTGGTCATATATATATATTTATATAGGTCTATCATAACTCATTGGCCAAAAGGCCAATGAGAGCTAGCACATGCTATACTGTGCTTTCCTCAGTTTGAGTGGCACTCACCAATCTTTTTTTTTCTCTTCCATGTTTACTCTACATGTTTGTTTACTCTTCCATGGTCTCTCTGCCATCATTTTGTGTTCTGGTGAACAGTTTTGCCTCATGGATATGGATCTCTTCACTGAAAATAATGGATTTTGACTGCAGCACTGCTGTGAAAAGAACTGCTGTTGATGTGGCCTCCTGCCACAAAGAAATGTTCCAGGAGAAGCTTTAGGCAAGGCGATCAATCCCTTGATATCTTCTTTAAGGAGGATGTGCCACAACCTGTCCCATCTTTCCACAAATAACTCCAAACATCTCTAAACATTGCCAAGTTCCACATGTTCAGGGTTGCACCATGCACTGGTGAGTACAGTACACTTTAACTTTATTAAATTCTTTCATTATTTATTTCCTGATACAGAATGTATATATATATAAAATAGTGTTTATCACCTTTATTATTGTTAAATAAACCCCTAATATGTTGATTGTAGGGAATAAATTACAATTTCAGGAACACATCTCCATAGGAACTGTACATCGTTGATTCAGTTAGTACTCCATTTCCAGGAACACATCTCCAGCATTAAATGGGGTATCACAGAAAACTTCAACTGTGCATATCTTATATCAAGGAAAAAATATGAACTCTGAGATAAAAAGTATATAATAAACAGATAACATACAGATGACAAAAATATATATTTTTTTTATAATCCTTCATTTTGTTTTGTTGAATTGTTTTGATGGAACACTAATTTGCATGTATAACAATCACTTTTTACATAAGTAAATGACTAAGATCACATCCCAACCAAAAACTGCATTAAGAGGGTATAATAAATGAAACTTACCATACAAGGTGGAGGTATAAGTATGTTAGGAGGATATTTATCATCTAAGTAGCTTGGCCTAGGTGAAGGATCTGTAAAAATAAAGCAGTGTGAAACAGTAATTCACTGAATAAAATATTTACTTGCAATAGTAATCACAAAAATTAGCAAAAGTCACTTTATTCTATTTGTGACAGAAGTATGATATAAATTTGGGAATTATTTGCTACTGTTATTGCAATTCTGACCAAATTTTTATAAGAGTAAAAATTAGAATATACAACTACTTTTACTTTCATTCCTGTTAATTTGTAATAATGGCATGGGTGTTGAAAAAGAGAGAGGGCATTCAACCTTCCTCTGGAAGATGGTAATTACATTAAAAATCCACCATTGACATGGGTGATTCCCTGAAAATAAGCAAAATAGGCATATTGAAGTCTTCCCCTGCCAAGGTGGAGGACCCATGGAATGACCAATGATCAGTGGCTCTTTTTTTAACAATACAAGCTACTATTTTTAATAATATGTATTTCAGTTATAGTCTTTCAAATTTGATACAAAAATAAAGAATGCTTTAATTTATATACAATCCTCTTTTTTAAATCAAAGTCAAATTTTATCGTGCTGATTAGGAAACTTGTTCTTTTACTAACTGTTTTTACTGCAACTATAAATAATAATGCTAATAAATGATGATTATGAAAATAAATGAATCAAAGATTTAACATAAATATTTCAAAACATTATGAATCTGAATAAAAATAAATAATTTAAGAAAAAATTGTAATATTATTCTTATTTGTGTTAAAATGAAAAAAATAATACAATAAAAATTATCCTTTATTACAAAAACAACAAAACATCCTTGTATTTCAATTAAAATTCTGTTATTGTACTGCTCTGATTTAAATGTCTTTTCTTTTGGTACATAATAGGACATGTTTATTAGTTGTGTTTTTTACCACTGAGTGGTGCTTTTTTGCCCAGAATGAGCTAAATGGTTGTGCCACAAGGACTCCAAAGGCTCAGAGGAGGTTTAGGAAGGAGGTCCCATGGTCTCCTGCATACAGAGCTATGGCTTAAGATCCCATCCAAAAGATGGCAGACTTTCCAAGCCCACTTATATCCCCTCTCTCACTGAGAGCAGTGTGGAGATTAGTGGTAATAATTCTCAATGCTGGCACAATTAGGACTTAAACCTGAGAAATGCTGATTATGAGACTGGTGTGTTACCAACCGAGCCAACCCCCACCTCATGTTTATTAGTTACCTCAGATTATGATTCTAAATTTAGTTTTTTTCTTCTGCTGAAAATACCTCAAAATTAAATGTCATCTGGAAGAATTTACTATTAAAAAATTCAGCAAGTTTAAAATTTTTCATTCTAGTCCCAACTAGAGTTAGGTGTAGCATGTTATTCTCATAATTTATGCAATCTGAAGGATATCTGTGGCCTTCAACACAAAATGATGTTATATTGTTTCATATTTTGTGTTCAAAATGGATGTAACTACTCCCAGGTTAATCGAGATAATTTAAAAATTACTTTAATAAGCAAAATTGAAAAAGGTCTACTATATAGCATTTGGAAAGCAGCAAAAAACTCTTATATTCCATAATGTAATGAAAAGATAATATAATTTGCTTCAGAGTTTTGCAATTTATAATTTGTAATTTCCTTTTGTAATTTGGACAAAAAACACTATGCATAACATGTGGAGGGTATGGCTTTGGCTGTTCTTAAGACTAAACAGCTCATCAGATGGAAAGCAGTTTATTTTACAAAAACATAGATGGACTGCTGCTTTTTTTTAAAGGGAGTGAAGGAGAGAGGAACCCAATGCATTTTATTCATTAGGTTTTCCAAAAGTAGTAAAAAAAATTGGACTTAAATGAAATGCTATATTACTTTGCTTTTTAAAAATTGGTATTTTTTTTTACTTTCCATTTACTTTATAAATTATAAAATGATCATGACACTTATAAATATGTATTAGTTTGCTACATATATATATATACTGGGTGTCTCAATAATATAGGTACAAACTTTTAGGGGAGGTAGATAACATCTACAGGAATGAGAATTGCATAGGAACCCATAACTGGAAACGTCATGGGAAAGTGTTAGCAGAGGTACAAGATCCGAAAGGACACAAGACAGTGATTAATGGGAAAACATTTATTGGACATAATTATTACAAATGGCGTACTAGATGATACATTTCATAATGTTACAGCAAATGCTCGAAGTTTGACCCATAATCGCACAAATTTTGATGTGCACACGCAAACAAATGGTGGCCTGGTACATGTCTGTGTGGGAAGCGTTCTTGATACATTCGTTGAGATGCTCGTCCATTGCCCTCAGCTATTCCATACACTAAGTGCATGTCTGCCAGCTCCCTGTTCGAATACCTTTGCATGCTCTTCGTAAGCCGACTACCGCTCGAATGAGGAAATCCAAAATTTCCTCTCTAGCACACTGATGAACAGTGCCCGCCGCCTATTGACTTACAGTGATGTTTCCGGTTATGAGTTCTTATGCAATTCTCATTCCTTTAGATGTTATCTACCTCTCCTAAAAGTTTGTACCTATATTTTTGAGACACCCTGTATATAACTTTCTTACACTTAGAACTGATTGAATATATTTTAACCTTACATCTACATAATTTATACTCTATATTAATTACTTTTAAACTATGTAGTAGGTCTTTGCCAATTGTGGGGGTTATGTTCTTGAAGACTGCTGTGAACAGCAAATCTGCAATCTACAAGACTAAAGGTTTATGGAAAAAAGGGATTTAGGGAACAAAAACATTACACTCTCTCAACATTGTGCAGCATATATGAAAGTGTATAATGTTTATTCCATTGCATGTTATACAAAGAAAAGCCTGAAGGTGATTTTAGGTAAATATCAGGTATGGTAGTTTTTTAAATTAAAACTTGATATCATAATACTGATTATGTTAGAGAGGTTTGCAGGATAAGCATTTTTGGTTCAAGGCCATCAAGGAATGATGGAGACCTCTGGGGTACTGGCAAGGGATTGTGGAAAGGTGAGGTTAGGCTGAGAACATTGAGTTATAAGGAAATTAAAGGGATGGCCTTTCATTAGCATTATCTTCATTCATGAGCATTTATCTTCCTTTCATTAATTATTACATAAATCATGTGAGCCATTACATTTCTATTTGATACTATTTTCTGTAGCCATGACTTAGTTGAATCGCAAATAGTTGAGCCCCTGACCAGTGAGCAACAAATCAGGTCTCAAAGTTTTTCTTCAAACAGTTGAATCTGCAAATGGCAAACCTGTAATCGGTGAGTGCCTATTGTTTACATAAATTCCAATATATTCTTTACACAATTTGTAACTCATGTATATAACTCTAGTAAGACCCTCATCAAATATAAACTATACACATTTACATCACATTATTATTACATTATAGTTAATGCACATTATATCATAATTTACCAATAAGGTTATCGTGCGTTTAATTTCTTTCAAATTTTTACCAACTGTAATAAAAAATATTCACAAAAATTATTTTGTCCACCTTTTCATATCTACATTCTTTTTTAACACCTTTAATCATAACATTTCTTAAGTCATACTTACCATTCAGTTTAAATTTTATCTATTTTCATCTTAGATTCACTTACAAATATATTAAGCAGCAAACCATTAAAGTTTTTTCTTAATGAAACAAACAAAATTGATGTGGATTCAAGGTTTACTTTTCCTTCATAACTCCAATTATTTTTACAGCTAAATTACAGATGTGCTATTTCAAATTGCTCACAAGGATTGCTTCACTACAAATGACAGTATGTGTTTAGATTTTGTTAATATTATACACAAAAGACAGAACAGTAAAAGTTGTTTGTGAATGTTAAAGGCAATTTTTTCAGGTGTTTAGATTTTGATAACTGCAGTCATATTGTACTTACATTACTAATTATTAATATTATGGCTAGTATGATGATGGTTAAAAAGTTTGACATTCAGTCCAGTGAATGAACATAAATGGGAATGAAAAAAATGATGGAGAATCAAATAGTTTGGTTCTACCTTCATCATACTTTTTGATTAGCCTGCCTTACTACTCTGGAAAAAAATCCTTAGAATATCACTGCATTCTTTTTGTGTGAAAAAAAAAAGACAATGGAGTTTAATTTCATTTTTTGCATTAAAAATTAAATATACAAATAAAAGCTATAAATTTCACTACTAGTGTATTGCATTAACCCTTCAAGTATCTCCATTGTCTGCAGACATTAATATTATGAAAGTACAAAACCACAAATGAGCACAGCATTCATTAAAACACAAAACTTCAATTGTTTAAATTTAAAAATCTAGTTTTAATTTATATATAAATATATGTGTCCAGATATAATATGCATTCAAGTTAATTAATATTTGTCTTTTCCATTTATTATAAAATATAATCAGTAGTTACACTTTTGGCTTTTGATAAACAAATGGAAAATAGGTAGACCACTGGTTTCATTCCAGTTTTATCAAGCTCAACACTGGAAGTGTTAATTACAGCTAAATATTAAAAAAAAACATTTATCTAATATTACAACTGAAATATTTTTCTCTACTCAATATTAAAATGCCACAGGTTTCATGAACTATTATGCATATAACTAAAATTCTTTGCTGTAAGAATATCTGATTTGAGAGTGAATTCAGATTACAAATGAAACAAAAGTAGGCCATGAACTTCAGAATTTAAAGGAAAGAGAACAGATTTTGAAAGTCTAGGCTTAATACAGATGAAAGAGAAAGTTGATAATGAAAAGTGATAATAATACATGCATTTTTATAACATTTTTTGAATTTGATCATTTGAAAACATGTGCAAACTATAAGTGATATAAAAAAAGGATGTACTCTTTGGATAAATAAATTTCATCAAATAAAACATTCAAGGAAAATGCACCCTAAGACTTCAATGAGACAAGCATTAAAAATCACAACAAACCAC
Organism: Ryuthela nishihirai; assembly: GCA_038380435.1. Lineage (NCBI taxonomy): Eukaryota > Metazoa > Arthropoda > Arachnida > Araneae > Heptathelidae > Ryuthela > Ryuthela nishihirai. The sequence continues at coordinate 24,522,446 of JAWZYU010000002.1, forward strand.
ATGCTTAATTTCAAACAGACAACTAACTAGCCTGAACTACACAATACTATGTAAAAACAGTCTGCATTATGTCAAATGTTAACAAACACAACGAAATGCATGCTAGGTTTCAACTTTTAAGGTTAGTAAAATAGTTTGAAGTATGTATATATCTACGATGTGCACTACAAAAAAAAATTCTATCTTTCAAAGCAAGACAACTGGAAAGAGCAAGAATGATTTGCATAGAAAATTATAATCTAATATACAATGGCTCAACATATTTTTTAGCTGAAAAATATCCATGCAGAACACAGTTCTAAAAAGTAGAGTTGTTAGATACATACTTGGGCACCAAAGGCTCACAAGTTCCGCTAGGTGGAAGGGAAAGATAAATTTCACTGTGTGGAATAAGAAATAATCCAAGGCCATTACATAAAAAAACCTTTTATGATTGATTTGATTAACCATTTGACATTGAAAAAACTAATTTCTTATATACTTTAATCCCCTTGCACGAAAACATAAATACAAATAACATTTTAATTTTAACACAATATCCTTTTAAATCAATGCAAAAATTATCATTATTCCTCAATACTATAATAATTAGAACTGAAATGTTTATTCTTATGCGTGTGTGTTGGGGAACTGGAGTGGAGATTCCCTTTATTATCATATTACACATAAGTATTAGTTTGGTTGTATGAGGCTTTATATAGGTATCAATGAAAACGTTATAATAAAAAAAAATGTATGGGGTGAGCATATGCTTTTTGGGATTCAGACTGCCTTAAGTAGTTACATCCTTATTTCTCAGTACTTCTTTCTGTTTATAGATATAGGATGGGATGGAAGTCCCTTTACTGGAAAAATATCAGCATAAGTAGTTTTTTTTTACTTACTGGCCATACTGTTGCTACAATTTGTTGTTCTACTGTTTTATATAAAATTGGTATTTCATATAGTTTGCAAACAACTTAAACACAAATAATCATGTTTCTGAAAATTCTGTAGCTTTTTCGCATAAAAATTTTACTCAGAAGTGATTATGCAACATTCTGTACATTATATGCAATATATTTACAAGGATTGCATTAAGAAATAAGTTAATGCTTGCAGCAGATATAAACTAGCAGAGTAGAAAAACCTGAAAATATACATTAATGCACAAAGTGCTTTTGTATTATTGAGATGATTATAAATATAATTTTTGAAAATGTTAGGTCAGAAGTGGCAAAAATCCAGCCCCAAGGGCCAAATCCAGCTCACCACTATGTATAGGAATAGGAAAAAATCACAGCCCATTCAATATCAGAAAGGATCTATTAAAAAAAAACTTCCACTCAGGCATCTGTATGAGAATTTTTGATGACTAGAACCACAATAACTGGCTGTGCCTTTTTGCATTTGATATGACTGCCAAAACATGACACAATCCACGGCTTAGTGTAGTGTGGGAGACTAAGATAGTGGGTAACTAAATCTTCATCTATTACCTTTAACAAAATCCAACTTTGCATTCCATATGTCCTTTTTGCACTTCACTGAATTTTAATGAAAAACATTTTTTCTCCTTGATGTTCTCACTGAAGAAGACATTACTGATATCTATTTCTACTCATGTCTATTTTGAAGACTAATTTGTGAAATCAGTTTTATATATAAGCTTGCACATTAATCATTAACCATTTGGAAAAATCAAATATATTATGCTTGTTCTACTGGTAATTTTATTAAATTTTGACAGATGTTCATGAGCAATCAGTTGGCATTTATCACTCCTTTTGCTATTTTTCTCTTATACAAAAACTTAGTTCAGTCAAAAAAGAAAACTGTTCGACATTAAAAATAATATATTGTTTATGTTATTACAATTTATTATTTATGTTAATACATATTGGATATGTTTGTACAGTGATTTATTTTTAACCTAATTTTTCAATCTTTATTTTCTGTGTACATGTGTAAGCCTTGGTTTTGATTTATTATTAAGCATTTGCATCTACTTTAATTGTATGACCTGCAAAACTTGTGATGTGATCCCTCATCTAAAATAATTGTCAACCCAAGTATTAGATACATGAATTTTGCATCACGAATCTATGAAAAAAGTAAATTTGTACTCTTTAAAAATCATGCTGACACTTTGAGCCTGGGAGTTGTTTCAGTACTATCTGTCTCATTTTGTCAAAATCCTGGAGATCATATGAGTACAATCTCAAATTTAAAAAAAATCACTTTAATACTTTGAGTCTGGGGTTGTTGTCCTACCAACTTTCCCTTTTTTCCTTTTTATCCCTTTTTTCAAGACCAGATTGACCATATGTCAAAGAATGTATGAATAAAAACATAGAATCTCTGGTGTCTTTACAAAATGAATGGCAGTAGTGCCACCACCAAACTCAAAGTGTTAAACATGTTTACTACAGCATCTTTTAAACACGCATTTTCTTCTGATGTATAATTCTAAAAATGATCCCTAAGCATTTGTCAATATATGAAACAAAAATTGGCATTTTCCATTGAAATTTCTAATGTAATATTAAGCATTTAATATAATTTAGCTTTTATAAGTTAACATTTTAAAAATGAAATAATACCAAATACTGCTAGCATTTATCTCTGAACAAGCTTTTCCATCAATAAAATAAAATCAAGAGCAAATAATTTAATATGATTTCTTGCAACCACAAAACTGTAATCTGACTGTAACTGACTTCAACAAATTGGTTTGAGGTGAAACAAAGGCAAAATACTATGCGATTGCAGGTAAAAACTTACATACTAATTTCATTTGCATGTAAGAATATAAGGTTTGTTGACTTACAATGTTGGCATGTGACACTCTTTTTTCCTGGATAAGATGATACATGATAAGATAATGTTGAGCAACAATGAAGTAGCATAATAAATATACTGTGACACTTATTTCAAACTTTGTGATGGTTTGATAAGGACAAACCAGATATTTCTTACCTCAAGAAGTAGCATCCATTTTTTTTCTCAAATCGATTAAACAGAAGCAACTTATTTTTAGAGAACTTTTTTGTGAACCAGGTGAGAATATGATCAATCAAATCTCAGTAATGCTCCTTAGAAATCAGTGTTGTGATCTACTTTGGGCTTCAATTACACAGAGAATAATGTGGAAATAGCTTATGCAGTCTTGATATAAAAGATACTGTTTATTTTTTTGAAGGATCAAAAAGTCCAGTGCACCAAAACTATTAATAAATCTGAGTAATGTACTAATTACAATTAATTTAAAGAAAAAAAATAAACAATATTAAAATAAGGGATGGAATCTTGCAAAGGTTCCACGGTATTTCAAGTAAAATCTTAAGAATGTCCTCTATTTTTCAACTGAGAGAAGATAATAAATCTGGTACGTTATATTAAATACACTGCTGGCCATTAAAAATGCAACACCAGGAAGAACTCTTCAGATTGTCCTGAAATATGAAGATGGGTAGCCCATGGGAGAACATGTAAATGATTTAAAGCACAGCACATATGCACATCATGTGTGACAGTAATGCCCCCTGGAAGTGGTATAAGAGGAGATTACAAAGAGCTGGTGTGAAGCACTGGAACTGTGTTTTGCTTGCAGTTCTTGCACACTAAACGATCAAGTATATCCTGTCGAAGAACACAGCATCCATACAACCAGGTTTTTAACTTTGACTGAGGGAGAACTGTGGGATTACGAGAAGGCGGGTTATCATACCGGGACATCAGTGCTTGTGTTGAACAGAATGCTGCCACAATGATGAGAATATGTGTCAGTGGGTAGAGGAGGAACAAACTCACCGACGTGAGGGATCTCAACAGCCCTGTCACACAAACAAACAAGAGGACAGACATCTTGTGCGCATGACTATGAATAATCATACAGTCACATCAAACATCTTAGTTCAACAGTTAGGGTGTGTTGCACATAAACCAGTTTCCGTCAATCAGAAGACATGTCCATATGGTTCCATATCTTCTGCAGCATCAGGGCATCTTTGCTAGGCAGCCATTGCTTCAGCTACCATTGACTCTACACACAGGCGTATGTGACTGCAATGAGATACAGAACTTCCATGCACGACATTCTTGGCAATGGTGCCAAGAATGTCATGCATGGATGTGCAAATGGCATCACATTGTCTTTTCAGACAAATCCCGCTTCAGCACGCAGCACCATGATGAATGAATCCATATCTGGCGGTACCGCAGTGACAGGCCGTGAGACATGCATGATGCAGCACCATACAGGTCTGGCTCCTGGTGTTATGATATGGGGTACCATTGGACTCCACTCACACATGCACCTCATACACATTACTGGTACTTTGAACAGCCAGTGTTACATCACTGAGGTGTTGAAGCCTGTGGTTGTACCTTATCTTCAGGGGCTCTCTGGTGCCATTTACCAACAGGACAATGCCCAACCGCATGTGGCATGCATCATCCAACAATTCCTGGATAGCCACAATGTGACACTTCTGCCTTAGTCTGTGCATTCACAAGATCTGTCCCTAATTGAACATGTCTGGTCCATGATGTCACGATGACTAGCACACCAGACACCAGCAGCTGTTACAACAGATGAACTTTGGCTACATATCGGAACTGCATGAAATGACATTCCCCCAACACACATCCAACATCTCATCCTCTTAATGCCAGACCATGTAGTAGCAGTTATTGTCACTCATGATGGCCACACAAGACACCGATTTCTTTGTATTCCACAAGTCTAACCGAGTTGTATTTGTAATCATTATTTGTAGCATAAGCTATGTATTCACTAAATAAGGCTTTGATATCTCGTCTTTCCTGGTGTTGCACTTTTAATGGCCAGCAGTGTACTTTTGGTTCCTTATTTTCATGAATAAAAATTGAATGCTCCAAAGGTTACAATTTGAAACATTAAATCTGATCAAAACTTTTCATTTATCATTCCAATTTAAAGTATTAAAGGTGTAATAAATAAAAACAATTGTCTACGTTAGTTCAGTAAGTAAAACAAATAAAAAAAAATTTGAACAATTAGCAAATACTCTGTAACAAGTGCTGCATTAATAACAACCCAATATTTTACTAACCTAAGGTTCTGTTCATTGTCATATATTTAGATTCCTGGTTTTCTTTTGTTGAGGCATCATACCAATTCAAGACATCTAATACAGCCTGTGGATTTTTCTTTTGCTCCGATTTTGTAATATTAGAACTTTGTAAAAGTCGAGCCCAAGACTCTGGCATTCCCTGTTATGAAAAAAAAATTGCACAAGAAATTACTTACTAATTTACATTTAATGAGTAAAAGGGAATTCACGAGAAAATTAATATAAAAAAAGAAAAAAGTAATACAGAATTGTGAAAGAAGTTAAACATAAGAATAAAGTATGACAGGGCATATTAAATATAAGTGAAATTAACATGGAAATATGATTAAAGAAATTATAATTATGCAAAAATTAATTATAATACAGTATACATTATAATTATAAGAAATGTAAGAAAATAATAGTGAGAATGTAAACTATTAAAAAGTAACATGCATCGCAAAATCCCTAAGAATACAAAGGATCTTATAAGAACTGCTATATACTAGACATAAAGGTTAATTGGGTTGTTTTACCTCTGAGCATCACTCTTTTGCACACAATAGGCTAAATGGCCAGGTCATAAGGACTCTAAGGGCTCAGAGAAGGGGACCTACTGAACAGCTGTTAGTAGGTCCCTGTTTTGAATCATTTACATGTTCTCCCATGGGCTACCCATCTTTGCATATTTCAGAACAATCTGATGAGTCCTTTAAAGCTGTTAGGAGACAGATAGAAGTCTCCTGTCAAGGCCATCCATCATGTTCTATAACGTGCACAGGGTATGGTTCTCTTCAACATGGGACCACAGCATTACATACCATCAGGGTCCTCTTTCTGACCAATGGCAGGGTGAGGATTTAACAGAGATAAATCTAAATAATGTTGCCACAGGTGGGATTCAAACTCAGGTCTTAGAGAACCAGGGGCAGAGATTGTCTTAGTCAGTAGCCTGGCATGCTACTGACAAAGACAATCTCCATCTCCATAAAAGGTTTTACAACAAGCTATAGTTGACTTTGTACAGAAAAGATTATTTTGTCACTAGCTTATTAAATGAAAGAAATAATTCAGTAATGTTATAATCTACAATTTAGGGATAAAATTACATTCAGGACAGCCCTCCTATCTCATAGAGAATTTTAATAATCGCAATGGAGACAAAACAACCACTACATACACTCATGGGCCAGATAATTATGACCACTCCTGTCTCTATGAGTGGACGTGCCCCACAGCAGTAGTATGATTAATTTTTTGAACTGATATCCGTATTTAATGAAAGATTACAATATAGAAATGCTAATTTCATCTATACAAATGAGCAAGAAAAATGGCAAAACCATTTTTCTTGCATGTCAACTGCAGCTTGTTTTTATCCTTTATTTACAGTATACAACAGTGTATCACTGATTTATGTTACTGATGATAATGTATTATTATTGCAACAAGCTAAATAGTCAGATCACAAAGACCCAAACGACTCAGAGATGGCTGGAGAAGGGGATCGATGGACAGCTGTTAAGAGTTGTATGGAAGCCTCCCATCAAAGTTATTCATTGTATTCTTTAACATGCACATGGTATGGCTCTCCTGCACATAGCTTATCATCCTTTCCAATGATGGCAGTCTTTCCAAGTCCATAGGTGTCTCTTTTCTCACTGAGGGCAGAATGAAAGTTAATGGGGAAAATTCTCAATCAAGCACACCTGGTACTTAAACTCAGGAACATAACATTATGAGCCTGATATGCTACTGATTGAGCCTACCATCACCCCTGAAGGAAAAGGAAATAAAAGTTAAATTTTTAATTAATCCTTATCAAGTATCATGATGTAACTGCTCTCACTGGATCAATCTGACCTACAACCTTAATCTGGTAATTCAGAATGAAAACAGGCAATTTTATGGTGATCAATACAGTGAATAAAACATTTGTACAATTAATTAAACTGAAATTAACTCTCCTGGCATTATGAATTTATTCCACTCTGTTTTGTAAGTGCCACAGCAGGGCATAAGCAATGTTATGATGCTGCTGAAATGTCTCTACAAGACTAGAAAGACCACAAGACTGAAAAAACTCTACAGGACTAGATAACTGAGGTGGGGAAAACACATTCCAGCTGATTACAGAGTTAAACAAGAATTCTCAAGTCAGAGATGACCCATGATACCAGTTAAAGAAGAGGTGCATAAACTCTAGCCCTTTTAACAATTTTATCTGATTCATTTGAAAATTGGAAAACATAAACTAATTTTTTTTGCACTGGGGTCTACCAAAGTGAATGGTGTTCAAATAAGATGAAATTTTGAATAACATCACACAACTAGCTACAATGTCATTGAAACTGAATGTTCAGCAGCTCATTTCTGGGATTTAGTCCCATTCTTCACTTACTGCTTCTGAGCCAACTTCAATTTTGGTGCTGAAATAAACTATTTAATTTGTTTTTCTAATTATTTTACACTTATATATATGACAAGTAAAATATAATAAACAAAGTCAAGCTTTTTTGTTCTTTTTATGGCACCCCACTCTTAACTATTGGCTTACAGCATATTTTTTCCATTCAGCCTGATGCCAAAGAGTTTGTGCTGAGTTAAGGGTTAAGGATAAGTTGATATGGAAAGCAAGAAATATGTGAATTAAAGGCAGTAGGCAGAGAGAAGGAGAAGTGCAGTCAACTCTCAATAAGTCCAATCTTCACAACTTGAATATAATTTCTTGTGAAAATCCCATATATAACGTGATGCAAAATTTCTTCTCTATCTCAAAGTGCAAAAATATTCATTCTTTATATGCTTTCTCGAAACTTTTCTTACAAATACTTGAAAATAATTTTTCTCATAAAAGCAACATGATCCTACAAATCTCAAGATATTCTTGAGAGTTAACAAATATTTTCCGCATGGTAACAGTGGCAGAAGATTCCTTTCATTTCCTCTGCTTCATTCACTCTTTACCATTCTCTATTGTAAACTATCTTTGCCTTTTGTCTTTCATTATTGCTCCCAATCCCTTCTGAACAGCCAGTACTGCAGTGCATTCCCATCTGAAAATAATACATTATTACAGGCTTTAATATAGAAATCACAGTTATATCCGACTTCCAGGAAAAAATTTCTCAGAAGCACATAACTGAAGATAAGCCAAGTGAAATAAGATACTCTCAATTAAAAAGCAGCTACTATAGAATATTAAGTATGTTCCAACACAAAAATTACACACAAGTACCTTTCAACTATTTTGCAATTTTGACAACAAACATTTTACAGAAAGCAATGGATTTATTCTACTACATAAACATATGCAAATATTACTTACAGTAAATTCCCCAGTGACAGCATCAAAACCAACATGTACAGTATGTTCAAAATTGGTAGGAGGTGATATTACTGGTTTTTCTAAATCCTTCCTCTCCTTCTTTGCACCTACAAATGAGAAAACTAGCAGGTAACTTTTTTTGTCAATGTAAGTTTTAAAACATTTCTTATTTTTGCACAAGTATGTAATTATTGTTGGATAAATAAAAAGTAATGTCAGATTATTATGTATTACAAAAATCTTTCATTCAATCACAAAAGCTCTTTCATACCTTTAGGTAATAATCCCTTAAATCCATAAAAAAAATGTCCTTTGAAGGATATCATTACATTTTCCTCAAATGTTGGTCCTACATATAAACTAAAATGTCAATCTTTTGTGCATTTTAAAATGCACTATAACATCCTATCATCACAAATTATTGCCTTTATCTCACAATAAGCACAATTTTTTGAACATATAGTTAATGTGTTCAAAACTATTAGTAAAAATAAGCTTCTGCAGTTTTATTTAGTGCAGAGCCTTTGAAAGGAGAGTGCCTTTGAAGGATAAAACATTACTGACAAGAATTTATTTTCCTGAGAAATTTTAGAAAATTAGAAAAAGGTATGCACTATAATTTTTAAATAATGAAGGTGGAAAAAAAAGTTTTTCTAAAAAATATATGTGTAAAAGTTATAAACTATGGTAAAATAAAATGAGGAAAATAAAAAAAAAAAGAGTTGGATTGATTTACCTCTGAGTGGCATTTTCTGCACATGTATAAATGCTCAAGTCACAAGTCACTCAGAGCTGGGTAAAGACAGGTTGATTCACTGGAAAGCAATTAAGAAGCAGATGGAAACCTCCTATTGAGGTAATTCAATGAATAGTTTGATATATAAAGAGTACGGCCACATGAAATCGGGCTTAAGATCCCATTTAACACAAGGTAGCCTTTCTAAGCCCAGAGTATCCCACTTTCTTACCAAGAACAGAGTGTAAGTTAGCATAGATATTCTCAGTAAAGGAAGACTTCAACATGGGAATATCAAAATATGAGCCTAGTGCACCTACTTAGCCAAGATCTATTGAGGTGTGTTCTACTGATTTATTGATCCACAGGTTAGTGACATTAATTCAGAAGTGCATCTTTAAGATCACATAAGGTTTCAAAGAGGGGTTGAAAGCTGGAAACATGACTTTCCATAGTGTCTCAAACAAGTTCATTAGAAGTTAAAGAAGTTTAGATTACTTATTCTGGACTCAAACTTTTGTGCTTGAGGATATGCATAATGATAATGAGATGCATAAAGATATTGATACCAACCTTGATATTAAGATAACTACTCATATGACCTGCAATTATTCCATTTAGGGGAATCCTAACCAATTATACCAGTAAAGGATCTTACATAAGAATTAGAGTTCCTCTACATGACAATTAAAATCCCAAGATGCAGATATAGTAATACATCCCTGACTAATAATTTTCTAATGTTGGAAGGCTTGTAGTGAGTGACCACTTCTCTGTATATCAGGACTTGTCTTTAATCCATGTGGCCGAGTGCTTAGTGCGCTTGGCTACTGGGTTCGAGCCCCAGGTAAGGCATGGATGTATGTGTTGTTTTTCTGCTGAGATCCTGCCTACCTCTCAGATCTTCTACTGTGGCATATAAACTGACAGGCTCCTGTCAGACCTTTGTGGCAAGCAGCTGCTTGAGGGGGTATTTATTATTCTTTTATTTTTTTTATGGAGAAAGAAGACTTGACTGTGAATACAGAACACACCCCTTTCGACAGGATTGGGTTGTTTCACCTCTGATGGTTTTCTTTTGTTCACGTAACAACCAAAATGGCCAGGTCCCAAAGACTCTATGGCTGGTTAGCAGATAAATGGAAGCCATCCAGCAGATTCTTTAATGTGCACAAAGTATGGTTCTCTTGCACAAGGGCATGATTTAATATCCCATTGAAAGGATGGATGGTGGCCTATCCAAGTCCATTGAACAGATGTCCAATTGAAAATCTGTTGACACCAATTTAGTCAAACCTGTGTTACACAACAGTCCCTCTAATTAAGTTTTCTGTATGCTGCAATTACATATTTTTTTCTGTTACTGCTAAGGGGTCAGATTTATACTTATGTACAGGGTGAAAACTTGGGTTCACTGAGAGGTTAAATAAAATAAAAATACCCTCTAAAGCAGGGGCACATAAAATGATTACCTTGAGGGTGTATAACTCAGATAACTTTTGCCACATTTTAAAACATGTGCAACATTTTTAAATGGATTCCATAACATGGAAATTATGTTATAAGTACCCTGTTAGAAATCTTGCCTCTACCACAGAATGCAATACCACCAGTAAACTGATAGCTAGCCATTGTCCTAAATCAGAAATTATAATCCTTGCAAAATATTACTAAAATTTTCTACATAAATCAGAACTAAAGGGATTTCATGCAGGTGTGCATTCTATAGCATAGTCTAATTTGAATACATAGGCAATTATATGTTGAAAAATATTATTTACTTTCACATTATATCATTATACATGTGTGTGTGTGTGTGTGTTACATTTCAGCTTATACTTAAAAATATGTTTCTGACTAGTAATATCCACACCAAACGTTTGGCGCAAAACTCTTCAATAAGTTCATTCACACCAAACATACATTAATCAATAACTGCATTCAGAAGGCAGGAGAGAGCAGCACCCCAAAAATCTCAGATGCTTTTTGAGGGATCACTCCTGACCCATAGCAGCCAGGAACCCCATTTGTGACTCCAAGAGGATCAGAACTTGGTGGGACCACCCCACCAAATTTGGGACCAATTGGTCAAGCAGTTGTGGAACCACAGAGAAATTGCCAATTTCTGCTACTGAACAGGCAGGCAGACAGAACAACAGACATATTCACCTCCCATTCACCCAGAATTATCACTATTAGTTAATATGATTATCACTTTCCAAATCTATGGCTTTGTGATGAGTGTATATATGAGGGTCATTCAAAAAGTAAAAAAAAAACATTTGGTTATAAAAGCTATATACTTTCAAATTTTTCAAATATTTTATTTACAATATTTAACTCGTAACTTAGTCTATTTTTCTACATAGTGACCCTGGACATTGAGGCACTCGTCATATCTTGGGATAAGTTTAAGTATCTCCTCCTCAGAACTCTGTCGCCTGTGTTTTCAGCCAGTCCATAACAGCCTTCTTTAGCGCCTCATCATCAAAACATTGTCCACCAAGGAACTGCTTTAAACTGTGGAACAAGTGGTAGTCTGATGGTGCTCCGGGCTGTAAAATGGATGAATGCTTAAAAACTTCCCAGTGAAACTCATCAAGCAACTCCTTTGTCTTCCAGGCAGTGTGCGGGCACCATCCATAATGAGAGAGGGGCACCCTTACCACTCTTCGTCATGAATGTTTCTTCTTCCATTTTTAAACATTATGCACCACTTTCTGACACTGGATTCACTCATAATACCTTCTCCATACACTTGAACAAGTCTCCAATGAATGTCAATAGGCCTGTTTTCAGCAGTCAGAAAACGGATAACTGATCGAACTTTGCATTAGATAGGATTTTCAATGCGCGTTTATTTTGAAAGATCATAACTAATCACAAACAGATAATACACACCCAACAATAGTGTCAGAAGATAGCCAACACCGCACTGGGCCCAGGTGACCTATATTGAGTCCCGGCCAGGAACCTGCACAGATGCTATGTGCAAATGTTCTTTAATTTTGAATGACTTAAATATTTTATATAGGTGCTCAATATCAAAAGATAATATCTCAAAAAGTATATAAGGAAATGACATTGAATATGGAAATACAAATTTGCAATGCAGAAGAAAAATGCAAGCATGGTTAACTGATGTTTCCACAAGTATAAAAATTACAGTAGCTACAAAAGAGTGGTAAAAGTTACAGTAGCTAGTCACCTGGTATTTACTTGAGTAGTCATTTGATTTCACATCAAAAGTGCATTTTTTAGTAGCAGTAGTTATGGTGGAAGTGAAAGATAGGAGGGAAGCAGACCAATCCCAGATAAAGGTTCCGAGACAAATGTACCATGTAATGTCATCTCAAGACCTTGGAGACAACCAAAAATGATGAGAGATTAGCCATAGGTTAGAACAAGACTGTCTCAAGGTCAAAATTACTCAGAATGATTGCCATCTATACATCAAGATGACATAAGCAAATGACAGCTAGGAAATTGTCTTGCAAACTGTCATACAGGAGGCTACATGAATGAAGTCTGTATGCATGAAGACCAATGGATTGTGTCTCCCTAACTCCCTTCAATAGAAGAGCTCATTTAGTGTAGTGTAGAAAACATCACTTTTGGAGTCCAGGCCAGTGGACAAATGTGCTCTTCACAGATTAGTCCTGATTCAGTTTGAATACACTGATTCTCAGTGTGTTCATTTGGAGAGATAAAGGAACTTGCAACAGCCAAGAAAGGGATCATTTTAGTAGCAGAAGTGTGGCTGGACTGACATCATGATGACTGGTCACACAGAATTCACATATTTCAAGGATGCATTCTAACTACTGATCAATACACAGATGAGATTCTTGCATCTTTTCTGGAGCTTTTCAGAGATGCTCTTGGCCTGGATTTCATCTTTGTGGACAATAATTCTTATCCCTATAAGGCTCATATGGGTGATGATTTCCTTGAAGGAGGTGGCCAGCCACATCCCCAGACCAGAATACAATAGAGCATATGTGGGATGTCCCTGAGGAGGCAAACTGCAGGAAGCCAACCCACTCCAGAACCCTTCATGAGTTCAAATCTGCTCTTGTGGAAAAGTGGGCTTTATTAGCAAAAAACTCATCAAAAGCTCATCAACAATATGAGAATGTGTTATACGAGTTGATTAGTTATCAGGGAAGATCATATGCCTTATTAATATCTGTCTTCTAATTCTAGTCATTATGCAAATTCATGCTCGCTCACACATACAAATTTATCATTATCTCACTTGTTGTCCAGTCATGTCACAATACCATTCCTATGATATTTAACTGTATTTGTTGAAAAAAAAAAACCATTTTAGTTATGTACACTTTTGTTTTCCATAGCCTTCATTTTTGCGTACAGATGCATATGCATGACATATTTAAAACAAATATATTTACATATATATATAAACTTTAAAAAATAATATCTAGATTTCTATAGCTTACTTTTTGATGATTTAGCTTTCATTTTCTTTTTATCTTCATTATCAGGTTCCTTTGGTAATGGTCTCATGTCAACTGGCACTACAGGATCCCTTTAAAACAATTAGTAGTAGCATGAGCGACACAGAAAATATTTTCTTAAATATTTTTCTACTCAATCTCTAAGGTGAAGATGACTGCCAGTATCAGTAAGCTATGTACATGTACTTACATACATGGACCTTAAAAACTGATAAAAACTTATTTTAGTAATATTTTTAATTATTAGGAGTTATTAAAAAAATCACCTGTTAGTTAAAAGAAATTTTTCTTTCCTACTAAAGTGCAATTTGCTATGAACCAAGTTTTTTTTTAATGGAATTCAACTTCAAAAGCTAATGAACAGAAATATAAAAAAATTACCCCTCAATTAACTGCTTGCTACAGATCATAAAAAGGATTTTCTTAAGATTAAGAGAAAATCCTATTATCAGAAATTTTCTCCTGCAAAAGTTTAGCTTTTTTTCCCCTACTAGGGTGCAATTTGCTGTGAATTCTTAACCTTTAGGAAACCAAATTTAAAAAAATAGAACTCAACTTTCAGAACCTTATTTTGAAGTAGCTAATGAACAGAAATATAAAAAAAACTACTCCTCAAGCAACTGCTTGCCACAAAGGTTTGACAGGAGCTTATCAGTTCAATATACCACAGAGATCTGTGAGGTACCAATACATCAAGGTGACAAAACCTCAGCAGAAAGACCATACCTTATTCAGGATGCAAAACCAAGACTCTTTGAGCAATAGCCAAGAATACTATCCACTCAACCATCAGGACAATTAATGAATATAAACACATCACGTTATATACAAGAATATAAAAAAGAGCAATTATTTTGAAAAATATAAAAAAAGGTAAAAAAAAGGACATAATTATGAAAATATCTATCACCATCTTAACTTTCAAAATGACAAAAGGCAATTTTTCATGTTCATATACCACTTCTTCGTTTTGATTTTTTATATTTAACTGTCCAGAATTAAATGTCCTTTCTTTTGGTACCTAACCATGATACATTTCTGTTCATTAGTTACATCACAATATCATTTGGAAGCTAAGCTACTTTTTTAAGAAATTAAATAATTCCTCGGCATTTTAAGGTTAATGAGTTTCTTGCCTTTAACAATGAATTGGTATGGTTGATTATAAAAATACATCATTTTAAGTTACACTCACTTAATTTGACTGACATGAAAAGTAATGGTTCTGTTCATCAGATCACTTCATAGCCCTTAAAATGGGTATTGACTGACAGCTAGCAGCTCAATATTCAAGAAGACTGACAAGTCATCAGGCAAATCAGAAATTCATACCAACAAGACTCAAAACGATTTTTCCATAAACTTAAAAATATTCACAATATTTATTTTAGCCTACAGAAGTGAGCAGTACATCATCAATACTACAGCAACCTGTATTATCGGATTCAGAAAATCAGTTTCATTCCCAGCTTCCCTACCCATGGATTGCAATTTAAATCAATTTTAGCCACAGCACTTTCCTTCTGCTACGGGGAAGTTTACACATAACAGGGTAAGTCTGTGACAGACTCGGTATGGCATGAAAGGCATATAAGAACAATAAACTCCTAAACTGAGCTTACAGTTTCTTCCAGCTATAGCCTGCTAAAGTGAAATGCACTTCCTCTTTGCCTATTTTTCATTAAGCATCCCTAATTTTTGTTTCTCATATGGCTAGCATTTCAACACAATTCCCATTGATCAGCACATTGGTGGCCCCATATTTTACAAGGGCATTAATTCAGATTCTACAAGTAGTCTAGAACTCTTGATGTCTGCTTCTGAGGTGCAATCATATACTAGCATCAGTCTGAAAACATACTTTGTGAGAATTGTTGGTTATCAAGTCTTGGATAAAATATACACACTGCCTGGCCAAATTATTATGAACACCTACCTAATACTTCATCATATGTATCATGACATAATTCCCAAATTGAAATTTTTTCAATTCTCTGCACATAGTTCTTGTTGAAATGGGTTTTGAAAGATTTTTAGTAGTAAGCTCTCTCAGCTGATGAACTGTAGGAGCTCTATTTTGCCATACAGTTTGTGCCAACAAATGCCTGTCCCTGTCTTTCAGGGCCTTTTCCTCACACATATGCCACAATTGGCAGATATTTTTTTGATATTCCATTTTCCATATACTTGGGATATTGTGCCTTATGATTTTCCACTGAGTTCTATCACCTCCATTAAATCAGGTCAGCTTTTTTATCCATGTTGCACTTGACTTTGCTTTCCACCATGTCTTGATGCCTTTTATAGGCCTTCATAGTGACAGAGAACACTGCCACTATGAACTCAGTAAGAAATTATGCATAAATTAGCATGTTTCATGGTACTTAACGCACAATAATAATAAAAAAAAACCCTAAAGAAATTACTACACCATAGAGAAGATATACAAGGAAGGTGAGACCTCTGAAAAAAGACAACACAACCATCCATGCCTTACCCAGGACTCAAACCCATGTTCTTTTGATCAGCAGCCAAGCATGCTAACCACTTGGCCACGGAGTGGCTCATAGTGTTCGAAATAATCTGGCAAGGCAGTATATATCAGCCATGCTACTTTAGTCCACTGGCTAACATGTTCATAAGAGCCAGAGATCTATAGCATAAATACTATCATATCCTCTCAGGTCAGCATCCAGTGTAGCTTGTATCTATGAGTTATGGCTACACTATATCTATTATTACTAAAATTTTAGTCCAATGGCTAAATTGCTTTCAGAAAAGATCCGTAATGCTGATGAAAAATTAAAATCAATATGTTAAAATGCATTTGTTGCATTAATATGCAGAGCACAATCTTAATGAGAGATGATCTTTTTATTCATTGCTTTCATAGGACACTTAACCAAAAAACCTCAGTTGTATTTTGAATTAACATTTTTAAATTATAATTTGTTACAAGTGAACACAGTGAGTAAGAATAATAAAATTATTAATTTACACAATATCACTGTTAGAGCAATTAATGTCTCCTGTGTTGCAGCTTGAGATGCTAAAACAATTTGGTACTATTATGCCTTGTTGTAGGTGATAGTAATAGGTTTTTTTTTGCACTCAAAGTATATAATTCTTTAAGCTCCCACCACAACTAAAAGCATCCCTTTCACAATTAAATCTTTGCTAACTACTTTGGCTCAGTAAAAGATTATAAGCATAACTATACTGAATAATGTAAATTCCAGACAATATTTCTAAATATATTCAATGCACTTTTTATGATCAAACAATGTACTAGTGTCATTAATTTAATCTTTAAATTAATAATAATAATAGAAAACTTGACATACAGCCACTTAACAGACATAATGATAACTAACATAATGATAACAGGAATGATAGATACAGAAATTTAATCTTTAAATTAATAATAATAATAGAAAAACTTGACATACAGCCACTTAGCAGACCACTCTCCCCATACTTGCACATACAAGCAAGCGATTAGAACACCTGCTACTTCCTCTCCAGTGTCCCATGATGCTGTGCTCTGTGCAGTCAGTCTTGAAGAAGCTATGGCTATGAAGACATTTTTGTTTACTTACAGTTCAATTTGGAGAGTGGGAAAGATGCATAGAATGCTGGGATAAATGATAACAATAAAATAATAAATACCCACTCAAGCAGCTGCTTGCCACAGAGGTCTGATAGGAGCCTGCCAGTTTAATATGCCATAGTAGAAGGTCTGTGAAGCTGGCAGGACCTCAGCAGAAAGACAAAACATCCATGCCTTACCCAAGGCTCGAACCCAGGTGTATTTTGGTCAGTAGCCAAACAAGCTAACCTCTCAGTAGTGATAAAAATAATTCTAGGAATAGTGAAATAAGTTTAAGGCAGAAAAAGAGTGTAAAACAGGGGGGGGGGGGGGAACAAAAGTATGTACTTTGTAATTAATTCCAAAATCTTCAGTTTTTAAAAATAGCATTTTTTTTTTTTCATTTTTCACGAGCTTTTTGAACTTTAAGGAAAAATTTGTTGATAATAGTTCAAATTAAACTTGTGAATTTAAATCAGGTGATTGTTTTAGCTAGAGTAAGGTTAACAAACAAATCAGCAATACTGTACAGCACTTCTATGAAATGGCAATCGGATGGATTTAACAAATTATTTATATTGCAGTTTCATGAAATATGCATTAAACAAAAACATATATATATTTCAATATTTAATTATGTATTTTTATAAGAGATATATATAAATAAGAAAATTTTTAAACAAAAATTTTTATTTTTTAAATATGATTTTTTTGTTGTACAAAAAAAACGGATGTATACATCTTCGGCCTCTCATTGTGAATTCTGTCAATGTATACAGATGATGTGGAATTGGAAAGGTTAATAATATGTTATATGCAAATGTATATGCAATTACATTTTTGTCATTGTTTTTCTCCATACTGCAGTTAAGTGTTCATTTTTAAAATTTTTTCATACATTCATTAAAATATAAAATTTGCTTATTCTTTTTAAAAAAATATAAAAAGTGTAAAACTACAAAAAGTTAAAAACTGATTGTTTAGAGCAAAAATCATTTTAAAAGAGGATTAGCTTTTAGTTAGAGTTAACTAATAGATCAAGCACATGCACTAACAGAACAAGAAAGAGCACAACTGATCCTGTGTTTTAAAGAAAAATCTGGCTGATTAATATCTGATTAACAAAGTGACTCAAGAAATATTGTAATAAAATACGTGTTGCAAACATAATTGTATCATCTGATGATAAAGAAAATGGTTATTTTTAATATCAAGCAATCACAGGTCATCTGTAGCCTATGAACTGCCTTTAGTATGGAGGAAAAATTGGCACAATAAGCACACCTGACAAAAAAATCAGTCACCCTCACCACAGACAGTAGCATTGACTCAATACACTGGAAGATGTTGTGGCTGTAGTAATACAGCACTATATAGAGGGATGTGACCTACAATGTGCTCTGTAATGTTGTCAGTCCTAGTGGAGTGTGGGTTACACAATGTTCCTGCCATGAATCATGGGTCAGAAGAAAGATGTGACTGAGTGGCAATAGGGTGTTACTGCATTTGGTAGGGCTATAGGACATGCTGTGAAGGAAGTAGCCAAATTTGATGGTGTTTCAAAATTAACGGTTCAACAAGTGCATAAACAGGAGTGTACATCCAATTCAATTGCTAATAGTAGACATTACTGTGGTTTGAAGTTAGTGCTAACAGACAGGGACCACCAACAAGTATCACAACCAGTGATTGCAAACCGATTTCAAACCAGACAGGAATTACTACAGACAATTAATGAAGGACTACATCAGCCTATTTCAGAAAGAACATTATGAAGGAAACTGCATTCCATGGGTATTTGGAGCAGTGTATCTTGGAAAAGACCCATACTAAGAGCTGCGTGTAAAGCAGCAGTTGCAATAGGCTAGGAGCTATAGACATTGTACTGCAGACAAATGGAAAACTGTTATTTGGTCAGATGAGTTGTGCTTCTATCTGTATTCCAACAATGCAAGGCAGGGTGCATCGCAGGAGTAATGAAACTGTCCATCAAGACTGAGTCCAAGGTGATATTCAAGCTGGTGGTAGTTCTGTGACATTCTGGGGATGTTTACCTACCATGAGATAAGCTCATTAGTTAAGGTATCAACCTGTTTAAATAGGAAGAATAGATACAGATTCTGGATGACCAGGAGTTGACTTTTATGCTTCCTGTGAAGGACAAACACAGCATAGACAATCTAGTGTTCTAGGATGGCAATTGTAGGGTGCACAGGGCCAAAACTATTTGCTACTGACATGAGATAACATTGGAACACCTCAATTTGCCCACAAAACCACCTCATTTTGCCTCATTTGTCACAAAGTCACCAGGTGTAAATCCCATTGAAAATCTTTGGGACTATCTATGGGAAAGGGTAAAATACCAAAATAGGCATAATGAAGCTGAACTATGAGTGTTATTGTTGGAGAAGTGAACTAGAATTGATGAAAAATATGTTCAACAATTGGTGGAGCCCATACCCAACAGGATTGCTGCTGTAATTCATGTGAAAGGAGGTGTTACACAATATTAGATGAGAAATTACAGAGGTGGTCAATTTTTTGTCCAGTGAGTTTATTATACAATGCAAAAAACATTACCTTTAAAACACAATTTTCCTTACCTAGTACTTGTGAGTCTAACTGGGGGTGCAGGTGGCTTCTCATCAATATCACCAGACAGATTCATATTGGAAAAGCTGATATTGTACTGAAATTTAACATAAATAAAATATAAAAGATTAAAGAAATAATTAAAATAGCTATGTTCAAATTTTAATCTTAGATGTAACACAGAAAATTTTTTTACAGAAAAAGAAAATATTCATTAAATTACCCCAAGAAGTAATATTAAATTTATTAGCTTGAATTTTTATAAATTAGGGATAGTTTTATATCTAAAAGATAGGTAGAAAAAAAATTCAATTCAGTGCAGCTGATAAAAAAAAAGATGTTTAAAAAAACTGTCTTGTATTCTAAAAAGATCTGATCTGCATTTTGTTTTGCTTCTTAAGTACTGTATGTGGGGAGCGTATTTGGGGGGTTGGTTCAGTTGGTAGTTCATCAGGTTCATAATTTGTAGTTTCCAAGTTCGAGTGTTGCAACTGGGTCAACTTTATCTCCATTAATCCCCACCTGCCCTCAGTGAGAAAGGAGGCATCAATCAGTTTGGGAAGGCTCTTGGATGGATGTGAAGCAATGACCTTGTGCAGTAGAGCCATATACTGTACACATTACAGAACACACTGGATGACCTTGATGGAAAGCTACTTGCTGTCTCCTAACAGTTGTCCAAGTGAGTCACCTACCCCAATCTTCTCTGGGCTCTTGGGATCCTGTTGACCTGGCCATTTAGTCCAGTGTGTGCAAAAAGTGCTGCTCAGAAGTAAAATCAACCCAACCCTAAGTACTGTAAGCACTATAATTAAATTCCTTGATATTGGATATAAATTTTCACAATGAAATTAAAATGCATTAAAATAATTCAAATTACTTCAAGTTCTCTGTCATTGAGCAATAAAATTTTGAAGTTTATCCTTCAACTATTTAAAGAATATGGTTAAAATATGGATTCTATAGCATTCTACCACTTGGATTGGTTTTTAGAAAATGGAATAAATTACTGGCATACACTTAAAAACATTGCAATGGATTCTGATTTTGTTTTAAACGTTGCAGCATTTTGAACTTATTACAGATATTTTAGAATTCTAATATCATGGGAGAAATACATGCAGAAAATCAGACCAATGCTTTACTAATCAAATATTAAACTATGGAACATAGGTGACAATCACAGTGTTACCTGGGTGACATTTTAACGTCAATATATCAATAAATATTTTGTGAAAAAAAATTTGCCAGAGTATTCTTAGCGATTGAACTAATGCTGGCTCATCTTTTTTCCACTAATTTAAGACTTTAACTTTTTCACCGATGATTTTCGTCACCAACCATTGGTGCCATCTATGATCAACAGGTGGCAACTATTTCTTACTGAGTAAGATGGAAATAAAGTCTCTTCACACTATTTAGCATTATTAATGATTTAAACATAGATGACAATCACAGCATTACCTGGGTGACATTTTAACGTCAATATATCAATAAATATTTTGTGGAAAAAATTTCACCGATATACAGGACATGAGCCCACATCTCTCCAGAAACATGTCAGAGTATGTTGACAAAATTTTTTCCACAAAATATTTATTAAACTATAGAATGAAAACTGGACATTTGTCAGATATAAGACATTTCAGCTAGAGAATAGTGTATAAATTTTTAAATTACTGAGATATTTTATAAAGTGAAATTCTGAGGAAGGGTGTCAGGAGGCGTATGACAATACTTCAAAAATTATATAATAGGCGTAATTTCAAACAAACAAATGGGTGGGAGGGCATTGTGACATCATCAGTGGCAGAAATTGTCAGTTTCCCCATTGTTCTGTGGCTTCAGGTAACAGATATGGTTCCTAACTGTCATGGGTTGGGAATGATCCCTTGAAAAGAGTTGATTTTTAGGGGTGATGCCATTGCCTATCTTGTGAGTAGTATATTGCTAGACATTGCTAGTACATGTAGAGAGCTGTGAATGAAGTTATTAATGGGCATAAGTTTGGTGACAAACTTTTGGCAGGATTTAATTGTGAGTGGAGTGGTGGAAAACTGTGAATGAACTTATTGATCGGAAAAGCTATCAATAAGTTTTGCGCCAAACATTTGCTGTGGGTTTAACTAGTATCTAATATTTACAGTTCAATGATTAAAATGCATCAGAAAGATTGATTGTATGTCAGCTTTTTACATCGGGAAGTTATTATTAATACTGCCATCCCGTGTCCGAGTGGTTAGCACGCTTGGTTACTATCAAAGGGACCTGGGTTCAAGCCCCTGGTAAAGCATGGATATTTGTGTTTTTTACTGCTGAAGTCCCGCAATCCTCACTGAGCTTTTACTATGGCATATAAACTGACAGGCTCCTGTCAAACCTCTGTGGCAAGAAGCTGCTTGGGAGGGAAGGAGTATTTATTTATTATTAATGTTTAAAAAAATCTTAAATTTACAGATATCGAAGGAATATTTTTCCAATAACTAAAATCTTCTTATTAAAGGTGAAAAATTAGTAACAATCCTGGAGTGGTTTGCTTAAGATCCTTTTCAGTGATCACTAATAAATAAATAAAAAATTATACTTCAAGCAACTGCTTGCCATAGAGGTCTAACAGGAGCCTCTCAGTATAATAATACACTATAGACAAGGTCTAACTACAGAAAATAGATAACACAAAAAAGAAACATCCATGACTTTCTAGGGTTTAAACTCAGGTCTCTTTGATCTATACACAACCCCATTAACACTTGGCAACTTCCTGAAAACTATTTTGCATCATCGAACAACCCCTGAAACATATTTTTTTCATCAATGATCATCCCTAAAAGCAATTTCTGCATATAACTGTGATTTATAAACTTACAGTGCTGGCTGACTTTTAACTTTTTAAACATGGGAAAAAACACTTAAGTTTGTGAGTTGGGTTTGTTTTATCTCTGAGCAGAACTTTTTTTGCACACAATGGGCTAAATGGCCAGACCACAAGGACCCTAAGGGTTCAGAGAAGGTTGGGGGAAGATGACCCATGGAACAGCTGTAAAGAGACATATGGTAGCCTTCCATCCAGCACATTCTTTAATGCACACAAGGTATGGCTCTCCTGCACCTGGGACCATGGCTTTATTTTCCATCTTATGGATGGCAGCCTTCCCAAGTCCATCAATGTCCCCTACTGACCGAGAGCAGTGTTTTTTTTGAAAAATGACAGTTATAATAAATATAAGTTATTAATTATGTGATATGAAAAAAGAAAATACGAATTGTTTAGATTCAAAACCTAATATTTACACTTCAAAAAGGGAGATAAGGGCAACAGTGGATTCACTATACAGAAATATTGCATATCTTACCACAGTGGATGTAACTTTTTATGCCTCAAAAATGAAGATTATACAAAGGAGTAACATTTGAAATAAAGCAATTTTATTTGCTGAAAGGTTTAGAAAATTGTAATGTCACCTCTAAGAAATCTTCATTCATCTGGATGGTAAAATAATAATGGTCTTATCTTCTGTTGTTATATGCTATAAAACCCCAGCTCAAAGTAGTCACATTACTAAGTGAACTGTTTCTTTAGTATTCTGTATTTACACTGATGAGTAGCATTTTACATGTTACTACATCCATAGATAAACTTTGCCTATATTAATATACAGTACGCTCTTCAGTCACAATACATGTATTTTATTTTTCTAACAGTGAACAGTTTACATTCTTTAGAGCATCACATTTGCAAGTAAAATGTTTTTCTTGTGTGGCTTTTTAAAAAAAAATTATGTTAACATGGATAAAATTCAAGACCTGAATTGTTTGAAAGCCAGATTAGAGAAACAACAGAGCAAGTTAATGCAAGATTGTGGTGAAATCAGTTTCCAATAAGAGGCTCCAAAGTAACAAGATATGCTACGTGTATGTCAAGAAGTGGAATACCAATTGGACACATTAAGGGTCACAAATTGTGCACATATAGGAATTCACTAATTATGTTCAAAACTATTTGAGGTATGTTTTCAATTAAAATATAACTTTCTTGAATATTGTTCTTTTTTTGCATATCAGTTCTCAAAAACCAACCATTACCGAGGGCGTTCAAAAAGTTCTTCATGTCTGTAGATCTGCATGTTCCTCCAAAGTTAATAAGCTACAACTTGTTTAAAAGCTTCTCCAATGTTTTAAAAACTTGCCATTATGTTTTAAAATGTAACCCTACCATTACGTTTTAAAAATAATGCTGCATCATTTCTCTCTTTGTTGGTGGTGCATAAAATTCGGTCCATGAAATCTGTATGTTGTTGCTATGAAACCTACTAAAGATGGGGATAGATTTTCACAAGGATGCAGTTTGGAGACAATGCAAAAAAAAAATTCATGCTGATTTATCACAAGTATATGGGGATCGTGTTTATATTGCACTGTTATGGGATGGAATTTGCATTTTTCAGAGGACAGCAGAGCTTCAAATACCTCCCATGCAGGAAGACTGACAGAAGCTGTGAACAAGAGAACCATTGCTGCTGTTCACGAACTAATTAATGAAAAGCCCCAAATCACTGCTCAGGCAATAGGTTTAGAAGTCAGTGCATTAATTCAAAGAAAAAATTATTCATCAACATTCAAAGTTCCAAAAGATTTGTACCAAATAGGTATCACACAAACTAACAAAACAGCAAAACAAGCGGCTAGAATCAACTTATGCAAGGAGATGCCAGCAATGTTTGAACCTAGTGGTCCAAATGGTTAACAGACATTGTCACAGGTGATGAGACATGGTTTTATTACTATAAAACTCCCAGAAAGATTGACAACTGTCTTTGGATTGTGGAAGACAAACCATGTCCCCATATCCTCAAAAAGGACTTTCACTCAAGGAAGATATTCACATTTTGTAATATCCAATGAATGACAGCTGTGGACATCTTACCTGAAAAAATTACTATAAATGGCCAATACTACACTAACATTGTTTTGATCAAAGTGCTTAAGGAGACGAAGGAGCAGTGTCCAATAACAGGCATGTCAAGGGTTCGCCTTCATGACAATGCCAGTACTCACAAAACCCAGCAAGTTACAGCCTATCCGGAGCAGCAAAAAAATCAAACAGCTCCCCTTTTATTGCACCATGCGATTTTTGGTTGTTTCCAAAAATTAAAAAGGAATTTGCAAAATGAGTTCTTTTAGACTTGCAGAGTATTCCCCAACAGGAGTACCACCAAGCTTTTCAGAATTGCCATAGATGTCTACAACTTTGCCTAGATGCTGGTGGGGAGCACTTTGAAGGGTTGGGTTGTTTTCTCTGAGTAGCATTTTTTGTAGACAATGGGCGAAATAGCCAGGTCACTAGGACCCCAAAGGCTCAGAGAAGGTTGGGAGTGGAGACCCACTGGACAGCTGTTGGAAGACACATAGTAGCCTCCCGTCAAGGCCACCCAGTGTGTTCTTTAACATGCACATGGTATAGCCCTCCCGTACACAAATGTCATGGCTTAATGTCCCATTCAATGGACGGTGGCGTTTCCAAGCCCATCTGTGCATTTTGAAGGATAGTAAGTTTTGTTGACGCAAGTGCAATGGTTTTTGTTCTGCAGATGCATGTCAAGAACTTTTTGAATCCACCTCCCTCCTATTTTTCGGACACCCAGTATATTTTATTGTGGCATTTGTATAATTAAACGTAAGACTACTATTCGAAACGTTGGTAGGAAATTGCCGATGACTGAGCGTTACTCTACTTCGTTTTAAGATTTACGCGAGAAAATAACGATAAATAGTGATACATAATGTGATGGTTTTTCTCTCTCTCGACCATTTGAAACATATTTTTTATTCGTTCACTATTTAGCAATTCAAAGACTGATTGCAGACTTGATTTCACCCTTTACTTTGCATTATTCCACAATACAAAAACAGCAATAAACTTACCTTAATAAAGTTATAATGCGAGTTAGAAGAACGCTTTTTCTTAATAACTAACCATTTCCATTTTATATTGCCATGTGTAAATTGAACAGCGAGGCAATTAAATTACATATTTATGAAATAGCTATTGTAATCCGCCATATTGTTTTAGGTGATAATACAGAGTTGACATAACGCTGGACCGATAAATGTTTATTTATATTTTGGAAAGAGTATGCCAGTGCGAAATTTTCTGCTGGTGAACCAGTAACGACGACGTTAATAATTAAAACTTCCAATTTAGTTACATTTTGAAAAGAATACCATTTTACAAAACGGCTAATTCGTGTAAACATCGATATTAGTCTCCTAATTCTGAACTATATAGATAAATAAGAGGGGCATCGATTTGGAGCATTAGCTCTTAGAAGTTACTGGAAGTTACCAAGACTTGTAGTGCCGATATCAAATGCGGAACGTCCATAATTCAAGGCCAATTGCCATAAAGAAAATTAAACTACTTTGCATATGTTGTAGCTGTCTATGATTGAGACTTTAGTTTCTGGAGAGGTCCGAGAATTTTGTTTTGGGGATTGCGAGCATATGAGCCTTTTTAAATTTGTGATAGGTTGGGAGAGTGATTCCAAATTTTGCCCTTAATGGTTAAGGAACTGATCCGACCCTAACTTCCACAATCCTAAAATATTTCACTGAGATCGTCAGCACACATCCCCATTATTTACTCCTCTCCTGAAAATTCGATCAATTCATCATAATATCTTCCAAGTTTATTCACTTAGATTTGAATATTAACAGAGCGTTACTAACAAAACCGGATTCCCCGAACCGGCGGCAACTCTTAATCACCTTTAAGAGTAGCTTCAATTACATAGTTTAAAGGCATCAATCTTCAATCCCTGTCGACGTCGAGTATAATACACCACAAAGAACATCTGTGAGGAAGACGAGACTTCAGCAGAAACACAAGACTAATCCATGCTTTATATGGCACCTAAACCCAAGTCCTTTTAAGTAGTAGCCAAGGAAGCTGAGACTTAAAGGCCAGCAAGAGGGTTTCAATATATCTGTAGAATAGAAATTCACTAATGGATGATATATATCTTGCCACCAGTAAGCTGTTAAGCTGTAAGTTTAAATTACAATTACTGTTTCCACAAAGTGCCAAGGCGGCCAGGCGCAGTGGCATATCCAAGGGAGGAGGAAGGGATGGAGGAGGTATGCTTGCCCGATGTCGAATCGCATTTCTTCGTTTACAGTGCTCTCGTGTAGCTTTCAGGAACAAGAGTGGTGTCCGAAACATATCACGGCCGTTAGCTCATACCTACTTTGGCAGAGGGAACACCTATGAAAAAGTGGGAGAAGGGATATGTAATTGAGTGTAATGTTAAATGTAGAGTTGAAAGTTCTATTTTATGTTGTGGTAAATTGTTTCATAATTTCTTTCATCAATATATTATTTTTAATTCCTTTTTTATATAATTATAATTAATAATGAATAAATTTGGCTATTTTTGGAACATTCATTTAATATATTACTAGAGATTCTCAAGCGTTTAGACACTCCGACCCACTAAAATGTGTAATAGCTTTATGCGACCCTCTAAAACAATACACAAAATTACGTGACCTCTTCATCTCGATGGACCTCTTCCCTGAAATGTAGGACCTATATATTTGCGAAAAAATTCACTAAAAGTACTAGTAAACATAAAACTATCAGAGCTTTACAATCCCCTTCCAAGCTGCTCTATGATCCATAGTTTAAGAACCATTGGGTTAAGTAATCAGAAAATGCTGTAATTAAACCTTTAGAAGCAGGCCACCATGGGCGTTGGAGAAAGTTTTTTGGGGTGGGCAGAAAGTATATCAGTGTTTCAAGATAGAAATATTTTAGTCACGCCATTCATTAATGAGAGCAGTTGCGATCTTGCATATATCATAATCATCATATAACTAAGGATGGTTGAAAAGAAGACGAAAAAATGGAAACTGGTTAGTGAAAAGACAAGACATACTTTCGTAAACGAAGCAAAACATAAAAAAAAAATCAAGATTGCATTCGGTTATTTGAAAAACGTTAGTAAATTTTGGTACATGGTACACTTATGTTTTCATCATACGTTTTTCGACCAATTTTTTCTAAGGAGGGAAGGAGGGGAACTTCCTCTACAGACCACTCAAATATTTGTGCAATTCAGATATACAAAACTGAGTTCATGTCTTTCAGTGTAAATTTTCCAGTGGTGTAATTGCTGCATGCCGTATATGACACATTCAATGCCACAGCCTAAATAGTAACATGTGCTTGAAATATAATGTGGGAATAGTATCGAATTTGTAAATAGTGGCAGGGATACTACAGCGTACAAAAAGAGGATGAGAATTTAACACTTATATCCATCAACAAGTTTTCTAAGAAACATCAGTCTTCATATCAACTTCCGCTACATCTGGATCCACCATCTCAGATGGAAAGGCTGCCTGATGTTACGAAGCACTGGTATATCCATCTATGTTTCTCACCTTAAGCAGGCCATTGATAACAGTGAAATTAGTACTTTTGAAGTAAAATATTTTAATCAAATTAATACGTAATTTTTTTGGCTTTTTTCTTTATTTGTGTATACAAAATGCAGATGTAGGGTGTACTCTAGTTAATTTTGAAAGTTTGTGTAAAAGTATTACAGGAAATGGTTATACATTTTCAGTTTTACGTGTTTTCGATATTACGCGGCGATTTCAGGAACGCAACTCTTGCTCCCTTTTTTTTTAATTATACCTAAGGTGGGACCTCATTCGAACCATCAAATTTTCAATAATCTTAGTGTCTAAAGGGAAAGGCAATTCTGCTCAAATAGTGTTTTATACCAATCAGTGATAAATAAATAGAGTCAAGGGTTATGTAATCAAATAAAGAGGGCCTCTAACTTCCATACAGTGATATAAGAAGGCTACAAATATTTGGTGTAAACAAGAAAATGTTTCGTTACCGATTTGTCCCACAATATCGCGATATGTTGGCTACCTTTGCGATTCCAGAAATTCAGCAATGGGAATGTTTGGTTGTTCGATTGGGGTTTTATGCAGCATCAGAAATTAAGGCTGTAATGCACCAAATGCGAAAATTAAAAAACATATATCAATCGTCTTACATATATGCATCCAAAGAAGTATAAAATAAACATAATATATCGATGGTGCAATCAACCACTGAATTCTTATTCACTTCAAACAAACATTGGGGCTGGGATAGCTCAGTCAGTAGAGTGTTAGGTTCATAGTCTGCAGTTCCCAGGTTTGAGTCACACCTGGACCAGAGTTAAGATTGATCTCTGCAACACTTCCCGACCTGTCCTCAATCAGTAGGGGACCCTGAATGTTTGAGAAATGCCACTGTCCATCAGATGGAATGTTATGCCTTGGCCCTGTGTCTGTTAAAGAACATGCTGGTTAACCTTGATGGGAGGTTTCCATCTATTAGGTTAAGAGCTGTCCAGTGGATTTCATCCCACAACCTTCTCTGAGCTTTCGGGGTCCATGTGACCTAGCCGTTTAGCACATTATGGGCGAAAAAGTGCCGCTCAGAGCAGTGGCACTATAAGGAGGGGACCATAGCTTCCGACAAGAAACTTGAGAGAGTTTCTTCCCCAACAGGCAGCTATTTTTGTATATTTGAAGAAACTGGCGATATGCGCACTGCACTGGCGATTTCGTCCCGATTTACATTTCCAGAATGCAAAACCAGACTCCTTCAATACTCCAGAAGCCAAATAACAAAAGCTAAAACCTCCAGCCAAATAGCAAGAGCTAAAAAAGGATCTCGATTACTAAATAATCAATTAGAAAAGGTACGAGTCATTTCCATATTATGGAACAAAGAAAGCTACATAAAGCTTCTAGGTTATCCCTGTCCTTTGTGTAGGAGAGTACCTATTTTTTTTTTTTTTGAAAAAAAAAAGACAAATTTGGTGTCTGCTCTTGGATAGCTATTGGATTAAGTTTGGTTAAATGGCGTCCGAGATTCCTATCAAAACTCAGTACTCGAGTAGCAATACCCCTGCTGACAGCATTCTAAAGTGGGAAGAGAAGCTTCATCGCCTGTCAATCAGATGTTTAACTTGATCGTAGTGTGTGCAAAGTGAGTGTCGAATCATTTGATTGACAGGTTTGTCACATTGAAGATACCTGGGTGGGATATAGGTCAAGTACAGATTCTGTTAGATAAAGCTTAGTTCGCTGCCATCCAACGTCATTACGCACTACCAAGATGTTTGAGGATGTACCAAGAATTATTTGATTGACAAGTCTGTCAGATTGAAGATACCTGGGTGGGATATAGGTAAAGTACAGATTCTGTTAGATAAAGCATAATTTGCTGCCATCCAACGTCACCACGCACTACCAAGATAATGTTTGAGGGGGTAACTTTCTTATTAAGTGACTCAATCCGCTGAATGTCACTAACGTGACTTTTTTAATGGAAGAGCTAGTGTATTCTTTAATCAAACCATACAATATAGATTTTCCCGAATAGGGTAAACAGATTATGATCCTGCTCCCTTATAGAGTAAATTAAGAATGTAATAAACGTAAAACATTAACAACTTTGAAAAAAATTAATACCTCAATCCTTTCTACCAAGCAAGTGAAATGTAAAGAAATTGTTAATTTATAAAATAAAACTCCATTCCAATGACATTTTTAATTTTCATGATATTGGTATATAAACGAGAGTGCTGTTTGCGTTTGTTGAGAAACATAACAGAAATGGAGTAGCTTAGGTGAAGTAGGTGTGTTATTACGTCCTGTTTTTTGTATTCGATTGTGTTTCGAATATATTCAAAAAGCAATTGAATACAAATATATATATTTTTTTCATATAATGTTGGTTTTCTTAGTCGCATTTTGAACTTAGGCCATCAACATTTATTGCTGGATTATGAATATATATGCTTGTTTTTATGAACTACAACTTGAAAATACATAACTATATTCTACAATTCGGATTACCCCTTCCATTGGTTTTAATTAGTAAAGTTTTATTTTACATACTCACCTAAAATCTAACTTATAAAGATATTAATGGAGTCTGCCAATTCAATTATTGATTATAATTCACTGGAACAAAAGCCAACAATTTATTCCTTAGTCTGGGAAGAATATACGTCATTGCAAAAATTGTCTTGTTAAAAATTAATCATTTAGACCAGTGTCATCAAATTTCAAGGATGCGGAATCCTTGTAGCTAGAGTTATTTAAGACCTGTAATAAAAGTCTATAAAAGTAGTGTAAATTTAAAACAAAAAACAATCGACATCATAAATAAAAATGTGAAAAAATTAATTTTAACTTTAAAGCAAAATTTTAAATTTGTCATCTGCAAATCAGCACGATTGATTAGTTAGCATCATTAGAGAGTTCGGTTGTATCAAATATATTACTTCTCTTGCATATTTCGCTGTTTGATGAAAATGTTTCAATCTAGTTCCCACAGATTTAACATTGCAAAATATTGAACCCTGGAATTTCTATGCTGGGGTTCTGCAGAACACCGATTTAGATCATTGATAATTTCTTAACAAATAGTTAACTTTTGATTTGCTTTAAAACGCATACGATTTAAAAAAAAAAATTCAGTTCTGCGATTTTTTTTATATGCCATACAGGCAAAATACTTGGTTTCCTAAATGGCTCCCTGAAGACTCGAGAATTATGACCGTTTCTGGCTCAGAGATCAAATTCAACGAAATTTCAACGAAAATGTTCGGCCCTCACGTTCCAAAGATATAGCATAACAATGGATTTCATATTTTATCTTTTTAGGGGGGGGGGGGATGGACGGGGAGATTTTTCTTCACTTGTTCCACGAAACAAGCATTTTACCGATGATAGCCATCCGATATTTTGGGTACCTCACTTTGCTGCCATTTTTGATAATTATCCGAAAAAGAGCGTTACTTGGAAATCATTAGTAACCTCCAACTAACTCTGTGGCAAGCAGCTGCTTGGTTATTTTTAAAGGACAACATTAGGCATCACGTGCTCCCACCCGATAATTTCGTTCAGCTGTTGAAATAGTCATGCAGATTTCTTTTTCCTGGTGATATGCGGACGTTATATATAGTTAGTATATTAGGACGGGTTGACCTCTCGATATTCCATATTCACTACAACGTAGAGCCTGTACAATGATTTTTGTTTTCTGTTTCATAAAACGTATAATTTTAATACTATTTATTTCATTAGGTTATTGTAACCTAATGAATCCTTAAACTATTTATTGATATTATAGTGGTTATTCAAATTATGTGTTTACATGGATTAATAAGGTGAATTGTATAGAATAACAGTGAATTTTTTTATTTATTAAATCTGAAATTCAACATCATAACTTTTTTACAATGCTGTAAACAATAACAAAACAACTGAATCGTAAACAGGTAGTGCGTTAGTTCATTTAGTAAAGTAACCCCATTACAAATGCAGAAGACATTAGCACAGTTTCATTATTAGCATGGGTCAACATTTGTTTGCAAGCACCTAAAGCACCAAAGATGGTCAATTCTTGATGATTTCCAGTTTAAGAGTTTTTCTGTGGAATCTTCACTGTCACCTGTGAAAGAAAATATTTATGGTGCATTATTATATGAAATACTTAGAACACACAAAATTATACAGATCTTGTTTCTCAAATAAAAATGGAAATATTTATAGCTACAAAATGCTTTCATCCTGCAGTATTATAGCTTCCAGAAAACCAGATTTGCACTTTACATCAGCATACCTTAGTAGAAACATTACTAGCTTAGGATATAATCCTAACCTGCAGGGGTGGTTCAGGCAGTAGGCACCAGGCTTGTAATCTGCAGTTCCCAAGTTAGAGTCCCAGCTGGGTCAGCATTGAGATCTCAAAACTCTCCGCCCTGTCCATTGTCAATAGGGAGAAACTGATGGGTTTGGAAAGGCCACAGTCCATCGGATGTTATGTTAAACAGTGGCCCTGTGCACATTAAAGAACACGCTGGATGGCTTTGATGGGAAGATACCACCTGTCTCCCAACCTTTTGAGCCCTTGAGTTCCTTGTGTCCTGGTGATTTAGCCCATTGTGTGCCAAAAAGTGCCACTAACAGATAACCCAACTTGCAGGTTGGATAAGATATTAATTCTTAGATACATTAGATATTTAAAAAAAAACAAAGCTAATATCACAACTTTATAATGAGGGTAATAGCTAATTACAAAATACAACTACTCTTGCAAATATGAACTACCATTTTTTAAAGAGACGAAGTTAATAGTCAAAACAGAATACGCATTCATTCCCCCCCCCCTATTTTAGCCAAGGATTGTTTCGATTACTATATAGTAATGAGGTTCTCAGGAGAATCGGAAAAATTGCAACGTCCTTTGGAACATATACGATTATGATGCTATAACGTTTATATTACTCCTTTAGCATATAAATAGATGGTAAAAACAACTTAATGATGAAAATATAGTAACTCAATTTTGGCGTTTTCAGATATATTTACATCTGCCACATTACCTTCAATCTAACGGATGTTAATATATCTAAAATTGCAATAACCGAGTTAAGGTTGTGAAAGTGTAGCAAGTTGCTATAATAGTTTTATCATTGATTTAGATGGTCAAGGTGCAATGCATTCTTCTGTGAACTTTTATATCAATCATAATCGTTCCAAAGGGCTTAACGATTTTTACTGTGTTTGCATTTATCCTAGACATTACCACATGGACAATTGAAATAACTTCTGTGCTACAGAGGGCATTCAAAAAGTTCTTGACACGTCCATATATTTGCATTAGTTCCTCTGAAGTTAAGTTTTCAAACAAGTTGTAGCTCATTATCTAAACTTGCGTTAAAAACAAAAGGGCATATCATTTCTTTTCACTGGCACCATGTAAAGTTAGTCTGTGAAATCTGTGCATTGTCACTATGGAGCCTACTAAACATTGGAAAAGATTTTACATTTTCACAAGGATGCAGCTTAGTAGTGATGCGAAAAAAAAAAACGCACACGCCAATTTATCACAAGTATATGGCGATTATGTGATCAGGTCTCTTCATACGGCACTGTTATGGCATGGATGCACAAATTCTGAGATGGACAGTAGAGCTTTGAAGACCTCCCTTTGTGCAGGAAGACTAAAAGAGGCCATGAACAAGAGAACTATCACTGCTGCTCATGAACTCATTAAGAAAAAAACCCCATATCACTGTTCAGGTAATAAGTTTAGATGTCAGTGTGGAAACAATTATTCATCAACATTTAAAGTTCCAAAAGATCTGTGCCAAATGAGTATCCCACAAACTGACAGAACAGCAAGGGCTAGAGTCAACTCGTGCATGGAGATGCTGGCAATATTTCAATCTAATGGTCCCAAATGCTTAACAGACATTGTCACAGGTGAGGAGACTGTTTTATTACTATAAAAATTCTCAGAAATATCTGGATATGTTTAGGTTGCAGAAGATGAACTGCATCCCCAAATCCTTCAACAAGATTTTTGCTCAAGGAAAAGGAAGTTCTAATTTTTTTTTCAATTCCCAAGGAGTGGTTGGACATCTTACCTGAAAAAGACTATAAATAACCAATACCTAACCATTATGGGCAAAACAATATTGGTTAAGGAGATGAAGGAGCAGCATTCAACAATATGGATGTCAAGGGTTCTCTTTCACGACAATGCCAGTGCTCACAAAATCCAGCAAGGCCCATCTTTAACAGTGGGGAAATATCCAACTGCTACCCCATCCTGCATCATATGATTTTTGTTTCCAAAAATTAGAAAGGAACTTGCTGGGAAGCCTTTTTTCAAGGATGCCAAGACTTTGAAAAGTGTTCAGAATTGTGAAGTATTGAGTATTCACTACAAGAGTACCACCAAACATTCCAGAATTGCAGTCGACGTCTGAAACCTTGCATAGATGCTGGAGGTGTACTTTGAAGGACAGTAAAAGTTTTGTTGAGGTAAGTGCAATGGTTTTTGTTCTGCAGATGTATATCAAGAACTTTTTAAATGCCTCTCATTAATATAAGTGAAAAAAAAAATTATTTCTTCTCTCTAACAGCATAAACGCTCACTGAGAACTTGGAAAATGTGAATGGTGGCCCTTCATTAGCAGCTATCCAAGATAGAAATGTTAATCTATCTCTTAAAAATCCAAAAATACTGAATATCTATAGATGGGCATATGACAAAGTGAACAAATATGTTGCTTGTGTTTCAAGCATTAGATATGTTAAAAATCAGAATATATTTTGCTCTCCAGGCACAAATAACTTGAACAGCAGATCTTATAAACACTCTGCTACCTTGTCCCAATCTCAACTTTTCAGATATACCATTCAAAATGCTCTTATGCTACAACTACTCAATTATTTTTTAAAGTGGGTTAATTTTTTTCATTTGCAGTTTTATTTTTGATAGTTTTTCAGGCATGAGGTAAAGAAAAATAAAATACATAAATGGGTCAGAGGTGAAGAGGGAAAGTCCACACAATTACATTTATACAGTATGCTTCATATTTTCCTTTGTATTTCATATAATTAAAAAAAATATACGAATTTGTTTATGAATATCCACTAGCCAGAAAATTTGCTTCCAGGGGCCACCTTTAAATAATCCTGATCGAGGCCATTTCCACTTCCTGCATAATCATGTCAGTTTAACATGGCTAAATGCAACTTCCTAAAGGCACTTCCCAAAATTTATTATTTTTAATAGTAAACTTTCGAATACAAATGTGACAATGGCTTATAGAATCTAGAGTATCAAGCCTCCTACCATGTTTAAGAGTAACAAATTTTCTTAATATATATTTGGATTTTAAAAATAGTTCATTATCTTTTGAAAGGAGAGGGAATCTAAACTCTTCTTAAATCCTTCACGTTTCACCAAACTTCTAATTTACCTCATCATACATTGTGTATATTTGTTATACAACTGCAAAAATAAAAATTCTGAGTTGCCCCAGACACATCAGTAAAACTTGAAACACCACTTATCAATATAGACTAAAAATGGTCATATAAGCAATCTTACCCTATTAACTGTCTCAATAGCAGAGTTAGATTGTTGAATGTAAGAAGTAGGTCTTCTTACAAATAATCTAATCAAATTCCAAAATTTTTAAATTCAATGCCGATTTTGACTGTCTAGTTTTTCTTAGAATTGCCAAATGGCATTGATAACATAATAGATTTAACAAAGACAATACCAAATTTATCACTTTATGAACTCTTAAGCATTTATTAAGCTTTATATTGCTGTCTGTTACGAGCAGTAACAAAGGTTTTTCTTGAAATCTTTCAAAGATACTGTATTGTCCTGTTGCTAAAGCTATGTTTAAGTTCCTTGTTACTCTATTCCTTTGAGTCCAAAACACTGAAATTTTCCTTTTACTATCATTCAAAATATTTCCTAACATCGATGTAACAGTTACCCATTAAACCAAGAAATATTAGCTAATTCCCGAGTTGGCATTAAATTCTTCCTTGTAGAATGGCTATTTAAATTGAATAGCTGAAGTATGAAAAACACTGTAGTAGCAGTTATTTCAAATCTCTCCGCACTGCAAATCTGTATTTGGTCCTGCGATTATAAACCATCTTTTCATTCTTCAATAATCCTGAATCAAACGACACTGGCAATGAGCATATACCTAATTCAGTATTCCACATTCAAGAGATTTACAGAAATAATCTACATTAGAGAATCTTAATT
Source organism: Ryuthela nishihirai (assembly GCA_038380435.1). Taxonomy (NCBI): domain Eukaryota; kingdom Metazoa; phylum Arthropoda; class Arachnida; order Araneae; family Heptathelidae; genus Ryuthela; species Ryuthela nishihirai. The sequence continues at coordinate 24,558,919 of JAWZYU010000002.1, forward strand.
ACTAAAATCTATTATTCTGAAAGGACAAATATTATTAGATTGGGGGGGGGGGGATTTTAAAGATCTTTCATAAGAATTTTCAGATTACAGATTATTTTCTTGTCTATTGCATATTAAGATAAGCAAATACTAACCGTTTTAATTTCAACATATTCATGCAGAGAATCAACACCACTGAAAAAGAAATGGGCTCTTATTAAATACTGGTTATCACTCAGTGCATAGTCAAATTCTTTATTATAACAACTTTTAATCTTTAAAAAGGTAAATTAAAAAACTGAATTCCCTAACCTTATTTTGAATTAATGAACAGATAGGTCATGTTAAACATCAAATGGAAGAGTACTTGAATCTGTAAAATATTCCAAAAGGAATAATAATAAAAGACAGTATTATTGGCTTTGCAGGTTTTTTTGAAAAATAGCCTTCTGACAAAGGATTAGTCTCAAAGTCTAACTATCGTAAATTTCAAATTTTTTTATATTAAGTGTGTCATACAACAATCAGCATTTCAATATTCCAAAAATTTCTTATAACAATTTTTCTTAGATAATGCTTACAGCTTTCTATTATTAGATCTAGCTTTGTGTAATCCACAGTAAGGTCAAGAATAATTTACAACTCCCTACTTTAACCAAAAACACTTTCATTCTAAAGATTGCATTTAACACAATCCACTGTAGAATATCTATAACTTAGTTATTTCTTATTACTCCAAACAAGTATTATTTCTGTAATGCTACAGCAAAGGTAGCCTAACATGATGTGGGGAATATCCATTAAGTCAAGTAGCCAGATATATATAAAAATACAAAGAATTTGATAGGCTCTAACTTCTCAAATTAACCATTAAAGCTAAAAAAACTGATTTATAGAAATCTGACATATTCATTCCTCTTAAAAATTATGGTGTCCATGGTCTTCCTTTCCTGATTGTCCAATTATGGCCTCAATACAAGTAACTTGCGATGTTTGCTGCAGGGGTCAACTGTTCACAAGATTGCTTTTAGCAACTTTGCTTGGGCTACTTGACTAAACTGAACCCCCCCCCCTCCCTTCCATCATATTAAGGTTTAATACTACTACTACAGACTGGTCCACTGTGGAAACAGACACTAAACTGTAGTGCTGTAGTCTATTTTCAGTCACTAAAAAGAATATTCCCATTACATATTCAAGTAATTTTGAAATCAATTTCACTAATTGTCCAAGTATTTTGGCCCAATATCTTCACGATGGAATAAACCAGAAGCATGCTTTCTAATCTTGGAATTGAACCTAAGTTCACGGATTTTAAAGATCAGTATTCTATCTACTAGACCACAGATCTCTCTTCTGACCCAATTTACTAAGCACTGAATCAAGCACAGTAGTTGCAAGATTACTGTATCAGATATAGTTGAGAATTAACAATCGGATTTAGGTTTTATATCATTGATAAAAAGTACGTTGCACATTAACACTATATTGCAAAAAATCCAACAATTTCTAACATTCAAACAGTTTTGGAGTCTACAGTTTAGGACTCCCCTACCTTCCTGCACATCATTTTGATACGAGACCTTATATGAACTTTCAGTCAATATAGCTATTTTACACACTTTTCTTAGCTGAGAGGAGAGAATAGGATGAGTTAAATAAATAGGAGATAAGGTCTATATTTATATTAAAGTTTGCTTTTTTTTGGGGGGGGGATATATAGGATTTTGGAGTCTTCAGGTAGCAAGTGATTGGTGTGTTGTCCAACATTTAAACAGATTAATGCATAAAATATTTTGATTAAATGATATCAAATGAAATATTGAATTATTAGTTTATATGTTTTTCATAAATAGTCGATCTTTTAAACATATTACCCAATATTTTTACTTTAACGTAATAACTCTGGGTCTGGCATTATCATACCCAAATTTCACACACATCAGAATTTTTTCATTGTGATAATGCAGTTTGAAGTTCCCTTTAACACCAACAAGATCAATTTAAGAGTCATTTTCACCTGTAAGAGAATGCACCTGTGAAAATTAATTCCTCCCTATACTATGCTGTCTATGCACAAAAGTAGAGAAGATACAATTAGAAAATTTTCTGCTGAACACAGAAATACCTTGAGCAATGTTTTACACCATTAATTATATATAATTATATACAAACTATTAAAATAAGGGAATTTATTTTGAGAAATATTCCAGTAGTATTTTAACCTTCAAAATAAACTTACAATTCTCGTCCTTGACCAGACATTTTGAAACCACCAAATGGTGTTTGGACTGACCCAGAAAAGAAACAGTTCACCCTAAGAAAAAGAAACTAATTGAAATTCATGCAAGTGGTAGACAGGAAGAAAACTGCTTAAAAATAATTAAAACAACTTTTTGCACAGAGCAGTTGTACAAATGTTAAACTTACTGTAATAAATAGATACTAACAATGAACAGATTAGATACTTTGCAAAGCAAATGGTGGATTACTATTTTTAATATAAAAATACCCCCTCAAGCAGCTGCTTGCCACAGAGGTCTGACAGGAGCCTGTCAGTTTATACGCTAAAGAAGGTCTGTGAAGATGGCATGGATGTTTGCATTTTTCTGCTTTACCCCGGGCTCAAACCCAGGATGCTTAGATCAGTAGCCAAGCGCATTAATTACTCTGCCAATGATGCAATATTGATGCAGGAACCCTTAGTTAAATTTAGAGGTTTTATTTACTGATTGTTAAAATGACCTAACTATTGAAGCCCATGGAAGGCAAATGTAGTTTTTGGAAATGGCAATTGCTTTGTTCTACTGTAGCAACCATAAAGGAAAACTTCATTCATTCAACATAATTATGCTTTAAAACCAGGAACTATTTTACAATACTTCAGGTAGAACAAGTCTCATGATGAATAAAAAAATAAAATACCCCTTCAAGCAGCTGCTTGCCACAGAGGTATGACAGGAGCCTGTCAGTTTATATGTCATAGTAGAAGGTCTGTGAGGATGGCAGGACCTCATCAGAAAAACGACACAAGCAGTCATGCCTTACCCGGGGCTCGAACCCAGGTCCCTTAGATCAGTAGCCAAGTGCGCTAACCACTCGGACATGGGACGGCTCATGGTGAATAAAGGAATATTTAATAGTCACTACTGAAGCTATCATTTGGCACTGTATGGCTCATTTTCTATTTATATGCAATATTAACTGAAAAGATTAATTGCAAATGAGTCAAAAAAAGAAGTGAATAGTTTAGGTTGGCTAATGCCCTTAATCAATACCCTACTAGTCCTAATAGAAAGCATTACAGAGACCTTAATAAACTTGTAAAGGATCAGTTAGCTGCTGATAAAAATTTTTGGCTTGATGGTTTGGCTGACAAAGCCGAGGAAGCAGTTAGACAGCACAACAGCAGAGAGCTGTACCAGATAGTTAATGTTTTGTGTGGTAGAAAACGGACAGGCATACAAGGATTGAAGGATAAACAAGGTAAGGTTATAGAAGGGGAGGATTCTGTCATGGCTAGGTGGGCTGAGCATTTCAGTGATGTTCTAAACAATGTAGTTAGTTCTACTCCCATTGTTTGCAATGATGATAGATGCATTGGTGGCTTTAATGTTGGCCCTATAACACAATCTGAAGTTAGTTTGGCTGTTTCTAAACTTAAACTTCATAAATCCCCAGGGGTAGATGAAATTACTACGGAAATGCTTAGAGCTGGGAATGTTTCGGTTACCACTTGGATGACTGAAATTCTGAATCTCTTTTATGATAAAGGCATGGTTCCTAAGGATTTTACCAGAGCTATTGTTATCCCCATTTTCAAAAAAGGTGATCGCAGTTCTTGTGATAACTATAGGGGTATCAGCCTACTCTCTGTTCCAGGTAAAGTTCTTTCCATGATTGTGCTTAATAGAATTAAGAATCTGGTTGACAGGCAATTGCGTGATGAGCAATCTGGATTCAGAAGTGGTAGGGGATGTGTAGATCAGATATTTTCACTTAGGCAGATTCTTGAGAAATGTTTAGAGTTTCAGAAACCTTTGGTTGCTAGCTTTGTTGATTTCAAAAAGGCTTTCGACTCTGTTGATCGTCATAATTTGTGGTTGATTGTGAGATCATATGGTATACCAGACAAGTTAGTTAACATTATGAAAGCTCTCTATAATAACACTGAGTCGTGTGTGAGAGTTGGTAAGGCTTGTAGCAATTGGTTTAGCATTACTTCTGGTGTTCGACAAGGGTGCATTTTGTCTCCTTTTCTCTTTAGCTTGGTTATTGATTATGTTATGCGAAATTCACTTCAAGGGAAAGATTTTGGCCTTAAATGGGCTGGAGATAGGAAAATTTCTGATTTAGATTATGCTGATGATTTAGCCCTTCTGGCAAATGATGTTGATGAGATGAACTCTTTCATTCGAGCCGTTGATGAGACTGGTAGTAGAGTAGGTTTGGTTATAAACAGAGAGAAAACTAAAGTGATGAAAATTGGTCAGGCAGGCTGTGATTCAGTTAATCTGAATGGTTGCAGTCTTGAGCAGGTGTCACAGTTTAATTATCTTGGGAGCTATGTAACAGATAATGGTGATGTGCGGCATGAGATTAATAGACGAATAGGGATTGCTGCTGGGACTTAAGAATCTATGGAGAGTGTGGAGAAATAGGCGTATACACCTAAAGACTAAAATTAGACTGTATAATAGTTTGGTTCTTTCTAGGGTTAGTTATGGTAGTGAAACTTGGACACTTTGTAAACAAGATAACAGGAAACTAGATGCTTTTGATTCCAGATGCTTACGCAGTATCTTGGGCATTAGGTGGTTCAACTTTGTAACTAATGATGAGATTAGGAAAAGGAGTTTGCAACCTCCTTTAAGCAGCATATTGTGCAGAGAGAGACTCCGTTGGTTTGGCCATGTTGCCCATATGAATAATTATAGATTGGCGAATAGGGTTATGAACAGTGTGCCTAAAGGGCTCAGAAAGAAGGGGAGACCTAGGATGCGGTGGGCAGACAATGTCAAACAGGACCTTGTTAGAATTGGTGTGCAGTGGCCAGATGCAGTAGATGTAGCTCAGGATAGACTTGCTTGGAGAACTAAATTGCACGGTCTGGTTGGACCTCCGTAGCCCATGGCTGCTTGAGGATGATGATGATGAAATTCATTAAGTTTTCATGCAGAGATAAAAAAAAAAAAATCAGCGTTTTGTTTTTCAACAATTTCAGGACTATTAATAATAACCCTTACAGTGTCAGGTTTCTGAAACCGAAGTCGCGGTGGTGGCCAGATTTTTAAAGTGTTTTCAGAAAATGAGCAGAAATATGTTATACACCAGAAGAAAAAGCAATTATTTGTGATTTATAAAGTGACAATTTTTTAAGCTTTTAAAATATTGCAAAATTTTACTGTATTTTTCCTTTTTCACTTTAGTAAAATTATTTTTTTCTGAATTATTTTATTATTCTAATATAAATAGTTCATAATATTTCTATTAATGCTCAAATCATCTCATTTTAGTTTTCTAAAATTTTTAGAAAAAGTTTTCCACTTCTGTTATTCATTTTTGCATATATAGACTTTATGTCTGCAAACACTAAGCCTAAGCAGTGCCATAAAAATTCATTGCTTTAAAAAAAAGCTAAATAAAAATTGGGGAAAAATATCTGGAAAGTGATAAGGAACTAAAAAACAAATCTTTTTAGTATGAAGCTATATAACAGACAAAAAAAAAAAATCTTAATTTTAAAATTTCTGTAGAAATTTTGGATAAAAATTGTTTTCTAACCATAATTTATTTGGTTGAAATGCAATTAAAAGTATTGCTAAATAAGTCCTACATTTTAAAAAACCATGCTTTTAGGTTTGCTTAATTCTACAGTTCTCCCATTATCTGCCTTTAGAGATCACTAGCAGTTTAGTTTGTTTTAAATTATTTTTGGCAATTACAGTATACATTTGAAAAGCATTAAAATAATTTCGAAAGCAGAGTAAAAAAATACAGTCTTTAAAATCGAAAGTCTACTAGGACATCAATCAAAAGCAGATGTGTTTAGTTCCCAGAAAACAATTTCTGGTAGTAATAAAATTCAATATCTTCATGTTTAAAGTTTAGAAAGTATTACAACTTTACCGCTCTAGCAACTAGGCCAGAAATTGAAACTGATCAATAATTCGCATATGGGGCAGCAGATGAAAGCATAAACTAAATTACTGCTATTGATACTATTTATGGTGACTGAATAAGAGATACTATTTATGATTACTGCATGAGTATCTGCAAGAGCAGCAGATACTCATGCAGTAACTCAGATTTGTTTTTAACATATGCAGAACATTTTTCCAAATGAAATCATCAGGTAACATATAGATTTAAATGTTATTTTCAATATTTGATTAGAAACTTTAAAAAAATGAGGATTTTTAGACTTTATTATATTTACTTTTTCTCTAGGCAACCTTTACTTCACTGAAATTGCATCACTAAAATTAGAGGTGAAAAAAAAAACCCAAACAATTCTGAGTGGCACTTTTTGCACTCAATGGACTAAATGGTCAGTCACGAGGACCCCCAAAGGCTCAAAGAAAGTTGGGGAAAGGGGACCTACCAGACAGCTATTGGGAGGTAGATGGTAGCTTCCCACCAAGGTCATCCAGTGTTCTTTAATAGGCACAGGGTATGGCTCTCCTGCACAAGGGGGCCATGACTTAATATCCCATCCAATGGTTGGTGGCCTTTCCAAGCCCATCAGTGTCCCCTACTGACTAAGGGTGAGGTGGGAGAGTTCTGAGAAGATAAATCTCAACATTGGCCTCTAGAATTTGAAAGATGACAGATCAATAATGCTCTTGCATAGAAAGGGTTAAGAAAATAGGTATTGAAGGGACAAGTTTCCAGACTTCTGTCCTATTTATATTGAGTGGTAAAGAAAGGAGTTCAAGTCAGAAAGCACATATGGAGAAGTGATTAAGTAGCTTCACTTTGAAACAATAGTAAATTGCTCCCTATTCTATTTTAAAGATTAATAGGATAACCGATATGTATTGTTTGATAACTCAAATCTTCACACCAAGTTTATTTTGTAATCAAAAACCAAGATTAAATTCATTAAATTTTTCTGGTATAGTTTCACTATTATCTTTGCAAGAGAACTTTTGGGAAAAGTAAAAGGAGGGCAGAAATAAATTAATCATTTCAAATAATTAAAAAAGTACCCTTTCACAGTGCTTTATCAATAGATATATCCTTGTGTCATTTACACAAACACATTTTGGTACAGAAAACCATGAAGAGAGATCTACCATCTTTTTAGTTTCAAACTAAAAATTATGATAAATCTTAAGTGGGAATGAAAAAGATTGTTTTTTATTTGCAACATACAAGACAGAAGAATCCTAGAAGCTACTCCTAGCTTTTACAGGCCTTCTCATAAGTTTCTACTAAGACATGCCCTACTAAGACCGAAGTCACTGTTGACCACTGCCTTAGAGCTAACACAAAGTTGTCTTGCTGGAACAGTCACTAGCTCCCTAACCACTGTCAGTAAGGCTACATTTTATATGTTTTTTTTTACACTCAATAGTAAATACAAAGATCACCCATTGGCACAGAAGTCATTAAATCAATTTTTTTTCCACAGAAATTGATTAACGACTTCTGTATCAACAGGTGATTAAAACCAGAGTCTTTATTATTGGTTAATTTTTTTTCATTAATACTGCTTTGAGTGTGAATGACAATAATATTGGACGTTTCCTTCCCCAATCACAGATGGCACAAAGAGACATTCAGGGAGATCTATCAGTCACATTAGTGGAAGGATGACCGAGTATTCTTCTAGTTCAGTGGTTAGAACACTAGCATTAATCTGGAGAGATGCGGGTTTACATACTGCTAATCAGGAAACTCATTTCCCCCCAAAAAAAATTATTACACTGCATTTAAAAAAGAAGTTTTCAAATTAACATATTAAGCTGATATTAAGTAACAAAACTATTAGTTACTTACCAAATGGTCCCAGCACGTACACCTTCAGAATAGAGTATTGCATTATTTATATTTTTAGTTAGTACTCCAGCTGCCAAACCATATTCAGTATCATTGGACCTTTCGATTGCTTCTTCAATAGTTTTAAATTTCAAAATTTGTTGAACAGGACCAAATATCTCTTCTCTTGCAATACGCATTGTGTCAGTTACATTAGAGAAAACTGTAGGTTGTACAAAGTAGCCTTTGCTGCCATGTCTGCTACCTCCACATTCCAATTTAGCTCCCTCTTTCTTTCCAGATTCTATGAGATCAAGAATTTTGTTGAACTGCTCTTCATCCACCTTGAAAATACAAAACATAAATGAACAAGTTCAAATGTTTGCTGTAAACATTAAATTCCAAACATCTGCCAGTCATTTCTAGTAATAACTATTAACTTATTTGAAAATTACCCTTTTGAATCATTATCTACTACACAAGGATGTAAATTAGAAAATATGGTAGTCTATAAAAGACATTCTCATGAAGTTTAAAACACATATCTATGCCACCACCCAGAATTGATGTCAACTTTAAACAGTTGACTATTGTGAAGAAACAAACATTTAAGCTTCACAATATTTTTTCTTTGATAAAGCTTTATACGTGGAAAGCCAAAATTTAACTAGTATCAAATAAGGTTGAATTTGCCAAATTTACTGGTTTCAGTAAAATTTATATCATTACTCACCTGAGGTCCCTGAACAATTTTATCATCATATGGATCACCTACTGTTCTCTTCAAAGCCAGTTCACGACTTCTTTTTACAAATTCATCATAGATATCTTCGTGTACCAAAGTTCGGGATCCTGCACAGCAGCATTCTCCTTGGTTGAAGAACAAGGCATTATGGGCAATGACAACTGCTTCATCCACTAGTCAAGGAAAGAAGTTATTAAAACCAAAGCTATATTATGAACTTATTTGTATAAAAAGCAACTTAAACTAATTATTTAACAAAATTTTACGGTGCTGCTTTGGTAAGTCTTTGTTATACCCCATATTAATTTTATGTACTGGAAGTTAATCAGTTGGCACCGCTAAAATTAGCTTTCAGGCAAAAGTTTACGAGCTTAAGATACTAATAATATTGCAAATTATGCAAAAGTTTATAAGTGCATGTACATTAAAATGTTAAAAATCATGGATAGAATCTGCACATTTATAAAATATGAAATTAAACTAATAAAGAATGGGTGTCTGTTCACTATGCACTGTCTCCAGAACAACTAGAGGCACCAAACTTTGCACGAAATGTTCCTTCACCCCGTGGAAGAGTGGATCTGAAACCCTCTTAAGTGGTGGAGAAATGTTCTCCCCTCAAGAGGTGTGTGTGAGTAACACAAGTTCTATGCCAATGAAAGCTTGTGAAGTGTGGAATGCCATCTAATATATACTTTAAAGAGTTTCAGACCCAAGGCAACAGCATGAATTTGTTAATAAATATAAAATACAACTAGCTGTATCTAATGTAAACATACACTGATCTAGATTGCAACTAACATAGTCCTGAATAATTTTGCAATATGCAACTAATTTTAAAAATGCCAAACTGTAATTTAATACACCACTGTGAAACAGATTCCCAAGGTAGCCTCAACTATCACGACTCTTGTACCTATCACTTATCTATATAGATAAGAGTATTGCTAATCTAGTTGCATATGTTTTAGCATCATGTCCACTCCAGTATAACTGCTTTCAAAATCTTTGTGCAATCGTAAACATATGATAATGTGAAACTAGAGTGATGGCTAAGCTGATTAATCACTCGTCTTTCTTCCATCCTTCATGGATTATACCTTATCCCAGGCAACTTTTAGAGTTTGCATTTTTAATATTTTAACTAATTTTGTGTAAACATGAAAACACATGCAAATTTCCTTCTAAGTGCAGTTTATTTACATTTAATTAAATATATATAGCTATATTTAACTATAAAAAGAAAATTCGAATATACAGAAAAATTATGATAAATGTAGAGATCGTATAGTCTAATTTTCATAAAATATAATAGGCAAGGATTAAAGAGAATACACAACAATTTTATGTTGTTTGGCTTGTTTATTTGTAGCCAGGTAACTGGTAAGGCTATTTAAATTCTTGCCTAGGAGCAGACAAATACTTCAGGATTGTTGCAAAAGATTGCATTTGAATTAATGTATTTTTTGTCTACTAATTTGTGAATGATGTAACCCAAGTCACAGAGAGTGCCCCTGCTACCACCCTATCTTTGTCAGCACCTATGCCTATAGACCTCCACCACACAAGCTTTCATTTGATGTATTCTGAAACATCTAATGAGTTCAGAATTCATTTGGTGTGTTCTGAAAGTCAGGATGCAGCTATTTAAAACTACATTGTTTGATAATGATGTGCTTGTGTTTTGCACCCCCTTTGGTGTTCTTTGTATCTAATTTGTGGGAATAGAAGAGATGAAAAAAATAACACTTTCCATGATATTATATATTAGTATATTTTGTGATACTTTGATAATAGTTGAACAATGAAATATGATTAATACTATTTGCTTTATACTTAAGAATTTTTCTTTCAGTTATTCTATAGAATAACTTTTTTGATATAAGGTTATAAACTTTATTTCAGCAATTTAATCTTTTTTGCCTCCCAGCAGATGTTTTTAATTTAGAAAAATTCCACTTTAAATAAAATATCAAAATTATTGAAAGTATTTTGTCAACACTGCAGCACTTAAAACAAGTTACTTCACGAAGCAAGCAATAATACTCCCCCTTTATTTTTATTATCAGGGAAAGATCAAAACCATACAACAAATATCATGGAAAGCTAAGTATTTTGCCAAATTTTACCAACTATGTGAAAATTAAATTGTTATAGTCTGTAGCAACTACACATTAATTTAAAAATAATGATGGGGTTGTCTCTAAGGCATATTGCAATTCAAGCATTTGCTTTGGATTCATCAGAAACGAAATTCTTGGGATTTGAAATATGCAAACGCTTAATTTATTATATGCCTTATGTTGTAGCATTAAATGTATATGTAAAAGATCATTGAAGTAATCTGCAATCTAGGCACTTTATATGCAATTATGAAACTAATATTAAAGGATAAAATATTAATGCTTTATTTTGGGAAATATGAAATGATGTAACATTGAAATAATTGATATTTGGTGCAGATACTTGGTATTTAAGAATTTTTGGCTGTCCATTCAACCCTATTTTAGAATAAATATTGCCCAAACAATTCTTAATTAAACCATTAAACATCAAGAATACTCACAATCAACATCAGAGAAAATCACTAAGGGACTTTTTCCACCCATTTCTAGGGTAACTCTCTTTGTGTTGCTTTGGCCTGCAGCTTGCTGTATCAGCTTGCCAACCTTAAAAGGAAAACAATTTTCATTAATAATGAAATAGTATAAAGTCATGAAAAATGTTAGAAATTATTGTAGTTAAGACCAACTGAAAAATTCAAGTATTGAACATTTGACAGCATTCATATAGAAAATTAAAATACATCTAATTGAATATCAATGTTACAAGTACAAAATATGCAATTCCAAATTAAAGACCCAGCAAAGACCAAAAAGAAAAATGTTGGATAATACTTGGATAAAAGAAAAAAATATAATGAATTAAAAAATTATACAATTTTTTCAATTTGGGTCTTATGTTCTTCTCTAACCATGTATCTTTCAGTCTTTAACCCTTCAAGTGATAGAAGAGTTAGTCCTTATTCAAGATATCTCACAATTCAGACAACAAGAAATTGAGGGTGCATTAAGTTTAGGGCAATCTTTAAAATTCTACCACTTTTACATTTTAAATGAAACCTCTCAAATTTTTGTTAATTGAGTAATACTTAAGTCATGTAAAAAAATTGAATTGAGAGAATCTAATATGTGGTTCAGCACTGACAGACTTCACGGAATTCAATTCGCTGAGGATGATATATTGAGTAAATAAAAGATCTTCAGTGAAGATAAAAAAAAATACATACAAAAACCAGCTTAACAATCATAATATAGGCTGGGTATCACACAGCTTTGAAATATACTAAGGCGAAAAAAATTCTATCTGAAGACTAAAAAAAAATCTACGAACTGTGCAATTTTGGCATTAAAAAGTTTTTATCTACCCTGAGGACCATTTGGTGCTCTCAATGCATCCAGATGATATTAGTTTCTATTCATGCTTGCTGAGGTATTGTATTTAAAAGTCACACTTTCTGGTGTTAAATACAACTCTGATATATATCCCATAAGAAGTGGAGTGATACCTAGTGAGTGAGAATGCAAAATAATTGTCAGACCAATGCCAACCCATCATTCTGCAAATGTTGGGTCCTGAAGTTTTGACCACTAAACTTCAGCTAAGAGCAGGAACAAATGGAGCAACTACCCTGGGCTCAAATCAAAAAAATTATTCAATAGGTTGCAAAACAACTCTTACTCCAGGGGGAAACATCTCCCTTCATTTGCCCCAGAAGTAAAAATGGCCTGTCACTGTCATGGCTGAGAGCAATTAATATTTCTTCTATGGAACTTCAGATTTGCAGTGAAACTTTAGAATTTGCCATCAAACTGTCACAGATTTCAACATCATAAGTTCATCAATCACTTTTTCGTTTCAAGATCTGAATTTTTTTTTCACACTATATATTATTGCACTTACAATGTTTGATCCATAAAAGTCATCCTAAAAATTATGGCATGTTAATGAATGCAAATTGCACTCCAATTATGGAAGGTTAACCCTGTTACTGCTGAAGTGCATATATATTTATATCCAGGTATGTACCCAGGATTTAGTTTTTTTTTTTTTGGGGGGGGGGATCCCAGTTACTAAAATATTCCAGACAGCAAAGGTTAAAATGAATATTAAATATGTAATAATTTTTGAAATTTATTTCAAAATCAATTTCACGTCACACATACTATTGGGCCGAAATAAAATTTATACAAAGACATCTGATTTGGATTTCAAAACAGTTAGATAAGTTTGACATTCATACAAGATGACTGGATTTTTGGGGTGGGCTAATGTTAAAAAAAAATCAAATGTAAACAGCAAAAAGTTAAATATATGTAGTAAGTTCCGTTTGCTTCCAATATAGTATCTAAAAAGAATTTCATAAAGATTATACAAAGAAGTGCAATAAACAATTTACTACAGAATTGAATTTTTAATTGACAATAAGATTTTGAACAAATTTCATAATGTTTACCTCAGTTGATCCTGTGAAAGATATTTTATCAACATGTTGATGTGCTGTTAGGGTGCCTCCAGCAGTAGGACCGTATCCTGGAACAACATTTATTACACCTGGTGGGAATCCAGCTTCTTTGACAAGGCTTGCAAGGTAAAGAGCTGTTAAGGGTGTCTGTTCAGCTGGCTTCAATACAACTGTATTACCTGCTGCTAGAGCTGGTCCAAATTTATTGCTTACCAGGAGGACTGGAAAATTCCACTATAAAAATTTTAGAAAAATTAAAAGTTTTAAAAGATGTATTGCATATAAAAAAAACTGACTAGCATATACTGGACACACATACACACAAGGGATTAATAAAACAATTACCAATGTGCTTCAAGTCTTCACAAGTGCCTGCCATTTCTTCAAGGCAGATATAAAAATAATTGGTATCCAACATAAAATGGCTAGAAATTTTTTATCTTAAAAAAATTATTGCTAAACATTAATTTCTATATGGGTATCAAACCTTTGAATATTAACAAAAAAGCTAAAGTAACTAATTTCGCAAGTATATTTAATGGTTAGTGGGACACTAAATTCTTCAGATAAATCATGAAGTTGCACATAAGGGAAATGGATAAATAGTATAAACTAGCTGAAATACAATCTTAGCCTGGGCAAAAAACCTTTTTATCCTGACACTGTCGACAAACTATTTCAAAATGCACAAGAAGGAAGCAAATTAGAAAGTACATGGGTGGCAATTTAAAAAAGAAAGTGCAAAAAGATTTAAGTATTACAAAATTTACTTGATAACCTTTTCTCTTGCAGTTTGGGCTCTAGCTTCATGCTAGCAATGCATTTTCTTCACAATATTTAAAGTTAAAATGGAGAATTAAATGCTTTTGATATACACTGGTATCTACAGTTTGAAATATGACCTTATGTCAATTGGAACCTAAATTCAAAGCTCCAATTGCTAAAATGTTTTTACGAGGGAAAGTAATAAAACTAATAATGTTAAAATCTTAATGCATCCTAAAATTCAACATTGCTATACATTTTGTTAAATCATGTATATTATATAAGAACACTCTGTGACAAGCAAGTAGTAATTACATTGCAAGTACTAGTAAGTGTTAACTAAAACATTTAGAGTGAACAATTTCACTGTATAATATACTGCTCACAAAAATTAGGGGATATTTCATCGTTTCATATTCATTTTGAAACATCCCCTAATTTTTGTGAGCAGTGTACTTTATATAAAAAAAAAATGAAGAATTCATGGAACTTTGACTATTTATAACAGCAGAAAATGCTATTAGGTGTTCTAAACTTAGTTTTTCAAAATTGATTAAAACTGAAAATAACTATTCAAAATGTTATAAAAAATTATACGTAAACAGGAAAATATTAAAAATTCCCCTCAAGTGGCTGCTTGCCACAGAGGTCACAGGAGCCTAGTGGTACATCATAAAGAAGTTCTGCAAAGAAAGCCAAACTTCACTAATAAATCAGCACTTTGACGCCGATTCTAATTTTAGATGAAAAATTGTCTTGAGCCAGGTGGGATACGAACCCACGATCTCCTGATAACATGTCAGGTGCTCTGGACCACTGAGCTACCGGCCACCGATCAAGATCTCTAACGCTATGAACATTCCTTTTATGCTACATATATGCGCTTATTCAGGCAATTTTAGCCCAGGCAGCTTTCTATTTGCCATATAGATGGAAAGCATGTTACAAGTATGCCAACGTTAATTAGAGGAGATCTTGATTGGCAGCCGGTAGCTCAGTGGTCCAGAGCACCCGACATGTTATCAGGAGGTCGTGATTTCGTATCCCACCCGGCTCGAGACAATTTTTCCTTCAAAATTAGAATAGATGCCGAATTTATTAAAATAGCCGATATAAGAAAGTGCTGATTTATTAGTGGATATTGAACTGTCGAGTTTCTCATTATTTATCATCAAAGCCAAACTTCACCAGTAAAAATAACACAAGATATCCATGCCTTATTCAGGGCTCAAACCCAGGTCTTTATCTGCAGCCAAGCATGCTTAACTGAATTTTAGGAAAAATCTTAATGAAGGTAAAGTAAAGCTGCTGTTAAATATTACAACTGTTATAATTTTAAATACTGAATGAATATTGTTTAAAACCCACGAGTCCTAGATTTTTGGTTTATCTTCAGTTACATTTTCTATAAAAAAGGCTAATTTTATAAATTACAAAGATTTGAATTTCACACTAACATAATATGTGATCATACATTAAAATATTGGACACCAGTGTAATTAAAAATACAATTACATGTAGAAATTATTTATAAAAAACTTACAGGTATAATTAGACCACATACGCCAACTGGTTCCAATCTAGTATATGTAAAGACATTGCCATCTGAAACAAAAGTTGTGAATTTAGGCTTTACAAACAAAATTTCAGACAGAAGACATAATAAATGTAACACTAATGTGCATGTTAATAGTTATCAACAACTATTATAGAACTTTTATTAAATATGCACTAGACTCTAGGTTAAAATTATTTACCAAATCAGTCTCATTGAGAGTGGAAATAATAGAATAAAAATATATATAACAGATTTCTCTAAACAATTCTTTTCAGCAGTTCTGGCAGAACTGGATTAAATACACAAATTTGAGCACATTAATTTATTATTTCAAATATTTTCTTGCGAGGGTATATTGGATTTGCTCTCTCTCAAGAGACTAGGGAAGTGGTTAGCATTACATTATTAATGATTTTATAATGTAACTATGAAGATTTCCTCCTTTCACAAATATTCACATTGGTTCCATTTCAAAACAGCCGAGTTCAAGTTTAATATTAAGTTGTGATCATATGGCTATTAAATAAATAAACTTTCTTTAGTATTAGTTCTATTGTTTCTTTTATTTAAATAAACTATGGAACAAAGCTGATAGTTCAGTATTGAAGCATACACTGGACGACATATCAACCATAGGTATTTCTCGCATTTGCTAAAAAGTATTAAAGGTAGCATTTTGTTGAACTTTTAAGTTCAATGCTAAATGAGGCATTATAAATTTTTCAGTATATAAACTAATCTTTTACTAAGTGAAATATCACACTTCACTTTGCTACTTTCTCAAAATTTAGAATATAATTACAGGGTTATATTGCAAAATTCTGCAGAATACTCTCCCCACCATATATTTATTCTAATACTTATATACAGAATAAAAATAAACTTTGCTGAAAAAAAAAATGATTTCAAGAAAAAATTTGTAAACATTTTGTGACATCAGAAAATTGTATCAGAGTTTAGTTGAAAACCATTTGTCTGTAATATCAAGGAGACATTCTTAAATCTTTATTTGACTCAATAGTTCAAATAGGTTCTTTATATCATCTCTTTAAGGACTCAATAGTCAGGAAATTGTAGTGAGTAATCACAAGTATTTATTCTAATGACTGATTAAAGTTCTATATGCCAGAGACTTATAGCATTTACGTGTTCAGGCCTAGTTCAAGAAAAAAGGGGAGGGAGAAAGCAATGCAATTGAGCCATAAAAAGGTAGGGGGGAAAGGGAAGAAGAGACTGGTTTTCCATTGCAGTGTAGCATTTTCCCCCTTCGTTTTAGGTTTTTGAAAACTTTCATGAAAAAATGTGTGAAATATGCACAAGTTTAATAATTTTTGGCCACAATTATCCTCACTAGAAATCTATAAAAAAAAAGGGGGGGGGATATAAATATACCATCTAGTGTGATGTACATAATACAATAACTTACCAGCAGGAATAGTTTTGCCATGGATCTTGTCACTGCATCCTGCAAAGTACCTGAAAGTCTTAACTGCAAAAATCATGTCTCCCACAGAATCCTTATATGTCTTTCCATTCTCTAGCGTCTGAAGATTCTGCAAACCAATAAAAGTCAATTTAAATAAAATAGATTTGTTAAATTAAAAAAAAACAGATACAGTAGCACTTTGCTTAAAATGCATAGTGTTCCTAGAAAAGGTATTTTATATGGAAATTAACTCGTCATCTACTAAAATTGCACTGATGAAACATTTTTTGGATTTTTCTTTAATTTGCAAAAAATATTTTGACCCTAAGCCTTTAACCTTATAACAAGCTTTTCCTTAATACTCACACCCCAGTGGTAGTGCCACTATAATTAGTCATTTTGTCAAGATGCTAGAGACCAAGTTGGAATTCATTGTCTTCAGCCTCTTAGCAAAATCATATGGATGGTAGGGATACAGCCTAGGACTGAGTATCACAGAGAGTTTTATATTTTAACAATCTGTGATGCCTTGGCAAAATGAGTTGGATAATAAGGATACACCAGGAGGGCTCAAAGTATTAAACCACTGAAATAAAAAATTCGAAATGAAAATTTCTTTAAGTTTCTTTATAGGTTGCAAGTGCCCTTATTTAAAAAATGACAAAATACAAAAATTGAATTGTTAGTTTTGAAATAGGTTTTATATTGCTTTGGGTTCTATTACACTGCATGAAAATTTTACGAAACATTTGTTTCAGGAGAAATGGTATGATTATTTCTACAGTTATCTGTCCAAATCTTAAACAGCTAAAATATTACCTAAAAATTACATTTTTAGGTTCTTTATTGCTGGGAAGGAAATCAACATCCATAGCCAGCTTGTAATCTGCAGTTTCCAGGTTTGGGTCCAAACTAGATTAGAAATAAAAAAAAAATGGGACACTGTTAGGGTTGGAATGGCTGCTGTCCATTGGATGAGATGTTAAGCCATGGCCCCCATGTGCAAGAGCCATACCCTGTGTACATTAAAAACACACTGGCTGACCTTGACATGAAGCTTTCATCTGTTTCTCTACAACTGTTCAGTGAATCCCCCTACTAACCTTCTGAACTCTTGTGACCTGCCATTTAGCCCACTGTGTGCATAGTACTGCTCAGAGGTAAAACAACCCAGCCCAAATCCCATGCAAGCAACCAGTATTAGCAAGAAACTGCAGACAGACATCCCCCCCCCCCCACAATACATTAAAGGTTAAAGCAGAGATTATCCTTGAGTGAAATTAAAAAAAAAAAGCCCTAAGAAGGAAATTCAATATTACTACTGCTAAGTGAAAGCATTTGCAAATGCTGTGCAAGTTAGGAATATGGAATACAAAATTATGTTAGAATAGCAATATTCTAATGAAAGTAGTCAAGTTTATAATGACCGTTTCCAAAATTAGCATTTCTAGTTCAATATATTACGTTGATATTATTTGGCACAGAAGCCTATAATTTCAATTATTTTGCACCCTTACAGATGGGTTCAACGAAGCAGCCAAGACAAATATTTATTTCTTTTACAGTAGTTGAATTTTATACTTTAGAGAATAGAGAAAACTTTTGTACTGCTTAAAGCTAATTAACTTATTTGCAAAGTAATGAAGTCTAGTTTATTACAATGCAGTTCACAAAATACATTTAAATTTTTTTAAAATTAGAAATGCAGGCATTTACTTACAGCCAAATAATCCTTATCTCTTTCTACCAAATCTGCAAATTTTGATAACAATTCTCCTCTGGCAGAAGCATCCATTGTTCTCCAAGGGGAGCCAAGTTTAAAAGCTTTTCTAGCAGCTTCTACTGCCTTGTTAATATCATCCTTGAAAAAGAAATTACCATTGTAAAGAATATAATTTATTTCATTGGGACTTGTTTCAATCAAAGAATCAATAAATAATAACAGATAATAAAGAGTTTTCAGATTAAGAAAAACAGAATACCCAACTTTCATAACTAGTCCTTACTTAAGTGAGCAAAAATGGCCAATTTAATTTATTTGAAAATACTTAGTTTTTAAATAAAGTATCATATTGCAAAAAAAAAAAGTGGTTTTATTTACTTATTATTGTATAGAATCCAGTGGTTTTCCACTAGATGCACGATGATTTTTTCATGCCACTTGAACTATCTTCAGGGAAGTCATTTTATCAACTATTTCCAACATGCTACAATGATCCGATTTCATTCAGGATAAACATATCCATAGACATTTGTTTTTCTACCTCCCGTTCAAGTTTGAAGTGGAGGCACCCAATTCTAAACATTTCTGGGAATAATTGAAGGCAGTTTAATGGGGGGCGATGGGGCATATGCTTCCCCAAATTTAAGAATTTGAAGGGGGGGGGGATTTTTAATATATAAATCAGTTTTATCAATTAATCACCTTATATTACGCTACTGAAGTAACCATAATCGAAAAACTAATACATGTTCTCTTAATTTTATTGTTCCACAAAAGTTGGCACATCATTTTTTTTTTGAAACATAATTTTTGCTTAGCACACCTCCCTTAATTTTAAATATTAAGTTGCTCTTCCTAGTCATTTGAAAAATTAGTGGTCTGTTTCGTTATCTAAATATCTGCGAGTTCTAAACAGACATGCATTCAGAGTATACACACAGAAAGAGAATACACCCACTCCTAAACTCTGAAATTATTTGAAAGATTTAAATTAATATACGCCAAAATTCTTTAAAATTTTTTTTATTTGTATCTAATTATAAACTTTAACAAAAGAAAGTAAATATATTTATTTACTCTAGAAAAGTTTATTTGAATATTAGATAACAGGTATTATATCTCTAATGCCGTCCTGTGGCTGAGTGGTTAGCGCGCTTGACTACCGATCAAAGGGACCTGGGTTCGAGTCCCAGGTAAGGTATGGATGTTAGTGTTGTTTTCCTGCTGAGGTCCTGCCATCCTCTCAGATCTACTATGCATATAAACCAACAGGTTTCTGTCAGACCTGTGGCAAGCAGCTGCTTGAGGGGGGGGGGGTATTTTTTTTTCATTTATTTATTACATCTCTATCGAATTTTTACTTTCTCCCTCGTTGCTCCTCATGAGGTAGCTTTAGGCCCTTCAAAATAAGTTTTCCACCCAAGTCTTGTTGCCAATATACTACTGGAGAAAACGATTTTGCAATTTTTATTTCAGTGCAGTTAATTTGTTTATAGAGTTTGAAAAGAAAACTTCAGATTTTGCTGCAAATTTTCTCTTTGTGAGTAACCATATTCCAATTGTTTTTTTTTTAAGTTTGTTTGATATTAAATATTAATAATGAATGCTTTTGAAAAATCTCCGACTCTTAATACGTACCGGTAGTCTCAGATTTTCGGCATCCAAAAAAGACCCATACTCAAGGAATTGCAATGATGAATCCTCCTCATATTTCATCGGTAGTTTATACTGAACTACCAGTTTTGACTTTTATAATCACTATCATTTTCACTGAATTCAGCATATTTGTTAGTATTGGCCAGCAGCATGTCAACATTGTAGTCTGTAAAGTCTTTAAAAAAAGGCTCACAGAAGATTTAAAATGAGTAACAAAAACTGCATTGTTGATAACTGCCATTTGTCAAATTTATTGAGCTCGATTTATTTATCGTCCTTGTGATCCAAGTGGTTTACATGCTTCGCTTCAAGTTTATGGGACCTGGATTCGAGACCCTATAGGTATGGCTATTTCCTTTCTGCCGAGATCTCACCTTCATAATAGGTCATCCGATGTCTTAAATCAACAGGCTCTTATCAGACCAGTGATAAACAGCTGTTTGAGAGGTGTAAAAAAATTATGAACCAAGAATTTAATTCTCCAATGCTTTTTTTCATCATTTGCATCCCTTGAAATTTAGCTATCAGTATCAGAATTTATAGCATTTGTATACATACTATGTCATCCTGTGGCCGAGTGGTTAGTGCGCTTGACTACTGATCTACGGAACCTGGGTTCGAGCCCTGGGTAAGGCATGGATGTTTGTGTTGTTTTTCCAGCTGAGGTCCTGTGATCCTCACAGGCGTTCTACTGATACTTTCTACTGACAGGCTACTATCATACCTGTGTGGCAAGCAGCTGCTTGAGGAGGTATTTATTTTTTGATTATACATAATAGATACAGCGAACCGTTTCAGATTCCAAATAACAGAATCGTTACAATAAAAAGAAATTATGATTATTAACTTATGATAAAGATGTTTTTCCATAGAAACATTGATAAAATTATTATCAACTTTTTAATTACACCAACAATACACCAAACAGTAAATTTGATATAAAAATAATGCTATAGCATGATTTGGGTTCTGCTTTAATGAACCATGCTGTGGAACTGGAAGAAAAAGCTCAGCTGTTTTGCATTAAAGAAGAGAGAGGTTAATTTTTTTGGTATATAGGTTTGATGCCCATAGAAGCAAGAGTTCAGGAGTATGAGGATTATCAGAGTGGATTAAGGTTAGGAGAGAACAGAAATAATTCTGCCAGGTCCAAATAGAAGAGTGGCGTTGTAGTTTACATTCAGCGGCTACCTCTTAAGGGGGAAAGGAAGCAAGCAGGAGAGATGAGGAGAGTTTGGGATGCAATGGTCTGCATATTGAGCTGCGATGGTATCCAAATGGTAAAAACACTCACGTATGCATGCATGCATGGCCAACCCATTTGTTACCATTTTCACTCTGTGGTATTAGCGTTGCTGAATCGCTAAACATTTCTCATTAAGGTGATGACAAGGTCTATATTGAGGTCAAATGATATGCCAACAAATACCTATATCACATGTAAAAGTGAAATGATTATTTTTTCCACTGCAGGAATAGCCAACCTATAGTACCGTGACAAGAGTGGAAAGCTAGATAAATTTGCTTTTTTCTAGCACACAAGAGCGCTCAACAAAATCATCTCTCAACTTTTTTTTTCGACAAAAGTCACTCTTTTCCTATCTCATTTTGGATGTGAAAACTCTGCAATTTCACAACTATTATTATTGGGGATAAGTCAGAAGCGAAATTTTCATATGTCATGTAATCATTGATTAAGCTTCATAAATTTTAAAGGCTATTCCAAATCTCTGATAAGTGCAATTCTTAAAAAATGCTATATTTGGCTTCCGAGTTTAAAATATGCAAGTTCAGTATTCAAAATTACAATATGAGTAAAATGTTAAAGAAATTTTTTTAGAAGGTAAAATTCAGTACTAAAATAATTATGTTAAATAATGTTAATTAATGTTAAATAAGAATGTTAAAAACATCTAAATCATATTATTTTTTTCAATAAGACTGAAATCCAAGAATATAACCGAATCAGCAAGTATTTAAATATATTAATATTTATTTCACATTAAAAATCTCCAATTCATTCACTATTTGCGGAAAACATAGGGAAAATGAGAAAATCTAAGAGCACTGTATTTTTGTCGCCACACACT
Organism: Ryuthela nishihirai; assembly: GCA_038380435.1. Lineage (NCBI taxonomy): Eukaryota > Metazoa > Arthropoda > Arachnida > Araneae > Heptathelidae > Ryuthela > Ryuthela nishihirai. The sequence continues at coordinate 24,581,369 of JAWZYU010000002.1, forward strand.
TCAGTTTATTAACCCCTGTACGACAACTTCACTGGAGCGATAGCCTGTGTGTTGATTTTTCACACATAGCTATTTGAAGCATACCGCTAAGAAATAATATCTACTTTCACCACTGGCTATACATATCAACAGACAGCAATTCAGGGAATACTAAACCAGCCACTCTTACAGAAAGCACGATGTTTGTCATAGTCATTCCAAAAAAAAAAGGTGTTTTCTATAACAAGATCCCACTCCTATCATTATAGGTGGACTTTTGCCACAACATCACATAAAAGAAAATTAACCAAACTCAAATGTGCTAAATTTAGAAAACATGCATGTATAATTATATATCCAGAATATTAATATTAGAAACTCAACAATAATAATTGAAAACTGCCAAAATCAACTTGAAGTCTATAAAGATAATTTTTTCACCTTGTCACCTTCTTGAACTTCACATATTTTCTCAGCTGTAGATGGATTTAAGACAGGAAAGGTCTTCCCACTTATTGAATCTTGAAATTCATTGTTTATAAAAATCTAAAAAGAAATAGGCATTAAAAATAAAAATTGTGTTAATACATTTTTACAACTTTAGACAATTTAATTTTAGTTTTTTTAGGCATTCTTTTTTAAAATTAATAACAGACTATTTTAAGATATAAATTGCAAACATTATTATAATCTGTAATAACCAAAATATAGTAGTCTGTAAATTTTTAAGTAGTATTTGCCATCTACTAACAGACTAAAGAATACTTCTTCACACAAATGTAAATTTTCCATTATAGATGCAATAATATTCATCTGGGACACATTATATTCTCAACAGTAGCTTGAAAATTAAGCCTGTAACAATACGATTGCCAACTCTTTAGCATTTTTCTGAATATTTCAATGGTCAAGTTACATGTAACTTAAATTCTTGCCACTTGTTAAAATTTTGTTCATTTACAAGTCGCACTAAAATCTTTCACATTTTTGAAACCATACTAGAGGTTTTAGTAATACTTTATTTTTTTCCTGTTTCTTTTTGAGATTAATTTTATTTATGCAATTTTTAACTGGCTTTTTTTTTAGTTTATTCAAAAATAATTTTCTCTTCAAGTACTTTGTTTTGTAGATAGGTAATTCTTTAATCCTCCAGGCATTTAAAAAACACTTTCTCCCCACCATAGTTACTTATATATAGTAACACTATTCCAATAGTAGTCTGTAAATGGTGCTAGTAGTCACTGCAAGGAGAGCTACGCACCATTCCCCTGTGAATATGTACAGAACTAGCCAGGCATATCACCTGAAATCTGACCCTGCCTTCATGTGGTGCAGACTTAGTACCTTTCAAAAGAGATACTAATTTGTGGAAGGATACAGAAAGGGAGGGCTGCCAGACCAGCGCAACCTACTGATCTGGACTACTATGGCTACATTCCCTTTTTTTCTACCCTGCTGAGGAGTACTAACCACACAGAATCCTGGTGCTGACCATATACACCAACTGGAAGATTGTATTGGTGCTGACCATATGCTCCAACTGGCCTGAGCTTGATTATGGATCCTGGACTTGCTGCACTGGGTGGGCATCTGTTGAGGAAAATCTACCAGTATTTTCTGTTTGCTTGAGGGTTGACAGCCCCAAGTGAATAAATTCACATGAGAAGTTTTATCAGCTGGTGGATAATCCTCAGCAAAGGCCATTTAGGGCACCTGAACTCTTGCTTCTATGGGCATCAAACCTATATTGGAGGAAATCTTCCAAGTGTAGATGGCTTCAGCCTTTAGTAGTGGGGGAAACAAGTCTTTGCTTCATGCATGCAATATGTGGGCTGTTTGATCTTGCCAGCACTACCTCTCTTAATAAATGTAGTTTCTTTAAACATACCACTAATGATTTCCTCTCCAGAGTAGTTGGAATGCAAAGACTCTGCACAGAGATTATTCTCTTGATGTCTTCACACAAGAAGACTACTGTTATAACTTGGCTATTCTCGACTTGCAAGAGACCAGATGGGCAGATAAATGCCAGATATTTAAAAATAAATTTCTCTTTTCAGGGAGGGAAGATATGAAGCATCTCCGGCATGGGTTTGCTTCTCAGCAGAAATGGTATTGATGCTCTTCTAGAATACGAGTGCATTAATGAAAGGTTTCTTACAGATAAATTTCAGACAAGCATTAAAGACCTGAATGTTACCTGTTGTTATGCTCCCACTGAGGATTATATATATATATATACCCTTGACCTAGATCATGATGACTTGATATATTACCCTTGACCTAGGAGACTTCAATGCTAAAGTTGGTACTGACTGACCTTTGGAGAGGGGTGATAGGTCCCTTTATGTATTGATAGCTGCAATGGGCAATGTCTCCTACAGAAAAGTCAACTCAATGGTTTCAGAATAACTAATACTTATTACAAACACCATGACATACATAAGTACGCATGGGTTTCACCAGATGGGTTGCATAAGAATGATTGATTATATATTAACAGCAAATGGGTTACTTCTGTTAGGAATATCAGGTCTTATAGGGAAGCTGAAATTGGATCTGATCATTACCTTGTTAAAAGTGTCTTGCAACTTAAACTTAAGTTTTGTGCTAAGGTTCAAAAACGTTCCTTTAATTCTAATGCTCTGAAAGACCCAGTTACATCTAAAGCTTACCCTGATATGTTACTTAGTCATTATGACAGTCATGGTTTGCTTACTACTGAAGATAAGGAAGAATGGGACTATTTCAAACAGGCTATTCTTGAAACGAACAGTACTACTAGGTAAAAGGAAGCAGAGGAGGCAAAATTATTTGAATGACAAAGCACTGGAACTTATTTTGGAAAGAAAGAACTGCAGGAATGTCCTTAATCAATACCCTACTAGACTTAACAGAAAGTGTTAGAGTTTAATAAATGTGTAAAGAATCAATTAGCAGCTTTCTTTGACTAGATGGCTTGGCTGACAAAGGAGCTAGACAGTAGAGAGCCTTTCCAGAATGTTTTATGAAAAAAAGGTATACAGGGATTGAAGGATAAACAAGGTAAGGTTACTAGAGGCGAAGATTCTGTCATGGCTAGGTAGGCTGAGCATTTCTGTGATGTTCTAAACAATGTGGTTAGCTCTACTCCCATTGTTTGTAATTATGATAGATGCATTACTGGCTTTAATGTTGGCCCTATAACACAGTCTGAAGTTATTTTGGCTGTTTTTAAACTTAAACTACACAAATCCCCAGGGGTAGATGAAATTACTACTGAAATGCTTAGAGAGCTGGGAAGTTTCTATTACCACATGGCTAACAGAAATTTTAAATATCTTTTATGATAAAGTGTTATTGTTACTAAGGATTTTACCATATTACTAGCCCTATTTTTAAAAACCGTGATCACAGTTCTCATGATAACTATAGGGGTATCAGGCCTACTTTCTGTTCTGGGTAAAGTTCTTTGCATGATTGTGCTTAATAGAATTGAGAATCTAGTTGACTGACAACTACATGATGAGCAGAGTGGATTCAGAAGTGGTAGAGGATGTGTAGATTAGATTTTTTTACTTAGATTATTGAGAAGTGTCGAGTTTCAGAAACCTGTGGTTGCTAGCTTTGTAAATTTCACAAAGATTTTGACTGTTGATCATCATAATTTGTGGTTGATCATGTGATCATATGGCATACCTGACGAGTTCGTTAATATAATGAAAGCTCTATAATAATACTGAAATCATGTGCGAGAGTTGGTAAAGCTTGTAGCAATTGGTTTAGCATTGCTTCTGGTGTTCAAGAGTGTATTTTGTCTCCTTTCCACTTTGGTTATTATGTTATGCAAAATTCACTTGAAGGGAAAGAATTTAGGCTTAAATGGTCTAGAGATCTGAAAACTTCCGATTTAGATTATTATGATGATTTAGCCCTCTTTGCAAATGATGCTGATGAAATGAACTCTTTCATTAGAGCTGTCCATGAAATTGGTAGTAGGGTAGGTTTGGTAATAAACAAAATTAATAATTTTAATAATAAAATAATTACCCCCCCTCAAGCAGCTGCTTGCCACAGAGGTCTGACAGGAGCCTGTCAGTTTATATGCCAGAGTAGAAGGTCTGAGAGGATGGCAGGCCTCAGCAGAAAAACAACACGAACATCCATGCCTTACCCAGGGCTCGAACCCAGGTCCCGTAGATCAGTAGCCAAGTGCGCTAACCACTCGGCCACGGGTAAAATGACAAAAATTGGTCAGGCAGGATGTGGTTCAGTTATAATCTGAATGGTTGTACTGTTGAGCAGATGTCCCAGTTTAATTATCTTGGGAGCTATGTAACAGATACTGGTGATGTACGGCATGAGATTAATGTACAAATAGGGATTGCTGCTGGGACTTAAGAATCTACCTGGACCCTTTGTAGCAATGGGAAACTATGCTTTTGATTCTAGCTAATATCCAAGATACTTTCACGGTATCTTGGGCATTAGGTGGTTCAACTTTGCAAGTAATGATGAGTTAGGCAAACGAATTGGCAACCTCCTTTCAGCAGCATACTGTGCAGAGAGACTCCATTGATTTGGCCATGTTGCCCATATGCATAACTATACATTAGTGAATAGGGTTATGAACAATGTGCCTGAAGACCTCAGAAAGAGGAGATCTAGGATGTGATGCATGGGCAGACAATGTTAAACAGGATGTTGTTAAAATTGGTTTATGGTGGCAAGATGCAGATGTAGCTCAGGTTGGGTTGGGTTGTTTTACCTCTGAGCGGCACTTTTTTGCACACCATGGGCTAAATGGCCAGGTCACATGGACCCCGAAGGCTCAGAGAAGGTTGGGGGAGGGGACCCACTGGAACAGCTGTTGGGAGACAGATGGTAGCTCCCGTCAAGGCCATCCAGCGTGTTCTTTAACGTGCACAGGGTATGTCTCTCCCGCACACGGGGCCACGGCTTAACGTCCCATCCGACGGACGGCGGCCTTTCCAAGCCCATCGGTGTCCCCTACTGACCGTGGGCAGGGCGGGGAATTTTGCGGAGATGTAGCTCAGGACAGATTTGTTTGGAGAACTAATTTGCATAACCTGGTTGGACCTCTGTAACCCATGGCTGCTTGAGGATGATGACTCAAATATTGTTACTGATATGACATAGCATCTCCAAATACTGCTACTTACAACTTATTGTGGCAATTAGGTGAGAGAAAGAGCAGTATAATGGCAGGAGAGTTAATTTATTTCAAGTTATCAGTGGACACTTTTTTTGTACACTACAAGTGTATAAAAATTAGTTTCTGTCCAGTTTATATTTTGACTAAAAATTAAAATTTTGGCAGTTTTCTATATCAGAGCAACCAAAGTCCAGAGTTTAGTGGAGTACAATCTTGGGACTTCTCAATTATGTTTCAAGTGCCCTTGACACCTAAGCAATCAGATCACAGTTTCAAGGGAATTTTCTTTATAGCACTTGCAAAAATCTGAACAAGAATTTGATTACATATCAAATACTATTTTCTATTTGAGGACCAACTAAATTTTCTGATCATGCTATTTTTGTAGTTCTATTGCATTGGTAAAGAATCCATTAAAAGCTACACTTAATATCAAATGTAATCAGTAGAATTAATCTTAAATATTATTTTAAGGTAAAAAAAAGTAAACTTGCCTCAACGGTGCTTATAAGCTTATTTTTACTGGTTGGATGAAAGGACTGAGGATGTTTATTTTGTTGGGTATTGAGCAGGGAACTGCAGGAGTTTTTGATGGGGATCTTGTAAAGGACTATGATGCAGATTTAGATGTTGAAGGCTTTTTCTGCTGACTTTGATAATATCATCAGCTTTCTTGAAAAAATTGTAAGGAGAAAGTAGAACATGTCTTCTTTGCATGGTAAACAAGTCTACAGAAAGATGCAACTCGCACAACATCTATACAGACAACGAAGTCTTTGTACACTGGAGTCAAATTCTCTCAATGTTTAAGCTTTGCAAGAAAAAAGTAAAAGCTTCATTGAGGTTTTTCATATTAAAAGAGTTTGTGGAAAGACTTTAAATGGTTTCATATCTACTTGGTCTTCAGGTGATGCTTCATTTGCCTGGCTACGAGATCTTCATTGGACACACGCTCTAATAAGATTGAAATCAGCACTGAAAATGTGTATTGGTTTAAAATCCAGTGATAAGTTGAACAATTTCCTTTGTGGCAGTTTCAGGGAGTCGCCTCAAAACTTTCAAAGTTTGCAACTAACTCTGGGCACAACTGTTTCCAGAAACCATTTGTTGTCGATTACTTTATCTCAGGCCAAAAGTTTCTGCACGACATGTGGAGACTCAAAGTTTGTTCATTAGTTGGTTGATGTCTTAAAGACAGAGCACCAAGTCCAAAAAAGGTGTCAGTTTATAATGTTCAAAAAGAACGAGTTGTCAACAACTACCTGTATACGAAACATAACACCTATTTTGCTTTAGGTGCAAAGGGTCTGGTTGACACAAAACAATTATAAAACAGGAGAAATAAAGCACGAATAGCACTTTACTGTTATTCTGTTTCAATTACAGAATTTGTTTGATACTTAAAAAAAAAATACATTTTATTCCTTCTTGGGTTGCCAGCTTCAAAAAGGTTTTACCAATTGCCTCGTTTTTGTAAACTTGCCACGATTTATACAAAACAATTCCCCAATTTAAAATCTAACCAGAATTTTACCAAGTCATTGGTAATTTCACAAAACTAATCCCAATTTTCATAACTTACTGGCATTTCACCAAGTGGCTTCGAATTTTTGCCAACTGTCCTAGATTTTTCCACCTCGCCATAATCTTACCGAAAATTACTCAATTTTTCATCTCGCCTACAAAACAAAAAACTCCTAATTTTCAGAATTCACCTGGATTTTACAAAGTCGCTTCAACTTTTGTCAACTCCAATTAATTTTGGGTAGAGCTCCCCCTCCCCAAGCCCCTGCAAGCGACCTCGTAAAGATGCTCCGATCACTGTTTGGAAAGCTGCTAATGAAGACTATCACTCCCCCTTTAATCGAATGTTTTATAAGGAAGGACCAAACACATAATTCAATACGTTAATACGCGCCCTCGCCTTTAGAACTTCCAGCTACGACGACTGTCATTAACAAGGTTAAAAAGTATTCAATCATCGCAAGGTTTTAAACGTCAGTCGACGAACACATCTAATATCGCTTAAAAACATGTTTTTGTTTCATACATCCATTTCGTTCTATAGCTAGAGTTCAGTTATAAACATTACGAAGCTAGTTAAATGGAAATCTATGCATACCTGAGTGTATTTCACCTCGACTTTTGGATTGGGACCCATTACGATACAGCAGCAAAGGAACTAACTCACAACGTTCGGCAGTCTATTCTGACACAGCCTGAAAACCGGCGCTTCTCGCTTTTACTACTTACGCATTTCTATGACCTTGAGTGACAACACGTGTCGGTCAAGTCCATTACAGCGGAGGTGTACGCGCAGCCTTGGTTGTTTAATCAGTGACGGCCTCATTGGCCGTCTCAAAATGAAATCAACTTATATAATAGATAGTTCAATGTGAATAAAAAAGTTTATGTTTTTACATTCCAAAATTAGTAATCCATCGAGCCCCAGTAATCAACGGCGTCAAAATTTTAAAAGCTGTGTTCCGATTCGATTTGCATTAATATATTTTTGGAAATTATATCTATATAAATGTGTAAAAAAATGCAATAGAATTCTAATTTCAGCTTTTCATTATTTTATATCTGTATGCATGGCCGGATTAAGGGGGGGGGGCCGACTGGGCCCCCAGGAATTTTTTTTTTAAAGCTAACTTTTTGAGCGTGCAAAATTTTAAATAGTAACAAAAATATTATAGTCAAAGAAACGTGGAATAAGATCTGTGCTTTTATTTAATTATTCCTTTATTTACATTTCTCTCTGATTACATGAGGAAGGGTCCCAACATCTTTAAGTGTTCCGGGCCCAAGAATTTCTTAATCAGTCCCTGCTTGTAGATTTTGTAAATGTAATGTAAGCAAATAAAAATAGTAATGAGTATGTTATTATTTATTGGTGCCTAGTGCGATAAATAAATGTTTTAAAAATATTGGTATTGAAATTTATAATGGCATAACCTGGGGGGATGTCCTTGAAATTTAAACTCAAGAACATCAAACCTTCCCCCTCAATAGTTGTCAATAGAGGGTTTTGACAAGAAAGACCTTCATTATAAAAAACCCCCTCAAGCAGCTGCTTTCCACAGAGGTCTGACAGGAGCCTGTCAGTTTATATGCCACAGTAGAAGACCTTCATTAGCAGGCGGGATTTCCAATAAGGCACTTGGCCAGGGGCGCCAATTTAATAGGAGCTCAAGAATTCTGGTGTTATATCTTACTTAAACTTTCACTTTTCATGTTTTCTTAACTTTCTGGTTATATTATCTTACTTTTTCAGCTTTCAGTAGAGCAAAAAACCATTTGCGAATATAGCCACTCTCCGCCTTACGTAAGAGTTGCGTTCCGCGGAAATTTACCCAAGTCGAATTTTACGTAAGTCGGAATTTTCTCTAAATGCTTATGCAGCACTCGCAACTATGCAAGTTGAATTTGATTGAAGCAAAAAAGGAATGTTCGCCAAATATGTAAATAGAATTTTTTATTCAATTTTTTTTATCTCACATGCAGGAATAATAAGAAAAGTGTGCTTCGAAATGAGCAATAAAAAAGATTAAGAAAAGTGCCAAAACAAACATCCTTAGAGAGAAAAATTCACTTACGTATACGTTACACTCGCGTCCCGTCGCCGAGTGGTTAGCGCACTTGGCTACTGATGTAAGGGACCTGGGTTCGTGATGTTTTTTTTGCCTGAGGTCCGGCCATCCTCACAGCCTTCTGCTAAGACATAAACCGACAGGCATCTGTCAGATCTCTGTGGCAAGCATCTGCTTGAGGGATATTATTATTTATAAAAAAATAAATAAATACCCCCTCAAGCAGCTGCTTGCCACAGAGGTCTGACAGGAGCCTGCCAGTTTATATGCCATAGTAGAAAGTCTGAGAGGATGGCAGGACCTCAGCAGAAAAACAACACACACATCCATGCCTTACCCGGGGCTCGAACCCAGATCCCTTAGATCATAGCCAAGCGTGCTAACCACTCGGCCAGGGGACGGCTTATTATTTATACATTACGCTATAGCAGGGGTTCTCAACGTGGGGTACGAGGTAAAATTTTTTGGGGTACGCCGTGAGAGCTCAAAAGTCGCTAGATCTAGTAACAAAGTTGCTAAGTTGGCAACATTGCTGTGCAAAAATGTCATTTTTAGTGTTTATCGATATATGTAATTTATGAATACAAAATTTAATGTGTGTATATATATGTTTTATTTCATTCCCATTGTTATACTCTAACTATAGTTTTATCTATTTATACAAGGGGTACGCCAGTTACATACACATTTCCAGGGGGTACGTGTAGCATGGTAGTTGAGAACCACTGCACTGTAGTATGGAGCATATTCATTATAACATTTAAAACAGAAATGAATTACAATATAAACACAATGAATGCTGTATGTACTTTTTGTTTAAGGCACTTGCCTTATGGAATTAGCCATCTACGTATTTTTGCAGTCTTAGTCGGTCCTCCATTTATTTCCTACAAGATGCAAAAAATACTTTCCACGTTTTTCTTAAGTTTGCACCGGCCGGCAAAAATTTACGCAAAGTCGAACTTACGTAAGTCGGGTATTAAGCAATCTCATCTCACAATTAGAGTGGACTTTTTAAAGATATGGATTAAAATTAGAGAAGATCGGTGAAGAAGACGAAACCTCAGCAGAAAAACAATAAAAAAAAATCTGTTTTATTCGTGGCTCGAACTCAGGTTCCTTTGATCAGTAGCAAAGATGTATCAGAAGCCGAGCATGCTTACCGCTCGGCCACACGTAAATATTAATCTTATTACCTTCATTTTTATGGAATTTGGTAAAGAAACTTTATGATTTATATTCATTTAAATCCCTAGAACAATTTCGATTAAAATTTTTTTCTACTTTATAGTTGTAAAATTTTTTACAAAACGTTAAAAAAAACTGACTACGTATAAGGAGCTGTTCTGAGAATGCCTAGGAGAACTAGAACCCGGCATATCCATTGGAACTTTGTGGGTACGTCACTGGAAATATAACTATGTAATATAAAATATTTATTGTGTCTGAATTTTAGAGTGTAGAACCATGAAGTTTTGAGGTTGAGTTGTTTTAGCTCTGAACAGCACTTTTTGCAAACAATTGACTAAATGGTCAGGCCACAAGGACTCGGAGAAGGTTGGGAAAGGTGAAGCTGTTGGGAGATAGATGGTAGCCTCGCGTCAAGGCCATCCGGTGTGTTCTTTAACATGCACAGGGTATAATACTTTTGCATACGGGGCCACGGCTTAACGTCTCATCCGACGGACGTCATTTCCAAGCCCATCGGTGTTCCCTACTGACTGGGCTGGGAGTTTGGCGGAGATAAACCACAATGCTGGCGCAGCTGGGATTCGAACCTGGTAACTGCAGATTACGAGCCTGGCGCACTAGCGACTGAGCCACTCCCGCCCCAAAGTTTTGAGGAGTCGGTGGTAAGACTTTTGTTTTTCAATATGTTTTGTTGTTATGTGCTGGTCAAGCGAAAGCCTACAGTTAGGCACGTACCCAAAATGTAGCCTCTGAGAATAGGATTTGAGTAGGATTTTCCCAATTACTGAAATATTCCACACGAACAGGGAAGGTTAAAATGATATTCTATATAGAATGAAATTTTATAGTTGTTTTTTAATCTATTTTTAGTGTCAGACCTAAAATATGGGGCTAAAATAAAATTGTTCAAAGACAACTGTTTTGGATTTCAAAACAGGTAAAAAAGTTTGAGCCCTCACAGCTCAGAGGTTCCCTTCCCACTCTGGATGATTACAAATGAATGCAAATATTTATTATACAAAACTACAAATGCAACCAACATAAGCAAATCCTACGTATTTTGAGAGAACACTTACGAATGTTTTTTACATATCAGAAAATAAAAAAATCACCATTATTAAATACGGTTAACGTGTGTCATATTGCATACATCCACACTCTATTCCAGTTTAACTCATACACGTTCACTTTAGGTCTGTCTCTTACATGTTCTGGGGCTGTGGTGGCTCAGGCGGTAGCGCGCCAGGCTCGTAATCTGTAGTTATTAGGTTCGAGTCCCTCCTGGGCCATCGTTGTTATTTATCTCCGTAGAACTCCCCGCCCTGCCTTCGGCCAGCATTAAAAATTACTCTGAAGATCTAAACGTGGAGGCTTTTTACAGGATACCAACGGTGTCTACTAGATGTGCATACAGTCGCTCAAAAAAATATCCGAACACTATGGTTGATTACAGAATTCAGAAAAAATATCTGGCAACGATTTTTTTCGAATTGTCAACCAAATGTTCGGATACTTTTTTTTTGGCGACTGTATCTGCTAGATACTTTTCCCACTAGACAACTGATTGTAGTCTGGAACTATTAACCTTAAAACCGGTTCTTAGCGACAACTCCGTTCAGTTTATCTTGTCTACGGTCAAAACGTTAGTTATCATCTTCGGATTTTTAATTCAGGCAGTGATCTTTTATTAGAAATACTGAATCTGTTTAAACTTACAGAAAGGTTAACAACAAAAATATTAATAATTCAGCCAGCACACGGCCAAGGCATTTTGCCTCGCCAATATGAACATTGGCATGGGGGGGGGGGGTGAAGTGGGTGCGTGTGTGTGTGGGGAGGAGCATTTGTCTTACCTCCCGGAAAAATTTATTGAAATATTAATTTATGTTGAATAATATCACATGTACGAAAAATGGTGCACTATCAAATGAGCTATGGGTGGCAATTTTGAGTGCAATATGTCGGTTGGTTATTTTCCAATGGGCCAGCTGTTTTTTTAATTTGTTTCATTAGTATAGGCCTTCTGGATTAGTACAGTCGGTCAAAAAAAAATATCCGAACAATATGGTTGATTACAGAATTAAAAAAAAATATGACAACGATTTTTTTAGAAATTAGTGATCTGGCAACCTTCGTGTACGTACACGAAGGTTGCCAGATCACTAATTTCTAAAAAAAACGTTGCCAGATATTGTATTAATGTTACATTTGTTAATTTTATTAATCATATTTTTTAATTTATTTTTTTCACTAAAGTTATTGCTTATGTTATTCAAATCATAAATAATCTTATCAATGACAGGATGATCTTTGTTTTTTAATGTTATTCTATATAATAAATTGATTAACATATTTTTTTTAATATATCTATTGGAGGGATGGCAGTTTCTGCATATACCATGATCTGGCAAACTTCGTGTACGTATACGATCACTAATTTCCAATGCTAATTTCTAAAAAAATCGTTGCCAGATATTTTTTCTGAATTCTGTAATCAACCATAGTGTTCTTGTTGTTTTACCTCTGAGCGGCACTTTTTTGCACACCATGGGCTAAATGGCCAGGTCACAAGGACCCCGAAAGCTCAGAGAAGATTGCGGGAGGGGACCCACTGGAACAGCTATTGGGAGACAGATGGTAGCCTCCGTCAAGGCCATCCAGCGTGTTCTTTAACGTGCACAAGGTATGGCTCTCCCACACACGGGGCTACGGCTTAACGTCCCATCCGACGGACGGCGGCCTTTCCAAGCCCATAGGTGTCCCCTACTGACCGTGGACATGGCGGGAATTTTGCGGAGATAAATCTCAACGCTGACCCAGCTGGGGCTCGAACCTGGGAATTACAGATTACGAGCCTGGCGCGCTACCGACTGAGCCACCCCGCCCCTGCCTTACCCGGGACTCGAACCCAGGTCCCTTAGATAAGCATCCAAGCGCGCTAACCAACGAAATGAAGAATATTATTTGCATTTGTAATAATTTACTCCTAACATAGCTTGTGCCTTATCGCAAAAGATAAACTCTCACAGACGTTACTCTTGAAATCTTCCTCACGTTGCTGACTCACGATGCACGTGTTACGTGATTCTGACGTCTGCAGTCGACATGAAGAATAAAATGCATACAATTACTTTCCTTATCGTCTTGACCTTGGGAGGTGTTTGAAATGCGACGATGGTTATCTGGTAACTAATGTCCCAAGCGTGAGGAATAAGAAAAAGATACTCTGTAAGAAGAAGCGAAAATGAAATACAAAATGAAATACTTTTTATGTGTATACTTTTTTTGAACTGCACTGATAGTTGGCAACACGCAATACCGCACTAACATTGGATGATAAATTCAAAAATGAACGAATAGTTTTAAGCAGCGGAAAGAGAATAATTGTGATTGCTCCATCTCTCACTGATTTAAAAAATGTGATTCTCCTAAGTCCTCATTTTAGTCGCTGTGGCATGAATCTGGAGAGATGCGGGTTCGATTCCCGCCTTGTCGGAGATGATTTTTTGAAAAAATATTTTAACTAATATTTGAAGTTTATCTCTGCAGGTAATCTGTGCATTTATTATGGATCTCCTAAGTCCGTTTTGTATCTAGGGCCGGATTTCGGGAGGGTTCCATGGCCACCCTCTATGAAAACCGGAACGGATATTCCCGAAAAACTTTGGTGACGGGAACGGGGGAGAAAAAAGTGTTACAGTATGACGTATGTATTACCCGTATGTTCAAGAAATTTCTTAAAGAGCACTAAAACATCTAAATGGAAATGAAGTTTCTACAGGAACGGCGTTCCAGTTATGACAATGAGATGATGTTCGTTTGATAAAGTAATTGTTGCGTAATTCGTATCTACCCCGGTCTCCCAGCTATGGTTGAAGTTCATTTGCAAGTTTGCCGCCCCCCAAAAAATACCGCCCGGTGTGGTAGCGCCGGCCCTGTATGCATCACTACTATATTTGTTGCTGCACTCATTAATAGGGCGGGGTGGCTCAGTCGGTAGGGCGCCAGACTCGTAATCTGCAGGTTCAGTCGGTAGCGCGCCAGGCTCGTAATCTGCAGTTCCCAGGTTCGAGTCCCAGCTGGGTCAGCGTTGAGATTTATCTCCGAAAAACTCGCCGCCCTGTCCACTGTCAGTAGGGGACACCGAGAGCATTGGAAAGGTCGCCGTCCGTCGGATGGGACGTTAAGCTGTGGTACCGTGTACGAGAGAGCCATACCCTGTGCACGTTAAAGAACAAGCTATATGGCCTTGACGGGAGGCACATATATCTGTCCCCCAACAGCTGTTCTAGTGAGTCCCCTCCCCCTACCTTCTCTGAGCTTTCGGGGTCCATGTAACCTGACCATTTAGCTCATGGTGTGCAAAAAAGTGCCGCTCAGAGGTAAAACAACCTAACCTTTGATTTTGAGTCAGGTTTGTTAAACCAGTTAAGTGGGTTGGGTTGTTTTGCATCTGAGCGACACTTTTTTTCTACCAGCTGGGTCAGCGTTGAGATTTATCTCCGCAAAATTCCCCGCCCTGCCCACGGTCAGTAGGGGACACTGATGGGCTTAGAAAGGCCGCCGTCCTTCGGATGGGACGTTAAGCCGTGGTTCCCTATGTGGGAGAGCAAATCCCTGTGCACGTTAAAGAACACGCCGGATGGCCTTGACGGGAGGCTACCATTTGTCTCCCAACAGCTATTCCAGTGGTCTCCTCCCTAAACCTTCTCTGAGCCTTCGGGGTCCATGTGACCTGGCCATTTAGCCCATGGTGTGCAAAAAAGTTCCGCTTAGAGGTAAAACAACCCAAACCCGCTTAATTTTATGTGGGAAATCCATCGTTTTGTAGTGGAAAGGCACAAATCATTATTCATTATTCCATTATTAATCCCACTTAAAGAGGGTGGGGTAGCGCTCCAGGCTCGTTATCTGCGGTTCCCAGGTTTGTGTAGGGGCGGGATGGTTCAGACTAAGAGCCTTAGCTCAGATGGTAGAGCGCCAGGCTCGTAATCTGCAGTTCCCAGGTTCGAGTCCAAACTGGACCAGCTTTGAGATTTATCTTCGTAAAGCTCTCCACCTTGCCTTTTGGTCAGTAGGGGACACCGATGGGCTTGGAAAGATCGCCGTCCATCGGATGGGACTTAAAACACCGAGCTCCGTGTGCAGGAGAGCCACCCTCTGTGCACGTTAAAGAACATGCTGGATAGCCTTGACGGGATGCTACCATTGTCTCTTAACAGCTGTTCAGTGGGTTCCCTTTCCTTACAACCTTATCTGAGCTCTCAGGGTTCTTGTGACATGGCCTATTAGCGCATTGTGTGCAAAAAAAAAAGTGTCGCTCAGATGCAAAACAACCCAACCCACTTAACTGGTTTAACAAACCTGACTCAAAATCAAAGGTTGGGTTGTTTTACCTCTGAGCGGCACTTTATTGCACACCATGAGCTAAATGGCCAGGTTACATGGACCCCGAAAGCTCAGAGAAGGTTGGGGAAGGGGACCCACTGGAACAGCTGTTGGGAGACAGATATATGTGCCTCCCGTCAAGGCCATCTAGCTTGTTCTTTAACGTGCACAGGGTATGGCTCTCCCGTACA
The DNA here is from genome assembly GCA_038380435.1 of Ryuthela nishihirai. Taxonomy (NCBI): domain Eukaryota; kingdom Metazoa; phylum Arthropoda; class Arachnida; order Araneae; family Heptathelidae; genus Ryuthela; species Ryuthela nishihirai. Next base: position 24,596,866 of record JAWZYU010000002.1, read on the forward strand.
CGGTACCACAGCTTAACGTCCCATCCGAGGGACGGCGGCCTTTCCAATGCTATCGGTGTCCCCTACTGACCGTTGGCAGGGCGGCGAGTTTTACGGAGATAAATCTCAACGCTGACCCAGCTGGGACTCGAACCTGGGAGCTGCAGATTACGAGCTACCGACTGAAAATCAAAGAATTTTGCAGTTATGCAAACGTTTTCGTGAAGAAACCAACACATATTACGGGAGAAGCTTTAAATTATCTCCATCTCCATCTTTGTATTTAGGGAGAATGCAAATATTACGTTAACACATTCGACGAAAGGTTTCGATATAAGTAAGCCCGAATCTAAAACAAAGGTAGCCGAAAAAAAAAGGGGGGGGGGGCAAAATACTGAATTTTTATTGTAGTGGAACATTTTCCTCTTCGTTTTTTTTAAAAAAAAATAAATACCCCCTCAAACAGCTGTTTGCCACAGAGGTCTGACAGGAGCCTGTCAGTTTATATGCCAGAGTAAAAGATCTGAGAGGATGGCAGGACCTAGGGGTTTCTAAAAAATATTTTGAAAAATGCCTGAAATATGTACAAGTTGAATAATTTTTGGCCTCCATTACCTTTACTGGGCATTCTCAAAGGAGGCCCAAGGTCCAGAAGAAATCGAGGGTGGGGCAAGAAACAGAAACGAGCCAGAAAAATGTAAAGGAGGGGGGTGAGAAAGAGGATGGATTTCCAATGCAGTAGAACATTTTCCCCTCCCTTTTTTGTAGGTCTTTAAAAACATCAGCGTTGAGACTTTTCTCCGCAAAACTCCCCGCCCTGCGCACGGTCAGTAGGGAACACCGATGGGCTTGGAAAGGCCGCCGTTCGTCGGATGGGACGTTAAGCCCTGGACCCGTGTGCGGCAGAGCCATACCCTGTGCACGTTAAAGAACACGCTGGATGGCCTTGACGGAAGGCTACCATCTGTCTCCCAACAGCTGTTCCAGTGGGTTCCCTCCCCCAACCTTCTCTGAGCTTCGGGATCCTTGTGATCTGGTCATTTAGCCCATTGTGTGCAAAAATTGCTGCTCAGAGGTAAAACAACCCAACCCAACTTTAAAAACATTTCTTGAAAAATGCATGAAATATAAATAAATTTAAAATTATTTTTGCCTCCATTACACTTACGAGCATTCTGAAGGGGTGGGGGATGGCCCACTTGCCCCCCCCCCCCACATCCTAGATCCGGCCCTGCTGCATCCAGGACATGTTACGACACGCAAATGACGACCGATGATCAGGTTTCTGCTAGCAGTTCTGTAATCTGTGCTAATCACAGCTTTGGCGCAAACCTAAACTGACAGCCCTTGACGTATAAGTGGTGTTCCAATTTTTTCTAAATAATAAATTACTCTTCAAGCAGCTGCTAACTGCAGAGGTTTGACAGAAGTCTGTCAGTATAATACCGCATCTGCAAATAAATTCGTCATAGAGATCTATGAGGAAGCTGAGATTTTAGCAGAAAGACAACAGAAGAAAAAATCCGTCTTTTCCGGAGCTCGAACGTAGATCCCTTTGATCAGTAGACAAGAAGGCTTAAAATTCGGTCATCGTTATGATCTATATTAAATAATGATAAATTATTTAAATATTTTCTCTCCAGTTGCAATATTTATAGAATAAAAAGAAAAATGGGTTTTTATTTTTTATTCATGAAAGGTTATCGCGAAATATTTCGTAATATGAGGAATTTGAGTGGAAGAGGTGGGGGGGGGGGATAAGCGTTGAGTTGTTTTACCGCAGCTCATTTTTCGCACATAATATGCTATATGGCCAGGTCACAAGAACCCCAAGAGCTCAGTGAAAGTTGGGTTGGGTTGTTTTACCTCTGAGCGGCACTTTTTTGCACACCATGGGTTAAATGACCAGGTCACCAGGACCCCAAAGGTTCAGAGAAGGTTGGGAGAGGGGACCCACTGGAACAGCTGTTGGGAGACAGATGGTAGCCTCCCGTCAAGGCCATCCAGCGTGTTCTTTAACGTGCACAGGGTATGGCTCTCCCGAACCGGGGCCACGACTTAACGTCCCATCCGACGGACGGTGGCCTTTCCAAGCCCATCTGTGTCCCCTACTGACCGTGGGCAGGGCGGGGAGCAGAGAAGGTTGGAGGTAGGGGACTACACACGTGAGAATCTTCTAATATTCTAATAAGAGATAAAAGTTGACGTTATTTTTTCTGCGTCAGAATTTCTCACTATTGAAATAAGGTTGAATTAAAGAAAATAATGGTGATAAGATTGATTACGAAAGAAGAAAGTGACTACTATGGTTATCAGGTGACGGTAGAAGGAGCAATTGCTTTTTGAAACTATTACAGGTTTAGTTTCTTTTGTTCCAAAGTGTCATTCTTTGGCACACAATGGCTTAAATGGCTAGGTTGGGCTGTTTTACTCTGAGCGGCACTTTTTCCACGCTTTGAGCTAATTGCAGGTCACAAGGACCCGAGGATTCAGAGAAGACTGGGGGGAGGGGACCCACTGGACAGCTGTTGGGACACAGGTGGAAGCCTGCCGTCAAGGCCATCCAACGTGTTCTTTAACGTGCACAGGATACGGCTATCTTGCATGCGTAACCATAGCTTTGCGACGCATCCAACGTATGACGCCTTTCTAGTCCCATCTATGGCTTTCTTCTAAGCAAGGGCAAGGTGGGATTATAAATAAAATAAATAAATACCCCCTCAAGCAGCTGCTTGCCACAGAGGTCTGACAGGAGCCTGTCAGTTTATATGCCAGAGTAGAAGGTCTGTGAGGATGGCAGGACCTCAGCAGAAAAACAACACAAACGTCCATGCCTTATCCGGGGCTCGAACCCAGGTCCCTTAGATCAGTATTAGCTGAGATAAATCTTGACAGAGATCCTGACAGAGTTGGGATTAGAACTTAGGAACCAACTGAGCTATCCCCCGCCCCAGAGAGAAAGATGGGGTGGGGATGTACACCTGCCTGTAGTTGTATATAAAATAATAAATACTCTCTCAAGTAGCTGCTTGCCACAGAGATCTGATAGGAGACCGTCAGTTTTTATATGACATAATAGAAGGTCTGAGAGGATGGCGGGACCTCAGCACAAAAACGACATATACATCCATGCCTTTCCCGGGTCTCGAATCCAGCTCCCTTAGATCAGTAGCCAAGCGCGCTAACCCACTTGGCCACCGGTCGGCTAGTATGGGAACATATTGTTATTCTTCGTGGCTGAAATATAAAATCGCTTGGGAAGGCCAAAAAGTAAATGCACTTAGGACAGCAAAAAAAGTAAGAGCTCGGAAAGGATATAACGTGAAATTGCTTGGAACGTTCAAAAAGTACTATTGGGACTGCAAAAAATGTAAATTCATAACCTACCCCTAACCTTCTTCCAATTGGGAGTCGAACTTGCTCCCTATTGGGGAGCAAAATGTGAACGTGTTTGGTGGCAAAAAAAGCTCATTTGGGGATTGCGCAAAAAATTAAAACTAGCTCTGGGCGACCAAAAAAAAAAAGATCAACTAACTGTTGGTAATCAGAAACAAAAAAGAGGCAAACTACTTCTGGTCAACGAAAAACATAATAGAAACTACCTCTGGGCGACCAAAGGAAAAAAAAAAGTAAAATACGTCTGGGTGAGCAATAAATAAAATTAACTACCTTTGGACGACCAAAAGGAAAAAAAAGTTAAATACTTCTGGGCTAAAAGAAATAACTCACTCGACTCGAAAAAGCCAAAAGTCAAAGATATAGACAGATTTTGTTGTGGTTAAGACGCAAACTTACTCTAAAAAATAATAAATCCCCCCTCAAGCAGCTGCTTGCCACAAAGGTCTGACAGGAGCCTGTCAGTTTATATGCCACAGTAGAAGGTCTGTGAGGATGGTAGGACCTCAGCAGAAAAACGACACACACATCCATGCCTTACCCGGGGCTCGAACCCAGGTATGAACCAAAAAAGTAAGTTCACTCAGAGAAGACAAAATGTAAACTAATTTTAGGGTGGTTGAAATGCAAACTTATTTTGCGAAATTCTCTTGTTTGTGGGTCATAATACTTTAAACTTGTTCAGAGCAGCACGATCCCCTCAATTTCCACGAAGTGGTTGCCTGAGGAGAGATTCCATTTCGAAACAGCATCCAAATTGTTTACTCTCAGGCGAACTATCACGAACGCCATGAGGCCGAACGCATACATCAAAACGCATTTAATCAGTTTCGATTACAGACTACTTGTTCGCTACTTTGCACATTATTACCACATATGAGGTGAGGGTGGCAGGTAATCACGCTCTCGCCAGCGATCCTAGGGATCGGACTCTCTTTTCTCATCAGTAACACGAACTTTGAGAAGGATGAGACGACCTTGCTTCACGTTCGACGTTTCCGACATCATGGAAAGATGAAATAATTGAGATCAGAGGACGATAACTGCTGCAACGTGATAATTACATCAGGTGCCATTCACGTCTTCACGATTTTCGTCTTCTGGAGTCCGCATGTTTTTACCGAAAGCATCTGTTAGAGAATACAATGCGTGAGGTCGGCATTTCTGTTGGAAACATGTTACGTGAAAATGCGTAACATATTCTTGAGTTGTTGATTAGGTTGCTTTACCTCTGAGCGGCACCTTATTTTGCATACAATGGGCTATATGGCCAGGTCACAAGGACTCCGAAGACTCAGAGAAGTTTAGGGGAGGGGACCCACTGGAATAACTGTTGGAGACAGATGGTAGCCTCCCGTCATCCAACGTGTTTTTTAACTTGAACATGGTATGTCTCTCTTTCGCACATGAGGCCACGGTTTAACTTTCCATCCGACGGGCGGCGGACTTTCAAAACCAAGCGATGTGATAAATCTGAAGAGATAAATCTCAACGCTGGCTCAGCTAGGACTTGAACCTGGGAGCTACAGATTACGAGCCTGGCGTATACCGACTGAGCCACCCTGCCCATATATTCTCGAGTTCTTGGTTCGGTTGTTTTACCTCTGAACAGCATTTTTTTTCCACGCAACGGGCTAAAAGAACTCACTGGAAGACAAAGAAGATAAATTGAAGACTCCCCATCAAGTCCACAAGGAATGGTCTTTAACATGCACAGGGTGTGGCTCTCTTGAACAAAGAAAGCTTCATGGCTTTACATCCCATCCGACGGACGACGGCCTTTCCAAGACCATCAGTGTCCTCATTCTCATCGAGGTCAGGATGAGGGTTTAGCGAGGATAAGACTTGAACTTCGGAACTACAGATTACGAGCCTGGCGTGCTACCGACTGATATAATAATCTCTTCCTCCCTCGAGTTTTTAAAAATATTCTGAAGAATCATTCCCTAGTTAAATCAAAGATTGGACATTGAAGAAAAATCATTAAATGAAACTGTTGGATGTTTTAAAATTGGGAGTGCTGGCTTCTTGTTGGATAACAAGCGATGCACTTTGCTAGTAATATAATTTTCTGCAGCAGTACAAGATGCTATGCAGCGAAGCATCCCAACAGAGATTTTGTGTTGGGTTATTTTGCCACTGAGTCGTACTTTTGGCACACAATGGGCTAAAGATTCGGTCACGAGATGCCCCCTAAAGCTCAGAGTTTAGGAGGGGAATAAGACTTGCTGGACACACGTTGAGAAAGAGATGGAAGCTTTCCATCAGAGCCATCCAGCATGTTCTTTAACGCAAGTTGTGTTGTTTTGCCTCTGAGCGGCACTTTTTTTCCACACCATAGGCTAAACGGCCAGGTCACAAGGACCCCGAACACCCAGAGAATGTTGGGGGAGGGGATCCACTGAAACAGCTGTTGGGGGACAGATGGTAGCCTCCCGTCAAGACCATCCAGCGTGCTCTTTAACGTGCATAGGGTATGGCTCTCCCGCACACGGGGCCATGGCTTAACATTCCATCCGACGGACGGCGGCCTTTCCAAGCCCATCGGTGTTCCCTACTGACCGTGGGCAGGGCCGGGAGTTTTGCGGAGTCAACGCTGACCCAGCTGGGACTCGAACCTGGGAACTACAGATTACAAGCCAGGAACGCTACCGACTGAGCCACCCCCGCCCCTTTAACGCAAGAGTTTTCAAACTTTCTGAAACCTTACATTTCTTTTCATGGAACACTTATCTATTATTTTTCCCTGGGACATTCCTAAATGTAACAAATTTATACCGCTTGATCGATTCACTTTATTTGTTGCGCTTTTGTTGCTTCCGTGCAAAAAGTATTTTTTTTTTCACAACCTCTGTATTTTTTTGTATATCTCTACCTTTAAAGCGTTCGTTTGTTGAAGAAATTATCAAGCTTTGACGCAAAATTTAATAAAATCATGCTCTTGAGACGGAGATTGGCTTTGTTGGTAGCGCGCTAGGATCGTGATGTTTGAGACCCAATTGTGCCAGCATTCAGATTTTATCCGCCATCCTCCACTCTGTGTTCAGTACTGACCTTGGAAAGGCCGCCGCCCGTCGAATGAAATTTTAAACCGTGACCCCGAATGCAAGTGAGTTATTATTATGATTTATTCTTTAACCCTATGCACGTTACATTCGAGTTCCACCTTTGTCAGCGTTGAGATTTATTTCTGCAAAACTTCTCACCCTGCCCTCGGTCAGTAGGGTACACAATGGGCTTGGAAAGGACTCAGTCCGCCGGATATGACGTTAAGCCGTGCGCCGTGTGAAGGAGAGCCATACCCTGTTTATTGGATAACCTAGACGGGAGGCTACCATCTGTCTCCTAACAGCTGTTCAGGACCCCAACCATCTTTGATCCCTCGAGGTCCTTATGATCTGGCCATTTAGCCATTGTGTGCAGAAAAATGCCGCTCAGAGGTAAAACAACCCAACACTTTGCATGTTAAAGAATATGCTGGATAGCCTTGACGGAGCTTTCATCTGTCTCCTAATAACTGTCCAGTGGATCCCCAATCTTATCTGGACTTTCGGGGCCTTTGTGGGTTGGGTTGTTTTACCTCTGAGCGGCGCTTTTTTGCACACCATGGGCTAAATGGCCAGGTCACATGGACCCCGAAGGCTCAGAGAAGGTTGGGGGAGGGGACCCACTGGAACAGCTGTTGGGAGACAGATGGTAGCCTCCCGTCAAGGCCATCCAGCGTGTTCTTTAACGTGCACAGGGTATGGCTCTCCCGCACACGGGACCACGATTTAACGTCCCACCGACGGGCGGCGGCCTTTCCAAGCCCATCGGTGTCCCCTACTGACCGTGGGCAGGGCGGGGAATTCGGGGCCTTTGTGACTTGTCCATTTAGACCTCTGCGTGCACAAAAAGGGCGTCTCCGGATTAAAACAACCAAGTCATGCTGTAAGTGCAGCTTGTATTCCTTATTTGGAATTGCAAAACTACTTGAAGCTCTGAAATCTGAAGAGCATCGTAAGAACTTTGATCAGCGTTAATCTAAGACAGAATGAGCAGGCAAAAGAGGAACATCTGCACTTGATACACGTATCAGAATATTACAAACGCGATATTCTGCTAATAAGATATGTAAGTTGAGGTTATCTTTCTGGGTCAGAATTTCTCACTAATAAAATAACGATAAGGCTAAATAAAAGCTACAAATGGCGATAAGATTGATCATGAAAGAAGAAAGTCACTGTTAAGGTTATCGGGGGTCGGTAGAAGGAGCAATTACTTTTGCATCTAGGCTGGGTTTATTATATTTCAAAGCGGTATTTTTGGCACACAATGGGCTAAATGGTTAGATCACAAGACTCATCATTAGGTAGAAAGTTGGGTTGTTTTATCTCTGAGCGGCATCTTTTCTCACACAATGGGCTAAATGGCCAGGTCACAAGGACCCTAAATGCTCAGAGAAAGTGGACACTGGACATTGGTTGGGGTCTAGTCGCTCAGTCGGTGGTAGCGCGCCAGTCTCGTAATCTGTAGTTCCCAGGTTCGAGTCCCAGCTGGACTGGCTTTGAGATTTATCTCCGCGAAACTCCCGCCCTACATATGGTCAGTAGGGGATACCGATAGGCTTGGGTTGGGTTGTTTTACCTCTGAGCGGCACTTTTTTGCACACCATGGGCTAAATGGCAAGGTCACATAGACCCCGAAGGCTCAGAGAAGGATTGGATTGTTTTACCTCTGAGCGGCACTTTTTTGCACACCATGGGCTAAATGGCCAGGTCACAAGGACCCTGAAGGCTCAGAGAAGGTTGGGGGAGGGGACCCACTGGAACAGCTGTTGGGAGACAGATGGTAGCCTCCCGTCAAGGCCATCCAGTGTGTTCTTTAACGTGCACAGGGTATGGCTCTCCCGCACACGGGGCCACGGCTTAACGTCCCATCCGACGGACGGCGGCCTTTTCACGCCCATCGGTGTCCCCTACTGACCGTGGGCAGGGCGGGGAAATTTTGCTGAGATAAATCTCAACGCTGACCCAGCTGGGACTCGAACCTGGGAACTACAGATTACGAGCCTGGCGCGCTACCAACTGAGCCACCCCGCCCCACCCAGAGAAGGTTGGGGGAGGGGACCCACTGGAACAGCTGTTGGGAGACAGATGGTAGACTCCTGTCAAGGCCATCCAGCGTGTTCTTTAACGTGCAGAGGGTATGGCTCTCCCGCACACGGGTCACGGCTTAACGTCCCATCAGACGGACGGCGGCCTTTCCGAGCCCATTGGTGTCCCTTACTGACTGTGGGCAGGGTGGGGAATTTTGCGGAGATAAATCTCAACGCTGACCCAGCTGGGACTCGAACCTGGGAACTACAGATTACGAGCCTGGCACGCTACCGACTGAGCCACCTACGCCCACCGATATTCTTGGAAAGGTGCCATCCATCAGATGGGATGTTAAGCTGTGGCCTCGTGTGAGGGAAAGCCACACCCCTATGCACGTTAATGAACACACTGGATAACCTTGACGGGTGACTACCATCTGCCTCCTAACAGCAGTGCAATGGGTCCCCTTTCTGCAACTTTCTCTGAGCCCTCGGGATCCTTGTGACCTGGCCATTTAGCTCATTGTGTGCAAAAACGTGTCGCTCAGAAGTAAAGCAACGAAACCTGGACAGCTGTTAGGAGACTGATGGTAGTGTTTCGTCAATACCATCCAGCGTGTTCTTTAACCTACACAGGTATGCCTCTTCTGCAGACGGAGTTTTGTCTTAACGTCCGACGGACGACACTCTTTCCAACCCATCGGTGTCCCCTTTCTGACTGAGGGTAGGGTGGGGATTTAAAAATAAAAATAAAATAAACACCCCCTCAAGCAGCTGCTTGCCACAAAGGTCTGACAAGAGCCTGTCAGTTTATATGCCATAGTAAAAGGTCTGAGAGGATGGCAGGCCCTCAGCAGAAAAACGACACAAACAGCCATACATTACCGGGGCTCGAACCCAGGTCCCTTAGATCAGTAGCCAAGCACGCTAACCATTCGACCATGGGACAGCTGTGGGAATTTAGCGGAGATAAATCTCAACGGGAACTGTTCAACAGAACCTGGGAACTGCAAATTATGAGCCTGAAGCGCTACTAGACAACTGCTAGGAAACGGATGGAAGAAATTTTTTAAGGCTTTTGGGTTGTTGGGTTGTTTTAGCTCTGAGCGGCACTTTTTTGCACACCATGGGCTAAACGGCCAGGTCACATGGACCCCGAAGGCTCAGAGAAGGTTGGGGGAGGGGACCCACTGGAACAGCTGTTGGGAGACAGATGGTAGCCTCCCGTCAAGGCCATCCAGCGTGTTCTTTAACGTGCACAGGGTATGGCTCTCCCGCACACGGGGTCACGGCTTAACGTCCCATCAGACGGACGGCGGCCTTTCCAAGCCCATCGGTGTCCCCTACTGACCGTGGGCAGGGCGGGGAATTGCGGAGATAAATCTCAATGCTGACCCAGCTGGGACTCGAACCTGGGAACTACAGATTACGAGTCTGGCGCGCTACCGACTGAGCCACCTATGCCCCATTCTTTTTTAAGGCAGCGGCGGTCCCAGGAACCATATTTGGGTGAGGGGCGAACTGAGCAACTCTCAAAACAGTATTCTCCGTAGCCAGCAGCCATGGGCTACGGAGGTTCAGCCAGACCATGCAATTTAGTTCTCCAAGCAAGTCTGTCCTGAGCTACATGTGCTGCATCTGGCCACTGCACACCAATTCTAACAAGGTCCTGTTTGACATTGTCTGCCCACCGCATCGTAGGTCTCCCCTTCTTTCTGGGGCCTTATTCATACGGGCAACATGGCCAAACCAACGGAGTCTTTCTCTGCACAATATGCTGCTTAAAGGAGGTTGCCAACTCCTTTGCCTAACCTCATCATTAGTTACAAAGTTGAACCACCTAATGCCCAAGATACTGCGCAAGCATCTAGAATCAAAGGCATCTAGTTTCCTGTTACCTTGTTTACAAAGCGTCCAAGTTTCACTACCCTAAGTAACCTTAGAAAGAACCAAACTATTACACAGTCTAATTCGCACAGGTCTTATTCACAGACCTTCCCACACACAAAAAAAGAAAAGAAAAGTAAAATAATATCTCAAACCCCTGGATATCCAACATTACTCTAATGGAATGCTTCATTGCACATCGTATTGCCTTGCTACTTGAAAAAGGGATATACATTGAACCATCGATTTAACGGATAAATAGGGTTAAAGGGTGTACGTTAATCCCGAAAGTCCTTTAAAGGCCGATTGTTTATAGCAGGGGGTTCTCAACGTGGGGTACGCGGTAAAAATTTTTCGGGTACGCCGTGAGAGCTCAAAGGTCGCGAGATCTAGTAACAAAGTAGCTAAGTTGGCATTATTATACTATAACTATAGTTTTATATATTTATATAAGGGATATGCCAGTTACATACACATTTCCAGGGGGTACGTGAAGCGTAAAAGATTGAGAACCACTGGTTTATAGTATGACGAAACACAGAGTACATGACCTTATAATAACCATTGCAGTACATTAGGCCAAGTGGTTAGCATGCTTGGCTACTGATCTAAGGGACCTGGGTTCGAGCCCAGGTCCCTTACTTTAATCTGAGTCTGAGGAGCGTTGGGTTGGGTTACCTCTGAGCGGCACTTTTTTGCACACCACGGGCTAAATGGCCAGGTCACATGGACCCCGAAGGCTCAGAGAAGGTTGGGGGAGGAGACCCACTGGAATAGCTGTTGGGAGACAGATGGTAGCCTCCCGTCAAGGCCATCCAGCGTGTTCTTTAACGTGCACAGGGTATGGTTCTCCCGCACACGGAACCACGGCTTAACGTCCCATCCGACGGACGGCGGCCTTTCCAAGCCCATCTGACCGTGGGCAGATGACTGACCTACTGACCCTGGCAGCCCTACTGACCATGGGCAGGGCGGGGAATTTTGCGGACATAAATCTCAACGCTGACCCAGCTGGGACTCGAACCTGGGAAGTGCAGATTACGAGCCTGGCGTGCTACCGACTGAGCCACGCCCGCCCCTAGTCTGAGGTGGTATCTTGCTCCCGTGACCTCTTGCTATTCGAGAATTCTGGTAAGGGAGACCTGGGAACAGCATCAACAGGTTTGAACAAATTTAAGAACGAATTGTGACTTTTATTGAACAAATGGAGATCAAAATAGTCTGGTGTAGGGCGGATGGATACTGTCAGTTAAAATTATGGTTCCTAGAGTTAAAATAATATTTCCATATGGAATATAATTTTCCATCTCGAAAACTTTGTCATCTAGATTTGTTATCTGTGTAGACATTCAACCTTTACCCTCGTTTTCAAAAAGAATGACAAAACGTTTTTATTTTGTCGTTTGTCTATCCGAACCCCGACACTAAGAAATTATACCAATATTTAGTGTCGGAATATGGAGCTAAAATAAAATTATAGAAAGACAACTATTTTGGATTCCCAAGCAGGTAGACAAGACTGAGATTTCGTACAAGACGATCGGATTTTCAGGGGGGTGGGGGACCCTGGGTACCCTGTTCTGGCGCATATGGGAATATCGTTTTCAAAGAGAATGAAGTTTTTCTATAGTAGAGTATTACAAGGTGATATCTTGTAAACATGTGACTCATGAAGAATTACATCAAAATAATGATCCTAGAGGGAAGGGAATTGCTCAGTCGATAGCACGCCAGGCTCATAATCTTCAGTTCTCAGGTCGAGTCCCAGCTGGGTCAGCGTTGAGATTTATCTCGGCAAAACTCCCTGCACTGCCCATGGTCAGTAGGGGACATCGATTGGCTTGGAAAAGCCGCCGTCCGTCGTATGGGACGTTAAGCCGAGCATCCGTGTATGGGAGAGACATACCCTGTGCACGTTAAAGAACACGCTGGATGGCCTTGACGGGAGGCTGCCATCTGTCTCCCAACAGCTGTTCCAATGGTCCACTCCCCCAACTTTCTCTGAGCCTTCAAGCTCAGAGAAGTATTGTAACCTGGCCATTTAGCCCTTTGTATGCAAAAAGTGCCGCTCAAAAAACACTGAGTTTCGCTATTTTTTCGCTTCCTTATTTTTTCACTCCTTAAAAATGTTATGGAAAATAATATAGGGAAAGTATATTATTAATACTTTTACAGCATGAAATGTATTTGTCTTATATTCCTCAAATTTGAAAAGTGGCTTTTCTCACACCACTCTTACAAAAAATGCAGATTGTTGCTATCAGAGGAATATCTTTTGACACTCTACAACCGAAATTTCAAATTTTTGTCACAAACAGGGCACTTGCAATTTCAGTTAGAAGTTTGGCCTTTTCCACATTTAGTGACCTCGAACGATGTAAAAAAATGTCTTAAAAGTACCTAAGGATTTGAAAAATGCGAATGATATTTCATTAGTGCCTATCCAGCTAGAAAAAACGAGTTTTTCAATTGTCTCTTAAAACTAAAAGTTGATTTTCCTCCCACTTTGTGGGTAAGAGGCCAACTCATTACTGCCAATGCAAACCTCAGGACCTTCACATCCCACCGCCAAAATGTCGAATTTCTCACATAAATAGATTGTTTCAACTTTTTTCCACCGTTAGGGGAAGCAATTATAGTTTTTGGGAAATTCGAAAAATACGAATTGTATTATTTCGTGAATACTTATTAGGAATTTTTTTTCCAAAAGGAATTTTTAATGCATCTCTGAAAAGAAGCAATTATTTTTTAAAACCAAAAAGTTGCTGTGATCCCTGGGTGTAAGGGGTCAACTCATTATTGCCAATGCAAACTTCACGATCTTAGCATTCCACCACCATAATTTTGAATTTCTATCATAAATATATTGTTTGTAATATTCGTTCAAAATTTTGCGATTTTCAACTTTTTCCCTCGTTGTTAGAAGGCGCAATTATAACTTTTGGGAGATTAGGAAAGTGCTAATGGTAATATTTCATCAATACCTACCCAACGTAAAAAAGAATAGATGCCTACAGACAGATAGACAGACGACAAAACGAAAACGTTATCACGTTCTTTTTGAAAAGGATATAAAAAGTTGAATGTCTACAAACAGACAACAAATGCAGATGATAAAGTGAAAATAATAGCTCGTTTATTGTTTTAGGAGACAGATCGAGGCTCCATTCAGCGTATCCTTTAACCTGCACAGGTTATGACTCTCTCGGATGTACGGCTTAGTGTTCCATCGACGGACTATGACCTTTATAAGCCTGCAATGTCCTCTTTCGCAGTAGGGCAGAGCAAAGGTTAGAACAGAAAATCTTCAATGCAGGTAAAATGTGTGCTCAAACCTGACGAGATAGCCAACGACCGCCCATTAGCTAACAGCACAGATGGACGGCTTCCATATATGCGCATTATAGCACAAAAGTGATGCTAGCGCTCCTGCCGAGCAATGATTTAACCAAGTTTGTTCCAAACGGTGCCTGATATACATACCTGCCGATTTCAACAAAAGTCTGTGTAACAGATTGCAGCATTCGGAATGTTTCCTATTTATTCTTCCAGGGAGATTTGTCCTATATTTTGGCGCTAGTGTATGGTTTTTCTAAAACGTGTGCTAAAAATACCATACACTAGAGCCATAATTGCCCCTGGTGGAATGAACAGGAAATAATCTGTTGCTTCCACTTTTTTTAGAAACTATAGCAGGAATGTATATTAACTATACACAAGTTTCAAATAATAATATATAACTTTGCTTTTAAAATTTTACAGGTAGGTTTTTTTAATCCAGCAGGAAATTTTAAATTATTCTATAATGTTCTTATGTAATCTTAACAAATAAGCGCCGGGGTGGCTCAGTCGGTAGTGTGCCAGGCTTGTAATCTGCAGCTCCCAGGTTTGAGATTTATCTCCGTTAAAACTCTCTGTTTTGCTTTCGGTCAGTAAGAAACACTGATGGACTTGGAACGTCCATCGGAAGGACGTTAAGCCATGGCCCCATGGACAGAGACATATCCTGTGTACGTTAAAAAACACACTGGGTGACCTTGACGGGACGCTGCCATCTGTCACCTAACAGCCCATTAGGTCCACTCCTACCAACCTTCTGTGAGCCCTCGTGTCTTGGCTATTTAGCCCATTGCGTGCAAAAAAGGGTGCAGCTCAGAGGTAAACAAACCAACTCAATAAATGAATTTTCCATTTTCATATTTTTTTGCAAAAAACAATAAAAAAGCAAATAATAGTCAGACACAAAATTGCAAAACAAGATGTCCACACACTTCGAAAGTTAGCGGGAAAATGAAAATTACGGTGGGCTGCCAAAGGTGGCGCTGCGGATAATGGTATTGAGTCGTGCGTCTGTGAATTATTCACGGGACAATAAACGGACGCACGACTCAATACCATTGCCCACAGCGCCACCTTTAGCAGCCGACCGTAATTTTCATTTTCCCACGTTCCAACTAGTTGTTCTGTGAGAAAGAGAGAGTTCATTTCGTCAATAAGCCAAACTAATGGATAGAAAACTCTTAAAATGCCAATACCTTCGTTCCAGATAACGAAAAGGATCGTGCTACTTCAATTTACCTCATTGATATTCTTTGAACGTTTACTAAAGCTGTCCCAATATCTCCTAGACAATTTTATTCTTCCTTTCCTCATTTATCGTGTCTCGTCAATCACATAGCGCGTCATCAAGACTGAATTTTATTAGTTAATCCCGTCTGGCAGCAAGTGAATAGATCGGTTACAAGGCTTTGATGGCATCTTTACAAATCGGCAATTAACTACGGAATAAATGTCACACTTATACATTGCAGTAACGATGGTGTATGTATAAATAGGCATAAAGGTTTCGTGTAACGAGATAATACCTCTGCTACGTGGGACGTGCTAAAGATTTATTTAAGTCTTTTCTCAAATACTATTCTATTTTAGTTAGAGAGCGAATAGATGAATAATGAGAGGGATTGTACTGATCATGCCGAATTTAAATTTTTTGGAGTGAAAGGTTTGTTGTAATACTTTTGTATGGTGATATCAGAAAATAGCATATGGTTGGTTAATCGTCATTTTTATTATAGGCAGTAATGGGATTTAGGACAGCATTACATAAGTGTCGATGTGCAAAATAATTCCTACCTGCAACGGTTTCTCATCAAACTGGGGCGGGGGTTGGCTCAGTCTGTTGTGTGCCATGCTCGTAATCTGTAGTTCCCAGGTTCGAGCCCACCTGGGCAAGCGTTGAGATTTATCTCAGCTAACTCCCCCCATCAGTCAGAAAGGGGGCATTGAAGGGCTTGGAAAGGCTGCCCTCCCTCGGTTGGGATATAAAACAATGGTTCTGTGTGTGGGAGAGCTATACCCTGTGCACGTTAAAGAACACGTTGGATGGCCTTGACGGGAAGTTACCATCTGTCTCCCAACAGCTGTCCAGGGGTTTCCTTTCCCCAACCTTCTTGGATACCTTAGGGTCCTTATGACCTGGCCATTTAGCCCATTGTGTGCAAATCACGGCACACTTAGATGTAAAACAACTCACCAAACTGGCATTTTCTCTATCCAAATAAACCATCGAAAAAAAAATATATTTATAAATAGACCTTCTACTTTGGGTATAAACTGACAGGCTCCTGCCAGACCTCTGTGGCAAGCATCTGCTTGAGGGTATATTTATTTATTTATATATTAAATTGCAACTAGAGGCATAATATATCGCCTTTGGCGACTACGTGCTGCTCATTTTTAAAGGAAACGAAGTTTTTATTTTCCAACTTTTGCATTCTCTAACCAAATTATTCCAACTAACGTATTCTATCGCTTAAAACGGAAAAAGTTATTTTTTCCCATTCACTTCCTAAGGTTATGGTTCAGATCGTTGCTGTTAGTGTAAATCTCTTAACCATCACAGTCCACTAACAAAATTTCAATTTTCTATCATAAATATAACGTTTGTCATATATACAGGGTGGTTATAATTAAACAGACAGTACTCAGAGCGATGTAGAGAAAGATCTACTCGAAGGATCGCAGCGAAAAGTGGTGGATACCTTAATAAGAACATGGAGTATAGAATTTGCAAATAAAAAAGATTAGTTAGTGTTAGTGCCACCAGGTGGTGTGGGTACGCTAAAATAAAGAAAATATCTAGTTGAACAAATATAACCATTACTTTACAAATCAAGATTCTCACTATGTGAACGATTCGTATGCAAAATATGCAGGAAATGCAATACTGCATAGTACACAGTTGCTTGAAACATGTCTCGGAGAATGGCTGCAACATGCTGTGTTATTCTTGCCTTCAGTTCAGCAAGCGTTTCAACATTGCCTTGTTAAACTCGGCTTTTCAAACCCCATAACCATAATTCGCTTTGGTTTTGGTTGGGGAACGTGGTGGCCAAGCATTGAAAAACGCTCGAGAAATTATTCTATCCTCACCAAATGTGGTACGCAACAATTGCGTTGCCGTACATGCAATATCATGCAAAATGGGATGGTGTCCCATCCTGCATGAAAATTATGTAGTCTAAGCAATTTCTTTCTTGCAAAGTCGAAATAATCTTGCGGCGGAAAACTGTGTAACGTGGGCCAATCACCGTTCGAAGCACGGGGCCTTGAGGCGTGTCTCAACGAAAAATGGTCTGATTTTAAAGTTTGCGGTAAACCCGCACCATATAGTTACTTAGTCGGAGTGTAGGGGCACATCATGCGGATGTATAGATCTTCATATTCGGCAGTTGTGCCTAATCACTGCTCCATATAGGTAAAAATGCGCCTCATCGGTCCATAAGACTTTCGAAGTGCCACATGTCGTCGAGCTGCATCCTCGCCAGAAATCGCCAAGCGAGTCGGTGCGCTGTTCAAGGTCACATGGTTGCAGCTGCTGCACCCTATGAATTATATAAAGATACCATTTCAGGAAGGACCGTATAATTTTACGGACAGTTGACCATTGAAGTTGCAATTGCTGGGATACCTATTTCGCACTAACTACGGGTAGCTCCGATTGCAACTGAATTTCTGCAAGAGAAGTGTGACGTCTTCCACATTGCTTTCTGCAACAGGCCGCTGGCCTCTACCCAGTTTTTTCTCTACTCGCCTGTTTCTTCGAATTTCTGTATCATATTCTTCAGTCCATTTAGCGACAAAGATTCTTTCCTTATACTGTATCTTTCAGACGACGATATTCGCGTAATGCAGCGGCGGCATTACTGCCGTTTTGGTAAAAGAGTTTCACTAGCAAAGCTCTATCCTTCTTGCAGATACCCATGGTTCCTTATAGCGATTACAGGGAAGACATCACACTCTTCTTCTTATACATTTTTCTTCTACTCTGGACCTCTTTGTAAAGTGGGCCTCGGCCCTCTTATCATCAGGTCCATAAGCTTAATTGGCTGTGGGTGCAGATATCCAACAGAAAAGTGGTCTGGCACAGTGAAAGGCCAGCAACAGTACATTTTGGCAGAGGGCAATTGGCCGCAGGCCACCCAGTGGTTGAATGGTAGATGCAGGAAGATGCGACTCTCACGTGTGATTGGCTGCAATGTCACGAGAAATTAGCATGTTCTACCACATTTTTAGCGTACCCACGCCACCTGGTGGCATTAACACTATTTTTTTTATTCGCAAATTCTCTACTCCATGTTCTTATTAAGGTATCCACCACTTTTCGCTGTAATCCGTCGAGTAGATTCTTCTCTACATCGCTCTGAGTACTGTCAGTTTAATTATAACCACCCTGTATATTAAAAATTTTATTTCTAAAATTTTCAATCGTTAGATGGAGCTATTAAAATTATCTAGCATTTCGAAAATGCGAATCCTAATATCATCAGTAAGTATATTCGAAAAGATTTTTCATTTCGTTTTAAAGAGAAGTTGAATGTCTATAGCAGTGGTTCTGAACCTTTTATGTTTCACGTACCCTTGTATAGATAGATAAAACTATAGTTATATTATAGCAATGGGAATAAAATAAAACACTGACTTTGCTATTAGATCTAGTGACTTTTGAACCCTAATGGCGTACCCCACGTTGAGAACCCCCTAGTCTATAGCATAATTGGGTTGTTTTATCTCTGAGCGGCACTTTTTTGCACACCATGGGCTAAATGGCCAGGTCACAAGGACTCCGAAGGCTCAGAGAAGGTGTTCCTTAACGTGCACAGGGTATGGCTCTCCCACACACGAAGCCACGGATTAACGCTCCATCCGAGGGACTGCGGCCTTTCCAAGCCCATCGGTGTACTCTACTGACAGAGAGCAGGGCGGGGAGTTCTGCATAGATAAATCTTAACGCTGACCCAGCTGGGACATGAACCTGGGAACTACGGATTACGAGCCTGGCGCGCTACCTACTGAGCCACCCCCACCCCCTATAGCATAGTTTCTCAGAGTGTGGTTCGCAGCCAGGTACCGTCCTTGGAAAACATTGCATAATCTTATTGGCAACAGTCATGAACGCAGCAACATAGGATTTCTTCTATCTATCTATAAAAAAAGTAAAAAATAATTACCCCCTCAAGCAGCTGCTTGCCACAGAGATCTATAAATATAAAATACAGAGTTTGTGTATCTATTCGACATCACCTAGAATAGGGATCAGGAACCTTTTTTTGGTTGAAGAGCCAGAACCTGTGTGTCAGACCTCTGTGGCAAAGAGTTACTTTAGGGAATATTTATTTATTTTATAAACCAATATTTTAACTTTTTTTTTAAAATCTTCATTAATCATAATATTGATTATAGAAAAAAAAATTTGTTAGAGAGCATCCCCCCTCGCGAGAATGCTAGTTAGTAAGGACAATGAAGGCCAAAAGTTATTAAACTTGTGCATTATTTCAAACATTCTTCATGATTTTTCTTTAAAAACCTCTAAAACAAAGGGAGGGGGGGGGGATAATAATGTTACACTGCATTGGAAATTCAATCTCTTGCCCCCCCCCCCCCTCCCCTCTCTATTTTTTTCCAGATTCGTGTCCACCATGGTAGATTTGAAGTGTGAAAAATACTATGAATAGATCTAGAGCCGGAAGAATTTTTTTCAAGAATTTTTTTTAAAAACCTTAAAACGGAAGGAGAAATGTTAAAATGCATTGGAAATCAAGTCCCCCTTTACATTTCTTTCGGCTCCATTGTGTTTACTGCCCCCCCCCCCCCCCCCCCCCCCCTAGATTTTTTTTCTAGATCCGGACCTGAGTAGAACAAATGAATGGAAACTGAGATTTAGATAACGAACATCGTTTCAAAGTTTAAATTAAAGGAAGTCTAATATGTTGCAGAAGTTAGTGCCCTTATCTCCCGTATCGATTCACACCCAACGAGTGCCCCATTTATCAGTCAAGGTTGACGACATCTGTCCTTGGATTAGGACCAATGGTCTGACAAGGTTAATCATTGTACAGCTTGAGCGAAAGATTGCTTCGTTCATTACCCAGTCAAAGTATTATTATTATACGGGATGAATAATTTTAGATTAAGATCGTTCAAATAGTGCAGAAAAAGAGTTCATTTTCAATTAGAGTTCCCCGTGGAGGTTTCTCAGTAAATACTTTGCCACTGGTTTTTGAAAAAGGAAAATTTTAATTTCAAAGCTTTGAACGAATATTTTTCAAGGGATAACTTTTGGACTTTGGTATTAATTGATAAATTGATAAAATCAATACGTTTCGCACCACAGATTGTTATAATGGTTTTACATTCATGAAAAAAAAAATTGCACAGTTACAACTTTAATTTCTTTACGTAATCTACTAGTAATTCTTTGGAGTGGGATATTGTAAATACAAAGCATGTAATCGTGAAACCAACCTCGGCTAACAGTCATAATGCAAATTTCTTTGTCATCTATTAATGATACATTTTCTTGCAACTAAGAAATTGTTTCAGTATATAGTTTACTGCATATTAGAAGTAAACAGTTAAAAATAAAAAAAAATCCACTGAAACGATTACAACTTCACGATTATCTTCAGATTACTGTATACCACCTTAGCCTAGGCTGCAGGGGCGTAGCTATGGTGGGGAGGCCCCCCCAAAGTAATTAGGAGTTGGCGAAATTCGAAACGACTTTATAAAATCTAGGTGAGTTGTGAAAAATTAGAATCTTTTTTTTAAATTAAGGAGAGTTAGCAAAATCTAGGATAGTTGTCAAAATCGAGGCAAGTTGACAAATCCAGGGCAGTTGGCAAAAATCGAGACGACAAAATTTAGAGCAGTTGGCAAAATTTGAAGCCACTTAGTACATAAAATACAGGTAAGTTGGCAGAATCTTGCAAAATTCGGAATGACTTGACAAAATCTTGGAAAGTTGATAAAATTCGGAGTAACTCGGCAAAATTCAGGTGAGGTGTAAAAATGGGGATTTTTTTCTGTAAAATTACGGCGAGTTGGTAAAAATCGGAGTGACTTTGTAAAAATCAGGTGAGAGGTGAAAATTGGGGGTTTTTTTCCTGTAAAATTACGACGAGTTGGCAAAATTCGGAGTGACTTGGCAAAATATTGGGGAGTTGGGAAAATTCAGATGTAAAAATTGGTTTTTGTTTTCTATAAAACTATGGCGAGTTGGCATATCTTAGGGAGTTGACAAAATTCGGAGTGACTTTAAAAATATCAGATGGGAGGTAAAGATTGGGATTTCTCTCTGTAAAATTATGGCGATTTGGCAAAATCGACAGCATTGTCCGGTGGCCCACGTGTTTGACATGCCTGTAGTATATGATCGATAAAAGAATTGCAGGAACATCTGAGTAGAGTTAAATAATACACTCTGAAAATTAAATACTACACTCTAGAATAATACACTTCTGAAATACTTCACAGAATGAAAATTATTTCATCCTCGGTTACTAATAAAAGACTTGGATACCGATTTTCTGCATTGTCTTTCTAATGAAGGATTGTCTCCCTCGCATGCTTTCTCTATACTGTCATAAATTGTGGATCCCCCAATGCTTGAGAAATGATTCATTTAGCTATCAAAGATGAATAGAACTCTGTAAAGTTTAATTCTCCACAAAACTTCTGAATTAATTCTACTGTGGATATCTAATCCTATCAAGATTACAATAGATGTTTTACACATAGAAAAAGAGGAAGTTCTAGTTTGTAACACCATATTCACTAAATATACTCATCAAAGTGTGTACAAAAGATACTACTCAACAGACGTTAATGACCCTTTCATCATTACTTACGCAGACAAACTACATAATTGGTCCAGATATTGTGTAAGTATTTGGAGTGCTTACAAGTTTCCTTATTAAAGCTTCACTACATACAATCTTAGATATAAACTAACTTGTTATATAGTCTAATCCTCATATGCATGTTTCTCCACAGAATCGTAAAACTCTCAATATCTATTCTTTGCTTTTTCTCATACACTACCAGTATCTATCACACATCTCACAAGATAATTAAGGTAGCTTACTCAAAAGAACACAATCAAACACTGATTCATCTTTCACATATGCATATTTACTTTCTAATAAAGCAGACTTTAACGAAAACAACCATCACATCATTTGCCAAAGCAAATCAATCGCATCATCTGAGACAGATTATTTTTTTTTCCCCTTATATCTAGACTTGGTAATTCTCTGATCTTTACAATGAATTCATCATATCAACCTGAAAAAGAGATGAACTGGATACTCTTTAGTACTATACCCACGATGCAGAATCAGATATGTTATGATAGCCATCAGATTAAAAGGTTTAAATCCCACAGACAACTAGTTAACACTCATGACTTCTGATCTAAGAAACCAAAGTTCGAGGTCCATAGTAAGATATGAACGTTTTCTCTGCTAAGATCCCGACATCCTTTCACACCTTCTACTGTACAGTACTGTGCGAATTAGTTGGGACAAGCAAAGCCTGGATAACCTCATCGATCCGGCCACATCCAGATCCCCCAAACACCCACCCAAGGTCATGTTTTGAGGATGTTTCACAGCTTCCGGGCTACAGACGCTTCGCCCCATTGAAGGAATGATGAGCTTGGAAAGGCCATCAGTGTCCTTTACCAAAGTCGATTACTTACCCTTCGATTTACTTTGGGTCCATTCCAGGTGTTACGAAAATTTGGATTTTTTTTTGTAAAATTAAGGGAAGTTACCAAAATCTAGTCAACTTGGCAAAATTCGTAGCCATTTGGTAAAATGCAAGAGTTCTGAAAATTGGAGTTTGGCAAAAAATCGAGAAAACTTGGCAAAATTCAGGCGATGTAAAAATTGTGATTTTTTTTTCTTTAAAATTATGTCAAATTGGTAAAATCTAGGGAAATTTGCAAAATTCGTAGTGAATGGTAAAATTCAGGCGGTGTAAATATTGGGATATTTTCTGAAAAATTATGGCGAGTTGGCAAAATGGAGGAAACCTGGCAAAATTCGTAGCCACTTGGTATAATACAGGAGTTGTGAAATTAAGAAGTTGGCAAAATCTTGGAGCTGCCCCCTCCCCCCATATAAAGAAAAATTCTGGAGATTTATGTTATTTTCTCAGTTGGCAAAATTTGAATTCCAAGTTGGAAAATTTTCGTTCTCTCCCCCAACCATAGTCCCTTCGCTACACCCGTCCACAGCGTTCCCCATTTCACAAAATTTTGACATACATTTTGTACGTTCGGCCCTCACGTTCCAAAGATTAGAGTCACAATCGTTTTCATAATTTTATTTTTCATGAGGGAAGAAAACGCGTGGAAAATTTTTATTTCGTTATCAAAGAAAAAGAGATCCTAGTTTCGCTTTGTCGTCTGTCTGTAGACATCTAACTTTTTTGTTTATAGAGATAAATGAAAAATTCTTTTTGGGTTAGATAGGAATTGATAAAATATTATGATTCACACTTTCGGAATCTTTCGAACACTAATGTGTAAATGTGTAACGGTGAAAAAGTTTGAAAATTCAAAAATTTCAAACGAATATTGCAACAATGTATTAATGATAGAAATATGAAATTTTGATGGTGGAATGTGAAGTCATGAAGTTGCCATAAATGATAATTAGAAAGCTTTTTAAATTTGACTTATACTAATGAAATATTATAATTTGCATTTTTCGAATACTTAGTAGTTTTAATGTATATATCTTTACAGATGAATGAAACGGCAGAGTTGTTATCGAGATTTATAAATAATATCTATAGAACAGAAATTTGTAAAACTTAAAAAAGTTGAAATTTTTAAGAGATGTTCCACTGAGTAATAATCTACCTACTTTTCTGAGAAGTGTGGGAAATGCAACTTTTTAGATTTAAGAATTAAAAGATGAATACTTTTATATTGTATAATTACTAACGAAATACTATTTGTATTCCCCCCCCCCCCATCATCTGCTAGCTCAAATTAAAACTTTTAAGGAATGAAACAATAAATGAAAAAATTCTCTTTGGAAACGAGATTCTCATATGCGCCAGAGGCAATATGCGTTCTTCTAGTTTTATATATCGTACGACTCTCTCGTGTCACAAGCTTTCATTTGCGCACAGCTTACTTTCAGCAGTCAACTACTGGAGATATAGTGGAATAATAGTTTTCATATTTCACCTTTTTCAATGGGTAGGTGGGAAGCATGGTGTGGGGGAGGGAGATCAACTTTTTATAGCTTGAGACACTCCCCATGTCACAAGCTTTCATTCGACACATAAATCATTGTTTGTCTGTTGCATTCGAAAGATATAATGGAACAACTGTGCCGACAAATCCACAAACTGACAAAAAACAATAGGAAGAGGGGTAAAAATGCTATTTACACTTTCCCCCAAAAAATCTAATAATTATCAGGATAGTGATTATATTTTTAAATGGAATGCTTTCAGAGTAAAATGTTTTAGAAAAACTCTTCTGCCTTATTTAAACGCTTGGTTGTTTTGGGGTTATAGTGCAATTAACGCTCCATATATTGTGCAAACAGAAAGTAAAGCTTATTCAATGCACATAGACAATATGCTAAAGTGGCACATTATGGTTCTAAAACTAGTACATGGACACTCACCAAAAATATTTGTTTTATCTAAATTTTGAAAAATTTTAATCTTTAAAATGCTTGTTTCTAAAAGCTAAAGCATTTTAAAAACACTGGAAGCACTCTCTGAACAAGACTCTTCAACAAAACAAATTTAGAACTGTGTTGGGTTGGGTTGTTTTACCTCTGAGCAGCACTTTTTTGCACACCAAGGGCTAAATGGCCAGGTCACATGGACCCCGAAGGCTCAGAGAAGGTTGGGGGAGGGGACCCACTGGAACAGCTGTTGGGAGACAGATGGTAGCCTCCCGTCAAGGCCATCCAGCGTGTTCTTTAACGTGCACAGGGTATGGCTCTCCCACACACGGGGCCACGGCTTAACGTCCCATCCGACGGACGGCGGCCTTTACAAGCCCATTGGTGTACCCTACTGACAGTGGGCAGGGCGAGGAATTTTGCGGAGATAAATCTCAACGCTGACCCAGCTGGGACTCGAACCTGGGAACTACAGAATACGAGCCTGGCGCGCTACCGACTGAGCCACCCCCACCCCATTTAGAACTGTGAAAAAAAAGGAAATATATACTGTAACTGTATAAATTTTTAGAAAGTGTCAACAAAAACAATCTTGTAGCAGACAAACTGGCTCATATAATGCAAAAGATAAAAGTCTTGTTAATACAGGTAAGTTAATCGATTTGATTTGGGGTTAACCTTTTTCCTGAAAAAAATTGGCCCATCACACTGTTTTCCTGGAAAAGTGGCACATGATAATGATAAGGCTGAGCACTACTGGTAATATATAATTTATTTTTAGTTTTCTTTATAAGTTGAAGCTGTATTCCAAAAAAACACTTTTCTGCTGCAGTTAAGCCAGTTATGACAAACTCTTTTATAACAGATGCTATGAAATTAAGCTTACTTTGATGTAAAATGTATTTGTCGTTTTATTTATACACATGCATATTTCTTTTATCGAACATCAAAACGTTTGTTTCAACTGAGGGTGTCTTGTCAAAGTTTACTGATCATTTACTTTAATAGGAAACACTATACTGAAGATCGTTCCATCCAGAGCAATTTTTTTTAGTAAGATAAAACAGTGTTTTTAAATACTTAAATACATTACAAAAAAACTATAACAAGGAAAAATATTTTTTTTTTTACAAAAATATGTTTTTACAGATTTATTTAAAGAAACCTCATTTTCCTCTTTCATAAGAAAGTTTTCAAGAACTTGTTACTTTACATATTATTTCTCAGCATTTAAAGTACAAAATTAGTTGATTCATGGCAGTTTTTCAAGGTTGTTATTAAAATGCTTGATACATTCAAGTTTTCAAGAACTGTGCATGATGAGTGAAATGTTCACCAATAAATGAAGCAATGAAATAGTAACTATGATCATAACCCTGTAAAAACAATAAGAACAAGTATTATCAAATGCAGCATATTGTATACTTCTATATATAAAACAATTAACTGAAGTCCAAATGAAAGTTACAATGCTATTGATAAAAGTCCACATTTAAATCTTCATTCATTAGCTTACTCCATAGATAAACCAAAATAGCAGATTTCCATTCTATGCCAGTGAATAGACAAATTTGAAGTTCAGTAACTTGCAAAATATGCATTTTATAGTAAAACAGCACAATAGCTGATTAAAGCTATAAGCCAGGATTATCAAATCTTTAATTTCAACACTATTTTAGAGCAATGGAAGCTGGAATATTAAAAAGCCAAAGTTGCAGGTCATAAGTTTACCACAAAAGTGAATTCAAACATAACTGTTATGTTAAAAACGGTTTACTAAAATAAGCCATCCCATGGCCGAGTGCTTGGCTGTTGATCTAAGGGACCTGGGTTAAAGCCCTGGGTAAGGCATGGATGTTCATGTTGATTTTATGCTGAGCTACCGCCATCCTCATAGGCCTTCTACTATAGCATATAAACTCAGGCTTCTGTCAGACCTCTGTGGCAAGCAGCTGCTTGAGTGTTTTTTTCTTCTAAAATGTGTATTTTTAGAAACGTGTCTAATAATTCTTCGATGTTTATCAAATTGAAGACTTTCTAAGGAGAAATGCTGCTGTTGCTAAATATTTCAGCATCCACAATTCTTTAAATATTAATACCATTAAAATTTAAGTTTCAGATAAACTTGATTTAGATCTTTACATTCAGTAGCATTTCAGTAATATTTTTGTTTATGGAGTGTAGCATTCTAAAGTTATGAAATGTGTACTATTTTATTAGAAACCTACCTACAATTTTTCTACTATTGATCTCCACAGTGAAATTGATTCTTTTCATCTAAAAATGATCTGATTGATTAATTTATTATTGACTTTTAAGTCGATATCAGGCTTCTTTAAAGTTGTTTTTTCGAGATATCTGCACATAATATGGAAATACTTAAATCATGAAATATAAGTTAAGCCAACACATGCTTGAAGGAAACCAACTTGCCCTAATATTTAGACAGCTATTTTTCACTATTGAAGCTGAAATCTTGTTTAAAGATATACACCTATATTTGTTAAAAAGATAATTATAAAAATCTTTAGACAGTATTGTTGAATAATGCCAAAGTTCAGTTCTTCAGAGTGGTACTGTTTCCAGATATGTAGTTGGAACTTCTTTTTTGTAGTGTCAGGTTTTTTCTCATAGCACTTCTCAGTTCTTATCATAGATGCACTATGCAGTTTTATTTCACTATTTCATTAAAAAAAATTATTCCTTTTTATGATACACACACACACACACAAAAAAGGAATGTCAATGACACACCTGGACCATTTTTTGTGAAATAAGACTACACATTCATTTAGGATAAGAACTGAAAGGTTCTATGGAAAAACTGACTACAAAAAAAGTCACTTAGCATAGACGAAATTATTGCTGAGCTGTGATTATTTTGTCGTCATAGATTGACTAAAATGTTATATTTAATATTATATTGTAGAGGTTTGTTTCAAAGGATTTTTACTAAAGATTTAATTACACATATTTTCAAGTGTAATTGCAGTTTTTCACTATAATACAGATGTATTAGCTACTTTCTGTTCCTGGTAATGTTTTCTGTACAATTGTAATCAACATAATTAGATATTTGGTTGATGGACAGCTTCAAGATGAACAGTACAAAATCAGAAGAGATGCATGAAGAAAATGAGCTTAGTGTACAATGGAAAATAGAATCACTACTAGAATTACTTGTAGCTTGCAATGGTGAAATGCAAGAACTGCTGCTCATTATAGATATGTTGGAGAATAAACTGCATGGTCTGCTGGAGCCTATGGCTGCTCGAATAAGGGAGGTAGTGCACATATATACTTTTATATGTGCACTACCTTCTTTTTATACATAACACTTTTAGTACTATATCATTCTTAAAATTTGCATTCAATATTATTATTATAATCACCCACTAAAACACTTAAAATGGCAAGTGATTATGCTATGCTGTTTTGTTACATATAGAAAACTAGCAATGCATAATCCAAAAATAAGATCAGTTCTAATTATAACCTGTCATTTTTATACTTGTTATACCTCTGTGGCAAGCAGAAAAGCATTCAATATTATTATTATAATCACCCACTAAAACACTTAAAATGGCAAGTGATTATGCTATGCTGTTTTGTTACATATAGAAAACTAGCAATGCATAATCCAAAAATAAGATCAGTTCTAATTATAACCTGTCATTTTTATACTTGTTATACCTCTGTGGCAAGCAGAAAAGCATTCAATATTATTATTATAATCACAAACTAAAACACTTAAAATGGCAAGTGATTATGCTATGCTGTTTTGTTACATATAGAAAACTAGCAATGCATAATCCAAAAATAAGATCAGTTCTAATTATAACCTGTCATTTTTATACTTGTTATACCTCTGTGGCAAGCAGCTGCTTGAGGGGATTTTTTTTTTTATATTGCACAAAATTTACATGTGTGACCAATAAATTCCTATTGTGAATGTTTAATATAGTGAGTACTATGCTATGAATATGCAAAATTAAAAACTTTGCAGTAAAACTTTTCCTGAAACATTAAAATAAAGAAAATTACATTTATAAAGATATTTATAAAATATTACAAATTAATTACTAACCTCTTGCATCCTAAAAATAACTGGCATCTTACTTTCAGTGCAAGCAGCAACTAAATTATCTGGTAACAATTGGCCATCATGAAGAAAACTATCCTCTTTACCCTACAGTTATGAGAGAAATTATAAATTTTAAACTAAGTACATTTCTTAGTCTACATAAAAACACTTGTTTTATTAAACTGCTAGTGTCTCTTACTCCGTAGACTAGTGTTTTGATTTTTGGCTCATGGAAACCGATGCAAAATCTAACTTTTGTGACTTTTAAGCAGTGGTATCATCTCAATTTATTAACTGATTCTCCTCAATTGTCATCTCTAAATTATTACTTTTAGCATAAAATACTAAATGGATTTAGTAGAATCAACTTTTTAAGAGTCAATAAAAGAGCAACAACAATAGTTCTCTTCATATACACATTGATTTTATTATTAATAATTGCTGTTATTTATTTATATTGTTATGAAATTACAAGTAGGAGGCTGAATGAAAGCATTTACAAACTGATTTATACAAACCAAACAATGTTAGTAAAAATAGATCTTACAAAAATGAAATACACTACAAAATTTAACACTATTCAGACAAGCAATATATGATCTCATAAATTTACATTGTGGAAAATTTCAATTTATCTTGCAGCTTAGTCTACAAAATTTGTAGATACACAAATAATACACATTAACAAAACACTTAGAGTTCAACTTATAACTTTAATTGTAATTTTCCCTTACCACAAACTTTTATGCAGGATTGACTAGCTAATAATTCACCTGACTATAACACAAATTGAATTATTCAGCTGTTTCAATTCTAATCCAGAGACAAAGGCTACCATTAATTATATAACTTAGAGAAAAATTTCCTAATTCCTTGAGTTGCAGCTTTAACAAATATGATTTACTGTTCAAATTACAGCAAAAGAAATAAGGTTTTCGTAATTATTCTAGGAATGGCCAAGTCGTAACAATTATTAACTACTTTTTTATTTCTTTTTAACAACCAGTTAAACTGTAACCAATAACAACCAATTGATTGATAATATTTTAAACTGGTTTGACTGGATGACACCATTGCACTAAGGTTCTCAACCTTTATGCATTTGTAACTCCCAGTAATTTTTTGAATTCAGCAACACCTCAACAGAATTTTCAATATTTTTTTTTACCATGAACATTATTTGTTTACTTATATTTTACATTCATTAAAAATAAGGTCACCAATAAACTAGTTTTAGTTTTTTTTTTTACAAAATGAGAAAAGGTACACATGGATAATCACCATAATGATTAATTCAATCAATGAGAAGACTTGAACCTGACATTTTGTGAAAATAACTCCAGTTCTGGGCTGAATTGAGGGCTATGTATCTTTTAGTGAAAGCAGTCTTTTCTATTTAGATTCTAAATTTGAGCTCCTAACTTGCATAAGCATGAGAGCTAAATATCCACAGCTTTTCGTATAATGTTGGAATATTCTTATTACTTTAAATGCAGAAGTTTCAAAAGTTAAAATTTGTAGTTTTTTTTTTTAATTTCTACAGCTTTTGTAATATTCCAAAAATCTTGTGGTACTATTAGACAGGGCTCTGGCATTCAAATTACAGTATGTGCCATAAGTCTAGCAATGATACCAAAATGATATTGGATACACATAGGCCTGGATCTAAAAAAAAAACTAGAGGGGGGGGGAATGATCTGGTCCTGGATACACAAATAACTTCATGTACAGAATACAAGTCTCTGGTTGCTATGCAAACTACTGCACTTCAAAAATGATGCCACTTTATGCAAATTAGCTACTGCCTGAAGTTCAATTGAGTGTTTAAAATGCATTCCACTGATACCCTGTCAGTTTAATGCTTGCAATTGTTGTGTTCGTTCATTAACTGTACATGCATCTTGGTTATAATCTTGTCTATGCAAAAATTCATTTTAAAGAGTATAAATAGATTACATCAGAAACACTGAAAAATATTGTAAACCATTTTCATCAACTGTGTTTGAAGAGACAGGAAGTGTAAATGATCATCACAAATATATCATCCTATTTCTGTAACAGATAAGGGTGATAGTACATTGTGTCTTGCTGCCATAACTGTGTATTCCAATAGGTCAACACAGAAGCTGGCACAGAATTGTCTAAGCCAGATATGCATTCAGTGCTCACTAAATTATGACCATCTCCTTCCATGTTATATAAGAAGAAGCTAACTTTGAAGCTGTAACTTCTAAACTAAGTATTTTATGAGAAAATGTAACAGAAGATAAATTAAAAATCTCAACCAAATCTATGTAAATCTCGATTTTCAATAATGTTCACTTGGTACTTAAAGAGTTATGAACTTTGAATATTTAACAGAAAGTATGCAAGTCTTAGAAAAATTGAAAAATATCAAAAAAAAAAATATTTACATTAACTTTTTAAATATACATCTGTTGCATTAAAGGGTGTGAATTAATACTTCTTATTCAAACTATAATTAACTTCCGAGTTAAATTCTAACATTAGGCATTGCTGTTGTTAAATATTCAAACTTCCATAACTCTTTAAATACTAAGGGAATATTGTTGAAAATCTAAATTTAGATAGATTTGATTGAGATCTTCAGTCCCATTCTGTCACAAAACGTTTTTTGAAGTTAAAGAATTTTGAAGTTAGCTTACACTGACATAACATGGAGAGAGGTGGTCATAATTTAATGAGCACTTAGTGTATGTGCATCACATTCTGAAAGCATAAATTCCATTCTTATAAGATTCAATTTGTGCAGCAATTCCATCCCAATGATTATGACTGCAGGGTTAACATGTACAGGGTATGGCTTTCCAGTACATGGTCATGACTTAATATTCCATCTGATGGATAGCAGCTTTTCCAAACCCAAATATGTCCCTTTTCTTACCAAGAGCAGGGTGAGGGTTAGCAGAGATATTTATTTCATGAAATAAGGATTGAATATAGAAGCATATTGTACATGAAAAGTCACAGCACATGCTATTTTTAATGTAGTTACAAATATACAACTAGTACATTGCAAAGTTTCAACAGCATGAAGCTACAAAAGCAGATAATTATTTCTGCCGATATATATATGTAAAGAAAGTAAGACCTCTGTGGCAAGCACCCTATTGATTCTTGAAACATTATGCTTGTGTCTATATTAGATTAACTATACTTATTAATGGTACATTTTTATAACACTAGTGATACATTTGACATTTGAAGCAAAATATGAAATTTGCGCTATTAATCAATTTCATAATTATTATAAATTAACAATTTACCTGATCAATCAAAATTGTTAGGGGGGGACCATTGTATTTTTCCACAAGATGAGTAGCATTATAGTCATTCCATAGATTTTTATCCTCACCCAGATAGCCAGTAAAAGCCTTCTTTCCCCATGGGCACTCAGTTGGGTTACAAATGGGAGCAAAAGCTGAAACACTACAATATTTCCCTGGATTCTTTAAGGTACAAATTAAAGCACCATGTCCTCCCATACTAAAAATATATATATATAAATTACTGTACAAAGCATTTAAATCATATAGCAGTACATAATGTAAAATACTGACATTAAATGCTGAAAATAATTATTATATTAAATATATACAACAAATAATTGTGACAAATTATTTGTTACAAAAATATTGTATACAAAAATATTGTGACAAAGCTTTTTTAATTTAAATAATACCCAACCTAAATATTCAAAACTGATTACTGTTTTACCTGTGTTGACCATAAAAGAAAACAAATAAATCAGTGATTGTAGGATTAATCACTACTAACTGAATAATTGTATGTAAAGAAGTAGTACACCCAATCTCTGACTAACATGATAAGTACATTATTTTCACTTTTCTAATTCTGGGAGCCACCAATTGGTCTACCATTTTGTAGTGCAAGATCATATTTTTATTTCTTTCGAACAGAAATCGGCATTTTTTTTTAACTGTTTCTAATCAAATCTTGAAAATAACATTTCAGTCTATATTTTTTTCTGTTGATTTGCTTGAAAAAAATATGAAAAAGTTAAAAAAAAAAAAGCTTACTTGAACCTGCATTGATTGTACACATGTGTTGAATCATTGTAATAGCATCAAGTAGCAATGATTTAGTTTATGTTTTATTCTGCCTTATCGTAGTAGATTATCGATCAGTTTCTGATATCCAGTATGTTGACCCATTTATAGCTGTAGCAGAGTTGTAACGCTTTCTAAACTTTAAATATAACTTATTGATTTTATTACTACTGGAAGTTGCATCATTCCATAATTTTGTCGAATGCTTTCGTCAATATTTTAGACTTTTCATTTCAAAAACTTCTCTTTTACTCTGGTGTTTCTGAATTATTTTTCACTACTTTTCAAATTCATACTGCAATAATAAAGAATAATTTGAAACAATTGAAAATGTAGCTGCTAGTGATCTCTAACAGCCGATATAGGAAGAATCATAAGATTATGTGATTAGCACAAAAACACTATTTTTAGAATGTAGAACTTATTTTAGCGGCAATTTTGATGATATTTTAACCAAATACACTAACATTAGGATATTGTGATTTTTAACCAAACTATCTGCCAAAATTTTAAAAATAAACTTTTCTACAGTAGTTATGCAGCTTTTATATGTATTAAAATGATTCATTCTCAATTTCAGTGCTTGAGTAAAACTTTAATACTTTGAAATATTTTTATTAAATTTTTTTCACAGTTCTCATTTAGATATGTTTCTCAGTTCTTATTTAATTTATATTTTAAAATGAAATGAATTTTTTTATGACACTACTCTCTTTAGGCTTAGAATTTGCCAAAAATGTAAACATATGCATTAGTTACATAAATCACTACAAAATTTTAGAAAACACTAAATAAATGAAAGATTTAAGCATTAATGGAAATATTATTAACTTATTTATATTAGAATAATAAAATTATCAGAAAAATTTGGAAAAAAATGTCAATTTTTTTTACTGAACTAAAATTAGAAAAAAAAATACAGTAAAATTTTGCAATATTAAAAAAAAAGTTTAAAAACTTTAACTATTATACTTATCTTAAAAATTTTGCCATTTTATTAATCACAATCAAATGCTCTTTCCTTTGGTATATAACATGAGTATTTCCCTTCATTATTTACTTCAGGATGAGGTTCTAAAGTTGTGCATTTTAATTGCTGAAAACACTTCAAAATGAACTTGGCTACCAGAGTGAGACCAGTTTCAGAAACCCGACACTTTAAGGTTAAGCAATGACTATAAAATGTGCAACTCCTATTAGAATATATTTCCTTTTGTTTAAACAGAAATATAAATTACTTTTCTTCCACTCTATAGACTATATTATGAGAAATTAAAATTGCATATATGCATAAATGCCTATTTAAAGCAATGAGTACAAAATGTGCAACTCCTATTAGAATATATTTACCTTGATTATGTGGAATGTAAATTACCTGTGACCAAATATTGACTGCTTCTCAGGATTTGCTGGAAAATTCTCATTCACTATCCTAGGAAGCTGATAAAATGTCACAAAAATATCAAATATGGGAAAAGAGGCACATATAATTAATGTAAAACAAGACACTGATTAATAACATATAAAAAATTTATACAGGTTGGGTTGCTTTAACCTTTTTATTATATGATGTGCAAAATACCAAATCACAAAATACTACAATTCAAGGTTAATTTCTATTACCACCTCCCCTGAAAAAGCAACAAAAAATCCTGCTGTTTTGGATTAAAGAAAATAAGGTATTAATGATGCCAGAGAGTTGGTGAAGGTAGTTGTTTCTAAAAGTCTCAACTTCTTTATTCCTAATGTCTCTCATACCATCATATAAGCAGGGTTTGACTTTTTTTGGGGGTTTTACTTGTTTTTTTTACCCTAAACAGATTTCAATATATATTTGGATTAAACCTGAAAAAAAAAGAGCATTTCATAATTATTGTTGCCTTTTTCTCTTATAAAAAAGATTAAATTAGTATACTGTGGATTTGTCAAAGTGTTTGTCACCACTAAAAATAAGACAACAAATTATTATTTTATAGACAATAGAAGCCTTTATATATCTTATGGATTCTGGAGAAAGACATTTGCTCTAGACCAGTGGTTCTCAACATTTTATGCTTCACGTGTAAGTAACTGGCGTACCCCTTGTATAGATAGATAAAACTATAGTTATAGTATAACAATGGGAATAAAATAAAACATATATATATATACACATACAGATTAAATTTTGTATTAATAAATTACATATCTTGATAAACACAAAAATGACAAACAATTTAACAAATCTTATAAAATCATAAACATTTCACTGGGTAATCAGTGAAATGACTTCACTTGTTTACGCTTGCACAGTTCATCAATGGTTGGGGTTATCTTGCTAAGGTAGAGTCGCAAGTCATCTTCAACATCCAGCCTGTTCCTACATTTATTTTTTAAAGCAGTTAAAGATGAAAAACCAGTAGCAGTGTTGCCAATTTAGCGACTTTGTTACTAGATCTAGTGACTTTTGAGCTCTTACAGTGTACCCAAAAAAATTTTACCACGTACCCCCAAGGGGTACGCATACCCCACATTAAGAACCTTTACTCTAGACCATTTATAAAATTTAGGCATAAACCCAAATGCATACGATTACTATTAGAACAATACATTGAACTGGATGATAACTTGATTATTTCAGAATTTGCTGCCTATTTTATTAGAGCCTCACCTCAAAACCAAGATTTGGATATTCTTAAATTTTTAATTGATGCTAAAGTGAAATATCCATAAATAACATGGTAGCCAACAGATGGCTGTGATATAGTGAACTTTGAGTCAATTAAATTATTCAACTACTGGGCAGAAGTAATCTTATGGAAGAACCATTGGAATATGTTATTAAATATAAATGATAAAATTATTATCTAATACTTGAAAAATTTGGATTATATTTATTTCAACCCAAATTTGAAAAAACAATATTGGATATTTTTCTAAAATATTTTTACAGATAATTTCTCCCTGAGTGGAATTTATTTTTTAACCTGAAAAAGTGATACCCTACATTTGACATCTGCCCAACATTTAGCTTAAATCAAAGAAAAGTGGGGGGCGGGGGTGGCTCAGTCGGTAGCGCGCCAGATTCGTAATCTGTAGTTCCCAGGTTCGAGTTCCAACTGGGTCAGCATTGAGATTTATCTCCGCAAAATTCCCCGCCCTGCCCACTGTCAGTAGGGGACAACGATGGGCTTGGAAAGGCTGCCATCGGTCGGATGGGACGTTAAGCCGTGGCCCCATGTGAGGGAGAGCCATACCCTGTGCATGTTAAAGAACACGCTGGATGGCCTGGACGGGAGGCTACCATCTGTCTCCCGACAGCTGTTCCAGTGGGTCCCCTCCCCCAACCTTCTCTGAGCCTTCGGGGTCCATGTGACCTGGCCATTTAGCTCATGGTGTGCAAAAAAGTGCTGCTCAGAGGTAAAACAACCCAACCCTAAGAAAAGTGAGAAAAAAAATGATGAAACCCACAAAAATTCTTTAACTAGTCCTGATGGAATCTTTTTTTCTTTGAATTTAAGTTATTTTAATATTTGGAATTAAATTTTCTATCATCTGGTACATGAGTTTTGTTTGTTAGTTACTTTACAATAAAGTTCTGCAGTTCATTTTTTCTCGTGGGGGAGAAAAAAAATGTTAACTTGGCCATCAGCATTTTTTGCTAGAAACATTTTAAGAGTTAAATGCAAATTGTTTTTCCTTGGATTAGTTCTGAATGAAATTATTATTTATGATAAAAATTTTATGAAAATTAAACACAAGTGTATATAAGAATTTTAAGAAAAATTACATTTTAAGACAAAAACGTAGATATATTGTAAAATTTTCAAAAATTAATGTGCTATTGAACTGGTGAACTGCTGACAACTAAAGCACCACAGAAACCGAGAGTAAGTTTTGGTAGCAACTATGGCGAGAGTATGAGCCACTAGCAACTATGGCGAGAGTATGAGCCACTAGCCAAGGATTATTCTCCTGTAGTGTTAAATATACCTAAACCTTTACTGCATGGTATTCAAAAAAAAAAAAACTATCACCATAAACGTTTTTGCATCTCTTGCTGCAACACAACAGTTATAAATCTCCTAACAGTGATAATTGTGAAATAAATAATTTATTTATTATCATTCACTGTGCTCACTCATAACAATTTAAACTATTGGCAATATTAAGCAAACAGAAACTACAGATACAAAGCAAAAAAAAACATTAAACAAATAGTCACACATTTTAAAAATGTAAAAAGTAACTTTAAAGGTAGTAATATTAGATTTGATTTCAAAGATGAATTGGCAGAATAACTGGCATGTCTAGGCATTCATTCACAATTGCAATTTTCTGACTGTCAGTTTTCTGCTAGTCTAATTTAGTTGTATATATTTTTAAAATAGTATATGTAAAATGCTAGACATTAATGAGTGACTCTTACAGTAATTCTGATCCAATTTTCTATATACAACTTTGTTACTCATAACTTATATATATATATGTATAAAACACACAAAAAAGCAAATAATTCCACAAGCACTAACCTCCTCTGTAACATATGAATACATCCTATAATTCTTCTCCCATTTTGGCTCAGTAGCATTTACATAGAATCCAGCCCCTGTTCCAAAATCCCAGGTATCATTTTCCCCTTCGATATCTAAACCACCTATTTGTATAGACAAAGTTAATGAGTTTAAATTAGTCAATTATCTATAAGTTAAAACCTACAATGATACAAATTAACCTATTGTTCATTTTGATTCGTATTTATGCATAAACATAATTAATCAAAATTGCAGTAATGTTTTCCATATTTGCTATCATACTATGTATATGTTATGTTATATGTATATAAATGTTTTTTTTTTAAATTATGATTCAAAGATTTCCAGCATAAATTGTAATATAAATGCACAATATTTATTAAATACTATCATTTTTGCTTGGGGAACTTTTAGACTTTTTTGAGGATTTTACAAAATAATCAGAATGTTTAAAAGTAGTGAAATATATCTATTTCTTTGGTGGAGACCTGGAGACATGAGTTCGTATCCCACTCATGGCAAAACCAAATTTTTTTCAGCTCATCATTTCATGAGTTCCATGCCTACAGGACTTATCCTGTGATTATTTACTACTGATTTATTGATTTAACGCCCTGAGCGTGAGTGACAAATATTAATTCCATCTCTAATGTGGCAACAGAGTTGTCCACTTCCTGGATAGATGGCGCCACTAGTTCAAATCAAATAATAAGAACCAGAAGGTTTATAAGGTCACATAAGCTGAGAAAAGGTTATCCATTGATGGTGTAGTGGTTAGCATAACAGGCATATTTCCTGGAGACATGGGTTCGAATCCCACTCATGGCAAAACCAAATTTTTTTCAGCTCATCATTTCATGAGTTCTTGTTTCACTTTTGTGATTTTTCCTACCTTTGAACATAATAGGCACAGCAGAAAATTCACTTGCTATTGATGAGTATTTTTCTCTAACCTTGATAGTTTACTGTACCTAGTCAAGCAGTTAGTACTTCTTGATGACAATTCAAGTTTATTTTAGACTGTATAATAGTTTGGTTCTTTCTAGGGTTAGTTATGGTAGTGAAACTTGAACACTTTGTAAACAAGATAACAGGAAACTAGATGCTTTTGAATCTAGATGCTTACACAGCATCTTGGCCATTAGGTGGTTCAACTTTGTAACTAATGATGAGGTTAGGCAAAGGAGTTGGCAACCTCCTTTAAGCAGCATATTGTGCAGAGAGACTCCGTTGGTTTGGCCATGTTTCCCGTATGAATAATTATAGATTGGTGAATAGGATTATGAACAGTGTGCCTAAATGCCTCAGAAAAAGGGGGAGACCTAGGATGCGGTGGGCAGACAATGTCAAACAGGACCTTGTTAGAATTGGTGTGCAGTGGCCAGATGTAGCTCAGGACAGACTTGCTTGGGTAATTAAATTGCATGGTCTGATTGGACCTTGATAGCCCATGGCTGCTTGAGGATGATGATGACCTACAGTTTACTGTACTCAGCTCACTAAATGGCTCCATAAGTGGTAACTGAAAATTCATAAGGTGTGTAAAGCAATATTAGCAAATAACATATACTATGATAGTGACACAACATATTTTCATTATATCGAATGATTTATTAGATTGTCTGTTGGTATGCTTTGTGTGGCCTCCAGTTCTTGATTCTTTTTTTTCTGGTCTAACTGTCTAAGGTAAATAAAAGTTATGTTTGCTTTCAGGAAAGGAGCAGGCTGGGCTATTAATATAGTTGCATTTTTATTGCAATTTGGAATTAATTCCCACATATATATATAGCATAAAGGTATAATTTTGCCTCAAGTAAATACTGAAAGTTGCAGACAATTTATGATTTTAATTTGCACATTCCCTATTAGTGTGTTAAGAGGGAAATGGGGCGGTTTCTTCTTTAGCAATATGCTCTGTTTAAAATGTTGTCTCCAATGAATTTACCTTTTTTTTTTATAATGGAGTTGGCAGTGTATTGTTTATGATATTTGTGCTTTTTAGGCTTGTTGTCTCTAATGGCATTATTTAGTTCCGACACTTTTTAGTTTTTAGGCTTGTTATAAGATTTTTTTTTTCTGGGGGTAAAAAGTGCAGAACGGCGGTTTGTTATTTAGTAGTATGTTCAGGTTAAAGTGATTGCTGCATAATGGTAATTTGTTGCTCAGCAGTATGTGCTTCTTAGAAAAGCTTCTCCAATGAGATTATTGATTCTTGCGAGTTCTTTTTAATTATGGAATGAATGCTCATTTGTTAGTGATAATAGACTATTCAAACAAGTAGCCTTGGATGGTACTGTCCAACATTTGTCATATAACGATATGCCCAATTAGGAAAATAAGACTTAGATACTATTTCTTCTGGTGGTTTTCCTTTATTTGCAGAA
Organism: Ryuthela nishihirai; assembly: GCA_038380435.1. Lineage (NCBI taxonomy): Eukaryota > Metazoa > Arthropoda > Arachnida > Araneae > Heptathelidae > Ryuthela > Ryuthela nishihirai. The sequence continues at coordinate 24,636,275 of JAWZYU010000002.1, forward strand.
AATTTTTTTATGCTTAATCTTTATCATTATATTATTGGCATTGGTTGGTTGGTTGTTTTACCTCTGAGCGGCACTTTTTTGCACACAATGGGCTAAATGGCCAGGTCACATGGACCCCGAAGGCTCAGAGAAGGTTGGGGGAGGGGACCCACCGGAACAGCTGTTGGGAGACAGATGGTAGCCTCCCGTCAAGGCCATCCAGCGTGTTCTTTAACGTGCACAGGGTATGGCTCTCCCACACACGGGGCCACGGCTTAACGTCCCATCCGACGGACGGCGGCCTTTCCAAGCCCATCGGTGTCCCCTACTGACCGTGGGCAGGGCGGGGAATTTTGCGGGGATAAATCTCAACGCTGACCCAGCTGGGACTCGAACCTGGGAACTACAGATTACGAGCCTGGCGCGCTACCGACTGAGCCATCCCTTGCCCCGATTATTGGCATAATCTCATTGTATGGTATCTTCACTGCTAGTAATATGATTGTTATATTATTTGTTGAAATTTACAAGAAACTTAATATTCTTCCTAATGTGATATTGAAATGCATTTTGTACCACAATATTGCATTGTGTATTAATTTAAATCACATATTTAGTGTTTTTTTTGTTTGTTACGGAAGCAATTTTAAGAAACTTTGCATAATTTTCGAAAATGCCATCAGTCATTGCTAGGAGTTTCAAAGTCGAGCGTTCTGTCAAGAAATAATACATTATTGTGTTGTATTAACAAAAATGGTGGATGAATGTTGTAAAGTACAGGTCTGCTTTAACATTTCATATTTCTGACAAAAAGACTAAAAAATTTCCTAAGACTGAAAAATACTCTAACAGAAAGAAAACTGAAAATGCCCTTAGCACTTTCTTCGTTGCAGAATAAAAAAAAATACATACTTCTAATAATTAAATACTGATTAATAATAGAGAAAAAGTTTCTTACCAATGAAACAAAAACTTACGTGGACTAGTGTCTGGCCCTACCACCATAATACCATGCTCTGCAGCATAACGTTGAAAGCCTGATTTTTGAATAAAGTTTTGTTCTGTACATGTTAGCCCTGAAAAAAAAAAAAAAACCCATAAAATGAAAAAATTGGAAAACTTTAATCCAGGAAAACCACAAATAATTTTAGTACTATTCCATCTTGAGTTTATGCAACTGATTCTTTTTACAGTACCTGAAAGCCAATATAACACTGGCACTTTTCCTTCTTCTGCTTGAGGAGGGATGTAAACAGAAAAATTCATCCTACAACCAACTTCTTTACTTTCATGGCTATATACTTTTTGCAAACCCCCAAAGCATTTTGCTGATGATACTAAATTAAGCTGAGTCATGGTCTGAAAATAAAAGCAAATGATAGTGTTGTATGATTTAGCAAAAACATATATATGTGCAGTTTTAATTACAATGATTAGAGTTATATGTTCTATACATGCAGATACCAATTTTTGAAATATATTACTGTTTACCCTATATAGTATGAGCAATGCCCAAAGCCATGAGAAGAAAAAGAGCAGATGTTTTCAGCTGTACCTTACTAGTAAATGGGAAGACTGTCATCGAATAACTTTTGCCTAACACTTCACCACCAATGAACTGCTTCCCTAAGAATTTTTACACTACCCTGATGATCAGTGGTGGACTGGGTCTAAAAATATTGGTTGCCAGGAGGCAAAGGGGGCCCACCCACAACTATAAGGCTATCATTTTTAACATATTGTCTGTTTAAGGGGGCCCACTTGCCATCGGGCAAGCTGACAACCTGGCCAGTCCACTACTGCTGATGATGACTGCCAAGTACAGTTGAAAGTGCTTGGCTTCTGCAATCATGTACCTAGCACATTTTATGCCTAACTTAAATACGTGTTAATAAATCTTAATTGGCAAAATGAAGCATTTTCCTTTGTTATTCCTAAATTGGATTTTAAAGTTAAAGTTTTAATTGTACATTAGATATAATGGATGCAGATACATTGGTGTACTAGTAAAGTGATTGTGCCATTTTTTTTAGTACTTGGTACTATGGCAAGCAGCTGCTTGAGGAGGTATTTATTTATTTTATTTACTACATTTTAAGCATAATGCAGAACAACACTGTAGAAGAGGATTGCTCAGGATTCATGGCAGCAGACAACTATAAGAGACAGAAGTATGTCATGCACCAAGTAGCCAACAAACTGTTGCTATTAAGGCAAGGAATATTGAGGTTGTGAATATTCTTTTACAGTTTTTATGATTTGTATAGTTTACAAGACACCCCCCCCCAAAAAAAAAAAAAAAAAAAAACACTATAGTATTTGGCTGCAAAACTTATTTATCAGTAATATTAAAAGTTTGGAATTCTATGAAACGTTCCTGACTCTGAAAATTTAAGTTACTAGATGGTACTATACATATAGGCAATTTTTAAAGTAGGAGTACCATGAAATGAAGTCAGTTATATGAACACAAAATGTTCTGACTATACAAACATCTGAAACAGAAGAAATTTCAAACTTAACTTTTGAGAAATATTGATGGATAGCACTCAATCTGTTGTTTACAAAGTGAAGAATTATCCTACTGTGATATTAAACTCACATCATGGGGTTCTCTAAATATTAATGCAAGGTCCTCCCATTGTGTTGAAAACCTACTGTGAGACTCCTACTTACATTGTTGCCACCACAATTAGGGGTCTTGTTCCCAGGCTCAAGTCCCAGCTAAGCCAACATTAAGATTTATTTCTGAAAAACTCCCTGCCCTTGGCCAGTAGGGGACATCAGTGGGCTTGGAAAGGCTGCTGTTCATCGGATGGAATGTTTAAGTTGTGGGCCCTATGTGAGCAGGAGAGCCATACTCTGCATGTTAAAGAACATACTGGGTCTTGATGGGAGGCTACCTTAGGTCTCTCAACAGCTGTCTAATGGGTTTCCTCCCTACAACCTCATCTGAGCTCTCAGGTCCTTGAGACCTGATCACTGTGGGCCACTAACTGTGGTGGCAGTGATGTAAGTAGGAGTGTCCCACAGCAGGTTTTCAACACAGTGGACAGATAACAAACCTTACATTAGTATTATCCTAGTTTATATTTGTGTTGCATTTCAATGAAAAATTAACCATCTTTTTTACAAATTATCGGAAATTTTTAATCTTAAATTCGTCACGTTCATTGCTCTTTAACGATTGGAATTTATAACTTGCTTTCTATGGTGTACAGAGCATACAAATGTTAATATCTCGACCTAACAGGGACACTGATGGGTTTGGAAGGGCTGCCGTCCGTCGGATGGGACGTTAAGCCGTGCTCTGTGTGTGGGAGAGCCATACCCTGTGAATGTTAAAGAACATGGATGGCCTTGACGGGAGGCTACCATGTCTCCCAACAGCTGTTCAGTGGATCCCCTCACCCAACATTCTCTGAGCCTTCGGAGTCCATGTGGCCTGGGCATTTAGCCCATGGTGTGAAAAAAAATGTCGCTCAGAGGTAAAACAACCCAACCCACACTGCATCTAACATGCCAGTATTGGCACTGACATCAACAAGAATGTTAGATAAAATATAGCGTGTTTGGATCACTACGGTAAAGCGAAATATGCGATAGTTTATTACCATATAATGCAAACCATATACCATGAATCCTTGTTTGTGCATCTAATGCAAATTGAATTACTTCTTTACTACTGTACATAAGTAATTCTACACTCACTTACCACTTGAACGAAACCTTACTTGCCGATGGCTTGTCGAATCCCGGTGTTGCCACCCAAAATAAAATATACTATTTCAATTCTTTTAAAAATTGCAGCCAACAGCACCATTGAACCAATGAGAGGAGAGGCCTTTACGCACAGCCAACTTAGCACATGGACCTGATGATAAGAGGGCCGAGGTCCACTTTACAAAGAGGTCCAGGGAAAGATGAGTTTTGTTTGAAGAAGAAGAAAGCGCTTTTACTGTCCAAGGCATGGAGGTAGGAAGACCTACCTCCATGATCCAAGGTATATGATGCTTAGGCAGCAGGGCAGTAGCCATGTTGTTGCATTCAAACAAACAGCCTGCCGCTGCAATCAAGCCTACTTTTCACGTGATATACTCAGTTTTACTGTGCGTTATATACGGGAAGATTTTTTTTTACGACTAAGAGAAAGTCCATTTAAGCTATTTGGAATTTATATTGCTTCTTTTAATGCAATGAATATTTTCATACAGAATTACTGTATAGCAGAACTATTTATGTATTTCGTTGAATACGACAATAACAAACAATCACCAGATTTTGAAAGTTTATTTATACTGCACTGATAACAGCAGAAAATATTTTATGGATAAAGCACTAAACATTATATGCAATAGCAGCATTTAAACTGCAAAAAAAAAAATCACATTTGTAAGATTCAGAAAATAGCTGTTTTACGTTAAAAAAATTCTCATTCCACAAAAATAAAAAAAAATTTGCTTAACAAAACTAAATAAAGCCAATAGTATAAGAAGTAAAAAAAAGAGCTGAAAAATATATATATATTTATACAAAAATAAACGCCCCAGATGGTGGTTCGAACCCATCAGCTCTATGTTTGTACCCTCAGCTTCACATCTCTCCCCCATCCCATGCTCATTCTCCTCCCTCAACCAGAGCTAACAATCAATACAAAATACACAATTATTACAATCTCTCAAAAAAAAAAAAAATCTCATAAGGATTGAAATATATCCTTCGTCAGCCACAAAGGAAAATTTCAAAATAATATCTGAAAAAACTATATGAAAAAAAAAAGCAACTAAAAATTATACTAAGCAAAAATAATAAAAAATTAAAAAAATATAAAAAAAAAGAAAAAAAATATATATCCACAGGGTGAAGGGAATATAATATCCATTTGAAAAAAAAATGCAACGTTCCAGACAGTGGCTTGAACCCGACATCTCAGTGCCTGACTCCTCAGTCTCTCATACCTATCTTCATGTACGCCTAACCTACCCCTCAACTAAAGTAAAAATAAAATAACTACAAGTAATAAACTCGCTCTATTTGAAATCCATACAGAATTAAATAAATTCAGTATTCACCTTAAAAGGGACAATTAGAACCCTATCAGAAGAATTAACGAAAAGGAGAAAAGCATTACACTCTCCTCTCCTCTTTTAACTAAAATTATTTAAACAGTTTGAAAACTTTTCACCCTAACTAATGATCGCTCTCACTCACCTATGACAATTTACACCAGATACATTAAATTAATCTAAAAAGAAATTCAAAAATATAAGACTCCAATCCAAGAAAAAAAGGGGGCATTTAAACAAAACCCTTAAATGCTATCCAAATTTTAAAACAAGAAAGATTATATTTCTCACCTTATGAAAATACTTTATTGTAATTTACTCTTCCCTCCTTACACTGAACTTATTAAATCATGAAGAGAGAGGAATTTAAACACTGAAACATTTAAACAAAATAATATCTAATACTTCCACCTAAAATAAAATAAAAAACAAAAAAGAAACTCCTTGATATTTTAATCACCTCTATTTAAAAGTATGTAAATTCATCATCCATTAAATAGAATACACACTAATATTCAATTACAGCCAACAAAATTTTTTAACTGAGAAAACCTGCAGAAGGAATTCTCAAATAAGTGTAACGTAAAATCAATCAATATAAGAAGTACATCTTCACATTTATCACTGAGTACAATCCGAAGAAAATAAAAAAAAAAATCTAGTGAAGAATCAAGGTTTGTAACTCGAAATAAAACCGATTTCATAGCGGCGTAATTTCAACACGAAGTTGCTTGTATCATTATATAATTATTTAAACTTTTATAAAAATGACAAACTTACCGATGAAAGGTAATTCCTGGTATCTTTTTTGAAGGGCGATTCGTGCAGCCGTAAGCTGAACAGGCTGCCATAATACAAATGTCGAAAAAAATTGAATTTTTATAGCGCAACACCTCGTTACTCACATATACTACTGATCAATGTTTTGAATAGAATAACATGGGTGCCGCGCTGTCGCCGAAGCATCATTTTCAAGTGCTTAGGGCTCCTCCTCTTATCTTCCTACCTCCATGCATTGAACAGCCTTCGTGATATTTCATTAATAACTATGCAACACCAAATCATTTTTTAATTTATCTGTATAAAGAAACAATATTCTCTTAAAACAAAAAAAAAAATGCATTTTCCACTCCCTTGGGCTAAGTGGTCAACTCATAATTGCCAATGGTGCAACGTGACCTTCACATTCAACCAACAAAATTTCAAAGTTCTAACATAAATACATCATTTGCAATATTCATTTGAAATTTTGGAATTTTCAACCTTTTCGACAGAGGTGCATTTACAGCTTCTGGGAAACTAGGAAAGTGAAAATCATAATATTTCATCAATACCTGTCAGATGCAAAAAAAAAAATCATCCCTATAAAGAAATTTTTCTGAGTACAAAACAATTGCAATTTCCCACCCACCCTGGGTCTAAGAGGTGAATTGATTCGTATAAAAACTTCAGGAAGTTCACTTTCCACCACCATAATTTCGAATATTTAATCATACATTGCTTGTAAAAAAAATAAAAAAAACTAGTATTTTAGTTTATTATTGCGGTATACAGAAGCGAAATCACCTAACTTATTATGATTTTTTTAAATCTAAATCTATACAATTTTTCTATCTAAAAAACACTTTTCGTTTTAAAAATGTTACCAGAGGCGCATTTACAGCTTCTGGGAGAAATTACATTCCAGGGTTCCTTACATTCACGAAATTTCAAGTTTTTCCTCGTTGCTTTAACACGAAAACGACTGAAGAAACCGGTTTGTTTTTGAGTGTTTGCGCGCCATCTAGTGAGATTTTATGTTATAGGAGGTTCGCTTAAAGGTGTCTTTTTCAAGCAATTGGGCAGGCCTGTAGTCTATCATTGTTGACCAAGGAACAGCACTCATGGATCTGTGGGAGGAGACACAGTAGTGGCCCTACAGTCTAGCATTTCAGTTGACATAAAATTTCATGTAAAACACGTCTGTAACGTGTCAAAACGAATGTTTGAGAAAAAATTATTAGCTTTGATTAAATTATAAGTACACACGGTCGAAGATACACGCAAAGACAAATAAACAAACCATGTTGTAAACTTTGTGAGAAAGTCATGACCATAAATGGTGTAAAATAGTTTAATATACCGTAACTGTGTTAGTACGAGATTTATTGCATTTGCGAATATGAATATGAGTGCTTGAGTTTATGCTGAATGGTTTTCGAAAAGTAAATAAGGCCAATATGGTATTTTCAGGCTTTTTATAATGGGCAAGAAAAAGCGCCCAGCAGCTTCAACAGCTTGTCATGATCATCCTACTGCGGATAACGATGGTATAAACAATCCTAACGCAGAGAAAGAAGGGAACGTGGCTGTAACAGAATCTGAACATAGTACTACAGAAGATATACCAATTTTCAAAGACAGGAAATTCGTTCATTCTGGGAAAGGTGGATCAGCAGCAGGAAAAAAAAACCGTGTTTGGAAAACACTGAAACAAATAATAGCTGCTGAAAGATCAATACCAAATGCAGTCACTTATCTCAGTTTAGACAGCCCACCATCTATCAAACCTGCTAGAAAGTACTCTGATGTGAGCGGCCTAGTAGCGAAATATACTGATCCACTAACAAAACTGCGTTTTGCAAATGCCTCAGAATTTCAGAACATTCGTACATTGCCTCCAGAAATTATTAATGGATATCTTGCTTTACGAAGAGCTGCCATGTCTTCTTGAACTGTAAGTATAGTTTATGGGAATGCGGGTGGGGGTGCAGCACTATTGTTTGTTTCAGAAAGTTTTTTGCTGTGATAAAAAGCACTTATTTGATGGTGACAGTAAAAGCTCGGAGTAGCTATTGCATTATCTTTCCATGTAATGTCAACAAGAATCAAACTCTAAAGCTCTAAAAATTTTAAAATATGCATTAAAGAAAAATGGTGAATGTAAAGATTCTAGACAGATGTCTCCTTTGACCTTGCCAGAATTAGTTCTTTTCGAGCCTCTCTTGTATGAATGTGTGCTGAAGGGTATTTATCTGTACCTTGTCAGGATGTTACTGCTAAACACAATGTGGTTGATAAATGCAAACTCTGAATTTATATGTATGCACTTTAGGTATTTAATGAAAAACAGTGACTGAAGATAAATATCATAATCAAATATATTCATTCAGTCTTTAAAGAGTTATGGAAGCTAGAATATTTAACAATAAATTATCTTGTTTCATAAAATTCATTCATAATTATCTAATATTAAAGTAATCATTATGAAAACTTTAAAATGTATATTTTGTTAAATGATTTGAAATAATACTTATTATTTAAGTTTAATAAATATCTGAGGTAAATTCTTATGACCGATTACTGTTGTGAAATATTCTAGCTTCCATAATTCCTTAAATACTAGCCAAATGCTGTTGAAAATTGAGGTTTAAATAGATAAGATTATGATCTTTAATTTATTTTCAGGAACATTTTTCCATTAAATGAATATTTTAGAACTTATATTTTTGAAGTTAGATTCCCATTCCCATAACACTAAAATTCTCTAATATTTTGGTAGGGCAGTGTAACTCAGTTCTGTATTATTGTAAGATATTCACCATTTTGAGTTAATGGGAATAACTTTTCCTTGGTTGCAATTCCTGTGATTCCAAATTATTATTTATTCAAAAGGGATCTCTAAAAATTTTTCCAGTTGCTCATGTTAATGTTATGTTGCTGACATAGATTTTAGCCACTTGTCTTGCAGATCAAGCTTAAAAGGAATTCGATAGAAACTGAGTTTTATTTCATAAGATTTGCTTCTGCAAAACATTACACAGCATTATATCATCATTTACACTTCTAGTTAAGAAAGACAGCAAATAGAACAGTAAATAAATGAAAAAAAATCTGTATTATGAACAAAATGTGTACTATATTACGAAGCAAGTAGCAATCAAAATAGCAGATTGCCAGCACCACAATAGAAGAAAATGTAATTAATGCTGCTGTCACTTCACATCTTGAAATCGGCAGTCATTCCCATTACGTAGGCACCCATCTATCTTATTGATTTTTGCTTGTCATTTGTTGGTTGTTGTCAATTGTATCACGATATCTTTCTGATTTGGGTGACATTGGTGAATCATACGTTATGTGCCAAATGAATCCTGAATAGGGAATGTTAGAAGACTAATAAATTTATTCACTGTTCTTCCTTTCCCCTAGAAAAGGGGAAACATATAACTAGACATGGTCACCTGTGGCTCATTGACTGCATGTGGCTCATTAGAAAAGAACTTGCAGCTCATAAAAACAAATTATTACTCAATGTGGCTCATTTCTTTAAAAAATTTTGACCAGCTGTTTTTAAGTGCAAATGATTTGGCCAGCTCATATTATTATTATTATTATTATTATTATTATTATTATTATTATTAACTGCATTGTTTAGAATATTATTGTTATTAACTGCATTGTTTAGAATATCACTGAAATGCTCAGCCCACCTAGCCATGACAGAATCCTCCCCTTCTATAACCTTACCTTGTTTATCCTTCAATCCTTGTATGCCTGTCCGTTTTCTACCACATAAAACATTAACTATCTGGTACAGCTCTCTGCTGTTGTGCTGTCTAACTGCTTCCTCGGCTTTGTCAGCCAAATCAGCAGCTAACTGATCTTTTACACGTTTATTAAGTTCTCTGTAATGCTTTCTATTAGGACTAGTAGGGTATTGATTGAAGACATTCCTGCAGTTCTTTCTTTCTGAAATAAGCTCAAGTGCCTTATCACTCAGATAATTCTGCCTTTTCTGCTACTTTTTTCCTAAAAGAGTACTGTTAGTGTCCAAAAAAGCCTGTTTAAAATGATCCCATTCTTCCTTAACTTCAGTAGTAAGCAAACCATGACTGTCATAATGACTAAGTAACCTATCATGGTAAGCTTTGGCTATAACTGGATCTTTCAGAGCTTCAGTATTAAAAGTAAATTTTTTAACCCTAACACAACACTTTTTAAGTTTAAGTTGCAAGACACTTTTAACAAGGTAATGGTCAGATCCAATTTCAGCTCCCCTATATGCCCTGGTATTCCTAACAGAACTAGCCCATTTGCTGTTAATTAATATGTAATCAATCATATTCTTATGCAGCCCATCAGGTGAAACCCATATGTACTTATGTATGTCACGGTGTTTGTAATAAGTGTTAGTTATTCTGAATCCATTGAGTTTACTTACCTGTAGGAGACGTTGCCCATTGCCATTGCAGCTACCAATACCAAAAGGGCCTATTACTCCTCCCCAGAGGTCAGAGTCAGTACCAACTTTGGCATTGAAGTCACCAAGAACAAGGGTAATATCTCCTTTCTTGACAGAATTCAAAATATCCTGAAGTTGTTCATAAAACCTATCCTTCTCATCCTCATCGGCATACTCATTAAACATACTCATTACTCATTAAAAATGTATAATTTTATGTTTTTAATAAAGATATTTTCTTGATTCATTAAAAATATATATATATATTTTTTTTTGAATTTATTACCCAGAAATGTATGCTTTTAAATAGAGAATTTTTTTCTGTAACTCGTATTTTTTTTTCTAACGGCTCTTTCTTAAGTTTGCATTGACCAGCCCAAATGTGTACTATTGTTCCACTGTATCTTTGAATCAGAGAGATCCAATAATAATCATGTAATTAAAGCCTGTGTTAAGGGGAGGAGGGGTCAACAATAGAGAACTTTAAGTTATTTTAATTATATTTCTGAGCAGAAGGGTCTTTTTAATTGTATGAAAAGTAAAAATAAGCATTAGGTTACATTACTTTTTTATATTTCTTGCTGTGTTGTATTGTTTATTTTAATGCACTATTAGAAAGAAAGCACTGCTGTAATTTTCAATTGATGCAAGTGTGTTTCAAGTTGTAGAACCTAACTCCACTTCCACTCTATTGCATTAATCATTATTTGAATAAATGTTTCCTTATTCACTGATTCATTATTTATTGCACTTTTCCAGGTTGTCACCCAACCAATAAGAGGTATGACTGTATTTGAAAAATATTAACTGCGACTTTACTCTGTGTTGCTTGGTCCTTTAGTCATTTAAATGCACTATCCAGTTTACAAGCTTCCATATAACACTGGTGAAAATGCTCATTGTGATCTACCCCTGTAAAATTTTCCTGCTTTTTTTTTTTGGGGGGGGGGGGGGGGCAGAAAGGAGAAGTAAGTGTGGGTTATATATGATGCTTCCCATATTGGAAGCTTTCATTTGTTATATAACTTGTTACTCTTAGCAACTGCCTATGCATGTCTTCTTTCCCTTTTTTGGGTAAAGAGGGGGGAGAGAAGAAGAATGTTAGGAAAGCCAAACCTTTAATTGTTTAAAACTATGATAAGGGGAAGCTGTGCACCAAATTTAGTGGTCCTTGCTCACTATTTATGGTGTTCTTGATGAAAGACAAACTCTCTAAAATATAAGTGGTGAATTTATATAATAGTAGTATTTTTAAACCTCAGTAAATGACTAATGATATTCCTGTGAATGTTAGGAGTTATAAATCTCTTACTTAAATCACAAGTACTTTGTTGTAATTGTTAATTTAGTATGAATTCTGCAATATTCAGTGATTTTTTTTTATAGGTTGCATTGAAAATAATAAGAAATTAATATATCATGGATCTATGCAAACATTTGGTAAGTGAAATATTAAGATCTCACATCTGAAAAATATTGATTTTTTTAAAATAAAATATTATAGCTTTTTGGCTTCAAAATTTATTTAAAATTATTTGACACATATAAACAAATTTTAATTTTATGCAGTTAAGAATGCAAAGTAAGTATTCAATCTTATATTTTTATATTGCTTTTAAGGTTTTTGATGCCACTGAATCATTAAATCTAGGAATATGATAAATATTATGAAGAATTAGAAATATAATAAAGGTCTGTAAATGGTAGCTAGGTATTCATTGGAAGAAAAGCTATACAGATGCACAGAACCAGCCAGGCCTAGCACCTAAAGTCTGACCCAAACTTCTCATGGAGCATATCATTAATATCTTTCAAAAGAGATACTTTCTTGTGGAAGGGAACTGAAGGGGAGGGCTACCAGATCAGTGTAGTGTACTGATATGGACTACTATGGCTACTTTTCTTTTTTTTCTACCTGTTGAAGAGTGGTCAACAACACAGAGTTTTGGTGCTGACCATATATATATCAACCTAAATGGAATAATGGCTCTGAGCTTGATTATGGATCCTGAATTTATTGCACTGGTGGGTTTCTGTTGGGGGAAAGCCTTCTGCTGTGTCTTCTGTTTGTTTATGGTTTGATAGCCCCAAGTGAATAGATTCACAGCATACATTTTATCAGCTGGTAGATAATCCTGATCAGAAGCCATTACATATATTCTGAAGTTGTCCATAAAACCTATTTTTCTAATAAACATATTCTATATTGCTGTGATTGCAATTCTCTGCAGACATTGTATTGATTGAAATTCTGATACTTGTACGTACAGAAATTATTCTCTTGATGTTCTTACAAAGAATTCCACCTTTATAACCTAGATATTCTCAGCTTGCAAGAGACTAGATGGACAGATAAAGATCAGATACTTAAAAATAATTTTAAATTTCTCTTTTCAGGGAGGGAAGATGGAAAGCATCTTCAAGACGTTGGTTTGTTTCTCTGCAGACATGCTAGTGATGCCCTTCTAGGATATGAGTGCATTAATGAAATGTTTCTTAGAGATAAATTTAAAACAAGCATTAAAGACCTGAATGTTGTCTGTTGCTATGCCCCCACTGAAGATGCCGATAAAGATGAGAAAGATAGGTTTTATGGACAACTACAGGATATTTTGAATTCTATCAAGAAAGGATATATTACCAATGTTAAAAGTTAAAAATATGTTTACTCACAGCAATATAGAATATGTTTATTTTCGTGATTTTTACTGTATTTATGATCGAAGGTTTAACCTGAGTAAGGCCTAATTTAGCATTTTTCACTACTTTATTTCCATTGCTACAATGCAATGGAATGCAATTTTTAATTTTCAACATTCAAAACATGTGTTTTTAGAAAAAGAGTACCAAAGTCCTAAAATTGATTGATATTATCCTTCAATATAATGATGATAGCTGGTGACATTGCATTCTTGGCTCTGGTTGATGATGTCTTCTTCTGTACCAGTATTGAGCTTGTTTCACAATTTGTGAATGGTTTGATGTTATTGTTGCTTTGTGTACCAGTCCTTTCTTTACTGCAAAGCTTGACTTTATATTGTTGTCATTACTGCTTGCTTGTGAAGGTAAATTGCATTGTGATCACTGTTTTTTCACACATAACACTAAGTGGTAGAATTTTAGAAGTTGCATGGGTAATCACTGTTTTCACAACTTAGAATGATATGATCTTAACAATATTGATGTGAATTGCTATTCATATACAATACCCAAGTTTCCTCCCTGATTTTACCAACATTTAAACATCTAGACTTCAATAAAAAACTTTCTAAATGAAATATTTGCAAAGTTAAAAACTTCTTTTGTTGCAACTAGTTTCACCCAGCACCATCTTGGGGCTTCTTCAAGCTGCTGCTTTTGTATTAGTATGCACTGGCATGAAAGCAGTATGTGCAAGCTATTAAATGCTCTCATTGATGTATCCTTAGTGCTCTTGAGCATGATAATAATGCAACATTTCACGTTACTAATGGGACTATGTATGATGCTAATAATACTGATAAATTTCTTAGAACCAGTAATGGCTTGTAAGTTTCATTAGTGGAGGTAGTGGTATACTGGAGGGATGGGGCAGATCCACAAGTGAGATTAACATAGTTTATTATTATAATTAAGCACACAAACATATCCAAGAAAATTTGGCATAATACATAGTAGAATGAAATTCAGCAAAACATAAGCATAAAATACATAAATAAAATATATTTATGGATAAAAATAATTACAATTGGTATCTGGACAAGTAACCTGTGCAGATTCCAAATGTAATTATTTTCAGTTAACTTTGCCAACATTTTATGTATTGGAAATAATCAAAATGCAAAATATCATAACTGTTGAAAAATTTGATATTTCTAAGATCTAAAAAACAAGTTTAGTATTTTAGAATGTTTGAAACAAATATGCATATGCTGTTAGATTTTATGTTGATTCTCAAATTGAAAGCTAAAGATTTGAAAATTTAGGTGACAAGGAAAGAAAATTTCTGTGCAGAATGCTTTTGCTTTCTGAAGGAAATTGAAGTATCCAGCCTTTCCTTGTCATCATCATCATCATCATCATCATCCTCAAGCAGCCATGGGCTACGGAGGTCCAACCAGACCGCGCAGTTTAATTCTCCAAGCATATCTGTCCTGAGCTACATCTGCTGCATCCAGCCACTGTACACCAATTCTAACAAGGTCCTGTTTGACATTGTCTGCCCACCGCATCCTAGGTCTCCCCCTCCTTCTGAGGCCTCTAGGCACACTGTTCATAACCCTATTCGCCAATCTATAATTATCCATACGGGCAACATGGCCAAACCAGCGGAGTCTCTCTCTGCACAATATGCTGCTTAAAGGAGGTTGCAGACTCCTTTGCCTAACCTCATCATTAGTTACAAAGTTAAACCACCTAATACCCAAGATACTGCGTAAGCATCTAGAATCAAAAGCATCTAGTTTCCTGTTATCTTGCTTACACAGCGTCCAAGTTTCACTACCATAACTAACCCTAGAAAGAACCAAACTATTATACAGTCTAATTTTAGTCTTTAGGTGTATACGCCTATTTCTCCACAATCTCCATAGATTCTTAAAAGTCCCGGCAGCAATACCTATTCGTCTGTTAATCTCATGCCGCACATCACCAGTATCAGTTACGTAGCTCCCAAGGTAATTAAACTGTGACACCTGCTCAAGACTGCAACCATTCAGATTAACTGAATCACAACCTGCCTGACCAATTTTCATCACTTTAGTTTTCTCTCTGTTTATAACCAAACCTACTGTACTACCAGTCTCATCAACAGTTCGAATGAAAGAGTTCATCTCATCAACATCATTTGCCAAAAGGCTAAATCATCAGCATAATCTAAATCAGAAATTTTCGTATCTCCAGCCCATTTAAGGCCAAAAGCTTTCCCTTGAAGTGAATTTCGCATAACATAATCAACAACCAAACTAAAGAGAAAAGGAGACAAAATGCACCCTTGTCGAACACCAGAAGTAATGCTAAACCAATTGCTACAAGACTTACCAACTCTCACACATGACTCAGTGTTATTATAGAGCGCTTTCATTATGTTAACTAACTTGTCTGGTATACCATATGATCTCACAATCAACCACAAATTATGACAATCAACAGAGTCGAAAGCCTTTTTGAAATCAACAAAGCTAGCAACCAAAGGTTTTTGAAACTCTAAACATTTCTCAAGAATCTGCCTAAGTGAAAATATCTGATCTACACATCCCCTACCACTTCTGAATCCACATTGCTCATCATGCAATTGCCTGCCAACCAGATTCTTAATTCTATTAAGCACAATCATGGAAAGAACTTTACCTGGAACGGAGAGTAGGCTGATACCCCTATAGTTATCACAAGAACTGCGATCACCTTTTTTGAAAATAGGGATAATAATAGCTTTGCTAAAATCTTTAGGAACCATGCCTTTATCATAAAAGTTATTCAAAATTTCAGTCATCCAAATGGTAACTGAAACATTCCCAGCTCTAAGCATTTCCGTAGTAATTTCATCCACCCCTGGGGATTTATGAAGTTTAAGTTTAGAAATAGCCAAACTAACTTCAGATTGTGTTATAGGGCCAACATTAAAGCCAACAATGCATCTATCATCATTGCAAACAATGGGAGTAGAACTAACCACATTGTTTAGAACATCACTGAAATGCTCAGCTCACCTAGCCATGACAGAATCCTCACCATCTATAACCTTGCCTTGTTTATCCTTCAATCCCTGTATACCTGTTCGTTTTCTACCACACAAAACATTAACTATCTGGTACAGCTCTCTGCTGTTGTGCTGTCTAACTGCTTCCTCAGCTTTGTCAGCAAGGCCATCAAGCCAAAGATTCTTATCGGTAGCTAACTGATCCTTTACACGTTTATTAAGTTCTTTGTAATGCTTTCTATTAGGACTAGTAGGGTACTGATTAAGGACATTCCTGCAGTTCCTTCTTTCTGAAATAAGCTCAAGTGCCTTATCACTTAAATAATTCTGCCTCCTCTGCTCCTTTTTCCCTAAAAGAGTACTGTTAGTTTCCAAAAAAGCCTGTTTAAAATGGCCCCATTCTTCCTCAACTTCAGTATTAAGCAAACCATGACTGTCATAATGACTACATAACCTATCATGGTAAGCTTTAGCTATAACTGGGTCTTTCAGAGCTTCAGTATTAAAGGTAAATTTTTTAACCCTAGCACAACACTTTTTAAGTTTAAGTTGCAAGACACTTTTAACAAGGTAATGGTCAGATCCAATTTCAGCTCCCCTATATGCCCTGGTATTTCTAACAGAACTAGCCCATTTGCTGTTAATTAATATATAATCAATCATATTCTTATGCAGCCCATCAGGTGAAACCCATGTGTATTTATGTATGTCGCGGTGTTTGTAATATGTGTTAGTTATTCTGAAACCATTGAGTTTACTTATCTGTAGGAGACGTTGCCCATTGCCATTGCAGCTACCAATACCAAAAGGGCCTATTACTCCTCCCCAAAGGTCAGAGTCGGTACCAACTTTGGCATTGAAGTCACCAAGAACAAGGGTAATATCTCCTTTCTTGACAGAATTCAAAATATCCTGAAGTTGTCTGTAAAACCTATCCTTCTCATCCTGATCAGAATCCTCAGTGGGGGCATAACAGCAGATAACATTCAAGTCTTTAATGCTTGTCTGAAATTTTGCTGTAAGAAACCTTTCATTAATGCACTCATATCCTAGAAGAGCATCACTAGCATGTCTGCTGAGCAGCAGACCCACGCCTTGGTGATGCTTTCCATCCTCCCTCCCTGTAAAGAGAAATTTAAAGTTATTTTTAAGTATCTCACCTTTACCTGTCCATCTGGTCTCTTGCAAGCCTAGAATATCTAGGGTATAGCACTGGAATTCCTGCATGAGGACATCAAGAGAATAATCTCTATGTAATGTCCTCAGGTTCCACATTCCTGCAGAGAGAAAATGATTAGTAGGATTTTTAAAGAAATTAGGTTTATTGAGATTGGTAGGGCCAACAATATCAAACAGCCCCCTGATCGCAGGCATGGGGCAAAGACCTGTTCCTCCTCCGCTAAAGGCTGAAGTCACCGATGCTGGTAGGAACTTCAGGCACCACCTTTTCAAGTGAACTTTTTCAAGAACCATATGGCCTGCCTGAGACACATTACTCCAGTTTAGGCTTGACGATGCCCAACTAGCTAAGTAAGGTTCAGGTACCTGCGATGGCCTCTGATTAGGATTATCCACCAGCTGATATAAGGTATCCCATGCCTCTGTTCACTTAGAGCTGGCAACCCAGAAGCAAACAGAAAACACAGCGGCAGACTCTCCCTCAACAGAGGCCCACCAGTGCAGCAAGTCCAGGATCCAAAATCAAGCTCAAATCCATAAACAAGTCCAGTCTAGTAGGTATAAATGGTCAGCACCAGGACCCTGTGAAGTTGACCACTCCTCAGCAGGGTTGAAAAAAAAGAAAAAAGTGGCCATAGATGACCAGATCAGTAGGCCATACTGAACTGGCAGCCCTCCCCTTCCGTTCCCTTCCAAAAGAGAATATCTCTTTTGAAAGGTACTAACGGCCTGCACCACGAGAAGGCGGGGTCGGACATTAGGTGCTAGACCTGGCCGGTTCTGTTCATCATCACTGGGGATTGGTACACAGCTCTCCTTCCAGTTTATGCCTAGCTACCATTTACAATTTTTTCCTTGTCACCTAAATTATATTGATTGCATTCTGATACTTGAATTGGAAACCATTCTTTGTGATGATATTGAAATAATAAAATTTTATACATATATGAAAAAATTATCCCTCGAGCAGCTAAATGTCACAGGAACCTGAGGTGGCTATCAGTATATGAAGTTGGACAAAAAAGAAATGGTACTGCATATGTATTTGTGTCAGGTGCCTCACCAATCAAATGGATTCAGCACTGGGTTAGGCTTTTTTTTTCTGGTTTTAACAACTGCTTGCATATTTTCAAATTGGATCAATAATGTCTGTGTTATGCCTTCTTGTGTAAGACTTGTGTTGTCCCCCTTGTTAGAAAATGTGTGATTGAATGCAATGTGTTCATCATGACAACACATTTTCTCATTCAGCATTATCAGGATACAATTTTTGGCCCAAAACCAAATCACAGTGATGGAACACTGACACTAAAGAATTTCTTGAAAGGGGCCCATTTTGACAATGTGGAGCACATAATGAGTCATACAACAAAGTACTTAAAATGCATTCCCAAAGAGAAATTCCAAAAATGTTTTGAAGCATAGAAGACAAGAATGGAAAAGTGCATTAGGGTGAATTGGGGGGTACTTTTATACTATTCTTTTATACTATTTCTTTTTGCCATATCTTATAATATGCCGTAAACAAAATCTTGAGGAGGCAAGACCTCAGCAGAAACACAACATAAGTAAAGGGACATTCATGCCTATCTGGATCTTGAACCAGATCCCTTTGATTAGTAGCTAAGCTTGCTAGTCACTAGGGTGGTTAGCATTATCTAATATCATAGATTTGAATAAAATTAGTAGAATTTGTTTGTTGATTTCTGATGTTTAACAACAAAAAAGAAGCTTGCTAATGTAATAGTCTCAATAGGCTTCAGAATTTATCTTTGGTTTTACCAATAGCTACAGGTAGATACTCAGGATCTAAAGCTGGTGATCTGTTCAAACAGATCTCTTTCAAGCTGGTAGTCCTTTACGTATATATATTTATATGAACACACACCTCTATATTTAGTTAGTTATATAAATATATTTGATCTGTTCAAACAGATCTCTTTCAAGCTGGTAGTCCTTTACGTATATATATTTATATGAACACACACCTCTATATTTAGTTATATAAATATATTTGCAAATTAAAGTGTTATTGTGAAAGGTAAAAATTGTTAATGCTTTTATTTTTTATTTGTCAGAGAAATATTTCTGGCTCATTTTCATATCCTTTTTGGCGATTGTTAAGAAAATCTTTCTGCACTACTAAATTCAGATGTGATGCTGGAACTCAAACATATTTTGTAACTACTCCAATATTTTATGTTAATGCAGGTATGTTTACATTTGTTTGAAATTTAATTTCATTAATTCTATTATATCAATTATGCTATTATATATTAATAATCAATAATGTCATCAAATTATAACATAGAGTTGAAAATATTTTGATTTATACTGACTGTTAGTATAATAGCTAAATTATGTGCTGAATTGTAATTCACTAAACATGGTTGAATTTTCCTCTGCATTTAGGAGTTGCTAACCTATGGCAATGTGTTACTTGTCTGTTCTGGCCTTTATGAATCGAGGGGCGGGGGTGGCTCAGTCGGTAGCGCACCAGGCTCATAATCTGTAGTTCCCAGGTTTGAGTCCCAGCTGGGTCAGCGTTGAGATTTATCTCCGCAAAATTCCCCGCCCTGCCCATGGTCAGTAGGGGATACCGATGGGCTTGGAAAGGCCGCCGTCCGTCGGATGGGACGTTAAGCCGTGGCCCTGTGTGCGGGAGAGCCATACCCTGTGCACGTTAAAGAACACGCTGGATGGCCTTGATGGGAGACTACCATCTGTCTCCCAGCAGCTGTTCCAGTGGGTCCCCTCCCCCAACCTTCTCTGAGCCTTTGGGGTCCTTGTGACCTGGCCATTTAGCCCATGGTGTGCAAAAAAGTGCCGTTCAGAGGTAAAACAACCCAACCCTTTTTGAATTTAATTTGGCTAGTCATGAGCAATCAGTTTCTTCGTGTTTAAACTATTTTTGTGGTAAATTCATTGTGGCATGGGCTGCAAAGGAGTTGAGTCAGTAGCATATCAGGCACATAATCTGAGATTCACAATTAATATTGGGTATGGAAAGATTGTTGTTTATCATGATTGATTCAATAGTATTATGATTGATATAAGCCATGGCATTATAATGTGACTGCCTATTTACTTCTTGTGCAGTGATTTAGAATGAATTAAATTTTGTGTGTACATTATTACACAAGTGAGCTAATGAAAATTATATCAACACTATATATATATGAGCTAATGAATGTTACAGCTACACATTAGAGTATAGTTTGTTAACTGTATGTGTTTTAAAATCATGTGAAATCATGTATGATGAAGCCTGTTAGGGTTATCATTATTGTACAAATTCTTTTAGGTGCAGATAACTAGGCTATTTTCAAGTTTTATAATGCTATTGCTTTTCTCTCCAAGCATTACAATGCTATCTTATTGTTTGGTTTTACTTGATTTTTTAATGATTTTTTTTTTGCTGTCTTTGTTTTGTGGCTTATTTCATAGACAAAAATCTCTGAGAATTTATATATTAAAAGACATACCAAAGTTGATCCTTTACAAACTTGGTATTTCTTTTTGTGTATAAATTGCATCCTCCCGCTTTACTCTAAGCTTTTTAGGACTACCTTTCTAGTTATTTGTTTAGTGTTCTATTTACAGATGTCTTTATTTTTCCTTTGGGCTTTACATTTTTTAGTATTATTTGATGCCCCCCCCCCCCCAATAGATCCAGCCCTGTTTTGGCATTTGACATATTTTTTTATTGCTCATTTATATTTTTGCAAATGAACATTTGAACTATATCTATAATTTGGTAAATTATGGTTCCAAAAGTCATTGAATATTGCTAATTCATGTAAAGAAAATGGAAAGACAAATAAGTGGTGATTTTTTTTATTACTTTTTTCATACTTTCACTTAAATATAAAGCACATATTCTATTGTATATTCTTTGAAAAAAAAAGTATAGTTATGAAAAATGAAATGAAAAGGTTCAAAAATAATTGCTTAGAGCAAAACGTTTTGAAGAGCATTAGTGTTCAGTCTGTCGTAGTTGGGTGGGGGTTGGCTCAATTGGTAGCACTTGTAATCAGTAGTACCCAGGTTTAAGTCCCACCTGGGCCAACACTGAGATTTATCTCCACTAAAGTTCCACCCTGCCCTTGGTGAGAAAGGTCACACCAATCATCTTGGAAAGGTTGCTGTCTTTTGAATGGGATCTAATGTGTGGGCCCATGTGCACGTTAAAAAACATGCTACATGGCCTTGACAGGAGGATTTTATCTATCCCTTAACAGCTGTCCAGTAAGTCCCCAACCTTCTCTATGCACTTGGGGTCTTTGTGACATGGTCATTTAGCCCATTGTTTTAAAAAAAGTGCCACTCAGAAATAAAACAATTGTGGTAGTTAAAAGATTGAGTGCCTGAAGTAATATTGCCAAAGTGTGGTGCCTACTCATGAGTTAAATATATTTTTACTACTCTGCAATATAATTTTAAGGTTTAAATCCATTCTTCAGATTTTTTCTACAGTTCACAAATCCAATCTTCAGGTTCTACAGGTTTTTTACTTTAAAGAAACGTGAAATTTTGTGACCCAGGTGGGGATTTTATCATGCAATCACTGTTACATTGAATTATTCTTTCATGCTTTATTAGATTTGACTTTTTGATATCGTATGAGCTAATAATATGGTCGTAATAGTAGGTGAAAAAAGTTTACTCTGTCATGGGTTTTCATAAAACCTAGTTCTGAATCATGAATAAGTGGTAACTAAATTTACATTTAATAGCTTAATTGATAAAACAGCTGTGTAACCAGCAGTAGTATAGCTCAGATTCCACTTTGCATTGCAAAAATTTTCACTGCTGTAAAAACTTTGTTAATAATTGGAAGAATATTTTAAATATTAATGCTTGCATTTAAATTTTCCTCCTTGGTGTGACAGTGGTATCTCCTTGGACATTGCAGTTGCCAGGGTCTGGGTTTGAGTTCAAGGATGGTTTGGTTGTATATTCATGTTTGTGTGTTATATGAGAAACCAGGACAAGATTGATAAAACTTATGTGTTATCTGTCCTTTAAAAAATTTAATATAATAATTTTAAAATAATGTATTTTTTTTACCACTAAATTTTATATTGTGAGGAAGTGAAGTGAGATATTTAAACAATATGTACAAAATATAAGCTTTAAAAGTATTAAAAGATCTTTCTTTTTTCAATCAAAAGAGATAACAAATAAGTAAAAATAAGGAGGATGAACAAAACACAGAACCTTAACAGTTGGAAATGTTGGTTGCATCATGTGACATACCATAAGTGCTAAATTTAGCATGCTCTTCATTTTTTCTCTTTATTTACTATTTTTCTACATCTTCTGATTGCCATTAACATCTGATGAAGGCAGAAGATATTTGCCATCAGAGTGAAGGTGTGATATAAACATTTGCATGCTGAATACCTTTCAAAACTTGCAACTATATTTATTCAAGAGTAAGTAACATTTTGTAGAATTTAGTGTATACTTAATGTTTTCATAACTTTGTTATTTTAGCTCCTCATATTGGACATGTACAAAGCTGCCTATATGCTGATGCTTTAAAGAGAATTAATCACCTGATGGGGAAAAATGTTATATTTTCAACTGGAACTGATGAACATGGATTAAAGGTAATAATAATTAAAATTTTATAGACAATTGAGTGTT
This sequence comes from Ryuthela nishihirai, assembly GCA_038380435.1. Lineage (NCBI taxonomy): Eukaryota > Metazoa > Arthropoda > Arachnida > Araneae > Heptathelidae > Ryuthela > Ryuthela nishihirai. The sequence continues at coordinate 24,659,052 of JAWZYU010000002.1, forward strand.
ATATATAGATAATAGAGATTGCTAAGAAAACTAAAATGTAATTTCAGGCCAGCAAAGAGATCTGTACGTCTAAGCAAGGATATATGAAAGAGGGTTGTCATGTTTTATGAACTCTCGAACTTGCCTACCATCTTTGGAATCCAAAATGGATGTCTTTGTATTATATTTATATTATATATTATTATAAATACCCCCTCAAGCAGCTGCTTGCCACAGAGGTCTGACAGGAGCCTGTCAGTTTATATGCCATAGTAGAAGGTCTGAGAGGATGGCAGGACCTAATTTATTTTAATCCCATGTTATATGGCCAATACTAAAGATATATTTAAAAAGTAAACAACCGTAAAATTTTATTCCATATACAATATCATTTATTATTTTAATCTTTCCTGTCCAGTTGAGTATCTTACTAATTAGGAAACCCTGCTCAAGTCTTATTTTCTGACCCCCCCCCCCTAAAAAAAAACAACTAAATCCTTGGTATGTGCCTTCATCTAAGTATATATGTTAACTGTGTTATTGATAATATTAATATATATTGAGCTTATGCATAATGTTTGTAGAAACATTATTATGTGTACTTACACAGTAGTATCAGAATAATATGACCACCTACCTAATAATGGGGGGGGGGGGGGGTCATATTATTCTGATACGACTGTTTATAATGAGCCTATTAGTGACATTTGAAAGTGTTTGTTGGTATGTTTAAACACATTTGCTGCTGCTTGTTCTCTAGGTTCCTAAGATGCCTACATACAACATTATGTATTGACAATCCTTCCGACCTGAAAAAGTTTTCACTAGGAGGGTCCCTTTCACTCCAGTCAACCTTCATTTGAGATGAAGTTTACTGTTTGCTAGGTTGCTCCTTGTAGCAAGTTTCTCTCTGCTAGGTTGCTTCTTGTAATAGCACCTCCTTGTAACTCCTGTCCAAGTATGGGTATCAAGGCAGCAGCAAACATGTTAACCAATCAAGACAGAAGCTGCAATCAGAAGGGGTAAAAAGAGTTAATGAGTAAAGAATATCTCAAAACTGTGTGCCCATACTTTTTAAGTGAAATGCCATATAATAGTTTATAAAAAATATCAGACTGCATTATATTGGTGACTGGTATTAAGGGTTAAAGTTTTTAAATCATAGAAATGTTTGGTGACAGATGCAATTCTGTTCTATTTAGTATCATGAGCCTTTCAATATACAACATTTAAAATCCTCATGCAGCCATGCACTATAGAGGTCCTACCAGACTAATTTTCCTCTCCAGATATGTCTGTTCTGCCCTACAGCTGCTGCATTTGGCCACTGTAGGCCAATTCTTGCAAGGTCCTGCTTGACATTGTCTGCCCATTGCATCCTAGGTTTCTCCCTTTTCCCGAGGCCTTTAGGAATGCTGTTCATAACTCTATTTTCCAATCTACAGCTATGCATTTGTGCAATATGACCAAACCAATGCAGTATCTCTTTGCACAATAAGCTGCTCAAAGGAGGTTGCTAACTACTTTACTTAAACTCCCATTACTTACAAAGTCAAACTACCTAAGCTAAGATACTGTACAAGCATGTAGAATCAAAGGCATCAAGTTTCGTGTTATCCTGCTTACAAAGGGTCCATATTTACTCCCATAACTAACCTTAGAAAGAACCAAACTATTAAACAGCCTAATTTGTCTATGCATCTATTTTTTCACACTCTCCATAGATTCTTAAAAACCCCAGCAGCAATCCATATTCTTCTATTTATTTCATGCTACACATCACCAGTGTCTGTAACCTAGCTACCAAAATAATTAAACTGGGACACTTGCTAAAGAGTGCAGCCATTCAAAGCAACTGAAGCACCATCTGCCTGACCAATTTTCATTCCTTTAGTTTTTTTTCTGTTTATCATCAAACCTCTCTATTAGCAGTCTCATTAGCAGCACTAATGAAAGAATTCATCTCATCAACATCATCTGCATAATCTAAATCAGAAATTTTAAAATCTCTAGACCATTTAAGGCCAAAATTTTTCCATTGCAAAGAATTTCACATAATGTAATCAATACCAAATTAAAGAGGAAAGGAAACAAAAATGCATCTTTGTCTAACTCCACTAGCAATGCTAAACCAATCGCTACAAGCCTTACCAACTCTCACACATGACTCAGTGTTATTATAGAGCTTTCATTATCCTAACCAACTTGTCAGGTATTCCATATGATCTGACAATCAACCACAAATTATGATGATCAACAGAGTCAAAAGCCTTTTTGGAATCTATAAATATAGTAACCATAGGTTTCTGAACATTTCTCAAGAATCTGCCTAAGTAAAAATATTATATCTATACATCCCCTATCACTTCTGAATCTATACTGTTCATTATGCAGTTGTCCATCAACCAAATTCTTAATTAAGCATAATCATCCAAAGAACTCGCTTGGAACAGAAAGTAAAAATTGTGATAATAATAGCTGTAGTAAAATCCTTAGGAACAACACCTTGTAAAAAATATTCAAATTTCAGTAAGTCATGTGATGATAGAAACATTCCCAGCTCTAAGCATTTCAATAGTAATTTCATCTATCCCTGGGGATTTATGTAGTTTAAGTTTAGAAATAGCCAAAATAACTTCAGACTGTGATATAGGGCTAATATTAAAGCCAGTAATGCATCTATCATTATCGCAAACAATGGAATAGAACTAACCACATTGTATAGAACATCTCTGAAGTGCTCATCTCACTTAGCCATGACAGATTCCTCTCCTCAACAACTTTACAATTTTTATCCTTCAATCCCTGTGTACCTTTATGTTCCTTCCCATACAAAAGATTAACTATCTGATGAAACTCTCTGCTGTTGGGCTGTCTAGCTGCCTCCTCTGCTTTGTCAGCCAAGCTAGGAGGGGTGGGTGGGTGCATGGCCCCTTGCCCTTCCCCCTTGATCTGGACCTGACAATAAGTGTGTAGTGACCAGCTTTGAATGTTCCCTTGTTCCACTCTTTGATGTATACAAGTTACCAAAAAAAGAAAGGACAAGTGGCAAACATTTAGGGCATGTTTAAAAAACATACCCTAATGTTTGCCACTTGTCCTTTTAGTAGTCAAGTGCTTATTATGTTTGGCTTCAGAATAAACAGAGTTGGATGAGGGGAGGACACCATTCTAGTTCCAGAGGGTTTTTTTTATTTCATATAATTAATGACAGGAAATAGACCCATTGTATGTATATACACTTTATTATATTTGTGGTCATGATTCATTGTCTTTTAAACATTTTTTTTATGTTTTGATTAATGTTGCCATGCCTATGGAGTTTTTTTATAACTGATTCTGGAGCATCCATCTAGTTCGGTAAAGATATTTCCACCTCTGAGTATAAAGAGACCAAATTTAAACCATGCATAAGATATAATGTGTGTTGTTTTCTTAGATCTGATATCCTTAATAATATATGAAACTGTATTACACTAAAAGATTTGCATCAAACTCTGCAGCAGATGGCTGTCTGCGATGATTTTATTTTTGACTACGATTTACTTTGTAATCCTTTATTTTAAATTTGTCAAAGAAATTTATAAGCTTTTTTTCTATTGATTTAGATTTTTATGGTCCCTGCCTATATGTTTGATTGCTCTAATTTCCTAAATATTTCCAAAATGTCTTTTTCTTCAAATTTCCTCCTCCCAATTATGTTTGAAATAAAACAGCTCTTAGTAACCTGAAAAATGTTGAGAATTTCTTGGTAATAAATGAAAAATAGAAAATAATAATGTTATTATTTTATTTGCTATTTTGTTAATATATATATATATATTTATTACTAGGTCCAGAAGGCAGCTAAATCTGCTGATAAGGAACCATCTGAATTTTGTAAAGAGGTTTCTGGCCAGTTTCAGGTATATATTATCAATAAACTTTATCAGGATACATTATGTTAATATTAATATACTCTAGAAAAGGTTAATTGGCTATAAATATTTAGTCAATATGAACATTGAAACTTTTTTAATACTAACTGCCTAAAACCCACATTTAACACGGCCTAAAACCACACATTTAATAACGGCCTAAAACCCACATTTTATACACTGGTTTCCTTAAATTAAGGAAAACTCAGAAATATTATGATAAACAAAAAACTATAAAATGATTTGAATGAAATTTGATGAAAATATGAATTACAATGCTAGTTTCAGGATGGCATAAAATATTTTACATTAGAAACATTTTTCATCAAAAAATAACACAGAAACTTGTCCAAAAATGAGATGTCAGAATGCAATGGGCAAAGTTCTTTAATAAAGAGTGTGGTCACCCCTTACAGCAATGCAGGCACGATAGTGATGTTCCATGCTGTTTTATGATGTTGTGAATCAGCTTGGTAGGGAGTAACGACCATTGTTGTTTTAAAGCAGTAAAAGCTCCCCCTTTGTTTCAGGTGGTGGGTTGAGGCAGCAGCTCATCTTCCTAGAGCATCCCACACATGCTCAATTGGATTTAGGTCAGGAGATTGAGCTGGCCACTCCATGCACATAATGGTCTCCTCTTGAAGGTATTGTTCCACTAGTCGATCTCTGTGTGAGTGAGTGTTATCGTCTGGTAAGATGAATGTTTCACCTATTGCACCAGTATAAGGACATACATAAAGGTCCAGGATGTCATCTCTATACTTTTTAGCATTGAGGTTCCCACTCAACACATAGAGGTTTGTGCGTCCACCTAAGGAAATGCCACCCCAAACACACACGCTACCTCCACTGTAACTGTCTCTTTGATGGATGTTACTGGGATGATAGCAGGGTACCTCATTCTCTCCATATCAAACTATGTCTGGAATCACTCTGTAAGCAATATCTGGACTCAACTGTGAAGAGTACAGACCTCCATTGCTCTTCTGTCCAGTTAACATGCATGCGTTCCCAATTCAAATGCTCTCTCCTGTGACATGATGTGAGGGATATACAAATTAATAGCCTTCTACCATACAGACCTCCCTCATGAAGCCTTCTACATACAGTAGAAGCTGATACAACCCTCCCAGTGGCTGCTGTAAGAGAGGATCGGCTGAGAGGGAGTAGATGTCTTGCTCCTTCGTGCTGTTAATCACAGATATTGGTCTTGTACACAGTGGTCATAACTCTAGCCCTTCCTCGGCTAAACCTCTGAGATGTGGGATCCATGCTAAGAAATTGATTCCACAATCTATGGACCACAGAAGGACTCACATTCAGCCATCATGCCATGTCTGACTGACTTTGGTCTGCTCCAAGCCGACCAATATCTCTCTTCCGCAGTTCATTTGGCAAATGATGTCTCGAGGTCATTCCTACAAAATGGCTGTTTCGAATTTCTTTACTCACATTTACAACACAAAATAATGATTCACTCCAAAACACCCATTTTTATGCCACTATCTGAATTATGCAAATTGATGCAGCATAGACCAATTTGCATATGATATGCTCTTACTGGCTATATGAACAAGTTTGGTGAGGATTGCACAATTTTTTGGTGAATTATTGCAATTTTTCTCATTTTTCATTAATTTATAGAAACCAGTGTATTAACAAGGTTTATAATAATCAAATATAAACTAAATCTAAAATCCTTATGTACAATTTTCAGATTATTAGAAATGTTGAAAAAGATCAAATATTGAAAGATGCTTAAAAAAACAACATTGCATGTGGTGAATATGGAATACCCATTTTCAAACAGAATGCATTTCATCATTTTATGCTTTTAGCACTATCTAAAGTGGAAAATAGAACTATTAGATGATTTGAAAAATGCAAGTCATAATATTTAATTAATACTTATCCAAAAATAATTTTTTATTTATCTCCTAAAATAGATTTTTTCCACCTCCTAAGGACAAGGAACTATCATTAAAATTTTGTATTTTTCAATTTTAGGGTGAATTTGGTGAATCTCTAGTAGTGAAATTTGAAACTAGTGGAAAATTCGGAAAATGCAAATCATAATAATTCATTTTATCTATCTAACACAGCAATAATTTTTTATTTATCTCTAGTAATAGAAACGTTGAATGTCTACAGACAAACTATCAAATGAAAACAACAAAATGAAAACAGTAACTTTTTTAAAGTCGGCTAAAAATTATTAATAATTTTGGAAATAATGTAACTAAAAATACATTAATTTCCAAAAGGTAATGATCTCTCATAAATATCTCAAAAAAAAAATTATTAGATTGACACGAAGTTTCATATGGAAAAATCGTTTAACTTCTTATGGTCACATAAACAGATAATAGAGTCAAATGTATCAGTTGCATGAAATCAGGTAATGAAGTCAATAGAACTGGAAGTGAATTCTGGATGGAGTATCAAACAATGATTAATAGAAAGAATGATAATTCCTGATGACAATACACATCATATAGTGATGCTTTATATTGTGAATTGCTATACTAGAGCCTTTTTAAGCTGTGGAGATTTGTGTTTGTGGAGGGAGGGAAAGCAGAGGGAAACAATAAAATTCCACAGAGTCTATAGTGTATTCCAAATGACGATCCATGAGACCATAATGAATTCCAAAGATGCTGCATTAATTTGATTTTAGGAGGAGAGTAAATTGTCCATTTTATATGGCTGATGATGTTCACTTGTAGATGTTGGTTAACAGGTCTGACAGGGTGAGGTCTAGCATTATTGTCTTGTAAGGGAAAAATTTATCTTATTTCACATAGTATACATATTTCTTCTGTTGCATCTATTTACATGAGATTGCATATAGGAGCCAAATATCTTATACATAGAGGTCAAGATCTCTGCACTTAGCAGTCACAGTTATGCCATGTAGCAGGTAGAGGCAGATATGATCACTCAGATAGTTGCCTTCCAAATCAAGACATTAAATCTCAGTTTAAGTGTCTTGTTAGAAGAAAGACTACATCATAGTTTTTTCTAGACCCATATCCATCTTGAGTAATGCTGTATAAAATTGAACTCGTTTATAAAAGTACAGACTTCCATTTTCCTTGAGTTTAGGCCATGTGTTGAATGTTTCCACTTAGATAGATGAGACCTATGGTTGCCTCACATAGAGATCACCTTCATGAAACTTGCATGTGGTAGACATTGATACCAGAAATCACGTGGTTGCACTGAGGTTAAAGACGAGGTCAGGGCAGGTTTGTACTATATTTATATTTAAATTAGTACTCAAATGGAATGAAGTTTATTGTTCTGTGATCCACTTGAGAATATGTTGTTGATATGTTATGTAAAATATTATACTATAAATACAGTAAAGTATTGCAATTTAAATGAAATGAATTTTATGAATACATATTTAATTGCTTTTGTGGTCAAATAAATTAAGTTGCTTGTAGCATTGCAAACTGTTAGATCATGAGTCATCCTTATTCAAATATATGTAGCATATAAAATGCTTTTGCAAACTAAATATAAGAACTTGCAGTTTTTCTGCCACCTTTTCTGTTTATTACTGCAATTTAATGAGATTATATGGCACATTCATAAATATATGTAGAGAATAAATATGAATGAAAAATTTTGGAGGAAAATTTAGTTAAATGCATGTAACTGCAGAATTCCTGAACAGTCAGGAGTAAAGTTATTTTCTGAAACTTATCTCTTGATTTGTAGTTTTGAACTATTTGTCTTTTTATTTTGTGATCCTCAGTCCAACCACATGATTTTGTTACTCTCAAAAACAAAATAAAAATCAATATATCACTTTGTGTGTTCCTATTATATTAAGTATAAGGGGAAATTTCCATATCTGAATGGAAAAGTTTGTAACAGCAGCCAACATGTGCTCTGTTATTCATCTTACTTCAAAGTGCAATCACATTTACTTTCTGTCTGATGAAAAAGTTAAGATTAACAATAATGTATTTAAAGGTAATAAATAATGTCAGAGGCATCCTGTGGACTTTTTCTGGAAGGTAAGGGGAGACAAAAGCAAAATAAGAGGATATTTGTTTGCTTTTCATTTAGTAATGATTCATTTTCATTTCATTTAGTATTGCATTTTCATTTAGTAATAATTTCTAATTCCAACTGAAAAGGAAGTTATCACTCTTAATTAACACCATTATCAAATTTAGAAGAAAAATTGTCTTGAGCCAGGTGGAATATGAACTCCACGACCTTCTGATTACATATCAGGTGCTCTGACCACTGAGCTACCTACCGCTGATCTAGATATCCTCTCTTTGATCATATGAACTTGCTGTTTATAGCCTCCTGAAGTAGATGGGGCAGGGGTGGCTCAGTCGGTAGTGCGCCAGGCTCATAATCTGTAGTTCCCAGGTTTGAGTCCCAGCTGAGTCAGCATTGAGATTTATCTCCGCAAAATTCCCCGCCCTGTCCACGGTCAGTAGGGGACACCGATGGGCTTGGAAAGGCTGCCGTCCATTGGATGGGATGTTAAGCCGTGGCCCCGTGTGCAAGAGAGCCATACCCTGTGCACGTTAAAGAACATGCTGGATGGCCTTGATGGGAGGCTACCATCTCTCCCAACAGCTGTTCCAGTGGGTCCCCTCCCCCAACATTCTCTGAGCCTTCGGGGTCCATATGACCTGGCCATTTAGCCCATGGTGTACAAAAAAGTGCCGCTCAGAGGTAAAACAACACAACCCAACACTGAAGTAGATGGCATTGTATGCCATGAAAATACTAGTTTATTACTAAATAAATTTCTTGATATTTGTTTTAACTGAAAAGAAGTTATCACTCTTAGTTTAACATCGATATCAATTCTAGAGGTAAAATTATCTTAAGCTGGTTGGGATACAAATCCATGACCTCCTTGTCAGAAAACCTAAACCTTTAATCAGGAGCAAATTCATAATAAATAGGCACTTTAGCGTCGATTTCAATTTTAGAGGAAAAATTGTCTTGAGCCGGGTGGGATACGAACCCACGACCTCCTGATAACATGTCATGTTATCGTACATGTTATCGTAACATGTCATGTTATCGTACATGCTTCCATCTATTGGGTAATATAAATGCCACTTGTGGCTAGAAATATTGCCTGCACAGCGCTTATATGAAACATAAAAGGAATGTTCATAGCGCATAGAAGAGGAGATCTTGATCGGCGGCCGGTAGCTCAGTGGTCGAGAGCACCTGACATGTTATCAGGAGGTTGTGGGTTCGTATCCCACCCGGCTCAAAACAATTTTTCCTCTAAAATTGAAATCGATGCTAAAGTGCCTATTTATTATGAATTTGATTCGAAATATGTCAAGTTACTTCATTAATTATTTATATCTGCATACTTATCGTAAATGCTTCCATCTATTGGGTAATATAAATGCCGCTTGTGGCTAGAAATATTGCCTGCACAGCACTTATATGAAACATAAAAGGAATGTTCATAGCGCTAGTTAGAGGAGATCTTGATCGGCGGCTGGTAGCTCAGTGGTCCAGAGCACCTGACATGTTATCAGGAGGTCGTGGGTTCATATCCCACCCGGCTCAAGACAATTTTTCCTCTAAAATTGAAATCGACGCTAAAGTGCCTATTTATTATGAATTTGATTCGAAATATGTTGAGTTACTTCATTAATTATTTAATCAGGAGGTTTACAGTCAAATCTGTTATGTGGTTATACAACTTGGTATATTTTTTTAAAAAACTTTCCTCATTTAAAAAAAATTTTTCTTGAAACTTTTTAAACTTTCCTCGTTCCAAATGACTTAGCCTTATTTCGAAATGTGGTTAATGTCAAGAATTAAAGTAAATATGAATACTGAAATTAGGTGAGGTCAGTTTAAAAAAAAGCAAACTTATTTTTATTACTTCTTCAGCTTGTGTGACATAAACTTTCCCACATTTTTTATTTGATTCGCGCAGTGGTGCCATCTATCGGGAAGTGGGCAACTTTGTTGTCTCTTAGAGATGGAATTCAGTATTTGTCACTCACTGGGAGATGTAGATTCGAACTTCCACTCATGGCAAAACCAATTTTTTTCCAGCTTATTGTTTCATGTGTTCCATGTTACAGGACTTTGCCTGCGATACTTTACCACTGAATTATTTTTGCTATTTTCTCTGTATTTATTTATTTCTTTTATTGATATTTTTTACCATATGGGCCAGACTTATAAATACGATTCCAGAGATCTGGTCCTGGCAAAATTTAAAACTAAATCATTAATTACGATAATGTTACCAAATTTTTGTTTCAGCAAACAAATAATTGTAATATTAATTCTAAGATTTAGTGATGTGATACATTTTATTCATTTTTTTATTTTGAAGAATGCCTTTGACAAGATTAATATTTCCTATTCACATTTTATAAGAACAACTGAACAAAGACATATAAAAGCTGTACATCATTTCTGGGTAAGTACTAAAGCTTTCTTCAAATTCACAATTTTATGTGTGAGTTATTTAGTGACACTTTGATATATTGGCTGCCCATGTTTATTGGTAAAGTTTGAAACATTAAATAAGCTATGCTTGAAAGTATAAGTGTAAAAATAAAATTCTTGTCAGTGGCATAGCTAAAATTTTGCATTATTTATAGCTTTTAATGTCTAAGCATGTTTCACATCTATCCAAGTATTGACCTCTGTTTCTAGTGAGATTCTACTGATTGCTTTTTATTTGGTTCCTGAGTTTAATACATTTCTCTTGGCTGACATACAGCAATTTAACATAACTAAAAATAAAATAAAATGTAGGGTGTTTCTAGTAAATGAGGGGGATAGTGAAGTGTATTTTCCCCTCAATTAATTTATTGTAAGAAAGTTCTTATACCTATACCAATAATAAGCTGGTGTTATCATCTTCAAACAACAAGGTCAACTGCATATCTTTTCCTTTAGCACAACAAAGTGGTCCAACATATCTAGATATACACCATCTGATACATTGTTTAATATGAAAAATGGGCTTGTGATCTTTTGCATAAGTCCACCCTATTAATTTTTTTTTGTTTTGCTCTTTTCTTCATAATCACACAGTAGGCATTTTGAGCACATTAATTACTGAATTAATGGTTATATAACTTCATGAGGCATGTGGAATGTTACTTTTAGTAAAGCCAGTGGTTTCCAACTTGGTTTGCAGCATGATTCTTATGTTGTCACAATAGAATTGCTTAAAACATCAATACTTAAAAGAACGTTTAGGTATTAATTTAACTGTATGATGTCCAATAAAGCTGCAACCTCCTCAGATGATGACTCCTTTCAGGGGTCAAAATATTATGTTTATTCACAAGTGATTCTCTTGGTCTTAAGTTCATCAAACAGTTAAACCAATCTGCCTATTCTAAGATAGACATGAATTCAATTGTTACTGAATTTTGATACTGTTTCTTAGTGCAACTCCTATTTATACAGGGTGACCAGAATAAGATAGAACACTATCTATATTATAACTTGTACAATTTACTAAAGAGGTAAACAGTTTTTAGCTTACCATGTTAAGATATTGCAGCATAATTCATTACCATTGGTGTTCGAAATATTATCTGTCTGCATCCAAACCTGCCTGAACTCTTTTTATTGCCAGTTAGCTGATACTTTTCTCAAAACTACACTGAAAATTCCTTGAATGCATTAGTCATTTTTATTTTTATTATTTTTTTTTGTAGTCTGAAGATGATTATTGTAAGCAGTTACCTTCAAGAATCCCCATAAATAAGGGGTGGGGGTGGCTCAATCAATAGCACACCAGGCTTGTAATCTGTAGTTCCCAGGTTTGAATTCCAGCTGGACCAGCACCGAGATTTATCTCTGCAAAACTCTCTGCCCTGCCCATGGTCAGTAGGAGACACTGATGCACTTGGAAAGGCCCCTTTCTGTTGGATGGGATGTTAAGCCATGGCCCCATGTGCAGGAGAGCACTCTGTGCACTTAAAGAACATATTCTCTCTTATATTATTAAAGAACATATTAGATGGTTTTGATGGGAGGCTACCATCTTTCTCTCAACAGCTGTTCCAGTGGGTTCCCTCCCCCAACCACCTCTGAGCCTTTGGGGTCTTTGTGGCCTGGCCATTTAGCCTGTGGTGTGCAAAAAAGTGCTACTCAGAGATAACAACACAACCCCATAAAAATCCTAAACAGTCAAATAAGGTGACAAACTCAAAGAAAACATTGAAAATGTTTACACTGATCTCATAAATATATAGGTACTTTATACAAGATAAGTTTTGACATTGTAATATTATTTGCATCACCAATAATTAAAAGTTGTGCAAAATAGTGATATTACTATTGTGTTTTTAGGAATGCTTGTATCAAAAGGGGCACATATACAAAGGGTTATATGATGGATGGTACAATGTTTTGGAGGAAACCTTTGTGCCTGCTTCTCAAATTGTAGAAGTTACTGATCCCAGTGGATCAAAAACGGTGAGTGTATTCTTTGTTTAGGAATATGAAATTTGTAACAAAATATTGTAAGATAAACCTTAATATTATAATGATTAGGGATCTATCTATTGTTCTAGCCTTAGACCTTAGGTAGAATAGATGCAGCATTTTGGGACTGAAGCCACACTCAATATCGGAAGCTGCATCATCAGTGTGATACATTATCATCTGATTGTAAATTTCTGACATAAACATTGCCAGAAGAAAGATTAGAAAAAAGTAATTATTTTTACCAAATGAATTAATTTATCTTTTACTTTATAATTTTGTATAATTTTAGACTTAAATATTTAATTATTTATTTCAACTAAGGTCATGATACATTTTTGCTATGGTGGTTACGTGCAAAACTTATGCTTGCATGATACAGACATTAGGGTTCTGCATAAGAAAGTGGAATAAAAAGTTTCTTATTAAAAGTTGTCTGATGATACAGAAAATAAGATTATTATTAAAAAAAAAATTATTTTTTCTTCAATTTGTATGGAAAATAAAAAAATTTATTTTAGGTTTATGCATTAGAACTATATTTTTGTTATATCAAAATATTGTTCTGTTACTTTTGACTCGTTCATAATCAGCCATTTTGAGACTGAGTTTCAACATACCTTGAAAACATATTTTCAAATCTCTCATTGCTATCTAATTACATTCAGTATTGCTAATTTAGTCATTTTGCTCCTCACTTCATCTTAAAAATTCAATACTTCCACCTTGTTTTGGGTGGAGTACAAGATCCTACTCTCTGGTAGTTATACCCCTCATTCTTTGCACATGAAAGAACACTGAATAGTTTAATGGGAAGCTTCCATCTGTCTCCTATGAGATATCCAGTGGATCCTCTTCCACAACCTTCTTTGAGTCCTTGGGATGTTTGTGACCTCTCCATATATCCCATTGTGTGCAAAAAAAGTGCTGCTCAGAGGTAAAACAACCCAACCCATACTCTGTCTTTGTGTTTCAGTCCTTGTGATGTCCTTGTGTTTCAGTTTCTTTGTTTTAACAACAGCAGAACACAGGATGTGCTTGTTGAAATCTATTTTGTTCCATCATTTTAGAATATAATCACATCCCCTTGGTAAAACAATTAGTGAAACAGAATGAAAAATCTTAAATTGAAATTCTAAAGCAATGCTATTTAAATTCACTAGCCTTTGTTAAAACAAGAATTTCCTTACCCCCTTCATTCCCATGCTGTTAATGGACTGGTTATTTTCAGAATTATCAGTTTAGTAACTTCCATCCTATATCTCATATACTAAAATATAAAAAAAAAAACTTTAAAATTTCAGACACTTGCTTAAAATTGAAACTTGAAACTCTCTCCCTGATTGTAATTTCTGACATAAACATTGACCAGAAGAAAGATTTGAAAAGTAATTATTTTTACCACTGTATTTTACCAAATATCAAGGTAATCCAGTTTGTTTCATGTATTTTATTTACTGTCTAATTTATTTCAAAATGATTATCTGGATAGTAACTCTTGCTTCTGAAATCAATAGCGTTTGTTTCTCCACAAACTTGGAGCAAGCCAGCAAGAAATTATATGGCTTGCCAGCTGTCAAGTGATAAACACATCTCAAATAAAGACAGCTTCTCAATTCAGAGTGTTTAGTGTCTTGCTGAGCTGCTGCTGCAGCCATATTTTGTTTCCATATTTTGTTTTGTTCTGCAGCCATGTTTATATTTCTTTTATGGTGCAAGCTCCAGAAAGCATACTTTGTGTGTTATGTTAGTTCTAACCAGGAGTGTTCAAACCTCCTCTGTAAAGATTTGACAGCTAACATATAAAAGAAATTTGCATAATTTTTGTTTTAGAGCATGAGCAAATCTGAAGTGCTATGCCACATCTGTGCAGCTCATCATTGCCTGGTAAGACAAAATTTCCCCTGTTTCACAATGCCACAAAACTGAGGCATTGATCAGCAGTGACTTTGGCTTTAGTAGAGCACGTCCTTGTATGAAAATGCTTGTAGAAGCTAGGAATGGTTTCTAGGATCCTTCTCTGGCATAAGTGTTGTAAATTAAAAATAGTAAAAAAAGCCAATATGTACCAAGACAAAAATATATGAAGTATAGTCACTAAAATGTTAATTAAAGCTAAGATTTTATTGACTACTTTTTAAGTATAGAATTTTAGTATATTTAATTAATGCATTACTTCTTTTCACTCCAGGTATTTTCAGAATCAGGACAGGTATTGGAAAGAATGCAGGAAGATAATTATATTTTTTCCTTGTCCAAGTTTAAAGATGATCTTTTGTACTGGTTGAACAGAGATGGTATACATTCTTTTTTCAAATTTTAAAATAGCATTTTTTTTTGCCTTCTAAATATAACATATTTTTGTGCTATATAGTACTGGTCTATGTACTGTAAGAATATACCATTTCCAAGGTTAGGAAGGATCGTGTGCTACAAAACATAATACTTATCAATATTAAAATTAAATTAAAAGTAAAAATAATTACAAAATTGAGCATTAAAATATTATAGCTATTAAGATATTAAATTTATAATAATTATTTTTATTCTATTAGAGAACTGTTTAATTTCTGTTTCAAGTTTATTATTTATGTGGATAGATAGCTTTATATTTTGTTTTTTCTTTTGCTTAACCATTTGCACTCATTCAACAGGGATCTCTCACCAATGGAAATTTACTCTTGTACTCACTGAGTGGTTGGCAAATGCATATTTTACTTCACTTTTTCCTTATTGAAGTTAATCTAGGATTTGATTGATGCAGCCATCAAGCAGTACAAACTATAAACAACATGTAATACCTGAGTTTAGATCTATAGCTTCAGTTTGAATGAAAAATACCATTTATATATATATATCATGTGTGTTCTGTTCACCATCATGCTATCCTCTGTGCTTATTTGCTTGTAGATATCCAGCATTGTAAAATATTACTCTACTTATGTGCTGAGAGTTACCCAGCATAACATATTTACTTCCATATTTTCATTGGAGCTGGCTAGGAAGAACAGTTTTATTTTAATATCTGTGCAAAGGATTAATTGTGCATTCTTCTTTACAGTGGTGAAACCAACAATTTTTGCTGAAAGGTTAAGACATTGGATCAATGATGGGCTGGAAGATATATCAGTTTCAAGACAGAGCTCTCGCTTAACATGGGGTATTCCTGTTCCAGGTGATTCTACACAAACAGTAAGTTTTTATTGCATTTGCTGATTTTGTTATTTAGGTGAAAATTGTGGTTAATATAATTGCAAAAGAACACAATGAAACATTGAGAGAGAAATAGGTCAATTCAGTATTTTTTGCACAAATTTAAATAATTGTAGACTTAACCCAGGAATAGGCATGGCTCTTTAGGCTGCATTAGTGGGTGCATTTGGCCATATAGCCATTTTAGACTGAAAGTTATACTAATATATTTTGCTGTATATAATCATTTCTAAACTTTTGTCTACATTTTTTCATACTTCTATTTTTTAAAGGAACACAAATACAACATATGCTTAATATTTTGGTGAAAGTGTAAAGAAAAAAATATTAAGAACAATTTTTTTAATTAATTTTGTATTTGCTTGCAATATTTAATATTGTTTCCCCATCCTTATTTATTGAAATATGCTTTGAATGTTTTTTCAGAAAAATTATACAAGATACAATGGAAAATAAACCAAACTATGGTATAAAAAATGATCAATATCAGTGGGTGTGACATGTTCTAAAAGACCCAATGACTGTAATGCAAGTGGCTGGTTGAACTAAAACAGACCAGAATACCATTTTAATTTTTTTATTTTCAGGAATTATTTTCATGAAACAGTGCATTGTATGTTTATCCTCTCTGTTCTTAGTGCCTTTAAAAATTATTCTTTCAAAATATTTTTAATACATGTGTTTGTTTTTTTTTGCTTACTTTCCAATTATTAAAATTCTTGGTGCATGGCCTTTTCCTATATTCCAGCTTTAGCTGTAGGCTCTGTGATGGAAGGGGTATCAAGTAAAGCACCATTTAAACTACTAAATCTGCACCATTTGGGGGTGGGGTGGCTCAGTCGGTAGCGCGTCAGGCTCGTAATCTGTAGTTCCCAGGTTCGAGTCCCAGCTGGGTCAGCATTGAGATTTATCTCCGCAAAATTCCCCGCCCTGCCCACGGTCAGTAGGGGACACTGATGGGCTTGGAAAGGCTGCCGTCCGTCGGATGGGACGTTAAGCCGTGGCCCCGTGTGCTGGAGAGCCATACCCTGTGCATGTTAAAGAACACGCTGGATGGCCTTGACGGGAGGCTACCATCTGTCTCCCAACAGCTATTCCAGTGGGTCCCCTCCCCCAACCTTCTCTGAGCCTTCGGGGTCCATGTGACCTGGCCATTTAGCCCATTGTGTGCAAAAAAGTGCCGCTCAGAGGTAAAACAACCCAACCCAACCCTGCACCATTTGAATCAACACAAATGCCAAGTCCGTTTTATGTTCATTATACAAATGAATGCATTTGACATCAATAACATCATCAGTAACTTTGACAATTTTTTGACTGTTGTAAATGCTAACTGACTAATAAATTCAGTGACTAAAGAAATTAGGAAGCATAAAAAATTACATAGGCTTTCTTTCAGATTCAAACTTATGATTACCTGGTATTGTTCCTGGCCTATCCCACCTCACAAACCCATGTTCATGATTTTCTAGTAATGTACCAGTTATATCTAGTAACTAACCTATGCTGTTTGTGAAAGCATAAGATGGCCTCATCAATAAGTTATTGTTTTTATCACAATTGCATTCAGTATTGACTATGGTATCAAACTAAGTTTGGGTATTAAGAGTATGAAAATAGTACATATTGAATTATTGCCATCATATTTCTTTTGTGTTTTGGGAGAGATTTTATGACCTTTCTGGTGTAATCGAAAGGGTATTGAACATTAACTGTCAAAAGAAAATATGGAAAATCACCTCATGTTCGTTCTCAGAATCAAGTTCAGGGATAAATTTAATTGCAGTTACTTGTAAGACAAGTGTCCTGTTGTTTTGTAGAATAATTTTTTTTATAGCAATATTTTGGCATTGATAAAAAATTTATTATGAACCATGTAGGGTGCAAATAGGATCATGTAATGATGTTTGCTGATAGATAATTGGTTGACACTCTACAGTGTTATTGTGAATGAACTTATATATATATATTTGGTTTCATTTATGAAAAAAAGAATTGCATGTAGATGTGTCTCTCAGCATAATAATTGATATATTTGTACAGAAAGTGAAGAGTCCAAATTGTGTATCTTCAGTTTTCTGAGCACTGGAAAAGTTTATTTTTTTTAAAAAGATTTTACAGTGTTGTCATCAAGTAATATATGTTTTAGAATAATTTATGGTTAATATATTTAAATTGCATAATTACTTTTCTTTGTGTGTGTGTGTGTGAATAATGTGTACATTTTCTTTGTATATGTGGGAATAATGTATACTTGATTGGAAATTTATTTCTTGATTGGAAAGTTATGCCAATTTATATATCCTTTAAATAACAGTATTAAGTGAAATTATTATTATTTATTTAAAAAAAATTATTATTAATTTTTTAAAAAAAATTTTATTTAATAAAATTTTAGATATATGTCTGGTTGGATGCCTTAGTGAACTATTTGACTGTAGGAGGTTATCCTGATAAAGAAATGAAATGGCCTGCAGATTGCCATGTAATTGGAAAAGATATTTTGAAGTATGTTTGCTTTGTTCTTGTAAAACAATCTGTTGAGAATAAGAGTGTTCATAATCATTATAGATAATTTAGATGAATTTATATATAAACTTGAATGATGTTTATGGCATTTTTAGGACTAATTTCAAGTAAGGAATGATTCTTCTTTTCTGAAACTTTTATTTAGCAGATTCAAATTTTCCTTGATTTATTAACGTAAATCAGCAGACCCAGATTTTCTTCTTTAGTATATTACAACACAAAACCTGAGTAATATAATATGCAAAATATGTTATAATGCTGAGCTGCATTGATCAAATACATTAAAGGCAATGTTTAATCATTTATTTATCTGAAGTGTACTATACACTATTGATCATTGAAATGTCAGTGGAATGCTAACTTTGAAACTCGATAACTTTTAAAATAAGTGTTTCATGGAAAAATGAGACTAAAGGTAAATTGAAGAGCTCAATCAGTTCTATCTAAATATTGATATTAGTTTAATATTTTGATAAATTTTGTAGTATTTTATAATTGCTGCTCTGAATGTTTAAACCTCCACACCTGTTTAACTGAAAGAATATTGTTAAAAATCAAGAGTTAGATAGATTTGATTGAGATTTTTAAATTATACTCAGCAGCATCTTTTAATGAAATGCTTATTTTAGAAGTTGCATGTCTTTGAAATTTATTTCCCATTGACAAAACATGGGATGGAGTGATCATAATTCAATGACCACTGAATGTATAGTGATATTTAAAAAAAATACATGATTTTTTCATTGCAAATGCTGGATGTTTTAAATGCAGAAATATTTGCTTTTTTTATGGCCATTCATTGAACCATATAGATAGCATATTATCCCAGATGCTAATAAGAAGTAATATATAATTGTAAACTTATTCACATATTAAAGTTCTTTATCATTGAGCAATAAAGTTTTAAAGTTTATCCTTCAAACTATTTGCATATTAAAAAGCTTCAGAGTTTTTTAAAAGTCTCAAAAAGATTCTGAGCTTGTTCCTAAAAATTTTTAATATGCAAATAGTTTGAAGAAGAATAAACTTTAAAATTTATTGCTCAATGACAGAGAACTTTGTTATTTAAATTTTTTTCTGAGCAAATAGGTCTTTTTAATTGAGTATCCACATAGCCTGTATTAAGTTCTACATAGGAATAATGACCTAGATGCAATGTTTTATGAGTTAGTACATCATTTTAGAAATATTTTCACCAGGTAACATCTTCCTGGGGTGCTGAGTCAAAGTAGTGCAGTCATTGGTGTACCTGGCTCACAAGTTTTGGGTCCAAGTTGCCCCAGTATTTAGATTCCTTTTTGCTTGTCTGTTTTCTGCTCAGTCAAAAAAGGGATCTCAGGGCTTGGAAACATTTCTCTGTTGGAATCAGTATGCCATGTACAAGAGAACCAAAGTAAGATCTTTGGTAATCAAAGAACATTGGATAGTTGTAATGAGAAATTTCCATCTGTCTCCTAAAAATAAGGTGATAAAAATTAAATCAAGCTCAATGTTAAAACAGCCCAACCTTAGCTGGGGAGTGCATTCACTCATATTGGTACTTTTGTGCTTTTCTGTCAGAAGCAGATAATCTTAGCTCTTGATATCAGTTGATAAACTTCCAACTGAGTTAGCTTGAATTGAATTGTTTTCATCTGATTAAGGAAAAAGAAATCAGGAGGGGAAATAAACACATTGAATTGTTATGCAGAGCAGAGTGAAGTACAAGAGAATACCAAATTTTAATTATTTGTGTGGGAACAAATTGTAAAATTTTGAAAATAATAAATAATTTAAAGTACTTCTCATGACTCACCTTTCTTAAGAATAATTAAGGAAAGACAAGAAAAAATTATCATTTCCACCATCATTACAGAATACTTCTGTTCAGACAGTAGTTGTAAACAAGTATTTCTTGAAATTAAATATTGAATCAACTCAACTTTTTTTGGTATACACTAAGTAATTACCATTTTTGAGTTGATTCAAATTTTTAGAGGAAAAATTGTCTTGAGCTAGGTGGGATACGAACTCACGACTGGCCACTTGTGGCTAGATTGCCTGAACAGCGCCTACATGTGACATAATGGAATATGTACTGTAGATAGAAAATGTTCATATCATCAATTAGAGGAGATCTTGATTGGCGGCTGGTAGCTCAGTGGTCCAGAGCACCTGACATGTTATCAGGAGGTTGTGGGTTCGTATCCCACCTGACTCAAGACAATTTTTCCTCTAAAAATTTGTATCGACTCAAAAGTGGTAATTACTTAGTGTATTTCTTGAAGTATCTTGGTGAAAACTTTGGTGCAGTGCTTACTATGTTGTTTTGTTATAATAGGCAGATTCTTTAAAATGGTTCACAAAGTGAGGAGATCTGTAAAAACAGTTTTTATAGTATTGGTAATTGTGCTCAGGTCATGGCAGTCAGTAATATTCTCTGAAGAAACAATTGTTGCCAAAACCTCAAAAATGTTTTAAAATTTTTGATTACCATAATACTTTAGATTTTTTTTTTGATTACCATATACTCAAAAACAAAACCCCATTTTGCATGAGACAAAAATTTTTTAAAAATTATGCAAAATTGTTAAAGTTGAATTATAAAACTTCTATACTAACATTTCAAAATGCATTTTCTGACCAATAATCCAAAATTGTGGAATGTTCAATTGTACATTTTGACTTGGAAATTTAATTCTGGTATTGTAAAGGTGTCACTGAAATTATGAATGTCAATAAAGCCTTAGAGTAAGGTACTGCTCTAGTTTTATGGCTTTCATAAAAAAGATTGAGCACTGCAACTCTTGATCAAGTTATGTGATGCAAGGTTATTTTAGGTAAATATGTAAATATATGTTATATGCAGTAAAATATATATTTGCTAATGATATATTTTTTGCTTCAACCAGATTTCATGGAATATATTGGCCTGCCTTTTTAATAGCTGCAGGATTAGAACCACCAAAATCAATTTTCTGCCATTCTCATTGGACTGTAAACTATGAAAA
Organism: Ryuthela nishihirai; assembly: GCA_038380435.1. Lineage (NCBI taxonomy): Eukaryota > Metazoa > Arthropoda > Arachnida > Araneae > Heptathelidae > Ryuthela > Ryuthela nishihirai. The sequence continues at coordinate 24,680,152 of JAWZYU010000002.1, forward strand.
GGTATCTATTCAAATTCATACTTTTAGGTAAAATAATAACCAAAATGAAAGTTCAAGTCTAATTTTTTTTTAAATTGTCTTTTATGAATAAGTTGTACTGTATAATGATTCATTTAAGGTTTGAATATATGTAGTCCAATCCAAAAGTTCCCAGGCTTACCTTGTGTAGTGCCATCTAGACATAGTTATGACTTTTGCTGCTAGATATCGCAAGCTTACTTCTTTGTCAAGCAGTCTGCAAGTTTCGCATTGACAATTGGAACCAAGCCTTTACAAACATATTAGTATGTTTGTGCTGTTTTATGGGTTTTTTTAAACAGAAAATGTAAGACATTAAAGAACAGCACATTTACATCAGGTTTTGTTACAAACTTAGTAAAAAAAAAAATCATACTTCCTTTCTAAAGTCATAACTGACTGGTGATGAAAGCTGGGTTTATGGGTATGATCCAGAAACAAAGCAGCAATCATCCCAGTGGAAGAGTCTTCCTTCATTGCAACCAAAGAAAGTGAGGCAGGTGAAGAGCATGCTAATTTGTTTCTTTGATGTAGAGGGAATCATGCACAAAGAGTTGGTTCTTACATGCTAGACAGTGAATCAAATTAATGCATCAAGGTCCCGAAACATTTGATAGAGAATGTGAGCCTGAAAGGTCTGGCCAAAATGGTGTGCACAGGACTGGATGGTGCATTACGACAATGTGCTGGCCCACACAGTTCTGTCCGTTCAGCAGTTTTTGGCCAAAAATGGTTGTGGTCTCCCCCCTGTTTACCAGACTGTGTCCTCTGTGATTTCTTCCTGTTTCCCCAAGATATGAAGTTCCACCTTAAAGGTTGATGATTTGACTGTGTTGAAATGATTCATGCAGAATCGAAGGAGGTGCTGAATAACATCTCGAAACAGGAGTTTTGGAGGTGTTTTCAACAGTTAGAAAAGCACTTGACTCACTGTATTAGTCCCCAAAGGGACTACTCAGAAGGGGATAGCAATGATTGAAACCTAAAGTAAGCCTACTTTTTTTATCAGTAGTCAGGGAACTTTTGGATTGCACCTTATATATTTATCTTTCAGTTGGTTATATGAGTTACATATATACATTTTGAGTCTAACAGACATATGGATCAATAAATGTTTTTGTGGAAAAAATTTATTGATTTATAGACATTTAAAAGTCAACAGGTAATGCTGAGATTATCAATTACTGCTTAAGACACGTGGATGATTTAAAAATTTAATTTTTAGCCTAAATACAATGTGCATTAAAAGCATATTTTTGCTACATGGCACATTGTGATGTATTAGAGAATTTAGGTATATCTACCTGTTTTTTTTTTAATTTCACATATTCTGGCATTGTTTATATGTTATTTTCCACCAATCAATCACTTTTATGTATTTCACATGATTTTATTCATTGCTAATGGCCATTTTAATTGTTCTCAATATGTACAGTTAATAAATTTCAAAGTTTTTAATTCAATATTATTTTAAATGCATAGCTATTTTTCAGCAAACTTATGTGACATAGCCATTTTTCTTTAACAGTAGGAACTGTAATATTTTAGAAATGCTTACATTTCAACTAAATCCTTGTGCTGAGAGTTTGGCAGAATGAAAATGAAGTTCTTCTCTGCCAGATTTCATTATTGATAGCTGAGACAGCTCTGACAGAGTGATGCCAAATCTCCTGCTGTCATACACAAATTCCGAGGTCTTAAACAACATTCCATTATGGATAGGGACTCGATTTTTGAACATAAGGTGGCACAGGGGAAATCAGATATGAAATTTGAGACCAGTCAGTCAAGTATCTGCAAAATTACAGGGGACTGAAATCTATCAAAACAGAGATAAAATTGTTCCAAAAGTTTGCATAGTAGTTAGCTCTCTACAACAGTGAGTACACACATTGACATCAGCATGTTGTGGAAGAATCATACCTATGCATGTGGATGGCAGACAGACAACACCTGGAATTAAGAATTTATCTTGCTATTCCATTTAACTAAGCTATTGTTTCATGTAGAGACATTGCAAAATTTCAATTTTTATTTATAAACTGACAGATCTTTTCTCTAATGATAATTTTTCATTAAAAAACTTAACTTTTTATCAGCATTGCAAATATAATTTTCCATTGATATAACGTATGGGATCTTATTATTTTTGTGTGTATGTTGTTTTTTTTGTGGTAATATACTGAAACTGAAGTCTGTGACCATTTTGAAGTATAGAAAGCATTCACTTTAGAAGTGATTTATAAATAAACATTTTGGTCAAGTATTTTTCTTTTTCTATGTAACCCTTAATTTGAATGCTTTGACTATAATATTTTAAAATGAATTATATGAAAAGATAAAGGCAATTGATTTTTAACTCTATCACTAACTGTTTAATTAGAATATTATTGAGGAAATTTATAACAATACTAATTGTATTATTTATGTTAACTTTTTTAGTAACTTCTGAAAATTGGTATGTTTTTTTTTTCAGATGTCAAAAAGTAAAGGAAATGTTGTAGAGCCTTTACCATTAATTGAAAAGTATGGTATTGATGGTCTACGTTATTTTCTTTTAAAAGCAGCAGTTCCTCATTCAGATGGAAGTATGTTTTGGTTTTAGGTAGATTATTTGCTTGAATGCTATAAGTATATATACACACACACAACACCAACAAAACCACTAGCAAAGTTTAACCCGTCCCAGGTCCAGCCTGAAAAACTGATTTACATCCAGAGGGCCAGCTATTTTTTCACTCTGATCAGCCAAAAAAAAATTAACCTTAGTACTTTTTTTGCCAAATAACTAATGAAAGGAATTATGGCTTGTTATATGCCAAATTAATCAGCATTTAATTCTGGATTTTCTGAAAATATAATATTTAACAAAAAAAGACAACTAGTTTTATTTTAATAGGACTTTTTTAGAGTCATGTAATAAAAAAAAATGCATCTGGTAACACAAATAAAAATTTATTTAAAAAAAAACTAATACACAGGAATTATTATAATGTACATGAATAGGAAGCTTATTTATTCTCAATAACAAAAAAATTAATATTTACTTGAAGCAAGAAAATTACTCCCATTTTGTAAATTTGTTCTTGGTACCATACTTTGAAAAATTCCAGACCTTTAGCTAATTGTTCTGAGTCAGACAAACAAATCAATTTTATAATTTTTTTTAGAAATAACCAATCAACAGAAATAGATCATGTTATATACCAAATTAAACAGAATTTAATCATAAATTTATGAAAATAAGTAATTTAAACAAATTTACAAGAATATTGATTTGAATAAGCCTTTTTTAATGTGATATGGTGAAAAAATAGATCAGATTACACAATTAAAGCTTAATTTTGGAAAACCTGATGAATAAAAGTACCTAAGTTATATATTAATCAAAAGGAAATTTCCTCCTGAATAATATATTTAATCTCAAACATGATTTTTATTTCTTTTAACGATTCCTTTCAGTATCGTATATTTTAAACATGGCCAGTGTTATACAAAATGACTTGGACTTCTCACATTCATGGAATTTTCTGAACTGATTATGAAATGGTAAAAAACTTGGCTTTTTTTTTACTAAATACTATGAATTTTTTTTCTATGGGTGTTTAAACTTGGCAATCTTGGCTAAGTGCAGAAAGGTTTGTGCACCAAAGCCAAAAAAAAAAAGGTTATATTGTCAGAGTGGCACAGTCAAGATACAAGGGTGGATGGGGTGTGGGGTGTAAAATCATCAAATTAAACATAAAAACTTGCAATTTTTTTAATGAAAATTTTCTGGGGGTTTTCAGTGAGTTTAGCAGGAGGGGAGGAATTAAAAACCCTTCCCGAAATTGCCATCCCACACGATGGATTTCCTGCCAAGCTTCCATTTTGCTTTCAATTATCCAAGACATCATTCATTTTCAGAAAATGATATAAGTTCAAATTTTTTTTACTAAAAAACCAAGGAATAATAAAAAAATATATTAATAGTCTAATGGGATGTTAAAATATCTGCAATATTTGCAACAATTTTTAAGCTGGCCATCTAATATATCATAACTCAGAAAGATCGACAGAAAAAATCGATAATTTACAGAAATAAAGTAAATATACAGAAATGAAAAGTAAGGTTTAATTATAAAAAAAGGAAATATTAACTTTATTCAGTTAGTTTATAATCTAATTTGTAGGGAGGAAGTTTTTAACTTAAATCAGCCATGTAAACAACTTTCTGTGTGAAGGAAGTCTTTTAGCTTCCATATCCAATACCTTATTCATTTTCAGTAAATGATATAAGATCAAAGTTTTTTTACAAGAAAAAAAGAAATATTAACATATGACCTAATGCGATGTTAAATAATATCTGCAATGACTTGTAAAGTCGGCCATCCGATGTGGCATAACCCCAAAAGATCAATAGATCAGCTGATAGAAAAAACAAAACGATAATTTGCAGAAATAAAATAAATCTACAGAAATGAAAGCGAAGATTAATACTGACTTGATAGATGTTTGGTCACATTATCCTATATCCAAGAACTCTTTCTGTAAACATTCACTAAAGAGTCACTTTAATGCACATGTGAGCAATAAGAAGGTCAATGCACTCAACTGCACCTGCTACGTGATTTACTTTAGACTGCATGAAAATTTGGAACTGCAACTTGGAATGTTTTCTAAGAAAGCTTTTGTTAGTCTGGTCTTTGTTGATCTGGATCTGAAGGGTGGGAAAGACACATAGAATGCTGGGATAAATGATAAAAATAATTCTAGTAATAGTGAAATAGGTTTGTGGCAGAAAGGAGTGTAAAATGGGGGAAAAAAATGGTGGTACATACTTTGCAATTACTTCCAAAAACTTACATTTTTAAAAATAGCAGTATTTTGTTAATTTATAGGACATTTTCAAAACTTTAAGGAAAAATTTGTTGATAATAGTTCAAATTAAACTTGTGAGCTTAAATCAGGTGATTGCTTCAGCATAAAGTAACATTAACAAACAAATAGGCAATACTGTATGGCACTTCTAAGAAATGGCAACCAGATGACTTTAACAAATTATTTCTATTATAGTTTAATAAAATATGCATTAAATTAAAAAAAATATTTTTCAAACTTGAATTGCTTATTTTAAAAGATGTGTAAGAAAATTTTTAAATGGCAAAAAAAAAATCAAAGTTTCAAATGTTGTACAAAAGATGTCTATTGACGTCCTTGACCTCTCATTGGATTCTGTCAACATCTATGTTCAATGGTGACCCAGGAAGGGTTAAAAGGAATATAGTTTTCTGTTTTAGTGTCAGCGTTGAGATTTATCTCCGCAAAATTCCCCGCCCTGCCCGCGGTCAGTAGGGTACACCGATGGGCTTGGAAAGGCCACCGTCCGTCGGATGGGATGTTAAGCCGTGGCCCCGTGTGCGGGAGAGCCATACCCTGTGCACGTTAAAGAACACGCTGGATGGCCTTGACGGGAGGCTACCATCTGTCTCCCAACAGCTGTTCCAGTGGGTCCCCTCCCCCAACCTTCTCTGAGCCTTCGGGGTCCATGTAACCTGGCCATTTAGCCCATGGTGAGCAAAAAAGTGCCGCTCAGAGGTAAAGCAACCCAACTGTTTTAGTGTAGGATATATCAGAGCTTTTTACAGTTGGTACAAGCCATTCCATGGACTTCTGAACACAATAGGCATATTGGTAAATATCTTGCATTTCATACTATAACCAGTGTGCTAATTACAGCCCCTTGTGTTCATTTTCATACCTCTGTTTGGCGAGTATAGTGGCAAATCCTTTTTCAAAAAAGTCCTGGATATATATATATGTTTAAATGGTGTATAAATCTGGGTTCTGAAAGAGGTATGATCCATAGTTTTAATAAAATTTTGTCCAATTTTTGGTTTTAGTGAAAATAATTGTTTAGAGACTGAAAATACTTCTTATGTTTTATGTAGAATTGCAATACTAGAAAAGTGCAAAAAAACAAACAAACAAATGAATTTTGAGTGTTACCACAGAATGCATTTTTGGCTTTTTAATTTATGAGTATAATAAATAAATAAATACCCCCTCAAGCAGCTGCTTGCCACAGAGGTCTGACAGGAGCCTGTCAGTTTATATGCCACAGTAGAAGGTCTGAGAGGATGGCAGGATCTCAGCAGAAAAACGACACAGACAGCCATGCCTTACCTGGGGCTTGAACCCAGGTCCCATAGATCAGTAGCCAAGCGTGCTAACCACTCGGCCATGGGACGGCTTTATGAGTATACTTAGTTATAAATATGAAAATTGGTTATTTTTTTAAATTTTTTCATTGGAAGAAACCTGAAATTTATATAAAAAGCATCTTGTTTCATAAAGACTAAGTTCTCCTAGTTTTCACATTAATCATGTGTGACAAAGTATGCATAGGTTAGCCTTTCATTTTTTGCATTTGGTTAATATTCCTGCCTTTTTTAAGCACATACCAAGATGTGCAAGATAGCACTTTTAATGAGGCTATTTAACTGATCTTCAGTTAAAAATTAAGTTCAAATTAAGAAAACACTTGTAGTTATTTATCAGTACCATGCTGTTTTCTCTGTAATACCAAACCAATGGGGTGGGGGTTGGCTCAGTTGGTAGTGTGCAGGTTCATAATCTGAAGTTACCAGGTTTGAGTCCCACTTGGGCTAGTGTTGAGATTTGTCTCTGTTAAACCCCCACCCTGTTCTTGGTTAGTAGGGGACACTGATGGGCTTGGAAAGGACAACATCTGTTGGATGGGATGTAAATCTGTGGCCCCGTGTGTGGGAGAGCCTTATGCTTTGCACATTAATGAACATATTGGATGGCTGTGATGATTGATTACAGTCTCCTTACAGCTATCCAGTGGCATCCCTTCTCCTAATCTTTTATGAGTCCTTGGGGTTCTTGTGACTTGCCATTTTGCCCATCATGTGCAAAAAAGTGCCACTCATAGGTTAAACAACCTAACAAAACCAGTGCTAGAAGATGAAATGACAGAAACGAAATATAATAAGTAGTAAATGGAATTAATGAGACTGATATATATATTCATATCTCTGCTGTTTACTAACATTGAAACAAGCTTGCAAGTATCCATAATTTATCTTAATAGATATTCATAAATCTATGTTTAAGAAGTATGGCTAATCTATAATAAATCTATGTTTAAGAAGTATTTAGTTTTTGGTGAAGGTTGTGATGGTGTGCAAATGAAATTAAGAAACATACTAAGTGGTTAGCTTGTTTATCTATGAAGCAAAAAACCTGGTTTGAATCTTAATAGTTGTATGGTCTTTTGCTAAGTATGACAGATTTCTGTCAGGCCTTTGTGACAAGTAGTTTTTGTGTTTAAGTGTGCTTAAGTGGTTTTTGTAGAATTCTTTTTAATGAAACGGATTTTGGGTTGGGTTGTCTTACCTCTGAGCAGCACTTTTTTGCACACCATTGGCTAAATGGCCAGGTCATATGGACCCTGAAGGCTCAGAGAAGGTTGGGTGAGGGGACCCACTGGAACAGCTGTTGGGAGACAGATGGTAGCCTCATGTCAAGGCCATCCAGCATGTTCTTTAATGTGCACAGGGTACGGCTCTGCCACACATGGAGCCATGGCTTAATGTCCCATCCTACTGACTGTGGGCAGGGCAGGGAATTTTGCAAAGATAAATCTCAACACTGACCCAGTTGGGACTTGAACCTAGGAACTACAGATTACAAGCCTGGTGCACTACCGAAAATAAAACAGAAATGCAATATAATTGATCTTGTGTGGTATATAGATTTTTTTTTTATTCCAGTACCTTAAACTTTACCAATAATAGAAAATCTTTAATAATTTCATATAAAATGTAGAATGTTTGTATTGTTACAAGAGACAATTGTTTATCAATCAGATTGGTTAAAAACCCATGACCTACTGATAATATGTAAAGGACTTTTACCCACTGAACTATTGGGCACTGATCAACCTTTTCTAAATTTGGCTGTATAGAATCCTAGAATTCAAACTGGATGGAGATGATTTTTTTTCCAACAGAAATTAATATATAATAGAATTAATATAAGCAATTACATTTTACAGTAGCAAAGTACATTGCTAGGATTTGTACAAAATAAGCTTGATAGGGTTTATTGCTTTTAGGGATGCCAATGCAATAGAGCTCAGTAATTGTTGATGACTTCGACATGATTATTCAGCCAACATCCCTTGTATCAGTGTTAAATGGTAGTTTCACCAACTTTATTTCCTTAAGTGATGATGTATACCCATTGCAATAAAAGTAATTAAATGTTCATTATTTTATTATTATTTAGTTCAAGTTTCTTGTGTTGACGTTGAATGACAGTTTTAAGAATTTCCACTTATGCCATCCTATTTACTACATGTGTTCATTCTTCAGCTGTTGATTAATATAATGTTGCATCATTTTAACACACTAACAGCTGTTATTTCAGAAGTGCAGTGTAGAATGGATTACAGTATTACACTACCATGCATTCTGACGAACTTGACATGATATCAACATCTGTCTACAAGCATATTTCTCGGATTTTTAACTCTTCAATTTGTTAAGTTCTATTGAACTAATAACTTTTGCCTACCAACATCTAGATGCAATTCTTTTAGTTTGTGATATCTTAATGGTTGCCAAATATGGTTGTTTAGTATTTGTAATGGCTCCCTACTCTATACCATCTTAATCACTTTGAGATGTAACTAAAATATTTACATGTCTAATTATCCTATGAAATATTTACTTTATAAGCATAGAGTAGTTGAAATTAGTATGCTAACATTTATTCCCATTTAAAATTTAATATTAATTGCAAAGAAAGAGAAATAACTAACTTTGTTTTATGGTGTCATTGCAGATTACAGTGAGATAAAAATTCAAAAAATGTTGAATTCCGATTTGGCAGATACATTAGGAAATCTTTTGAGTAGAAGCACTGCTCCTGCTGTCAACAAGCATCAGCAATTTCCATCTTTTGATCACGATATTTTCCAAGAGGTTTGCGGTGTAAATGGCTCTCAACTAATTGCAGAAGCATCATTGTTACCAGGTGAATTTTTTTAGGCTAATCATAAATTTATATTTTATAAATTTTTTTCTTTAATCAGTGTCCATTTAATTTTTTGAAAAATTTTCAAATCATATTTTGATGAGTTCATCATCAAAATATTTTAATTTTTTTATGACATAGTGCATTTAATTTACTGTACAGTTAAAGAATTTAAATGTGCAATGCTTAGATAAAAAAATTTAAGAATTACGTGCTATGCCAACAGAAAGCAAAATTAAGAAAAGTGAATTTAGAAGAATTATATCTAGAAGAATAAGTACTATTTTTGTGGGAATGAAACTGAAGATAAAGATCTAAATCATGGCTATTTAAGCCTTGAATTTCGATATTTTTTTTTGTTCAGCATTTGAAAGGTTTAAAATACTGTAGTTTTATAGATAGAGTTATTAAAGATGGAATTTTTAATTTCCTTCAAAAGTTTTGTTAGAATTGATGAAAATTGAAAGAATTATTAGACAAACTTCTAAATATAGAATTATTTCAGTAAAGAGTTTGAAATTAAAATTATTGTGTTCATTAGTATCTGAGATTATTTCTTATGATTGGAAAGTATTGCTACAAGCACATTCCTGCTTCTATAACTCTCAATAGTGGACATTTATTCCTGAAATTTAAGATTTAGATAGACTTGATTGAGATTTTTAATTTCCATTCAGTCTTTTTCCCATTAAAAGTTTTTTTTTGGGGGGGGGGGGATATTGAACTTTTAATATCGCTTTCTATTGTATAGATGGAAATTCACTACTTTCTTGTCTAGAGAGTATAATTATAATCTCTGCTAAGGTATAAATTCCATTTAAGGAAAAAATTAATTGTGATTGGAAGCCATTGCCAAATTTGAGTGCTATGTGTATGAAAGCCAAATGCATTTTCAGGATAGCTGAAAGTGACTTACATTTAACATACATTGACTCCACTATCTTTTTAATTGCTCTTATATTGCTTTTGGCAACTTTTTAAGTGCTAATACTTATATTGACACTTTAAACAGTAATATTTTTTGTGATACTAGTAGATATTTGTAACAATATATTTCAGTGAAATCAAGTACATAGAGATTTCCTTCATATTTTAGGCTATTTTTTAAAAGTTTGTTCACATTGCACAAAGGTACATAGGTAAGGTGGAAGTCATTATCCAGTCAAATATCCTGGGAATAAATAATGTATTTATGGCTAAGCATTAATTATTATTAAGGTCATAGCAAACTCATAGTGGTTAATTTGACTATCAAGTTTTCAGCTATCCTGGGGTTAATTTCAGTGGCTTTTAAACTGTAAAAGATAGCAGAAGAAAAAAAATCAATTACATATATATAGTATGATTGATATAATGTGGAACATTACTCATCAGCTGGAAAACTTGAATATATAGGTTTAAAACAAAGCAAAAAGAAAGGTAACAAGTTACAGAAGTATATACTTCCCATGTACATAGCAGTGATCTGGGCTGGGGTGTGTAATCCAATGTATATTAATAATAGAATATGTTACCTACAGATTTTGTGTGGTATGACATGAATTTTGGATTTCTAGTAACTGCAGAGGAAAAAGTATTGTTATGTGAAGTGATCTAGGCAGTCATTACACTGATGGCTGCAGATAATGTTCAACTACTGCCTAATTCTGAGTCATGTTGGTACATGTTTTTTAACTTCTGTTGAAGCACATTGTCAATTCAGTCTTTTTCAAAAAAGTTTGCAAGAGGTGCGTCAGTTGCCAATCAGTATGATCTGGTAGAGGAATGTGCTCATAAATACTTCACTACACATTTGTCAATTGCAGAAGTTGCTGATAGGTATTCAGTGTCTAATGTGAGTTTCGAATTCCCAACAAGGCTAATTAGGTTTGCTTGTTTCATCGTGAAAATTGACAACCATTCAGGCCAATGTTTAATTAAAGCCATGATTGAGCACTAAAGACATGGACTCTCATTGGTGACAGAATAGTTTTATTTTTACTTGAGAGAACACATTTACACAATCACAAAAGATGTGCTTATCAAGCAGAAGGAAACATGAAAAGCAAAGCTTTAAATATGCATTAGATTACTACATCAGTCAATGTCATTGCTGATAAGATCTGTGTAGTATACACAACCACTCATTATCTGTTCTATGTTACATGTTGTTCAGATATTTTAACTACTGAACTAGTTACTACTGTTCCCAGTCAGTTTTAACAAATTTTGCTAAATGGTGGTGTTACCAAGTTATAATTAAAGTATTTGTGGTTTTGATTTCATGTAGCAACCAAGTTATAAAAAATATTTGTAAGTAAACTTTGAAAGTGAATAATTTAATTTTTCTTTCAGAAACTGTGCAGCACAAATTTTTGGAAGGGAATTTTGACAAAGGCATTGATAAAGTTATGACATTTTTAAGAAATGCCAATGGATTCATGCATGAGAATAAGCCATGGGAGTTAGTAAAGCTAGATGACACTAGGAGCCAAAGAACTCTAGATACTGTTCTTCATGTTGTTTTAGAAACTTTACGAATAAGTGGTATACTCTTGCAACCTATCATTCCTTCAATAACAAATAGATTATTGTCAAAATTAGGAGTAACTCTTGAAGAAAGATTGTGGACTAACATACATTGTTTTCCTGCATACTATGAGAATTCTAATGTAATAAAAACTAGGCCTTTAGGAGTTGAGAAAGCTATACTATTTTCTAGAATGAGAAACTAGCCAAATGAATAAATAAAATTGTGAATATTTGTTTTAAGTCTAGACTTATTTTGAATACTTTTAATTATGGACTTATCATTATTATAAACTTTTTATATATAAAACATAGAAGAGTTTATATCCAAACTCTCTATATTTACATTTTGTATCAACTTTTGTGAAAAGAATAAAAAAGTCGGTGTTACCTATGATTATTAAACGTTATTTTTTTTCCTAGTGCAGTTAAGGTTTTTAAAATTGCTATTTTATTGATAGCATCAGTAGCTTCCTTTTCTAGTACTTTTGTTGCTGCCAAATAACGGGTTTATCAAAATAATGGAAACACCGATGGTGATTGGAGTAAACACAATGCTCCATATGCATATCACAGGGATGTCACCCGTGATTTGAGGAATATAAAGGGGAGAAGTATGATGTCTGCTATCATGTAGCAGTGCCACAGGCACAGGTGAAACAGCTGTTGTGTAATTGTCGACAATTTCAGATCTTAGTGAACTCCAAAAACGCATGATCATTGGTGTGCATCATGTAGAAGCTTCAGCAACCAGAATGATGGAAATAGTAGGTATATCACAAGGAACTGTATCGAAGATTATGACTACGTATCAAAAAGGACAGGGCATTGCCTCAAAACATGTAAATTATGGACGCCATACGAAGTTGTTAGATAGGGATAGGTGAATGTTGGCATGGATTGTTCAATGGAAGCACAAGACCACCATGGCACCGCAAATAGCAGCAGAGTTGAACACCATTGGAATGATCCCATTTCTGTCATAACAGTTTGTTGGGAACTTTATTGTACCGTTATTTATGGCTGTGCTGCAATCCACATAAAAACTGGGATGCTAAAGACTGGCAACATGTTATCTGGTCTGATGAATCGTGCTACACATTGTTTCCCACCACTGGTAGAGTATGTCTGGCAAAAACCTGCAGAAGCGTACCACCTTAACTTTTTCGTTCCAACTGTGAAATATGGAGATGGATCCCTGATGCTGTGGGTGCCACATCATGGCATTCATTAGGGCCATTAGTTATTCTGCAGGATCATGTCACATCCGCAAAATATGAATCCATTCTCAGGGTCCACTTGCTTGCCACCTTGTTCCCTAAGACTGTCCCTGGTTTCATGCAGATAATGCACCTGTGCATTGTGCAAAATGTGTCAAGTTGTGGTTTGCCTGAGGATGAGGTACAGCAACTACCCTGGCCACCTCAATTTCCAGATGTCAATATTATTGAACATCTGTGGGAATATCTGGAGTGCAAAGTCAGATCACACTTTCCACCTTCAGCATCACTGGCACAGTTGGGCTATATTTTACAGGAAATATGCTCCCACATTCCATATTATTATATAGATTATCATATGTGCATGACTTGTATAAGTCTATTCCATGTTGAATTGCATTTGTTCTGAACACCCAAGATGCACCTACATCTTATTAATAAAATGTTCTCAACAAACAGTACATGTTTCCATTATTTTAATAAACCCCTGTATTTTGTTATATTGTTTTGAATATGAGTTAACTTTGAATAAATTAAAAACTTCACACTGAAAAAAGCACAACTTGTACAGGTGGCTGACTTATAATTGGGTTTTAAATTACAAAATATAAGATATAAGCTCTAATTCTATATCAGCTTATATTTCCTAATGTTATAAAGTAATTGTAGTACATCCATCCTCGATTTACATGGTAGAACTAGATAGATAGATCCAGAAAGAAGATAGTTTCCAAAAAATCACTGTGAAAATTGAAACCAAGAATTTATGGGAAAAAAGGACAGGTTCCAAAAAAAATCTTTTCATTAATAAAACCAATATATAAATTTTTTAACGTATCTGAAAATTCAGTTCATCAATAATAATAATCGTTAATGTAATATTATTTTATCGTATATTTGCACTAATTTGGATATGCTTATATTAATTTGTCATACATTTGTTTCTGATCACAAAAAATGCTTGTTAATATAGATATACACCAGCAAATTTAAAAGAAAGATGTTTATGAACTGCATATAAATTTATAAATATTGCAATTGTACAAATGGTTTAAAAATGTCTCTCAATATTGGTTCAATAAGAGAATGTTTCTACTTGTTGAGATTACCAAGTTTCTGTAATAGTAGAACATTGTTGATCCTGAATAAGGCATTAGTACTGATTACCCCCATCTTTCTCGATAATTGTGTGATGGATGGAGAGAGAGTAGCAGTTCTTTTTAAAATCAATACACAAAAATCTTCATGAGAGACAAGTTTTAAATATTTTTAAATATGAATAAGAACATTGTAGCTTTCTATATTAACATATGAAAACTTTCTTAAGAGATAGATTTTAAATGTTACTAAATGTTACTTTTTAAAACGATTTTGAGCATTCTTCAGTGCTTGGATTTCTATTTTAAAATAACTTCGACAAACTGCAGACTCTCCAACGAACAAACACTAATGCAATCAAGTAGCATGCCTCACTCTGCCCAGAATCAGTACTTTATTATGGCAGAAACTCAACATTCCTGCAAGTATTATAGAAATATTTGCTTATTCAAAATGTTAACAATTTTGATAAAAAGATAGCATAAACAGCTGAGGCTTATGTTCAATGATAAATGATGTCATAAGCATTTATATTTGGGTCTGGAATATTATTGCACATTAAATAAAAAAATAAATACCCCCTCAAGCAGCTGCTTGCCACAGAGGTCTGACAGGAGCCTGTCAGTTTATATGCCATAGACTACAATAATAATGCAGAAATATTTTAACCATTATTAAAATCCTATGTAGTTTGAAGCCTAACAAAGCACTGAAAGTTAGGCAAATATTGCTAATAGAAATCATAATCAGTATTAAATTAATAATCAAACAAACACAGTATTTAAATATCATTCTTTATTTGGCAGTCATTCTGATTCACTACTTCATTTATAAATACAGACCAAGTGTATAACAATACACCATTACACAGTTTCATTATTTCTGAGTGCTAAGTCATTGTTATTCTTTCCATTTTAGCAAAACATTTAAGAAGGAACATTCTGTACATCTTGTAACATATCCTAAAGGCAAGGGCTTCTATCTGCAAAATAATATACAAGAATCCTTTCATATGTCAAGAGTTGCTGCTATTAAAGTGTAAATATTTTGCTGTGAACAATTTATATATATACTAGATTGATTGTAAAGCATTAACATCCTCACTTTACATAACAGTTGCAAGTAACATTGTTTTATTTCTTTGTGTTAATGAGCAGAAGGGTATTGACAAGACTGAATAGTTACAATAATTAAAAATTGCTTCTCACATTCAAAATTCATAAGTACATAGACAAACACAGAAAACAAAAACTAAGATATCACGTTGTCTTGTAACTAAAGGAGAAAAATCTATTAAAGTCACTTGTGCATTTTAATCACTATTGTAATGTCGTAGCAAGCTAAAATGCAAATTTGAATAAAGTGGTTTACTGAACAAAGAATATTATCTCAAGTACATGGACATCACAAACACACACTGGAAACAAATATATACAAACAGTAGGCCATCTTGACACATGTTGCAGTACTCTGAAATTTGGGCTCTACAGCGAAATAGTTCAGCAAAATAAAACTTTCTTAACATAATTATACAAGTAGTAGTTATATACAAAAAATTATAATAGTGACATACTTTGAGTTACTTTTATACGTATATTAGGACATATTTGCATGTCTAAGATTTTACTATCCTTCCCTGGGCCTCACAAATTAAACCACCTTTTATGTGTAATTAGGTTCACAATAAGAAATGAATTTTTTTACAAGTAGTAGGGCCTTTGATGAAATGATTAGTTTAATCGCTATACCAGAGAGATTTCTTTTTGTTTTTGGTTATGATTTATTTGTTAGTAACTACTAAAAAGTGATATTCACAATGACTGGATTTGCCATTGTAGTAATGCCATTCTGGTAATGTTCTCTAAACACGAAATAATGTTTGTGTGTATGTAAGCTAGAACCAACAGGAAATGTTTTGCCAGATATAAATATTAGTGAAGACTAGAAGAATCAGATTTAACTAATGGCTTAAGATCGTTAAAATATATAAAAATTTTGGATTATAACTTTAATTAAACAAGCAAATATTGAATAGGAAATTATGTTCTAATTTATATTTTATTAAATACCATGTTTTAAAACTTACTACAATGGATAATTGGTAATAATTGATAATCTGAATTTTGTTGGTTTTAGCATAGAATCTGCTGGGTTTACAGTCATTTGAAGTTTTGAAAAAAATAAGTGTATATTTTGTGATAGAAATGCAGTATGTCTTTATACAACAGCAACAAATTCTTCAAGGAGCCATAAGTTTTAAACAGTTATTTTTCAGATTATATGGGGGTCCAGAAATATTTTTGCAGTATTACTTATGTTGTTGGACCCCTTTGCATTTTTTTTACATTGTGGAACTCTGAGCTTAAAGATTATTTACTAATTTTATGGAATAAACATCTAGTACATGTTTATAAAATATACAGTTCTATGCATTTTTACATCTGCTGTGTAGGTTGACAGCCAGACATGTTAAACTTGGGCCCTGAAAAGCTTTTCTTTAGCACCCTCTGCTAGATAAATTCACTTTTAAATTGCTTAGGTTCCTCTATTAAATAGCACTTTTATCAATCAGAAATACCTAACATTTGTGGAACTCTGTATGCTATGAACTGTATGCCACCTATCTGTCAGTGCTTGGTAAGCAGGTCTACTTTTAATATTTTATGGACCTAGCTATGTATGTATTACAAATCTCAATGGATAGGTTGAAATATTGTTAGGGACTTATTAAGAATTTGTAGTCAATCACATATTTAAATTTTTTGTCTGCGTTAAATGTGTTATTGTCAATTTATTCATTATTGAGTATGAAGAATTTTATGTAGTCTTGTTTTCCATTAATCATAAAATATTGTGTGAATTCATATACTAAATTGTTAACAGTTTTCAAAAGTAGGATAGATATTAATATTATGTATAATATACATGAAAATACTTGAGGTAGTGTTCAAAAATTTCATGGTGTGATTCCTCATTATGAAATAAGCAAAAATGATCTTGCATTTTTCCATGAGAAGAACGTATCCAAAGTTTGTGACATTTTTGATTTGTAAATAGTTATATGCTGAGGTCCTGCCATCCTCTCAGACCTACTCTGGCATATAAACTGACAGGCTCCTGTTGTTTTGTGCAATATCAACATATTGTTGATATTGCACAAAACATTGAATTAAGCAAAGTCAGAATATATATGACAAATTTAATGAATGTTGCACCAGAAACATGCCTCAGTCAGAAAGGGGACATGAATGGCTTGGAAAGGACAGTAACCCTTTGTGTAGGAAAACCATATCCTGTGCATGTTAAAGAACAAGCTGGATGTCTTAGTGGGAGGTTTCTATTTGTCTACTAACAGTTGTTCATTGGATCCCCTTCGCCAACCTTCTCTAGCCTTTGTGATCTGGTAGTTTAGCCCATTTTATGCAGAAAAGCACTGCTAAGAGATAAAACAACTCACCAAAGTACTGGTTAGAAACATTTTTTTCTATTTGATCTCATCATCATCAAAGCCTTTGTGATCTGGCAGTTTAGTCCATTTTATGCAGAAAAGTACTGCTAAGAGATAAAACAACCCACCAAAGTACTGGTTAAAAACATTTTTTTCTATTTGATCTCATCATTATCAAAGCCTTTGATGGTGCTTTTCTGTAATTCTTACTTATGGCCTTTAGGTATAATATGTCCTATTTTGTTTCATTTCTATTTGAAACTCATGTTTCTGGCGCAGCTAATTAAATTTGTGTATATCTTTCTAGTGTTGTAATACAATGTTTTTGTAACACATCGATTCACTGTTGACTTCGAAAATAATAACACACATAGCTATTTGCAAAATGGAAATAACTTGATAAAAAAATTGGGCATGCTTTTCTCAATATCTATGTCTTAGTTGAAAAGTGTCCAAGAGAATTTTTTACTTGTTTGGCGATTGGAAATTGCAACTCTATGGATTTGGTCATTGTTTTGGGTCTATCCTATATAGTATTTTGAATAACTGATTAATGGAAAGTATCTACACTTAAATTTTTTTTTAAGTGAATATATATTTAGCTTTTCCTAGTAAAAGCTAATGTATACCAGGAGTAATTTGCAACAAGTTAAAAGTTATTAATTAGCTATTGATGTAAGAGTTTCTATACTTAATGACATGTGCAAAATATTTAGAAGCTATCTACTCAATTTGTTTCATAAGAATCTCTCCATTAGCATATTGCAGCTTAACAAATAAAGTGGATTGCAAAAAGTATTGATTAAGCTGGAATACAAGATATAGCTGTACCATCCAAGGGGTAAATCTCATTTTCTGAAGTCACTATAATAATTCTAATGTTTATCAATACTCAAATTTTAAATTTTATTACCAAATGTCCAGAAATTCACTACAAATACAAAACCTGAGAGGTACTATTAAGTACTACACACACACCAGTATATGTACATGCTGACGATTATTTATAAATAATCAAGATAAACCATGTCTTTTTTTTATACAAAGACTTTGGTTCTTTCAATGAACTATTAATCCTGTGTTATCATTTTCCAAAAAAGCTATTTTTTAAGAAGATTTAATATTTAATAAATAATACATTTCATATTTTAACTTCATAGAAAACAATAAATTAAGAAACCTCTAAATAGTAATTTAAATTATTTTTAAGGGTAGTTAGTATACATGACTAGTTGATAACATATGCTATTCACAGACTAAACCATAATTATCAAAAATTATTGGTCAAATTATCTTAACCAATGAGGTAGCAAATACTGGCTTACAAACTTTTGCTTTGGCAATTATAGAGGACTTTTATAAATTTCTAGTTTTTTGAGTTTATAATATGGTAAATATTTGTTTATTTTATAACTCACGAAGCTTAAAGTGTAGGTGGTTTTAAAAAGTCTACATAATTTTGTTAAAACATCCATGTATTGAAATAATAAAAAAAATTGCAATTAGGTTGTGTTCCATGAATGAAACATAACCAAATTGCCCTAACCCATTAGCAAGATAAAATATTCACTGATGTAAAGACAATTATGACATATAAAATAATATAATCGTATTTAGAATGGACCAGGCCCTATTAATTTTTAATTATTACAGCTCACTGTAATAATGCAATTAACATTTAGCAAACTTTTGTATTAATTATGTAATAATCTACAATAAAGTTAGAAACGAAAAATTTAATATCCAACATTTGCTAGTCTTTAAATGCAGCCATTCCCATGGTTGTATTTAAATTTCATACAAAAACTTGAAATTTCTTTACAAAACTCCTTTTTTAATGCTCTCAAATTTGCAAGAGATTTTCTTCTCCCTCACATATACTAGTACTAGATTCTAAGACACAAACTAAAACCATGGAACCACCAGTTAAATTCCATGGTATTCACTGGTGATCTTCCATAAAATATGCTATATAAATGTTGAACAAAAAAATAAAACACAGAGTTTAAATTCCAACCATTTGAGAACATATTCATCTTAGCTTATTTTTTTTACAATCAATAATTATCTGCAGGATTACAATATTTCAGTTTGTTTACAGTATATATTTATAGACTTAACCCATGCATTACTGAGGGGGAGAAGGTTAATGAGACTACCCCATTGCCCATAGGATAAATTGGTGACTCTTAAATAATGCAGTAATGCGAAGGTTAATTGTTTTAATATATGTGGTTTGTTGATGATACCAAACAGTAATAGAAATAATAAGAAATATGGACATCATACATAGATTAGTTGAATACACAGATAATGGTGAATATTGCTTCCCATATGAGTGATTTAGAAATGCTATTTAAAATGGAAGGTTATAGGTAAGAAGAACCATTTTTTTACTGTCAAAATTGCAGTTGTGCCTCAAGCTGGAGAACAGCTTTTACCTGAATTCATTTTTCTTGCCCACGCCACTGACATACAGCTACAGAAACTGGTAATGTATTACACAATAATTCCTAATTGACTGCATGTTGTTGTTAAGATAAGCAGTGTTTGCTATTCTAACACAGGAAAGGTTTTGTTCCTTGCCTCAGCAATTTCTTTAGGAGAGTTATTATGTTTTCATATTAAGCTATAAGTTACTACATATGTCATAAATAGAAACTGGGCAACTATGAGTAAGCAAGTGAATGAAAGATGAATCAAAGTGGACATCAATACTTTGACAAATTTGGTGCTTTTCTCTCTAGTTCTGGTTCTCTCAAGAAATGCAAAGATACAGCCTTGTCATAGGAATTAAAAGGATAAAGTTTCAAGCTATGTGGAAGTAAGCTCCTTCTCTTAGTTCCTCTCTGTCATTTCAGGTCATATTTATGATGCCACTTTTATTAGTAGTTGCATCGTCCTGTTCTGGGGATTGTGAGGGCTATGCTGTTTTCCCTTTGCAATATCTGCATGTCATATGCAGTACTTAATTGCTATTATGCACACACACACAAGACAATAAATGTGAAACAGCTACAATTGTTTTTTTTTGGTAGCCAGCGAGATGGATGAAATTCATTTATTAGTTGATTATGTTTATGATGAATATTGAAGGATGAGAAGCGACACACACACACACAGGTCTAACCATGATAATGCAGTGTCCAAAGAGAGAGTCACATGTATCGAAGGAAGTTTAATGATGACCATCTGTGGTGGGAAGATAATTTAGTGTTACATTTTCAAGAGACGCTATTTTTTGCAGCTGGATTTTGGTTTCCTAGCAAGTTGCTCACCTCTCTGAGCTTCATCTTTGGCTCCTCTGTAATAAAAGAAAATGTTCAGTTACACAGTTTATGATATTAAGTTTATTACCTGAAACAATGCAATTCATAAGACAATAGTGAATGGAAACTATTTTAGTTAAATTTTGTAATGCAGTTTCGTGGTGGTTGAAATAATCCCATGCACTTTTCGTTTTAACAAGTAATCACATGATCTGTAGAAAGCTATACATGTTTTTTGAAATTTAAATAGCCTTAGGAGAATACAATTATTCTTAATTCCAGTTATAATTTTTGTTGTTATTATATATTGTTTTTTGAATATACTTAAAAATGCCATCGCAATAGAATTCGCAGAGTGGTTAGAATACTCGGGGACATATCAAAGGGACCTTATTCAAGTGCAGTATGGATGTTTATTTGTGTTGTCTTTCTGCTGAGGACCATCCCATGGCCGAGTGGTTAGCATGTTTAGCTACTGATAAAAGGGACCTGGATTTGAGTTCCAGGTAAGGCATGGATGCTTGTGTTGTTTTTCTGCTGAGGTCATGCTGTCCTCAGACCATCTGCTAAGGCATATGAACTGACAGGCTTCTGTCAGTTCATATTCTGTTGTTCTGTAGCAGGCAGCTGCTTGAGGGGGTATTTATTATTTTATTTTCTGCTGAAGTCTTGTCTTCCTCACAGATCTCTTTTATGCCATATTTTACTGACATTTCTCTCAGACCTCTGGCTAGCAGCTGCTTTAGGGGTAATTTTATTATTTTTATATTCAAAAGTGCCCCCCAAAATTCAAACTGAGCAATTATTACTCATCTTAGTGAAGATTTTTTGTTGTGAAAAGTAACCTGGATTCGAGTCCCACATAAAGAATAGATATTTTCTTTCTGATGGTTTTTTTTTATTTCTGTCCAGTGTCATCTTTCTCACAGATCTCTATGGTATGCTTAGAGGCTCTTGTCAGACTTTCATAGCAAGTGAGCTGTGTGAGAAGTAATTTCCTTTTCGTTTTTTTATTATTTAATTATCACAAAAATAAACCACACAGGACACATTAATTGAATTAAAAAAATAACCTATCCATATTTGCAAACTCATTTTAAATTTTGCCTTCTTGATATGCACATAATGAATCCTGGTTTCAATTGAGTCTGTAAGTAGTAATGATGAAAGCTGGACACATCTAGCACGAAAAGTTTGCAAACAGCAAGTAGTTTTGGTGAAGAATATAAGTTAACCCAAACCAAGGTAGTTAACAGTTAAACAAGTGCATGAACGATATATGATAAACAATGTCTTAATATATATAAAAACTGATTATTCCACTTATATGGTAAAAAAATAGTAAGATCCACATAAAGCTTCTGGTACTACTATGCCTCTGAATGCATAGTTTTCTATTTTAGTATAGCAACATCATAACTACAGATGTAAAAAGTGTTTTATTTACTGTTATATACTTTTATTACAATACAAAATTTATCATTCATTTATCACTATTTACCAATAAATATCGGGCAATCAGTAAGGGGTTCAATCAGAACCAGACTTTGACATTCCAAGGCCCTAAGTTCAAGAAGCCCCAAAAATTCAAAAATCGAAATATGTAGTATTCTGACTGAAGGGAACATAAATAATACACACGAAACTAAACTGATGAAACACACTGAAACTAAACTGACAGGCATATAAGTGAATCTGAGATAAAACAACCCAATCACTAAATGTAAAATTAATTTGAAACAACTATGTTCATGTCTGAATGGGAAATAAATAACCCATGATCCGGCTGGAAGTTGCACTCTAATATTTCACTAAAAGTATAACACAAAAATGTTACTTTCAAAAATAAGTTATAATTTCTAACTTGTATTTTGAGAGTTTCTGAAGCCAAAATCTGGTTATACTTTCTACTTGGACCACCTATTTCTTTTTTTTAATTTGTGAGCTGTTGTATCCAGCAACTCTTGATTGTCATCATCTGATTTGGATCAATCGAAGAGAAGTTCATTTCTATACGATCGTCACTTCCGCCTTCAACTGTCTGAACATATTACTGTTATTTAATAAATACTTGACATTCATAGCCATCCCGTGGCCGAGTGATTAGCATACTTGGCTACTGATCAAAGGGGTTCGAACCTTGGGTGTTGTGTTTCTGCTGATGTCTTGCGTTCCTCACAGACCTACTATGACTTTATTAAATTGACAGTCTCCTGTCAGACTCTGTGGCAAGCAACTGCTTGAGGGGTAATTTTTTATTAACATTCATATCACCAATGAAACCGATCATAACAGGGCAGATGTAGACTGGTAAGGGATTCTGGGTGCTCCAGCTTCCCTGGCTCCCATAAGAGCAAGGCTTTTTTTTAAAATAATGATAACTCGTTTTGCATATTGCACGATTGTTGCCCTGGATGTTACACGTAACCCAAGTATAATATCAATATTATTTGTGAATGACCTTTAATTAACTATGAAAACAAAATACTTAACACCATGCAAAGTTACACATTTGTGTTTTAATGCTTTAAGCTCTATATGAATACTAGTTGCAACCCGCCAAAAGTTGGGGCGAAATGTCTGCCCATCGACAACTTTTCCGACAGATAACTTACTACTTCATTCACAGCTTTCAACTCTATCAATAATACTCATCCATCGACTACTCCATTTCATAAGGTAGGCAACGGCAGCACCCCCATAAAGTGTAGACATTTGCAGAGGGATTAATTCTGACTTAGGGCAGCCAGGTATCCAGGAATCTTAACCCAACACACAGTAGGACAAGTATTACTATTTACACCATGTTACATGTATATAAGGTATTTATACAGACCACTATTACACCAAGTTTACCATTGATCAGTTTTTGAACTTTCTCCACCAATGACATCATCACTGACACCCAAGAAACGTTACAGTTTATCCGTTCATAATACGCCTATTATATGATAACTTTCAGTCTGCCAGTTACGTGAACTACTTGCAAATATTTATTAACACTGGTCTCTTCACGGAGTAAACTATGAAGTCCATTAATGATGTCAACTGAAGATGATATAATATTTGTGAAGGAATTATCGACGATATTGGCAGACGTTGCATGGAATTTTGGAAAAAATTATTTTTAGCAGTATGAACTATCAACAGAAGTTTGAAATCTGGAGTCAAGTCTACATGCTAGAAAGACACTAACGTATTGAATAGCTAAATGTGCAAGCTTTGGCAGCATTGAGCGGCTTCACCTCTTACACGTTTTCAGAGATCATTCCTTAATGACAATGAATAGGACTCCCAACCTACTATCCTCCTCCAACATAAATCACTATTATCATAATTATACCAAGTATTTCATATTTTTAATACTATCATCTTAAAATATGTGAATGAATCACTTACAGATAACGAGTAAGATCTTCAATATCAACAAGCATGGAATCTTGCTCCATGTGCAAGTCATCTCTGTCTAAAAGGAAGCGAACAAGATCTTCATTGAGGTCTACAAAAATAAATTAACCATTAGTCAGTTTCTAGCAATGTCAACATATTTTATAATCTGCAATAATCTTATAAAATTAAGAACAGAATAATGCATGTTATTTTTTTTCTATTAGTTATCAGACGTGAAAACCTGGCAGCAGGTAATCTGTAAGTTAGGACAAAACAAACGAGTATTCCCGCAATATAGGATTTGAGCTCTGACCATAGCATTTGTAGTGTCATTATGAACTGACACGATGCCAACTGCAACAGTGTCGTTTCTCCTGTTGAATAATATGTATGTACAGGATGCCCAGAAATCGGGATATACTTGAAATTTTTATATACTTGAAAATTTTTGTATTCAAATGTTACATGTATGTAAGGTATTTATACAGATCTCGCTTCGTATAATTGTCTAATGGACAGTTCAGTAGTCTGCAGGTACACACTGCATGTGTTTCCATTTTGTGAAATGATAAATCTGCTTGCAAGTAAGTGGAACATATTAAAAATGTTAACCCACTGATCAAACTGTTGCAATATATTTTAAGGGAAAAAAATTGTTTCTGGTGAGCATCGTTTGTTGCAAACAGTTCAGTTTTTTTTTTAGACTGATTTAATCCATATCATTGACAAATAATCCCAGCAATGTTAATTATGATACTGAATGAAAACAAAATACATAGGGTTGGATTAGATTGTTTTCCTCTGAGCGGCACTGTTTTGCACACAATGGGCCAGGTGACAAAGACCCGAGGGTTCGGAGAAGGTTGAGGGAGGGGACCCACTGGAACAGCTGTTGGGAGACAGATGGTAGCCTCCCGTCAAGGCCATCCAGCGTGTTCTTTAACGTGCACAGGGTATGGCTCTCCCGCACACGGTGCAACGGCTTAACGTCCCGTATGACGGACGGTGGTCTTTCCAAGCCCATCGGTGTCCCCTACTGACCGCGGACAGGGTGGGGAATTTTGCGGAGATAAATCTCAACGCTGACCCAGCTGGGACTCGAACCTGGGAACTGCAGATTACGAACCTGGCGCGCTACCGACTGAGCCACCCCCGCCCCATCTTCCTTTGAAGTGAATACGAACTCGGTGACTGATTGTATATCGATATGCTTAAGTTTATTTTCTATATAAGAAAAGTGTTTTTTTTTAAATTTCAATTTATTTTTTGTCAGTAAAAACACCTACCTTCGAAAACTTTCATTTGATATATGACTCATAAACATCGATCCCATTTTTCCTCCCTTTTGGGGGGCGGGGATGGCTCAGTCGGTAGCGCGCCAGGCTCGTAATCTGTAGTTCCCAGGTTCGAGTCCCAGCTGGGTCAGCGTTGAGATTTATCTCCGCAAAATTTCCGCCCTGCCCACGGTCAGTAGGGGACACCGATGGGCTTGGAAAGGCCGCCGTCCGTCGGATGGGACGTTAAGCCGTGGCCCCGTGCACGTTAAAGAACACGCTGGATGGCCTTGACGGGAGGCTACCATCTGTCTTCCAACAGCTGTTCCAGTGGGTCCCCTCCCCCAACCTTCTCTGAGCCTTCGGGGTCCATGTGACCTGGCCATTTAGCCCATGGTGTGCAAAAAAGTGCCGCTCAGAGGTAAAACAACCCAACCCAGAAATTGAGTCATGTTTATGTTTGAGGTAGCTCATGACATTGGAGACCCACAAGCTTTAATTTGAGATTTGAGTCGTTTAAGTCTAACCCCGCGAAATCCCTCCTCCCTTTTTTATCTTGAACGAATAATGGGGGAAAAATTCATAGTTTACGACGGCCATCATACTAGTTTTCATTTGACATCTAACTCGTAACTGTAGGCCCTCGCATTCGCAAGATAAAACAACTTTCACAGTTCCCATTTTTAGGGGGAAGAATGCCTGGGGGTGTCAATTTTTTTTATAAACCTATATTTTTCTTATACTCTATGACCTTCACCACATCACAGGCTTTCATTTCACACATAACTTGTTACTTTCAGCACTCGTGTTTTGGAGATATAGGACAATCGTTTTCATATTCCCCACCCCCTTTTTATGTGGGAGTACGAAAGCAGGGGGAGGGGGAGGGTCAATTTTTTAATAACCTATGACATCCGCCACATCAGAAGCTTTCGTTTGACACGTAGCTTGTTACTTTCCGCTTGGGTTACCTCTGAGCGGCACATTTTTTGCACACCATGGGCTAAATGGCCAGGTCACAAGGACCCCAAAGGCTCAGAGAAGGTTGGGGGAGGGGACCCACTGGAACAGCTGTTGAGAGACAGATGGTAGGCTCCCGTCAAAGCCATCCAGCGTGTTCTTTAACGTGCACAGGGTATGTCTCTCTCGTACACACGTGGGGCGGGGGTGGCTCAGTCGGTAGCGCGCCAGGCTCGTAATCTGTAGTTCCCAGGTTCGAGTCCCAGCTGGGTCAGCGTTGAGATTTATCTCCGCAAAATTTCCCCGCCCTGCCCATGGTCAGTAGGGGACACCGCTGGGCTTGGAAAGGCCGCCGTCCGTCGGATGGGACGTTAAGCCGTGGCCCCGTGTGCGGGAGAGCCATACCCTGTGCACGTTAGAGAACACGCTGGATGGCCTTGACGGGAGGCTACCATCTGTCTCCCAACAGCTGTTCCAGTGGGTCCCTTCCCCCAACCTTCTCTGAGCCTTCGGGGTCCATGTGACCTGGCCATTTAGCCCATGGTGTGCAAAAAAGTGCCGCTCAGAGGTAAACAACCCAACCCAACTCTCTCGTACACGGGCCACGGCTTAACGTCCCATTCGACGGACGGCGGCCTTTCAAAGCCCATCGGTGTACCCTACTGACCGTGGGCAGGGCGGGGAGTTCTGCGGAGATAAATCTCGACGCTGACCCAGCTGGGACTCGAACCTGGGAACTGTAGATTACGAGCCTGGCGCGCTACCGACCGAGCTACCCCCGCCCCTACTGTTACTTTCCGCACTCACGTTCTGGAGATATATGGGAACAATCATTTTCATATTTCCTTCCTGCTTTAGGGGGAAGTACGGAGTTTAATTTTTCGCAGCCGATGACATTCTCCGTGTCAGAAGCATTCGTTTGACAGATGAAGCATTCGTTGATCAGAAGCTTGTTACTTTCGGCACTCTCATTCGGAGATATAGGGGAAGGACTGTTTTCATATTTCCCCCTTTTTTAGGGCGGAGAAAGCATTGGGGGTCAATTTTTTTATAGCTTATGACACTCCCCGAGTCACAAGCTTTCATTTGACACATAAATCATCAAGTTTCTCCGTCGCGTTCGAAAGATATGACGGAACAACTTTTTGTTAAATCCACAAACAGACAAAGCCAAAAGAAATGAGGATTTTTGTTTAATTAAGTGCAGTTGGTGCAATCGAGAAAACGTTGCAAAATTTAGAAAAGTTGACAAAATTTAAGCCATTTTGGTAAAAAACAAGCCAGTTGTGAAGAATGAAAATGGCTTTGTGAAATTGAGGATAGTTGCTGATATCAAGAAAACTTGGCAAAATCGAGACAACTGGGCAAAATGTTATAAAGCTTTTCATTTTGTAACATCATGGCAAGGTTGCAAAATCGGGGCATTGGTAAAACCCAAAATCGAGGCACTGGGTAATACCCAAAATATAGAAGTCTGAGCGAATTTCAGTGTACAGTCTCTCAAAAAAATATCCGAACATTATGGTTCGGAGATTTTTTTTAGAAATTAGTGATCTGACAACCTTCGTGTCACGTGACACGAAGATTGCCACATCACTAATTTCTAAAAAAATCGTTGCCAGATATTTTTTCTGAATTCTGTAATCAACCATAGTGTTCGGATACTTTTTTTGAGAGATTGTACGTCATTTGCAGAAGATACATAATGAAATTTATGTAAAATGCTAGCAAAATCTGATTTCCGAGTTAGCAAATTTTCGTTCTCTCTCTCTCCCCCCCACCCGCAACCACATCCCTTTTATTTACCATTTATACCATTTATTTTAACCAGATGAATTGAAACTTTCAAGTTTTTCTTCATTGTGAAAGGGCAGAGGAATAAGATTGACTTACTTTCAATTTGTGTGTGAAGGTCATTGACAATGACCTGGAGTTGTGCGACATTCATATCAGTTAGTACCTGTCTGCTGAGGCGGTGGCGACCATCTGGAAATGGGAGACCCACCTGCAAAAGAAGTATGTAAATAAATGTGAAGTTGAATTTCTGTAATGGAAACTTTCAGTTGCATTCCAAATATATTAGAACTTTTGAGAAAAAAACAATAAATTCTGGAAACTACTACTTTCAGTTTTATGTAAATGCTTAGGAATTGAAAATGACAACCTTGCAAACAAAACAATTATATGTTTATTAATCAGCTAAAAAGTTGAAAGTGATATCTACTACAGGCCCGGATCTAGAAGAAAAAAAATCAAAGGATGTGTGTGTATAAAGAAACATTCGAGCCGGAAAAAATGCAAGGGGGGGGGGCATGGGGCCCTTAACGCCCTCCCAGATCCGGCCCTGATCTGCTGTATATATATTTAAAATTTTAGATCATGGACATGGGCAGAAGTAGAAATTTTCCAGGGGGGGGGGAAGGCAAATTTGTTTCAGGGAGGGGCAAAGTATTTCAAGTGGGAGGAGTGGGGGTAAAAAATTTAGTGTTTCAAGATAGAAATATTTATGTTGAGCTGTTGGTTAATAAGTATTAATGAGTGCATTAGCAAATAAGAAAACGTGCATACATTCGTTAAAGAAAAAAAAAACATTAATTTTGGTAGACCTGCTACTATTTAATAAAAATAAAATCTTCGATCCATTCTTCCGAGGTGGGGCAACTTTATTTCTTTCCCCTCCCCACCGGCGCCCATTCCGATCAACGACTGTTAATTCTGCTAGTTCTATATTAAGATGTAATTCTATATATTTCAACTACGTATTTTCAAATAGTAATTAATATTTATACAGGGTTATTAAATAAGTTTATCTACAGTTTATAAATAATTAAGTAGGATAAGTGATGTGTGTATAATGAGTCAAGGAACAAAGTTTTGTGTTCAACAGACTTCAAGGTGGGTGCCATTCGTGGTGTGATTTGTTGTTGGGTTGTTTTACCTCTGAGCGGCACTCTTTTGTACACAATGGGCTAAATGGTCAGGTGACAAGGACCCCGAGGGCTCAGAAGGTTGGGGGAGGGGACCCACTGGAACAGCTGTTGAGAGACAGATGGTAGTCTCCCGTCAAGGCCATCCTGCATGTTCTTTAACGTGCACAGGGTATGGCTCTCCCATACACGGAGCCACGGCTTAACGTCCCATCCGACGGACGGCGGCCTTTCCAAGCCCATCGGTGTCCCCTACTGACCGAGGACAGGGTTGTTTTGTAAATAAACGATGTTTTAACGTATCCTTCAAAAAAAAAAGTCTCATGGTAAAAAAAGAAGTCCCTACTCAGGAGACATGAGAAAAAATAGTTGTTCAATAATTGTTTAATAAAATATAAACTTTAAAATATAGGTGTTCTTTCATAATGATCTTGTATTTCCCCTCAAGTTAGAGAAACTGTGGAGATAATTATGAGCTGCAATGGTGAACTGAAATTAAACCTTCAGATCACAATTCCTTATAAATCACTAACAGAATTGCCTGGTGTCACTCGGGCCTCGATATATTGACTCAGAGTTGCGGGAGTATTCGTAACGGGCGCGAGAACATTCGTTCACATCCGGAGTGACGTCACTGGTGGCGTAGGTTTTCTTCTCCTCGTAATTCCGCATGTACTGGACTGATTAGTCCCGAATTTGGTGTGGTGGTCCCACTTCTGGCTTCGTAGGATTTGGAGATCGGGTTCCTATTCACGGTGAGTGGAAATTAAACCTACCTCAAGTGCCCAAAATCTTTCTTGGCGATATCATCCACTATGAATGGAGAGTATGTTACCGATCCGCAAAGTTATCAACGGACAGACGTCTGTCAGCCGACTATTGGGGTGGGCCTAATTTTGTGGGGTCAAAACCACGAGAGTGAAGTTATGTTGAGATGAAACTGTAGATGAAGTTTGGTACACACATAAAGAGACTGACAAACAAACTTTGGGACGGGGGTGGCTCAGTCGGTAGCGCGCCAGGCTCGTAATCTGCAGTTCCCAGGTTCGAGTCCCAGCTGGGTCAGCATTGAGATTTATCTCCGCAAAACTCCTCGCCCTGCCCATGATCAGTAGGGGGACACCGATGGGCTTGGAAAGACCGCCGTCCGTCGGATGGGACGTTAAGCCGTGGCCCCATGTGTGAGAGAGCCATACCCTGTTCACGTTAAAGAACACGCTGGATGGCCTTGACGGGAGGCTACCATCTGTCTTCCAACAGCTGTTCCAGTGGATCCCCCTCCCCCAACCTTCTCTGAGACTTCGGGGTCCATGTGACCTGGCCATTTAGCTCATGGTGTGCAAAAAAGCGCCGCTCAGAGGTAAAACAACCCCATCAACCCAACAAACAAACTCTCTATGTTTTATACATATGAAATGTATGTTTAATAGTGAAAACATTACTCACAATATCAGCAATGGGTGATTTCTTATTCCTTTGCCTTTCCACTTCCATTTGCATCCGGGCCATCTCTTTGGCTTGTGCTAACGCCATTCGAGCCTCAGCCTGCAGACGGGCATGTCGAGTGTAGAAATCTTCTTCAGGTTCGGGCTGTTTCTCCTGCGAATCAGTTGGTTGCCGCTGCTCATGTTTGTTTTGAGGCCTTAGTCGCCAGCTCCTCTGGCGAGCAAAGAAGAAAGATGGCCGCTGGCGCTTGCTTCCATTGGTAACTGCTGTGCTCTTTGTGGGGCTGCTGTTATTACTCGATGAAAGGCTATCTGAAGATCCATTATCGTTGGTAGCAGGAATGCTGTTGTTATTCGGAGAGCTGCAGCCTTTTAATGAGTCCTATAATACAGAAAAAATTTTTTTTTATGGTGATCCATAGTTTTATTTCATATAATTTTATTTCATACTAGCAGAATTAACCAGCGTTGCTCGAACCTTAATACTGTATATAGTAAACGGCTTAGAGTAGCAAGTTTCCAGGCGTATTCGGGGCGGGGGTGGCTCAGTCGGTAGCGCGCCAGGCTCGTAATCTGTAGTTCCCAGGTTCGAGTCCCAGCTGGGTCAGCGTTGAGATTTATCTCCGCAAAATTCGCCGCCTTGCCCACGGTCAGTAGGGGACACCGATGGGCTTGGAAAGGCCGCCGTCCATCGGATGGGACGTTAAGCCGTGGCCCCGTGTGCGGGAGAGCCATACCCTGTGCACGTTAAAGAACATGCTGGATGGCCTTGACGGGAGGCTACCATCTGTCTCCCAACATCTGTTCCAGTGGGTCCCCTCCCCCAACCTTCTCTGAGCCTTCGGAGTACATGTGACCTGGCCATTTAGCCCATGGTGTGCAAAAAAGTGCCGCTCAGAGGCAAAACAACCCAACCCAATCCAGGCGTATTCCAAACGAGTACATGAAGACTCATTTACATTCACGGCAATAGTCAGTGGTGGCGGAAATTATCGGCCACGTGTAATTCCTCAGGTACTTGACCGACCGGTCCGAAATTTGCTGTGGATTCATCAATGGGCATAATTTTGAGCTAATGAAAAGCAGTTCTTAATAAATGATAATATAAGAGGATTCATTAATAAATGATAAGAGCGATTCATTAATAAAAGATAACATAAGAGTAATTCATTAATAATGATAACATAAGAGCGATTCACTAATAAAGAATAACAAAAGCGATTCATTAATAAAAATTAACAAAACCGATTAATTAATAAAGGATAACGAAATCGATTCATTAATAAACGATAAAAAACGATTCATTAATAAAGGATAACAAAAGCGATTCATTAATAAAGGATAACAAAAGCGATTCATTAATGAAGGATAACATAACATTATTTAATACCCCCTCAAGCAACTGCTTGCCACAATGGTTTGATAAGAGCCTGTCAGTTTATATGCCATAGTAGAAGGTCTGTGAGGAATGCAGGGCCTCAGCATTAATAAAGGATAACAAAAGCGATTCATTAATAAAGGATAACAAAAGCGATTCATTAATGAAGGATAACATAACATAATAAATACCCCCTCAAGCAACTGCTTGCCACATAGGTCTGATAAGAGCCTGTCAGTTTATATGCCATAGTAGAAGGTCTGTGAGGAATGCAAGACCTCAGCAGAAAAGCAACACAAACATCCACGCCTTACCCGGGCTCGAACCCAGGTCCCTTAGATTAGTAGCCAAGCGCACTAACCACTCGGCCACGGTACGAGCGATTCGTTAATAAAAGATAAAATAGCGATTCATTAATAAAGGACAACATAAAAGCGATTCATTAATAACATAACAAAAGCGATTCATTACTAAACGACAAAAAAAGAGCGATTCGTTAATAAAGGTTGGGTTGTTTTACCTCTGAGAGAGACTTTCTTTCACACAATGGACTAAATGACCAGATTACAAGGACCCCGAAGGCTCAGAGAAGGTTGTGTGTGTGTGTGTGTGTAGGGGGGGGGGGGCATTAGAATAGCACTGGAACAGGGAGACAGATGGTAGCCTCCCGTCAAGACCATCCAGCGTGTTCTTTAACATGCACAGAGTATGGCTCTCCCGCACACGTGGCCACGGTTTAACGTCCCATCCGACGGACGGCGGTCTTTCCAAGCCCATCGGTCCCCCACCTGGCTGTGAACAGGGTGGGGATTTTGCCGAGATAAATCTAAATCCTTGCATAGTTCTGACTCGAACTGTGAACTGCTGATTACGAGCCTGGCGCGCTACCGACTGAGCCACCCCCACCCCACATTAATAAAGGATAACATAAGCACGTCATTAAGAGAAGATAACATAAGTGCGTTTCTTGATAAGAGATAATATTAGAGGGATTCATTAATGCAAACTAATAAAAGAGCGATTCAGTAATAACATAAGAGCAATTTATTAATAAAAGATAAACATAAGAACGATTCATTAAAGACCATAAACCTATTTAAATCTCGATTTTCAACAGTTGTTCAGTATTTGGAATGAAAGCTGGAATATTTAAAAATAAATTATTTTATAAAAATCATTCAAAATTGTCTAATATTGAAATAATCATTCTTAAATGTGTGTTTATATTATTAAATGGTATAAAACAATATTCATTATTTAAGTTTTAATCAATTTCTGAGGTAAATTCTTATGAAGCATTCCCTGTTGTTAAATATTCCAGCTGCCATATCTCTTTAAGTACTAAACGAATATTGTTGAAAATCGAGATTTAAGTAGATTTGATTATGATCTTTAATTTATCTCCAGTCACATTTTTCCATTAAATGCATATTTTAGAAGTTATAGAGCTTCGAACAGTTCGGGATCCATGCCTTTTCCGTAGCTCGAACATTGGCTCTTTTCATCTGTGAAACAAATATGCTAGCCATCGAGTTGGTTTTCATACGAATAATAATGTCATACATTTAATCTACATATATATATGTAGATTAAACATAATTATTATTTTACGTATTTAGTATATACGTTAGAGTTAAAACCAGATTTCAGTTAATTCTAGTTTTATCTAGTCAATGTTAGAAATCTGAGGGGGGATTTATTTATTTATTTTTTATATATATCGTAAAAGGTGGCAGCAATTCGGAATACCATATTTTCACCTTTTCTGCTTACTGGACATTATCTTAAATGTCCAGAATATCTGGTTTGAAATGAAAAAAAAAATCCTCTCAAGCAGCTGCTTGCCACAGAGGTCTGACAGGAACCTGTCAGTTTAATACTCCATACTAGGAGGTCTGTGAGGTAGGCTAGTAGGCTTCAGCAGAAAAGCAACAAAAACATCCATGCCTTACCCAGAGTTCGAACACAGATCACTTTAATCAGTAGCGAAGCTGTTAACAACCTTAGCTTAATTCCCCAAATACAGCAAGAATTCACAATGACAAATAAACGCAGTTTATAAGCAGTGAATAAGCATTCCTTATAAGCAGTGAAAAAAGCATACTTCGAATTCAAAACACTGTTTTCGAACTTACCTGTAACACGAGGGCTGTAGAATCTCCCTTTTCTGTCCTCTGATGAGCTGGTGATTCATCTCCAGGGGGACTGGCGATGGAGCCACTGTCTCCACTGATCCCACCTTCGGTGTCATGGTCACTGCCTTGGCTCTCTTGGTCGCTGGCTGTCTCATTCATGAAGCATATTTGTAAGTTCATACCACTCTGTAACCGAGTGCTGAGACTTGGTTTTCTGGTCACCCTTTCTCCGCAGTAATATTCTTCCGTGTCCGAATCCATGGCCAGCTTCCGACGGATTTCCTCCCGGTCATTTCGTCTCTGCAAGGAAACGGAGTTGATTAAGGTCTAATACGTCACTTCCTGAGATTATAGTCACGTAAGAGAGAACCAATGAGTAGGTTAATTAAATGGAGGGAACCAATAGATTTCTGGCTTTCCAGACATGGGGGCAGGGATTGATTCAGTTTGCCAGACTAACATACTGAGTTGGGTTGTTTTATCTCTGAGCGGCACTTTTTTGTACACCATGGGATAAATGACCAGGTCACAAAGACCCCGAAGGCTCGGAGAAAGTTGGGGGAGGGGACACACTGGAACAGCTTTTGGGAGACAGATGGTAGCCTCCCGTCAAGGTCATCCAGCGTGTTCTTTAACGTGCACAGGGTATGGCTCTCCCGCACACGGCGCCACAGCTTAACGTCCCATCCGACGGACGGCGGGCTTTCCAAGCCCATCGGTGTCCCCTACTGACCGTGGGCAGGGTGAGGAATTTTGCGGAGATAAATCTCAACGCTGACCCAACTGGAAGTCGAACCTGGGAACTGCAGATTACGAGCCAGGAGCGCTACCGACTGAGCCACCCCCGCCCCGCTAACATGCTGATGTTATTAGGTTCTAATAAACACTACCAATGGCAAAACCTCTACTCTGCCCTCGGTGAGTAAGGAGACATCGATGGGCTTGGAAAGCCTGCCGTCCGTCGGATGCGACGTCAAGCCGTGGCACCGTGGACAGGAGAAACCTACCTTTTGTATGTTTTAGAACACGTTGGATCGCTTAATGGGAGGCTTCCACATATTTCCTGATAGACTAGTCCCCTACCGCAAAAACTTCTCATCCTGCCCTCGGTCAGTAGGGGACACTGATGGTCTTGGAAAGGCAACCGTCTTTTGGATGTGGTATAAAGCCATGGCCCAGTTTGCGGGAGAGCCACACCCTGTACACGTTAAAGAACACGCTGGATGGCCTTAACGGGAGCTACCATCTGTCTCCAACAGCTGTTCCAGTGGGTCCCCTCTCCCAACCTTCTCTGAGCAGTCGGGATCCTTGTGATCTGGCCATTTAGTCCATCGTGTGCAAAAAATTCCGCTCAGAGGAAAAACAGTCCAACAACAACCATTCCCTCAACCTTTTCTGAGCCCTTGGGTCTTGATTACTTGGCCTTTTAGCCCATTGTGTGGGGCGAGGGTGTCTTAGTTAGTAGCGTGCCAGGCTCGTAATCTGCAGTTCCCAGATTCGAGTCCCAGCTGCACCAGCATTGAGATTTATCTCCGCAAAACTCCCCGCCCTGCCCACGGTCAGTAGGAGACACCGATAGGCTTGGAAACACTGCCGTCCGTCGGATGGGACGTTAAGGCGGAGTGTGCAGGAGAGCCACACCCTGTTCACGTTACAGAACACGCTGGATGACCTTGACGGGAGGCTACAATCTGTCTCCCAACAGCTGTTCCAGTGGGTCCCTTCCTCCAACCTTCTCTGAGCCTTCGGGGTCCTTGTGATCTAGCCTTTAGCCCGTTGTGTGCAAAAAAGTGCGGCTCAGAGGAAAAACATCCCAACAACAACGCCAGAGTTGAGATTGTCTTTGCTAATGCCCTTCGTCGCTGCCTAGGTGAGGAAGGTGCCATCTATAGGTAGGCAGCCATCATGAGATGTTAAGCCGTGGTCTGTGTTCAAGAGAGCTCCGAGCGGCACTTTTGTTCACAGAATGGGCTAAACGACCAGGTCACAAGGACCCCAAGAGCTAAGAGAAAGTTAGGGATCCACTGGCTAGATGCTAGGAGACAGAAATAAGTTTGTCTTCACGTACAGTCGCTCAAAAAAGTATCCGAACACTATGGTTGATTACAGAATTCAGAAAAAAATATCTGGCAACGATTTTTTTCGAAATTAGTGATCTGGCAACCTTCGTGTCACGTGACACGAAGTTTGCCAGATCACTGATTAAGAATAACTGCATGATATTTCAAATCTGCATAGAAACGGGAAAAAATATTGCACCTTGTATGAGGAACTAAGAGAAGCTACATAAAGCTTCTGGATTTATCTGCGGCCAATAAATTATTCATTTGTTCGGAATGAAATTGTTCATTGTTGCGCCAAGAAATCGTTTATTGTTTCATTGTTCAACTATCCATTGTTGCAGAGCGAAATTGTTCATTGCTGCTTGGGGGTGGATCTAATCTAGAGGTGGGGTGTGGGACATTTCCAAGTGGGGAAATAGAATTAAATAGAGAGAGAAATATTACGTATCGGAAAGGCGTTTCCGTTCCCTTCAGGGCCGCAAAATTCCCCGCCCTGCCCACGGTCAGTAAGGGACACCGATGGGCTTGGAAAGGCCGCCGTCCATCGGATGGGACGTTTAGCCGTGGCCCCGTGTGCGGGAGAGCCATACCCTGTGCACGTTAAAGAACACACTGGATGGCCTTGACGGGAGGCTACCATCTGTCTCCCAACAGCTATTTCAGTGGGTCCCGTCCCCTAACCTTCTCTGAGCCTTCGGGGTCCATGTGACCTGGCCATTTAGCCCATGGTGTGTTGGGTTGCGTTGTTTTACCTCTGAGCGGCACTTTTTTGCACACCATGGGCTAAATGGCCAGTTTTGCACACCATGGGCTAAATGGCCAGGTAACAAGGACCCCGAAGGCTCAGAGAAACCATGGGCTAAATGGCCAGGTAACAAGGACCCCGAAGGCTCAGAGAAGGTTGGGGGAGGGGACCCACTGCAACAGCTGTTGGGAGACAGATGGTAGCCCCCCGTCAAGGCCATCCAGCGTGTTCTTTAACGTGCACAGGGTATGTCTCTCCCGCACACGGGGCCACGGCTTAACGTCCCATCCGACGGACGGAGGCCTTTCCAAGCCCATCGGTGTCCCCTACTGACCGTGGGCAGGGCGGAGAATTTTGCGGAGATAAATCTCAACGCTGACCCAGTTGCGACTCGAACCTGGGAACTACAGATTACGAGCCTGGCGCCCTACCGACTGAGCCAACCCCGACCCCCCCATGGTGTGCAAAAAAGTGCCGCTCAGAGGTAAAACAACCCAACAACGTTCCCTTCAGGCTTGATTCAGTCATTTGGTCCTTCCCTTAATTTCCATCTCGATACTTTACCTGCAGGTTATTGTTTATCGCAGCCTGAAGTGATAGTTCATTGCTTCGTAGTTTAACTTTCACTGTTGCTTGAAATATTTTTTCATTGTTTCGTAGGTTATTTGCTGCATAGAGTAACTGTTCATTGTTATCTGCAGTTATTGTCGAGGTCTCACAGTTTCCCTGTTCATTGTTGCCAGGGGGCGGGGGGTGGCTCAGTCGGTAGCGCGCCAGACTCGTAATCTGTAGTTCCCAGGTTCGAGTCTCAGCTGGGTCAGCGTTGAGATTTATCTCCGCAAAATTCCCCGCCCTGCCCACGGTCAGTAGGGGACACCGATTGGCTTGGAAAGGCCGCCGTCCGTCGGATGGGACGTTAAGCCGTGGAACCGTATGCGGGAGAGCCATACCCTGTGCACGTTAAAGAACATGCTGAATGGCCTAGATGGGAGGCTACCATCTGTCTCCCAACAGCTGTTCCAGTGGGTTCCCTCCCCCAACCTTCTCTGAGCCTTCGGGGTCCATGTGACCTGGCCATTTAGCCCATGTGTGCAAAAATGTGCCGCTCAGAGGTAAAACAACCCAACCCATTGTTGCCAGAGTAATTATTTATAGCTTCCAAGTTTATTAGTTCATTGTTGCAAGAGTTATAACCGTTTCCCAGTTTGACATTCATTGTTGCCAGAGTAATTAATTAATGTCCTACTTTGAAGTTCATTTTTGGCGGAGAAATTAATTAGTACTTTTTTTGTTTTAACGTTTATTGTTGCCAGAGAATTTAATTATTTTTTCTTACTTTAACGTTCATTGTTGTTGAGTGGAGCAATTGGTGCGTGCTCATTGCCAACTTACGAATGTTGATTTTGCAACACAAATGGAGACAATGTTTAGGTCTGTTACAATAAACCTTATTCTGTGGAAGAGCGAAGGAACGGACATAATTTGAATAGCCCATGTGCCCCCGTGACATTCCCTACGTCACAGGGCTTTGGGGTGGGTTGTTTTATCTCTGAGCGGCACTTTTTTTGCACACCATGGGCTTCACAAGTCACAAGCCCCGAAGTCACAAGGACCCCGAAGGCTCAGAGAAGGTTGGGGGAGGGGACCCACTGGAACAACTGTTGGGAGACAGATGATAACCTCCCGTCAAGTCCATACAGCGTGTCCTTTAAACGTGCACAGGGTATGGCTCTCCCGCACACAGTACTACGGCTTAATATCCCATCCGACGGACAGCGGCCTTTCCAAGCCCATCGGTGTCCCCAACTGACCGTGGGCAGGGCGGGGAATTTTGCGGAGATAAATCTCAACGCTGACCCAGCTGGGACTCGAACCTGGGAACTACAGATTACGAGCCTGACGCGCTACCGACTGAGACACCCCCGCCCCCATTTTTTTTTTAGGAGTGGAAGAAAGTAAGAGTGAACTGAGAGCTGTCAGTTTAAGGCAGATTATTTTGTAATGGACATATTCGATTCTTTTTCGTTACGTTTTCTGCTACGAAATTGATTAAATCTTCACAAAGAAGGCATCCGACGATAAAATCGCCTGATTCGCTTTTTTTTTAGGGGGAAGCGTGCAGAAAGGAGGGATCATAATTTGAGGTAGCCAAACTTTCATAAGAGATATACGCGATATGATCGGCAATCGTTTGCTCATTTCTCGCCACACCCCCCTTTTTTATCGTGGGAGAGGAGGCGGGATGTTTGGGTGATTAAAATCCTTACACTGAGTTAAGAGGCAGCTGTAAAGAAGTATATTTTATGATCCTATCTCTTGCCGTACAGGAGTTCTTGATAAAAAAATGTTTTATTAGGTGATTCCAGCTCTTGTTGTGTAGGAGTTATTCATCCAACAGACAGCTGTATTTGGCGATTCCAGCTCTTGTTGTGTAGGAGTTATTCATCCAACAGACAGCTATATTTGGCGATTCCAGCTCTTGTTGTGTAGGAGTTATTCGTCCAACAGACAGCTGTATTTGGTGATTCCAGCTCTTGTTGTGTAGGAGTTATTCATCCAACAGACAGCTGTATTTGGTGATTCCAGCTCTTGTTGTGTAGGAGTTATTCATCCAATAGACAGCTGTATTTGGTGATTCCAGCTCTTGTTGTGTAGGAGTTATTCATCCAATAGACAGCTGTATTTGGTGATTCCAGCTCTCTTGTTGTGTATGAGTTATTCATCCAATAGACAGCTGTATTTGATGATTCCAGCTCTTGTTGTGTAGGAGTTATTCATCCAATAGACAGCTGTATTTGGTGATTCCAGCTCTTG
Source organism: Ryuthela nishihirai (assembly GCA_038380435.1). Lineage (NCBI taxonomy): Eukaryota > Metazoa > Arthropoda > Arachnida > Araneae > Heptathelidae > Ryuthela > Ryuthela nishihirai. The sequence continues at coordinate 24,719,889 of JAWZYU010000002.1, forward strand.
TTGTGTAGGAGTTATTCGTCCAACAGACAGCTGTATTTGGTGATTCCAGCTCTTGTTGTGTAGGAGTTATTCATCCAACAGACAGCTGTATTTGGTGATTCCAGCTCTCTTGTTGTGTATGAGTTATTCATCCAATAGACAGCTGTATTTGATGATTCCAGCTCTTGTTGTGTAGGAGTTATTCATCCAATAGACAGCTGTATTTGGTGATTCCAGCTCTTGCTGTGTAGGAGTTATTCATCCAATAGACAGCTGTATATGGTGGTCCTAGCTCTTGTTGTTTAGTAGGAGTTATTGATGACCACAGAGACTGACAAACTCTCTAAAACATATATTATAAATTACAAATTTTTCCAGAAGCAGGAAAAAAAAAAGTTTCTGCATCGAACTTTTAAGTTTTGCATAAATTTATTTTCCTCCCAAATCCTCCCGATAAGTTTCCAGCTACGCGCGTTGTCAGGCTATTGTACGCCCCGCAGTTTTAAAACTAGTAAACTTTTCTACCATGCGACTATTAAACATATCCCGAGAAATAAAAAGTTTAAATTACATTTAACTCATCTAGAAATCATTTCCGTACCTGTAAAAGTCCAATTTCCATTTAGTTTCAACTCTCAAGCTCAAACCACTCAAAGCAGGCAGCGAACATCATCCCAATATTGCTCTATCACTTAACAGAGTACCTATTTTTTAAAAGATCATTGCCTTATCTATCAGCCATAGGAACGTTCCTGGCATTAACTGTGTTAAGAGTATCACTCTATCCATGATGACGTAGTAGCTTGTTGACGTTTCAAGAATGATCGAGCTGAGCCCTGACACAGTGCCAGCACCCGACGGATGATAACAGCGGGAACGAAGATCGATTACTGGAGAGAGAGATTACTCCAGAGAACTGACCAAGATGTTTCGAAATCAAATTTAAAACACGAAGCGAGGGTTTGAATAAGTGAGTAGTGTAGGGCTGAAAATTAAATTGCAATCTGTAAAGCTCTTGTTTCATCAGATCTGTTTTACGACCTGAGTGGGGCGGGGTGGCTCAGTCGGTAGCGCGCCAGGCTCGTAATCTGTAGTTTCCAGGTTCGAGTCCCAGCTGGGTCAGCGTTGAGATTTATCTCCGCAAAATTCCCCGCCCTGCCCTCGGTCAGTAGGGGACATCGATGGGCTTGGAAAGGCCGCCGTCCGTGGGATGGGACGTTAAGCCGTGGCCCCGTGTGTGGGAGAGCCATACCCTGTGCACGTTAAAGAACACGCTGGATGGCCTTGACGGGAGGCTACCATCTGTCTCCCAACAGCTGTTCCAGTGGGTCCCCTCCCCCAACATTCTCTGAGCCTTCGGGGTCCATGTGACCTGGCCATTTAGCCCACGGTGTGCAAAAAAAGTGACGCTCAGAGGTAAAACAACCCAACCCATCTCATTTGTTTGTTTCACTTTTAAATGAGATATCTACAGAAAGAGTTTCCCTTGTGATGATGCGTTGTCTGTCCCGTATGGGGCAAAGTGTTGGCTTTTCAGTAGGTATGGTGCCAGGGTTGTAATCTACAATTTCCATGTTCGAGTCTCATCAGCGAGCGTCCATATAATGCGACGGGCGGGTTCCTTTCTAATCTCGTTGTCGTCCCTTTCTGATCAAGGGCAAGGGGGTGGGGTTAGCGAGTTGGGTTAAGTTGTTTTACCTATGAGCTGCATTTTTTGCACACAATGGGCTAAATGACCAGGTCACAAGGACCATGAGGGCGTAGAGGAGGTTAGAGGAAGACGACCCACTGGATGGCTGTTAGGACACAAATGGAAACCTCCCCTCAAGACCATGCAGTGTGCTCTTCAACGTGCATAGGGCACCTATCTCGTAACAGTTGTCCATCAAGTGAATCCGCCTGACCTGAGCAATTAGCCAATTGTGTGCCCAAAAATGCAGCAGAGATAAAACAAATAAAAAAATCTATCTCTTATCAAGCTCTAATACTTAGGGGTCCTTGTGACGTGATCATTTAGCCCTTTGTGAAGATAAAGTTGCCGCTAAGAGGTACAGTCGCTCAAAAAAGTATCCGAACACTATGGTTGATTAGAGAATTCAGAAAAAAAATCTGGCAACGATATTTTTAGATCAATTTTTATTTTTTAATTCAATTTTTAATCAAAATTTCAAACGAATTTTGCAAACGCTCCAGTTAAACTAAAAATTTAGGTGGTGGAATGTAATGGTCACCAAGTTTCCATTTGCCAACAATGAGTTGTTTTATCTCTGATCGGCACTTTTTTGCACACCATGGGCTAAATGGCCAGGTCACATGGACCCCGAAGGCTCAGAGAAGGTTGGGGGAGGGGACCCACTGGAACAGCTGTTGGGAGACAGATGGTAGCCTCCCGTCAAGGCCATCCAACGTGTTCTTTAACGTGCACAGGGTATGGCTCTCCCGCACACGGGGCCACGGCTTAACGTCCCATCCGACGGACGGCGGCCTTTCCAAGCCCATCGGTGTCCCCTACTGACCGTGGGCAGGGCGGGGAATTTTGCGGAGATAAATCTCAACGCTGACCCAGCTGGGACTCGAACCTGGGAACTACAGATTACGAGCCTGGCGCGCTACCGACTGAGCCACCCCCGCCCCTATTTTTCCAACAATGAATTTATCCCTTAGACCAAGAGTGTGTGTGTGTGCGCGCACGCGCGCTAAATTTTGGGTTTAAAAGTTAATTGTTTTAAGAGATAAATTAGAAATTCCTTTTCGATTGGATAGGTATTGATGAAACGTTGTGATTCGCACTTTTTGAATCTCCGGAAAGCTATAATAACCCCCTCTAACGGTGCAAAAAATAAATTCCAAAATTTCGAAAAAATGTTGCAAACAATTTAGTTATGCTAGAAATGTGAAATCTTGGTGGTGGAATTGTGAAGGTCACGAAGTTTCCAGTGGTAACAATGAATTGACCCCTTAGACCCGGGGAGGGGGTAGTGGGAAACGTAATTGTTTCGTTTTAAGAGCTAATTAGAATGCTGTTTTTTAGTTGGATTGGTACAGTCGTTCAAAAAAATATCCGAACACTATGGTTGATTAGAGAATTCAGGAAAAATATCTAACAACGATTTTTTTTTTTAGAAATCAGTGATCTGGCAACCTTCGTGTCACGTGACACGAAGGTCACTAATTTTTCAAAAACAAATTCAGCACCTGAGCCGAATTTTTTTTCAGCTCAAGTTTTATCAGCTCAAGTCATCAGCAACGGTTTAACGTCCCATCCGCCGTCCGTCGGATGGGACGTTAAACCGTTGCTGATGATATACCATGGCTCTGCGTACGGGGGGGGGGGGGGTGCGCCAGATATTTAAACCGTTGTTGATGATTATACCATGGCTCTGTGTACGGGGGGTGCCAGATATTTTTTCTGAATTCTCTAATCAACCATAGTGTTCGGATATTTTTTTGAGCGACTGAAAATCTATCCACTAAGACAGAAGGGTAGCTTCCTCTACTGCAGCTCATTTTCCACGCTTTGGATTTTACGGCTATCGCTTTTGGAAGTGTTTCTTTCATTACGTAGTATTTCTACTCTTCCATTCACAATCTGATTCTGGAAACCGATCAACCAATCAGCGAACTTTTTCTCAATCATTTCCTATCCGATTCCTGAAGCCATTTCGGTATCAGTCTGGGTTGTTTTTCGGGTTGTTTTACCTTTGAGCGGCACTTTTTTGCACACCATGGGCTAAATGGCCAGGTCACATGGACCCCGAAGGTTCAGAGAAGGTTGGGGGAGGGGACCCACTGGAACAGCTGTTGGGAGACAGATGGTAGCCTTCCGTCAAGGCCATCCAGCGTGTTCTTTAACGTGCACAGGGTATGGCTCTCCTGCACACGGGGCCACGGCTTAACGTCCCATTCGAAGGACGGCGACCTTTCCAAGCCCATCGGTGTCCCCTACTGACTGTGGGCAGGGCGGGGGAATTTTGCGGAGATAAATCTCAACGCTGACCCAGCTGGGATTAGAACCTGGGAACTACAGATTGCGAGCCTGGCGCGCTACCGACTGAGCCACCCCCGCCCCAGGTATCAGTCTGCAACAGATTTCACCACTGAAAGGGAAACTGTCCACCAATTCATAACCTGATACTTCCTCTAGTAATCAGCGAATTATAATAACATTTCCTACAACTTCCAGTTCGTTTCAGAAGGTCACCCTCATTAAAGTAGTAGGATTTACTGAACTTTGACCTCAAGTGCTGAAATTCGAAGGATCATCAGAGGCAGAGGTCTCCACAGTGTTGTTATTGTTTAAATGTTTACGAGTTGTTGAAAGCAAGACAGACGTCACGATATCGGTTGCCCGCTGCAAAACAAAAATAAAGATTTCCCTCCCAAAGTTGTGGGGGAGGAGTTAGTTTAGTCTGTAGCGCGCCAGGCTCGTAATCTGCAGTTCCCTGGTTCGAGTCCTATTTGGGTCTGAACCTTCGTGTCTGTGACAGGATTAATATTTATCTCCGCAAAATTTCCTGCTCTGCCCACGGTCAATAGGGGACAGCGATGGGCTTGAAAAGACCGCCGTCCTTCAGATGGGACATTATATAATGGCTCTGTGTGCGGGAGAGCCATACTCTGTGCACGTTAAAGAACACACTGGATGGTCTTGACGGGAGGCTCCCATCTGTCTTCCAACAGTTGTTCCAGTGGGTCCCCTGCCCACAACCATCTCTGAGCCTTAGGAGTCCTTGTGACCTAGCCATTTAGCCCATTGTGTGAAAAAAATAGTGCTGCTCAGAGGTAAAACAACCCAACCCTATCCCACCTAGTTCTTAAGAAAGCTAATAAATATAATTCATCGGCAAATTAAAATGCACTCATAATCATTACACACACAGTGTGTGTTCATTCACCTGTGAGCGGCACTTTTAGGCCAGATCGTAAGGAACCTCAAGTGCTTAGGTAAGGTTAGGAAAAGGGATCCATGGAGAGCTGTCAGGGGAGAGATGGAAGCCTCGCTGAATCTAGTGTGGTCTTTACGTGTGCAGTATCCCATCCGACGAAGGCTGCCTTTCAAAAAGCCCATCGGAGTCTCCTTTCCGCCCCATTTTGCACCCTGAGAGCCACACCTTAAGCAGAAAGGAGTAGGGGATTTTCTCAGTTGGTAGCGTGCTAGGAACGCAACCTGCAGATCACAGGTTCGAATACCAACTGTGCCAGAGATTTTTATCTCTGCTAAACTCCCACCCTACTCTTTGTCAGTAGGGGACACCCATGTGCTTAGAAAGGATGCCGTCCGTCGGATGGGACGTTATACCGTGGCCCAGTGAGCGTGAGAGCCATACCCTGTGCAAGTTAAAGAACACGCTGGATGGCCTTAGCAGGAGGCTAACATCTGTCTCCCAACAGCTGTTCCAGTGGGTCCCCTTCCTCAACCTTTTCTGAACCCTTGAGTAGTAGTAGATTTAGAAACCCAGAGACCCTAAGTGGATCAACTTTAGGGGCCCTATGGTGTGCAATTGAAATGATCTCTGCAAGTTTTAAAATAATTCAGAGAACGATTTGGGGGCACTTCAGTACCCAGGGCCTTAAGCGGCCGCTTATCGTAAATCCGCCCCTGCCTTTGGGGTCTTTGTGACCTGCCAGTTTAGCCCATTGTATACACAAAAGTACGCTCAGGGGTGTAACAACCCACCTACGAGAGAGTAGTAAATATCCATTGCATATCGTAATGCGACTGTTCCCTGCCAACAGTCTGTGATGCAAAGCTCCTTTTGCTGATGTGACATAAACACTTGACACGCAATCTCAAGAGCTGCTGTATTATCCTTTCTTCCGTCAACAATATGCGGAACAAATTGCACTCCATTTATTAGGGCATCCGAACAATTCGCACTCGCAAGTATCACTTTCCAAGAAAGAGAGAAACAATCCACATTTCTTCCGTGACGTGACAATCGATGTTTGTCAATAGATGCTCTCAGAATAATCCAGCGAAGTGCTGCCCTAATAACAAGCCTGGGAAATGAACAAAGCATTGACGAGGTCGAATTTCATCGAGGAGATGAGGATGGTGTGTCTGTTGCATGAATTTAGAGCCTGGAGCGTCCATAATAACCTTTAGAAGCTTCCTGTATCTGGGGGGCGGGGGTGGCTCAGTCGGTAGCGCGCCAGGCTCGTAATCTGTAGTTCCCAGGTTCGAGTCCCAGCTGGGTCAGCGTTGAGATTTATCTCCGCAAAATTCCCCGCCCTGCCCACGGTCAGTAGGGGACACCGATGGGCTTGGAAAGGCCGCCGTCCGTCGGATGGGACGTTAAGCCGTGGCCCCGTGTGCGGGAGAGCCATACCCTGTGCACGTTAAAGAACACGCTGGATGGCCTTGACGGGAGACTACCATCTGTCTCCCAACAGCTGTTCCAGTGGGTTCCCTCCCCCAACCTTCTCTGAGCCTTCGGGGTCCATGTGACCTGGCCATTTAGCCCATGGTGTGCAAAAAAGTGCCGCTCAGAGGTAAAACAACCCAACCCAATCCTGTATCTGGGAGTCGTTAGCGAAACTGGGAAACCCCTACAGGACATAAATATGGAAACAGTTCCATGATAACTCAATAGAAAATCACATTCAGAGCTCAATAACTTCTTCAATATGATTTTTAGTGAAAAATGTACAATCGCTCAAAAAATATCCGAACACTATGGTTGATTATAGAATTCAGAAAAAACATCTGGCAACGTTTTTTTTTTAAGAAATCAGTGATCTTTTTTTAAGAAATCAGTGATTTTTTTTAAGAAATCAGTGATGACGTGTCACGTGACACGAAGGTTGCCAGATCACTGATTTCTAAAAATATCGTTGCCAGATATTTTCCCTGAATTCTGTGATCAACCACAGTGTTCGGATACCTTTTTGAGTGACTGTAGGTGGTCATATTATTTTGATACTAGATCGTGTGGGCTCACTCACGGAAATATTGAGCGTGTGCAGTTACCGTTCACAACAAACTGGAGCGTGTGCAGTAACTGCACACGCTCCAGTTTGCTGTGAACGGTAACTGGAGCGTGTACAGTTGCTGTACACGCTCCAGATATTTTTTCTGAATTCTGTAATCACGTGACACGAAGGTTGCCAGATCACTAATTTCTAAAAAAAATCGTTGCCAGATATTTTTTCTGAATTCTGTAATCAACCATAGTGTTCGGATATTTTTTTGAGCGACTGTACCAGATTGTTAATGTTTTATGTGGGAAGAAACAGACAGGTACACAGGAATTGAGGGATAAATATGGCAAGGTGGTTAAAGGTGAGGATTCTGTGATGGCTAGGTGGACTGAGCATTTCAGAGATGTTCTAAATAATGTGATTATTTCTATTCCCATTGTTTGTAATAAAGATAAAGATAGATGTATTACTAGCTTTAATGATAGCCCTATATCACATTCCGAAGTCACTTTGGCTATCTCTAAATTAAAACTGCATAAATCACCAGGGGTGGATGAAATCACCACTGAAATGCTTAGAGCTTGGAACATTTGTGTTGTCACATGGCTGACTGAAATTTTGAATATTTTTTAGGATAAAGGTGTTGTTCCTAAGGATTTTACTAGAGCTATCATTGTTCCAATTTTTAAAAAAGGTAATCGTAGTTCTTGTGATAATTATAGGGGAATCAGTTTACTTTCTGTTCCAGGTAAAGTTTTTTGCATGATTAAACTTAATAGAATTAAGAATTTGGTTGATGGACAACTGCGTGATGAACAGTGTGGATTCAGAAGTGGTAGGGGATGTATTGATCAAATATTTTTACTTAGGCAGATTCTTGAGAAATGTTTCAGAAACCTTTGGTTGCTAGCTTTGTTGATTTTAAAAAGGCTTTCGACTCTGTTGATCGTCATAATTTGTGGTTGATTGTGAGATCATATGGTATACCAGACAAGTTAGTTAACATAATGAAAGCTCTCTATAAATAACATTGAGTCGTGTGTGAGAGTTGGTACGTCTTGAAGTGATTGCTTTAGCATTGCTAGTGGAGTTAGACAAGAGTGCATTTTGTCTCCTTTTCTCTTTACTTTAGTTATTGATTATGTAATGCGAAATTCTTTGCAAGGGAAAGATTTTGGGCTTAAATGGAACTAGAGATTTCAAAATTTCTGATTTAGATTACGCACGTGATTTGACTCTGTTGGCTACTGATATTGATGATATGAATTCGTTCATAGGGCTGTTGATGAGACTGGTAATAAAGTAGGTCTGGTGATAAACAGAGAAAAAACTAAAGTGATGAAAATTGGTGAGGCAGATGGTGCTTCAGTTGCTTTGAATGGCTGTACTATTGAGCAAGTGTCTCAGTTTAATTATCTTGGGAGCTATGTAACAGATTCTGGTGGTGTGCGGCATGAGATTAACAGACGAATAAGGATTGCCTCTGGGACTTTTAGGAATCTATGGAGAGTGTGGAGAAATAGGCGTATACACAAGTCTAAAATTAGGCTGTATGCTAGTTTGGTTCTTTCTATGGTTAGTTATGGTAGTGAAACTTGGACACTGTGTAAACAAGATAACAGGAAACTAAATGCTTACTCAATATCTTGGGTATTAGATGGTTCAACTTTGTAATTAATGAAAAGATTAGGCAAAGAAGTCGGCAACTTCCTTTAAGCAGCATATTGTGCAGAGAGAGACTCCGTTGGTTTGGCCATGTTGTCCGTATGGATAATTATAGATTGGCGAATAAGGTTATGAACAGTGTGCCTAAAGGCCTCAGAAAGAGGGGGAGACCTAGGATGTGGTGGGCAGACAATGCCAAACAGGACCTTGTTAGAATTGGTATGCATTGGCGAAATGCAGCTGATGTAGCTCAGGACAGATATGCTAGGAGAACTAAATTGCGCGGTCTGGTTGGACCTTCGTAAGCCATGACTGCTTGAGAATGATGATGAACGGCAGCAGAAATTTAAAGACAAATGGTTTAGGGGGGCTGAAACAGAATGATCTAAGATAGTTGAAAGAAATGGCCTAAGCTGGAAGAAACAGAAAGGTCCAAGTCGACGGAACGAGTGTCATATTGTGGTTGAAAGAGAAGGCCTAAGACGACAGAAGCGAATAGCATAGGGTGGCAGAAATATAAAGGTCCAAAATGGCAGAAATTCGCGGACTAAGGTAGAAAAAACTTAACGTTTTAAGACAACAGAACAAATCACATACGGTAGAAGACAAAGAAAATTCTGAGACTTTTTGTGTTGGGTTGTTTTACCTCTGAGCGGCACTTTTTTGCCCACCATGTGCTAAATGGCCAGGTCACAAGGACCCAGAAGGCTCAGAGAAGGTTGAGGGAGGGGACTCACTGGAACAGCTGTTGGGAGACAGATGGTAATCTCCCGTCAAGGCCATCCAGTCTGCTCTTTAAGGAGCACAGGGTATGACACTCTCCCGCACACGGGGCCATGGCTTAACGTCCCACTAACAGTTCATTAGCTTTTTGACTCTTTCATTATTGGAAAAAAATTCTAGTAATATCCTAGGTGGAAAAGAAAAGGTAAAGATGATTGGGCAAACAGGACTTAAGAGAGAAAAAGATGCCCGGATAAACACGGTTTCTGTTTACCCACAAAGAGTGGTCCGAGCTATTAAGGATGCAGGAATAGAAGCAGAAACCGCTTTTAGTGGGCTGATGGGACTCGGAACAGTTTACTTTTCCCCCATAACGGAACATTTAGCTCTAACGATCATATTAATTGGAGGAACATTTGCCTCCCACTTACTGTTTCCTTTTTAAACTTCTCCCCTCTCCCTCCCCCCCCGACTCCACCATTTAGAGCATTGGTCCATAATAGCCTATTAAGTTTTAGCAAAGAAGCTTTCTCTTTCTAAATTTCTTCGGAGAGCAGTTCCACTTGCGCGACACCCCTTTAGATACCACGTGATCTGAAGGGGGATGGAAGCAGGGAGAATGAAAGTGGGGATGACAGGGTGGGGGGGGTCAAAGGGGGTTATTCAGCAGACGATACACTTCACAACTCATTAATGAATAACATCGTCTCGAGTTTACGACTCTGCTCGGTTTAAACAGCTTTTCCGATGCGAAGCTCATGAATCAAAAGGTAACCATGACGACAACATCCCATCCCTCCCTCCTTTCATTAATGCATTGGCTAATGGCAAGAGCTCATGTGACCTCGGGATGTAAAGTGGTTCCCGTTGCCAAGAGAGACGGCGATTTTAAAGATCGTCCTCCTGCGGCGCCGTCTGAGGCTTATAAAGTCCAGAACACTATCACTTGGGATTAGTCGGGATCTGGTCGGATGGTAAATAAGTCCCCTTTGGACCAAATTCCGAAAACTTGGTATTAGTGGGATGATAAAGGGGGGAAAATTACACGCAGTTCCTTTTTTTTAAATTTCTTTTCTGCTTTCACAGATAATTTTCTTTTATACTTTAGGATTAATATTAAGTAGATAAACGCAAAATGAAAAGTTTTCTGTGAATAGGATCATATCTGTAGATGAGGGCAAGGTTGGAGGATAGGAGGGGGGGGGGGGCTAACCCTCCCTCAAGAAGTTGAAATTAAAAGGAAAAAAAAAGTATTTGCGTATGTTATGCGCAGGTATGTAAGACGCACCTCCATTTCAGCAAGGGTTGGGTTGTTTTACCTCTGAGCGGCACTTTTTTGCACACCATGGGCTAAATGGCCAGGTCATATGGACCCCGAAGGCTCAGAGAAGGTTGGGGGAGGGTACCCACTGGAACAGCTGTTGGGAGACAGATGGTAGCCTCCCGTCAAGGCCATCCAGCGTGTTCTTTAACGTGCACAGGTATGACTCTCCCACACACGGGACCACGGCTTAACGTCCCATCCGACAGACGGCGGCCTTTCCAAGCCCATCGGTGTCCCCTACTGACCGTGGGCAGGGCAGGGAATTTTGCGGAGATAAATCTCAACGCTGACCCAGCTGGGACTCGAACCTGGGAAGTATAGATTACGAGCCTGGCGCGCTACCGACTGAGCCACCCCCGCCCCTCTTTCAGCAAGGAATATTTCGGATGTTTTTAATGAACTTACTTAATATTTAGCTTCGGGTGACATAATTTTAAAAAACACCAGAATCCCCCCCCCCCCCCCACCACAACAGAAAATCTTGGTTGTGCGCCTGGAAGAGAGAGAAGTGGGGGAGGGAATGGATTTAATACCGGAAATGCAGGCGAAAAAATTGTAGACATATTTTGGAAGAGTATTTTTTAAAAAAAATCAGTAGAATAGAGGAAAAAACATGACACTATTTGTAAAAAAAATTCTAAACAATGTATACACACACTCAGCATCCTCTTTATTAGGTAGAATTCCATGTTATGTGAATTGTAACCCAGATACATTCATACATAATCTACAAGCAGCCTTGGGCTACAGAGTTTTTGGGTTAGGCTGTTTTACCTCTGAGCGGAACTTTTTTCGCGCACAGTGAGCTAAACGGCCAGGTCACAAGGACCCCATGGCCTTAGAGAAAGTTGGGGGAAGGGAATAAACTCGACAGCTGTAAGGAGACAGACGGTGGCCACCCAGCGTGTTCTTTAACGTGCACAGGGTATGGCTCTCCTGGATACTGAGCCATGGCTTTACGGCCCATCTGACGGAGAGCGGCTTTTCTAAGCCCATCGGTGACTGAGGGCAGGGTGGGGGGGGGTTGAGATAAATCACAACACTGGCAAAGTTGGGCCTCGAACCACGGAATTACAGACGACGATCCTGGACCGCTACCGACTTAGCCACCACCACCCCCATTTTAGAGAAGAACGAAATCTTGCCATAATACGCTTCTACAATCTTAACCAGCAAGATGCACCATATTACATTCCAATTAAAACCAACCTAACCACGGAACACCAGGCCACGCCTACATCAAGCAGTTACATCATGCCCTCTTAACGACATTCGTACGAGTGGTGATGACGTCATGGCACACTGGCGACTAAAGTGCAATTCATTATTCATGACCCAAGTCCGTAAAACTCTCTGCTACGGCTTGGTGGCAAGCAACAGTACAGTCAAGGTACTCCGTCATCTCACCCAAGGCGCCACGACCAACAATACCAGAGGACCATCGTGTTCATTATTAATATACTCCTTACTTACATTAACAGCAAACGCTATTTCCCAAAATTGGCTTTCTGCTAACACGCTTTACTACACGGAATGGCAGAAACGTGATGCAGTTTACCTAACGGTGCAAAGAACAGAAAAGAAGCCGACTTAAATCAGATTTCGGGATAAATTTCATACATTAGTGATGAGAGAGGAGATTCTACCTTGCAGCCTCTTAGGATCAAGACTAGAAAATGCTTATTTTTTTTTGAGGGCTTATTTGCCTTTGGCGATGGTGGCCCGGTCTTCTGAGCTGAAATCGCATTACTTATACCAATGGCTGAGCTGTGGTTTTGGAGTCGGCATATTTAAGTAATGAAGTTCGGGAAGATTATTATGAAACCATTTTCTTGTCTTTTTAGATTTAAATCTGAAGAGAAAGGTTTATGCTTTTTCTAAATTGATGCAGTTAATTACTGTCGGATTTTGCAGTTTGTTTATAAAACACAGAGGCAGGAATAAAAAACGACAGAAACCCAGCATTAAGTATTCATCAGTTGTGTTTTTTCTCGTTGAAAGTCATTAAGTTTCGTACAAGAAAACATTGCTAAAATCTCGGGACATGTTAATTCAGTGCTTTCAGGAATCGTAGGTGAGTCTCAGGTCTCAGAAAGAAGGTTGCAGAGTTTGTTTTTTTATATTAACGACTTCTGCTGTAAAAGTAAGCAACGATTGTTTATTCAACTTCACGAATGTTGCCACGATAATTTGCGCTGCCAGATTCTGATTTTGAAAGAGAGTTTTTGATTAGAAGCATCTTTTGGTATGCTACATGCAATATTCATTTAAAAAGCACTTCATATTTTTGAAGAGAGGAACTAGAAGAAACTGATAGTTAGACGGACTCTGGAAAATATGGAATGTTTGTTTTAAAAAAATAACAACAAAGGTTGAGCTGGAGAATTGGGGTGGCCAACCTGTCGGCATTTTATCACAGATGTCGGTAATCCGTAAGGACCTACGAGCAGCCATATACTGAGACAGTATTTTTCATGACTTAACATGTACAAGGCATAATCTAGGGGGAGGGCGAAGCAAGGGGTATCCCCCCCCCCGAGGATGCTAGGAGACAAAAAAATATTAACATATACAGCAGGGGACTAACACTTTTTCTTAGGGACTCAGCTATCGTATAAAATTCTCGATTTCAATATTTATTCTGTTCATAACTGTAAAAATAAAAATAAACAAATATCCCCTCAAACAGCTGCTTGCCACAGAGGTCTGACAGGAGCCTGTCAGTTTATACGCTAAAACAGTAGTAAATAAATAAATAAATACCCCCTCAAGCAGCTGCTTGCCACAGAGGTCTGACAGGAGAGTAGGGGGAAAAGGAGAGTTCTGAGCCAGTGGCGGGTCAATGTTAATCCTATGGGACCCGCCACCCATGTGTTTCAAGCAGGTGGCGGGTCATTATCAAGCACATTGGTCAGAATTCTCACTGTTTTTTTTTATTCTTTAGGTAGAAAGCACTTCAATATTATGTTAATTTCCAGTAACTAGGCTGTATTAATTCGTTTTGTATATAGAATACGTTGATGACAATATATTAAGTATATAGTGTTAAAAGAAATTCAATTAAAATTCTTTATTTTACCCTTAAATTATAAGAAAATGTTTGAAAGCCGATTTGTGGAGATGCATTTAAACAGGAAATATTGCTTACATTACTTCCAATTGGGATACTTAACTGTTGAATGAAAAAAAAATTAGTAATTAATGCGTAAACTACTGAAAAAATGTGTAATATTGAAACACAGAGCATGTCATATTTAAGTATCAGAGGTACATGTTGATACGTTCGCTAGTCCTTTTTTTTTCTTATGTGCAATGCTAAAAAAAAACAGGAAATCGTCTGTATTTCTTGATATTAAGCAGCTAAAATTAGTGGTGAATTTTCGCTATTTTACATTGTATTTAATGTAGGTAGTCACATTATTTTTTTTATCTCAGTCGTTAAAAATCTGGGGATTAAATGCATTTTTTTTTATTTTTTTTACTAAACAGCTGTAATAAGTGGCGAATTGAGTAATTTGAATAACAGTATGAAAATCCTATTTTTTTTTACTAAACAGTTGTAATAAGTGGTGAATTAACTGAGTAATTCGAATAACAGTATGAAAATCCTATTTTTATTCATGGGAAATAAAATTCGTCTGTACACCTCTGTATTATATACCGGAAATTATCCTTTATTCTAAAGTATTAATATTCAGTAAAAATCTGCTCTAAAATACTTTATCGCTAAATGGCTGATGCAATAATTTCAATTATTTCTCTGTAAAAATCTACGTAAAGTTCTCGTCTCTGCAAAGTAAAAAAATTAGAATTGCATCTCGTACTGATAAATTTTTCATAAACACAGTACTCAGCGCATTTATTGAAGTCCCGGTGCTTTTGAGAGGTGATTGCTTTAAAAAAAAAGACGTTGATTTCTAGGAGGCTCGTTCCGGTAACAAGCAAGCAAGCGAGTTACGATAACTTTGAAAGGAAATCTTATATTTTCACTTCTTAATACTCGAGAACGTCACTACATTGTGAAATTATAAGTAATGTTTGATAAACCATGAAAATTTAGAGAATTACTAACCTTTTATTATAAGTGTAATCCCAGAAATGGATTCCCAGAAGGGCTTTCTCCCAGTGACTGAGTGAACTGGTTCCACGACGTGTTATAACTCAATTCTGGCGCTGTGATGACTCAACAGCATGAGTGCCACGGGCAAAAGCCACGTGAGAAGCGGCTAACGCTTGTTTATCGCTCCACTTGCCAAGGATAAGACTCAGAAATTCAGGCGACACATATATTTCATTTAAAAATTTTTATTGATTTCAAAGTATTAGGTGAAACAATGACAATGCGTGCACATGTAATGATTTCCATTGGTTTACAATTTTATACATTTCACAATGATGCTTTTTCACATTGATTATACTTTACAGCCTGCTTACAAAAAAAATGCAGGTTAACAGAGGAAATGGTTGTTTACATACAGCTATCTACATATAATAATAACATGTAATATTTTTACATATATAGCGGGTTATGTGCACACATTTGGATAAAATTATCATATTTTTTTTATACATAAATAGCTCAAACATATTAAAAATCACAGTGAAATATTCTTTTTTTCTGTTATGTTATTTTTTCATTGTTTTGTAGTGACCGTACGAAAGGGTGTCATAACCATTTTCTAAAATATATCTTTTATCGTCAAATGGTGACAGACCAAGTTTCACACCTTTCACTGTATGAAGACGGTGGTTGCTACTTTGAATCCTTGTCAAATCTACTCGACTAGGTGATTTGTTTATTAAGCAGTCTCTGTAATCCTTGTGACGAAGGGTTCTTTTTACGATGTATTTGGGGACTCCTTTCCCAGTCTTCTTCTCCTCATGTAAACTCTGAAGGGAATACATTTTAGAACGAAGCCCTGCAAATTGTTTGATAGGTACTCCCGAAAGTTCATCTTTCATTTTACCTAGTACCTTTTTATTATGTGTACTATGCAAAACATGATCAATGTGATAGTCGGACGTGTCAAAATGATCTATATCGTCTTTCATATCAGCATACACGTCCTCGGTTTGAAGCTCGTAGCACAGTGAATCTGTATCAGTGAACAATAATTTAGCTTTTTCTCCATATTTCGGACTAATATAGTCATAATGAAAGCTATACATCAATAGTTTACTAATATCTAGAATACTGAAACCAGCATAAATAGGCCTGTTGAGTTTCAATTTAGTTAGCTTTGATTGCACACATGCAAGGTCGTTGTCAAAAACACGAAAAGCGTGAAAAGCAGGGGATGCTATGAGTTTACATACTCTCTTCGGGCTCTGAGTCAATTCAATTTTCACTCGATTTCTCAAATTTTCCATCGTTTTTCCAAACACAGCATTATTCATCAGTTTGAAGAAGTCCTTCTCGAAGTCGTTTCTAGCTTTCTTCCGCTGATCTGTATTAAATTCTATATATGGTTTTAGCCAGCAAGACTGATTAAATTCTAAAACGCGATGTATGTTCTTCAGCTGCATACCGAAGGCTAAATATTGTTTGAGATTTCGATAATGAAGGACATATTTTTCCTTAGAATTTAGATTTGGGGCTAATTTCACGACTGATTGGTTTGTATTTATTCCAAGGCTTTGGGCAACCTCTTGACAATATGGGGATAGCATGCTGCTGGTAATCTGAAGTTTCTCAGGGGCTAGTGGATAATCATTATGCTTGTCGTGTAGAGAAACTGGATAATCTAAATCAACTTCCAATATGTATCCTTTATTCGCATCATCAGCAATTGTCGTAATATTTAGATATTCTATTTCTTCTTTATTAAGCCATCGAAAATCGCTTTGAGGGAGACATTGTGACATTGCCCATCCATAAAGATTGTTGGCATCATAGTACATAATGTATTTAGAGGGTAACTGAGGATCATAGGTGTCCAAATATTTGTTGTTTGCAGTACTAAGACGATTGCATATCACAGAAATCCCTCCTCGTATGCCTTTTTCCAGGAAAAGGTACATTGTAGGGTCAGTTATCAGCTCAAGATTTACATTTGTCATTTTTAAGCATGCTTGCCAGGCTAATCCGGGAGCTGTGTAAACATGACAGGGATCGATTTCATAGTATCTGATGCATAGTTTTCTGAAACTTTCGAAAACATCAGCTAAGAGGAGCACGTCTGTCTTCAGGTACAAGTCATGATACTGGCCTAGATTTTTTATGTTGAATGCATTCCATACTCTTATTGCATGGGTGTAGTCTTCTTCCCCTAGCGCTTCTTCTGTGAGTTGGTTGTAAAATGCTTCACGTGGTGGTAATACAGTTTCTTCAAACTTTTCACTGTTGTCGATATAATCATAGGGGTAAACTCCTTTTCTCAGAACCAGATGTAGCCTTTCGGGTTCAACGTGGTCCTTTAAAATATGGAACTCATCTGTTGATAAATTATTTACTAGCTTCTCAAGAGATGTGCTTAAAAACTGATAGGAGTCTATAAAATGCAATGTCCCCAGGGAGAAGGCTATATATGTTTCCATGTTATTGGGAATGCAATTAATCTTCTTATTTTTGATTCTGCCGATTCCTTGCATAATAAGGTGGCTGTCATATCCCTTTAGGTTGTGAAAGATAACTGGAATCCTATTGGTTAACTTAAAGTTCAGATTACAGGAATTATGGGCAGCTCCTCGGAATTTACCTGTTATATGATCGTGATCTCTCACACGATCTGCTCCTAGGACACGCTTACAAATATGACAGTCAGTAGCGTTGCGAAATGTTTCCTCTTCGTAATTTGAGAGTTGCATTGGCTTTATCATCGATAGTAAATTTTTGATGTTTTCTTCTTCTTTAAGCAGACGTTCTAAAAATTCTTCTACTGCTTTAGGACCTCTATAAACTACTGGAGGTTTATAGCTGCAGCCATCAGGTCCAACAACAAGATATGCAAATCCACAGGGTTCATGATTTGCCGTGATAATGGTGTGAGATTTTTCAGGGTTAGGCATACAAGTGTCCACTTTCACTAGGAATGATTCAAAGTCGGCATAAATCACGTATGGAACGGGCTGCTGAAACTTAAAATTTGTGAATTTCAGCCATTTTTCTTCTTCAGTTGGGAATTCTACTCTCTGGGGTCCATGTTCTTGACAATAGGGGATATGATCCTTCAAGAGTGATTCATTTGCGAAACGGTGAAGGCAGTAATCGCAGTAGAAACGTACACCATTATGTTTGGTGAGAGGACTGAGTAGCCTACTCATATTCTTAACGGAGCAATAATGCTGCTTTTCATCATCCGATAACAGAAGGAGATTTGCATGCGCTTTAAATCTGAATGGCGTGATATAGAGTGGGAACACCTCTTTCTCATATCCAAAAACATTAACAGAAATATTGTTAATTTTTTCGAATTTAGATATTTGATTTATTGTAACAGGGAAAATTAGGTCAGATGTGTTTAATTTTTCTTCTAAATGTATATAGTTGTTAAGGCGCTGCGGATGATCTGTGGCAGGATACAAAGAGGCTAAAACAGACCAGACAAAACATTTTTGGTCGGAATTACATACATTGACAATAGTGTGTTTTAACAGTAATTCTCTTGGAGTAGGGATATAACTAGATCCTGCAAGAGGTATATATTTCCCAATGTTCATTTCAGCGTGGAGTACAGCATCCAGTGCCCATCCACTATGTGCTCCTTCAAATTCTTCAAATGAGGTCTTAATCTTCTTATACGCGGAATCCAGTTCTCTGTTTAGGGATGATGTAGGAAGACTTGTGACACAGTTACTTCGGAAAAACGGGGTACAGTGTTCGACGGTAGAAGGGGAAACTTTTCGCCTGAATCGCACTTGCACGACAAGGTACCATTTAATGCTACCTTTCGAGGTCAATTCTTCTTTCAGATGAGTTAGGAGTGACTCCCGCGAGGATTCGAGGAAAAAGGTGAGGTCAACAGATGCTTCATCCGTTGCCACCAGCTTATGTGTTGACAGGGTCCTTTTCATTTCTTCTGTAAACTGACAGGGGTCTTCAGGGTCTGGTTTTTGTTTCTTCTGGGGAATCCTTTCATCTTCAGAACGTTTTCGTTTATTATTGTGTGGCTTTCTTTGATGGCGCAAAAGACTGTCTTTTCTCCCAAACTCCATGGCACATTCTTCGCATTTGTAGGTTTTCCTGGAGGTGTGGGTTAACTCGTGACGTCGGACGTCATCTCTCCTTGAGAATGTTGATTCACATTGAGAGCACTTAAACAGGTTATTTCCATCATGATTTCTCTTATGACGAATGAGATGGGTCTGATGAAGGAAAACCTTCTCACATACATCACATGGATACATTATGGAACAGTGACTTGTAAAATAACTGATAGTACACGAGGACTATCACTATTGCCGTTGGAAAAATCACGGAGAAGCAGCAACAGAGAACCGTCACTATCAACGTCTGACAACTGAATGAGGAATCTGACAGATGGATGCCGTATTTATACTAGAAGAAGGACTATCCCGCAGAAACGGATTTAAAAGACTGTCCCTGCAGTAAATGAAAATAAAACTTCTAATTGGTGACATCAGATTTCAAAGTGGCGGACTTACTTCACGCTGTAGGAGGATGACGCAACCGCAGGGTATGTCACCAGATGGTGCCAGAGGTTAAAGTGGGGGGGGGGGGTTAATAAAGGGAAAGGGACTTTGATAGCGGGTTAAATAATGAGGGGGGGGTGATAGTTTTGATAAGGGAAGTTTAATAAAGGGGGGTGGAACTTCTGATAAGCATTTAATTAATATGTCAGGAACCAAGATGGCGGAGTCTGGACTTGGAAATTTCGGATGAGGTTAGAAACCAAGATGGTGGACTAACGGCAAAATCGTGGGAGTTTGTGGTGACGACAGGTTTCTAAATGGTGGACTCGAAAAAAATTCGGGCTTTGTGGAAACCAAGATGGACGTCGGTGGAAATTATGAATGGATTATCTGCAATTTAATTGAATAATGTAATTTCAGATTATTACATCACTGGAGGGAGGTATTTTATTCGCCATTGTTCGACTTCAGTCTTAAAAAAAAACAGTGAGAATTCTGACCAATGTGCTTGATAATGACCCGCCACCCATGTGTTTCAAGCAGGTGGCGGGTCATTATCAAGCACATTGGTCAGAATTCTCACTGTTTTTTTTTAAGACTGAAGTCGAACAATGGCGAATAAAATACCTCCCTCCAGTGATGTAATAATCTGAAATTACATTATTCAATTAAATTGCAGATAATCCATTCATAATTTCCACCGACGTCCATCTTGGTTTCCACAAAGCCCGAATTTTTTTCGAGTCCACCATTTAGAAACCTGTCGTCACCACAAACTCCCACGATTTTGCCGTTAGTCCACCATCTTGGTTTCTAACCTCATCCGAAATTTCCAAGTCCAGACTCCGCCATCTTGGTTCCTGACATATTAATTAAATGCTTATCAGAAGTTCCACCCCCCTTTATTAAACTTCCCTTATCAAAACTATCACCCCCCCTCATTATTTAACCCGCTATCAAAGTCCCTTTCCCTTTATTAAACCCCCCCCCCCCACTTTAACCTCTGGCACCATCTGGTGACATACCCTGCGGTTGCGTCATCCTCCTACAGCGTGAAGTAAGTCCGCCACTTTGAAATCTGATGTCACCAATTAGAAGTTTTATTTTCATTTACTGCAGGGACAGTCTTTTAAATCCGTTTCTGCGGGATAGTCCTTCTTCTAGTATAAATACGGCATCCATCAGTCAGATTCCTCATTCAGTTGTCAGACGTTGATAGTGACGGTTCTCTGTTGCTGCTTCTCCGTGATTTTTCCAACGGCAATAGTGATAGTCCTCGTGTAGTATCAGTTATTTTACAAGTCACTGTTCCATAATGTATCCATGTGATGTATGTGAGAAGGTTTTCCTTCATCAGACCCATCTCATTCGTCATAAGAGAAATCATGATGGAAATAACCTGTTTAAGTGCTCTCAATGTGAATCAACATTCTCAAGGAGAGATGACGTCCGACGTCACGAGTTAACCCACACCTCCAGGAAAACCTACAAATGCGAAGAATGTGCCATGGAGTTTGGGAGAAAAGACAGTCTTTTGCGCCATCAAAGAAAGCCACACAATAATAAACGAAAACGTTCTGAAGATGAAAGGATTCCCCAGAAGAAACAAAAACCAGACCCTGAAGACCCCTGTCAGTTTACAGAAGAAATGAAAAGGACCCTGTCAACACATAAGCTGGTGGCAACGGATGAAGCATCTGTTGACCTCACCTTTTTCCTCGAATCCTCGCGGGAGTCACTCCTAACTCATCTGAAAGAAGAATTGACCTCGAAAGGTAGCATTAAATGGTACCTTGTCGTGCAAGTGCGATTCAGGCGAAAAGTTTCCCCTTCTACCGTCGAACACTGTACCCCGTTTTTCCGAAGTAACTGTGTCACAAGTCTTCCTACATCATCCCTAAACAGAGAACTGGATTCCGCGTATAAGAAGATTAAGACCTCATTTGAAGAATTTGAAGGAGCACATAGTGGATGGGCACTGGATGCTGTACTCCACGCTGAAATGAACATTGGGAAATATATACCTCTTGCAGGATCTAGTTATATCCCTACTCCAAGAGAATTACTGTTAAAACACACTATTGTCAATGTATGTAATTCCGACCAAAAATGTTTTGTCTGGTCTGTTTTAGCCTCTTTGTATCCTGCCACAGATCATCCGCAGCGCCTTAACAACTATATACATTTAGAAGAAAAATTAAACACATCTGACCTAATTTTCCCTGTTACAATAAATCAAATATCTAAATTCGAAAAAATTAACAATATTTCTGTTAATGTTTTTGGATATGAGAAAGAGGTGTTCCCACTCTATATCACGCCATTCAGATTTAAAGCGCATGCAAATCTCCTTCTGTTATCGGATGATGAAAAGCAGCATTATTGCTCCGTTAAGAATATGAGTAGGCTACTCAGTCCTCTCACCAAACATAATGGTGTACGTTTCTACTGCGATTACTGCCTTCACCGTTTCGCAAATGAATCACTCTTGAAGGATCATATCCCCTATTGTCAAGAACATGGACCCCAGAGAGTAGAATTCCCAACTGAAGAAGAAAAATGGCTGAAATTCACAAATTTTAAGTTTCAGCAGCCCGTTCCATACGTGATTTATGCCGACTTTGAATCATTCCTAGTGAAAGTGGACACTTGTATGCCTAACCCTGAAAAATCTCACACCATTATCACGGCAAATCATGAACCCTGTGGATTTGCATATCTTGTTGTTGGACCTGATGGCTGCAGCTATAAACCTCCAGTAGTTTATAGAGGTCCTAAAGCAGTAGAAGAATTTTTAGAACGTCTGCTTAAAGAAGAAGAAAACATCAAAAATTTACTATCGATGATAAAGCCAATGCAACTCTCAAATTACGAAGAGGAAACATTTCGCAACGCTACTGACTGTCATATTTGTAAGCGTGTCCTAGGAGCAGATCGTGTGAGAGATCACGATCATATAACAGGTAAATTCCGAGGAGCTGCCCATAATTCCTGTAATCTGAACTTTAAGTTAACCAATAGGATTCCAGTTATCTTTCACAACCTAAAGGGATATGACAGCCACCTTATTATGCAAGGAATCGGCAGAATCAAAAATAAGAAGATTAATTGCATTCCCAATAACATGGAAACATATATAGCCTTCTCCCTGGGGACATTGCATTTTATAGACTCCTATCAGTTTTTAAGCACATCTCTTGAGAAGCTAGTAAATAATTTATCAACAGATGAGTTCCATATTTTAAAGGACCACGTTGAACCCGAAAGGCTACATCTGGTTCTGAGAAAAGGAGTTTACCCCTATGATTATATCGACAACAGTGAAAAGTTTGAAGAAACTGTATTACCACCACGTGAAGCATTTTACAACCAACTCACAGAAGAAGCGCTAGGGGAAGAAGACTACACCCATGCAATAAGAGTATGGAATGCATTCAACATAAAAAATCTAGGCCAGTATCATGACTTGTACCTGAAGACAGACGTGCTCCTCTTAGCTGATGTTTTCGAAAGTTTCAGAAAACTATGCATCAGATACTATGAAATCGATCCCTGTCATGTTTACACAGCTCCCGGATTAGCCTGGCAAGCATGCTTAAAAATGACAAATGTAAATCTTGAGCTGATAACTGACCCTACAATGTACCTTTTCCTGGAAAAAGGCATACGAGGAGGGATTTCTGTGATATGCAATCGTCTTAGTACTGCAAACAACAAATATTTGGACACCTATGATCCTCAGTTACCCTCTAAATACATTATGTACTATGATGCCAACAATCTTTATGGATGGGCAATGTCACAATGTCTCCCTCAAAGCGATTTTCGATGGCTTAATAAAGAAGAAATAGAATATCTAAATATTACGACAATTGCTGATGATGCGAATAAAGGATACATATTGGAAGTTGATTTAGATTATCCAGTTTCTCTACACGACAAGCATAATGATTATCCACTAGCCCCTGAGAAACTTCAGATTACCAGCAGCATGCTATCCCCATATTGTCAAGAGGTTGCCCAAAGCCTTGGAATAAATACAAACCAATCAGTCGTGAAATTAGCCCCAAATCTAAATTCTAAGGAAAAATATGTCCTTCATTATCGAAATCTCAAACAATATTTAGCCTTCGGTATGCAGCTGAAGAACATACATCGCGTTTTAGAATTTAATCAGTCTTGCTGGCTAAAACCATATATAGAATTTAATACAGATCAGCGGAAGAAAGCTAGAAACGACTTCGAGAAGGACTTCTTCAAACTGATGAATAATGCTGTGTTTGGAAAAACGATGGAAAATTTGAGAAATCGAGTGAAAATTGAATTGACTCAGAGCCCGAAGAGAGTATGTAAACTCATAGCATCCCCTGCTTTTCACGCTTTTCGTGTTTTTGACAACGACCTTGCATGTGTGCAATCAAAGCTAACTAAATTGAAACTCAACAGGCCTATTTATGCTGGTTTCAGTATTCTAGATATTAGTAAACTATTGATGTATAGCTTTCATTATGACTATATTAGTCCGAAATATGGAGAAAAAGCTAAATTATTGTTCACTGATACAGATTCACTGTGCTACGAGCTTCAAACCGAGGACGTGTATGCTGATATGAAAGACGATATAGATCATTTTGACACGTCCGACTATCACATTGATCATGTTTTGCATAGTACACATAATAAAAAGGTACTAGGTAAAATGAAAGATGAACTTTCGGGAGTACCTATCAAACAATTTGCAGGGCTTCGTTCTAAAATGTATTCCCTTCAGAGTTTACATGAGGAGAAGAAGACTGGGAAAGGAGTCCCCAAATACATCGTAAAAAGAACCCTTCGTCACAAGGATTACAGAGACTGCTTAATAAACAAATCACCTAGTCGAGTAGATTTGACAAGGATTCAAAGTAGCAACCACCGTCTTCATACAGTGAAAGGTGTGAAACTTGGTCTGTCACCATTTGACGATAAAAGATATATTTTAGAAAATGGTTATGACACCCTTTCGTACGGTCACTACAAAACAATGAAAAAATAACATAACAGAAAAAAAGAATATTTCACTGTGATTTTTAATATGTTTGAGCTATTTATGTATAAAAAAAATATGATAATTTTATCCAAATGTGTGCACATAACCCGCTATATATGTAAAAATATTACATGTTATTATTATATGTAGATAGCTGTATGTAAACAACCATTTCCTCTGTTAACCTGCATTTTTTTTGTAAGCAGGCTGTAAAGTATAATCAATGTGAAAAAGCATCATTGTGAAATGTATAAAATTGTAAACCAATGGAAATCATTACATGTGCACGCATTGTCATTGTTTCACCTAATACTTTGAAATCAATAAAAATTTTTAAATGAAATATATGTGTCGCCTGAATTTCTGAGTCTTATCCTTGGCAAGTGGAGCGATAAACAAGCGTTAGCCGCTTCTCACGTGGCTTTTGCCCGTGGCACTCATGCTGTTGAGTCATCACAGCGCCAGAATTGAGTTATAACACGTCGTGGAACCAGTTCACTCAGTCACTGGGAGAAAGCCCTTCTGGGAATCCATTTCTGGGATTACACTTATAATAAAAGGTTAGTAATTCTCTAAATTTTCATGGTTTATCAAACATTACTTATAATTTCACAATGTAGTGACGTTCTCGAGTATTAAGAAGTGAAAATATAAGATTTCCTTTCAAAGTTATCGTAACTCGCTTGCTTGCTTGTTACCGGAACGAGCCTCCTAGAAATCAACGTCTTTTTTTTTTAAAGCAATCACCTCTCAAAAGCACCGGGACTTCAATAAATGCGCTGAGTACTGTGTTTATGAAAAATTTATCAGTACGAGATGCAATTCTAATTTTTTTACTTTGCAGAGACGAGAACTTTACGTAGATTTTTACAGAGAAATAATTGAAATTATTGCATCAGCCATTTAGCGATAAAGTATTTTAGAGCAGATTTTTACTGAATATTAATACTTTAGAATAAAGGATAATTTCCGGTATATAATACAGAGGTGTACAGACGAATTTTATTTCCCATGAATAAAAATAGGATTTTCATACTGTTATTCGAATTACTCAGTTAATTCACCACTTATTACAACTGTTTAGTAAAAAAAAATAGGATTTTCATACTGTTATTCAAATTACTCAATTCGCCACTTATTACAGCTGTTTAGTAAAAAAAATAAAAAAAAATGCATTTAATCCCCAGATTTTTAACGACTGAGATAAAAAAAATAATGTGACTACCTACATTAAATACAATGTAAAATAGCGAAAATTCACCACTAATTTTAGCTGCTTAATATCAAGAAATACAGACGATTTCCTGTTTTTTTTTAGCATTGCACATAAGAAAAAAAAAGGACTAGCGAACGTATCAACATGTACCTCTGATACTTAAATATGACATGCTCTGTGTTTCAATATTACACATTTTTTCAGTAGTTTACGCATTAATTACTAATTTTTTTTTCATTCAACAGTTAAGTATCCCAATTGGAAGTAATGTAAGCAATATTTCCTGTTTAAATGCATCTCCACAAATCGGCTTTCAAACATTTTCTTATAATTTAAGGGTAAAATAAAAAATTTTAATTGAATTTCTTTTAACACTATATACTTAATATATTGTCATCAACGTATTCTATATACAAAACGAATTAATACAGCCTAGTTACTGGAAATTAACATAATATTGAAGTGCTTTCTACCTAAAGAATAAAAAAAAACAGTGAGAATTCTGACCAATGTGCTTGATAATGACCCGCCACCTGCTTGAAACACATGGGTGGCGGGTCCCATAGGATTAACATTGACCCGCCACTGGCTCAGAACTCTCCTTTTCCCCCTACTCAGGAGCCTGTCAGTTTAATACGCCATAGTAGAAGGTCTGTGAGGATGGCAGGACCTCAGCAGAAAAACGACACATACATCCATGCCTTACCCGAGGTTCGAACCCAGGTCCCTTTGATCAGTGGCCAAGTGAGCTAACCATTCGGCCACCGGGACGGCATTTTTTTTTTAAAAACCACTGAAAAAAGAAGAAAGGCATTGCTATAGGAACGAGATCGTCGGGTGTGACGTAAAACCATGCTCAGATATTTTGATTTTCATTGCACTAAAGGTTAGATTCTCAGTCCTCTTCCTCAGTCCCTGATGGGCTTGGAAAGGCCGCCGTCCGTCGGATGGGACGTTAAGCCGTGGCCCCGTGTGCGGGAGAGCCATACCCTGTGCACGTTAAAGAACACGCTCGATGGCCTTGACGGGAGGCTACCATCTGTCTCCCAACAGCTGTTCCAGTGGGTCCCATCCCCCAACCTTCTCTGAGCTTTCGGGGTCCATGTGACCTGGCCATTTAGCCATGGTGTGCAAAAAAGTTCCGCTCAGAGGTAAAACAACCCAACCCAACCCAAAATCCTCAGTCCCTTAGCGTAGAGTCAACACGAAGAATTTCTCAACACTACTGACGTCAGCCTACGCTCTCGCAAACCGTGTCTTCGTTTCACAAACTATCGTGATTTTTATTTTCGTTTCGACAGATTTTTCTGGGGACGGGGGTGGTTCAGTGTTCTCAGTAGTTCTCTGCAGTTACTAGGTTCGAGTCTCGGCTGGACCAGAATTCAGATTTATCTCAGAAAAATTCCCCGCCCTATCCTCGGTCAGTAACGTATACCGATGGGTTTGGAAAGTCCGTTGGATGGGATGTTAAGGCGTGGCCCCGTGTGCGGGAGAGCCATACTTTGTGCACGTTAAAGAACGCACTGAATGGCCTTGACGGGAGGCTATCATCTGTCTCCCAACAGCTGTTCCAGTGGATCCCCTCCCCAAACCTTCTCTAGGCCCTCGGGGTCCTTATGACCTAGCCATTTAGCCCATTGTGTGCAAAAAAAATGTCGCTCAGAGGTAAAAACAGCTGTTCCAATGGGTCCCCGACCTTCTCTGAGCCCTCGGGGTCCTTTTGACCTAGCATTTAGCCCATTGTGTGCAGAAAAATGCCGCTCAGAGGTAAAAACAGCCGTTCCAATGGGTCCCCGACCGTCTTAGCCCTCGGGGTCCTTTTGACCTAGCATTTAGCCCATTGTGTGCAAAAAACGTGCTGCTCAGAGGTAAAATAACACAACCTTATACAATTAAGACTTTTAAATCTAGAGCCAAGCAATGGAGAAATGTATTAAAAAAAATTACCTTTAACAGAGGTTCAATATCCGGATCGTAATAAATCCTATACATCTTAGCCAAGCACTTATAATCAAAACACAACTTCCTTCTGGAGGTCTTAGTCTTCTTCTCCTTACTGTCATCCAAATGGTCCAAAGGTGGCTTATCGGCCGACTTGTCAGCGATGCCCTCACGATCAGCCTGAACTATGAGCATCCTCCCCTAGTGACGATCAGTGGAAAACACAATGCCCTCAAGAGGAGATAACGAAGAATTTATCGAGATTTCGTGGCACAAAGAGTGTCTCTCGGTTGATGTCGAGGTCTTCCCTGGATCGCAAGTGATTCAGTGGTGGAGTTGATATCTCGGACGTCGGAAGTGAGGAGGTGTGGCGGTAGTGTTGCGTCTCTGGGTCTCATCGGTATGCTGCAGTCAGGGAGATAATATTCCTCATCGGCTGGCCATTCGGCTCCGTTGACTCATCCGAGTCTGACGTTGAACTTTACACTCGGGCTGTTTTAAATCAGCGGAGCAAAGTCGAAATCGCTCCTCACTCGTCAATATCTTCGATGGCTTCGTATAATAGATAAACAATTCGTTACCCGCAGACTTTTGTCTATGTCAGCATCTCAGTCTTTTAGACGATCACTTGTGTTTATAAGCACTATTTTTTTGCATCGACTTTAATCCAGTTTATTTTTAATTGACCACAACTGATCACATGGTTTAGTAGTGTAAATATTATGCGCAAGAATTTTCCCCTTTAAAATGAAATAGTTCTTTATAGCGAATTTCGCTTCTGATATAATTTTGATTTATTTTTTTTGCCTCTTTGTAATGAAATTTCTCCTTTAAAACGGATTTCTCTTCTTAATTTCTATTCATTATGAATTTCTCTTTATAATTAATTCATCTCCTTATTTCCTCTCTCTACAACGAATTTCTCTTCTTTCTTTGTAACGAATTTCTCTTGTTATGCCGAATTCCGTTACAATTATTTTCTCTCCTTATAACGAATTTCTTTCGTAATGCCTAATTCCCTTACAGTTATTTTCCCTCTTTATAACGAATTTCTCTCTTTATAATGAATTTCTCTTCTTATAACGAATTTATTTTTCAAAACGACTTTCCCTCTTTATAAGCGGTATTTAAATTACTGTGAGGAATGAGATCGCGAAGAAAGAATTTACATATTGTTTAAACAAAAAGTGAAAATTATGTTTGGCTTTCCTTAAAATATATTTTTGAATTTTCTTGCAATATACATCTTTTGGTTCTCTTTACGATATATATCTGTGTTGCTCAATAATAATAATAATAATTTTCGGTTCTCCTTATAACATACTTTGTGGATATTCTTATAACATATTTTAAATTCTTCTTATAACACCTTTTTGATTTTCTTTAAAACTTATTTTTTAGTTTTCCTTACAATATACTTTTTTGAGGCTCCTTAACGTACTTTTTGGTTCTTATACCATCTATATCTTTTGCTTTTTCTTATAATATGCATTTTTTGGTCCTCCTTATATACTGTTTAAACTTCTACTTCAATATACATTTTTTAGTTATTTTTACAACATATACATTTTTTATTCCCTAATACCGGTTTTTTAAATGATAACGTCAAGAGTTTGAGGAAATTTGTGAATGATGAAAGACAGACTGGCATTGCCGATCTTCGACAGTTCTTCACGAAAAACAAACTGAAGCCTCGATTTCTTAATATTTACACCGACAGAATTGTTTCTGATTCTTTCAGACTTATTTCACACAAGGTGCAAGAAAAAAAATATTAATATTCAAAGATTTAACACATTCCTTCTTCAACTAAGCGTCTTCTAAGTGAAAACTCCATTTCAAACCGTTTTCAAATCTTTTCATTAATTTCCAGTAATATATTTTTCCCATTTTATTCTAAAATTAAAAAAAAAATTGTTTCAAACCTGCCTTTTTTTTACTTTTTTTTTTCCTATCATCGTTTTTAAAATCATAACTCATCCTAAAAAGAAATTATCAGTGCCACTGAAGCGATTTTATGTCTTATCGTTTTTCGCACACGAGAGTCAAGCTAAAAACAAACATCAGAAGGAACACGAGAATCCCAACGTTCCCGTTTCCCTTCCCCCAAGCTCCGAAACAGAATTAGAAATCTTCCCGTGAAGGGCACTTCCCCTCTTGTAATCGTTCACTGCGATTAAACATTCATCCCAAAACAAGCTGAGCGCACCTAAAGCACGTTTCAAAATTTAATGAAGTCGTTTATCTCGACAACGGATTTCCGATTGCTACATTTATTATTTCATAGTACAAAGAGAAACTTATTTCTAACGAAGCTCTCTTTTGAAAGATTCACAGCTTCTTCTAAGAATTCTTTTCTTTGTGTTAAATGCACCACCGACGCTTAGAGAGACCAACGGCTTGGGGGAAGCTCAAAAAGATCTACAGAGCATTTTTTAATAATTATAATAAATATAAATAAATACCCCCCTCAAGCAGCTGCTTGCCACAGAGGTCTGACAGGAGCGAATTGGCATCTGATGCTGAATATTTTTGATATTTCTGTTAATACTTTTTGATATTTCTATCAATACTTTTCGATATTTCTATCAATACATTTTGATATTTCTAATAATACTTTCTGATATTTCTGTCAATACTTTTTGATATTTCTATCAATACGTTTGATATTTCTGTCAATATTCTTCGATATTTCTATCAATACTTTTGGTATTTCTGTCAATATTCTTCGATTTTTCCATCAATACTTTTGATATTTCTGTCACTATTCTTCGATATTTCTATCAATACTTTTGATATTTCTTTCACTAATTTTGATATTTCTGTCAATATTCTTTGATATTAATGTCAATATTTTTCACATTTTCATCAATACTTTTTGATATTTCTATCAATATCTTTTGATATTTCTATCAATACTTTTAATATTCTTTCACTAATTTTGATATTTCTGTCAATATTCTTTGATATTAATATCAATATTTTTCACATATTCATCAATATTTTTTGATATTTCTATCAATATCTTTTGATATTTCTATCAATATTCTTCGATATTTCTATCAATATTTCTATCAATACTTTTGATATTTCTATCAATACTTTTGATATTTCTGTCAATATTCTTTGATATTAATATCAATATTTTTCACATTTTCATCAATATTTTTTGATATTTTTATCATATCTTTTGATATTTCTGTCAATACTTTTATATTTCTGCTAATATTCTTCGATATTTCTATCAATATTTTTGACATTTTCATCAACATTTTTTGATATTTCTATCAATATCTTTTGATATTTTTCTATCGACACTTTTTGATATTTTTCTCAATATCTTTTGTTATTACTGTCAGTATCTTTTGATACTTCTATCAACACTTTTTGATATTTCTGTCATTTTTATCAATATTCTTGATATTTCCATCAATTAAAAAAAAATACTTTCATCAGTATTTTTGGATATTTCTATCAATATTTTTTGAAGCGTATATAAACTGGGAGTACTTTTCGCTTTATACAAATAATAAAAAAAATAAATACCCCCTCAAGCAGCTGCTTGCCAGGGAAGCCATTAATTACTCTTTTAATCTTTTATTGCACTTTGAGTCACTTAAGGATTCTGCTTTTCGTTGATAAACTCGGAATATCACTGAAGTTCAAGTTAAATCAGATTCGATTCTTTTCCTGGCAGAAACGAAACGATGCGTTAACACCGAAATTAAAAAAGAATACGTCACAGTCATTAAATGACATTTCAGACAAAGTAAATTTTGTCTCTTTGTTATGAAATCAACAATGTAGTGGATTCACTAACGTTCGCTATCATTTCATTTTTGCCTTTTCTCATGCTCCTTAAAACACACTTTTATTTCTCCTTATAACACATTTTCATTTCTCCTTAAAACACACTTTTATTTCTCCTTAAAACACACTTTTATTTCTCCTTATAACACACTTTTATTTCTCCTTAAAACACACTTTTTCAGTTCACTTTATAACACACTTTTTGGTTCTATTTGTAACACTTCTTTTATTTATCCTTATAACAAACTTTTTGGTTCTCCTTATAACATTTTTTTTACTTCCCTTATAACAAGCTTTTTAGTTTTTTTATATATAAAATAAACTTTTTGGTTCTCCTTATAAGTTTTGGATTCTCTTTATAACAAACTTTTTATTTTGATTCTGCTTATGCCACAATTTTTGGATCTCGTCATACACTTTTCTCGATTTTTTCCTTATAATTTATTTGGTTTTCCTTATACCATATTTTTTATTTTGCAAAATAAATTCCTGTATTTCGGGTGAAGCTGCTTTCGTGCCTATTAAAGTTAATTTTAAATATTTTCAGTAGTTTCGACTCAATAATAATAAACGCATAGAAGAAAAAAAAAATCGAAAACGAATCTCTGCGTTGGCATAATCAACAACACTCCTGCGAAATTCTTGACTTCTAATGGACATATGCACTCCTAAGAAGAATATAATATTGAGAAGACTTCTAAAACATGTCGCTTTGATCACTAAAGAAACAAGAAACACTTACACCGTGTGGTCTTCACCTAAGAAGTAGCTTTTTTTGTCACTTTTTACTGTCCATCTACTTCCATGAAACATTCGTAACGAGACATCAAGACTCTAGGCACAGAATAATAATGAAGAAAAAGTAAGCTGAATTAAACGCTCACATCGATTCACTCAGGCGTGAAATGCACTCAGATTCCTCTTTAAATAGCCGCACACGCGATATAGAATAACATGAACACGACACGAAGAAGTCCCTTTGCCTCGTGGAAAATCTAGAATGGATGGAAGGCCAACGGATCCTCACATTGAGACTGCGTGCTCACAACAATGCACCATCGCACTGGATGCAATGTGGTGCCACAATGGGAAAAGACGCGGGAGATTCTGAGCGCGAAGCAAGCTCATAACAACACGTGGGAGGGAGAGACATCAGGGAGGAAGCATCCGGTCTTCACACACGGAGAATCGGAAGGAGCAGCGAGAGTGTGAACCAGATGGCAATGGGGGTGGTGGGGCACAAGCGTCCGTGTATGCTTCTTCTCGTGCTGGGATGTGGGGCAGAAGAAGCGAGCGCATCACACACGCTACCAGATGGTCACTGACAAAAACGAAAATGACTCTGTGTCGTGGAGGTTCTCCACCGCGTCAACACTTAGGCAAAGTGGTTCTGATGCGTGGAGTACATACCGCCGAACACGTACACCACTTGTAATTGAATAAGTGGGTCGACCTTCATAATGCATTCCTTAGCGTGTGGTCATACACAAAGCGATTCGAGCGACTTAGCGTTATGAACGTTTTCAAACTTTTTAATTTATTAGACAGGTTAGCGTGTTTGGCTAATGATCAAAGGGACCTGGGTTCGAGCCCAGTAATGTGGTGGATTAAAGCATCTGAAGACGTCTGGTGTAAAGGCTTCGGATTGGATAGGATTTTTTTACCTCTGAGCAGCACTTTTTAGCACACGACGGGTTAAATGGCCAGGTCACGAAGACCGCGAAGGCTCACAGAAGGTTGGAAGAGCGGACCCACTGGAACGGCTGTTTGGAGGCAGATGGTAGCCTCCCGTCAAGTCCATCCAGCGTGTTCTTTAACGTGCACAGTGTATGGCTCTCTCGCACACGGTGTCACGACTTAACGTCCCATCCGACGGACGGCGGCCTTT
Source organism: Ryuthela nishihirai (assembly GCA_038380435.1). NCBI lineage: Eukaryota > Metazoa > Arthropoda > Arachnida > Araneae > Heptathelidae > Ryuthela > Ryuthela nishihirai. The sequence goes on from JAWZYU010000002.1 coordinate 24,752,977, forward strand.
CCAAGCCCATCGGTGTCCCCCACTGACCGTGGGCAGGGCGGGGAATTTTGCGGAGATAAATCTCAACGCTGACCCAGCTGGGACTCGAACCTGGGAATTGCAGATTAGGAGCCTGTAGCGCTACCGACTGAACCACACCCTCACAAATGGTTCGGGAGGCCCCCAAATATCTGGGAGGAGGGGGGGGGGGGGGTGAGGGGTATTCTTACTTTACTAAAAATTTTTACGACTTACAAATGAAAAAAAATATATAGAATAGGAAAAATAAATTTAATAAAAAAATGAATAAATAAAAAACTTAACATATGGTATATAAACTTGCATGCATTGAAAAATGAAAAAAAAACATTAAAAAAGAATTATATGCAAAATAGATATCTGTCGAAAGAATAAGCTGAAAAAAATTGGTTTTGCCATGAGTGGGATGGCAAAACCAATTTGGCAACCATCATGGCAAAATTAATTTTTTTCAGCTTATTATTTCATGAGTTCTACGTCTACAGGACATACCCGTGATTCTTTACTACTGATGTAGATATCTGTCCTTTTAGTGAATTAAACAAAAATCTCATATTCGGTATTAACCTAAGTAAAAACACCAGATGTGTACGGAAGTAATGGATTATACGAATTGCGAAATATTTCACTAGGTGAAATCGCAGAAAAAAAAATCGAGTTTTGACTGTTTTTAGAGGTCCCCTGAGTTTTTTTATTCTTGTTGTTTTTCTGCCGAGGTCTTGTCGTCGTCACAGACCTTTTCTATGATAGGTTTTATCAGTGTTTCTCAACCCATGGTTCGTAAAAGTATTGAGGTGGGTCCACTGATGATGTCACACGGTTCCACCCTTCCGTTCGTTCGTCTGGAATTAAGGTTATTACATGATATATTATTTTACTGCTCACATTTTTGCACACAATGGGCTAAATGGTGAGATCTCTACCCCTTCGAAGGGGTGGGGGTGGCTCAGTCGGTAGCGCGCCAGACTCGTAATCTGCAGTTCCCAGGTTCGAGTCCCAGCTGGGTCAGCGTTGAGATTTATCTCCGCAAATTTCCCCGCCCTGCCCACGGTCAGTAGGGGACACCGATATTGGAAAGATTGCCGTCCGTCGGATGGGACGTTAAGCCGTGACACCGTGTGCGAGAGAGCCATACCCTGTGCACGTTAAAGAACACGCTGGATGGCCTTGACAGGAGGCTACCATCTGTCTCCCAACAGCTGTTCCAGTGGGTCTCCTCCCCCAACCTTCTCTGAGCCTTCGGGGTCCTTGTGACCTGGCCATTTAGCCCATGGTGTGCAAAAAAGTGCCGCTCAGAGGTAAAACAACTGGAACCTGGGAACTGAAGATTACGACCCTGACGAGTTATCGATGGATAGTCAACACCTTCCCTTTTGCAATCGGACGAATCTATCGTCTTATTCTCGAATCCCATCGAGGACAATAAAATATGAGGTCTGAGCTAAGTCAATCAAGGATTGGCGTTACGAAGTCTCAAGGCTATTTATGATCGCTAAAGAATGGAGCCAAAAGATTCCAAGCATCATTCTTCTTCATCAGTAATGACGAGTTCTCCTCGTTCTTAGTGACGACGAGACTAGGTCACAGTGTCGAAACTTTTCCTTCCCCGTCTGCTTTCCTTGTGCACCCAATTTATCAACCAATTACGAGCTCCATCTCTTCATTAACGTTCCTCCCACAGTCGCAGATATCTTCCCACTATAAGGATGTAGCAGCGTCTATCCCGGTTACTCAACCTCCGGGATAGAGATGACGTGGAGCAGCAGCAGGGATCATTTGAGGGGGAAATGAAGACAAATGGGAAAAGAGATTCTTTTCATGTGTATTTCATATGGGGGAGAAATTGGCACTACTTTCGCCATGTTTCCTTCATGCACAGATTGGCAGTAGCCTTAACACGTTTGTAAGCTTCCGGGTTGGGTTGTTTTACCTCTGAGCGGCACTTTTTTTGCACACAATGGGTTAATGGCCAGTTCATAAGGACCCCGAAGGCTCAGAGAATGTTGGGGGAGGGGACCCACTGGAACAGCTGTTAGGAGACAGATGGTAGCCACCGTCAAGGCCATCCAGCGTGTTCTTTAACGTGAACAGGGTATGGCTCTCTCGCACGCGGAACCACGGCTTAACGTCCCATCAGACGGGCGGCGGCCTTTACAAGCCCATTGGTGTCCCCTACTGACCGTGGACAGGGTGGGCAGTTTTGGGAGATAAATCCAACGCTGATCCAGCTGGGACTCTAAATTGCCGGGAGATACTATATAGTAGCACGTGATTCATAGCGCTTTGATTGGGTAGATATTTCCCAGAGTTTAATTACATTTATGGCCTTGACGGGATGCTTACATCTCTCTCTTAATAGCAATCCAATGGATCTTCTTTTACCAACTTTTCCTAATCTGTTGGGGTCCTTGTGACATGGCTATTTAATATATTGTGTGCAGTAAAAGTACCCTTCAGAGGAACACAACATTAAAACTAATCACCGTGCTTTACTTGCACGGAATCTCCACCTCTATTCCGAAAAATGCCCATAGCATTCTTCAGTTGCAATTCCAAGTATAGGAGCTATGCACGGAATCTCTGTGAAGTGACATAAATTTTCTCCTAATTAATCTCGGATTAGGTTCAACTAGGATTGAGGTGCTCATTGAAAATGGCCTCGTTTTACATTATTGTGCTATTCATTATTGCGTTAACAATGTGCTGGGCGTTGAAGTAGCTCATGTCTGACGTCACAGTTATACGAGAAATGAAAACTAACAGCTGATTGCGTGCTTTATACATTTCGGAATTCCCAGCTGAATTGACTCAGTGAGTGGAACGGGTGGTTCAGTCAGCAGCGCGCCACATTCGTAATTTGCAATTCCCAAGTTCGAGTCCCAGCTGGGCCAGTGTTGAGATTTATCTCCAAAAAACTCTCCGCCGTGCCCTACGTCAGTAGGGGACGCCGATGGGCTTGGAATGGCCGCCGTCCGTCGATGATACGTTAAGTTGCTTGCTCCGTGTATGTGAGACCTATACCCTGTGTTAAGGAACACGCTGGGTGACCTTGACGAGGCTACCATCTGCCTCCCAACAGTGTCTAGTGAATCCCCACCCCCAATATTTCTTGTGACCCTGCCATTTAATTCGTTGTGTGCAAAAAAAGCGCCGCCTTTAGGTAAAACAACCAACCTGACTCAGTGTTCCCCTCAAACAAAATTCCCCGCCCTGCCCATGGTCAGTAGGGGACACCGATGGGCTTGGAAAGGCCGCCGTCCGTCGGATGGGACGTTAAGCCGTGGCCCCGTGTGCGGGAGAGCCATACCTTGTGCACGTTAAAGAACACGCTGGATGGCCTTGACGGGAGGCTACCATCTGTCTCCCAACAGCTGCTCCAGTGGGTCCCCTCCCCCAACCTTCTCTGAGCCTTCGGGGTCCATGTGACCTGGCCATTTAGCCCATGGTGTGCAAAAAAGTGCCGCTCAGAGGTAAAACAACCCACAACCCCGCCCTGCCCATGGTCAGTAGGGGACACCGATGGGCTTGGAAAGACTGCCGTCCATCGGATGGGACGTAAAAACGGGGTTCCGCGCACGATAAAGAACACGCTGGATGGCCTTGACGGGAGGCTACTTGACGGGATGGCCTTGACGGGAGGAAAATATCTGTCTCCCAACAGCTGTTCCAGTGGGTCCTCTCCCCCAACCTTCTCTGAGCCTGCGGGGTCCTTGTGACCTGGCCATTTAGCCCATGATGTGCAAAAAAAGTGCCGCTCAGGGGTAAAACAACTCAACCCAAAGCCAGTAGGATAAAAACTACATTCTTAAAGAGCCGCATAAAAAATTCTCTGCTTAAAATTGAAAACATACATTTTGTAGGGACTCGGCAGAGAATAGAAGGAGTGAGGGCCAGGGTCGCCATTTTGGCGGAGCGCCTTTCTCACCTAGCGACAGAACGCCACCGGCAGGTCCAGTTCGGGAAGGTTGGGTTGGGTTGTTTTACCTCTGAGCGGTACTTCATGGTTTGCACACCATGGGCTAAATGGCCAGGTCACATGGACCCCGAAGGTTCAGAGAAGGTTGGGGGAGGGGACCCACTGGAACAGCTGTTGGGAGACAGATGGTAGCCTCCCGTCAAGGCCATCCAGCGTGTTCTTTAACGTGTACATGGTATGGCTCTCCCGCACACGGGGCCACGGCTTAACGTCCCATCCGACGGACGGCGGCCTTTCCAAGCCCATCGGTGTCCCCTACTGACCGTGGGCAGGGCGGGGAATTTTGTGGAGATAAATCTCAACGCTGACCCAGCTGGGACTCGAACCTGGGAACTACAGATTACGAGCCTGGCGCGCTACCGACTGAGCCACCCCCGCCCTACCAGTTCGGGAAGCCAGACGAAGAAAGGCGACAAGAGTCTAACATCCTTCTTTAAAAACTGGACCATTTTGTAAAAGGGACCTTGGCCCCTTTATCATCTGGTCCACGAGAAAAAGTTTTTTTGTGTGCGTCAAAAAGTAGGGACCAGTACAGTGAAGTGCTAGCGACCCTACATGTTGGCGATAGGCTCTTGGCCGCAGGCCGCCTAATAATGAAGGAGGTGGTTGAAGTTTCGTGCCAAGGAAGTGCTGCGTCGTAGTTTTGTGGCAACGGGGTGGGGAGGGGAGAGATTTGGAATTAAAATTCTTCTGGGAGTGAAAATTGTAGCGTGTGTGATCACTGTGTGGCCCATGTTGGCCGGAAGTTGGTAAGAAGGGTGCAAGGTAAATATTCAAAATCGCCCCGAATCTCTTACAATTAAGGATGGCCTAAAATGGTTTGCAGATCTTAAAATTTCTGATTTAGAATATGCTGATGATTTAGGCTCTTTTGGCAAATGATGTTGATGAGATGAACTCTTTCATTCGAGCTGTTGATGAGACTGGTAGTAGAGTAGGTTTGGTTATAAACAGAGAGAAAACTAAAGTGATGAAAATTGGTCAGGCAGATGGTTTGCCACGATGGCAAATCAGTTTTGAAAAAGAGTACATTGGGAGTTGTAGTCTATTGTTACAGAATATAATTATGTATATATATTTTTGAAAACATCAATACAATTGCACTAGGGAAATAAGGTGGTGCAATAATGTGCCCAAAATGCTTCTTTTTTGTCCTTTTGGATCTTTTTGGCATCTGGATCTTTTGGTGTCCAATGGATCTTTTGAGTAGGAGGTGTCTGCAGGGAGGAGAGTCATATTTCACATATTGAGATGGAGAGTCTGCAGGAAGTTGGAAGGTTAAAGGATTTTGCCAGTACTTTTTATGAAATGGGCCAGGGCCCTGAAATGTGATTTTGCCTTTGTATGGGTGGGGTTTAGGATGGTCTGTAAGGTGAATGTGGTGACTCCAAGTGTAGCAAGTTTGTGATAGAGGGTGTGTCTTTGTGTGTTGTATATTTGACAGTGTAGTAGGTAGTGGGGGATATCCTCTATCACTTGGCAGTTTGGGCAGAGTGCAGAATGCATTTTTCTAATCATAAATAAGTCTTTGTTGATGTTCGCTCTGCCAGTTCGGAGTCTGTGTATTGCTGTTTGGGCCCTTCTGGATAGGTAGTTAAGATGTAGTGTGTTTTGGAGAGGGTGCTATTGTGGCTCTGAATGTGTTTTTATTTGTAGTGTATTGTACCCAATTCTGGGTCCATGTGTGATAAAAAAATTTTGTGTATTCTCTTATTTGATGTTTGCATGTAGTGACAGTGTGGTAATTTGGGGTTGTGAGTGTGAGGCCTTGTTTAGCAAGTGAGTCAACAGTCTCATTATGGATGATGTTGCAATGGGAGGGAATCCAGTAAAATGTTAGGGTGTTTCCCTTGTCTATAATGTTGTGTGCTATGTTTTGTATGTGGAAAAGGGAATGGTTCTGTGATGGATCTACTGTTAGTGTGTTAATGAGTTGTAATGCAGGCCTTGAGTCTGTGATTATGTTAATGTGTTGTTTGTTGAGGTGGGTGGCCCAGCCTAATGTCATATGAATTGCTGCTAGCTCTGAAGAGGTGCTATTTTCAGCATGATTTAATTTTATAACACAAGAGAATTTGGTGGAAGGGGGAAAGGCGATAAGAGTCAGCCTGGCATTGCGACCGTGTACGATCCCTATTGGCCGAGACACCCTAACGTCCCCCGAAGGACACGTGACATCATCCGGCGGGTGGATCGAACTGAAACTTGCGCGCGGACCACGAGGCTGTCCGGATGTTAGGCTGTTTTGTCTGCAGCTCGTTTAAGCTTTGTCTGCATTTAGCGGTGGAACCCTTGAGGCTCATTGTAGCCTGTGCTGTATTCGGCGAGTGAGTGTAAATAAATTCATATTTGAGAAACACCTGAGTTTGTGTACATCGGCCACCTAGATAGATTATCCTGACAAGATGGGGACTGGTACCCTTCTACAAAAGCTCTCACACACATAGGTAGAAAAAGAATCCAGCCCAGACAGGCAGAGGAGAGTGCCGTCGACACATTTCTAATCTAAAATAATAAAAGATGTCTGTGGCAGTAGCTCGTCAGTAAATCATAATAGACGTTTCAACTTTTCAGAAAATGTTTATGGTTGTTGTTCGGATTGCATTGCCAAATTTCAAGTCGAAATTCCAAAAACGCGGACTTTCTAGAAGCAAAAATATTTGCCATGCTATTCCTACCAGAAACGGTAATTGCTGTAAAATTTATTGTTGCCATTTACAGCTCCATAATCTTTGAATTATTTGGCTCTCTTCAAGAGCGAAATATTTCATTTGAGGATTATATGTGCCCCCCCCCCCCCCCACCACCACCACCCGCCACCTGTCTTTGCAAAACTTTTGCGAACGCTCCTCTAAACAACATTACATTTTAATTCCAATTCGAAATACGCAGAATGAAAAGAAAGTTTAGCTTTAATGATGTTTCGTGAGTGAACGTGAAATTCCACTCTGGCAAAAATCTTCAGATTCTTGATCTCGTGATGAGGTCTCTATATCTCCTTTATCATTTTCATCCTCCTGAATCCCCTATCCTCCCACATACGACTATCCTCTTAACGTTGCTGGTTGGCGTATGTTGATAACGGAGTGCCCGCACTAAAAGAACGTCTAAAGACAGTTAATTACGTCACAGAACGGCTAATTACGTCGCAATCCGTGGAGCAAGCATCGCGCGGCAATCCAACAACGTTGAATGAGACATCCTCTCATTACTCTGCTTTCCTCTCCTTATAGGATAATTAGAGGCTGTGCTCTTAATCTTCTTGGCATCTCACTGTTAATATGGGTTGGTATCTGTTAAGTAGCTCTCCTGCAGTTATCAGCCTTCGTCTTCAAGCATCACATTTGGGTTGGGATGTTTACAGTCGCTCAAAAAAAATATCCGAACACTATGGTTGATTACAAAATTCAGAAAAAATATCTGGCAACGTTTTTTTTAGAAATCAGTGATCTGGCCACCTTCGTGTCACGTGACACGAAGGTGGCCAGATCACTGATTTCTAAAAAAAACGTTGCCAGATATTTTTTCTGAATTCTGTAATCAACCATAGTGTTCGGATATTTTTTTTTGAGAGACTGTACCTCTGAGAGGCAACTTTTTGTTTAAACAGTGAGCTAAATGGCCAGGTCACAAGGACCCCGAGAAGGTTGAGTGTTAGGGGACCCACTGGACAGCTGTTTGGAGACAGATGGTAGCCTCTCGTCAAGGCCATTCAGCGTGTTCTTTAACTTGCACAGGGTATGACAGACGGAATCCCCCTGCCAAACACGTGTTCCTCAATCACGTGTTCGTCACATCGAAACACGTGTTCGTCAATCCCCCTGCGAAACACGTTGTTCCATTTCTCAGACGGAGTATGTTAGCCGAGGAAACTTCAAGCTCCAGCCAGGGTTCAATTGTTGTACCTGTGAGCGGCATTTCTTTTTTGCACACAGTGGGCTAAATGTCCCAAGTCACAAGGACCCTGAGAACTCAGAGATCATAATGTTAATACATATGAATTATTTTTTTTCTAAATAATGCATACTTATAAATATAAATTAGTATTATGTTTAATTTTAAAACTTACCAGTAGAAATAACAGAAATAAATATATAAGAAATTTGTATTTTTTTTTTGTCCGTTAATGCTGACGTCATAACTCAGCGGAATGACGTTCTGTTCCAGTTAGTATTGATTTAGCCAGGGCCACTTAGATACACCCGGCCGGGCAGCCGTTGAATAAAATGAAGGAAACTAAATATGCATAAAGATTTATGTGATTCAATTTGTCTAAAGTTTAATTTCAAACAATTTATTTTTAAACTGCATAAAATAATTTACTAAATTTTAATTTCATTAAAATATTTACGAATATTTTAAAATTAGTCATAAATTTTTAATAGATAAACTACCAGTTGAATTTTAAGAAAGAGAACTATAATTAAAAAACCCTGTAAAAAAAAAAAATATATATATATTTTAATTCTTCTGCTAGGGCACTGTCCGGGTTCATTCCAATATAAGTGACTCTGATTTAGCCGACTCGAACCGATATATACAGGGTGAATCTGAAAAAGTGGGCAAAACTTTACGGGGTGGTAGAACGCAGCTATACGAGCAATATTCGTCATAGAATGTATGGTCGGAACGCAAGCGGTGAGAAGTTAAAAGGTAGTTTTCCACTGTCACATTTAAAGAATGAACACAAGAAGGAGAGGAGATACTCTGTGCCTCACTTGCATTCCCGTCCGCCGCACCGTACACAAAGTGCATATCCGCCATTTCGTGGTTAGTATAACCAGCCATCCTCTCGGCAATCCACGGTAGAAATGCCGTTGGGTGCGAGGACCGACCCTTTTATACCATTTCCAACGCCGCCTAGCGGCTCGCCGTTTGCGGTCCGCCCATACTTTCTATGACGAATATTGCTCGTATAGCTGCGTTCTACCACCCCGTAAAGTTTTGCCCACTTTTTAAGATTCACCCTGTATAATCGAAGTTGCAAGGCACTCTATCGACATCTGTTGTTGTTGTTTTACCTATGAGCGGCACTTTTTTTGGGCTAAATGGCCAGGTCACATGGACCCCGAAGGCTCAGAGAAGGTTGGGGAGGGAACCCACTGGAACAGCTGTTGGGAGACAGATGGTAGCCTCCCGTCAAGGTCCTCCAGCGTGTTCTTTAACGTGCACAGGGTATGGCTCTCCCGTACACGCGGCCACTGCTTAACGTCCCATCCGACGGACGGCGGTCTTTCCAAGCTCATCGGTGTCCCCTACTGACCGTGGGCAGGGCGGAGAATTTTGCGGAGATAAATCTCGACGCTGACCCAGCTGGGACTCGAACCTGGGAACTGCAGATTACGAGCCTGGTGCACTACCGCCTTAGCCACCCCCGCCCCCTCTATCGACAGAGCAAGTGATCACTCCTGTTTTAAAAAGAATCAGAACTTGAATTACGAGGTAGGTACTCACCCGTATTAGCCAATCATCTTCTTTGGCTGCTCTTGTCAGATGAGCCTCCATGGCTGCCCAGTCAATCGTCGGCATAGTCGTCTCGATATTATAGACGTCAAAGTCTCCTAGCAGTTCTGCAGGTGATGTTGTCTTGCCATCTTTCCTCAACACACTCCTCGTGCTGGTGGTGGTTGTAGTGGTGGTGGTAACTTTTGCTGGCGCAGCCGTAGACGCCGCTACCACAGCCACCTCATTATTGATCGCATTGTTGTGATTGTTATTGTTTTGATTATCATTGTTATTGCCGTCGTCGTTGTTGCAGTTTTCGTCTTTCTTGGAGAAACACAATTCCGGACGAACGGACGCGGCATCGACAAGGGTCAAGTTGTTATCTATCGGAGACTCGATGTCTTGCTGTGGCGGCCGTCGAGGCTCATCGCGCGAATCGAGATCAGAAAGCGGCTTGATGCATTCCACTCTGGCTGGCGAACTTTGCTCTTTCTTTGATACTTCTTCCTCATCGGTAGGCTCTTCCGCATCATTCCTCTCGTCGTGATGCTCTTTGGCTGGCTTGCAAGGTGGCGCAGGATCCTCGTTGATCAGCTTCAGCAGGTCCTCTAATCCACTGAAAGTGGACTTGGACTTGGGAATATCACTCTGCACTGATGATCCACAGCTGCGAATGCCATTCATTTGACTGACACCAAAGTGTTTCAGAATATCATCCGATCTGCACATTGTACCTTGCTTCAGCTTCCAGTTGTGATCCGTATTCACTTTCTCGAGCACCAATCCGTCTGCGATTCTGGAATCCCTCTTCCACAGGGACTCTTCCAGACTTCGAGTACTGTGCCACGGGGAGTCCTTGTTCCTCAGGTGGTGTTGGTACTCTATGGTCATGTTCCTGGGCAAGCTCTCGCCGGTGTTCAGAATCTTTGGTTCGGGAAAACATCCTAGTTGTACTTCGCGAATGTTGATGTCCTTGTCCTTGTCTTTGGCTTCTACGAGATGCTGGATGTCGTTGTGTTTGCCCGCAGAGAGGGAAAAGTTGTTGAAGCTGTGCGTCACCATGTTGACGTCGAGGTCCGAGGAGGAGCTCGAATCGCTCATTGGGCTGACGTCATCGCCAAGGATGCAACTGGTGGCCCCGCGGTCAGTCTGTGGTTGGTTTGCATCCACTGGAAGTACGTCAGGTAGCACCACTTTCGCCTGAAGTTCCGGAGTGGTAATAGCACCGCTGAGAACACCAGGATCTGTCTCTGTCTTCTTAGTGGGAGTAGCGATGACGTCATCGCAGCTATCACTGGAAGGTTTCAAAGTGCGGCTTTCGGCATCAATGGAGGCAGTTAACGTCGGGGTTTTCTTCTTCCCTGTGGTGGTGGTGGTGCGCACGCCCTTCTCCCTTCCTATGTACAGCTGATTGCGCGTGCGGTTCTCGAAGACATTGATGTTGTTGTTGTTATTGTTGTTGAAGTTCTCCAAGAGGAGACATTCTTCTTTGGGCTCAGACATGTCGGAAGAATCAGAGAACATGGAATCTTCGCTGTCTTCTTCGGCTTCCGCACCACTGCTACTGTTGTTATGATGATGGAGGTTGTTATTGTTGTTGCAGTCGTCGCTGGTGGAGTCGCACTCTCGATCTTCAGCTTCTTCTTCTTCGTCCTCCTCGTCGTCGTCGCAGCAGCTCTCGTCTAAGTCGGCCAGCAGAGGACTCGTCTCGTTGCAGTCGAGATCCGAAGAGCTGTCGTCCTCAGTGTTGGCGTTGCGATCCTCGGGGGAGGAGAGCGACATTGCCTGGTCGCTGCCGTCCTCCAGGGGAGATGCCAACGTTGGGCTGTAAGGGCGAGGCACATTCTCGTTGGTCCTGGTGACGGAGGTCTTTCGTGGCTCGTGGAACGTAGGCCATCCCTGATGAAATCTAGAAGAAGGAGGAAAAAATATCAAGAAAAAATATCAAGACCTGTTCACTTAAGATGCGCTCTCAATATACATTGCCCACAGACTAAGTTAATCAGATGGGAGACATCGGTTATTACAACGGGTTTCGAGCGACCATTATCAGCGTCACCTACTATCACGATGAGATATTAAATAGGAGTAAAGTTTAAGTGGTTCATAAAAATAAAAATAAGAATAAATATCCCCTCAAGCAGCTGCTTGCCACAGAGGTCTGATAGGAGCCTGTCAGTTTATATGCCATAGTAGAAGGTCTCTGAGGATGGCAGGACCTCAGCAGAAAAACAACACAAACGTCCATGCCTTACCCGGGGCTCGAACCTAGGTCCCTTAGATCATTATCCAAGCGTGCTAACATTCAGCCACGTTTAATTTATTTAAAAATAAGCTTCTAATTTAGACTATGTAAATAAAATATTATGCTTATTGCTGTTTATTAAAATATTAAAAAATATTTAAAGTTAATTGTTAACTTAAAAAATAACCTATTAAATTTTATTCATATAATTTTAATTTTTACGTAACAAATTTATAAATGCTGCCAATTTTCTCTTACTCCCGTTTTCATCTGGATGAGTTAGGACTCAATCTGTGACCGAGTCTTAGAATATCCAATTTTGTGGGAAAGTTGTCATGTCCTGTTATCTTGTTTATCCTGTTTAAACTTTATAGACGTCCCATTTGTCACTGCGCATTAAGCGAAAAACTTCACAAAATTGGGGAAAAAAAACTTCACCCCTCTGTCAAACTTATAACTAACCTGAAAACGTTGAACATGTTCTAATTCACTGTCTCCTTTATGATCACCAAAGAAACAATATGCTTTCAAGTCTCCAGCAGATAAACATCACAGATGTTACTATTACCTTTGGGGCGGGGGTGGCTCAGTCGGTAGCGCGCCAGGCTCGTAATCTGTAGTTCCCAGGTTCGAGTCCCAGCTGGGTCAGCGTTGAGATTTATCTCCGCAAAATCCTCCGCCCTGCCCACGGTCAGTAGGGGACACCGAAAAGGCTGCCGCCCGTCGGATGGGACGTTAAGCCGTGGCCCCCGTGTGCGGGAGAGCCATACCCTGTGCACGTTAAAGAACATGCCGAATGGCCTTGACGGGAGGCTACCATCCAACAGTTGTTCCCAACAGCTGTTCCAGTGGATCCCCTCCCCCAACCTTCTCTGAGCCTTCGGGGTCCATGTGACCTAGCCATTTAGCCCATGGTGTGCAAAAAAGTGCCGCTCAGAGGTAAAACAACCCAATCCAACTATTACCTTTATCCTGGATAGAAGACAAAACTTTCAAGTTGTGTGAAGGATTCCCAAAATTTTGTTGCAGTTCCTGAAAGGCATCGGTCTCCTGAGCTCCATCTGAGCCTTCCAAATTATTTCTTAGTGATTGTTGAATTCTCATACCGTTTGAAGATCGTCTGATCTTCAAACGTCAGTAGTCCATCTCGCTCCTCATCTGCAGTTCCCAAGCTCTGGTCCTATCTTGGCCAGCGTTAAGATTTAGCTCTGCAATACTCCCCACCCTGCCCACGGTCAGTAGGGGACACTGATGAGCTTGGAATGGTCTGCGTCCGTTGGAGGCTGTGCACATTTAAAAACTCGCTGGATGGTCTTGACGGGAGGCTACCATCTATCTCCTAACAGCTGCCAGTGGGTCTCCTCAATCTCCTCTGAGCCCTCGGAGTCCTTGTGACCTGGCCATTTAGTCCATTCTGTGCAAAAAGAGTAGCCCTTAGAAGTAAAACAACCCAACCCGGCCATTTAACTCATTGTGATAATAATATCCATTTTATCCATTGTGATAATAATAACCCATTGCAAAAATAATAACCCATTATGATAATAACAAATTAACCCATTGTGAGCACAGAGATCATTGCAGGTTAGCGCTAACCCAAAATCAGTTGAGCCTACCCGACGCCAGTGGCGGTCATAAGAAGGGCGCCAGAGGGCGGCCATGACTCCCTCCAAAAGGCCTGCGACGTAATGTATGTTTTGATCCCCATTTTCTTTTCTAGGAAGGAAATAAACTAACAAGCTCACTATCTCAGAGACCAATGACAAGCTGTTAAAAAAGGGTTGTTTTACCTCTGAGCGGCACTTTTTTGCACAAAATGGGCTAAATGGCCAGGTCACATGGACCCCGAAGGCTCAGAGAAGGTTGGGGGAGGGGACCCATTGGAACAGCTGTTGGGAGACAGATGGTAGCCTCCCGTCAAGGCCATCCAGCGTGTTCTTTAACGTGCACAGGGTATGGCTCTCCCACACACGGGGCCACGGCTTAATGTCCCATCCGACGGACGGCGGTCTTTCCAAGCCCATCAGTGTCCCCTACTGACCGTGGGCAGAACCTGACCGCGGGGAATTTTGCGGAGATAAATCTCAACGCTGACCCAGCTGGGACTCGAACCTGGGAACTACAGATTACGAGCCTGACGCGCTACCGACTGAGCCACCCCCGCCCCTGTTAAAAACGATATCCTTTGTTAATCCATTAGTACAGTTAAGATTTCTGGACTACAAAATCTTCCATAAGTCCCTAAATGGCCCTTTCCAGGCTTTAGACTTATGACCGCCCCTGCCCGACGCTGTCTTTGAACCCTTTGTCCTTTGAACCTTTTGAACCCTTTGTCCTTGTGACTTGGTCATTTAGACCATTTTTAAATAGAAATGCCGCTCAGAAGTAAAAGCAACCAAACCGATCCGCTGAGTAATACAAAGCAGTCTAATAACTCAGTTCTGTCTCCCGTTTCCAACAATCTTTGAGATGTCCTTTAAACACGAGATAATTTCTCAGCTGTATCATTTGTATCTCCCATATGAGGGCAAGAATGTCGTTGAAAGAGACACGATAGTCTATTAAGAGCAGCAAAAGCTGTGTTAAATGCGCCTTAATTCATTTGAAGCGCAGATAGCATGTAATTGAACATTTTCAATGCCTTGGGCAAACCGAAGCGGATCGATGTTTCGACATCTTCGTTACTCCGTAGATATTCTCGTTTAGCATGACCTCCTGTACGATAATTTTGTGTTGGGTTGATTTATCTCTGATCGCCATTTTTTTGCACTCAATGGGCTAAATGGCAAGGTCACAAGGACACCGAGGGCTCAGAGAAGGTATAGAAAAGGGGTTGGGTTGTTTTACCTCTGAGCGGCACTTTTTTGCACACCATGGGCTAAATGGCCAGGTCACAAGGACCCCGAAGACTCAGAGAAGGTTGGGGGAGGGGACCCACTGGAACAGCTGTTGGGAGACAGATGGTAGCCTCCCGTCAAGGCCATCCAGCGTGTTCTTTAACGTGCACAGGGATGGCTCTCCCGCACACGGTGCCACGGCTTAACGTCCCGTCCGACGGACGGTAGCCTTTCCAAGCTCATCGGTGTCCCCTACTGACCGTGGGCAGGGCGGGGAGTTTTGCGGAGATAAATCTCAACGCTGGCCCAGCTGGGACTCGAACCTGGGAATTGTAGATTACGAGCCTGGCGCTCTACCTACTGAGCCACCCCGCCCCGCAATGTTGAGAAATTCGGAAAAGACGAATCGTAATATTTCAGTAAAACTTATCGATCCCGTAAAGTTTTTTTTTTAATTATGTTTAAAAATACACACAGAAAAAACATTGACAAACAGACGGCAAAGTAAAAACATTCACTATTTATTTTTCCTTTTCAAACGTGCTAAAAAAACAACCAAAACTTATTTAAAAGTAATATTATAATCAACAGACTATTTCAAGAATTCGACATCTTGTGAATATGTTTGAAGGATTTAAAACTTGTTCCTCATGCAGGAAGAAAACATAAAAACAGTTTCTTCCCCATTTCCCTGTCGTTGTGTATGGAAGGAAACGCACAATCATTTGGATCAACGAAAGTTGGTCCGACCCCACTTAACTATGGAACAATGCCAGCTTTTGATATTCATGTATCTCCCGCGATATGCAAATAAGTGTTCGGTCATATCAAGATCCAACAAAGCTCCCGAATAGCATTGTCAACATAATAAAGATAATAATATTCACGGACAGAGAAATAATTACCAGATAAAAAGAGAGAAAAAAAAATTCTGGAAAAAAAAAAGCCAAAAAAAAAGAAGGTTGATGATGATATAAAAGAAATGCTCCTTCGAGTTTGTTTCACTGTTAAACGCGAAGGCGACACTCGAATTTTTTTTTTCTTTTTTTAATTGCTGAATTTAAGAGAGCTACAAGAAATATTTTATCGACGTTGTATAATCAACGTCGCTCATTAGCATTCAGAACGATTTAATTCGTCGAGATTGTAATAAAACGAATAAAACAGAAAGGAAGGAAAAAAAAAACACATCGACATTTAAAGCGATTAAAACAGAAACAGATACATCTACCAGATTCTAAAAGATGTTCGTTTACAAAGCAGGAACACTCTAATGTTAGGAGATGAACTTTTCTTTGCAAAGGAGCAGCTGCTGGTTTTCCGACTCAATTTCCAGTCTATTGTTCGTGTTGTTTACCTTCGTCCTGAAGAGCGACGAGTTGTTGCCAACTTTTTTTTCCTTTATACTTGGGATAATTGTCGGGAATATAAAAATCTCACTAACGCTTTTAACGAAACTTTAAATTGCGAAGACAAAGAAGCCTCTGCAATCATTTGGGATGTCATAAAACATTCAGAGCTCTGTAATTTTCGTGACGAACCTAACTGAATTAGGATGAGTTTTATTTGCATTTAAGAATGCATGCGTAATTACTATTAGAAGAGGGCGCTGTTTAGAGTGGCGTCATTAACGTAGAGCGGAATTTTCGAGAAGTTGGGTTAGGTCTGTGTGTATCATTTTACGTTTAAATCGTCTGTTTTTAGAGATGGTTTAGGAATTAGCGGAAGACTATAAGGAATGATTTACGGATGGTTTAAATTGGGGAGGGGAGAGAAAGTTTAGTAAAAAGAGAATTGGTGGAAAAGAAAAAGAAGCAAAGAAATGATTATAAGAATGGGTTGTTTTACCTTTGAGTGGCACTTCTTTTGCACACAATGGGCTAAGTCAAAAAGACCTCAAGGGAAGTTGGGTGAAGAGACCGATTATGCAGCTATTAGGAAAGAAATGAGATCAAAGTCATCCAACATGCACAAAGTAGGGTTTATCCTGACCCCTTTAGCGCGCACAGAGTAAGACTTATCCTGACATTTAATTGCACAGAGTAGTGCTTATCCTGACCTATAACACACACAGAGTAGGGCTTATCCTGACCTATAACACACACAGAGTAGGGCTTATCCTGACCTATAACACACAGAGTAGTGCTTATCCTGACCTATAACACACAGAGTAGGGCTTATCCTGACCTATAACACACACAGAGTAGGGCTTATCCTGACCTACCCTATAACGCGAAAAGAGTAGGGCTTATCCTGTAAAAAGAATCACGGCTTAACGCCCCATCCTATTGTCGGTGACCTTTTCATGCCATCAGTATTCCCTTTCTGAACAAGAAAGAGCAGGCTGGGAATTTAGCGGAGATAATAACACTGGCATAGTTGGGATTCGAACCTGGGAACTACAGATAATGAGCCTGGAACGCTGGAGACTGAGCCACCCCGGCCCCGGTTTGAGCAAATAGCTAGGAAGAATGAGCGTGGGTGAATAGGAAGAAAAAATTATTTAACAGACTGAGTATTAATGGATAGGAATTGAGAAACTGGTAGGTAGAAGTGGGCTTTGATATATTGGGGGGAAATTGAGGAAACAGATAGAAAGGGTGGGCGTCGAGAAACTTGGGGGAAAAAGTCATATTAAAAAGGATCTTATTTTTAGTTTTGTGCATGTGTTGGGAATCTTACGCTAAATGATAATCATAGGGAATTTGTTAATCCTATTCTTGCTGTTTAACAGGAATCCACTTGATCATTCTTCTTGGGAGAAGTGGAGTGGGGAAAACGTTTTTGGAACAAAAAAATGTAAACAAATGTCTTCTATTGGTTTTCATGAATCATAATGTAACCTTAATAGGTATCGAAAGGCATAGCAAATAGACAGAGACAGACAGCATGTGGACAGATGAGCAGACGAAGTGACAGAGATAGAACAGGCAGAACACACAGACAGAATAGAGAGATAGAACAGACAGACAGGCAGAACATAGAGACAGAACAGAGAGGGACGGGAGACAGACGGACGGAGAGAGAGAGAGATGGACAAGAGAGAGAGATGGACGGACAAAGAGAAAGATGAATAGACAGAGATGGGTAGACAGAGAGAGACAGAAGAACAGGCAGAGACAGACAGAACAGAGAGAAGTGATATACAGATGAAATGACAGACAGATGATAGATAGACCAGATATATAGGAAGAACAGACAGGTAGGCAGAACAGAAATGGATAAAGAGACAGATGGACGGATAGAGATGGACAGGTAGAGAGATGGATAAAGAGACAGATGGACGGACAGAGATGGACAGGTAGAGAGATGGATAAGGAGACAGATGGACGGACAGAGATGGACAGGTAGAGAGATGGATAAAGAGACAGATGGACGGACAGAGATGGACAGGTAGAGAGATGGATAAAGAGACAGATAGAGAGACTGACGGACGGATGGACAGACGGAGAGACAACATATGCATAAGATTAGAAGGATAGATTTAAATCATTCCAGAGTTAATGCGAAGAAACAGCCAAACAAACAGAAGGGAAATTCAAATGTCCTAGTGTAATTTGTGAAATAGAAACAAAAATAAAACACGCACATAGTTCCAAATGACGCATCGTGGACTTTGGACTGTTTTCATCGCTCATAGGGGGGCGGGAGTGGCTCAGTCGGTAGCGCGCCAGGCTCGTAATCTGTAGTTCCCAGGTTCGAGTCCCAGCTGGATCAGCGTTGAGATTTATCTCCGCAAAATTCCCCGTCCTGTCCGCGGTCAGTAGGGGACACCGATGGGCTTGGAAAGGCCGCCGTCCGTCGGATGGGACGTTAAGCCGTGGCCCCGTGTGCGGGAGAGCCATACCCTGTGCACGTTAAAGAACACGCTGGATGGCCTTGACGGGATACTACCATCCGTCTCCCAACAGCTGTTCCAGTGGGTCCCCTCCCCCAACCTTCTCTGAGCCTTCGGGGTCCATGTGACCTGGCCATTAGCCCATGGTGTGCAAAAAAGTGCCGCTCAGAGGTAAAACAAACCCAACCCATCGCTCATAGGGGAATGATCCAATCAATTAACCTATGATCTTTGAGAGCTGTCGAAGCTTCAAACCACATCACAGTAAGTAATGCTTGAAAGCGAAAGGGAATCTTTTCGTACCTGACAGCGTCGGCTGCAGTGGTCTTCGTACTCTCTGTGCGGCTGAAGTCAGCTAATTTCTCTCCATATTTCTGATTCAGGTTATGGCTGTTGAGGACAAGGACAGAAAGAGATGTTAGATTTCTCACTAAGAATCATCTTCTTCACTTCACATTGACTATAAGTACACATTGACTATAAGCTTCACAACAAGGTAAGTTTTGCTTGTTCATAGCGATCCGTGCAAAAGTATGAATTAAAAAGACGATCTGTGCAAAAAAAGTACGAATTAAAAAGGCGAACAGCGCAAAAAAAAAAGTACGAATTAAAAAGGCGAACAGCGCAAAAAAAAAAGTACGAATCAAAAAAGCGATCAGTGCAAAAAAAAAAGTACGAATCAAAAAAGCGATCAGTGCAAAAAAAAAAAGTACGAATCAAAAAAAGCGATCAGTCCAAAAAGAAAAGTACGAATTAAAAAGGCGATTAGTGAAAAAAAAAAAGTACGAATTAAAAAGGCGATTAGTGAAAAAAGTACGAATTAAAAAGGCGATTAGTGAAAAAAAGTACGAATCAAAAAGGCGTTCAGCGCAAAAAAAAAAGTACGAATAAAAAAAGCGATCAGTGCAAAAAAAAAGTACGAATTAAAAAGGCGATTAGTGAAAAAATAGTACGAATTAAAAAGGCGATTAGTGAAAAAATAGTACGAATTAAAAAGGCGATTAGTGAAAAAAGGTACGAATTAAAAAGGCGATCAGTGCAAAAAAAAGCACGAATTATAATAGATCAGTGCAAAAAAAAAGTACGAATTTAAAAGGCGATCAGTGGAAACAAAGGAGGAATCAAGAAAGATCAGTGCAAGAAAAAAGTACGAATTAAAAAGGCGACAGTGGGGGAAAAAATACGAATTATTATTTTAAATAAAGTACGAATAAAAGAGGCGATCAGTCGTACAAATTAAAAAGTCAGAACATAAACAGTTCTAAAAGTATTAACCTGATATCATTCGTTTGAATAGTCAGTCAGTTGATGCATTAATCGTAGAGTCGCGTGTGAACATGACCTAATTGTTAGATTAATATGCATTGTTGTAGGCAATTGGAAATACCTGCTATAATTGAGAACTCCTTAAGCTTTACTTATCATTACATATTAATCCCTTTTTTATGGGGGAGAGGCTAAATTTTGTGTGGTTCAAACACTTAAGATGAAGCTTTATGCCGAAATTGGTCTTACCGTTTAGGAGGAATTCTGGAACAAACAGAGAGACAGACTCTCTAACTTAGAGCTGCTGTTGGCTGAGCAGTAGCGTGCCAACAGCAGCCTCGAAAATCTGCAGTTTCCAGGTCCGAGTCACAACTGTGCCTGTTGTGAGAATTCCACTATTCTATCCTCGGGGAGAAAGGGAACATCGTTGGGCTTGTAAAGATCGTCATCCGTCGGATGAGGCGTAAAGCCGTGGTTCCGTGTGCGGGGAAGCCATACCCTTAAGAACACGCTGAACACCTTAAAGAACACGCTGGATGACCTTGAGACGGAATGTACCATCTATCTTTAAATAGCTGTCCAGTGGGTCTCCTTTCCTTAACCTTCTCTGAATTCTCGGGGGTCTTGTAACCTGGCCATTTAGCCCATTACGCGGAAAAAAGCGTCGCTCAGAGGTAAAACAACTCAACTCAGGTTTGAGTTCCAGATTGAGGAACATTGACATTTATCTCCGCTAAACTCCCACTAGGGAAACGACGGAAGTAGGGACTCCCTCTGTCAGTAGAGACCTTAACGACCCATCCGACGGACGGTGACTTGGAAAAGCCACCGTCCGTCGGATGGGTCGTTAACGCTTCGCTCCATATACAGAAGAGAGCCATGTCCTGTGCACTTTAAAGAATGCACTGGAAGGCCTTAATAGGAGGTTACCATCTGGCTCCTAGGAGTTATCCAGTGGGTCCCCTTCCCTGAAACTTAGGGGTACTTGTGACTTGGCCATTTAGCCCACTCTGTACAAAAAAAGTGCCGCTCAGGGGGAAAAAATCTCGACGTTCTCTAAAGTATATAATCGATTACTTTTTTTTTAATTTACAGATTACCCAAGAAAAGGCACGGATCTAAAAAAAAATGGGGTGGAAGGGGAAGCAAGCGTTGGGTTCTTTTACCTCTGAGCTGAGGACCCACTGGAACAGCTGTTGGGAGACGGATGGTAGTATCCCGTCAAGGCCATTCGGCATGTTCTTTAATGTGCACAGAGTATGGCCCGCATACGGAGCCACGGATTAACATCTCATCGGACGGACGGCGTTTTTTTCAAGCCCATTGCTGTCCCTTACTGACCGAGGGCAGGGAGGAAAGTTTTGTGGAGATAAATTTCAACGCTGGCCCAGCTGGGACTCGAATCTGAGAACTGCAAATTACGAGCCTGGCACGGTACCGACTGAGCCACCCTCGTCCCTGGGAAGGCAAGCGATCCAATCGAGCCGAGAAAGGGTAAGGGGGGTGGAGTGGGGAAAAGAACTGTATTTTCATTACAGTATAATATTTCACCCTTGCTTTTAGGAGTAATGTTTTAAGGGGGAGGAGGTGGCTCAGTCGGTAGCGCGCCAGGCTCGTAGTCTGTAGTTCCCAGGTTCGAGTCCCAGCTGAATCAGCGTTGAGATTTATATCCGCAAAATTCCCCGCCCTGCCCACAATCAGTAGGGGACACCGATTGGCTTGGAAAGGCCACCGTCCGTCGTATGGGACGTTAAGCCGTTGCCCCGTGTGTGGGAGAGCCCATACCCTGTGAACGTTAAAGAACACGCTGGATGGCCTTGACGGGTAGGACCATATCTCCTAACAGCTGTTCCAGTGGGTCCCCTTCCCAAACCTTTTCTGAGCCTTCGGGGTCCATGTGACCTGGCCATTTAGCCCATGGTGTGCAAAAAAGTGCCGCACAGAGGTAAAACAACCCAACTCTTGCTTTTAGAGATTTCTTAAAGATATCTGCGTGAGATATGCAGAATTTTAAAATTTTTGGCCTACCTCTACCATTTTTTTTTTAAAGAATATAATTTTTATTCATAAGAGTAAAGAATACAAATACATTTACAATTTGACCCGCAAAGCTAAATAGCTTATCTGCAGGAAAATGAATAAATTACATTAAACATAGGTCATTCAGCCACAAAAATGGTGTACATCAAATAAATCCACTGAACACAACACATAAAAATCAGCTAACTAGAAAATATCAAATAATTTTTTAATTCCAATTTAAGTCTTCTAAAAGAATCTATATTTAGTAATTCTTTTGGAATAGCATTAAATATAAGTGGTACTTGATATTCGGAGGTATGTTTCCCGTAATTATTTCGAAAATTTGTATTCGGAGGTATGTTTCGAAAATTTGGTAATTTGTAATAACCTTGGTTTTGAAGTCTTGTATTTTTGTTATGTTGAATTTTTAGTTTGTAAGTTTCGTCAAAAAATTTTTTAAATTATTACGTTATATTTATATAAATTGCTGTAGGATAAAAGATTTAAAAATTTTAATCTATCTGTGGAAGTTTTATAAATTTTTTGCAAATGAAACGGAATAATATTTTTAGCTATTATAGACTGCAGTTTTTCTATTTTATTTATGTTAGTTAAGTTAGTTGTTCCATGCACAATTATTCCATAATTTAAAATAGATTCGCATTTCCAAAGGGTTATGGCCCCTTGATCCAAAGGGTTATGCCCCCCCCCCCCCCCGCCACATACACACTAGATACGGCCCTACCCAAGAAAAGTATTAAAAACATTTACAACAATAGTATTAAGAAACTTTCGCAAAAAAAGAATTTTATCGCTTACTCTGATTGTTATTTCATTCTTCCTGCCTCCTACGAATCTTTTAAACTCGATCGATTGCAAACAGAGATCCAAGATTTGCAAAGTCTTTCAAAAGAGAAGCACCGGAAATATAGTTGAAACGTAACCGAACGTTCCCATTTGCAGACACTCGTCAAGGTCAAAGCACTCACACCTGTGTGGCGAGCATCTCTCAGAGGGAATCATGACGACCACTTGCGGAAAGCGTTCGTCAAAACAGGAACTTCCGTAACTTCCCACACGTCGCTCCTTGCAACTTGGGAACTGATGACTCAGCACACGAGCGGCGACTTCACCCACAACAGAGCGAGGCGTGGCCTTATTTCGGAACCTTTATTGAACTTCCATCCCGATTTAAATGCCGACGGGGTTGAGTTTTGCCACAACCACCTACATCATACCGGGCCCGGAGAGTGTATGAACAGAAGAATTAATTTACAAAAAATTTTAAATAGGAGATTTAATTGATTGAACTTAACTGAATAAGCTACTGCAAGCGTTTATTTTTGTTGCTTATTTATTAACAGTTATTTTTTTAAATTTCAATTTATAAAATTTAATAAATTTTATGTATGATGTGCTGTATTTTATTTTATCGATGTATTGCTATTTAAATATTTTAATTTCTTATTCTTGACAAGTATAATTGCTGAATATTTCATATAGTTTTTAATGGATGTTTTTATATATTAAATATAAAAAAATTAAAATAAATTATTAAAATTAGAAATCTTAACAATAAACTGGTAGACATTTTTTTAATTTGGAAATTAATTTTGAAATGTTCATAAATATCTTAATAGAGTTGTAATAAATAAATTACATTTTTATTAATTAAAAATAAACAGCTAGTATTTAAATTTTAGCTAAATTAAAGTACTTAAATCTTTACCCATGTTTAATTTCCCTCCTTTCTTCCCTCATTTTGCTCAACGGCCTGTCCAGGCCGAATGTACCTAGATGGCTTTTGAGTTTGCGCAGTCGATAGCTGACAAGATTACTTGTATTCAGTTGTTTTACGTGTGAGTGGTTCCTTTTTTTTGCACACAATGGGTTAAATGGCCAGGTCACAAGGACCCCTAGGATTCGGAGAAGGTTGAGGTAAGAGGACCCACTTGATAGCGTGTTAGGAGATAGATGATAGCTTCCAGTCAAAGCCATACAGCGTGTTATTTTAACTGCACAGGGTATTTCTCTCACGTACAGTACCAGGGTTTAATTTTCCATAAGATGGACGACGGTCTTTCCCAGCTCATTTCTTAACAAGGGCACTAGAATCTTTCTCATTCGTTTATTAAACTATAATTTTTCCCTCTTTTGAATATTTTCACTAGAAATAAAAAACCTCAAAATCTTGTACACCAAAAGCTACCGCTAATATTTTACTAAAAAAGTATTTATAAATTATTAACAAGAAACCAATGTTAGAGAAAATAAAATAACTCACTCTGAATGGATTAAACTTTTTCAAAATAGTCGGAAAAATGTTGGCCTATTCTATCGCAGCATCTTTAATAGCCCTTCACCCCAACTTCAAACATCTCATCGAGCAGAAGATAAGAAACAGCTCTTTTCAGGATTAACCTTGATCACTGTGCTTTAAATGGAAAGCTCTTCAAAATTAAGAAAAAAACCCTCTCCACTTTGTGCCATCTGTAAAACTCCAGAAAATATTTCTCGTCTTTTTACATTGTCCTCTCTATCAATTTCAACAACAAATTCTGAAGGAAAAGATGAAGAAGATTATTGATGAAGAATTGTCAATGAAATCTTTTCTCTGCAGAAGCTACAGTAAAAGCAATAGATTTAAAATTCAGACCCTGATTCTCAGTTTCTTGGAGGAAAGTTCTTTATTATACAGAATCTGAATTCATCCTTTGCTGGGTTTTCGTTTCTCGAAAATAAAAAGAAGAGGAATTTAATAATATACAAATATGAAATATTGACTGTTCAAGAAAAATGTGTTTTTGCTTACAAACTTTCTCTAGTGGCCAATATCTCAAGTGATAACCTCATGGTTATTTTTGTGGTGGAACTGAAGAAAGAACTGTGACTGTTATTTTTTATACCTTGTTTGAAGTGTTAATTTTGTTTTTGAAATCACTTTTGGCGCAGAAAAGAAAAGAAATTAAAATCCAAGAGTATTGGATTACAGAAAGTCTACTCTGCATAAGTAGGAACTTTTAAAAAATTCAGAAAAACTATTATTTTTATTTTCTACATTGTGATTTACACGTGCGATTCTTTGTTTGGGATAGCAGGAAGCCCATTATTGAAGGGTTTCTAACCTTCCCATCACATTTTATCACATCACATCACCAATGTAATATCAATGCTTAGCAAAAAAAGCTGTAAAGCTATCGTGATCGTATCTTAATAAGGTACATTTAAAAGATCTTTCGACAGTTCCGAAGGGAGACCTTATACTGTGATTTCTATATAATGAGGTATAGCTACCCTAACTCCCAACTCTATGTTGCGAAACAACAAAATAACTGGGCAAAATTGGCGGGGGTGGCTCAGTCGTTAGCGCGCCAGGCTCGTCATCTACAATTTCCGGGTTCGATTCCCCGCTGGTTCAGCGTTGAGATTTATCTAAGCAAAATTCCCCCGCCCTGCCACGGTCAGTAGGAGACACCGATGGGCTTGGAAAAACCTCCGTACGTCGGATGAGTGTGCGGGAGAGCCATACCCTGTGCACGTCAAAGAACACGCTGGATGGGTTTGACGGGAGGCTGCCATCTCCCAACAGCTATTCCAATGGACCTTCTCTGAGCCCTCGGGATCCTTGTGACCTGGCCATTTAGCCCGTGAGTGTAGAAAAAGTGCCGTTCAGAGGTAAAACAAACCAGTTGGACAAAATAACGCTGTAAAAAACGTCCGACTTTGTTATGGAATAAATTTTTTGAAGCTCTAAAACATATTTGGAAACAGAGGGATCTAGGGTGAAGCTGTTTTGATATATCAATCCTGGACAGTGCAATAGCAAAAAAATTGCTCTTAAATATACAGCTCTCTTTAAAGAAATTTATTTGTTAAAATCGAACTGGTAGTCATTAATTTTTAAAAATGAAGTAACCATTTTTAAAATATTCAAAAATATTTAATATGGTTGCAATGAATAAATAATTTAATTTTTTATGGTTTGAAAATAAATAGATCTTAGTGCTTGGCTACTGATCTAAGGGACCTGGGTTCGAGCCCCGGAATTAGGCATGGATGTCTGTGTCGTTTTTCTGCTGAGGTCCTGCCATCCTCTCAGATCTCCTACTGTGGCATATAAACTGACAGGCTCCTGTCAGACCTCTGTGGCAAGCAGCTGCTTGAGGGGGTATTTATTTTATTATTATAAATTTTAGAGAAATTAAATCATTTAAATTTTTATCCATGTTAAATTTCCCTCCTTTCCTCTTTTTGCTCAACGGCTGTCCAGATATATTTGTATCAAGGTGGCCTTGTCTAGGGGGGCAAGGCTCTCTTGCCCCCCCCCCCCCCTCTTCTTTAAAAATGGAAGCAAATAATTGTTAAACTTGTGCATTTTTCAACAAATGTTTCTTAAAGACATCTAAAACGGAGAGGCAAAATGTTATATTCCGATAGAATATGCTTGGCCCCACCGTTTTACTTTTCCGCTTTATTTCGTCACCTGCATCCCCCACCCCTCCCCCTTTCTTATTTTTTTCTACATCCGGCCGGTTTGGAAATGTTTGAATACACCAGATATTTCGAAACCATTTATCATATTGAAGCAAACTATGAACGTGTAACAATGAAAGTGTGATCCATACTACAAGACATAGCACACAGTGTAAATGACGTCATAGATGCATTGGAACACAATGGATTTCAAAGGAGAAGAATGCAGAAGGAAGTTAGAACTATTGTGCAAAAGAAAGATTTTCCCTTGGTGTGTGCGGGGAAGCGATAAAAGAATTGTTGATTTATGGTGGTAAAGAAGCTGTATTTGGTAGAAATAATAACTGTGCGTCCATTTCAGTGTAGAGAGTGTCTTTTCTTCCATTTCTGATGAGTGGTAAGGTACAGTCGCTCAAAAAATATCCGAACACTGTGGTTGATTATGGAATTCAGAAAATATATCTGGCAACGATTTTTTTTAGGAATTAGTGATCACTGTGGTTGATTACAGAATTCAGAAAAAATATCTGGCAACGATTTTTTTTAGGAATTAATGATCACTGTGGTTGATTACAGAATTCAGAAAAAATATCTGGCAACGATTTTTTTTTAGGAATTAGTGATCACTGTGGTTGATTACAGAATTCAGAAAACATATCTGGCAACGATTTTTTTAGGAATTAGTGATCACTGTGGTTGATTACAGAAATCAGAAAACATATCTGGCAACGATTTTTTTTAGGAATTAGTGATCACTGTGGTTGATTACAGAATTCAGAAAACATATCTGGCAACGATTTTTTTTAGAAATTAGTGATCACTGTGGTTGATTACAGAATTCAGAAAACATATCTGGCAACGATTTTTTTTAGAAATTAGTGATCACTGTGGTTGATTACAGAATTCAGAAAAAAAATATCTGGCAACGATTTTTTTTAGGAATTAGTGATCACTGTGGTTGATTACAGAAATTAGAAAACATATCTGGCAACGATTTTTTTTCTGAATTCTGTAATCAACCACAGTGTTCGGATACTTTTTTTTCAGCGACTGTATGTGGCAAACGTTCCACCTTTGATTTGTGAATTGGTTTATCAGTTAGTTTAGTAATTTATGATCGTCAGGATCATTCAGTACAGATGAATCGTATATTGGTGTTTAGAATGACAGGTACTTTAATATGTTTATAATTTATATAAACTTATTGCCTTAGTTATTAAATCAGTTCATTTACAGTTTATTTATTCAATCAGTTCATTTATTTATTAGGAAGACATACCCTGTGCACGTTAAATTCACACTCGGCTGTCAAATAATCAAATACAACTAAATATATGTAACAATATCGAGAACTTCACGCGGTAATGCTTTTTAGTGGGGAATTTCTAAAGAGAATCTAATTTGAATAAAGCCGTAAATGCCGGATTATCCTGATTTTTGGAAGAAGTTTGGGTTGTTTTACCTCTGAGCGGCACTTTTTTGCACACCATGGGCTAAATGGCCAGGTCACATGGACCCCGAAGGCTCAGAGAAGGTTGGGGGAGGGGACCCACTGGAACAGCTGTTGGGAGACAGATGGTAGCCTCCCGTCAAGGCCATCAACGGTGTTCTTTAACGTGCACAGGGTAAGTCTCTCCCGCACACGGGGCCACGACTTAACGTCCCATCCGACGGACGGCGGCCTTTCCAAGCCCATCGGTGTCTCCTACTGACCGTGGGCAGGACGGGGAATTTTTGCGGAGATAAATCTCAACGCTGACCCAGCTGGGACTCGAACCTGGGAACTACAGATTACGAGCCTGGCGCGCTACCGACTGAGCCACCCCGCCCCATTGGAAGAAGCATTTTACTGCTATGAACGTCCATAACATGTTGGAAAATGGAGGAATGGATAGAATATTTATCGAATATTATATAAACTTCCAAGCTCTAGTGCTATTCAAAGGGAAAATTTTTTAAGAGAAACTTTAAGAGGAATAACAGCAAGATAATAAATCATACTATCCTCTAATTTCGAACAACATTTTGGTTTTCAAAGCTATCTGTTAATCTATATTATATGATCAAAAGTATCCTGACACTCGCTCATCCACAATCTCCCGGTAACAGGAAAGGAATTAATATCACGTTGGTCATACTTTTGCTGCTAACACAACCTCCACTCTGCAAGGAAGGCTTTCCGCTAGATTTTAGTACTTTGCTGTGGGAATTGCCTGCCATTCTGCCACAAGAGCATTAGGAGGCTGGTCACTGACGTCGAGAAGTTCGCCTGGCTCGTAGTTGGCATCCCCAACCGTCCCTAAGTCTTTGGAGTCTTTATGACCTAGTCATTTAACCGATTGCGTGCAAAAAAAAAGTGTTTCTGAGAGCTAAAATAACCCCAACCGTCCCTAAGTCACTGGACAGCTGTTTAGGGACAAGAAAGAAGTTTGGAAGCCTCCCTTCAAGGCCATCCAGTGTGTTCTTGAACATACAGTAGTAGTGGGTTCTCAACCCAGTCCCCCCACGCACAGTGCTTTCCCCCCTATGACGTCACAAGCCACGCCCACTTCCGGTCACGCCCTATGACGTCACAAGCCACGCCCTATGACGTCACAAGCCACGCCCACTTCCGGTCACGCCCTATGACGTCACAAGCCACGCCCACTTCCGGTCACGCCCTATGACGCACCAGGCCACGCCCTATGCCGTAACAGCCCATGCCCCCTATGACGTAACATTACGTAATCATTACATAATCATTACGTAACATGCCACGCCCCTTTATTAATAATTAATAATTCCTCCCCTTTTATTAAACCCCCCTTTCACCCCCTTTTCCCCCTCAGTGGCGCCATCTGTTGACAGTGAGAAGTACTATTTTCCCAAAAAACCCTTATTTTCACTCTAATTTCTCGTTTTCGGACCCCCCCCGGTCGACCTACCTATATTTTAAGCCCTCCCCCTTATTAAAAAACCCTCCTGGCGCCATCTGTTGACAGGGAGAAGTACTATTTTCCCAAAAACCCTTTATTTTCACTCTAATTTCTCGTTTTCGGACCCCACGGTCGACCTACCTATATTTTAAGCCCTCCCCCTTATGAAAAACCCCCCGGTTGACCTTTTAAGCCCTACCTATAGTTTAAGCCCTCGGATCGGCTGATGCAAGACTCAGAATAATTGCATAGAAAGGGATGATACACTTGTAACGTCTCATAGAAAATCAGGTCCCTAGTAATTAAACACTTACCAAAATTCTCTTCCCTTAAAAATTTAACAGGCTGCGTCCAATGCGTATTTTTAGTACATCTCCTCTATTCACCTGAAATTTTACAATTCCGTTCAACTCTTTTTGAATGTCTAATGCAGATCTCAAATTGTAAATCAACTCGCAGAGTTGTATTTATTCCTTAGTAATTAAAACTCTTTGCTATTCATTTAGCCAGGACGACTAAACGATTCCTTTATAATTAAAATTCCCTGCTATTAAACTCCCTAGTAATTAAACACTCGTCAAAATTCCCTTACCTTTATTAAATAAAACAGTTTTCTGTAGAGGCGTTTTATCGAAAAAAAAAAACTTCTCCTCGGCAACGAGAGTCGAACGCGTTACCCACAGCTTCACTCTGTGAACTCCTAACAAGAACCAACCTGCAATGGAAAAGGCATTCCTGAAGTCGTACGTGGAGTCATGCCCACACGTGTCCGTTTACCGGTCAGGTAGCAACGAAACATCTCGTGACACAATCGCCCTGGGAGGTTGAGTGTCCAGCGCTCAGCAGTGTGATGACTCATACGATGTTGTTCTCTGAGGGTAGGTGACGTCACAACAAGGGGAAAGTAACGTGGAGTGACCAGCGAGTGACACGTATCAGAAGACTGAGCACTGGGGATGTTTAACCTTCAGTATAATTTTACACAGTGTGTTAGGATTAACAACTCTTATAACATAGTTATTGCGGGTAGGCTCCCTCTCCCACTTTTAAAATTTAGATCTTACACCGACAGTCTTTTCATATACGTATTTTTATAACCATTTTAAAACCAACACTTATTTCTTTTATCCCTAGCGATTACTGGTTGTTGCATTTTTTACTAGAAGAAACCCTACCCCTGCAGTAACAGCCCCCGCAGAAAATAAAAAAATGCTATCGGGCGAAAAATTAATAAAATCTGATTTTATTCGTCGTGATGAAAAATATTGATGGGGTAATAGGTTCGACTTAAAAGACTTCGTGTTCGGATCCTCACCACGGACAACCTCTCGCTGAAGGACGGTTAAACCCTACGAAATTATTCCAAACGGGGAATCACAAGGTTTTTATTGACGAATGAATCTTGGACCTGTACTGCTTCCGTACATCGTGAAAACCCACTCACAGCCTTGATCCGTGTTCCCAATTTCCTTTACTAAGTCACTTCAAAAAACATTGTGATTGCAAAAGTATGACTAACAGTTTTATTACGCCACGTTTTAAAAATACTTATTACTGCTGTATCCGCGGTACGGGAGAGTAACACTGTTCGAAGAAAAATCAGGTAAAACAGTTTAAAAAAAAAAATCGTTTTCTCCGTCGTTTGCGTATGTCTCATCACGCTGGTGAAACCGGGTGAAAAAATATTTTTTTTTTTGTACGAGGTAGAATGTTAAAAGTACGTCGCGTGCAAAAACTTTAGTTCCATCACGAATGCACATTAATAGAGTAGGGAGGTCGTAGTTTAATACTTCAGCTATAAAAAAATAATACAATGTCTCTCACACACACCTCTCAACTTGTCTACACTAATCCGCTGAAATTTCATTTGCAACGGAGGCTGATACTTCGATTCCGCTATATGTTCCGGAGCTGCAGTGGAATGCATCGCCCCTGCTGAATGCTACGCTATCAGAAGTCCATGTGGCTGTCACGTTCTCCAAGCGCTCAGAATATTACTATACTTATAACTGATCTAAAGTCCGTTTTAATCAATACTTATTTCTTTCAACTCTGCGACTATTGGGCCGGCACATTTTCACTAGAAGGACCGCCTCACAGTGGCAATCCCGCAGAAAAAATTAATAAAAGGAAAAAATCTGATTTTATTCCTCCTGATGAAAAATATTGAAGGTAATAGGGTCGACCTAAAAGGCCCGTGTTCGGATCCTTGCCCCGAATGGTTTTTAACAAAAGTCCTACGAAATAAAAAACTATCCCGTTACACGACGGCGTTGTTTAAAAATACTTATTACGGTTGTAACCTCAGCAAACTCTTTCCTAGGAAGTAACGCTACTCGATGCAGTCCCAGTTACATGCTTTTTTACCGAGTAAAGACTGTGCGCCAGAATGTTAAAAGTAGAATTCATACGTTTCCGTAAAAAAAAAAAACAACTTTAGTTCCTGCTTAAAGGAGTATGGTTCGATTCAGGAAGAATAGGATTTGACCTCGTGCATTAGAAAAGGGAACAAATCCGTCCCCGGTGTCATTTGTTAAGTGGTAGTATTAGTACCCTTATACAAGCTCACTTCAAATTTTCATATGACATTCTGGGGTTGAGTTTCAACCTTTTTATTTTTTCCAACCGCGATAATGCGCAGTTTTCTGCGGAACGCGAGCGACTTCGACGCCAAGGACGACCCGCACTAAACGATACGACCGTGCACTAGAAAACCGTGAACGGACTTGTGTGAAACGTAATGTACAGAGCTTGACAACAGTAATATAGACTGGGATCCTCGCTCACTATACTATCATAACCCTCGAGAAATTATCAAATATGAATAGACCTCTGTAAAGTTCCGACCCCACAATCTTCTGAGTTCATTCCCCGGTCGATGCGGTCAGGATCACAAGGGATGTTTTACACATTCAACGACTTTTTCTGACATTCGCTAATCAAAGTGTCTATCTACACATCAGACTTGTCATTACATCGACAAACTACCTGTCCATAGGCTGAGTAAGCATTTAGAATGAAAGATTGAGTCTGCTTCACGACACAGATTCGTAAAACGCTCATTAATTATTTTGTGAGAGAAAGCATGCATAAAGTTCAAACACTAATACATCTTCCCTTTCTAATAAACCATACGATCAAAGTAGATAAATTGCAAGCATCATCGGATCTGATTCCGTATATCTGCTTACGACGAAAATCTCACAATAGCCTATTCAGTACTTTAACCCCCCGATATAGTATGTGACTAGGTCGTTTAACTAAATTACGTGCATAAACGAAAATGTAAAGGGATATCTGTAAATTCGCACAACGGGATAGGTGAATATTTTCACAATTCTTTTGAAGGCAGAATAACTGTGACGAGAGAGAAAGTATAAAAATGCAGTGGGATGGCTGTAAAAACAACAGATTACATCGCAAATACTGTAAGATAGAAAAAGCGACTATTAACAAGTGTCATATAAGGAGCGACCGATAAAAGTCACACCGTAGCGGAAGGAATAATACAGGAAAAATCATAAAATATTAACCCCCCCTCCCCCATGCTGGTAAATCACGGTCCATTGCGTACACACGGATGAATATCACAAAAATACTTTGCATATAGTAAAGAACCACCGAAGTTTGGAAATTTAAAATCTGAAAACTCACTTTTTATAGTATTTCCGTGAAAAGTCACCCCCCCAGAAACGAGATCTAGCTCTGTCGCCAGTTATTCCAGCGTACTATCTCTTTTCAGCACGTTTGAATAAGCGCATGTGAAGGTGGCTAGCTGCAGACACAAGCTTTTCGACAAAGATAGGATGTTTCACTACAATCTAACACGGAGATGTCTGTTAAGTTATTTTTTCCTCCTATTTCTACACTAGTGTCGAAGTCTTAGAACAAGTGGTTCGGGTTAGCACACGTTTTTGATATTATCTTGTTTGGCAATCTGAAAGAACACTGTCTGTGGAACATTACCCCCCCTGCAAGCTAGTACTAATTACTTTACGATTCTGAGGGACGAAGGTTGAAATCGTTGGCAGATATTTTTCAGAAATATGTAATCAACCATAGTGTTCGGATATTTGATCCATAGTAAGACATGAACGATGTTTACCTGTCATCAGCGACCCCTTCTACGGATCGTATGAGAGGTAATTGTTACGACAATTAGCTACGTGAAGTCGTGTTTATTTTTAAAAGCAAAGACACACTAATTACCGACTAGCTAGAGACCGATATATTAACCTACTAAAGTTTGATTTTAACGATCAGATAGTGTATATATCATCACTTTTTTAGTTCATAATAATATTCCAACTTTTAAAGGAAATATTGTCTCGTTATAAGCGATTACATACAAAGAAATACACACTCTATACTTTAAATCTATAGAGACAACGATCACTATCCCAGGAACACATCTGTGAAATATCACCACATTTTTGTTTTTAACGTACGGTTGAATCGTTCTACGATGCTAGCTTTGGTTTCCCATCCCTTTCTTTTACACCCACCCGATATAAAACATTCGACCCAACATAGCTTGCTAGCTGTGAGAGGTCTTGATACAGAGAACAATATTAACACTTCTAAGGCTGACCTTAAAATCCCCGTTAACTATACAAAAGAAATCACATTGACAAAAATATCAGAGACATTCATATTTATTTACATTAAGGTCACATTAATATTTAGTTCGTACATACCAGTTCACCGTGCACCTCTTTTAGTACTGTTGCAAAGTTCAATTTAGACATAAACGCGACATTAGCAGGACGATTTAGTTCGATACATGATTCTTCCACAAAACTTACGGCAATATCAGTTAGATTAACGTTTCTTACCAGGGGAAATAATCGTAAGCTGATTCAGCGTTTATGGTGAGGCACGAATGGCGAAGTTGACTCGGATGATCCACTTCACACCCGAAACAGTTCTTACGTAGCAGCGTAAACAGTTCTTTTCGGAGATCTGTTTTCAAAGTCCGCTTTAAACAGTCCATAAGCTTTACGAAATCACTGCTGTCTTGTTCAAGGGGTCGATCGTTAGATGGTGGGCTTCGAGGAAGATTTGCCGCTAATTCTACCTTCCGCACTGCATTCCAAAATTTACCGTTTTCAAACTTCAGAGCCATCAAACTGTAGGTGATTGGATCGCATAAATCTGTCAACCGATGCCACTGTTCGACGCTGAGCCGAACCGATGACGAAAATACAAGTCCTCCGTCACGGGGGATGCTTTTTTTAATGACCACGCCGTGTCCACCTTTGAGCACGACGAGGCAAACCATAGCGTCCAGTTCATACTCGCCGTATTCGACATCTTCGAACGCTTCGACGATTGTAGACGCATACGAAACCAGTCCATGCCACTGCTCTTCAGACAGCATCACACCGTCCTTTGTAGGATATAGTTTTAACGAGTCATCACTCTGGAACACACGTATGTGCACTTTAGGATATGACCGATATTCACAAACGCTCGCAAACAAATCCGATCCGAGTTGAAACATATGGCTATCATCATCTCTAACAGCAAGTCGCTTCGCAGGAAGATCACCATCGGTCAGGGAACGTTTAGCACAAGCCATAGCAAGTCGATACTGGAAAAAATAATGCCTTACAGCCCGTCGAAGGGTAATACTTATACCTTAAACCTGTGACGTGTCCCTGTAACTCCATCCCATTGGTCGAGATCTGGTAGATTTGCCATCTCTTAGTAAACATGATGACGTCTACAAATATTTACGAGCCTGTATAGACGTGCTTTCGAAATATGCATGTGGTGCTCCTTTAAAACGGAAATCGTGGGAGCTTTTGATCACAAAAACCTTTCAGAATATCTCTGACATTACAAACAGATAAGGGGGGTTGAATTCATTAACAGAGTATTTCAAAAGTATCTTAAAAACACACTCATAATGAAACCAAAGCTAGCATCGTAGAACGATTCAACCGTACGTTAAAAACAAAAACGTGGTGATATTTCACAGGTGTGTTCCATGGAGGCGCCACTGAGGGGGAAAGGGGGGTGTTTTAATAAGGGGAGTGGCCTGTTACGTATTCATTACGTAATCATTACGTAACAGGCCACTCCCCTTATTAAAACACCCTCCTTTCCCCCTCAGTGGCGCCTCCATGGAACACACCTGTGAAATATCACCACGTTTTTGTTTTTAACGTACGGTTGAATCGTTCTACGATGCTAGCTTTGGTTTCATTATGAGTGTGTTTTTAAGATACTTTTGAAATACTCTGTTAATGAATTCAACCCCCCTTATCTGTTTGTAATGTCAGAGATATTCTGAAAGGTTTTTGTGATCAAAAGCTCCCACGATTTCCGTTTTAAAGGAGCACCACATGCATATTTCGAAAGCACGTCTATACAGGCTCGTAAATATTTGTAGACGTCATCATGTTTACTAAGAGATGGCAAATCTACCAGATCTCGACCAATGGGATGGAGTTACAGGGACACGTCACAGGTTTAAGGTATAAGTATTACCCTTCGACGGGCTGTAAGGCATTATTTTTTCCAGTATCGACTTGCTATGGCTTGTGCTAAACGTTCCCTGACCGATGGTGATCTTCCTGCGAAGCGACTTGCTGTTAGAGATGATGATAGCCATATGTTTCAACTCGGATCGGATTTGTTTGCGAGCGTTTGTGAATATCGGTCATATCCTAAAGTGCACATACGTGTGTTCCAGAGTGATGACTCGTTAAAACTATATCCTACAAAGGACGGTGTGATGCTGTCTGAAGAGCAGTGGCATGGACTGGTTTCGTATGCGTCTACAATCGTCGAAGCGTTCGAAGATGTCGAATACGGCGAGTATGAACTGGACGCTATGGTTTGCCTCGTCGTGCTCAAAGGTGGACACGGCGTGGTCATTAAAAAAAGCATCCCCCGTGACGGAGGACTTGTATTTTCGTCATCGGTTCGGCTCAGCGTCGAACAGTGGCATCGGTTGACAGATTTATGCGATCCAATCACCTACAGTTTGATGGCTCTGAAGTTTGAAAACGGTAAATTTTGGAATGCAGTGCGGAAGGTAGAATTAGCGGCAAATCTTCCTCGAAGCCCACCATCTAACGATCGACCCCTTGAACAAGACAGCAGTGATTTCGTAAAGCTTATGGACTGTTTAAAGCGGACTTTGAAAACAGATCTCCGAAAAGAACTGTTTACGCTGCTACGTAAGAACTGTTTCGGGTGTGAAGTGGATCATCCGAGTCAACTTCGCCATTCGTGCCTCACCATAAACGCTGAATCAGCTTACGATTATTTCCCCTGGTAAGAAACGTTAATCTAACTGATATTGCCGTAAGTTTTGTGGAAGAATCATGTATCGAACTAAATCGTCCTGCTAATGTCGCGTTTATGTCTAAATTGAACTTTGCAACAGTACTAAAAGAGGTGCACGGTGAACTGGTATGTACGAACTAAATATTAATGTGACCTTAATGTAAATAAATATGAATGTCTCTGATATTTTTGTCAATGTGATTTCTTTTGTATAGTTAACGGGGATTTTAAGGTCAGCCTTAGAAGTGTTAATATTGTTCTCTGTATCAAGACCTCTCACAGCTAGCAAGCTATGTTGGGTCGAATGTTTTATATCGGGTGGGTGTAAAAGAAAGGGATGGGAAACCAAAGCTAGCATCGTAGAACGATTCAACCGTACGTTAAAAACAAAAATGTGGTGATATTTCACAGATGTGTTCCTGGGATAGTGATCGTTGTCTCTATAGATTTAAAGTATAGAGTGTGTATTTCTTTGTATGTAATCGCTTATAACGAGACAATATTTCCTTTAAAAGTTGGAATATTATTATGAACTAAAAAAGTGATGATATATACACTATCTGATCGTTAAAATCAAACTTTAGTAGGTTAATATATCGGTCTCTAGCTAGTCGGTAATTAGTGTGTCTTTGCTTTTAAAAATAAACACGACTTCACGTAGCTAATTGTCGTAACAATTACCTCTCATACGATCCGTAGAAGGGGTCGCTGATGACAGGTAAACATCGTTCATGTCTTACTATGGATCAAATATCCGAACACTATGGTTGATTACATATTTCTGAAAAATATCTGCCAACGATTTCAACCTTCGTCCCTCAGAATCGTAAAGTAATTAGTACTAGCTTGCAGGGGGGGTAATGTTCCACAGACAGTGTTCTTTCAGATTGCCAAACAAGATAATATCAAAAACGTGTGCTAACCCGAACCACTTGTTCTAAGACTTCGACACTAGTGTAGAAATAGGAGGAAAAAATAACTTAACAGACATCTCCGTGTTAGATTGTAGTGAAACATCCTATCTTTGTCGAAAAGCTTGTGTCTGCAGCTAGCCACCTTCACATGCGCTTATTCAAACGTGCTGAAAAGAGATAGTACGCTGGAATAACTGGCGACAGAGCTAGATCTCGTTTCTGGGGGGGTGACTTTTCACGGAAATACTATAAAAAGTGAGTTTTCAGATTTTAAATTTCCAAACTTCGGTGGTTCTTTACTATATGCAAAGTATTTTTGTGATATTCATCCGTGTGTACGCAATGGACCGTGATTTACCAGCATGGGGGAGGGGGGGTTAATATTTTATGATTTTTCCTGTATTATTCCTTCCGCTACGGTGTGACTTTTATCGGTCGCTCCTTATATGACACTTGTTAATAGTCGCTTTTTCTATCTTACAGTATTTGCGATGTAATCTGTTGTTTTTACAGCCATCCCACTGCATTTTTATACTTTCTCTCTCGTCACAGTTATTCTGCCTTCAAAAGAATTGTGAAAATATTCACCTATCCCGTTGTGCGAATTTACAGATATCCCTTTACATTTTCGTTTATGCACGTAATTTAGTTAAACGACCTAGTCACATACTATATCGGGGGGTTAAAGTACTGAATAGGCTATTGTGAGATTTTCGTCGTAAGCAGATATACGGAATCAGATCCGATGATGCTTGCAATTTATCTACTTTGATCGTATGGTTTATTAGAAAGGGAAGATGTATTAGTGTTTGAACTTTATGCATGCTTTCTCTCACAAAATAATTAATGAGCGTTTTACGAATCTGTGTCGTGAAGCAGACTCAATCTTTCATTCTAAATGCTTACTCAGCCTATGGACAGGTAGTTTGTCGATGTAATGACAAGTCTGATGTGTAGATAGACACTTTGATTAGCGAATGTCAGAAAAAGTCGTTGAATGTGTAAAACATCCCTTGTGATCCTGACCGCATCGACCGGGGAATGAACTCAGAAGATTGTGGGGTCGGAACTTTACAGAGGTCTATTCATATTTGATAATTTCTCGAGGGTTATGATAGTATAGTGAGCGAGGATCCCAGTCTATATTACTGTTGTCAAGCTCTGTACATTACGTTTCACACAAGTCCGTTCACGGTTTTCTAGTGCACGGTCGTATCGTTTAGTGCGGGTCGTCCTTGGCGTCGAAGTCGCTCGCGTTCCGCAGAAAACTGCGCATTATCGCGGTTGGAAAAAATAAAAAGGTTGAAACTCAACCCCAGAATGTCATATGAAAATTTGAAGTGAGCTTGTATAAGGGTACTAATACTACCACTTAACAAATGACACCGGGGACGGATTTGTTCCCTTTTCTAATGCACGAGGTCAAATCCTATTCTTCCTGAATCGAACCATACTCCTTTAAGCAGGAACTAAAGTTGTTTTTTTTTTTTACGGAAACGTATGAATTCTACTTTTAACATTCTGGCGCACAGTCTTTACTCGGTAAAAAAGCATGTAACTGGGACTGCATCGAGTAGCGTTACTTCCTAGGAAAGAGTTTGCTGAGGTTACAACCGTAATAAGTATTTTTAAACAACGCCGTCGTGTAACGGGATAGTTTTTTATTTCGTAGGACTTTTGTTAAAAACCATTCGGGGCAAGGATCCGAACACGGGCCTTTTAGGTCGACCCTATTACCTTCAATATTTTTCATCAGGAGGAATAAAATCAGATTTTTTCCTTTTATTAATTTTTTCTGCGGGATTGCCACTGTGAGGCGGTCCTTCTAGTGAAAATGTGCCGGCCCAATAGTCGCAGAGTTGAAAGAAATAAGTATTGATTAAAACGGACTTTAGATCAGTTATAAGTATAGTAATATTCTGAGCGCTTGGAGAACGTGACAGCCACATGGACTTCTGATAGCGTAGCATTCAGCAGGGGCGATGCATTCCACTGCAGCTCCGGAACATATAGCGGAATCGAAGTATCAGCCTCCGTTGCAAATGAAATTTCAGCGGATTAGTGTAGACAAGTTGAGAGGTGTGTGTGAGAGACATTGTATTATTTTTTTATAGCTGAAGTATTAAACTACGACCTCCCTACTCTATTAATGTGCATTCGTGATGGAACTAAAGTTTTTGCACGCGACGTACTTTTAACATTCTACCTCGTACAAAAAAAAAAATATTTTTTCACCCGGTTTCACCAGCGTGATGAGACATACGCAAACGACGGAGAAAACGATTTTTTTTTTTAAACTGTTTTACCTGATTTTTCTTCGAACAGTGTTACTCTCCCGTACCGCGGATACAGCAGTAATAAGTATTTTTAAAACGTGGCGTAATAAAACTGTTAGTCATACTTTTGCAATCACAATGTTTTTTGAAGTGACTTAGTAAAGGAAATTGGGAACACGGATCAAGGCTGTGAGTGGGTTTTCACGATGTACGGAAGCAGTACAGGTCCAAGATTCATTCGTCAATAAAAACCTTGTGATTCCCCGTTTGGAATAATTTCGTAGGGTTTAACCGTCCTTCAGCGAGAGGTTGTCCGTGGTGAGGATCCGAACACGAAGTCTTTTAAGTCGAACCTATTACCCCATCAATATTTTTCATCACGACGAATAAAATCAGATTTTATTAATTTTTCGCCCGATAGCATTTTTTTATTTTCTGCGGGGGCTGTTACTGCAGGGGTAGGGTTTCTTCTAGTAAAAAATGCAACAACCAGTAATCGCTAGGGATAAAAGAAATAAGTGTTGGTTTTAAAATGGTTATAAAAATACGTA
Organism: Ryuthela nishihirai; assembly: GCA_038380435.1. Taxonomy (NCBI): domain Eukaryota; kingdom Metazoa; phylum Arthropoda; class Arachnida; order Araneae; family Heptathelidae; genus Ryuthela; species Ryuthela nishihirai. Next base: position 24,793,052 of record JAWZYU010000002.1, read on the forward strand.
TATGAAAAGACTGTCGGTGTAAGATCTAAATTTTAAAAGTGGGAGAGGGAGCCTACCCGCAATAACTATGTTATAAGAGTTGTTAATCCTAACACACTGTGTAAAATTATACTGAAGGTTAAACATCCCCAGTGCTCAGTCTTCTGATACGTGTCACTCGCTGGTCACTCCACGTTACTTTCCCCTTGTTGTGACGTCACCTACCCTCAGAGAACAACATCGTATGAGTCATCACACTGCTGAGCGCTGGACACTCAACCTCCCAGGGCGATTGTGTCACGAGATGTTTCGTTGCTACCTGACCGGTAAACGGACACGTGTGGGCATGACTCCACGTACGACTTCAGGAATGCCTTTTCCATTGCAGGTTGGTTCTTGTTAGGAGTTCACAGAGTGAAGCTGTGGGTAACGCGTTCGACTCTCGTTGCCGAGGAGAAGTTTTTTTTTTTCGATAAAACGCCTCTACAGAAAACTGTTTTATTTAATAAAGGTAAGGGAATTTTGACGAGTGTTTAATTACTAGGGAGTTTAATAGCAGGGAATTTTAATTATAAAGGAATCGTTTAGTCGTCCTGGCTAAATGAATAGCAAAGAGTTTTAATTACTAAGGAATAAATACAACTCTGCGAGTTGATTTACAATTTGAGATCTGCATTAGACATTCAAAAAGAGTTGAACGGAATTGTAAAATTTCAGGTGAATAGAGGAGATGTACTAAAAATACGCATTGGACGCAGCCTGTTAAATTTTTAAGGGAAGAGAATTTTGGTAAGTGTTTAATTACTAGGGACCTGATTTTCTATGAGACGTTACAAGTGTATCATCCCTTTCTATGCAATTATTCTGAGTCTTGCATCAGCCGATCCGAGGGCTTAAACTATAGGTAGGGCTTAAAAGGTCAACCGGGGGGTTTTTCATAAGGGGGAGGGCTTAAAATATAGGTAGGTCGACCGTGGGGTCCGAAAACGAGAAATTAGAGTGAAAATAAAGGGTTTTTGGGAAAATAGTACTTCTCCCTGTCAACAGATGGCGCCAGGAGGGTTTTTTAATAAGGGGGAGGGCTTAAAATATAGGTAGGTCGACCGGGGGGGGGGTCCGAAAACGAGAAATTAGAGTGAAAATAAGGGTTTTTTGGGAAAATAGTACTTCTCACTGTCAACAGATGGCGCCACTGAGGGGAAAAGGGGGTGAAAGGGGGGTTTAATAAAAGGGGAGGAATTATTAATTATTAATAAAGGGGCGTGGCATGTTACGTAATGATTATGCAATGATTACGTAATGTTACGTCATAGGGGGCATGGGCTGTTACGACATAGGGCGTGGCCTGGTGCGTCATAGGGCGTGACCGGAAGTGGGCGTGGCTTGTGACGTCATAGGGCGTGCCCGGAAGTGGGCGTGGCTTGTGACGTCATAGGGGGAAAGCACTGTGCGTGGGGGGGACTGGGTTGAGAACCCACTACTTACAGTGTATGACTCCCTCCTGCACACGGGGGCGGGGGTGGCTCAGTCGGTAGCGCGCCATGCTCGTAATCTGTAGTTCCCAGGTTCGAGTCCCAGCTGGGTCAGCGTTGAGATTTATCTCCGCAAAATTCCCCGCCCTGCCCACGGTCAGTAGGGGATACCGATGGGCTTGGAAAGACCACCGTCCGTCGGATGGGACGTTAAGCCGTGGCCCCGTGTGCGGGAGAGCCATACCCTGTGCACGTTAAAGAACACGCTGGATGGCCTTGATGGGAGGCTACCATCTGTCTCCCAACAGCTGTTCCAGTGGGTCCCCTCCCCCAACCTTCTCTGAGCCTTCGGGGTCCATGTGACCTGGCCATTTAGCCCATGGTGTGCAAAAAAGTGCCGCTCAGAGGTAAAACAACCCAACCCAACTCCTGCACATGGATCACAGCTTAGCATCCCATTCAACGGACGGCGACCTTTTCAAGCCCATCGGGGCTCTCTACTGACTGAGGGTAGGACGGGGAGCTTGGCGAAGATAAATCACAACTCTTGCCCAAGTGGGGCTTCGAAATGTAGATTTATCTGATACTGGACCACTACCGACTTAACTTCCCCCCCCCCATGCTAATAGTCTCTTCATACCAAAACAATAATTCCTAAGTATTTGTTTCTTAAAATAAATAACAGATATCAGAAAAAGATGCCATTCAGCATTCTGTAACATGCTTCTTACGATCAACCTAAAACGCATTTCTTGAAGGCAAGAAAAAGGAAGTAGAAAAGTTGATCCCAGCAGAATTGATATCGCAAAGAAACTAGCCCTGAGGGAACTTCTAAGACTCCACAGAACCAATCCTACGGTTGGAATTTATCTCCTGCTCCAAGTCTTCAATCTATCGCTAGTAATCTGTATACATATATACTTCGAGACTTGGACAAACCACTGTCCTTAGGTGATTTTTATCTTGACATTCACGTATGGGAAAGTTTTCCCGTTATTCTGTCCCCAACCTCTTAGATGTCCGTAAGGCCATTGATCTTTCTTTCTTAACCCTTTTCAGCTCACTCTAACCATTTAGTTCGGTGGGAGTAGCTCAGCCGGTAGTGCGACAGGCTCGTAATCTGCAGTTCCCGGGTTCGAGTCTCAGCTAGGCCAGCGTTGAGGTTTATTTCCACAAAACTCCCCGCCCTGTCTACGGTCAGTAGGGGATACCGATGGGCTTGGGAAGGCCGCTGTCTGTCGTATGGGACGTTAAGCCGTGGCCCCGTGTGCCGGAGAGCCATACCCTGTGCACGTTAAAGAACACGCTGGATGGCCTTGACGGGAGGCTACCATCTGTCTCTCAACAGCTGTTCCAGTGGGTCCCCTCCCCCAACCTTCTCTGAGCCTTTGGGGTCCATGTGACCTTGCAATTTAGCCCATAGTGTGCAAAAAAGTGCCGCTCAGAGGTAAAACAACCTAACCAATCAACCGATGGGCTTTGAAAGGCTGCCGTCTGTCGGATGGAATGTTAAGCCGTCCCCTTGTATACATAGCTAAAACTATAGTTATAGTATAACAACGATTATTTTTATTTTGTTACTAGATCTAGCGACTTTTGAGCTCTCACGGCGTATACCAATTATACCTCCAAAAATTTTCGCGTACCCCACGTTGGGAACCCCTAATTTAGATGCTAGGACTACCTATGCTGATGTTTATAACTTGGTCCACGTGTTTTCTGTTATAGGAGGTGTTGGCTCTGCCCCATGCCAGGGTTTAGTGATCTGCGCGTTAACTTGGTATTATGTAAAGCAGAAAAGTCAGTTGACTTATCAAGATGATATCAATAAAATGAGACTGGAACCGCTTACTCTTATATAGCCACGGAAACTTCAGAGTACCAAGAGATTTCGTCGCTGGTATTATTATTATGTTAAGGAACACTGCATTGCAACTTCTTGTAACAGAATATCGGGAGCTTCTGCAAAGGCAGAAATGTTTCTAGAACGTTACAATAAGTCAAAAGTTCATGGCTATTTAAACACGATATATAACTTTAATTACAGTAACTAATATTTCTGTTGGTAGCTGTACTATAGTAATAAAAAAACTGATGTAGATTACATTAAAATGTGTATAAATAATTTTTAAAATTGCATATTTGAGAACAATGAGAAATATTTATTATCATATTTTTGGTATCGGAATGAATTTTTATTTCTTCAAACATATTTTCGTTAAACTGGTATTCGTTAAAATGGAACAGTTTCACATAGAGATACACAGTAAATGTTAACAGATGTCTGGTGGATTCCTTTCCCAACCTTCTCTGAGGCCTTGGGGTCTTTGTGACTCGGTCATTTAGCCCATTGTGTGCAAAAAAAGTGCCGCTCAGTGGTAAAATAACCCAACCCAACAACTGCATATGCGTACTGAATAAATATTAATTTTATTAACATTTCCCTTTAACAAGCAATACCTTTTAAGCTTTAACAATCCATTGAGACGCATCATATATATAACGTTATATATAATATACTGTATACAACAGTGTATATGCCAAAAAAACTCCAAATGGAAAATCAAGATTAACCCAGATAAAAGCCAGTCAGTTCTCTTCTCTAGAAAGAAGATTGTTAATCCTGATTCTTCTAAAATGTTTGGAGTTGAAACATCCCGGACACCAACTGTGAAATACCTTGGTGTCATTCTACATAAAAAAACTTTGTTGGAATGAGCATATTGATTATGTGCTCTCAAAGGCTCAAATTATCAGATGTAAACTTGCACCCCTGATAGGGTGGAGCTCGACATTGCCTCCAGAAAAGAAATTATTTCTTTATAAGACTCTTCTGCGGCCAGTCCTGACACATGCCTCACCTGTGTGGGATAATACTACCAACACCAATATCAGGAGGCTTCAAAGCTTCCAAATAAAATCCTCAGATCTGTGGTCAGTGCTCCTTGATTTGTGAAAAACAAGATCAATCACACTATATATACACCCATATTAGGAAGTGGTGGTCCCTTTGGGGCGGGGGCGGGGCGGGGGTGGCTCAATCGGTAGCGCGCCAGTCTCGTAATCTGTAGTTCCCAGGTTCGAGTCCCAGCTGGGTCAGCGTTGAGATTTATCTCCGCAAAATTCCCCGCCCTGCCCACGGTCAGTAGGGGACACCGATGGGCTTGGAAAGGCCGCCGTCCGTCGGATGGGACGTTAAGCCGTGGCTCCGTGTGCGGGAGAGACATACCCTGTGCACGTTAAAGAACACGCTGGATGGCCTTGACGGGAGGCTACCATCTGTCTTCCAACAGCTGTTCCAGTGGGTCCCCTCCCCCAACCTTCTCTGAGTCTTCGGAGTCCATGTGACCTGGCCATTTAAGCCCATGGTGTGCAAAAAAGTGTCGCTCAGAGGTAAAACAACTCAACCCCTTTGGGGTTTATGTGTTTTACTTTAGTTATTACCAATCAGGCACTGTTTTAGACTTCGAGATATAAGCCATAGGCTTAGAGCTCTTAATATTAATTAAAGATATCAGATATCAGATATGTCAAAAAATGTATCGTAGTTACACAGTTCTCAACTTATAAACAAATCTACGGAACAAATTAATCGCGTGAGGACTTACTGTACACGAATAAAAATACTGTTAAAATTGTAGAAAATTACAAAACAACTACTTAGCTGTTGTTTACTGCTCTTAGGGTCCTTTGACCAGACAGGAAGTTAATTAATTTTCTGGAACTTGGAGAGCAAGTTCTTCTCATAATCCAGTTTGTTGCTTCCAAACGATTCCCGGCTGCCCAAGAATTGTCCGAGCAGACGCCACGTTAACGTTTCTGTTCGTCTGATTAGGAAAAGAGATCAAACGGCAGACGACTGCTTTGGCGGGGATGAAGACAAAAGGTACAATGGACGCTTCTTTTTCGTCTGCCTCGTCTGCAGCAGACATTATGATGTTGAAGAGGTCTACGTTCTTCCTTTAATTGTATCGGCGCGTGTCTCTTATTTGGAGAAGTCAATCAAGTTCAGAGACCTTTTAAGATCTGGCGGCGCTTTCTGTTTGTGAAGTACTCGAAGTATTGTCGCTCAAAAAAGTATCCGAACACTATGGTTAATTACAAAATTCAGAAAAAATATCTGGTAGCAAATTTTTTAGAAATGAGTGATCTGAAATGAGCAACCTTCGTGTCACGTGATACGAAGGTTGCCAGATCACTATTTCTAAAAAAATCGCTGCCAGATATTTTTTCTGAATTTTGTAATTAACCATAGTGTTCGGATACTTTTTTGAGCGACAGTAGGAGGTATTTTTAAAGTCGCTGCCAGATATTTTTTCTGAATTTTGTAATTAACGATAGTGTTCGGATACTTTTTTGAGCGACAGTACGAGGTGTTTTTAAAGTCGCTCGAATCATGGAGAGTTGGGTTGTTTTGCTCCTGACGGGCACTTTTGTTCTCCTAATGGGCTAAATGGTTAGGTCAGAAAAAACCCAAAGGGCTAGGGGAAAGTTGGGGAGGAGTAAGGTTAGATTGTTTTATCTCTGTGCGGCATTTTGTTTTGCACAAAATGGGCTAAATGGCCAGGTCACAAGGACCCCAAGGACTCAGAGAAGGTCGGGAAGGGAACCAAAGCGACACCTGTTAGGAGGCAGATGGTTGCTTCCGTCAAAACCATCCAGTGTGTTTTCTGGACTGTATATAATAAATTTTTTTTGCACGGGCGTCAGAGCTTAATTTCGCAATCCAAGAGACTGCAAGCTTTAGAAGCTCATCATTGCCTCCGTTCTTAACGAGGGTGCAGCGAGGTTTAGGGGAGAAAATCTCAACACAGGTACAATGGGGTTGGGTTGAGGTGTTTTACCTCTGAGCAGCACTTTTTTTGCACACAATGGGCTAAATGGCCAGGTCTCAAGGACCCCGAAAGCTCAGAGAAGGTTGGGAGAGGGTAATCCACTGGAACAGTTGTTAGGAGACAGATAGTAGCCTCCCGTCAGGGCCATCCAGTGTGTTCTTTAATATGCACAGGGTATGACTCTCTCGCACACAGAGGCCACGGCTTAATGTCCCATCCGATGGACGATGACCTTTCTAAGCCCATCGGTGTCATTTTACTAACATTGTTACTCGATTTAAGTGTTTCTTCTATTTTCTCTATCAACTGTGTGGGCTATTTGTAAGAGTATGTTTGTAGTATTTGTTCTTACAGTCAAGCTCTTAAAGCTTTCTTTGATCAACTCTGTATATGAAAATGTAAAAGAGATAAAAAGTTATTAATGAAACATAGAAAAATGAGGCTTTTCTGGGTATTTAAATCGGGTTGTTTTACCTCTGAGAGGCACTTTTTTTGCACACAATGGGCTAAATGGCCAGGCCATAAGGGACCCGAAGGCTCAGAGAAAGTTGGGGGAGGGGATCCACTGTAACAGCTGTTGGGAGACAGATGGTAGCCTCCCGTCAAGGCCATCCAGCGTGTTCTTTAACGTGCACAGGGTATGGCTCTCCCACACACGTCTTAACGTCCCATACGACGGACGGCGGCCTCTCTAAGCCTATCGGTGTCACCTACTGACCGCGGGCAGGGAATTTTACGGAGATAAATCTCAACGCTGACACAGCTGGGACTCGAACCTGGGAACTGCAGATTAGGCGCGCCTGGCGCGCTACCGATTGAGCCATTCCCGCCCCATTTAAATCGGGTTTCATTAATTTAAATGTCCCTGATAACAAGAAATGGAATATTATATTTGGATGGTAAAAACCTGGATTTATCGGATAAAACCAGAAAAGCAACAATGTTTCCCTGGTTAAATCGGGTTCCATTAAATTTACCCCCCCCCTCCCCCCCCAAAAAAAATAAAAAAATACAACCATACTTTCGATTGCAAAAATCTGGTTGCATCGTAAAAACAGAAATGTAATAATGCTTTCCTAGATATTTAAATCAGGTTTTATTAATTTAAATCTCATCGAAAACCAGAAATGCAATAATACTTTAGAGGGGAATTAAATCAGGTTTTATTAATTTTAACCCCCACGCAAACCAGAAATACTATAATGCTTTCAGATGGTAAAAATCTTGTTTTATCGGATAAAAACTGGAAAATTTTCCTCTTATTTCTATTCACAAAATATAGATTCATCTGTCCTCCCCTGACAACGAATTGTTGACAGGATTCTGAAGTTTAATATAATTGCCTAGCAGTAACTCATTCGATTCACATTGATTACGACCTCACTTCTCTTCCTATATCCTTGATAACAATTGCTACATGAAGAGCTTTCCATTTGCCGAGGAAATAATTCCTCCGCTTTGCAACGAAACATCATGATACATAATATCGTTAGAATATTTTCCAGGTTCATTGAACACCATCATCTACTTTCGAGCGATTGTATTCAGCTCGGTGGTTTCGTGTGGCGTTTGATGTTATTATCTACAGCGCATGGGAATCATCTGCCCAGATGAATATCGCAACAAATCTCAGAGAGAAATTGAACGTTTTCATTTGCATGAAGGTCACGACCCTGAACAAGATACGTTGGGTTGGGTTGTTTTACCTCTGAGCGGCACTTTTTTGCACACCATGGGCTAAATGGCCAGGTCACATGGACCCCGAAGGCTCAGAGAAGGTTGGGGGAGGGGACCCACTGGAACAGCTGTTGGGAGACAGATGGTAGCCTCCCGTCAAGGCCATCCAGCGTGTTCTTTAACGTGCACAGGGTATGGCTCTCCCGCACACGGGGCCACGGCTTAACGTCCCATCCGACGGACGGCGGCCTTTCCAAGCCCATCGGTGTCCCCTACTGACCGTGGGCAGGGCGGGGAATTTTGCGGAGATAAATCTCAACGCTGACCCAGCTGGGACTCGAACCTGGGAACTACAGATTACGAGCCTGGCGCGCTACCGACTGAGCCACCCCCGCCCCCCCCTGAACAAGATACGAAGTCGGAGATAATTCGTTCCTCATCACGAGGTATCGTGTCTAGAAACAAATGACATCTCCACATGGTAACTAGATATACGCTCACAAGACGATTGCTACAGAAAAATTAATTCTGTCTCCTTTCATTTCCGGTTGCGGAAATGCGTCATGGGTGAGATATACATCTCTATCGTTTTGTCAACACACACGCTACATCGTATTGGTTACATCGAAAATTTGGGAACAAAATTTTAACTTTCGGTATTTCCTATAATTTATAAGGGTTGGGTTGTTTTACCTCTGAGCCGCACTTTTTTGCACACCATGGGCTAAATGGCCAAGTCACATGGACCCCGAAGGCTCAGAGAAGGTTGGGGGAGGGGACCCACTGGAACAGCTGTTGGGAGACAGATGGTAGCCTCCCGTCAAGGCCATCCAGCGTGTTCTTTAACGTGCACAGGGTATGTCTCTCCCGCACACGGGGCCACGGCTTAACGTCCCATCCAACGGACGGCGGCCTTTCCAAGCCCATCGGTGTCCCCTACTGACCGTGGGCAGGACGGGGAATTTTGCGGAGATAAATCTCAACGCTTACCCAGCTGGGACTCGAACCTGGGAACTACAGATTACGAGCCTGGCGCGCTACCGACTGAGCCACCCCCGCCCCCAATTTATAAGGAAATAGCCGTCCCATGGCCGAGTGGGTTAGCGCGCTTGGCTACTGATCTAAGGGACCTGGGTTCGAGCCCCCGGTAAGGCATGGATGTATGTGTTGTTTTTTCTGCTGAGGTTATGCCATCCTCTCAGATCTTCTACGATTGCAAATAAACTGGCAAGCTCCTATCAGACCTCTGTGGCAAGCAGCGCTTGAGGGGAATATTTTTTTTATTTTTAAGGAAATACTATTATAAATAAAATTACTGGCTTATAAAGAAAAAAATATAAGAATTTTAGAGCATTTAATGGCTATTTTTATTAATATTAAAAATTTGTATTTTATAATCTTGCTTGAGAAAAAAATTGCACAAAATTGTTATTTTTTATATTTACAACATTTAGGTCAGAGAGGAATCCTATAAGCTACTCCTAACTTTTACAGGGCTTCTCATACAAGGGCATGCCCTACTAAGACCGAAGTCACTGCCTCAGTTAGAGCTAACACAACACACAAAGTTAGCCTTGCTGGAATAGTAACTAACTGTCTAACCATTACCAGTTGGATTGGGTTGTTTTACTTCTGATTGGCACTTTTTTGCACACCATGGGCTAAATGGCCAGGTCACAAGGACCCCGAAGGTTCAGAGAAGGTTGGGGGAGGGGACCCACTGGAACAGCTGTTGGGAGACAGATGGTAGCCTCCCGTCAAGGCCATCCAGCTTGTTCTTTAACGTACACAGGGTATTCTCTCCCGCAAACGGGACCACGGCTTAACGTCCCATCCGAAGAACGGAGGCCTTTCCAAGACCATTACTAGTTAAGGCTTAGTGGTTATATTTCATATTTTTGTATAACGCTAATAGTTTGGCGCGAAACGTATGTCCACTGATAACTCTTACTTCACTCACAGCTTCCCACAGTACTACTTCCAACATATTACTTCATTCGCAAGGTAGACGATTACAGCGCCCCCAGAATCTCGGACACTTTTCGAGGGATCGCTCCCGACCCATGGCAGCTAGGAACTCGATCTGTTACCCCAATAGGGCTAGAACTAAGTGGGACTACTCCATCAAATTTGGGACCGATCGCTCAAGTAACCGCGGAACTACGGAGAAACTGCCGAATTCTGCCACCGATGACGTGGACCCGGGGAGGGTGGTAGTGGGAAACGTAATTGTTTCGTTTTAAGAGCTAATTGGAATGCTGGTTTTTAGTTGGATTGGTACAGTCGTTCAAAAAAATATCCGAACACTATGGTTGATTAGAGAATTCAGGAAAAATATCTGGCAACGATTTTTTTTTTAGAAATTAGTGATCTGGCAACTTACAGAATTCAGAAAAAAATATCTGGGTATGATTCTTTTTAGAAATTAGTGACCTGGCAACCTTCGTGTCACGTGACACGAATGTTGCCAGATCACTAATTTCGAAAACAATCGTTGCCAGATATTTTTTACTGAATTCTGTAATCAACCATAGTGTTCGGATATTTTTTGAGCGACTGTACCTCTTTGTAGAACAAGAACAACTGCAAAGGAGTTAATTTATCCATAATATGACTTTCAACAAAAGGAACTGTAAAAGAGTTTAGAGGTCTATAACATGACTTTGTACAACAGGAACAAGTAAAAAGAATTCAGTTATCCTTTATATGAGTATGGACAACTGTAAGGGAGTTCAGTTATCCAGAATGTGACTCTGAAGAACAACTGCAAGAGGTTCAGTTATCAAAAATGTGACTTTGAATGACAACAACGGAACTGCAAAATATCGGCTGCCACTTATTCAGAATGTCACTTTGGTCGACAACATCTGCAAATGAATAAAACACGCGCCTTCTTAAAGTGCCTGTCGTCAAAGTGACATAACTTGGCGAATTCCTTTCCGATTTATGTGCCCAGGGATCCCTCGTGCAAGCTCCCTACAGTATGTTCTCCTTTCGTAGATAGATGCATTGCCCGGGACATTACCGATAAATGGAGCCAGACGCTGCAACGACGAGAATCTCTTTCTTTCTCTCTCTGATTTCTTTCTCATTCCATCTCTCCTGCTGATAAATTGGCCATCGAGGACAACCATGCAGAGCACACTGCCATCTGGTGACAAATGTACCACAGCGAAATAAAGACTTCTTCCCCCCCTTCATTTCCTTCGTTAGCTTTCTCTCTCTCTTATGTTGGGGAAGGGAGGAGGGGGAACACGATTCTCCTGCCTCTTGCAGTCACTTTGCTCCGCATCCTCCATACAAGGATAACCGATGTGAGAGAAGGGATGAGCCATACGTCACGCACGGACATCCGCTTTCTCGCATTTGTTTTTCGTGCGTTATGTTTTGATCTATGGAAAATGACGCAAACAACTGCGGAGCACGTGGCAAATACGAAACGGATGCAGTAGCAACGTGGCTTATTATGACGCTAATACAGAGAGGAATTTTTAGGTTCTTTTACCAGCACTGTTTTTGTACAAAAAGGGCTAAATTGCCAGGTCACAAGGACCCCAAGAAAGTTGAGGGTAGGGGATCCATTGGGCAGCTGTTAGGAGACATATGGTAGCCACTCTCCTAGAGGATCCAGTCTCTGCACACGGTTTAACATTGCTTCCGGAGGACGGCGGCGTTTCCAAGACCACCGGTTCCCTATTCTGACCGAGGATAGGGTGGGGGTTTAGAGGAGATAAATCTTAGTTTATTATTAGGCACAGTTGGGACTCGAACCTGGGAACTGCAGATTACGAGCCTGGCGCACTATCTACTGTGCTATCCTTGCCTCATATAGAGAGGAGAAATCTTAATATTATAAAATATATGCAATTAGTGTTGGCTCTAACTATTGTACTATTTGTTGCCAGATGTTCGGCAACCACGGCTAACCCCGGTTCCGTCTGAAGACACTACCAAGTTAACGGAAAGCCGTGACTATCTAGAATCGGGGGCAAGAATGCACCATATAGATGCATCTCATCCCCAACCTCACATGGCAGCAGTCCTATAGAAGGAATAACCATGAACAGGGATATGTAGATCCAAGTTCGCTCGGCACCCGGGGTGGAGACTCTTAGTGGGGCCCAGACTTTGAAAAGGGCTCGTGCCTACTAGGTGACCAAATCCGTTCAGCAGTGCCCTTGAACTGCTCCACGGAGCTCCTGATGTTGAGGTCTTGACACCGTTCAACCGGGCCACTAAACCGGTCAGCGATGTCTTCGACCTCGGTTGGGCCGAAGCCCCCCCCCCCCCCCCCCCCCACCACCACGACAAGGTGGTCCCCTATCGGGGAAGTTGGCTCTAGCTATTACTGAAATGAGAATTGTTGCATGTTTTTCGTAACAAACAGTCTTTGGTAGGGATTTCAAAGTAGGGGGAGGGGGGGAGGGGGTCAGCCAATAATGTGTCAGGCTCGTAATCTGCATTTCCCAGGTTCGATTTCCGCCTGGGCCGCGATGAGATTTTATCTCCGAAAAACTCCCCGCCCTGCCGTCAGTCAGTAAGGGACACCAAAGGGAACCTGTAGCGATAAATCGGAGATAAATCTCAACGCTGACGCAGATGGGAACTTCTTATTAGGAGCCTGACGGGCTAGCGGTTATTTTACATCTTAGCGGCCCTTTTTCCGCTCAGAGCGAGTTAAATGACCAGGTCACAAGGACCCTAACGACAACAGAGAAGGTTGGGGGAAAAGGACCCACTGTACAGATGTTAGGAGACAGATGGAAACCTCCCGTCATGGCCATCCAGCGTGTTCTTTACATTCCACAGAATGTACCTCGATTCCACACTGAGACACCGTTTAGTGTCCCATCCGACGGACGGCGACCTTTCAAATTCCACCAGTGTTTCCTTTCTCGCCGTAGGCTGGGCGAAACTGTGGCTAGCGAAGAAAAGTATCAAATCTGACACAGTTGGGACTCGAACCTGAGAACTGCAGATTGCGAGCTTGATCTGCTACCAACTGAGACAATCCCATTTCCCCAGGGATCAAAGGAATATGATTTCTAGCACAGTTTGGGAAAGAATAAACATCCAACTTCCACTATATATTTTTTTTCTAGCACACGAAATTTTTTCCCTTTCTTTTCCGAGAGCGAAACCCATTAGAAGTGCACATTACACCTTTTACGACTTGTTCCACAAGCAACAACTAAAAACCTTACCATTAAATCATCGCGCCAACTCACGAAGTGCGCCAAAAAAAAAAGAATCATCGTCAATTATCGTGAGGAAAAATCTCCACACGTAACGATTTGGTCCATTTGAGCATCTTTTGCTCCACCGCTTCCTTCTTCCATCCCTTACCCTCTCCCAATCCGTGATCTGAAGAATTTCTTCTTCTTTGCTCTCACAATGATACTAAATATGGCGATGCCTTTTCCTTATGGGGCATCAACTCGGGGGCCAGAAGCCTTCAGAAATGCCGTTATAAATCAGCGCTGATTGTCGTCAGTCCCCCAGAGACGGTTTTCTGTGTCCACAATTGGGACGATTTATTGGTGATAACGTATGCACGGGGCCGTCTTCTGAGTCACACATAGCAGCGACCGACTGAAGGAGTCTTTCCATGGAGAAGATCGCGGATGACTTATCGCTGATATATAATGACGCCGCTATTATTCTTCTTGGGCTCTTTTTTTTCCTCCTGGATAGGGCAAATATACATTTTCAGTGGATCATTGGAGGCTGAGGGAAGGCGAGGAGCATATTTTCTTTCTTCCGCATCTGTGGAGGAAATCCGCCCCCCCCTTTTTTTTCCTTTCCGTTTCGAAGAGATGGAGATTGTGGAAGGTTTTTGGGAGGAGGTGAGATTTATGTGGGGATGGGCTTTATAGGAAAATTTATTGGGCTGGGTTTAAACATATTTCTGAAAAGAAAAGGAGATTATAAGTGTGAAGGATAGGAAGTAATGAAGGTGGTCTTTTATGAAGAGAAAGGAAAAGAATAGATTTGTTTCCTTTTCTTTACAGCTAAAAGTAAATGTGGACCAAGATCTAACCAAATGAATTTCATCATTCTGTTCTTAACTATCATTTGAATGAGGTTTAAATATGCCAGTCTTAAGAAACATTACAAAAACTGTTGGGTTCGGTTGTTTTGCCTCTAAGCAGCACTTTTTTGCTCACAATGGGCTAAATGGCCAAGTCACAAGGATTCCCCAAGGGCTCAGAGAAGATTGGGGGGAGGGGGAAGGGAACCCACTGGACAGCTGTTAGGTTAGGAGACAGATGGTAGCCTCCCATCAAATACCACGCACGGGGTCACGGTTTAACTCTCATTAGAAGGACGGCGGCGATTTCAATTCTATCGTGTCCACTTTATAGGCGAGTGCAGGATTGGGGGAGGGGGTAGCGGAGATAAATCCGAACGCTGACACCGGTGGGACTCGAACCTGGGAACTGCAGATTACGAGTTTGGTGCGCTATGAATTGAGCCCCACCAGCCAGGATTTCATGAAATCTGCTGCTTTCGAAGTTATTGATGGAGAATGATGAGAAATATTAATATTGTAATGTATTAAAAAGTCCTAACTAGTGTGGGCGGGGGTGGCTCAGTCGGTAGCGCGCCCGGCTCGTAATCGGTAGTTCCCAGGTTCGAGTCCCAGCTGGGTCAGCGTTGAGTTTATCTCCGCAAAAATTCCCCGCCCTGCCCACGGTCAGTAGGGGACACCGATGGGCTTGGAAAGGCCACCGTCCGTCGGATAGGACGTTAAGCCGTGGCCCCGTGTGTGGGAGAGCCATACCCTGTGCACGTTAAAGAACACGCTGGATGGCCTTGACGGGAGGCTACCATCTGTCTCCCAACAGCTGTTCCATTGGGTCCCCTCCCCCAACCTTCTCTGAACCTTCGGGGTCCATGTGACCTGGCCATTTAGCCCATGGTGTGCAAAAAAGTGCCGCTCAGAGGTAAAACAACCCATCCCTAAACTAGTCCAGTGGGTATATATATATATAGTCAGCACCAGGACCCTGTGAAGTTGACCACTTCTCAGCAGGGCAGAAATAAAGAAAGAAAGTGTCCATAGATGACCAGATCAGTAGACCACACTGATCTTGCAGTCCTTCCCTTCCATTCTCTTCCAGAAAAGAATATATCTTTCGAAAAGAATTAACGGCCTGCACTACGAGAAGGTTGAACAGTGTGCCTAAAGGCTTCGGGAAAAGGCGGAGATCTAGGATGAGATGGTCAGACAATGTCAAAGAGGACCTTCCTACCATTGGCCTACAGTGGCAAAATGCAGCAGCTGTAGCTCAGAACAGACACGTCTGGAGAACAACATTACACAGTCAAGCAAGATCTCCGTACTCCATGACAGCATGATGATTTTGTATATATGTATCTATTAAAAATGTTGCTTTTAATATTCATTTATGTATTTTTATCCTGCTAACCAACGTGCGAGTCTTTAAACCCTTGTTATTAAAACATGAAAGGATACATTTGTACAATAAAAGCACAAAATCAAAACAGCAACAAAATCATCAAAACAATAAACGCTCAAATCTGGTCAAAACCATCATTAAATTATATATATGTGAACAACCAAAGAGCTTTCAGTTCTTCCAGGTTATAAAAAATTTAATTATTTTATTAAAGAAAATAAGAAAATAAACAAAATTACACAATCTGCTAGGACCTCCGTAGTCCATGGCTGCATGATGATTTTGTGACGTTATGAATTTCAAAAATATTTTGTAAATGGTCATATTGTATCATAAATATTGTTGTGACAGATGAACGTGCTGCAATGAACGTGTGATGTGATGTCTCGTCTTGATGCTCGCGTGAACTACAGAGTGAGAATTACGTCACTAACTACTTTGAACGAACTTGACTTAAAAAAATTAAGAATAGAATATTGAAATCTGTTTAACACAAAACGAAAATTTGACATTTTGTACACACATTTAATTTTGTTACTTAATTATTTAATAGAATGTATCATTTTAAAATATGGGTAACCTTTTATAATGTCCCAATATAGGTTTATAGTTACATATATGGATATTTGAAAGAAAAATGAAAATAATACTTCTCATATGTTTATTTTTCCAGTCTTTTATTTTCTTTTCATAACACATATCTACAGCAGGCGGTATTTTTTCCAATTATTATTTTCCATCACATCATCTATTCTCCATTGTTTTCTTTTATCCAAAAGGCCAAATCCTGCTGCTAATAATATTTGTGCTGTATCTTCTTACAACATCTACACTAAACTCAGACAGAAGAAAAACCATCATCACCATGCGATCCCATCGTGAACAACCTCTAACATCCCTTCGGAACGCAGAGTTATCCTGCTGCCAACCATCACTGCGCCATCCTTCTCCACCAGCATCCACGCCGCAGAGAAGAGGCAGCATGACGTCTATCTCATTTCATCTTTTCCTCTGCAGAGCATCCTCCGTTCCCTCATCTTTTACTTGTCTCTCTATTAAAGCGCCCTGTTCTCCCCGCTTTATACCGATACGAATGCTGCTTCCGCAGCGGGAATGTGACCCGTGGGAGACGGGCTCCGACGGTAAAGAGTCATAAAACCTCGCCGCAACGTCCGAATGATGGGGATCCAAAGAACGAGTAGAAGGTTCATCTGTGTTCGAGCTCATTTTTCTCCCACGTGTCTTGTGTATATGCCAGAGAGCAATCGCGATGGAAAAAGAAACGCGTACGGTTACGGTCATACAGAGAGCGTTACAAGCGGTACAATGCTATGAATGTTTCCAAATTTTATAGCGTCTTAAAAGAAAACCACTACTAACAGCGTATACGCTCCAGTTTGTGGTGAGGCCACAGTATTTGTTAGTAATGGTTTCAAGACGCTAGAAAATTTGGAATGTTGCACATGTTTCATTTTACTGTGAGCTCCCTAATTTTTTTTAATGTTTTTTGTTTAAGACGCCAGAAACTTTGTAATGCTAGACACGCTCTAGTTTGCTGTGTCGCCACTTCCATTGTTGCTAACAGTTTTAAGACGCAAGAATGTTTGGAATACTGTACATGCTCTAGTTCGTTATGAGACCTCCTCCTTTGCCAATGGTTTTTTTAAGAAGCCAGAAAGTTTGGAATGCTACACACGCTCCAATTTGCTGTGAAGCCATCTCTATTGGTAATGGATTTACTTTAAGACGCCAGAAAGTTTAAAATGCTGAACTAACTCTGCTTTGCCGTTCAAACATCTCTGTTTGCAATGACTTTGTTTTAAAACGCCCGAAAGTTTGAAATGCCGCACAAGATTTAGTTTTCTGTGATCCCATCTCCATTGGTAATGGCTTTCTTTTCAGACGCTTGAAAGTTTCAAATTCTGCACAAGATTCAGATTGCTGTGAAGCAACTTCTTTGCCATTATAATTTTGTTTCAAGACGCTAGAAAGTGCGAAAAATTTTATAACATTGAACGCTGACATCGCTTTCAGTGTGTCCGTATCCGGTGCCAGAGAGAGAGAGAGAATTCTTTTTGCTATCAACGATGAGAAAAAGCAAACAGCTCAGACAAGAAAATGTCTGCTTGTATTGGGGCTGCATTGAATGGCCTTTACTCTGACAAGTCATTTCCAGTAAGTGTCACATACGTGTTCACCGTTGTTGAATTTCCTCTACTATTGTATGGAAATCGATGAAAGTATTTTGCTGCTGATACCGAAAAGGAAACATGCATTTTTATTTTGTCTCCACAGATTTTCGCTGGATTCTTTGCCGAATAAGTAGCTTCCAGTATTGATGTTATCTTGTGGGAAAGGTCACAGTCATTTAGATTAAACTGGGCCAATTTATCACTAACAAAATGATAAATAATTAAAAAATACAAACTTTTAATTTAAATTATATCTCTTAAAACACAGTCGGTTGCTATTTATTTTATTTTTTAGTAATAAATTTTAAAAATTTAAATAATATTTTAATAAAATTATAATATATAAATTATTTCATTTTATATATATCTAAACCAAATAGCTCACAATTCAACTCTAGATAAACTAAATCATTATGCATATTCAGTTTCCGTCCTTTTTTCTCTGTTTTTATTCAACGACTGTCTGGGGACATTGTACCCAGGTCAAAGAATGCATGAGAAAAAGAAGTAAAGCCTCAGTTAGACGTTAAGTGGCGCAATCTATCGTATATTTGGTGAACTTGACAAATTCGAGTCGTAAAAAAAAAAGCAACTATTCAGTGTTCCCAGAATTATTTAATAATATTAGAGTGTTTTTAAAAAATATATCGGTACTTGAATTGGTAACTTTTCTTCAGCAACATTTTTAAGTGCTGCAATAAAATTTTCTAAATTAAGAAACCTTTAAATTTTAACGTTCAATGATTGTATTTCCTTTTATTGTAAATTAAATTCGTCTTGCTAATTCTAACCTGTGGATCTAAAAACGTAATTCAGCAAATAAAGGGGAAAAACATACAATTTGCCCCTGTATTATGGCATGATAGCTCCACTGCAATCAGGTATATCCCACATTTAGAGGGCGCTGCAAGCGCAGAGTTTATATTGAGGCATGGAAGTTTGCATTCTTCTTTTATATGGTCTCCTTGTTTAGGTGGTCTTCGCCAAAGGTATCTCGATGGATAAGACCAAATAACATATAAGAGACAAGAAGAGACAGCGAGCAAAACCGTAGAGGGAGCTCTCTTGCGACATATGTCACTTGATGGTTCAAACAGTATTGCTGAGAAGCCGACTTTCAGGGGCTCTCTCTCTCACACACAACATTAGAGCAAAAAAAAATCAAAATAAGTTACCAAATATTATGTTAAAATTTTCTTTTTATAGTTGTGTGGTAGTGGTTATTAAATATTATTGTGTACTAATAAGCATCAAACTCAGTTATACGCTTTTCTAATTCAATATTTGCATCATCTTAAATTACCGCTAATTATATTAGTTACATAAATTGAAATTATTGAAATGCAGTTCTTTGCATTAGTAGTCAACAGCAATGCTTTGTGATCTAAGTTATTTAAAAAGTGCGAAGCTTCCCCCCCTATTTCTGTTGGCCATTTTTACTTGAAGGTTTAAAACACATGTAAAGGAGCAAACTTCCAGGGGTACGATTTTACCTTAGTTCTATGGCACTGCCCCTTCTAGAATTTATTAGATTTTCCGTACTGCCATTACAAAAAGAAGCTATAAACCAGTTTCTTTACATCTGTATTCTTTAGGGTGGCAACAAAAAAATCTGGAGCCGTAAAAAGCAAACCTATTTAACAAAAAACACAAATAGAAAAAAAGTGTGACAAAAAGAGCAAAAGTCATTTCGGAGTAGTAACGAAAGGGAAAAGCAAACTCACCTGGGGGCTGAAAAAAAGTAAACTCACTTGGAGTGGCAAAATAACAAAAGACTCTTGTGAATACGTTGAGAGTGACAGAAAAGTAAACTCATCAGGAGTGATAAAAAAGTCACTTGGAAACAGTGAAAAAAAAAAGCAAACTCACTTGGATCACTTGGTTAAATTGAACTTCGGGGCGGAAAAGTTCGAGGTATGTATTGTCAATATTTTTATACCAGAAATAAAACGGGGCATTCTGAACCTCTTGATTTCTAAGCCTTTCACTCTGACCCCTATTTGATCTCGAATGCCACACAGGATCTGAAAATCCTTCTCATTTCTGAGTTCAAATGCCGGAAATAGTCCTATTTTCCAATTTTTAACTCTTTCCTACTCGTATATCGGAATTTGACCTTTGACCTGAAATTTGGCATAATTTCTGAGATCTACGACTCAAACTATCCCCAGGCACCAATTATTAGCTCTCTGCCACTGATAGATAACTATTTGACCTTTATCCATCTTCAAAGGACCCATCCAAAATTTCACATTTCCGATATCTACGACACAAAATACCCCCAAGAACCAATTTTTAGCCATCTAGCAATGCAGAAATTTGACCTTTGACCCCGAAGGACACTCCTGATCCAAAATTTCGTAACGTTTCCGACATCTAGAACCCAAAACACTTCAAGACACCAATTTTCACATTTCTAGCACTGGTAAATCATGGATTGGCCTCTAAGTGATCTCTATTTGACCTTGAAGGACACGAAGAAGATCAAATTTCTGATCGTCGACCCGAACTACTCCTAGGTGCAAATTTTTAGAGTTCTACAATTTCTGCATCATAGTTAGAATTATAGTGATCCCCTTTCAGTCAGTCAATCACTCACAATCGTCTATATATTAGATATTTTCTTATATTTAAGGTTTCAATATTTCTATCCTGAAAAACTGATTTGAAAACCTTCATTTGACACCACAGGTTTCAATGTACAAAATTCATGCAAATTTAAATTTTTTTAATTGCAACTACGAAAAAAAACTGTCTCAGCAATGTACAAAGTCACCAACAGCCACATCTTTTCTTCAAAGAAAAAAAGAAACCCACTTCTTTCTGCCTTGAAACAAGTAGAAAAACAGGCTTCATTTTTTTAAGACGCCCTTCCGCTTAATGCAGCATCACTTTTTCTTACGGTCTCGGATGTTAAGAAAACGCGATGCAGCCAGAGGCGGAAATTGGCAGAGCAGATGAGTTAGGCGGAAACGAAGAAATGGCCGAGGAAAAACGACCAGATTGGAGTAGAGTGAGTAGACTTAATGACTTTTCTCGACGAAACATAGAGACACTGATGGCGAGCTAGATTAAGCGCTGAATGCTCCGATTGCCGCAGCGAAAAAAAAGATCAGTTCATGCTCTCTAAAAATCAAAACACGCAGAGAAAGTGCCTAAGAGATTGATTGGCGATAGCTTTGGCGCAATCGTTGAAAGCTTCACAGAATTAAACTTTTTCGATTGAAGTGGATTGTGTAAGGTAGGGGGGTTCTCAACGTAGGGTACGCGGTAAAATTTTTTGGGGTACGCCGTGAGAGCTCAAATATTGCTAGATGTATGTTATAAATATATGCTTTATTTTATTTCCATTGCTATATTGTAACTATAGTTTTATCTATGCAAAGCGTACGCCAGTTACATACACATTTCCAGGGGGTACGTGAATCATAAAAGGTTGAGAACCACTGATATATGTATGTGTTATTTTATTCCCATTGTTATATTATAACTATAGTTTTATCTATCTATACAAGGGGTACGCCAGTTACATACACATTTCCAGGGAGTACGTGAAGCATAAAAGGTTGAGAACCACTGGTCTAGAGTATAAACGTTCACGGCCAAAAACGTAATTAAACAACACAGACGATGATCGAAAGCTTTATAGAGGGAATAAAAAATTAATTCCTCCCCCCTAACACGTGTTTCAGTTTGCTCACAATGCTCTGCACTCCAAAGAGTCGCTGTGTTACCACATATCATATATTAACTCGTACAGAAAGCTGGTAATTGTTAGTGATGGCAGTCCATGACTTAAATGATCTGCCCTCGTATAAAATAAATAAAATAAATACCCCCTCAAGCAGCTGCTTGCCACAGAGGTCTGACAGGAGCCTGTCAGTTTATATGCCACAGTAGGAGATCTGAGAGGATGGCAGGACCTCAGCAGAAAAACGACACACATATATAAAATTAAAATCTTGCATCAAATTACCCATTGAAAGTGATTTATTTCAAGAAACAAATTTTGATAACATCCCTAATAATTTTGCCAAAAATAGGGACAAGAAAAATTAAGTCGAAAAAAATAATCCTATAATTTTCAGTTAAATATATAATAATATAATATATAATATATATTATATATATCTACATCTATAAAACAATATATAATATTGTTTTATAGATGTAGGAACTACCGTTATAAAAAAAAATATGTAACTAGCAGAATTTCCCGGCGGGGTTTGGGTCTTGATGTGTGCCCCTCACACAAATTCAAACGATCAAAATCTCCACTTGATAATCAGGATTAAGCAGGGGATCGAAGCCAGATGGCGCCACTTGTACTGGCCCCATCTGGAGTCGAACCATAACTTATTCCTTACCTTTCTCTTACTTCTCCCCTTCCCACTTTCCCCCCACATCCCCCCCCACTCTTTTTAACTCATATTACGGTTCTACCGTCATTTATTCACACATTTCATTCATTTGGCTACTGGTGTTAGCTAAGATTAAGCAGGTATAGGCCCCAGGCCTGGGACTGCTGCTGTCACTGTATGATCTTTGATCTTTGGGTCTTGATGTAACTACTTAAGAGTAGCAGGTGTATTTCGAAGTGTATTCCGAGGTGACGTGACTGGTGGCGGAAATTTTCGGCTCCTCTTAACTCCATAGATATTCGAACGATCGATCGGTCACCAATTTGGTGTGATGGACCCACTTAGTTCTGGCAACGTAAGGTTGAAGTTTTTTATTAAAGCGAGTCGATATTAAAGCACGTCGATAACACAAGTCAAGTCAAAATGAAATCTTTGGAATATCTAGTGTCAATTTGAAAATCTCTCGCGGCACACAGTTTGCGAAACACTGGTCTACAGCTTCTTTAGACTAATTTCTTTTGTTGCATATTATTACCATTTTTTTCATCTATGAAAATTATGTAGTTTTAATTTTAAAAGCCAATATTTTAATTATTAAAAGTCACCATGAATCCGGATCCGGCACTGCTCTCAAGTATATAAAAATGGCCATTGTTGATCACCAGCTGCGGTGGGTCCGAATTGAACCGCCGCTAGTTCAAGACATCTTTGGGGACGCTGCAATCGCCTATCTTTGGAAAAGAGAGTCGAAAGTTATGAAGGAGTAATAGGTTATCGATGTGCAGAGTTATCAATGGACAGACGTTTCGCTGTCGATATTGGGGGTGGACCTAATTTTTTGGGGTCAAAAACTTTACGCGCAGTAAGTTGTGGTGAAAAGAAGCTGTAGACCAGTGTTTCGCAAACTGTGTGCCGCGAGAGATTTTCAAATTGACACTAGATATTCCAAAGATTTCATTTTGACTTGACTTGTGTTATCGACGTGCTTTAATATCGACTCGCTTTAATAAAAAACTTTCAGATTTTATCAACTGGGATCTTGTAAGTATTTATCAAGCTTTTTCCAAATTTTGGTATTAATTTTTGATTATTTCAAGCCATAGAATGGACAAATATTTAAAACAAACACCGAGTTATGATTAATTATATTTATTATTATATTTATTTTAAATAAAATGCATTTAACGAAACTTCGATTTTCCTCTTTTTACGTAATCATCAAAAATTCTTTTTAAGTGTGCCGCGGGGAAAAAAATTAGATTCAGTGTGCCGCGGAAAAAAATTAGATTCAGTCTGCCGCAGAGTAAAAAAGTTTGCGAGACACTGCTGTAGATGATATTTGGTGGTCTTAGCTCTGACCGTTCAGAAGATGTCGAACAAACAGACAGAGAGAAAACTATATAAAATATAAGTATAATTAGACTAATTTCTTTTGTTGCATATTATTACCATTTTTTTCATCTATGAAAATTATGTAGTTTTAATTTTAAAAGCCAATATTTTAATTATTAAAAGTCACCATGAATCCGGATCCGGCACTGCTCTCAAGTATATAAAAATGGCCATTGTTGATTTAAGCTGTGAGCATTCAGAATTAGTGAGCACTAGAGACTGGTAGAATTTCAATATTAAAGAAATTGGAACTTCCATAAAATTTTGAGTTAGCTATGTTAGTTTTATAGCATATTGGACAGTTGATTTGAAAATGAAAATAAAAGAGGAACTTACTTTCTTAAGAGGAATTTTTCCTCCTCTGGAGTGCGAAGGGATGATTTCAGCCTCATGACGGTTGGATCTTCCTGAAAGACACAAAATATCATCATCATAAGTAAGGTAACCCATTACATAGTAATTAAATATATAGTCTTATGTTCCGATATTAAAACTACCAGTTTAATTTTTAGAATGAGAAAATAGCTATCAAAAAAAAAAGCATAAAAATTGGCTCCTGATATTATATTATCAGCTATATCTTTTAGCATTAAATATAAAGCTACCAATAGAAGGACACGATATATATTGTATGATCAAAAACGAGTTCGTACATTATGGTTACTAGCTAATTTTTGGCACTCAGGAAAAAAAAACCAATAAAGGATAAAGTAGATCACCAGAAAGTGAGTTGTAAAGTTATGTTTGCCAGTTAATTTTTAAGTACTGAGAAAAATTATTGTTGGAAAGACAAGACATATCATCAAAATTTGAGTTCCTACGTTAGAGTTACCAGCTAATTTTTAGAAAAAAAAAATACTAATGAAAGGACAAGGTATATATCATCAAAAACTAAGTTCTGAAATTTTGGCTAGTAGATAATTATTAGCACAGACGATGTACTATTAGAAGGAAAGTATATTTCATTAAAAACCGAGTAAAAATATTAGCTGGTAACCGTAGAATTACGGTACCCAGTTAATTTTTTGCTACTTAGAAAAATCTACTAAAAAAAGGGAAAATATTATTCAGCAAAATGTGAAGCCTGATATCACCATAAACAGGACCATTCACCAGATTAAAGAATGTTATTTTTATGAATTATATTTAATATATTATAAACTGAACAAATTGTGCAAATAAAATGTCCCTAGCTAAATTTTAAATCAGTGAAGCAAACGAGGATCTGACTGCAAAAGTACACCAATTCACTTTTGATTGAAAACCGTAAATAAATGCAAATTTCAAGAGGAATCATAAATCCAGCTTGCAATTTTTTTAGCGATTAAATTATAAGTTTCGCATCTACCTTTACAATAGGGCACGAGTCGACTCAGTCGCTAGCGCACCACAGTCGTAAGCACTACAAGTCCTAAAAATTCACAATTTTGACAAGATTTCTAAATATGAAATTATCTGTAAATATGAAAGCTGACTCTTCAAACAAAATACCCAGTAATGGTAGATTATCCACGCAAACCGGTTCTCTATGAAAATACTCAAAGACAAAATTTTACTTACAAAATACCTATTAAATCCGTATTCTCGATGCAAAATGTTTGGTTGAAGCCAGGTTCTCCATGCAAAATACTTAGTAAAGCTAAAAATTCTACGCAAAATGTTCAATAAAGCCAGGAATTATATGCAAATATATAGTCAAGCCAGGATTACTAAGCAAAATATTAGTAAAGTCAGATATTCTTACAAATTTCAAAGTCAGACATTCCACGTAAAATATTTAGTAAAGCCAAGTGTTCCACGTAAAGTGCTTAATAATGCCACATGTTCCTCTGAAATATTTAGTAAAGGCAAAAGACTTTTATAAATTTCTAGAAAATTCTTAGTCAATGAATGAATGCAACTGAAAAGGCAATAAAAAAAGAATGCAACCTAAATAAGAATAAATATCCCCTCAAGCAGCTGAGGAATACTAGCACTTACGGGCAGCTGAGTTTAACATTTAGAAGTTCTTTTACTTGAATCTGATTTATGATATAACTAAAGGTCACGTTAAAAGCATTGCTACAGGGAAGATCAAAACTCTCCGGAAGAGACGCGACCTGTTCCATGTAAAATACTTAACTAAAACTGAGCTCTCTATGAAAATAGCCAAAACCGAATGTTCCCTGAAAAGTATTTACTTAAGCCACATCTCCTCTCATTATTACCAATCTCCACTCAATATTTATTTCATCCAAATTCTGAAAACACAATACTTTGTTGAAGACTGGTTCTCTATGCAAAATGTTTAATAAAGCCACGTGTTACAAACAAAATATTTAGTAAAGTCAAGAGTTCCGAACAAATATTTAGTAAAGCCAGAAGTTCGGAACAAATATTAGTAAAGTCAAGAGTTCCGAACAAATATTTAATAAAGCCAGGAGTTCCAAACGAAATATTTAGTAAAGTCAAGAGTTCCGAACAAATATTTAGTAAAGCCAGGAGTTCCAAAACGAAATATATATAAAATCAAGAGTTCCGAACAAATATTTAATAAAGCCAAGTGTATAAACAAAATATTAATAAAGCCAGGAGTTCGGAACAAATATTAGTAAAGCCAAGTGTTCCAAACAAAATATTTAGTAAAGCCAGGAGTTCCAAACGAAATATTTAGTGAAGTCAAGAGTTCCGAACAAAATATATAGTAAAGCTAGGGGTTCCAAACAAAATGTTTAGTAAAACGAGAGGTTCAAAACAAAATATTTAGTACAGTCAGAAGTTCGAAACAGAATATTTAGTAAAGCCAGGAGTTGGAAACCAAACATTTAGTAAAGCCAGGAGTTCGAAACAAAATATTTAGTAAAACCAAGAGTTCGAAACAAAATATTTAATAAAACCAGGAGTTCGAAACAAAATATTAGCAAAATCAAGTATTGCAAGGGAAATAAAAAAACGGGATATTCCACGTAAGATACTTAGTAATGCGATATGTTCCTCTGAAATATTTAACAAAGGCAAATGATTTCTAGAAAATTGTTAGCCAATTTGTGAATGCAACCAAAATGTGAATAAAAAAGATGCAAACTGAAGTTTCCACAATAATTTGTAATAACCTTAATGGGACTCCCACTTGACGTCAGCAGAGTTTAACATTTAGAAGTTCTTTGACCCGAATGTGATTTATGATACAACTACAGAATTAACGACAGACTGAGTCACGTTAAAAGCATCGCCACAGACAAGATCAAAACACTCCGGAAGAGACGCGAGATCGCGTGATATGGCTCAGAAACAAGTGGCGATGCGACAACAACAGGATCAGTGAAATAAGTTAGCTGCATTCGTTTCATTAAACAACTGTGTGAACGAACGGCGGCGACGGGCCATCGACAATTCAACAAGCGCACCGGAGCATCCGCATCCAGCACAAAGAGAGACGGTTGCCCCAGACAACGGTTTCCGAAACGAATGCCGTAGTGGGAAAGGAGACAACGTCGCCCACGTACATCCATTAGAGCTCTGTTGCTTGCCGTGTCAGGAAACCGATGTGATGTATCTGAAGGCAACTTCACTTTCAGTAGATGTGCAAAAGTCGTTCTATCAAGGATTTAGGACTATCGGAAAAGCAGAAGTCGTGACGGGGAATAGTTCGCCCAAGACGTTGACTCTACCGTCTGCGTTCTTGTTGCTGACACACAACTGTCACTTAACAGCACGACTTTCTGGAGTTAAAAAGGTGGCGTAGGTTTAAGTAGTTTCAGAAGTTTATTAGTTTCCCACAAAGGAATGGTGAACGACGATGCAATTGTGCAGTGGTATTAGTATCTCGCATCTGCTATCGATTTTTGAGTGGTGGTTTCTCCTCCAGGTGCATTTCTATAAATCTTTCACATCTACAGGTGCATTTCTATAAATCTTTTAACATTAAAGCACTACTTTAGCTTTCTGCTTTGATCAATTAGTTGTAATGGTTATCTTGATTGATCACCATTCGTTTATGCTATGAATACTCGTTACCGATTTATTGCAAAGTAAAAGGAGCAATAAACTACCATTTAGGGAAAAGCAAATTATTTATTTTTTTCATCATCATCATCAGTTTATTATAATAATAAGGTTACAAACAGTATATATTTGTAATACTCTTATTAACCCAAGAGCATCTAAGCTCATGTAGGTTAACTTGCAAATTATTTAAATACATAATTTTGGCAACATTGACACTCAACTTTACATAAAGAAAATATAACATTTTCTTTATGTATATATTATATTTTCTTATTATATTATATTTATGTATACAGGGTGAATCTGAAAAAGTGGGCAAAACTTTACGGGGTGGTAGAACGCAGCTATACGAGCAATATTCGTCATAGAATGTATGGTCGGAACGCAAACGGCGAGCCGCTAGGTGGCGTTGGAAATGGTATAAAAGGGTCGGTCCTCACTTGCATTCCCGTCCGCCGCACCGTACACAAAGTGTATATCCGCCATTTCGTGGTTAGTATAACCAGCCATCCTCTCGGCAATCCACGGTAGAAATGCCGTTGGTTGCGAGGACCGACCCTTTTATACCATTTCCAACGCCACCTAGCGGCTCGCCGTTTGCGTTCCGCCCATACTTTCTATGACGAATATTGCTCGTATAGCTGCGTTCTACCACCCCGTAAAGTTTTTCCCACTTTTTCAGATTCACCCTGTATATTATACGTTTTTGTATATATTATATTTTCTTTATTACATAAACATACATATTTTGTATATATTATAACATTTATTACACAAACATACATATATTGTATATATTATAACAATACATATTTTGTATATATTATATTTTCTTTATTACATAAAGAAAATATAATATATACAAAAACAATACAGAATTTATGAAACGAATTAAAGTTTTTTTACTTTAACACCGAAAACAGGCTGTCAGCATTAGTAATGCTCATTAGATAATTAGCAGTGAAAGATCTGAAATGCATAAAATTAATTTCATTCCGAATTATAATCGGTAAAGAATTAAAAATTTTTGGGGCCAAATAATCAAAATGTTTGTGCATAATTTCTTTTTTTGTAAGTGGTAACAGAAATCTTTTCCCATTATCTCGCATACAATAATTTGTATAATGCAGCACTGCATTATTGTTTTTAAAGAAGTAATTTAATGTTCTATAGACAAATAAGTGTCTCAGTGGAAATACACCTGAAATGGTATACTTACAAAAGATGGTAACAGTTTTATATTATTGGGTAAAATTTGAAATATAAATTCATTTTGCATTTTGATTAGACTCCTTAATGATGAAATGTATGTTCCTCCCTAACTTGTAATACCATACTGTATAGCAGACTGGACCCAAGATTTATATAACATTATTAATATTTTATTACTGAGGATTTTTTTTAAACAATAAAATTTATATAACATCCGTCTAAGTGTGTTTGTTAGTTTTCCAATGTGCATTTTCCAACACGAAATATCGATATCGATTATTAAAATATCGAATTTTTTAAAATCATTTTCATTAAATAGACTAGAATGTTTAAGTTATAGGCGAATAACTAGATTGCTAAAATATTAGTAATTAAAATAAACTCATTATTAATGAGAAATACACATCGCTAAATCTGTATTTCTTATTAATAATGAGATTTATTTTAATTATTAGTATAAAGAAGAAGAATCTCGATGTTATTTCGTACTAATTGAAGTGGTAGTTTGCGAAGCTAGTTGAACAAGAAGTTCATTAACCCTTCCAGTGCCCAACATGAAACACTGGGATGTAAAGAGCAAGCTGTTTTTCCAAAAAAAAAAATGAAACTTAAGACTATTTTTTTTTCTGCCAAATAACGTAGCCAAGTACAGTCGCTCAAAAAAGTATCCGAACACTATGATTGATTACAGAATTCAGAAAAAATATCTGGCAACGATTTTTTTTAGAAATCAGCGATCTGCGAAAAAATCAGCGAAAAAAAAAAATGAAACTTAAGACTATTTTTTTTTCTGCCAAATAACGTAGCCAAGTACAGTCGCTCAAAAAAGTATCCGAACACTATGATTGATTACGTTATAACATTTATTACTTCGTGTCACGTGACACGAAGGTTGCCAGATCGCTGATTTCTAAAAAAAATCGTTGCCAGATATTTTTTCTGAATTCTGTAATCAATCATAGTGTTCGGATACTTTTTTGAGCGACTGTACCCTACCTACTCTGCTGCTAAAGTATGAAAGTTATACAAATCAGGTATTAAGACATTTAAAACCAATGTTGTCAGGTTTTAATGCGACACCTGGATATAAATTTGTCATTTCACGTATATATTTGTATTTGACCTAGTATTTGTAATCCTTTATGTGAAACTGTTTCCTTTCTCCCACCACTGACTAAAGCTGTTTATGGCTAGTATATCTTGCTGTAATCAGCAAGACAGGTTTATGGTACCTGATCGTCAGTGATCGGCCCACCTCGATTCCGACCCAGCTCGATTGATCAAGGAGCGCGAGCCAAATGACCGTCCAGTGGGCAGGGAGGTCAGCGCCAAAAGTCGGAGCTTGGTCGGATAGCCCGTGAGAAGGTGAACAGTTCTGAGTAAGGCACTGGCTGGAGCAGACGTAGAGGTGCTCGGTGAATAGATATTCACGGTGGGATTCCTCTCGAAGGATATTCACGAAGGTTTTCCTCTATTAGGTGCGTAGAGTCGCTACTTGTTTAAACAATCCGAACATGATTGTTTGTAGCCAACATAGCCAGAAGTCAACGTCAGTACTCGGGGAGACTGCGTACATTTTTCATACTAAACCTTTTGTTATTGTTTTAAACTTGGAGTTGATTATCTTTCTGCAATTCTTAAACGTCGAAAGCCCAATACAGAACGAACCAAAATCTTACGTCCTTACCTGTGGGCGCCGTGGATCAATTATATTCTACCAACCCAGGAACCGACAAATGTTAACACTCTGCCTCTTAAATTACTGAATACTGAGTATTAAAGAGGAATATCCTGGTTAATCTTTTTGTATGTAAAATTGTTGCTCATATTTTTGTTTTTCGAAACAGTATTGTTTTTCTGCCGGAACGCAGTTTTTTGATTCTTTTTATAATAAAAATTTAGTTATTATAGAAAATGTGTTTAAAAAATACAAACAATGTACTTATTGTGTATAAAAACAAGAGATTTAGGTTAAATGAGACAGATACTTAAAAGATTTTGCGAATATCGGCAGGAAAAGATATTACCATCCACCATTAACCCTTCGGAATGAATTAGATTTGGTTCTTTTTTCTACAAGCGAGTGTGAAAGAGGATTCTCATAAATGAATCTGATTATCACAGGTCATATCAACAGAACATTATAATTCAGTTTTCACATTGCGATTAGCAAACTTATTAACTTGTTGCAAGAAAGGCTTTTGGGTTGGGTTGTTTTACCTCTGATCTTATTGGGATGAGATTTTACTTCTGATTTATATTACTTTTTTTGCATACAATGGGCTAAATGGCAAGGTCACAAGGACCCCGAGAGGGTTGGGGGAGGAGACCCACTGGAAAGCTGTTAGGGCACAGTTGTACACAGGGTATGACTCTCCTGCACACGGGGCTACGACCTAATGTCCCATCTGACGGACGGTGGCCTTTCCAAGCCCATCGCTGTCCCCTACTGACCGAGGGCAGGGAGGGGAGTTTGGCGGAGATAAATCTTAACCCTGAGCCAGCTGGGACTCGAACTTGGGAACTGCAAATAACCAGCCGCCCACGCCCCAACAGTAAAAAAACTTACTACTGACATTAACACCATCCCGACGCTCCAATTTTCCCGACAGAATATTTTAAATATTTATCTATTAATTGATTACTGGTAGTTTATATTAGTATCAATATATTACTGACAACACATCAGTTTAAAAAACTGATTTAGTAATATTAACATTAGTGTACTTCTTTTAAAAATATTTAGTCATTAAAAAAGTGGAACGTATCATTCACTTATTCGAAAGTGTATAAAAAATAAATACACAGATCCAAAATCAAAAGTGAATTGTCAAAATCAAGTGAAGCAGAAACAGAAACATTCGGCGCGCAATAACTCAGATGAATTTCATATGGTGGTTGTAACGATTGGAGAAAGTTCAATATTTCTTTATATTACTTTAACAACAGCTCTTTTCAAACTCTAGCTGCACCAAACTGAAAAGAAAGAGTAAACGAAAAAATAAAATAACTCACCCCCTAAAAAGCAGGGTTAAAGCAAAGCTGTGTGAACTAGGTTACATGGTAACAGTATGACAGCTCATAGAGTGCAAGAACGGGAATGTGTATGCGCCAGACTCGTGAGCAAGCATGGCTCATCGTTGCTAAAAATACAATCTTCAATGTAAACCTTCGGGAGGAAAACCTCTTACTATCTTTCGCCTCCTCATCACGGACCACGTGTGTGTGTGCTCCGGCATCTCTCCTGCATTAGAGAAGTCACTTGAGGAATGAGGAACTCCTGGCAGACATGCACACATCCGTCACTTGTAAGGTCTTTGTGTTAATCAGGGTTAGGGCAGAGCAACCTAGATACCACAGGGCCTGCACAGCTTTCCAACAAAAGAAGGGATATTTAACAATGAGTGAAATTTTAAACGTTTGCTTAAATTTAAGGATACGTTTTAAGTTTAAAAATATGTAAAAAATTTTTATTGGAAATATATTAATATATAGCTGAGAAATTAAAAATTCATAACTGATTTTGAAAAAATATGCATCTTCTGGTTTAATACCAGTAGTTTGTTAATTTTATTAATTTTGGCATTGGAACATTAATTTATTGTTTAAAATTTGACTGATAGTTGTGCATTTGCAAAATTATTATATAGTGTCAAAATATTCAGTAATATAATAATAAAATTTCTTTTATCTTAGCGCGCTTGGCTACTGATCTAAGGGACCTGGGTTCGAGCCCCGGGTAAGGCATGGCTGTTTGTGTCGTTTTTCTGCTGAGGGCCTGCCATTCTCACAGACCTTCTACTATGGCAAATAAAACTGACAGGCTCCTGTGAGACCTCTGTGGCAAGCAGCTGCTTGAGGGGTATTTATTTATTTATTTTATGCTATTCTAAATTTTTTATTTAGAAAAGGTTACGAGGTTCTTTCCTACACAAAGGACAGAGATAATATATAAGCTCTATTGAGATGGATTTTCATACAACATACAAACACAGGGACATGCCCACTGGTTTAATAGTCTGTTATACTAACCACTAGAGCAGGCAAGGGCTACTGTCAACCCTTCAAATTATTCATTAATTTTTACGAAAGATTACACACTTTAATATTTTACTAATTGTTAAAGTTATCCCCTTTCGTATAGAAAGCTGTTCAGGACCAGTTGCATTTAGGTTAAAATATTACTGTGGTAGGGGGGTTGGGTTGTTTTACCTCTGAGAGGCACTTTTTTTGCACAAAATGGGATAAATGGCCAGGTCACAAGGATCCCGAAGGCTCAGAAAAGGTTGGGCAGGGAACCCACTCCACACGAGAAAGATGGTAGCTTCCCGTCAAAGCTATACAGCCAGTTCTATGACGTGTGAAAGATGTTTCAAATTTCTCGAATAAATGGCCAGGTCACAAGGACCACGAGTCTCTGTGTGTGGGTATGGCTCACCCGCACACGGAGCCACGATTTAACGTCCCATCTGACAGACGGCGAACTTTTCAAACCCATCGGTATAATTTTGGAAATTATAGCGCTTCGAAGTTAAGCTTCCCACGGACATAACATGATTTTGCAACTTTTGCAACCAGTGTATTGATGCATCGAAATTAAAAAATACTATGTGAGCAATGAAAAGCAAAGCCTTGTGGTTCCCTTGATACGTCAGCAGGGTTACTAGCTACCGGATTTTTGATACCCGCGGTTATTGGATAGCGGTTAACCAGCAAAACTAAAAGGATTAAAAAAAATTGATTCAATCACTGACAATTCAATGGAAAAGTTTCAGTTAATAACTACAGCAAATTAATTGCAATTTCATATCTTATTATTTTTAATTTCTTTTCACTTAGATACTTTTTTTAAGAAACACCAACGCATGAGTGGAAACATCAGAAAAACGACACCTAACCTTGGTGCTGAAATTGAAACCAAAAATGTTCTCATCGCATCAGTTGAATTGGGCTTCACTGTTTGTTATTACTTTATATGTATAGTAGCTCTAGCTTTAATGTTCTCTTAACTGTTTTCTTCATTTAATATGTTGTCGTTCGTCTTTTTTTTTAACAAACATCGCCTCTGAAATGCACGAGTTTATTTCATCGAGAATTCTTTATCATGAAGGGAATTATTAATTGGTGTTTCGTCATCCGAAAAAGACTGAACTCATTAGAGCAGAGATGAATCACGAGATTGTAGCAAAGCTCGGACGTTTGATAGTTTGATGGATGAACAAGATATTTGATTAACTAATATTATCATTTTTTTCCGGTTTTCGATGCATTTTTCGATTTATTCGAGAAAATTGAAACATCTTGGATTTTAATTCTACAATTTTCCTTTTGAAAAAAAAAAAAAGTGGAGA
This sequence comes from Ryuthela nishihirai, assembly GCA_038380435.1. NCBI lineage: Eukaryota > Metazoa > Arthropoda > Arachnida > Araneae > Heptathelidae > Ryuthela > Ryuthela nishihirai. Next base: position 24,826,934 of record JAWZYU010000002.1, read on the forward strand.
GGGGGGGGGGGGAGGGGAGGCTCAGTCGATAGCGCGCCAAGCTCGTAATCTGCAGTTCCCAGGTTCGAGTCCCAGCTGGGCCAGCGTTGAGATTTTTCTCTGCAAAACTCCCCGCTGACGGTTAGTAGGGGACACAGATGGGCTTGGAAATGCCCCCGTCCGTCGGATGGCTACTAACCGGACGGGGGCATTTTCCATTTCCATTTTCCAAGCTTTTTATGCTGACGGTTAGTAGAGGACACAGATGGCTTTCCATTTCCAAGCCATGCTTGATGGCTTGGAAATGCCCATGAAGATGGGCTTGGAAATGCCCCCGTCCGTCGGATGGGGCGTTAAGCCGTGGTCTCATGTGCAGAAAAGTCATCTCCTGTACATGTTAAAAACATTCTAGATGGCCTTGATGGGAGTCTACCATCTGTCTCCTGACAGCTGTCCAGTCGGATGAGACGTTAAGCCGTGGTCCCGTGTGCGGAAGAGCCATCCCCTTTAACGTTAAAGAACACGCTGGATGGCCTTGACGGGAGGCTGCCATTTGTCTCCTTACAGCTGTCCAGTCGAATGAGACGTTAAACCGTGGTTCCGTGTTTGGAAGAACCATGCCGTGTGCGGGAGAGCCATACCCTGTACACGTTAAAGAACACGCTGGCTGGCTTTGACGGGAGACTACCATTTGTCTGCCAACAGCTGTTCCAGTGGGTCTCCTCCACCAACCTTCTCTGAGTCTTCGGGGTCCTTCTGACCTGGTCATCTAGCCCATTGTATGCAAAAAAAAAAAGAGCCGCTCGAAGGTAAACCAATTCGCAATACTTTCCTCCAAAAAACTATTTAAAATTCAGTTAATAAAATTCAGTGTGCCTTCAATGGATTACGCCCCACACACACTAGAAACGACTGAACTAGAGAAATAAAGACAGACAAGAACACAAATGGGCAGTCAGACACGTTAATTCAGACAGCAGATTCGACCTGGAATCTCAAACACGTGGTCTTCAAAGTCATTTTACTGCCCGTAAGCAATACGTTCCTTTAGAATCATGGTAACTAAATGTGGCTTACTAGCCTGGCTTGGATGAGATCATCTCACTCGAGTATGGAGAAATAAGGTCGCGTTCAGCCGAAGATAAAGCCACTACCACAGAAATTAATTTTTACGGTTCAGTAGTAAAGTATCACAAGAGATATCCTGTAGACATGGGTCTCATGAAATATTCGGCGAAAAATTCCATTTATAATAAAAACAATTTTCATTAGCAGAATATTTCATCATTTTTGAGGTTTGGAATTTAAAGTATATAACATTTAAATAATTAAGTTTTGATTATTATTGCTTAAAGCAAAATGTCCCGCCATATATTGAGAAATAACTGATTTGGTCGCTATATGATTGCTTAAAATAAAATATGGCCCGCTATATATTTAGAAGTAACTGATTTGATCCCTGTATCATTCCATAGCATAAAATGAGGACCGCCATATATTGAGAAGTAACTAATTTTGATCCTTATAAATAAAAATAATAATAAATACCCCCTCAAGCAGCTGCTTGCCACAGAGGTCTGACAGGAGCCTGTCAGTTTATATGCCACAGTTGGAGATCTGAGAGGATGGCAGGACCTCAGCAGAAAAACGACACACACATCCATGCCTAATCCGGGGCTCGAACCCAGGTCCCTTAGACCAGTAGCCAAGCGTGCTAACCACTCGGCCACGGAAGGTCCTTATACGATTCCTTAAAATAAAATATGGCCCACCATATATTTAGAAGTAACTGATTTCATTCCTGTATCATTCCATAGCATTAAATGCGGCCCACCATATATTTAGAAGTAACTGATTTTGGTCCTTATACGATTCCTTAAAATAAAATGCGACCCACCATATATTTAGAAGTAACCGATTTCATTCCTGTATCATTCCATAGCATTAAATGCGACCCACCATATATTTAGAAGTAACTGATTTTGGTCCTTATACGATTCCTTAAAATAAAATGCGGCCCACCATATATTTAGAAGTAACTGATTTTGGTCCTTATACGATTCCTTAAAATAAAATGCGGCCCACCATATATTTAGAAGTAACTGATTTCATTCCTGTATCATTCCATAGCATTAAATGCGGCCCACCATATATTTAGAAGTAACTGATTTTGGTCCTTATACGATTCCTTAAAATAAAATGCGGCCCACCATATATTTAGAAGTAACTGATTTCATTCCTGTATCATTCCATAGCATAAAATGCGGCCCACCATAATTTAGAAGTAACTGATTTCATTCCTATATCATTCCGTAGCATAAATTGCGGACCACCATATATTGAGAAGTAACTGATTTTGGTCCTTATATGATTCCTTAAAATAAAATGCGGCCCATCATATATTTAGAAGTAACTGATTTCATTCCTGTATCATTCCATAGCATAAAATGTGGCCCACCATATATTGAGAAGTAACTGATTTAGTCCCTATACGATTCCTTAAAATAAAATGTGGCCCTTCATATATTCAGAAATAACTAAATTGATTCCTATATGCTTTCTTATAACAAAATGTGGCCCATCATATATTGAGAAGTAACTGATCTGATCCCTGTATTATTCCATAGAGTAAATGCTGCCCACCGTATAACCGAGAAATAACTGATTTGGTTCCTATATGCTTCCTTAAAATAAAATACACTCCTTCATATTTTGAGAAGTAACTGATTTGGCCCCTATGTATTTACTTCAAAAAAATTCAATCCTTCATGTATTGGAAAGTAACTGATTTGGTCCCTATTTACTTTCTTAGAAAGAAAAAAACGCAATCTTTCATATATTGATAAGTAAATGATTTGGCAGCTATATGCTTCGTTAAAATGAAATGCAATCCGTCATATTGAGAAGTAACAGATTTGATCTCTATATGATTCTTTAAAATGAAATATAATCCTTCATATATTGAGAAGTAACTTATTTGTCCCTTACAGGATTCTTTAAAATAAAACCCAGTCAGTCATATATTCAGAAATAACTGATTTAACCCCGATATCATTTGAAATTGAGACCCCTTAATTAGATAGGCAGGTTGGAAGAAGAAGATAGACAGAGAAATATGCATGCAGATGGGAAGTCAGACACTCGTAGAGAGAGAAAAAGCTGACCAACAGATAAACACGAAGAGAAAACATAAAATGAATAAAATAAAAGTGAGAAATCCTTTCTACATATAAACAGCGCATCAGAGAAAATTTCGCTATAAAAACATCCATAATCCCATTTGGACGAGGACGAAAGCTCCCAACTAATCCCTGAACCTTCCTCCTTGTTCTCCCTCTAAGTATCCATTAACCACAAATCCCTTTCGTTCTTCTCGCTAGTGATTCTTCACTATTACCGATAATCCAAGCGAGAGCAGTTTACAGTCAGTTATTAGTCTTGACGGGCGCCATTAAAGTTCTTCTAATCCTCCTTCGCGCAGGAAAAAGAAGACGTTAGTCTGTCGCAAGTACGTGCCAAGGCAGAGACATAAACTGAAGCTTCAGTTCAGAGGTCAGCGTGGGAGAGATGAACTTCTCTTCAATGTCAATGACCACAGATCGATAAAGTGATGTCCTCTCGCTGTGTGGGACTGTGTTCGCTAGAGTATTGATGGCTCGTGGCGAGACGGCAATTTTACCGCTACAATAAGCATTGGGCAGAGGCACCTATATTACACCTGTTCCAGACAGTGCACTCACAACAGGATTCAGTTATATGTGTGTATTTTAATTAAGTTTCTTTTTTTAAAATATAACTGGTAGTTATTAATTTTTAAAAAAATTGGTGACTAATTTTAAAATGCTTATGAAGATTTTAATCAAATAGTACTAAATAAAATACCTTATTTTATTATTTTAAAGATTAATAGCTTGTTTTTAAATTTTGGATAAATTAAATAACATAAATCTTTACGGTATTCAATTTTCCAGATTGTTCCTCTCCTTTTGTCCAACAGCTATACGGACCCAGTGTATCTAGGTGGCTATTGGTTGGTTGAGCAAAAGAGGAGAAGAAAAGGGAAGGATTTTAAATATGCATAAATATGAAAGCGGTTTAATTTATCTAAAATTTAACCAAAATCTGTGTGGTTAAATATATAAAATAAAACAATTTATTCATTATATATATTAAGATATTTATGAATACTTTAAAATTGTTTACCAGATTTTGAAAACGTTATAGCTACCAGTAGAATAAAAAAATATTAATTACAGATGAATGAATGATTACGTTACTTGGATTATTGGGAACTCTTTCTTCAGGCTTACCATTACAAAATTAAGGTAGTAATTACAGATGGATGGATATTTATGTAACAGTCCTGTTATTGTAATGTCGAGGCCTGGTTGGTGTAATATGACTTTGTCCAGGACCACTTAAAAAATACAATCCCTACAGTTGTCGAAGAAAAGGAGGAAATAAAACGAAAGGAGAGCAAATATCTACAATTTATAAATGATTTACTGTGTTTAAAATCAACTGTAAGCTATTTTGTTCAAAACTATTTAAAACAAAATTCACCTATTATCATTTTAATAAAATTTATTGAATACGTTTAAAAATAAACAATTACCAGTTAATTTTTAAAAGAAATTTTTTAATTCAAGTACTTGTAAATTAAATGCATGGTGCCATCACGGTATTCAATAATATACGGTAATATCGCGTTAGCTCGCGATAGATATCTCAAAAAAACTATGTTCTCACTCTGGGACATATGGCGAATATTGACTAAGTCCCAGAAACCAAATTGAAAAAAAAAGTATACTGAATATGGATACGATCCATAGTTGCAGAACATAGACACCTGTATGCAAATCCCGAATGAAGGATGTTTATTTTTCTGATTGGGTTTCCTTTCTGCTGATATGTCGTCTTCATCACGCATCTCTCTCCATTGTATCACACTAACAGACTAGTCAGAGAGCCATGCAGATGATCGATTGAAGGATGAATTTTAGCTTGTTAAATTAAAGAGAAAACGTTATTATGTCTGTCTGTCAGTTTGTGAAAATTCACATCATTTTTGTCTCGATATTACTTTTCGCAGTTTCTGAATCTTCCATTAGTTTCAATACATAACGACAGAGAGCGCTACAATGGGTTGGGTTGTTTTACCTCTGAGCGGCACTTTTTTGCACACCATTGGCTAAATGGCCAGGTCACATGGACCCCGAAGGCTCAGAGAAGGTTGGGGGAGGGGACCCACTGGAACAGCTGTTGGGAGACAGATGGTAGCCTCCCGTCAAAGCCATCCAGCGCGTTCTTTAACGTGCACAGGGTATGTCTCTCCCGCACACGTGGCCACGGCCTAACGTCCCATCCGACGGACGGCGGCCTTTCCAAGCCCATCGGTGTCCCCTACTGACCGTGGGCAGGGCGGGGAATTTTGCGGAGATAAATCTCAACGCTGACCCAGCTGGGACTCGAACCTGGGAACTACAGATTACGAGCTTGGTGCGCTACCGACTGAGCCACCCCCTCCCCGCTACAATGGGAAAGTACTGTGAAATTCTATTATATTCATCCCAAAAGTTTGATATTTTGGTGACGATCAAGGGACATTGAAGACTTTCTCCTCCCCATCTGGCAACCTTCGTGTAACACGAAGGTTGCCAGATGGGGAGAAGAAATCACTAATCACTAATTCTAAGATAGAAGATGGGATGAAGATATAACTAATCCTAATTTCTAAAAAAACTTTGCCAGATATTTTTTCTGAATTCTGTAATCAACTATAGTGTTCGGAAATTTTTTTGAGCCACTGTACTATGAATTGGGCAAAATTGTTCAGTTATGCACCTATAAAAATTCTTCGAAAAAAAAATTAGGAAGAAATGCGCTTGATTATAAATAATAATTTATTTTATGATTCACGAGTTCGCCAGTCCTGATTTATAAGAAAAAATATCGATACTGCATCAAAATCCAGTAAAAAATGATATCAAGAAATCGATGACTGTTATTAACAAAGTTCTCAAAGGTTGGACGAAAAATTTCGACTTTCAACTTTTAAACTTTCCACCCACCCATTTGAACGGCATTACCGCTAAAATGCAGAACAAGAATCAGAGTAATTGTAGTAGTAGCAATTCTTGGTTGAAGTGGCCTTTGGGGTGGTTACAAAAGAGTAAAATCCTCAAAGCAGTTCTTAACCTAATCATCGTAAATGTTTTAAAATGGAAGTAACGTTGAATATGCATTTATTCGATGGCCTTAAATCTTTGGGAAAGGTAAAAGATAAAAAGAAGTTTAGCGGAAGATGCTTTCGATTAGAAAGCGAAGATCAAAGAGCATTTATTGGCTGATGCATTAACAAAGAAGGAAGATGGAGATTCCTTGCAAGTCGGACTGATTGATGGACGCTGAATCGATGCGTCGTCGAGTGGAAGAGATCTGATCTTGCATCCGAAACGAAACCTCTTTTATCTTCGAAGGCAACATAAAAAAACTCTAAGAATCTTGAAGACGACAGACCATTCAGTCATCTTACGTTCCTGATGATTCGTAACGGGATGCGATTGAATACAAATCAGCTTTATTTCAACCGCCGCATTGATTACTTTCAGCTGGGTTGTTTTTCCTCTGAACGGCAGTTTTTGCACACAATGGGCTAAATGACCAGATCACAAGGACTCTAACGGTTCGGAGTTAAGTAGGGGAAGGATTTAGGTTGTTTTACCTCGGAGTGGTATTTTGTTTCACACAACAGACTAAATGGCCAAGTTACAAGGACCTGAATGGCTCAGATTTTAGGTAAGGGAAGAAGTTGGGTTATTTTACCTGTGAATGTATTCCCCGCCCTGCCCACGGTCAGTAGGGGACACCGATGGGCTTGGAAAGGCCGCCGTCCGTCGGATGGGACGTTCCCCGTGGCCCCGTGTGTGGGAGAGCCATACCCTGTGCACGTTAAAGAACACGCTGGATGGCCTTGACGGGGGGCTACCATCTGTCTCCCAACAGCTGTTCCAGTGGGTCCCCTCCCCCAACCTTCTCTGAGCCTTCGGGGTCCATGTGACCTGGCAATTTAGCCCATGGTGTGCAAAAAAAGTGCCGCTCAGAGGTAAAACAACCCAACCCAACCTGTGAATGTCATTTTTTGCACACAGTGGGCTAAATGGCCAGATTACAAAGACCCCAATGGCTCAGAGAAGGTTTCGGAGCAGGCAGCTTTTAAGAGACAGATGAGAGCTTCGCGTCAAGGCCATCCAGCGGGTTCTTTAGTGTACATAGCATATAGCTCACCTGAACATAGAACCACGGCTTCATGTCTCATCCGAAGTATGGCGGCCTTTCTAAGTCTTTCGGTGTCGCCTTTCTGTCTGAGGGCAGGATTGGGATTTTTGAGGAGATAAATCTGTACACTGGCACAGGTGAGTCTCGAACCAGGAACTAGAGATTATGAGCCTGGCGAAGTGCAGACTCAGCCAATCCCACTCCTGATCGCTTTAAAATAGGCCTTATTGGACATTAAGAAATAATCCATCGATATTTTTAAAAACTGTATGGTTTCTGTGAGAAATACATATTAATAGTAAGTCTTTCATTAAAGTGTCGTTAAAAGAGAATACTCATAAAGTCTTATATCCACCTCGCCAGTGGTTAGAAGGATTTTGGTCAAAGCCATTGAGCATTATCTTTAGAGCAACACTTTATCAACCTGATACACTGCCCACAGCTAACTCCAAGCCTTGATTTTTTGCCGGAACTATAACTTTAAAATATATTTAGATAACTAATAAGACAAAATTATTCAGATTATATTATATTTTATAACAAAATTCTTTATTGACTTGGTATCACTGACAAAGTCCCGTGATTTCCAGTCACAGTAAATACAACTCACTTAAAATTCGAAATTTTTTTCCCAGTTACGCATTTGTGTTTTTGGTTCAGTTCTTTTATCCCTGAGAGGCACTTTTCGGGTACAATTGGCTAAAGATCCCAACAGCAAACTGCAGATTATGAAGTATTCCAAACATTTTAGCTTCTAAAAATGAAACTACTACTACCAACGGAAATGGGATTGCCCAACACCTAACAGGAAAATGGATATTGTGCAGCATTCCAAACTTTCTGACATCTGAAAATGAAACCACTACCACAAATAGAGATGACTAAACAGCAAACTGGACATCGTGCATCATTCCAAACTTTCTGTTTTGTTAAAACGAAACAAGTACCAAAAACGAAAGATGGCCTAATAGCCTAATAGCCAGCTCGATCACGAGAAGCGTTTCAGAAAGTATGGCTTTTGAAACCAAAAACCATTAGAAACAACGGAAGTGATCTTTCAGAGAACTACAGATGGTTGTTGCTAAATATTTTTTCTGTGAACATCAAGTATGGAAATGTTAATAACCCTTAACCACTCAAAATCGTTTCTATGTGGCATCACCTCCAGATTTTTTTTGCTCTCTTTCTAACGAAAGGCGATGCTACCCTAATAAAAAAAAACGCTCAATTTCAAGGGACGAAACTGTCTCTCGATAGTCTAATAAACTCGGCTATTTCATTTTCAGCGAAGAGCTCACTCAAAGCATTTTTACAACACCGAGACATTCTCTTCCGCTTCATCTCGGCGTCCTCTTCCGCATCTTCGGATGATAACCTCGATGCAGTGCAGATGGAGTAACACTTCCGAGAGGCATTTCCCAAGTTTTAATGTCTCTCCGTCTCCACACAAGATAGGAGAATGCTGTTGATTAAAGGAACAAGAAAAGAAAATGGGAGACTGGAAAATGGGTAATGAAACGCCCGAGGCTTTCGGTAGAACAGAGAAACGATTCGGTTTTAAATGAAGGCCAGGAAAAAAATAGAGAAAAATGATCTCGAGAAAGCACTATGAGAAATGGCGCTTCTTTATTAGCTGATATGTGTTTTTCTGATTTAGAATGATATGTTCAAAACAGACTCTTAGTAAAGCTGATAAAGTAAGATGTTCGCATTAAATCAAAACTTTGTTAAAGAAAAAAATAAATTTTTTTGCGCGAAAAAAAAGTTATTTGACGCGTTTCATTTTTATTTCGAATTAAATCGGAAAGAAACAAATTATAGAACATTAATAATTTATGCATTGAAAACTTTATAGCAATAGATAATTTTCGTTGCATTAAAAAAAAGAGAATATATGGAGAGAAAAAATAATTAACGATAGATTATTTATCGTCTCTGTAAATGGATGAAAATATAGGTCACATGTATGAACAATTTGTTGCTATGGGAGCGAGGATTCGACCTTTTGAAAACAATGAAGGTTGGTGGTTTTGCCTCTGAGAGCACTTCTGTGCACATGATGGACTAAAAGGCCAGGTCACAAAGACTCCGAAGAGTGGTAAGAGTTCGAAAGAGAAGGGGATCCATTGGCCAGTTGTTATTAGGTGCAGATTAATTTTTTTCTGCATGCAAGACACCAGTGTATGCATCGATCAATGGAGTAACCACTTGAATAGGAGTGACGTCTTTTAACTCATTCAGCCACTAGCTGTCCTTGACGAATGGGAAGAATGGAACATTCTTTTCTTCAGGAAAGCAACTGTAACAGGGACTGGGATAAAAACCTCGATTTCAATTTTTTGCAAGATTTCAATATTTACTCTGTTGATAGTTCAAACTTACCGCTTAAATACGGAATTTTAAGACAGTTTTTTCCCAATTCCATGAGGTGGGGGTTGATCCAGTCGGTAGCGCACCAGGCTCGTAATCTGCAGTTCCCAGGTTCGAGTCCTAGCTGGGTCAGCTTTGTGATTTATCTCAACTATCGGTCAGTAGGGGACATCGATGGGCTTGGAAAGGACTCTGTCAGTCGGATGCTCCGTGTATGGGAGAGCAATACCCAGTGTACGTTAAAGAACACGCTGGATGGCCTTGACGGGAGGCTACCATCTGTCTCCTAACAACTGTTCCAGTAGGTCCCCTCTCCTAACCTTCTCTGAGCCTCGGGATCTTGATGACCTGGCCATTTAGCCCATTTTGTGCAAAAAAAGCGCCGCTCAGAGGAAAAACAATCTAACTTAGCCTAGTGGTCCCCCAACCTTCTCTGAGACCTCGGGGTCTTTGTGACCTGGCCATTAAGCCCATTGTATGCAAAAGAGTGCCGCGCAGAGATAAAACAATGCAACGAACCCAAATGGCGTGGAACTTGTGTCACTATCGTTGATAATTTACTTTATTGAAGGTATTATAGCTTTAGTTGATGTCATTAACGGTGACTCCAGAAGTTCTTAGCTCATTGTGGAGCACAGTCGATTTAAATGTCTTTCACTGTTTGTTTACTTTCGTTTTAACCCAGTGCTAATAAGTACTTATTAGGACTGGCTAGGAAGATCATTTAATTAGTGGACTGCCGTCATCAGCAATTAGTAGCTTTTACTACGAGTTAATGCCGCACAGCGACTCTTCAAGCAAACGGGCAATGTGTACAAGTTGAAACACGTTGCGATACGGTCACAAGTAAGAACAATATGTGGGATTTTTGAGGGCTATGGCTGATCTGGAAACTGAGCAGTGGTTGGGTTGTTTTACCTCTGAGTAGCACTTTTTTGCACATAATGGGCTAAATAGCCAGGTCACAAGGACTCCAGGGGCTCAGAGAAGGTTGGAGGAGGGGACCCACTGGAACAGCTGTTGAGAGACAGGTGGTAGCCTTCCGTCACGGCCATCCAGCATGTTCTTTAACGTGCACAGAGTAGGGCTCTCCCGCACACGGCGCCATGGCTTAATGTGCCATCTGAAAGATGGCGGCCTTTCCAAGCCCATCAGTGTCACCTAGTGACCGAGGGCAGGGCGGGGAGTTTTGCGGAGATAAATCTCAACGTTGACCCAACTGGAACTCGAACCTGGGAATTGCAAATTACGAACCTGGCGCGCAACCGACTGAGCCACCCCCGTCCCACGAACCTGTGTAATTCATATGGTGTTATGTGTTTTGTTTTAATCGTTTAACAGTTTGTCACAAACAATACTGACGAAATACTTGCGTTACACGTAACGCCCAACATGACATTATATCATTTGTAAAATAAGAATAATTATTATTAAAAAAGTCCTTCTATGGTCTCCCTGGACCCTACAGCGCCAAGCTGCGGTCGCATCGATATAACCGGATCTAGACAGCTACCGAACAAAGGAGCAAAAAAAAGATCAGAGAATAAATATGCATAACGTTTCAAGTGATCTAATTTGACAAAACTTTAACTACAAGTTATTTAATTAAGATTAGCGTGAAATGAGATAATTTACTTACTGTAACTTTATTAAAATATTATTGAATAGTATAGAATTATTAAAATATTTTAATTAAAAAATTTTAAATTTGAGCATCTGAGTCAAAGAGAAAAAACTTTAAGTGAACTATAAATATTACTAATTCTGTTAGTGACTTGTCCGGGTCTGATGTGGCTTTGACCAGAGCAACCTAGATTCATCGAGTCTGAACGTCATTGAACTCAAGAAGGGAATAGATATATGCACAAAAATTTAAGCATTAATTTCGTCTAAAATTTAACTTCAAGCAATTTACTTTAGAAAAACTTAAAATAATTTTATTATTAGATTTTATTAATATATCAATAGTTAAAAAATATTTAACTACCGGTTATAAATAAAAATAAATAAATACCCCCTCAAGCAGCTGCTTGCCACAGAGGTCTGACAGGAGCCTGTCAGTTTATATGCCACAGTAGCAGATCTGAGAGGATGGCAGGACCTCAGCAGAAAACAATACGAACATCCATGCCGTATCCGGGGCTCGAACCCAGGTCCCTTAGATCAGTAGCCAAGCGCGCTAACCACACGGTATATTAAGAAATAATATTATAATTAAAGCTGCTAAAAACTCTCGTTCTTAACTGGTGTTTTTCAATGCTTTAAAATATTATATTTTGTAATTTAGCACTTTTTGTACAATTTTTTATTATGATTTTATTGTTTTTTTTATCAAATGTTGAACTTAATATGCGTTTTTGTTTAACTAAGTTAAATTTTAGATATATATTAAAAAACTGGCCTTTTACTACAGGTGTGCTGTAGTAAATGGACTACCTCAGAAGTGTGTCGCAGCAAATGGACTATATCAGAAGTGTGTCGCAGCAAATGGACTATATCAGAAGTGTGTCGCTGTAAATGGACTATATCAGAAGTGTATCACGATAAATGGACTATTTCAGAAATGTGTCGCAGTAAATGGACTACTTCAGAAGTGTGTCGCTGTAAATGGACTTTATCAGAAGTGTATCACGAAAAATGGACCATATCAGAAGTATGTCGCTGTAAATGGACTACATCAGAAGTGTATCACGATAAATGGACTATTTCAGAAGTGTGTCGCGAAAAATGGACTATATCAGAAGTACGTTGATGTAAATGGACTATATCAGAAGAGTATCACGATAAATGGACTATTTCAGAAGTGTGTCGCGGTAAATGGACTATTTCAGAAGTGTGTCACGGTAAATGGACTATCTCAGAAGTATGTGTCTAAGAGAAAAAGCCTGAAAAAAACGCCTCGAGATTTCAAAATTAATTCTTCTATTAGTACACTGTCCAGGCCCGTACAGGTAGCTTTGACTTGGTCAAACGCCCCTTGCCAGTTCGCGTCTTCCAAGGAATCTGGGGTCCCCAGATTGGGAACTCCTGGTGTAGAGAATTCCTCATGATAGCAATAATTATCCTTATCCTTATATAAGGCTTATTCTATAAGCAATCTCATTCGAAGAACTCTCCCGCAAAAGCAATCCACGTAACAAAGAGAATGAAGCCAAAAAACAATCATCCTCTGTTTCCATAGCAACGAAAGGATCCCATCTCGTATTTGGTTTGCTGAGTCGAGCACGATCGTGACGTGAGCAGCGTGCACTCAACACTCACTCGTGTATTCTTTTGGCTTTCTGCTTCCTTGCCCACCCTGAACACTCTATTGTATTTAAAACTGCTGACTAATGATAAGAAGACGGAGCTTTTCCACCTAACTTGGATGTTCATGTATGAGTTCGATTTCTTTTTTCCAATCCATCTTCCCGTTTCCATGGTGAAAAAAGGAGAAGAAGAGATCCGAGAGGCGAATAGAAAAGGCAAAGAAGATCAACCGACACATTTTGATGATGGAATATATGCTGTGTGTGGCAACGTCCGTCAGTAAGGAAGAACATTTCGTGATCCGTTTTTTGGTTCGAACATTTCTCCCTTTCGGAAACTTTTTTTTTTCTCCCTTGCGATTTGGGCGTTACTTTTTCTTACCTCATGACCTGACTTAATATCCCCCCAAGTTATAAGAATGCTTTTTTTTCTCCGACCATATCTGGCAAAGAATTTCGATTTTTTTTTTTGAAACGAACGTGAGATTTGGAGGAAAAAGAAAAAGTTTTCTATTGACTTTTATAGAATCTTCTCCAGAACTTGGAATTTTTTTTTCCTCGAAATGTTAGTTGACCTTTAGAAGTAGATATCCAGTTTTTGCATGAGACACTGTTTTTGTCCAAGTAGGTTGCGTTGGGTTGTTTTACCTCTGAGCGGCACTTTTTTGCACACCATGGGCTAAATGGCCAGGTCACATGGACCCCGAAGGCTCAGAGAAGGTTGGGGGAGGGAACCCACTGGAACAGCTGTTGGGAGACAGATGGTAGCCTCCCGTCAAGGCCATCCAGCGTGTTCTTTAACGTGCACAGGATATGGCTCTCCCGCACACGGAGCCACGGCTTAACGTCCCATCCGACGGACGGCGGCCTTTCCAAGCCCATCGGTGTCCCTACTGACCGTGGGCAGGGCGTGGAATTTTGCGGAGATAAATCTCAACGCTGACCCAGCTGGGACTCGAACCTGGGAACTACAGATTACGAGCCTGACGTGCTACCGACTGAGCCACCCCCGCCCCATCCAAGTAGGTAAAATATATCGAAATAGAAATGTTAACTCTTATGAAAGATTTATCTTTCATAAGATGATTATGAAAGATATATCTGGCAACCTTCGTGTCATGACACGAAGGTTGCAGATCACTAATTTCGAAAAAAATCGTTGCCAGATATTTTTTCTGAATTCTGTAATCAACCATAGTGTTCGGATATTTTTTTGAGTGACTGTACCTTCATAATTCATTTTTGAGCCTTAAAAATATTTACTTTGCAAGCGAATTAGCAGTGGTGTAAATGAGTTAGCATTGAGCAGCACTTTTTTTTGCGCACAGTGGTCTAAATTGTGAGCTCACAAGGACCCCGAGAAGGTTTTGATGGGGGGAGGGGGACCCATTTGACAGCTGTGAGGAGACAGGTGATAACCTCTTGTCAAGGCCTATCAGTGTTTTATTTAACAGGCACACGGCACCACGATTTTATGTCCCTTCTGACGGACGGTGGCTTTCCCAAGTCCATTGGTGTCTCCTTTGTCAACATCCGCAAAATTCCCCGCCATGCCCACGGTCAGTAGGGGACACCGATGGGCTTGGAAAGGCCGCCGTCCGTCGGATGGGACGTTAAGCCGTGGCCCCGTGTGCGGGAGAGCCATACCCTGTGCACGTTAAAGAACACGCTGGATGGCCTTGACGGGAGGCTACCATCTGTCTCCCAACAGCTGTTACAGTGGGTTCCCTCCCCCAACCTTCTCTGAGCCTTCGGGGTTCATGTGACATGGCCATTTAGCCCATTGTGTGCAAAAAAAGTGCCGCTCAGAGGTAAAACAACCCAACAACCCAACTCCTTTGTCACCAAGGGCAGAGTGGGGGTAGGGGAAATAATCCTCAACGCACAGCTGTTAGGAGACCAATGGAAATCCGGCAAGGCTATTCAGTGTGTTCTTTACCTTGTAAACGGTGCCATTTCGCGTCTCTGTCAAGGCTATTCAGTACATTCTTTAACTTGTAATGGTGTTTTTTCCTCTTAGTAGTGCTTTTGTAAAGGGTATAACTCTTGTTCGCACGGAGTTACAGCTTAACGACCTAATCAACGGAGGGCAACTTTTGGATGCTGTCACGCATCCTCTTTCAAGCCATATGAGTCACAAGGACCCCAAGGGATCAGAGAAGTTTGGGGAAGGATTATTGTGTTGTTTTACTTCTGAGCGGCACTTTTTTGCACACTAATAGGCTATATGGCCAGTCACAAGAACCCCAAAGCCTCAGAGAAGGTTTGGGGAGGGGACCCACTGAAACAGCTGTTGGGAGAAGATGGTAGCTTCCCGTCAAGACCATCCAGCGTGTTCTTTAACATGCACAGGATATGGTTCTCCCGCACACGCAACCAAGGCTTAACGTCCCATCCGATAATCGGCGGTCTTTTCCAGTTATCTAGTGGCCGAGTGGTTAGCACGCTTAGCTACTGATCTAAGGGACCTGGGTTCGAGCCCCGGATTAGGCATGGATGTGTGTGTCGTTTTTCTGCTGAGGTCCTGCCATCCTCTCAGATCTCCTACTGTAGCATATAAACTGACAGGATCCTGTCAGACCTCTGTGGCAAGCAGCTGCTTGAGGGGGTATTTATTTATTTTATATTTATTACATAGTGCACTCGACTTACGATCCTCTTTTCCTCCAATTCACTCTAGATCGGATGTTTCGGTTGATTCCAGATGAGATCTGAATCCTGAGATGAATATTCAAATGTGTTCTCGATCATCATATGAGTATGGAGATAATAATTTAGCTACCAAATGATGATCGAAGCAAGTATCGAATCATGAAATGGGTTTCGGTGGTTTCTCCTTTTAGTAGTGCTTTTGTGCACACAATAGGCTAAATGGCCAGGTCACAAAGACTCCAAGGGATCATAACTTGGTAAGGAAAACAGATCACCTGGAGAACTTTTAAGAGACATACGTAAGTCTCCATGTTCTTCAACGTACAGTGTATAGCCTTCTGCACACGGAACCACAGTTTAATTTTCTCTCCAGTACGGTGTATTTTCTAAGCCCATTTGTTATCCTTTCAAATTAGCATGCAGAATATGAATCACTGCCCAATCATACAATTATATTAAAGTTTTTATTGAAATTTATTTTCTCAAATTTTAAACTGGTAGGTAATTATTTTTTAAAATACTCATAAATGTTCGAATAAAAAATCTGTATTAAATAAACTGTTTTATTTCCTAACGTTAGAAAATAAATAGCTCGAAGTTAAACTTTACAAAAAATAAATTACTTAAATCTTTACAAATATTGATTTCCCGCTTTTTTCCCTACTTTTGTTTAACGGCTGTCCTGGTATAGAGGCCCTAGACAGGACCTCTATCCTGGTACGGATTACCAATATGGTAGTGTCGAACGGAGGAAAATCTTTTATAAATTGAAATAAGTAGTTGCAAAGTAATCAAACAAAGGAATATATATTAAATATATTACTCTTATGGCAATAATGCAAAATAAAAATATAGTAAATCTCTTAACTGAATACATGTTTGATTAACATCACACCAGTTATTATAACTATTTATTGTTTTACCCATTTGTAAGATTTAACTTAAAGCAACCTGCAACAATATTAAATCAATATTTTGAAATAATTTCTCTTCAGAGTGACATCATCAAAAGGGCTGTCATGGACATCATCGTGAAGATAGCCGACCAATGAGGATCAAGTATGGCTTTATACAAATATCTATCATCGGATGATAAATTATGGGATACCAAAAGCAATAATATTGTTACAGATTTTTAGCGGCATTTTCATTTGATAATCGTGCGTGAATTCGAAATAAACAAACAGATAATTAAATGACTGATCAGTAGCTATAAGAACTGATTTAATAACAATTTGGTGTAATTTGTTGGACAACTTTTCCTAAAATAACTTTGATCCGTTCAGAAAAACAAATATCCGTTTCGAACAAATATCCGTTTCGAACAAATATCCGTCGAACAAAATTCCCTTTCGAACCGATTTCCGTCGAACAAAATTCTGTCGAATAAATTTCCGTTTCGAACAAAATTCCGTTTCGAATAATTTTCCGTCGACAATATTCTGGCGAACAAATTTCCGGATACTTTTAATAACTGCGGCAATTGATTAACATCAATAACATGAAAATTTAATTATTAGTTGCTTGAAATAACAATAGGCTAACTAACTAATGACTAATTATTTTTGGCCTTCATCAATACAAAAGAATAAACGAATGCAACATTAGAAAACCGAATCATAAAACAATTCCTAGGTACGATCCTTACCAATCAATTTTTTTTGAGCGGTGGCTCAGTTGGTAGTGCGCCAGGCTTGTAATCTGCAGTTACCAGGTTCGAGTCCCCTTGAGCTAATGTTGACATTTACCTCCTCAAAATTCCCCGCTCTGCCCTCTTTGTCAGTAGAAGACACTAATGGGCTTGATGCCCATCAATGTTCAAGTTTGTTAGAAGAGGACACTGATAGGCACTGAGTTGGGTTGGGTTGTTTTACCTCTGAGCGGCACGTTTTTGCACACAATGGGCTAAATGGCCAGGTCACAAGGACCCCGTAGGCTCAGAGAAGGGTGGGGGAGGGAACCCACTGGAACAGCTGTTGGGAGACAGATGGTAGCCTCCCGTCAAGGCCATCCAGCGTGTTCTTTAACGTGCACAGGGTATGGCTCTCCCGCACACGGGGCCACGGCTTAACGTCCCATCCGACGGACGGAGGCCTTTTCACGCCCATCGGTGTCCCCTACTGACCGTGGGCAGGGCGGGGAATTTTGCGGAGATAAATCTCAACGCTGACCCAACTGGGACTCGAACCTGGGAACTGCAGATTACGAGCCTGGCGCGCTACCGACTGAGCCATCCACACCCCAATAGGCACTGATGGAAGCCCGCCATATGTTGGATGAGACGTTGAACCGTGGTCCCGTGTACCAGAGATAGCCATACCATGTACACGCTAAAGCACACACTGGATGTCATTTGACGCGAGGTTACCATTGTCTCCCAACAGCTGTCCAGTGGGTCTCCTTCCCCCAACCTTATCTGAGTCCGTGGGGTCCTTGTGACCTGGTCATTTAGCCCGCTGTGTGCAAATAGTGCCGCTCAGATGTAAAAACAACCCAACCTTTTTGTACTGTCTAACAAAACGTATGCAGTAAATGACACTTCGTACAATAGCTAAAGATGCACTGTTGTTCATAAAATCTTCTGTTACACAAACATCGACAATTTAAGTTCTCACCGCTCACAACCTTTTCACTACTACTCCAACTCTCTTACCGTTTTCTTGGGGCGGGGGTAGCTCAGCCGGTAGTGCGCCAGGCTCGTAATCTGTAGTTCCCAGGTTCGAGTCCCAGCTGGGTCAGCGTTGAGATTTATCTCCGCAAAACTCCCCGCCCTGCCCACGGTCAGTAGGGGACACCGATGGGCTTGGAAAGGATGTCGTCCGTCGGATGGGACGTTAAGCCGTGCCCCGTGTATGGGAGAGCCATACCCTGCGCACGTTAAAGAACACGCTGGATGGACTTGACGGGAGGCTACCATCTGTCTCTCAACAGCTGTTCCAGTGGGTCCTCTTCCCCCAACCTTCTCTGAGCCTTCAGGGTCCATGTGACCTGGCCATTAACCCATGGTGTGCAAAAAAGTGCCGCTCAGAGGTAAAACAACCCAACCCTCTTACCGTCTTCTATTTTTTTTTCAATTAATTGTGTTCATTCTCTACATGACGTAATCCACACTAAGTGCTATATCACACGGATCACGTAGCAAAACAGTCACGTTTTCATTGTTGCACGTGCATATTTCGCTTCGATATGTTTGAGCGCAAGTAAATTAAATTGCTATTGCATTTTGAATGATAATCTAACTAGTTCAAACTAAGAATAGGTTTTCGAAAGTGTGGATGTAAAGGGAGAAACGGCGTTGAGCTTTGTTTGCAATGGAGTAACTTTTCGAACTTTTATAATACAGCAATAGCACGTGAACGGAATGACGAAGCGAGGGGCAGAATCTTTCTCTGCATTTTCTGGAGAGAACTTCTTTCCTGAATAAGAGTGGAAGAAATGCAAATGAATGACGAGAATATTCAAATGATGAGGAAGAGAAGGATTCTTAGAGGGTGATGTAGCCGTGCCGCGAGAGTAACGGGTAAAAGAAAAATGGAGAGAAAATAATGATGTGGCTGGGAGAGTGAAAAAATAAAAACGTCTTGGAAGATGCATGTCGGTAAAAAATGTAAATTTTAAACTACGAACAAAAAAATAATTATACTTCTTGTCATTTTGAAAACGGTTATTTTGATATGATGTAAAACAAAATTTAAAGAAAGAAATCTTCTCTGTGTAAAAAAATAAGAGAATTTTTTTTAAAAAGAATCTAGATGATATCGGCAATTTAATACTTATGAAGAATACTATTGTGAATACGTTTGGGATTAATAGGGATTGGGTTGCTTTAGTTCGAGCAGCACTTTTTTCGCGCACAGTGAGGTAAATAGCCAGGTCACAAAGACCCTTAAAGTTTAAAGAACTTTGGGGGAGCGGATCCATTGGTCGGCTGTTGGGAGACAGATGGGAGATTCCTGTCAAGGCCATCCAGCTTGTTTTTTAACGTGCACACGGTATGGCTTTCTTGAACTCACGACTTAACGTCCCATCCGACGGACGGCGGCCTTTCCAAGCCCATTGCTCTTCCCTTTGATTTATAACGAAATTTGCATTTTTTGCATTTTGCAAATAGAAATTTTGACATTGGATTTTTATTTCTGAGCGGCATTTTTTTTCCACATAATGAATTCACACAAATGTCAAAATGATTTTCAGAATTCAGGTTTCTGGTTGTTTTTTTTACCTCGAAAAGGCAATTATTCACCCACAATGGACTAAATTACCAAGTCACAAGGACCCCGAGGTCCCAAAGGTTGATAGCTCAAGCGAACACACTGGGCAGCTATTAAGGTTGTTTTACCTCTGAGCAGCACTTTTTTTGCACACAATGGGCTAAATGATCAGGTCACAAGGATCCCAAAGGCTCAGAGAAGGTTGGGGACAGGGACGCTCTAGACAGCTATTGGGAGGCAGATGGAAGCCTCCCGTCAAGGCCATCCAGCTTGTTCTTTAACGTGCATAGGGTATAGCTCTCCCGCACACGGTCCACTGCTTAACGTCTCATCCGATGGACGGACGGCGGTTTTCCAAGCCCATTAGTATCACTTACTGACCGAGGGCAGGATGGGGAGTTTTACGGAGATAAATCTCAAAGGTGGCCCAGTTGGGACTGAACCTGGGAACTGCATATTTCGAGCCTGGTGCGCTACCAAATAAGTCACCCCCATCTCCAGAGCTGTTAAGCTACATTCATTTATATTAATTCATTCATTTATAAAAACAAAGAAAATTGAATGCTTACGGATTTGACTTAAAAAAAAAATCGATATTGAAATCAGCAGCATTTTTCCTGATGTCCCTAAAACTGTCTAAACATGCCGGGGTTAACTGCCACAGCATGCGTAATGCTTTTTTTTATATATATAAAGAGTACAGAGTGTGATTCAAAGGCTTGGTCAAATTCACCAAAATTGGAATGCATCAAATATATCCATATGTGAAATAAAAATTGATTCAGTGGGCTTATGATTGTTGTTGGGGTGTTTTACATCTGAGCGGCGGGGGCGGTGGTGGCTCAGTCGGTAGCGCGTCAGGCTCGTAATCTGCAGTTCTCAGGTTCGAGTTCCAGTTGGGTCAGCGTTGAGATTTATCTCCGCAAAATTTCCCGCCCTGCCCACGGTCAGTAGGGGACACCGATGGGCTTGGAAAGGCCGCCGTCCGTCGGATGGGACGTTAAGCCGTGGCCCCGTGTGCGGGAGAGCCATACCCTGTGCACGTTAAAGAACACGCTGGATGGCCTTAACGGGAGGCTACCATCTGTCTCCCAACAGCTATTCCAGTGGGTCCCCTCCTCCAACCTTCTCTGAGCCTTCGGGGTCCATGTGACCTGGCCATTTAGTCCATTGTGTGCAAAAAAGTGACGCTCAGAGGTAAAACACTTTTCTGAATTCTGTATTCAACCACAGTGTTCGGATATTTATTTGAGCGACTGTACATAATAAACATATAAAAAGATATTTACTGTTGTCCAGCCTTTTGAATCGTAATATACACTGCCTTACCAAAATATTCGAAATTTTCATATTAAGTTAATGGGAATATACACGGTTGTATCAGAATAATATGACCACCTACCATAGTATATGTATGGTAGGTGGCCTATTATTCTGATACACACTGTGTACGTATCTTCGAAATAAAATTAAAACCTCTAAAATATCCATTCAATGGGAAAACGTGACCGAAGAAAACGATCAGGATAAAATTTTTAACAATATTCATTAAGTATTTAAAGAGTTATGCATGCTGTAATATTTAAGAATAAATTATTTTGTTTCATAAAAATGATTTATAATTACCAATATTGAAATAATCATTTCGCAAACTTATAAAATATATATATATTATTAAGGGGCTTGAAACAATAATTATTATTTAAGTTTTAATTAATTTCTGAGGTAAATTCTTTTAACGCATTATTGCTGTGAAATATTCTTCTCTAACTATTTAAATAGGGAACGAATATTATTGAAAATCAAGAATTAAATAGATTTGATTATGATCTATAATTTTTCTTTACATTTTTCCATTTCAGAAGAAATAGTGCTTCAAAGTTAGATTCCCAATTGCATAACAAGGAAATTTTCGAATATTTTGGGAGGTTAGTGCATATTGCATATTTTGGGAGCTAGTGCATCTCATCTGATATATATATATGCTTTAAAAGTACTTTACTAATATTGATATATAATTATATATTTTTAATTTACACCAATTGGAAAAATATGACGAAATTGCTATAAAATTTAATAATATTTTATTAATAGATTAGAAATTACCGTAATTTTAATAGATATTTTTCTTTACCCTTAGGTGCAGCGCAATTGAATTCTGCTGTTTCGAACTTGGTCTATGCGAAAACTTTCCAAATTATATCTCATTGGCATCTTACAGCAGCAAAAACTTTACTTTCAAATTGATTGCGTTTAATCTTTAATCCCGAAACTGTGACAGTTGAAAGCAAAAAAATGGAAAACTTTCTCGACGTTTAAATGCATTTGCCGAACCGATTCGTTTGGAATCAACTGCACCGCTTTTGCTCGTTAATCAAAGTTGGGATAATCGATTCTTCTACTAGAACTGCTGCATTCGTTCATTTGCTGGTCCGCATCAACAGTGGAAACCATCATCCACTGATCCCTTAGCTAAGCCTAAAGTTAGTCATCTTTAATAGCAGTCAGGGCATGTAAGAGCCGCTTTGGGAAGGAAACAATAAATGAGAAGCCTCTCGTATCCTAACGTATCCTCTCTATCCTAATTCAGCGACACCCCCTTTTGCGACAGGGGTGTTAGGTTAGGCTTAGCAGTGCGTAGCAAAGCTAAAGACATAATGGCACCATCAGTCAACCTCAACAACTCGGTGGATCGAATAACTCACTCTCTCCGGTAGGGGACGCTGTTTGCCTTTCTATAATAGTTGTTAAGAGAGCTACGATCGGGAGTTGTTATAACTGAGTAAAACCTTTGCTCACTAATCTTTTAGGGTCACCAGGAAAAGGATGATTTTTATTGTGTGAGAAAATATGAACTGTGAAAATGGTTTATGGAGTCAGCTTTTGGTTTTGAAGTAATCGATGACTAAAATTTATACCTTAGAGTGGCGGTTCGAGTTGGTTCGGTTGGTAGCGCGCTAAGCTCGCAATTCGCAGTTCCCAAGTTCGAGTTTCCGCTGTGCCAGCGTTGAGATTTATCTTTGCTAAACCACCACTCTGACCTCGGTCAGAAACGGGACACCGATAGGCTTGGGAAGACCACCGTCCATAGGATGGTACGTTAAGCCGTGGTCCGTGTGCAGGAGAGCCATATTATGTGCACATTACAGAAAACGTTGGGTGTCCTTGACGGGAGATTTACATCTGTCTTCTAACAGTGTATATATACTTCACTTGTATAAATTTGTCTGGGTGGTTCAGTAGATAGAGAGCCAAGCTCGTAATCTGTAGTTCCCAGGAGGTTCGAGTCCCGAATTGGCCAGGGTTGAGATTTATCTCAGAAATCCTTCCTGTCCGTAGGAGAGATCGATGGATTTGGAAAGGCCACCGTCCTTCGGATGGGACATTAAGCCGTGACGCCGTATGAGGGAGAGCCATATTCTGTGGACGTTAAAGAATACGCTAGATGGCCCTGATGGAAGGCTACTACCTTGATGGAAGGCTACTATAACAGCTGTCCAGTGGTCTCTACAACCTTCTCTGTGTCCTCACGGTTCTTATGACCTGGCTATTTTGCCCATTGTGTGCAAAAAGGTGCCGCTCAGAGGTTAAACAACCCTTCTATAAATCTCTGATGTCGTTGTAAGGCAGGATCTGGGGGACCTGGAGGAGGGGGGGGGGGTGTTGTAGGTTATTTTACCTCTGAGCGGCACTTTTTTGCACACCATGGGCTAAATGGCCAGGTTACCCCGAAAGCTCAGAGAAGTTTGGGGACTTACTGGATCAGCTGTTGGGACACAGATGGTAGCCTCCCATCAAGACCATCCAGTGAGTTATTTAACGTGTACAGGTTATGACTCTCACGCACACGGGAACAAGGTTTAATTAACGTCCCATCGGTGTCCCCTACTGACATCTTTCCAAGCCCATCGGGGTCCCCTCTGACCATGGGTTGGGTTGGGTTGTTTTACCTCTGAGCGGCACTTTTTTGCACACCATGGACTAAATGGCCAGGTCACATGGACCCCGAAGGCTCAGAGAAGGTTGGGGGAGGGGACCCACTGGAATAGCTGTTGGGAGACAGATGGTAGCCTCTCGTCAAGGCCATCCAGCGTGAGCCATACCCTGTGCACGTTAAAGAACACGCTGGATGGCCTTTGACGGGAGGCTACCATCTGTCTCCCAACAGCTGTTCCAGTGGGTGGAGGTGGGGGAGGGGTCCCCCAACCTTCTCTGAGCCTTCGGGGTCCGTGTGACCTGGCCATTTAGCCCATGGTGTGCAAAAAAAGTGCCGCTCAGAGGTAAAACAACCCAACCCAAAGGACGACGGCCTTTCCAAGAAGGTAGGCAGAAGGACCCATTTGTTGGGAGACAGATGGTAGCCTCCCGTCAAGGCCAACCAGCGTGTTCTTTAACGTGCACAGGGTATGGCTCTCCCACACACGGGCCACGGCTTAACGTCCCATCCGACGGACGGCGGCCTTTCCAAGCCCATCGGTGTCCCCTACTGACCGTGGGCAGGGCGGGGAATTTTGCGGAGATAAATCTCAACGCTGACCCAGCTGGGACTCGAACCTGGGAACTACAGCTTACGAGCCTGGCGCGCTACCGACTGAGCCACCCCCTCCCCCACTTGTTTATCACTTTAACTGTTACCCTCGCACAAACGTATTGCAGATGATGATAATGTCTCGACGGCAGAGGCCAATTGTGATTTACGCATCTGAGGTGAGCAGCAGCAGCAAAGGCAGCTCGGTGATCTCGCATCTAAGCCACAGTTAAGTGGACAGAAGGGTCCCACAGGAACCATAAGGAGCGATTGCTTATTACATTCTTATTGATTCAGCTGTGCCATGGTGGGGATTACCGCCAGTGTTTCTAAACGCACTTGATTCTCGATGAACTCATTGGAATCATGAAGAATTCGTTTCGTATGTATGAATATGCAGAAGGGTAGAATTTGAGGGGAAGGAAGTGGGAGATAAAATGACAAGATTAAACCGGAATGTGTAAAATGCCGTTCCGCCATTTTCTTATAAACGTTTCTCTTTCAGATAAACAATTCCCTCCCTGCAATCTAGTAGTCTTTTTTTCAAACAAATATTGTAAAAATATATGTTACATTTTTTTTGTATTCCGGTTCAACTAAAAAAAATTATATGCAGTAGTAAGCATAAATCAGAACCGACCTGAACAGCTCACTAACAGGAATTGGTAAAGTTGGCAATACATATATATTTATATCTTTTAAAATTCGACTAGTAGTTACTTATTAAAAAAATGAGTTAATTTTAAAGTATTGTACCAAATAATATTTCATTATACATAATTATAAATTAAATAACTTCTTATTCGACAGCTATCTGGGTCCAGTTTAAATCTAAGTCTCCCTGGCCAAACACCCGTGCCCATTCCTTTCTCTATATCCCACTTGCTTGAGTTGAGATTTTCACCTCTAACCCTCTCTGCCTTCGATGAGTAAGGAGGACACCGATGGATATGGAAAATCCACCGTCTGACGGATGATATGTTAAGCCGTGGTACTGAGTGCAGGAGAGGCATGTTAAAGAACTCTGTAGGTTAAAGAACAAGCTGGATGGCCTTAATGCTTCCATCTTTCTCTTAACAGCTTTCCAGGGGTGGGGGTGGCTCAGTCGGTAGCGCGCCAGGCTCGTAATCTGTAGTTCCCAGGTTCGAGTCCCAGCTGGGTCAGCGTTGAGATTTATCTCCGCAAAATTCCCCGCCCTGCCCACGGTCAGTAGGGGACACCGATGGGCTTGGAAAAGCCGCCGTCCGTCGGATGGGACGTTAAGCCGTGGCCCGTGTGCGCGAGAGCCATACCCTGTGCACGTTAAAGAACACGCTGGATGGCCTTGACGGAAGGCTAACATCTGTCTCCCAACAGCTGTTTCAGTGGGTCCCCTCCCCCAACCTTCTCTGAGCCTTCGGGGTCCATGTGACCTGGCCATTTAGCCCATGGTGTGCAAAAAAGTGCCGCTCAGAGGTAAAACAACCCAACTTAATAGCTTTCCATTGGATCCCATTCTCAAACCTTCTCAGCCTTTCGACTTTTTATGACCTTAGAGTTTAACTCATTGTATGTAAAACAAATGCTAAGAGGGTTGGGCTGTTTTACCTCTGGGTGGCACTTATTTGCACACATTGGGCTAAATGGAAGGTCACAAAGACCCTGAGAACTCAGGAAGGTTGAGGGGGAGGGGGCCCAGTAGACCGCTGTTAGGAATAGATGAAAGCTCAGACTTTCATCTGTTTCCTAACAGCTGTCCATCCAGTGTACTCTAACAGCTCAAGGCCATCCAGTGTGTTCTTTAACGTGCCCAGGGTATGCTGTCCCACACACGGGATGACGGCTTAACGTTCCATTCGATGGACGGTATCCTTTTGAAGACCATCTTCCATGCCCAAATTCACCTCTTTACCGAAGGCATGGCGGGGAGTTTTGTGGAGATCCCAGATAGGACTCGAACCTCGGAATTGTAGATTACGAACCTGGCGAACTACTGAATGAGCCAAGCCATCCCTACCCTCAAAATAAACATTTTATTGAAAACTTTTATTTATATAATCATAATGCTCAACTATATTTTTTTATCGAAAATGTGACTGAAAATTTTGATTTCTAAAGTTGGTTGGAGTATAGAAAAAGACTTTATTTTTGAATGGCACTTTGTTTTATATAACGGATTATAATGGCCAGGTCACGATACTGCAGAGCAGCGGCTTAACTAGAGATTAGGGATCAGAGTTGACTCCACCAGAGTACCGGGTGCATTGCACCCAAACCTTCTTCGTCTTAATTATGCGAATTTCGCACATGAGATTTCACACATCAATAAATAAAGCAATCTAGAATTGATATGTCACAAGCAGGTATTTGCATGGGAGATAAACAAAGAAACACATTTCCTTTTGCTGTAGGAGTGAGTAAATCAGGACAAAGTTCAGGCTAGAAGAAAAGGGTCAAGGCTCTAAAAGTAAGGAGCTAGGCCTCTTGTACTTCTGATTACATTTATGGTCATATTGGATTGATTTTACCTCTGAGCGGCACTTTTTTGCACACCATGGGCTAAATGTCCAGGCCACAAGGACCCCGAAGGCTCAGAGAAGGTTGGGGGAGGGGACCCACTGGAATAGCTGTTGGGAAACAGATGGTAGCCTCCCGTCAAGGCCATCCAGCGTGTTCTTTAACATGCACAGGGTAAGGCTCTCCCGCATACGGGGCCACGGCTTAACGTCCCATCCGACGGACGGCGGCCTTTTCAAGCCCATCGGTGTCTCCTACTGACCGTGGGCAGGGCGGGGAAATTTTGCGGAGATAAATCTAAATGCTGACCCAGCTGGGACTCGAACCTGGGAACTACAGATTACGAGCCTGGCGCGCTACCGACTGAGCCACCCCCGCCCCCATTTATGGTCATAATCTAAGTGATGACCAGATTAGGATGTGATTCCATCTACGTGAAGAAGCTTGTCGAAGTATTTCTAATAAACGTTTTGACAGAATCAACGTGGTCTATGTAAATTATTGTTCTTTATGAACCATGGTGCTGATGCAACTGTTCTAAGCGTTTTATTTTGAAAGGTTTAGAGCCCTTGAGATGGTCGTATCCTTTGTACAGCCCCAAACTGGACAGGCATATACAATAATCGGTCGGATGATCGTTTTATATATTAATATATTGTTCTTTATGGAAAATTTTGAATTCCTTAGAAGTAGTATGTATGTGTAGGCTTTGTTCTTTATTGAAAATTTTTGTTATATTAATTCCAGCTGTGTCGTTGATTCAGTGTAATTTCCTGTGTGCAGATTCCTTCCATTTCCTGTGGTGCAGATTCCTTCCATTTAATACTGATGTCGAAAATATAAAATCTAGAGGCTTCTTACTCCTTCTATGGGTGAACATTATAAACATTGATGCTAAAAACACAATTTTTTTTATCACCTACTAATATGAAATTATTATATCTTCAATGCAACTTTTTTCTACCACAAACTAATAAAAATTATTATTTTAAAATAATATAGGTAGGCTTTTTTTAAAAAAAAATTACAGTCAATTTTAGATTATTCTATAATATTCTAATATAAATTGAATAAATTTTTCAATTTCATATTATTTTTGGAAAAGGCAATAAAAAACAAATAAAAAGTCAGACAGATAACTGCAAAGCAAGATGTCCACAAAATTTGAAAGTTAGTGGGAAAATGAGACTAAGGTGGATTGAATAAAGACCTGCTACTAAAGGTGGCGCTGCAAACAGAGGTATTGAGTCGTTCATCTGTACCAACTTAGTTATTCTGTGAATCAATCATGTTTATTCACAAATTCCCCGACAAAACGGAAAATAACAACTGGCTCTTGACCGGAAAATTTATGTATATATAGAAGAAGTGTGTGTGCCTTAGGGGAAGGGGAGGACAAGCTTTAACGAATAAGGACAACGCGAGCTTTAACGAAGGAAAAAAAAAGAGAAAAAAAACTTCCCAACAGTCGGCAACTCTGCATGCTATCAACAAATTTAATCCAGTCGCTCCCTCACGTACGAAGAAGGGGAAAAGAAATCCGTCTGTTACTACATCACTGTGCGCCCAAACCTCACATTCAGATGCACGCTCGCATTATTCATTCCCGAAAATACAGAGAAGAGAAAGTGTGCCACGTGTCTTCCTGCTGATCCGGAGCCTCTCACTCCAGCATCCGTGAGAAACTCAGTTACGCCACAACAAACACAATAATGATGCCCTATGACGAACCGCCGTCGTAAGGGTTTGCAGCAGAAATTGCCGCACAACACACACGCGTTCCGCACACGCCCGAACACAGACATATCCTGCAGTTATCGACGACCAAAGGAGCAGTAGCACATCCTGGGGGATTGTACATGTAGTGCAGTGATTCATCTGCTTGCTTTTTAACGCCGGCAGCCCAGCTCTGAAGATGTTTCCGTAATGTTTGAGAATAAGCCTCACACGAGTCATACAAAATGATTTCCGTTTTGGATTTTTTTTCACTTTCTTTTAGACTTGTGACTTAAGTTGCTGTTTTCTGTGGCGTAACACTGGGGTAAAGAATGTCTAGGGAGAAGAAGTACAGTTTTCCTAGAGACTAATGTAAAATCGAGTATCGTCCATTTAGCGTCTGGGTGAAACTAGCTTTACAGGGACAAACCCTTCTGTGTTTGCATATCATAATAAAATCAAGATTTACTCATTGGTACCTTACAGGGTATATTATATTAGTGTCAAATTTATTGTTTGATTAAAAATAATCTTGAGAGCTTCTAGTTGTAATAATTTATTCTATAAACTGACTTCAGATTTCTTGAAAAGTTCTTTTTTATCCGTTTCACTTATAACTGTTGGTTCAACAAAAATTAATTCAATGGAGAAAATAAACCTTTATTAAAATCATAATATTATTTTTTAAAATACAAAGTGTAGTTTTTTTATGAAATATAAAATTTTGATACATGATTTATTTGTTCATTGTTTCCCAGATATATCAAATGCACGACAGGAATCGAAAAACCGCTTGATGTCGCCACTTACGCTTTGTCAATGCTGAACTTCTTTTTCTTATACGTTCTTTGACTGAGGGGGTGGGGTGGGGGGCTGTTTAAGGCCACCTCGATAGGCCTGGACACTGCAGTAACAGAAGACCTATGTTTTACTTCTTCTAAGACGATAATGGAATTTTTAGCCAAGGCGTGCTATTTATCCCAATAAAAACCTTTGCAAAATGATTTTACAGTAATAAATTGTTCACAATTGGTGGTAAAAATAAAAAAAACACAGTCACTTCAAAAGTCTAAATCTATGAGAGTTTTGGATATAAAATTCTAGGGCAGGTATTGAAATTGGTAATGGCAATGAGACTAGGTCAATGCTGGAATATGGAGCAAACTGTTTTTTTATTAATATATATACACACACATGCATGTAGCATAATTATGATTTTTCGAAGTACCAGGATAAATGGTCCCATAACCTTCTCCATCTGAGGGTATTCAAAATGTGGCATGAGTCACAAAGGACAAGACAAAAATCACCAAAAGGTGAGCCCAAAGCGGCAGTAATACAATGATAAATATGTAGATCAGGATACTAGACCGAAAACGTTTCCTAATCGAAAACCAATAGTCTAGCCCTTTCGAATGCTCATAGGATCATGATCAAACTTTAAAATTAAAAACATTAAAACTCAAATTCGTGAAGATTTGTGTCCACAAAGATCTGTTTTATTTGAGTGTAAATATGTTGGACGCCTAAATCCCAATGATTTTGTCTGTTGGTCACAAACCATGGGGCATTTAACCATGGGCCTGTCTCAAGATCTCATTTTGATAAATATGAAGTTCTCCCCCCCCCCCACCAACACGAATTTCTATTTCTAAAAATTCAACTGGTAGTTATTTATTTTTAAAAACTAAAAATTAATTTTAAAGCATTTGAGAATTTTTAAATAAAATTCTAATGAGTAAATTGCATTATTTCAACTGGTCACTCACCCCGGGTGACAAATTATCTGGTTGTGATGCGTGTTGTTTTACCTCTGAGTGTTCTTTTTTCACACAATGAAATAAATAGGCGCAGGTCACAAAGACCTTAAAGACTTCGAGAAAGTTGGAGAAGAGGACCCACTGAACAGCTGTTAGGAGATAGATGGAAGACTCCCGTCAAGCCCATCCAGCATGTTCTTTAATGTGGGCAGAATATGGGTCTCCTGCACACAATCCACCGCTTAATGTTTAATCCGACGGACTCGAGGTTTTTCAAGCCCATCGATGAGCCTTTCTCACCGAGGAACAGCCGTGGATCTGTGTGCAGGAGAATGATACCCTGTCCACGTTAAAGAACACTCTAGATGGCCTTGACGAGAAGCTTCTATTGGTCACTTGTCCAGTGGATACCATTTCCAACTTTGTCTGAGCTCTTGGGGTCCCTGTGACTTTTGTGCAAAACTCATTTTGTGTAAAAAAAAGCGCCGCTTGGAGGTAAACAATCTGATCCAAACTGAATATGAAAACATTAGATTACTAGCCAGCGATCACTCTCTAAACTCTGAACCCGAACAGAATTCCTTTGTAGGGCTAATAGATTCGCTTAACTCGGAGCTAAAGTTCGTATCGGGTGTGTCTGTAACGCGTGTCGACTGGGAGAGCGTGTCTTTAGCCATCTGGAACAAAGAGAGATAGAGACCACTATCCTTTGTCCAGTTGAAATGCTTCCTCGTCATGTCTCGGATGCAGAAGTCACCGTAATGGCTATGTCGTGTTCTCTCTCCCCTCCCCCTCCCCTACACTTGTGTCTGCTCACGAAGAATAATGCTGCCTGATCCAATGGTTGAATGATACCCTTACGCTGCAAAAGAGACATGGGAAGCAGGGACTTGGCTACCAGTTGCTCTCCTTCCTGTTGTTTCAAACGAACTCTACATTTACTCATATCTGTTCCATTCTGCGATTTTTCTCTTTGTACTTTCTGCTTCCTATGCGTGCTGAAGTTTGCTTTAACATATGACCTTTCAGTGGAAGAAAGTTATGGGCAGCTTTTAATAGAAAGCGCTCGGGAGCATTGATTGATTTGTTGGACATGTTAGAGGTGGGGTTGAGTTTAAGTACGTTTACCTATGTCGCTTTAGTAATGGAGTAAAACATGGTTTCTTTGATAATTCCATGCTCTTTTAAAGCTCTCGCTGCTCATTAATGTAAACAATTTGTATTAATATGAAATCAAAATATGCACATATATATATATCCTAATACCTTTGTAATATTCTATTACATTTTGATTACAAATATTTTACATATATAATTACAATATTGATTACAAAATATTTGTAATCAATATGTATAATTATATTTCTTTATAAACTACCGGTAATTTAATAATACTATGAATTATTTGTAGTAATTTTTTCCTGAAACAGCAACCAATATGTTTCTACACAATAATATCCTAAATTTTACGAATGTCGCATAATCATTTGTACTAAGGAATGTATGAGACAATCGGACAAAGAATGTAAGACAAGAAGGGACTCGGGCAAACATTTGTGCCAAAAAATGTGAGACATGAAGGGTCGCGGACATCATTTGTGCAACATAATGTGTGAGACTAGAAGGTACTCGGACAATCATTTGCGCAACATAATGTGTGAGACTAGAAGGGACTCGGACAATCATTTGCGCCAAAGAATTAGTGAAACAAGAAGGGACAGAGTACAACTGTAAAGGAGCTCTCTTGCGGCAAATTTTATTTAAGGGGTCAAACAGTAACGCAAAAAAAAATACTGACTTTCAGGAGCCCTCATACAAACTTAAAGCAATTAAAAGTTGAATATAAATCATTATACATTATGTTAAATTTTTCTTTTTGGGGGTGTAATGCGTGGTTGTCAAAATATTATGTGAATGCAGACCCGAATCTAGAATAATAATGGGGGGGGGGGAGTTACGTAATCGAAGCGGAAAAAGTGGGGGAGGGGCAAGAGATTGAATTTCTATTGGAGTATAACATTTCCTCCGTTTCAGTGGTGTTTAAAAATTTTTTCAAAAATATGTTTCCCCTCCAACGTTCCTTGAGCCCTCGAAGTCCTTAAGATCTAGCCATTTAGCCCATTGTGTGTAAAAAGTGCCTCTCAGAGGTAACCCAACCCGTAGCTACATTTATTTTAATAGATGGTTTGTTACAACATTCATTCACATCTATTTTAGTTTTCTTTTGATACAGAAACAGATAAATTCTAAGGCTAGCAACACTGCTGTTAATTGTTAAATTTATTAATATTTAACGCTTTAAATATTAAACGATTGTTACGTAAAATCAAGAGTTAGGTAAATTTGAATCAGATCTTAATTTCAGCTTCAGTGACTTTTTCTTTTGCGAAAAGTTTATTTTTAAAGTTGGAGAACTTTAATATGATTTTTCATCCTAATTATATAGAAGTGTACGAGAACTTTTAGCAACGTAGTGTATTTTTGAGAAGCTCATGCTCAGTGAGTCAGTAGCTAAAAATCCAATCAGATCAGAAATGGGGCTAATTCTTACCAAGTTACATCGACTTAAATGGGGGCGGGGGTGGCTCAGTCGGTAGCGCGTCAAGCTCGTAATCTGCAGTTTCCAGGTTCGAGTCCCAGCTGCGTCAGCGTTGAGATTTATCTCCGCAAAATTCCCCGCCCTGCCCACGGTCAGTTAGGGGCCGCCGTCCGTCGGATGGGACGTAAAGCCGTGGCCCCGTGTGCGGGAGAGCCATTGTGCACTTTAAAGAACACGCTGGATGGCCTTGACGGGAGGCTACCATCTGTCTCCCAACCGCTGTTCCAGTGGGTCCCCTACCCCAACCTTCTCTAAGCCTTCGGGATCCATGTGACCTGGCCATTTAGCCTCATGGTGTGCAAAAAAGTGCCGCTCAGAGGTAAAACAACCCAAATCGACTTAAATGCCATCCTAAGGTGTTACACAGAAGCTACAATCAGCTGCAATAATCACCAGATTGTGTCGCACAGTTTTTCGCTCATTTCTTTCTGATAATAGTGAAGAAACGATATTTCCTGACCCATCCGTCATCATCTTTGTTAGATGCTGCTGGAGGTCATCCAGAAGAGGGAACACAATGAGAAGAGGAAAGCGTGGTGGGAATTTGAAGGCGTGGTCTTTTAGATGACGGAAGTTTTCTAGCCACTACATCATCATCAGAGAGTCTCTTATTTGTTCCCTTGCGATTCATCACTTTGCGACATCTTTTTCCTTCTCTTCCTTTCATTACAAACAAACCTAACATGCAGTTGCGAATGCTAGCAATGTAAGTCTTGCGCAATCTATTTTCTGCTTTTTCATTGAGGATACCAATGTTATCGCCGATAAAATGAATGAGGATCTGGGCGCAGCTACAACGTAAGAGGCCCACGGGAACAAAACTGAGTACCCCCCCATTCCATTTAATTCCGACAATAAAAAATTGAAAATTTAAAACCTTAGTTTATTTTGCAATTAATTTTTTATTTTATAATTTGAATTTTTTTATAAATATTATTATTGTAATATTTTTATTATTATTATTACTATAAAGAACCGATCTAAGGAAAACTCCCCGCCCTGCCCACGGTCAGTAGGGGACACCGATGGGCTTGGAAAGGCCGCCGTCCGTCGGATGGGACGTAAAGTCATGGCCCCGTGTGCGGGAGAGCCATACCCTGTGCACGTTAAAGAACACGCTGGATGGCCTTGACGGGAGGCTATCATCCGTCTCCCAACAGCTGTTCCTGTGGGTCTCCTCCCCCAACCTTCTCTGAGTCTTCGGGGTCCTTGTGACCTGGTCATTAAGCCCATGGTGTGCAAAAAAGTGCCGCTCAGAGGTAAAACAATCCAACCGCGCTATGGTCGGTAAAACTGTTGATTTTCTGTTTTGTGGAAAGCAGCGATTCACCTAAAATTTGCTTTCTTCGAAACAAAAGTTAGAAGAAGCAAATTTCTAACTGAAATCTGCGTCAAACAGTGATAACGCCTGGAAGTGTTTTTTTTTCACTTGTGAGCTTTCTCGTGTCAACTGATAGACATTTAAACTACTCAGACATTTTTCACCATCAGGCTACTTAGACAGTTTTTTTTATGAGTTTTAGTTAAGGAATGATCTTTCAGCAGTACCAATTGTTATGGCTATAGTTAGATAAAGTATCCGAATGGTACATGCAATGGTACATGCAACAAATTTTCGTCCGACATACGGGATTTGAACCCGCATCTCTCCAGAAAGACCCTGGCATGTTTCTGGAGAGATGCGGGTTCAAATCCCGTATGTCGGCGAAAATGTTTTCCGCAAAATATTTATTGATTTAAATTAATAACTTAAAACTTAGTAAATGTGTAAAATCCATTTGTGTCCTAACAGTTGTCCAGTGGGTCTTCTTCCATCCAGCTCTGAGCTATTGGGGTTTTTGTGACCGCTCGAAGTTAAAACAATTCCACTATGATATTATTAGGTCCACTATGAAACCTAACAATGCTCCTAATCATTGAAATAATCTCTGGAAACTTGAACATTAAAGAATTGTAGAAAAAAAAATACTCTCTCAAGCAGCTGCTTGCCACAGAGGTCTGACAGGAGCTTGTCAGGTTATATGCCATAGTAGAAGATCTGTGAGGATGGCAGAGACCTCAGCAGAAAAACACCACATATATCCATGCCTTACCCGGGGCTCGATCCCAGGTTCTTTAGATCAAGTAGACAAGCGTGCTAACCGCTCGGCCATGGAAAGGTTATTTTAAACTTTTTTTCCAAAAAAAAAAACAACAACAAAACAGAAACCGGTGAAAAAAATTCAAAAATCGTTTTACAGACTTTAAAGAAAATCACATATTTTAATAAACGGTGATATATAACAATTATTCACGTTTAAAATAACTTCGGAAAAAATTCTTAATATCAGCAACACTGGTGCTAAATATATTCCATTCGCATAACTCTTAAAATATTGACTTAATATTGTTGAAAGTTGAGATTTAGAAAGATTAAAACAATAATGAATTATATTTAATTATCTTATTGAATATTATGATTGATGGTCTGTAAATAGGTAGTCACTGGAAGGAGAGCTATACACCAATCCCCTGTGATGATGCATAGAACCAGCCAGGCCTAGCACCTAATGTCCGACCCCGCCTTCTCGTGGTGCGGACCGTTAGTAACTTTCAAAAGAGATACTCTCTTGTGGAAGTGAACGGAAGGGGAGGGCTGCGAGATTAGTGTGGCCTACTGATCTGGACAACTATGGCTACTTTTCTTTTTTTTCTACCCTGCTGAGGAGTGGTCAACCACATAGGGTCCTGGTGCTGACCATATAAACCTACTGGACTGGACAGATATATGGCTCTGAGCTTGATTATGGATCCTGATTTTGCTGCACTGGTGGGCTTCTGTGGAGGGAAAATCTTCCGCTGTGTTTTCTGTTTGTTTGTGGGTTGACAGCCCCAAGTGAATAGATTCACAGGATATGTTTATCAGCTGGTGGATAATCCTGAGCAGAAGTCATCGCAGGCACCTGAACTCTTTGCTTCTATTGGCATCGTCAAATTCTACATTGGAGGAAGTCTTCCAGTGTAGATGGCTTCAGCCTTTAGTAGTGGGGGAACGGGTCTTTTCCCCATGTCTGCGATTAGGGGGCTGTTTGATTTTGTCGGCATTCCCTCTCTCAATAAACGTAGTTTCTTTAAACATCCCACTAACCATTTTCTCTCTATAGGTAGTTGGAATGTGAGGACTCTGCACAGAGCTTTTTCTCTTGATGTCCTCACACAAGAATTCCACCGTTATAATTTAGATATTCTCGGCTTGCAAGAGACCAGATGGACAGATAAAGGTCAGATTCTTAAAAATAATCTTAAATTTCTCTTTTCAGGGAGGGACGACAATAAGCATCACCAAGGTGTGGGTCTGCTTCTCAGCAGACAAGCTAGCGATGCTCTTCTAGGATATGAGTGCATTAATGAAAGGTTTCTTACAGCAAAATTTCAGACAAGCGTTAAAGACTTGAATGTTATCTGCTGTTATGCCCCCACTGAGGATGCCGATGAGGATCAGAAGGATAGGTTTTATGAACAACTTCAGGATATTTTGAATTCTGTCAAGAAATGAGATATTACCCTTGTTCTTGGTGACTTCAATGCCAAAGTTGGTACTGACTCTGCCCTTTGGGGAGGAGTAATAGGCCCTTTTGGTATTGGTAGCTGCAATGGCAATGGGCAACGTCTCCTACAGGTAAGTTAACTCAATGGATTCAGAATAACTAACACTTATTACATACACCGCGACATACATAAGTACACATGGGTTTCACCTGATGGGCTGCATAAGAATATGATTGATTACATATTAATTAACAGCAAATGGGCTAGTTCTGTTAAGAATACCAGGGTATATAGGGGAGCTGAAATTGGATCTGACCATTACCTTGTTAAAAGTGTGTTGCAACTTAAACTTAAAAAGTGTTGTGCTAGGGTTAAAAAATTTACTTTTAATACTGAAGCTCTGAAAGATCCAGTTATAGCTAAAGCTTACCATGATAGGTTACTTAGTCATTATGACAGTCATAGTTTGCTTAATACTGAAGTTGAGGAAGAATGGGGCCATTTTAAACAGGCTTTTTTGGAAACTAACAGTACTCTTTTAGGGAAAAAGGAGCAGAGGAGGCAGAATTATTTAAGTGATAAGGCACTTGAGCTTATTTCAGAAAGAAGGAACTGCAGGAATGTCCTTAATCAGTACCCTACTATTCGTAATAGAAAGGATTACAGAGAGCTTAATAAACGTGTAAACCTTTGGCTTGATGGTTTGGCTGACAAAGCTGAGGAAGCAGTTAGACAGCAAAACAGCAGAGAGCTGTACCAGATAGTTAATGTTTTGTGTGGTAGAAAACGGACAGGCATACAAGGATTGAAGGATAAACAAGGTAAGGTTATAGAAGGGGAGGATTCTGTCATGGCTAGGTGGGCTGAGCATTTCAGTGATGTTCTAAACAATGTAGTTAGTTCTACTCCCATTATTTGCAATGATGATAGATGTATTGGTGGCTTTAATGCTGGACTTATAACACAATCTGAAGTTATTTTGGCTGTTTCTAAACTTAAACTTCATAAATCCCCAGGGGTAGATGAAATTACTACGGAAATGCTTAGAGCTGGGAATGTTTCGGTTACCACTTGGATGACTGAAATTCTGAATATCTTTTATGATAAAGGCATGGTTCCTAAGGATTTTACCAGAGCTATTGTTATCCCTATTTTCAAAAATGGTGATCGCAGTTCTTGTGATAACTATAGGGGTATCAGCCTACTTTCTGTTCCAGGTAAAGTTCTTTCCATGATTGTGCTTAATAGAATTAAGAATCTGGTTGACAGTCAATTGCGTGATGAGCAATGTGGATTCAGAAGTGGTAGGGGATGTGTGGATCAGATATTTTCACTTAGGCAGATTCTTGAGAAATGTTTAGAGTTTCAGAAACCTTTGGTTGCTAGCTTTGTTGATTTCAAAAAGGCTTTCGACTCTGTTGATCGTCATAATTTGTGGTTGATTGTGATATCATATGGTATACCTGACAAGTTAGTTAACATTATGAAAGCTCTCTATAATAACACTGAGTCGTGTGTGAGAGTTGGTAAGGCTTGTAGCAATTGGTTTAGCATTACTTCTGGTGTTCGACAAGGGTGCATTTTGTCTCCTTTTCTTTTTAGCTTGGTTATTGATTATGTTATGCGAAATTCACTTCAAGGGAAAGATTTTGGCCTTAAATGGGCTGGAGATACGAAAATTTCTGATTTAGATTATGCTGATGATTTAGCCCTTTTGGCAAATGATGTTGATGAGATGAACTCTTTCATTCGAGCTGTTGATGAGACTGGTAGTAGAGTAGGTTTGGTTATAAACAGAGAGAAAACTAAAGTGATGAAAATTGGTCAGTCAGGCTGTGATTCAGTTAATCAGAATGGTTGCAGTCTTGAGCAGGTGTCACAGTTTAATTATCTTGGGAGCTATGTAACAGATAATGGTGATGTGCGGCATGAGGTTAACAGACGAATAGGGATTGCTGCCGGGACTTTTAAGAACCTATGGAGAGTGTGGAGAAATAGGCGTATACACCTAAAGACTAAAATTAGACTGTATAATAGTTTGGTTCTTTCTAGGGTTAGTTATGGTAGTGAAACTTGGACACTTTGTAAACAAGATAACAGGAAACTAGATGCTTTTGATTCCAGATGCTTACGCAGTATCTTGGGCATTAGGTGGTTCAACTTTGTAACTAATGATGAGATTAGGCAAAAGAGTTTGCAACCTCCTTTAAGCAGCATATTGTGCAGAGAGAGACTCCGTTGGTTTGGCCATGTTGCCCGTATGGATAATTATAGATTGGCGAATAGGGTTATGAACAGTGTGCCTGAAGGCCTCAGGAAGAAGGGGAGACCTAGGATGCGGTGGGCAGACAATGTCAAACAGGACCTTGTTAGAATTGGTGTGCAGTGGCCAGATGCAGTAGATGTAGCTCAGGACAGACTTGCTTGGAGAACTAAATTGCACGGTCTGGTTGGACCTCCGTAGCCCATGGCTGCTCGAGGATGATGATGATGATCTTATTGAACTAATGGTAGCTAAAAATATTGAATTAAAATAAATTTAGAAAATTTGGCAAGTCATAATTAAGTACTGTGTTGTTACGTTTCAAATGTTTTTTGTGTTGACTTAATATTGTTGAACGCATCTCTCCAGAAAGACTCTGGCATGTTTCTGGAGAGATGCGGGTTCAAATCCCGTATGT
This sequence comes from Ryuthela nishihirai, assembly GCA_038380435.1. Lineage (NCBI taxonomy): Eukaryota > Metazoa > Arthropoda > Arachnida > Araneae > Heptathelidae > Ryuthela > Ryuthela nishihirai. The sequence continues at coordinate 24,865,980 of JAWZYU010000002.1, forward strand.
CGGCGAAAATTTTTTCCGCAAAATATTTATTGATTTAAATTAATAACTTAAAACTTAGTAAATGTGTAAAATCCATTTGTGTCCTAACAGTTGTCCAGTGGGTCTTCTTCTTCCATCCAGCTTTGAAACGTAACAACACAGAACACAATTTGACTTAATATTGTTGACTTAATATTGTTAAAATATTGACTTAATATCGTTGAAAGTTGAGATTTAGAAAGATTAAAACAGGAGCTCACTTGATCCATTGTACTCAATGTGACCTAAAAGGAGCGTTGAGTTCAAAAAGGGTAAATTTTTAATGAGACAAAGCCCCCTTTTACACAGTATTTTTCTCTCTCCGGAAATTAATTACCAAATTTTAAAAATAAAGAGTTATTAGTTAAATTTTAATTAAAATAACTGCAGATAAATTTCGAAATAATTTTTTTCTGTTACTGCATTGCCCAGGTCTTGCATGATATAAGAGACAGTGATCAGGAACCATTGAACTAGATGATGATTTTCTTTTTTCATTTTTATAAAAAGAAAACATTTGAAACGTAACAACACAGTACTTAATTATGACTTGCCAAATTTTCTAAAATTTATTTTAATTCAATATTTTTAGCTACCAGTAGTTCAATAAGATAATTAAATATAATTGATTATTCAATGAGTTGATCAGCATTAATATGAAATTAAATATTAAAAAAACAGAGTTCAGCATGAATGAATTCTTCAAATGTAATTTGAGAGCCATTTCCTTCGAGTTACTCGAAGTTATCACTAGATCGAGGGCGGTCACACACCGAAGCAATGGGCGTGAGAACTTCATAAAATATTAATTCTTGGAAGCAGCCACTTGGAAGCGGCATTAGTCGAAGAGTGGAGTGGTGCCAAGATTTATTTTTCGTTCTGCCTTGACTCTTTGCAGAGCTGAGAGTGGAGCTACGCAACAGAATCTACTAGACACGAACGTTTGTCTTGTTCGTAGCCGCGTTCAGGGTAATTTCTAAGCTAACGATAATGACCAGTGACTCAAGAGCATTTAGTGTCCTTGCGACTCGAGGGCAGATGGTTGCCGGAGTTGAGGGCGGAAGGACACTGACATTAAGAGACTGTTGCGCGCCCTGTTTATTTTTGCAACGAAACAGTTTCTCTCTTCGGATAATGTCAAAGACTCCAGATCCATAAAAACACTCGAGGGGGGAGATAAAGTTTTTTTTCTAGTATAGTGATCATCAAATGCGCCTACTAGCAAATTTCAGTGCGATCATTATTTACGTTTAGGGGCAGATTTTGCTCAAAAGGTAGTGCGCTTGGCCGATACTTCTTGTAGCAGAAGGCCGTACAACTAAGTTATGACGTCAGCATAGGTAGTCCTAAACATAACAGTAAACAGGATAACAGGAATAAAGAAAAACTGTAAACCTAGTAGGTAGGCCTAAACATACAGACATTTCTCAAAAATTTATTTCTGTTATTACTACTGGTGAATTTTAATACTAAATTTTATATTAATGTTTATTTACCAATGCACTTTTCTTGAAGGAAAATTATTCAGATTTATTAGTATTATCATAACTTTAATACGCCCGAATAATTTTTTAAACAACGTATATTTATAAATAAATACCTATTAACAAAGATTAGTATAAAAGTACACCACTAATAATCATAGAAATTAAAATAATGTTTAAATGTTAGAAGTTTTAGAGGATTTGAATTAGAATTAATTGATTTGATTAGATGTTTTGAAGGAATTCTAACCTTCCCATCACATTTTAATATATCTATATAGAAGTATCAATCTCCGAATCCTTTGGGAAAACATAAATGTGGTTTAGACAGTGGTCATTCATGACACACAAGTTTCAAGTCCCAATAGTGGATGAAATAAGATGGACGAGATTAAGGATTCGATAAACCAACACCCGATCCTCAGTTCTATCACATCACCATATCAGATATCCGAATCACCTATGCTGACGACATAACTTAGCTGCACGGCCTTCTGTTATAAGGAGGTGTTGGCTTGGCTCATAACCTCATGTTCCCAGTTTCGAATACCCACTGGGATTGGGACCGGAAAACTCACTAACAGAACACCGATTGGCTTGGAAAGGTCGCCGTCCGTCGGATAGGACGTTAAACCGTGGCCTCGTGTTCGGGAGAGCCATACCCTGAGCACTTTAAAGAACTTGACGGGAGGCTACCATCTGTCTCCTAACAGCTGTACAGTGAGTTCTCTTCCTTACAACCTTCTCTGAGCTCTAGGGATCTTTATGTGCAAAAGAGTACCTCTCAGAGGTACATTAACCGAACGTGGGTGAATAATACTATTCCCATTTGACCTTAAACGTGACAGCGGATTTGAAAGTTATCTATAAATATATGTGGAGAAAGAATTACTAGAATAATACAGTAAAAAAATAACCTGAAGGAATACGATGATAGAAAGTAATATTCAGATAAAAATAAAAGAAGTGCATGATAGTAAGGGCTTTAAAAATGATCATTAGAAACATCTATCGAATTTATGTGAAGACATGGAGTAATAAGTAAGATGGATCACTGAAAATTAAGGAACTTCCTCTTTCAAGAATAGAATTACAGCTTTCTCTTTTCCCCCCATTGGGGTTATGTTACGATGACCAGATACAATGACATTCAAGTCATTAAAAATCGAATGAGAAAAAGATCTAAAAGTTACGTGAAAGCTGGCATGGAAATGAAAATGAAATGCGTTCGTGAAATGTCATCAAGAGTTATCTCATTACACACTTGCAAATGCTGAAACCTGACTCTCGGCGCGGAACTACATGTGTACTAAGTAGAAAAGTGAAAAGGAAAGATTTTCGCATTCCGATATCATTCGAAAGTCCTTTAAATGCATAGATTTCCTTTTCTGCAGTTAAAGTTCATTCATCATTTTTATTCATAATGATTGTCAGGCGTTTTCATCAGAATCCATTTTCTAGTACATTAATGATGTGAGCAATCTATCATTCATTTCTGAAAGCTTGCTACAGCAGCTAGATAAAAGGTCAGGGCAACCTACCTCGATGGTTTAGGCTAGGACAACTATTTTAATGATGTCACTATTTAAACGATTAAGATAAAATAAATTCTACTTTAATATTACGGCAGGTAGTTTCAGCATATACCTAATAAATGAATAAAATATTAATTACATTACTTTTAAGGCAATAATGTAAAATTAAAAATAATTAAACTCTTAATTAAGTACATAGTTGATTATTATTTTGTTAATTATTGTAATTAATCATTGTTTTATTAATTTGTAAGGTATAACTTAAAGCAATCTGCAATAATATTAAATCAAAATTTGAAAATAATTTCCCTCCATATGTGACGTCATCAAAAGAGCTTTCATTGGCAAAGCAGCCTTTGGCAGGGCTATTTACCTATACATGGCTCAGACAATCATTAACAAAAGTAGGTATATTTAATAGTCCCAAAAAATTATCTAATGTGTAATTAAAAGTTGCTCATTTTTAAACTGTGCACAAAAAACTGTGCAAAATTGCAAAATAAAATAATTTATTCATGAACATTTTATTAAAATATTCATAAATATTTAAAACAAATAGCTACCAATAGAATTTAAGCAACAATATTATTTAAAATTATATATATATATATACATAACATACTTTTTAACAAGTTGATATAAAAGAACTGGAGTAGATCAGAAATGTCTCACTTTGAAGCCATGAGGCTGAAAGGTACCTCAGAAGTTATGATTACTGAGTTAATTGAAATGGCTCTAAAGTGGTGTTTTAAATAACCAAAGTCTTTGTTATTTCTTCGGGAAGACTCATGTCAATCTAAGAATAATGGGCTCTTCCAAAACATCCTCGAGTCTATCATTAAATAATTGAAAAAGGATCCACAATAACTTTGCAATGGATCCTTGGACATGTAGGCGTCCAGGGAAATGAATTTGCTGGGTTTTTTTTTTGCAAAGTTCGCCTTTAACAATGAAACATACCTCTAATTGCAAATCGCTGAAAGATCAATCATCGGCAATTAATAGAGAACAAGATTCTTCCACTAAATGTTCTGCACCTTTCAAGAAGAAATTTTGTGTGCATCACCAGACTCAGAAAAAGCGCATTACTCTTGAACGACTCACTTTTCAAGATGAGGAAGGTTCTCTCACCAAATTTTCAGACGTGCAAGGTAAAGTAAACGGTGATTCATGTTAGCTGAACTGTACTGCTTACTCGATCCAGAGAAACAATTTAATAGCACGATTAAGAAAAGAGAACATCTTTGAACTAAGTCTGCACACTTTACTTGGACAAGAGGATCTGACTAAGAACAAAGTTTGCTATAGTGAAACAATCCGTTTTTTACATAATGCGAATCTTCTCCATAAGATTTAAGATTTTTTATCATGGTTATGCAGCATAAACGTCGTCAGCTTCTTGGCATTATCCAATCTTGCCATCTGGAGGAGAAGGTCGAAAGACTAGAACATATCCAGAAGAAACATTTATTTTTGACTGATGATGATATACAGTATATATTTTTTTTATAATTCATAAAAATTTCACTTATTAGTGCACTGTCCAAGCCTTTTATGAAATAGACAGCTGTGGAACAAAAGGGATGGGGTGGAGGGTAAAGCTTCAGGGGTCCTTGTGACTTGGCCATTTAGCCCATTGTGTGCAGAAAAGCACCGCTCAGATATAAACAGCCAGGGGTCTGCCGTCCTCCCACTCCGAAATCCTGTCCAAGGTGGGAAATTAAACTTGTGTAAAGTAAGTGATTTCGTTTTTCTAAAATTTAACTACAAGCTACTTAATTTAATATCATATAAGGCAATTTTCTCATTATCATTTTGCTAAAATATTACTGAATACTTTAAAAAGAATTATTAATAACTTAAAATAAAACAGCGGCAAGTTGAATTTTGATAAAATGTATTACATTAAAATATAAAAAAAAAATGAGAATTACAGTGCACTTCGGCTTGAGGGCTGTCCAGGCCTAGCGTATCTAGCCAGATTTGTCCTAAAGTTCAAGACCAGACGTTGATGGGATATTGTGTTCAGGAGAGTCATACTCAGTCAGTGGAATAACTAGGGTGGGGCCAGTAGGGCGGTTGCCCAAGGCGCGAGAAGGCGGCCATTAGAATTTATTTTTTATTTCAAAGAAGCAAAATATCCGAATTTTTTTTTCATTTTGCCCATTTTGGGGATTTTGCGATTTTTTCCCCGTTTGCAGACCCCAGTTCAGAAGGCGGCAAAACTGACGCAAATAGCATTTTTGGAGTAATAAAAATATATTCATACACAGGGTATTCCATAAGTCCTTATACATTGGCAAAGTATAATATTCAGCTGTACACGCATTGAACTTTTCATCAATGGGTTGTGTTGTTTTATCTCTGAGCGGAATGTTTTTGCACACAATGGGCTAAATAGCCAGGTCGCAACGACCCTAGGGCTCAGAGAGAGTTGAGGGAAGGGAACCCACTGGACAGCTGCTGGGAGACAGATGGCAGCCTCCCATCAAGGTCATCCAGGGTGTTCTTTAAAGTGAACAGGGGACACGGCTTTAAGTCTCATCCGACGGACGGCGGCCTTTCCAAGCCCATTGGTGTTCTTTACTGACCGAGAGTAGGGTGGGGAGTTTTGCGGAGATAAATCTCAACGCTGGCCCAGCTGGGATCGAACCTGGGAACTGCAGATGACAGCCTGGCAAGCGACATTTGTTGGTAAGAATTAATTTTGATTGCATTATTTTTGATGTGAATCAGTCCTGAATAAATAAAATATTTAATGAATAGGATTCTTCAGTAAAACGTGTGTGCATGTGAAAATAACAATCAGAATGGTAGGAGTAAGGGCGACAATAACAGTCACTCGTCCTGGGCGGCAAATTACTTAGTTACGCCAGTGTACACAACACAGGTTAAAGATCACACTGGACAGCCTTGACGGGTTGCCGTCCTTCTGTCACCTAACAGTGGTCCAGTCATTCACTTTCCTAAATCCATCTCTGAACTTTTGGGGGTTCAAGTGACCTGGGCATTTAGCCCATTTTGTTCAGAAAAATCACGTTTTGAAGTGTAATAATCCAATCTGCAAGCAATAACGAAAGAGCCGATAGTAACATCAGTGTTTTTCACATGAATAAACAGCCTGAAAACAAAGATTGAAGTTTACAACTCATTCAATTTGGCAAAAAGCCAGACATCTTCAAACAGATGCTTTCGGATGAAGAGGACATTTAAAAGCCCATTGCAGCATCCCACAACATACGTCGAAGAAAACCGAATCATGAGAGTGCAACTTCATCACTTCTCTCATTCGATTCTTTCAGGAAGCGGAGGAGCAAGAAAAACTCCATCCCTCCCTCATCCGTTCCTCCTTGTCTTTCTGGCTAAATGAGCCTAACTGCTGAGGTCAACTTGTGAGCGTCTGCACTGCATTACTCGACACTTCCGCTGATTGCATCTCCTTTTGCTATTCCAAGGTAAAAGAAAAAAAACTCCGCAAAATAAAATGTCATCACCCGTTAAAGAAGACTGGATTTTTAAATTACTTTATCCGAAGCTGTCATTTCGGAGAGAAATGCACTCTATCAGAAGTACTGGGATTGAGTTGGGTTGTCCTTTTACATCTTAGCAGGAACGTACCCTGGGGTTTGTGTGTGTGTCTAGGGAGGGGGGGGGGGTTCAATATTTCAATATGTTATAAACAATCTCTTCTGTACCTAAATCATAAGACACACGCCCCTTTTCCAGTTTCTGTTAGGGATCTCTGATGAGAGAAAGTGATAGTAACTCGTCTTATATTAGGCGACACGAAATGCTAGCCTCAAGCTTTCCTCTACTCCCCTAACCCTGCAGTGTTCCCAGTTAACTCTAATCCACGTAAATATCTCTCTCTCTCTCCGGTTCTGAAATCGACCACTCCAGGAGGTTTAGTTTAACAAAACTTTCTGGTGCTGCACCCTATAGTGTTATCTGGAGCATTCTGTTGGGAGAATATTCTTATCTGAATTCAAAATACTTTCGGCATTGGTAAAGGAATGTATGAGACCAGTTTCATCAATGGGGGACAAAATCGGTCAATGGTAAAGGAATATACAGGACAAATTCCGTCAATGGTAAAGGAATATACAGGACAAAATCCGTCAATGGTAAAGGAATGTATGGAACAAATTTCGTCAATGGTTAAGAAAGTGTATGGAATAAATTTTTTCAATGATTATGGAAATGTATGGGACAAATTTCGTCACTGATTAGGAAATGTGTGGGTCATATTTAGTCAATAATAAAGGAATGTACGGCACATGTACTACTATAACTCTCCCCTAAAAAAGAGTACAGCCACTAAATAACTCTTCCCACAAAAGGGTACAGCCACTATTATAATTCCCCCCACAAAAGATAATAGTGGCTGTAATCTTACCACCGAAGAGTACACTTTTTGCTCTTCAGAGCTGTTGGATTTTTCCCCCTCTAAGTGGCACTTTTTTTTGCGCACAACGGGCTAAACTGGCCAGATCACAAAGATAAGGATATCCCCAAAAGAGTCAAGCCACTACCATAACTCTTCTCTTAAAAAAGGAAAGCCACTATTATAACTCTCCTCCCAAAAGAGTAAAGACCTACTATAACTCTCCTCACAAGAGTACAGCCACTACTATAACTCTTCCCGAAAAAGAGTAAAGCCACTATTATAACTCCTCCACAAAAGGGTACACCACTACTATAACTCTCCTCACAAAAGAGTAAAGCTACTACTATAACTCTCCTCACAAAAGAGTAGTCACTACTATAACTCTCCTCACAAAAGAGTACAGCCACTACTATAACTCTCCTCACAAAAGAGTAAAACCACTATTATAACTCCCCACAAAAGGGTACACCACTACTATAACTCTTCCCGCAAAAGAGTACAGCCACTACTATAACTCTCCTCACAAAACAGTAAAGCCACTGCTATACTCTACCTGCAAAAGAATACAGCCAATACTATAAGTCTCCTCACAAAAGAGTACAGCCACTACAATAACTCTCCTCACAAAAGAGTAAAGTCATTACTATAACTCTCCCCACAAAAGAGTACAGCCACTACTATAACTCTCCTCACAAAACAGTAGTCACTGCTATAACTCTCCTCACAAAACAGTAAAGTCACTGCTATAACTCTCCTCACAAAAGAGTACAGCTACTACTATACTAGAGATACAAAAAGAGATACAAAAAGAGTACATACACAAAAGAGTACAGCCACTACTATACTAGAGCCAACAAAGCCACTACTATACTAGAGCCAACAAAGCCACTATTACAGTCCCTACCGAAGAGTTAGGTGCAACTATTACACTCTCATCAAAGAGTACATCTTATCATTACACTACATACCGAAGAGTATACCTCTACTATTACGCTCCCCACCGAAGCGTATACCACTACTGTTACACTCGGCACCGGAGAATACACCGCTATTACACTCCCTTATGGAGTACGCAGCTATTGGTACACTCGGCACCGAAGAATACACCGCTGTTACACCCCCTAACGAAGAGTACGCAGCTACTGTTACACTCGGCACCGAAAATCTAACTCCTTAACGAAGTACACAGCTGTTGCTACACTCGGCACCGGGGGTGCGCCGCTCCTGCACTCCCCAATGAAGAGTACGCAGCTATTGTTACACTCGGCACCGAAGAATACACCGCTTTTACTCTCCCTAATGAAGAGTACGCAGCTACTGTTACACTCGGTACCGAAGAATACACCGCTATTGCACTCCCTAATGAGGAGTACGCAGCTACTGTTACACTCGGCACCGGAGAATACATCGCTTTTGCACTCCCTAATGAAGAGTACGCAGCTACTGTTACACTCGCACCGAAGAATACATCGCTATTACTCTCCCTAATGAAGAGTACGCAGCTACTCTTACACTCCTCTCTGAAGAGTACAACCACCATTGTTACATACTTTTTCCACTGAACAGCACGGCATCCACATTCATATCGCTCTTAAGTATGAAAATGCACGGATCTTATTTAAAAGTTCAGCGTGTACCTCAATTAATAGAAAACTTCCTAATCATACCAAACATGCTTAAGAAAAATAACAGAAAACCACTATTTGCATATACATAGCATTTCCATTGAAATTTAATCTCTAAAGATTCAACTGGTAGCTATTTATTTTTAAAAATTTAACAACTAAATTTAAAATATTCATAAATATTTTAATATAGTTGTAATGAATAAACAGTTTTTAGTTTATACTACTTAAAAATAAGTTTCTTTTATCAAAATAAAAAATAAATAAATCACTTAAATTTTACGAATATTAAAAATCCCTCCTTTTGTTCACAGGCTGTCGAGGCCACGTATATCTAGGTGGTTCTTAATATTGACGGAAGACACTTCTTCATTCAACGATTCACTCATCTAACCCGAAATCTTTCCCATCCGAGAGCGTCCCACTTGCCAACTTTTTTCCTTCTACCTTCTTCACCGGTAAGTCATCGAATAAACTCTTCCATAAAGCTTAGAAAATTTTTAACCTAACTTTAGCACTCGCTGCGGGGAGAGAGTTAGCCCTAATGGCAGTTCCTTTGCCGCAGACCAAGCTTAGACTCTTCAGAGTTCCCTTCTCTGAAATTCCGACCCTTTGCGAAAGTAAACTAGGTCAACCGCTGACGGACGCGGCGACAACGCGGGGGGGGGGAGGGGGAAAGAAATTGTGGGCGGGAAGAAACGACGATCAATACGACGAGTCGAGGCTCCTTCTTTCAGCCGCCGATGCTGCCGCATTTACACGGACTCCCGTCGGTTGACGTCAGAGCTCATTTGAACGCCAGCTCATCACTGTACAGCATTTTGACACTTTTTGCTCTCAGGCAGATTCGTAACAAGTTTAAGACAATAGGAGAAGCTTTAGCATTTGTAAGGGAGGGAGCTGTTGGATTTTTTTTCTTCCTTTGAGTGGCACTTTTTTGCGCACAATGGGCTAAATGGCAGATCACAAGGATAAGGATCCCTAAAGATCAGGAAATTTTATTTTGGGGGGCCCACTGGACAGCTGTTAGGAGACAGATGGAAACTTCCCGTCAAGGCCATTTTTGGTTGGGGTTAGATTGCTTTTACCTGTGAGCGGCACTTTTTTGAAAATAATAGGCTAAATGGCCAGCTTACCAGGATCCCGAGGCTCAGAAAACGTTGGGGGAAGGAACCCACTGGGCAGCTGTTGTGAGACAGATGATAGCCTCCAGTGAAGACCATCTTGCGTGTTCTTTAACGTGCACAGGGTATGGCTCTTCCGCACAAGGGGCCACGGCTTTATGCCCCATCCGACAGATGGCGGCCTTCGGTTTCCCCCTACTGACGAAGGGCAGGGTTTTGCGGAGATAAATCTCAGCGCTGGTCCAGGTGGGACTCGAACCTGGGAACTGAAGAATATGAGCCTGGGGAGCTACCACTGAGACTCCCCCCCCCCCCCGTAAATTGGAAGCTTTTTAAAAATTGAGCCACTTGAAAATAGGTACAACTATTACACTCTCATCAAAGAGTACACCTTATCATTACACTCCATACCGACGATTACACCTCTACTATTACGCTCCCCACCGAAGAGTACACCTCTTTTATTACGCTCCCCACCGAAGAGTACACCTCTATTATTAAGCTCCCCACCGAAGAGTACACCTCTACTATTACGTTCCCCACCGAAGAGTACACCTCTATTATTACGCTCCCCACCGAAGAGTACACCTCTATTATTACGCTCCCCACCGAAGAGTACACCTCTACTATTACGCTCCCCACCGAAGAGTACACCTCTACTATTACGCTCCCCACCGAAGAGTACACCTCTACTATTACGCTCCCCACCGAAGAGTACACCTCTATTATTACGCTCCCCACCGAAGAGTACACCTCTATTATTACGCTCCCCACCGAAGAGTACACCTCTACTATTACGCTCCCCACCGAAGAGTACACCTCTATTATTACGCTCCCCACCGAAGAGTGCACCTCTACTTATACGTTCACCACCGAAGAGTACACCTCTACTATTAAGCTCCCCACCGAAGAGTACACCTCTACTATTACGCTCCCCACCGAAGAGTACACCTCTATTATTACGCTCCCCACCGAAGAGTACACCTCTACTATTACGCTCCCCACCGAAGAGTACACCGCTATTACACTCCCTACCTTCAAAGGGAGCTCCTTTGAAAACGAGCTCCCTTAAAAACTTTGTGATGCTAAAACTGAAATTTTTCTAAAAACTGAGCTCCCCCTCAAAATAAAAACCGCTTTAATATTGGAATCCCCTAAAAAGATTGGGTCTTCGTTGAATTGGAATATCCATATAAATCAAGCCCTTTTTGATATCAAAATCCCCCCCCCCCCCCTGAAAAAATTTGATCCATAAAAAATAAAAAACCCTTTAATATCGGTGTCCGAATTGAAATTTACCCCTTCTTAAAATTCGAACACCGTAAAAACTGACAGTGATAAAAGTTAGTACTCCTTATAAAAGTAGCGCACTATGGCCTAAAGCTGCCAATGCACCATAAAACCCCCAAACAACCAACCAACCTTGTAAAAGTGGCCTCCCAGAAAATTCAATCTCTCTAAATACTGACGCCCACTTTAAAACTTGAACTTTTCGTAGTCCCCTTGTGTACCCCCCTCCCCCCAATGCCCCATTACTGTAATTTCTAGGAATAACACTAGAACAGTATCATCAACATCTTATATTTCCTGAATTAGTCAGAAACTCGGGAAACATACGGCACGGCGAATTTCGGCAGGAGAAATCTATGAAGCAGCTTTAAAATTTAATAGCTTAATTAAATCTGGGCTGTCCATCCAAAACCTGTTACGGGAGCAACTCGGCAGCCTTGTAGCATCTTGCGTACTTCGACCGTACTGGACTCGAGAGAGTAGACGTCCTGCGTGAAGTATGACGCGGCAGGGGAACGCATGTTACACGTTACACACACAAACGCTTACGAAGTAGCACCAGAAAGCACTGGACGCACGCACGCATGTACCTTTCCCTATTAATGAGCTTGTCGGTTGAACCCAACGGCCCAGAACCTCTCCTTATTATGTTCCCGTCACGACTGCCGTGCGCTAATTATCTGAACGCTTTAATCACGTGACTTGGTGGTTGGCGACGTCAAACATTTGTCACTGGCCTTCTTCGTTAGATTTGCTACTAGCCTCACATCCCACCCCCCTTTGTCACAACTTCACTACAACCCTCGTAAATTATGCTTCCAAAGCCGTTTCAAACTCACACCACGTGTAATCAGTTGTGTAGGGTGAAACGTAACTTCATTTTCTTTCAAGCTTTCTATGTAGCTTTAAAGATAGTGTTTTTTTTTTGAATATGCGGGTGCGGGATGGGGGAGAGGTCGGTGTAAGTAGATAACGGTGTTTCTCAACTTAATGACATGATTGTCAGCCAGGATTTAAAGAATAGAATAAAAGAAAAGCTTGAGTTAAAGATTTTCGGTTAGTGATTGGCTATTCATGTAGCGAACTTTTGTTCTCTAAAAGCGAAAGTAGTGGAAGAGATTTCTCAGTCTCCTTGTTGTCTTTCGGAAAACTAGAGATTTCGCAGTCAGCTTGTTGTGCTTCGCGAAAGCAGAGATTCCGCAGTTCCTTTGGAAAAGTAGAGATTTCTCAGTCTCCTTGCTGTCATTCGGAAAAGTAGAGATTTCGTCTCCTTGTTGTCATGCGGGAAACCGGATTCCGCAATCCCCTTGTTGTTATTCGGGAAAGTAGATTTCTCAGTCTCCTTGTTACAAATTCGGAAAATTAAGATTTTACAGCCTTCTTTGTTGTCATTCGGAAGAGTGGAGATTTCTCAGTTTCCTTATTGTCCTTCGGAAAAGTAGAGATTTCCGAGTCTCCTTGTTGTCATTCGGGGAAACCGGATTCCTCAGTCCCCTTGTTGTCCTTCGGAAAAGTAGAGATTTCAGACTCTCCTTGTTGTCTTTTGGAAAAGTAAAGATTTCTCAGTGTCTTTGTTATTATTCGGAAAACTAGAGTTTGTTCAATTTCTTTGTTCTCGTTCGGAATAGTAGAGATTTCCGTCTCTTTGTTGTCTTTCGGAAAAGTAGAGATTTTTCAGTCTCCTTGTTGTCATTCGGAGAAGCCAAGATTCCACAGTCTCCTTGCCATTTGTTCCTTTGGAAAAGTAGAGATTTCTCAGTCTTCTTGTTGTCTTTCAGAGAAGTAGAGATTCCTCAGTCTCCTTATTGTAAATTCGGAAAATTGAGAATTCGCGCCGCCATTGTTGTCATTCGGAAAAGTAGAGATTTCTCAGTTTCCTTGTTGTCTTTGGGGGGGGAAAAATAGACATTTCTCAATATCCTTGTTGTCATTCGGAAAAGTAGAGATTTCTCCGTCTTTTTGTTGTCATTCGGAAAAGTAGAGATTTCTCCGTCTTTTTGTTGTCATTCAGAAAAGCAGAGATCTCAGTCTCGTTGTGGTTCGGAAAAGTAGAGATCTCAGTCTCGTTGTTGTTCGGAAAAGTAGAGATCTCAGTCTCGTTGTTGTTCGGAAAAGTAGAGATTTCTCTATCTCCTTGTCGTCATTGGGAAAAGTAGAGGTGAAATTTAGTAACTAATTTTGAAATATTCATAAATATTTTAATATAATCATATGAAATAAATTATTTTATTTTAGACTGTATAAAAGAATTGCTTGTGATGAAAATTTAAACAAATTAAACCAGTTAAATGATTACGTCTATTTACAGTACTGTGCGAATTGGGACAAGCGAAGCCTGGAGAACCTCTTCGATCCGGCCACATCCAGCAATCCTCCAAACACCCACCCAAGGTCATGTTTTGAGGATGTTTCACAGCTTCCGGGCTACAGACGCTTCGCCCCATTGAAGGAATGATGGACAGCAGAAAGTACATAGGCGTTCTGGATGCGAAAATCGTCCCAACACTGCAGAAGCTGTTTCCTAACGGCGATGGGGTATTTCAACAGGATCTGGCTCCATGCCACAATTCTAAGCTTGCTAAGAGCTTCTTTACCCAGCACCATTTGAAGGTATTGGAGTGACAGGAAATTCACCCGATCTAAACCCCATTCCCAAAACCCTTTTTTTACCAAGGACAGGTGAGAATCATACAAAGGTATTTTAAAAAGAGGACAATGACCCAAAGTTAAATTCATGCCTCTGATCTTACAATGTGCAATAAAAAAAGGCTTTAGACAACACTGATAAGAACTTTGTCCTATTTAGAATATTAAGAAATGAGTGATGACATTTGAAGTGATGTTCAGAAAAACCATTGTTCGTCGTTGATGAGAAGTACGTACGTGAACAGCAAAGCAATTTTGAGACAAAGGAGTTGGTATGACTGTAAATTTATAACAGCTCACAAGAAGCATCAGTGACAAGAGGTTGGGTTGTTTTACCTCTGAGCGGCACTTTTTTGCACACCATGGGCTAAAAGGCCAGGTCACATGGACCCCGAAGGCTCAGAGAAAGTTCGGGAAGGGGACCCACTGGAACAGCTGTTGGGAGACAGATGGTAGCCTCCCGTCAAGGCCATCCAGCGTGTTCTTTAACGTGCACAGGGTTTGTCTCTCCCGCACACGGGACCACGGCCTAACGTCCCATCCGACGGACGGCGGCCTTTCCAAGCCCATCGGTGTCCCCTACTGACCGTGGGCAGGGCGGGGAATTTTACGGAGTTAAATCTCAATGCTGACCCAGCTGGAACTCGAACCTGGGAACTACAGATTACGAGCCTGGCGCGCTACCGACTGAGCCACCCCCGCCCCAAGTAATAAGTAGGAGATGACGAAAGAAGCCAAATGATGCTAAGAAGACGGTATCATCATTACACGAGATGAGAAAGTCTCGAAGGCAATTCATATGCAACCTGACCCTATGAGGCCATGAAGCCACGAGGGCTATCATCTCTGATCAGCTGTTTACACAAGGAAGAGGTGAGTCATGGCAACGAGGCACATTGTGAATGCTGAGAGGACAACAAAAGATTGAAAGAGGCAAGAGCAGTTGGCCAGTTGAGATGCTTTGAAGCGATAAGTCGACGGCCATTCTGTCACTGTGAGTCATCTAGGATGGCTTCTTTCGAAAAAGGTTTTTTAGCTTAGGAAGAAAAAAAAGTTTCTTTTGTAACCTGCTCTCAGTGGGTGCCAAGGTCTTTTGCTTAACATTTGCCATGGCGTGGGACCAGATGAGATAATAGTTAACAGAAGAGGATTGATGCGTAACGTTAATGTAGATGAAGAATGGAAGAACTGAGATCCAAGGATGATGATATATATCGTCGGAACATCTAGAAATGTACTGGGAAACATGCCCGGATCTAAAAAAAATTGAAAAAAGGGTTCCAAAAGACTGGATTTGCATTGCAGTGTAATACTTTCACCTTCGTTTCAGAAGGTTGGGTTGTTTTACCTCTGAGCGACACTTTTTTGCACACCATGGGCTAAATGGCCAGATCACATGAACCCCGAAGGCTCAGAGAAGATTGGGGGAGGAGACCCACTGGAACAGCTGTTAGGAGACAGATGGTAGCCTCCCGTCAAGGCCATCCAGTGTGTTCTTTAACGTGCACAGGGTATAGCTCTCACGCACACGGGGCCACGGCTTAACGTCCCATCCGACGGACGGCGGCCTTTCCAAGCCCATCGGTGTCACCTAGTGACCGTGGGCAGGGCGGGAAATTTTGCGGAGATAAATCTCAACGCTGACCCAGCTGGGACTCGAACCTGAGAACTGCAGAGTACGAGCCTGGCGCGCTACCGATTGAGCCACCCCCGTCCCTCGTTTCAGAAGTTTTTAGAGAATATCTTAAAAATTCGTGAAATACACACAAGTTTAATAATTTTTTGGCTTCCATTACGGTTACTTGTATTCTCAAAGGGGGCCATCGCCTCCCCCTAGTTTTGGCCTTGCTCGGAAATCATCTAATGAGATCAAAAACGGATATAGAAAAAAATAAAGTGGGGATGGGGTTGACCGACACTTTTTTGCACACAATGGATTAAATGGCCAAGTCACAAGGACCCCATACAGCTCAGAGAAGGTTGGGAAAAGTGAGCCACTAGACAGCTGTTAGGAGACATATGGTAGCCTATCATCTAAACCATTTAGCTGCTCTTTAACGTGCACAAGATCCCGGATGGGACGCTAAGCCGTGGCTCTCCCGCACACGGAGCCACGGCTTAGCGTCCCATCCGAAGGACATCGGCCTTTTCAAGCACATCGGTGTCTCTTTTCTCCCCGACGGCAGGAGTTTAGCGGAGATAAATCTCAACGGTGGCCCAGGTGGGATTCGAACCTGGGAATTGCAGATTAGCAGCCTGGCGCGCTACCGACTGAGCATTTCCGCCTGTGGTAAAGGAGTGGCGGAGGATTCAACTGGATTTCCATTGCTCACATACCTCACGTACCTCAGATTGTTATCATTGCTCTTTATTTACAGTAGTCTGAAATGTAATGATGGATAAACGAAATACCACGACACTTGGGTTGCTCTATTTCAGAGAATAGTGCTATCGTTGGGTTGGGTTGTTTTACCTCTGAGCGCACTTTTTTGCACACCATGGGCTAAATGGCCAGGTCACAAGGACTCCGGAGGCTCAGAGAAGGTTGGGGGAGGGGACCTACTGGAACAGCTGTTGGGAGACAGGTGGTAGCCTCCCGTCAAGGTCATCCAGCGTGTTCTTTAACGTGCACGGTGTATAACTCTCTCGCACACTGGGTCACGGTTTAACATCCCATCCAACGGACAGCGTTGGATTAGACGTTAAGCCGTGGCCCTGTGTGCCCATCGGTGCCCCCTACTGACCATGGGCAGAGCGGGGAGTTTTGCGGAGAGTAGTGTTATCGACATAAAGGGATAAATGGCCAGGTCACAAGGACTCCAAAGTCTCAGAGCTAGATAGGGGAATGAGAATCACTGGACAGTTGTTAGGCGATTGAAATATCCCGTCAAGGCCGGATAGCCTTGACGGGATATTTCAATCGCCTAACAACTGTTACTCTCTTGCACACGGGATCATGGTTTAACGACACTCTTTTGAAGCTCATCGGTGTCCCTTCTCTCATCGGAGTGAGAGAGTGTTTAGCAGACTCATTGGAAAAGACATTAAGCCATGGTTCATATGCAGGAGAGGAATATCCTGTGCACATTGAAAAACACGTAGGATGAGACATTAAGCTATGGTCCCATGTGTACTTCAAAAAACGACGGGAAACGACGAGACACTGTCTCCTAACTGCTGCCCAAGTAGATTCCTTTCCCCAACATTCTCTGAGTTCTTGGGCTGAAATCTCATAATCTTTGGGCAGAATATATTATGGGGAGAAAATATCAGAATCTTTTCTCAGAATTGTTTGGCTCAACGCTCTCTGAGTCTTGTACTCAAAGTTCTCTGAGGCTTTGGGCTTAAAGTTCGCAGAGCCTTTGGGCTGAACGTTCTGCGAGTCCTTGGGTTCAACATCCTCAAAGTCTTTGGGCTGAACGTTCTCAGAGCCCTTGGGCTCAACATCCTCGGACTCCTGGCAATAGCGCCGTTCAGAGGTAAAACCTTCCAACTCAACTTTAAAGACATGTTGGACAAGATATTAAGTCGTGATTCTACATGCTGGATAGCAATATCTTCTGCACGTTAAAGAACACGTAGGTTAGGACATTAAGCCATGGTTCCACGTGCAGAAGAGCTATACATGCAGAAAAGCTATAACAATAAGCCGTGGTTTCGTTCGTAGGACAGCCATATGTATTGTGCGCGTTAAAGAACACGCTGGATAGCAAAATTTTGCAATCAACAACCATAATAGTACAACCAAAGACGTTAAATAAAGGGAGACGAGAGCCGTTCTGTCGGTAGCGTGCTAGGTTCGTAATCAGCGGTTCCCACGTGCGAGTCTCGCCTAGGCCAACATTGAGATTTCTCTCTTCACAACTCTCCGCCCTGACCTCGGTCAGTAGAGGACACCGATGGGCTTGGAAAGGCCGCTGTCTCTTGGATGGAACGTTAAGCCCTGCGGGAGAACCATACCCTGTGCACTTTAAAGAACACACTGGATGGCCTTGACGGGAGGTTACCATCTGTCTCTTAACAGCTATCCAGTAGGTCCCCTCTCCCCAATCTACTCTGAGCCTCAGGATCCTTGTGACATGGCCATTTAGCCCATTGTGTGCAAAAAGTGCCGCTCAGAAGTAAAACAACATAAATGACGTTAAATAAAGTCCGCATCTACACATGAGTAAGTAAATCGCCTCTTAGCTAACATTCAGTATAAACGAGAGTGCAGTAAGGTGTCTATTTCCTTATTTTAATGGGGCGGGGGTGGCTCAGTCGGTAGCGCGCCAGGCTCGTAATCTGTAGTTCCCAGGTTCGAGTCCCAGCTGGGTCAGCGTTGAGATTTATCTCCGCAAAATTCCCCGCCCTGCCCACGGTCAGTAGGGGACACCGATGGGTCTTGGAAAGGCCGCCGTCCGTCGGATGGGACGTTAAGCCGTGGCCCCGTGTGCGGGAGAGCCATACCCTGTGCACGTTAAAGAACACGCTGGATGGCCTTGACGGGAGGCTACCATCTGTCTCCCAACAGCTGTTCCAGTGGGTCCCCTCCCCCAACCTTCTCTGAGCCTTCGGGGTCCATGTTACCTGGCCATTTAGCCCATGGTGTGCAAAAAAGTGCCGTTCAGAGGTAAAACAACCCAACCCAACCTTATTTTAATCGAATTCATTCAGTAAAATCTTAGCAATCGAATGAAGAAGTAAGAGAAAGAGAGGAAAAAAAAAAGATAAATTTGAAAGTGTAAGGAAGAAAAAAAGACTCCCCCCTTCCATTTTTGACTCCCCCATCTTGGCGTTGAATGAAAGTGGAGACAAGTGAGAGATGGGGAACCTGAGCCTATCTTTCAGCTGGACGGTTACGGTCGACGGTCGGTAATTAGCGCGTTAGCAAGGGCCTCTGGATGATTGTCCCGTTTCCCCGCCTAGCTAATTTATTCCAAAAGGGATTACAATAAAAAATACTGGAAGCAAAAAAAAAAACACGGAGTGATGATCCCAAACACTATGGTAAAAGATGTGCGTTTCTCGGAGGGTTTACTGCCAAGGGTGATTTCGAATTCTTCTACTTTCAATTGGAGTTGAGTTGTTTTATCTCTGAGGAGTCCTTTTGTACGCAAAATACGATAAATGGCCAGGTCATAAGAACCCCCAGGGCTCAGAGTTGGTTAGGGGACACACCAGATAGCTGTTAAGAGACAAATAGTAGCTTCTCGTGCCTCTACACGGAGAAACGGCTTAACATTCTATTCGACAGATGACGCCATTTCCAAGCTCTTTTTATGTCTTCTTTCTTACCGAGGACAAAATTGGTAGGTAGTACTAATATTATTACAAATACTTTTACTTTTTATATAGCATACAGCAAAATTAAGATTTTTTCAAAGTACCAGGATCTAGGATCCCATAACCCTTTCCACCTGAAGTTGTCCAATAAATGGTATGAGTCAAAAGACAAGAAAAGAATCGCCAAAAAGGTTAGCCCCAAAGGGAAGTAAAAATCAGTGATAAATATGATAATTCAAAGAGTCAGACCGAAAAGGTTTTTAGTTCGAACACCAAAGGTGTAGCTCTCTTGGATCTATTCATAGGATCGTGATCAAATTTCAAAATATTTGAAATAAATTCGTGAGAATTTAGTGTCTACAGTTTCTAAGAATTTCTTAGATATCTGCTTTATTTTATATTTTTACTTTTCACGTAGTTTAAATTTTATTATATCTAGTTTATTAATATTACTACAGGTAGTTTTCATATTTACCAACAAATGAATATAATATTAAAAATATTACTTTTAGAGTAAAAGTAAAAAATTTAAAAAAATTAAAATTCATATAAATGTATATTCGGTTATTGTTGTTAATTATTCATTTATTCATTTTTTGATATATCTTAAATCGGAGAAAATTTTTTAACTTAGACACAGTTGGAACTTGAACGTGGGAATTTCAGATTACAAGAATGGGCACCTACAGAATGAAATATATCTTATCAAGCTTGAATGATAAAGTAATGGGACTCAGCCAATCAAAAGTTTTAATTAAATAGTTATATTTTAAAAAAATCAGCTGGGAGTTTTGAATTTTAAAAAACTATTACTCTGTTCAAAATATTCATAAATATTCTAATATAATTATAATGAATAAATTATATTACTTTATTCAGTTTAAAAATAAAGAGAGTTTAGTTAAATTTTAGACAAATTAAATCGGTTAAAATTTTTGCATATTTAATTTCTTTCCTTCCCTCCTTTTGATGGACGGCTGTTGAGGCTTGATACTATGGATCAACTATGATCTCTGAACCCTTAACCTGTTTTATTGTTTTAATTAAAATTTTTGATCAATTTTTTTTGTAGCTTGTTAAATATTCCAGCATTCAAAACTCTTTGAATACTAAACAAATATTCTTTAAAATCGAGATTTAAATAGAGTTGATTGAGATCTTTAATTCATCATTAGGCAGATTTTTCATTAAAAACCATATTGAACAAGTTATTATTCTAAATTGAATTTTCTATTGAGATAACATAGAACTGTTTCCATTTTTCTGTCCAATATATGTATGTGTACTATTCTAAAATATTATTAATAAAAACTGTTTATCTACTAATTTGTTTAATAGCAAAAAAATTTAAAACTCACTAGTAAATTTGAAATAAAAAAAATTATGTATAAAAAATTTTATGGAATTTTTTAAATTTAATTTATAAAATTAGCGTGTAATTATAACAATCCATTTACCCATTAATTATAGTATGAGAAGCAAAGCTTCAAACCGAAAACACAAATTCAGTTTAATCCATTCCAGCGAGCAGTAAATAAGCATCACGAATAAACCCGAAAGCCTTTCCACGACATAGAAGCAGACAACCAAATAATCAGTCAGTATCAGGTCGTGTGGTTTGTTCCGTAGTCAGGACATCTGCACTCATTAAGCAGAACTGCTATTAGCGCTGGCATCACTAGACATATTTCATTTTAATGCGGCGAGAGATTAAGCAAAACAGTTACCGCAAAAAATATAGAAGAATGCAAATAAAATCAAATGCGACAGGCGACGCTCAACAAGAGAGAGAGTTTGGTTAAATAATTAGGTGCAAGATTAGAACGCAAGTTATTTCATAAAAAAAAGCAACTTTGCTTCTGGCCGATGGATTGGTTTCTGGTGCTTAACTTTGCCAGAGGAAATGTGTGTGCTCTTTGCTATATAGATAAGAACGTGAGTAATGCCACCAAATGTAACAAAAGAGGAAATTGAACGGGACGGATTTTTGAAAAATCCTACAGGGCAAGTTTTCTTTTCGTATACAAAATATTCTAAAAGAGAATCGATTAATCATTTAAATACAAAATATTGAAAAAAATTGTTTTGTTCCCAAATTACCACTAAGTTTAAACAGTATCTAAGTTAATAGTTCGAGTCCCAGCTGGGTCAGCGTTGAGATTTATCTCCGCAAAATTCCCCGCCCTGCCCACGGTCAGTAGGGGACACCGATGGGCTTGGAAAGGCCGCCGTCCGTCGGAAGGGACGTTAAGCCGTGGCCGCGTGTGCGGGAGAGCCATACCCTGTGCACGTTAAAGAACACGCTGGATGGTCTTGATGGGAGGCTACCATCTGTCTCCCAACAGCTGTTCCAGTGGGTCCCCTCCCCCAACCTTCTCTGAGCCTTCGGGGTCCATGTGACCTGGCCATTTAGCCCATGGTGTGCAAAAAAGTGCCGCTCAGAGGTAAAACCAGCCAAAACAACCCTAAGTTAATAGATTTTGTTCTTTAACCCAGCTAACCCCCTCCCCCACGCCCTTTGCTCTCGACAATACAGGGGATACCGGTGGTCTTCGAAAAGACGCCGTCCCTGGGATGGGATGTCACACTGTGTCTACGTGTGCATGACAGCCATATCCTGTGCACGTTAAAGAACTCGATGGATGGCTTTGACGTCAGGCTTCCATCTGTCTCCTAATAGCCGTATAATAATTCCGTGAGTCATCTTCTGAAAACCTCCTTGGGATCCTTGTGACCTGACCAGCTCAGAGAAAAACTAACTTTAACTGTGACTGGAATGTACCAACACGGCGCTTCAATATATGTTTTCGGAAATAATTCTCATGAAATATTGCATTTCTTTTTTTATCTTAACTTCTGGAGGGGGGGGGTGATTCAGTTGGTAGCGCCAGACTCGAAATATGCGGTTTCCAGGTTCAAGTCCCACCTGGTCCAGCGTTGAGATTTACCTTCGCAAAACTCCCCGTCCTGCCCTCGATAAGACAGGATACCCATGGGCTTTGAATTGGCCACCGTCCATCGGATTCCCATCCGACGGAAGGCATCCAATTGCAAATTCGTTAAGCCGTGGTTCTTGTTCGGTAGAGTCACACCCTGTGGAGGTTAAAGAAGACGTTCGATGGCTTTGATGGGAGGCTACCACCTAGGTTGAGTTGTTTTACTTCTGAGTGGCACTGTTTTTGCACACAACGGGCTAAATGGTCAGGTCAGAAGGACCTCGAAGGCTCAGAGAAGATTGGGGGAGGGAACCCACTAGAACAGCTGTTGGGAGACAGATGGCAGCCTCTCGTCAAGGCCATCCAGCTTGTTTTTTAACGTGCACAGGGTATGGCTTTCGCCCACACGATTGCCACGGCTTAACTTCTGATCCAGCGGACGGCCGCGTTTCCAAAACCATCTGTGTCCTTTACTGACCGCCGGCAGGGCGGAGATTTTTGTGGCGATAAATCTCAACACTGGCTCAGCTAGGGCTACCATCTGTCTCCTAACAGTTGACCACTGGGTTCTCTCCCTCCAACCTTCTCTGAGCTCATGGGGTCTTTGTGACTTGGCAATTTACCTCAATGTGTGAGTTGGTTGTGGGTTGTTTTACCTCTGAGCGGCACTTTTTTTGCACACCATGGGCTAAATGGCCAGGTCACATGGACCCCGAAGACTCAGAGAAGGTTGGGGGAGGGGACCCATTGGAACAGCTGTTGAGAGACAGATGGTAGCTTCCCGTCAAGGCCATCCAGAGCGTGTTCTTTAACGTGCACAAGGTATGGCTCTCCCGCACACGGGACCATGGATTAACGTCCCATCCGACGAACGGCGGCCTTTCCAAGTCCATCGATGTCTCCTACTGACCTTTGGCAAGGGGAATTTTGCGGAGATAATTCTCAACGCTGACCCAGCTGGGACTCGAACATGGGAACTGCATATTATGAACCTGGCGCGCTACCGACTGAGCCACCCCCGCCCCACCTCAATGTGTGTAAAAAAAGTATTGCTCAGAGGTAAAACAACCGAACTTCTAGCGTTTTTCTTAAAGAAAAGTATGTTGTTAAAACAAGTATAATATATACGTAATAAAAGCTCCGCCCTTGTGACTTATGCCACCAAACATGCCAAGGAGATTCCCTCCTCCCGCTTCCCCCCTCACTTTCTGCAGAGAAGTGACCCAACAAACAAAACCATATCAAAACTTTTATTTGTGGATGGTGCAAAAAAAAAGAGCCAAGCTGCTTTTGTAGCCAGCCAAATAAGGTGCATGCATTGATTCACAAATCAATAAAAACCGCATAGATAGGTGCTAAAGTGCATGCAATACACGATTGCTGTCTAGTTTGCATAATAATCGTAAACACATTGGGAAAACAATAACTTTGAAAGCTTTTCTCTCTGAGGTATAAACATTTAAAGCACTTCATTCGAGTAAAAGCCTTAGAACGCATTGTGCGAACTATTTACCATGACGATGTTGCCATTCTGTTAAAACTAATATTCTGATAATTTAGTAAAATACATTTCGACTTGTATAGTCATTAATAAGCCGTTCCATGGCCGAGTGGTTAGCGCGCTTGGCTACTGATCTCAGGGACCTGGGTTCGAGCCCTGGGTAAGGCATGGTTGTGTGTGTCGTTTTTCTGCTGCCATCCTCTCAAACCTTCTACTACGGCATATAAACTGACAGGCTCCTGTCAGACCTCTGTGGCAAGCAGCTGCTTGAGGGGGTATTTAATTTTATTTAATTATAGTCATTAATAATTATCTTTGACGATAAGACTAAAGAATAAATAAGTATATGAAAGAACATTAAAAACTTTTAGTATTTAATTTTTACTTAAATATCATTTTGAAAGTTAATATGTACGGAAGTCTACAGACTGAGAGGCGGGGGTGGCTCAATCGGTACTGGGCCAGGCTCGTAATCTGTAGTTCCCAGGTTCGAGTCCCAGCTGGGTCAGGTTGAGATTTATCTCCGCAAAACTCCCTGCTTACGGATGGGTCGTTAAGCGGTGGCTCCGTGTGCGTGAGAGCCATACCCTGTGCACGTTAAGAAACACACTGGATGGCCTTGTCGGGAGGCTACCATCTGTCTCCCAACAGCTGTTCCAGTGGGTCTCCTCCCCCAACCTTCTCTGAGCCTTCGGGGTCCTTATGACCTGGCCCTGGATGTCCTTGACGGGAGGCTACCATCTGTCTCCCAACAGATAGCCAGTGAGTCGTCTTACCCCAACCTTCCTGAGCCTTCGGGGTCCTTCTGATGTGGACATTTAACCCATTGTGTGTAGAAAAGTGCCGCTCAGAGGTGTAACAACCCTACAACTCTTTAAAGTTTTTTAAGAACACATCGCCAGCCAATTCTTCAGAAAAGAATTATTTGTGTGATTAATAATTCGAGTAAGAGTTTTAACCAATACTTAACAAAGATGAGATGATTAAGGTTTAATCTTTAAAGGAACTTCCGTTCGAAAAGTGGTTAAATTCAGCAGTTATCTCTATTTGCTCATACATTGAGAGGACAAAGCTCGGTTCGATATGCCGATACCGCAGACGCCGCCCTGCCTCGTTGAAGAGTCATTCATGACATCTAGATGACGTCAACCAATGGTTGGGTTGGGTTGTTTTACCTCTGAGCGGCACTTTTTTGCACACCATGGGCTAAATGGCCAGGTCACATGGACCCCGAAGGCTCAGAGAAGGTTGGGGGAGGGGACCCACTGGAACAGCTGTTAGGAGACAGATGGTAGCCTTCCGTCAAGGCCTTCCAGCGTGTTCTGTAACGTGCACAGGGTATTGCTCTCCCGCACACGGGGCCACGGCTTAACGTCCCATCCGACGGACGGCGGCATTTCCAAGCCCATCGGTGTCCCCTACTGACGGTGGGCAGGGCGGGGAATTTTGCGGAGATAAATCTCAACGCTGACCCAGCTGGGACTCGAACCTGGGAACTGCAGATTACGAGCCTGGCGCGCTAGCGACTGAGCCCCCCCCGCCCCCCCAATTCTTCAGAAAAAAATTATTTGGCTGATTAATAATTCGAGTAAGAGTTTTAACCAATACTTAACAAAGATGAGATGATTAAGGTTTAATCTTTAAAAGAACTTCCGTTCGAAAAGTGGTTAAATTCAGCAGTTATCTCTATTTGCTCATTCATTGAGAGGACAAAGCTCGGTTCGATATGCCGATACCGCAGACGCCGCCCTGCCTCGTTGAAGAGTCATTCATGACATCTAGATGACGTCAACCAATGATAACAGAAACAAAACTGCAGATGAAGAATCCGTTACCTAAGGAATCGTCGTCGTTTGACAGCAAGGGAATCGATAACGGCATGGAAAGTCAATACTGTTGATGCGGATCTTATGTCTAGGTAAAAAAATACAGTCGACCCTCGTTTAACGTGTTGGGTTGTTTTACCTCTGAGCGGCACTTTTTTGCACACAATGGGCTAAATGGCCAGGTCACATGGACCCCGAAGGCTCAGAGAAGGTTGAGGGAGGAGACCCACTGGAACAGCTGTTGGGTGACAGATGGTAGCCTCCCGTCAAGGCCATCCAGCGTGTTCTTTAACGTTCACAGGGTATGGCTCTCCCACACACGGGGCCACGGCTTAACGTCCCATCCGACGGACGGGGGCCTTTCCAAGCCCATTAGTGTCCCATACTGACCGTGGGCAGGGCGGGGAATTTTTGCGGAGATAAATCTCAACGCTGACCCAACTGGGACTCGAGCCTGCGAACTACAGATTACGAGCCTGGCGCGCTACCGACTGAGCCACCCCCGCCCCTCTCGTTTAACATGACTAATTCGTTCTGGGGAAAAGTGACGTTAACAGAAAGTGACGTTAAACGAATTAAATGTTCATTTGAGGCTTTAGATAATCCGTTTCAGAGACCCAGAAGTAAAAAAATATTGTCCCCATAGCTACTAATTTAAGACTTCGTAAATGTTTTAAAGTTCATAACTAACGTTTCTATACATATTAATTAACATGTATTACACATACAAATTGAATAATAAACAAATAATAACAATAAAAAGCTTATTTATCTTGGTCTTGTAGAGTCATTCAAAAAAAATATCCGAACACTATGGTCAAAAAAATATCCGAACACCATGAAGGCCAAAATGATTAAACTGATGCATACTTTACATATTTTTCATGGAAATGTTTTAGAAATCTCTAAAATGAAGAGGAAAATCCAGTCTCTTGCCCCCCCCCCCTCCCGTTTATTTATTTTTTATTAATTCCGGGCTTGGTTAAAGATTACTGTTTTTTATTGATAATTTATTATTTGTGTACGATTTTTGTTCCTAGTCGATGTAGATCGTTTACTCTTTTTTAATGGAGCAGGAGATCGTACTCCGCAATTCTCAGGTTCGAGTCTCACCTACGCCAGCGTTGAGATTTAGCTCCGCTAACACTCATCCTGCCCTCAGTTAGAGAGGAGAGATAAATCTCAACGTTGGCCAGCTGGGACTCGAACCTGGGAACTGAAGATTTCTAGCCTGGCGCGCTACCCGCCCCAGCTTTCATCAAGGTTATCTAGCATGTTCTTTAAAGTGCACAGGGTATGAATCTCTCCTGAACACGGGGAACGGCGATAGGTCCTATCCGACGGACGGAAGTCTTTCCAAGTCCATCGTTGTCTCTTTTCTGAGAAGGGCAAAGAATGTTTAGCGGAGATAAATGACAACACTGGGCACAGTTGGGACACACACCTGGGAACCGCAGAACACCATCGAACGGACAAATTGCAAAGGGAGACAACAATTCGTTTTTTGGGAACGAACTAAAAACTACCAAAAACAATAAAAAAAAAACCCTTCTGGAATAAGGGTACTTAGGTTGTATTACATCTTAGCGGCACTTTTTTGCACACCGTGGGATAAATGGTCAGGTCACAAGGACCCCGAGGATCAAAGAAGATTGGAAGAAGGGTATTCACTGGACAACTGCTACGAGACAGATGGTAGCCTGAAATCAAGGCCATCCAGCGTATTCTTTAACGTGCACAGGGTATGGCTCTCCCGCACACTGAGCCCGGTTTAACATTCCATCTGACGGACGGTGACCTTTCCAAGCCCATGGAGCTGGGCGGGGAGTTAAATCTCGACGCTGGCACAGGATGGACTTGAACTGCAGATTATGAGCCTGGCACCCTACCGACTGAGCCAACCCTCGCCCTCAGGCATCAAGAATTAGCACGGCACAATTCGTGAGATATACCAGATACAAACCGACAGATTAAGATCAACCGTACATCCTAAAAGCTGATAGGTTGGGTTGTTTTATCTCTGAGCGGAACTTTTTTGCACACCATGGGCTAAATGGCCAGGTCACATGGACCCCGAAGGCTCAGAGAAGGTTGGGGGAGGGGACCCACTGGAACAGCTGTTGGGAGACAGATGGTAGCCTCCCGTCAAGGCTATCCAGCGTGTTCTTTAATGTGCACAGGGTATGACTCTCCCACACACGGGGCCACGGCTTAACGTCCCATCCGACGGACGGTGGCCTTTCCAAGCCCATCGGTGTCCCCTACTGACCGTGGGCAGGGCGGGGAGTTTTGCGGAGATAAATCTCAACGCTGACCCAGCTGGGACTCGAACCTGGGAACTACAGATTACGAGCCTGGCGCGCTACCGACTGAGCCAACCCTCGCCCTCAGGCATCAGGAATTAGCACGGCACAATTCGTGAGATATACCAGATACAAACCGACAGATTAAGATCAACCGTACATCCTAAAAGCTGATATGAAATTAATATAAAACGCTTCTCCAGATCGCCATTACATCTCGAAAAATCAATTCAAGCGAGGTAATATAATCAAATCTGTCATCTTTGGAGTAATAGCGATTGTCATAAGAGCTTTTTAATATCTGTCTGGAGATATTAAAGGAAATACAAGAGCAAAATAATTTACCAGACACAGAATAAGAATAAACATTAACCTGGATATTGTGGCAATCGATTTTCTGATGGAAAAAGCAGGAGGAAAAACCTATTACAACTCGAAGAGCGTTGCATTAAAAGCGTCGTAGTGGCGAGCAATGCGTCACGCAATATGTGTTTGACAGATAACACCAGTTATATTGCAGATTTAATTCTACCAAGCAACAAGATCCTCTTATGAACTATATATGTATTAAACGTGAGAAATATAAAGTTTTATCAAGTTCGAAGTAGACGATTGAAAAACACAGATTCCGGAAGTTTTTCAGTAGTTTCTGAAGTCTGGCTTAACAGATAGAATGAAAAATAGAATGGCTGAAATATGATGAATGTCAAGTGGATGTCAAAGTAGAGCTTGAAATTTATTATTATGCCATTGAGCACGGACAGCTCCGTTTCAGAAAATTGACAAAGTGTCAATATAAGAAGATAACTAAAATACTTCTTTTAAAATAAAAACTGGTAGCTATTTATTTTTAAAAGTTATGATTAAATTTAAGCTATTAAATAATATTTTAATATTAGTTTTAAAGACAAATTTTATTATTTTCTAATATTTTTATAACTGGTCATAGTTATATTTCAGGAAAATTAATCACAAATTGACGTCCCAGCTAACACAGTCTATATGGACATTACCACAGAATAAGCCCAGAGGTTCTACTCCTTTTACCACTAAAGGCAACATTTCCACAATGTTAAACTGTCATAGAGCAGCGCTCCTGTGGCGGACTAGAGAACTAAGTCTCAGAAAAACAAATTCGATATTAAAAATTATTAACCTTTTTTTTATTAACTTTATTATTTAATAAAAAACAGAGTGCATGTTACTAAAATTAATGGCGTTTTTAGTGAGAAGAAAACAGTGTATACTGATGTCCCACAAAGTTCAATTTTAGGTCCGCTCTTATTCATTATTTATATTAATGATCTAGTAAACCTTAAATTGAAGGGCTCTCCTTATATATACACTAATGACACAGCCTTGATTAACATAAATCACAATATAGGAGACGCAGTCCGAGGGGCGGGGGTGGCTCAGTCGGTAGCGCGCCAGGCTCGTAATCTGTAGTTCCCATGTGTAGTTCCCAGGTTCGAGTCCCAGCTGGGTCAGCGTTGAGATTTATCTCCGCAAAACTCCCCGCCCTGCCCACGGTCAGTAGGGGACACCGATGGGCTTGGAAAGGCCGCCGTCCGTCGGATGGGACGTTAAGCCGTGGTCCCGTGGTGCGGGAGAGCCATACCCTGTGCACGTTAAAGAACACGCTGGATGGCCTTGACGGGAGGCTACCATCTGTCTCCCAACAGCTCTTCCAGTGGGTCCCTTCCCCCAACCTTCTCTGAACCTTCGGGGTCCACGCGACCTGGCCATTTAGCCCATGGTGTGCAAAAAAGTGCCGCTCAGAGGTAAAACAACCCAACAACCCAACGCAGTCCGAGATACACAGAGATCCGAGAGAGTCCGAGATACACAGGATGATTTTAACAAAATTATTAACTAGTCTCACATTAATCGTATTTACATAAACTCAGATAAAACTAAATGGATGAGCTTTCATTTACCAGGATATTATGATCTTTCATCTTATACAATAAAAAATCACGAACTCTTGTGTCCTCATAACATGATAACTCATCCTTTTTTTTCAGCTTATTATTTCATGAGTTCCATGTCTACAGGACATATCCTGTGATTCTTTAATAAAGATTATTATTATTAAAAAAGAATCACTAAAACAGTTGAATCAGTTTGGGAAACACTTTTTTCTGAGGAAGTTGGTTTTTTTCCTCTTACTTTCAAAACCATAAAGTTAGTAGGATCATATTTCAGTAGCCACTAGAACAATATGAGGATCTTTTTCGGAATCACTAAAACAATTCAATCAGTTTGGGAAACACTGGGCTAATAGGATCACTTATGGTGTGCCACAAAAAGAGCAGGATAAACTTTTGAGAATCAATCGTTTAGTAGGATCATCTACAGAGATCCACTGAGACAACAGGATTACTTTTTGACAACCATTAGGCTAGTAAGATCATATTTTAGGAGCCGCTACGAGAGTAGGAGCCTCTTTTCGGATTCACTAAAACAGTTTATCATCTTTTGGGAACTACGAGGCTAGTAGGATTACCAATGGAGAGCCAGTGAGACAATAGGGCCTTTTGGGAATCACTAAGTTAATAGAACCCGTTTTTTTTTATTTTTAGGCTTTCAGCATCACCTTTTAAAAACCAGTAGCCTAGTAGAACATTTCAGTGAACACTGAGCTAGTAGGATAATCTTTTGGAAATAACTAGGCTGTTGATCAATCTTTAGTGATGGACTGGGGTATTTGGATGGGTCCCTGGATTAGGGGAGAGTGCCTGGGCATTAGAACAAAAGGATGGCCTTTGGGAATCGGAAGGTTCGTAGAACCAGTTTTTATGAATCATTAGTACAGTAGCTCAAAAACCCTTCGTGTACTGTACGCGAAGATTGCCAGATAACTAATTTCTAAAAAAATCGTTGCCAGATATTTTTTTTGAATTCTGTAATCAACCATAGTGTTCGGATACTTTTTTGAGCGACTGTATAAAAAGTAGCAAGAAAGAAAAATCAATCAATACTAACATTTTAGGTTTGATGTTCTCTGTGCAACAGAGAGAAGAACAGGTTCACGAACAGCTTAGCGTGATATTCTTTTCTCTACTTTCCGGACTGTTAAAAACATTTTTGTAAACTGGAGCGTGTGCAGCTTTTGCACACGCTCCAGTTTGTTGCGATGGTTTTGTTTTAAAATGTCAGTAAATCCACACTATTCAGAAAACTGGAGCATATACAATTACTGGCATCTCAAAACAAAATAACAGATGCAAACTGGAGTAACTGCACACGCTCGGATACCTTTTTGAGCGACTGTACCATGTTTTAGGAACTAGTAGGCTAGTAGAACATTTCAGTTAACACTGATCTAGTAGAATTAGCTTTGGTTTTAGCTTTTTGGAGACAACTACGCTAGTAGAACCATCTTCAATGAAACTTTGGGCTAGTAGTGGTCCCCAAAATGCTAAAATCAAAAGCTAGTCCTTTTAGACTAGTGTTAACTGAAATATTCTACTAACCTTGGGACAAAGAAGGGACTAACCTTGGAACACCTAAGACAAAGAAGCCACTTGAGTCATCTTAGGTGAAGCATTGAGTTAGTAGGATCCCCTGGGGGAGGCACTAAGACAATAGGATTATCTTTTGGAATCATTAGGTTGGGTTGGGTTGTTTTACCTCTGAGCGGCACTTTTTTGCACACCATGTGCTAAATGGCCAGGTCACATGGACCCCGAAGGCTCAGAGAAGGTTGGGGAGGGGACCCACTGGAACAGCTGTTGGGAGACAGATGGTAGCCTCCCGTCAAGGCCATCCAGCGTGTTCTTTAACGTGCACAGGGTATGGCTCTCCCGCACACGGGGCCACGGCTTAATGTCCCATCCGAC
This sequence comes from Ryuthela nishihirai, assembly GCA_038380435.1. NCBI lineage: Eukaryota > Metazoa > Arthropoda > Arachnida > Araneae > Heptathelidae > Ryuthela > Ryuthela nishihirai. The sequence continues at coordinate 24,897,762 of JAWZYU010000002.1, forward strand.
GGACGGCGGCCTTTCCAAGCCCATCGGTGTCCCCTACTGACCGTGGGCAGGGCGGGGAATTTTACGGAGATAAATCTCAACGCTGACCCAGCTGGGACTCGAACCTGAGAACTACAGATTACGAGTCTGGCGCGCTACCGACTGAGAAGAATCATTAGGCTAGCAAACCAGTTTCTGTAAAGCACTGGGCTTTTAGAACCAGGTTTCAAGAGCCAGTGGCTAGTGAAACACATTTTAATATATCACTAGGGTAATCGAAAGCGTAACTTTTGAAAACAATTAGGTTGATAGAAGTAATTACAGAAAACTATTTGCTAGTAGGACAAGATTTTGGAAACAACTAGGCTTGTTTTGTTCTGAGACTAGGATCTGTGGACCTGCCCAATTAGCCCATTGTGAAGGAAAGAAATAAGTAGTAAAACGACACAGCTTTCTGGCATGATTCATTTCAAAAATAACCAAAACAGAAATACCTAATGTTGAACATTGTAAATTTTCCCGGTTTCATCTTAACCAGGTATCTCTCAATCAAGTTTATTCTGTGTTTCAATTATCTTTATTACTCAGTGAGAGATGTACTCTGAATAAAACATTTCTCTTCCCGATATTGAAGAAAACTTTTCTTTAAAATGTAAATAAAATACTCTGCGTACTTTTAAAAACTGCCATAAGAAATTAGAAAAAAAGTATCTGCTAAAAATAATTCCTCCAACATTTACAAAATGAACCTCTTTATGAATTTTGTTTCCAGTTTTACTGCATTCCACATTCTCTAGCAATAAAACCAAATCTTAGCTAAAATATCCAAAGCAGTGATTGCATTGTAAATGTATCCTTCGTACCCTTTTTTCTTCGCTTGAATTTCATGTCATTTCAATAATGGAAATAAAGACATTTATTCCTCTTCCCCTTTTTTCCTTTCAAATCTAACTGTTCAGCTGCACTGTTGCAGTGAAATTCTTTTCAGTGAGCGTCGAGAAGAGAATTACTTTCTAGAAGCAGTCTTTTTTTTCCTTAATGAGCTTGCACTGTCAGCTCTATGAAAGGAAAAACCTGAAACCATTGCATTTACATTTCTTCCATACAATTTTTTCGAAATTAAAAAAAAATTCCAACCTTTTCAAAGCAAGAGCGAAAGAGGATTTTATTAATGAAAAAACTTCCTTTTATTCTTTCGGTCTTCTACTGTTCATCTCTTTAAATTTCAGCACTAAAAATATTTCTATTTAGGTTAGAAATATAAAACACGGACGTTATTAGAATACGTAACTTTGTAGATAGAATTATACTGAGAAAGGCACATATTGCCTGGAAATCATAAAGTTGAAGAGTTGTGCATCGTTTGATTGGGACACCGATGAATGATGGTTCTAAATGGAAATTATATGGCAGAAGAGTTATGCATGATTTGAATTGGGATATCGTTGAATTATGGTTACAACTGTAAAACTTACCGTTAAATAGGTATGCTTGATAAAATTAAATGGCTTGATTGGGTCATCGATGAATTATGATTCTAACTGGAAATCATGATGTTGAAGAGTTTTGCATGGTTTCATTTGGACATCGATGAATTATGGTTCAAGTGGAAATCACATTGTTGAAGAGTTGTGCATGACTTTATTGGGGCATCTATGAATTATGCATCTAACTGGAAATCATACTGCTGAAGAGTTGTGCATGGTTGATTGGGATATCACTGAATTATGGTTCAACTGGAAATCATAAATAATGTTGAAGAGTTGTGAATGGCTGGGACATCGATGAATTATGGTTCTAATTGGAAATCATAATGTTGAATAGTTATGCATGGTTTCATTGGGACATTGATGAATTATGGTAATACTGGTAATCATAACGATATTATGGTCTAACTGGTATAAGGTGTAGCCATAGCCATAGCGGATATTATGGTCTAACTGGTAATCATAACGTTGAAGAGTTTTGCATGGTTTCATTGGGACGTCAATGAATTATGGTTTAACTGGAAATCATAATGTTGAAGAGTTAGTTGTGAACGGTTTGATTGGATCATCGATGAATTATGGTTCTAATTGGAAACCATACTGTTGAATAGTTTCCTTTGAAAATCATAAGGTTATTAAAATCAAGGAATGTTTATTTAAAATGATTTATTTTCATTTAATTTGATTTAATCAGAAATATTCAAGAACACGAAAGATATTTTAAAAACTTCCATGTCCAATGTACGATTATTTATTATTGACGGATATTCGCTTTACACGTCAGGCATATTATGTTAAACAAGAAAAATGTACGACTTTAACATCCTATTTTGCAAAGAAATAAACAAACTAAATGACCCAAATTTTATTTTTAGTGATAAAAAAACCATCCAAGTAGCTACCAGTAGAAAAATAAATAGATAAAATACAAATTTCAAACATGCAAGCAGAAAGTACAAACCGTGGAAAAAGCAATAAGGTAAAAACTGAATAAATCGCCAAATATTGCAAATTGAAGTTATCCTCGTTGAACATGGAGAAAAAAACATCGCAAAGAAAAGCTTAAAGACGCTTGCTGGAGAGCATGCTTAAGCTTTTCTTGGAAGGTTTTTTTCTTGTATAACAGAGGTAGCTATTTTGTATAATAATAAAGTCACGAAATTGTGCTTCTTATTTGCATAATTGTGGAATCGCTTCTGCTCGGTAGGTAATAGCAAAGGGAGAAAGGAGAAGATCAGCTCCATGATGCACCAGGGTTGCGCAGAATAGAAAGCCTTCAACTCCTTTCAAAATGCGAATTAAAATCACAATAACAGATGCACAGCGGAGATGCGGTCCGACTCTTTTCAGAAACGGGCATTAGGAAGGTGTAGCCATGGCAAAAGCATCATCTCTTCTAAACAAAGTACTTAAAACGAAATGCCTCAGAAGGTATTTAGATTTGAATTGACTTGGAAAAGTACTGCCGAAATTTCCTATTCGAAAACGCTCCGAAGTCATCACGATTTTCTGCATAATTTTCCGTCAACACTTACCCCGTTTCAGACATTTCTGTTCATCGTGTTGGTCCCATTGGCAAAAATCTACTTCGCTTTGGCAGAGTTAAATGAGTATATATGTATATTTTTAAATTAAAGATATAGTTCCCATTAAAGCTGGATCTAGGAGGAGGGGTTGGGTTGTTTGGGTTGTTTTACCTCTGAGCGGCACTTTTTTGCACACCATGGGCTAAATGGCCAGGTCACATGGACCCCGAAGGCTCAGAGGAAGTTGGGAGAGGGGACCCACTGGAACAGCTGTTGGGAGACAGACGGTAGTCTCCCGTCAAGGCCCTCCAGCGTGTTCTTTAACGTGCACAGGGTATGTCTCTCCCGCACACGGGGCCACGGCTTAACGTCCCATCCGACGGACGACGGCCTTTCCAAGCCCATCGGTGTCCCCTACTGACCGTGGGAAAGGCGGGGAATTTTGCGGAGATAAATCTCAACGCTGACCCAGCTGGGACTCGAACCTGGGAACTACAGATTACGAGCCTGGCGCGCTACCAACTGAGTCACCCCCGCCCCTCTAGGAGAAGGAGGTACTCTACTCTAGGGGTTAGGATAATGGAATTTTTTTTATTATTAAACTCATGTATGTATGTATATGAATTTTTCAAGAAAACTTTTGGGGACGTCTAAAACGGTGGGTTTTACATTTATATTTTATTTTTATTATTATATATTGCAATGATATACCAGTCATTTTCCCCCCATGATTTTTTTACGGCTCCCCCTTTATTTTTAATAGATCCGGGCCAAGTCCCTAGTGGTCCTACTGGCAATATGGTTTAGATTACTTTCGATTACAAATCGTTATTTGAATAAATTATTTGATATATTTTATCAATATACGGTGCATTTTACCATTTTCATATTTATTATGTTTTTGAATGTTTTAGTTATTAAAAATAATAATATGTCTACAATTTACGCAAAGTCCACATTCAGAAAGGATGAAATTATTATGTCATCTTACAGTTGATTTGTAAAAAGGTACAATTAACATATTATATTCGCAAAGACTTTAAAACAAAAATATCTCATAAAGCAGCAATAACATTGTTAAGCACTAATTCAGCGTTTTCCAAAAATGTGGAGCGCATTTTTTTGCAATGTGCGTGTGAAGGGGGAGCGTAGAGTTAGAGCGTAGTAGTTTTTTTTAGGAAACTCTTATGGTAAAATTGAATTGATTGCAATTCTCAGAATGTCAGAGATCGATTATTAGTTTTGTGCCCTGCTTTTCATAACCCTTGCAGCTTCAAAATCGCTTTGTTCAATTAAATCTGTTCTTCAGCTTTTGCATCACTTGCAATGAAGTTCAGTTGGTTGGGTGTTTCATCTCTGAGCGGCACTTTTTTTGCACACAATGGGCAGGTCTCAAGGACTCCGAAGGCTCAGAGAAGGTTGGGGGAGGGGACCCACTGGATAGTTGTTAGGAGACAGATGGTAGTCTCCCGTCAAGGACATAGCGTGTTCTTTGAAGTGCACAGGGTATGGCTCTCCAGCACACAGAGCCACGGCTTAATGTCCCATCTGACAGACGGCGGCACTTACAAGCCCATCGGTGTCCCGTACTGACTGAGGGCAGGGGGGGGGGGAGTTTTGTGGCCATCTGGGACTCGAGGGTTGGGATGCTTTACCTCTGAGCGGCACTTTTTTGCACACCATGGGCTAAATGGCCAGGTTACATGGACCCCGAAGGCTCAGAGAAGGTTGGGGGAGGAGACCCACTGGAACAACTGTTGGGAGACAGATGGTAACCTCCCGTCGTGTCCATACAGCGTGTTCTTGAACGTGCACAGGGTTCTCCAAACACGGGACCACGGCTTAACGACCCATCCGACGGACGGCTGCCTTTCCAAGCTCATCGGTGTCCCCTATTGATCATGGGCAGGGCTGGGAGTTTCGCGGAGATAAATCTCAACGCTGACTCAGCTGGGACTCGAACCTGGGAACTGCACATTACGTGCCTGAAGCGTTATCGACTGACCCCCCCCCCCCCCACCCCGCCCCTTAAACGTTTGCGTAATGATTTAATCAATATTAGACAACTACGAATGATTTGTATAAAACAAGTATAACATGAAATATTTTTTAGTTTGGAAACGCTTTTTATCCACTGAGGGCAGAGGACCATGTACTTTTTGCTACATTACAACATGTCGTTGGGTTGTTTTACCTCTGAGCGGCACTTTTTTGCACACCATGGGCTAAATGGCCAGGTCACATGGACCCCGAAGGCTCAGAGAAGGTTGGGGGAGGAGACCCACTGGAACAGCTGTTGGGAGACAGATGGTGGCCTCCCGTCAAGGCCATCCAGCGTGTTCTTTAACGTGCACAGGGTATGGCTCTCCCGCACACGGAGGCACGGCTTAACGTCCCATCCGACTGACGGCGGCTTTTCCAAGCCCATCGGTGTCCCCTACTGACCGTGGGCAGGACAGGGAATTTTACGGAGATAAATCTCAACGCTGACCCAGCTGGGACTCGAACCTGGGAACTGCAGATTACGAGCCTGGCGCGCTACCGACTGAGCCATCCCCGCCCCCTATCCACTGAGGGCAGAGGACCATGTACATTTTTGCCACATTACAACATGTCGTAATTCCCAGTTTCGTGGAATTTATTCAGCTCTATATTCATAGATACACCACACGCAGAGAGTAAAGTGATTGATTGATATTGGCGTATCCATGTGAGTGGCTGGAGTTACGGAAACCGCACATTTAATAAATAGGGCAGTTTGTTATTTAAAGTGGCGAAACCTGTCAAATATTATCACGTGCGGGTGGCAGAGCAAACTTCGAAAATATATGGTGAATCGAAAACGGGAAAGGACACGGAGAAATTTCTGAACACTTTAGAGCAGTGGATTCTTCAAAGGGGTTGCCAAAATTTCGGGGGGCGGGGGTGGACAGTCAGTAGCGCGCCAGGATCGTTGTTTGGGTTGTTTTACCTCTGAGCGGCACTTTTTTGCACACCATGGGCTAAATGGCCAGGTCACATGGACCCCAAAGGCTCAGAGAAGGTTGGGGGAGGGGACCCACTGGAACAGCTGTTGGGAGACAGATGGTAGCCTCCCATCAAGGCCATCCAGCGTGTTCTTTAACGTGCACAGGGTACGGCTCTCCCGCACACGGCGCCACGGCTTAACGTCCCATCCGACGGACGGCGGCCTTTCCAAGCCCATCGGTGTCCTCTACTGACCGTGGGCAGGGCGGGGAAATTTTGCGGAGATAAATCTCAATGCTGACCTAGCTGGGACTCGAACCTGGGAACTACAGATTACGAGCCTGGCGCGCTGCCGACTGAGCCACCCCCGCCCCTCGCCAGGATCGTAATCTGCAGTTCCCAGGTTCGATTCCTGGCTAAATCAGCGTTGAGTTTATCTTCGCAAAACTCCCCACCCTACCCACGGTCAGTAGGAAACAACGATTTGCTTGAAAGACAGCCGTTCGTCGTATGGGACATTAAACCGCGGCTCCGTGTGCGGGAGAACCATACTATGTGCATGCTAAAGAACACGCTGGATGGCCTTGATGGGAGACTACCATCTGTCTCCCAACAGCTGTTCCAGTACGTCTCCTCCCCCAGCCTTTTTTGAGCCTTCGGGGTCCTTGTGACCTGGCTATTTAGCCATTGTGTGCAAAAAAGTGCCTCTCAGAGGTAAAACAACCCAACAACCAAAAATTTCTGATGTTTTCGTAGAAAAAAGGAAATTTGTACACCATTTTGTTACTACTTTCTGCGACTGCTTTTTCATTTGACTTTTTCCGCTTGATAAAAATCTTATCCGTATTAAATCTTAATGTTAAAGCCAGAAATTAACACAAAACATGCCAATAACACGTAAGCACTAACCTCAATACACATCAGAGCTTGAACAGAATAGCTCTGCTTTTACAAACGATCTCACAGAAATGGATATGGTTGAAAGCAAACTGCGCATGCGCGAGTCTCCTATAGTGTTGGAAACTTAAACTGTGCCGCGAGTGTTCAGGGCGAAAAATAATGTATCGCGAGTAAAAAAAATGTTTTGAGAATGACTGCTTCAGAGGATGCTCCTACAATTTTCAAAGAGAAGTTCAGTTGTGTTGTTTTACGTCTGAGCTGGACTTTTTTGCACACCATGGGCTAAATGGCCAGGTCACAAAGACCGCAAGAAGGTTTTTGGGGAGGGGATCCACTAGACAGCTGTTGGGAGACAGATGGTAGCCTCCCGTCAAGGCCAGTCAGCGCACTCTTTAACGTGCATGAGGTATGGTTCCCCAATCGGGGCCACGGTCCAACGTCCCATCAGACGGACGGTGGCCTTTTCAAGCCCACGGTGTCTCTTATTCACCGAGGTCAGGGCGGGGAATCTGGCAGAGATAAATCTCAACGCTCACCCAACTGCGACTCGAATGTGGAAACTGCAGATTACGAGCATGGCGTGCTACAGACTGAGCCTCCCCTCCCGCAAACAGGACACAAGGACTCAGAGAAGGCTGAGGAAAGGTTTCACTGGACAGCTGTTAGAAGACAGATGGAAATCTCCCGTCAAAGCCATATAGCGTGTTTTTTAACGTGCACAGGGTATGGCTTTCGTGCACATGGGACCATGGCTTAATGTCGCATATGGTGTCCTATGACTATTGGTGTCCCTTTTCTCACCAAGAACAGGGTGGGAGTTAGCGGGAAAAAATCTCAATGCTGACACAGTTGGGTTGTTTTACCTCTGAGCGGCACTTTTTTGCACACCATGGGCTAAATGGCCAGGTCACATGGACCCCCGAAGGCTCAGAAAAGGTTGGGGGAGGGGACCCACTGGAACAGCTGTTGGGAGACAGATGGTAGCCTCCCGTCAAGGCCATCCAGCGTGTTCTTTAACGTGCACAGGGTATGGCTCTCCCGCACACGGGGCCACGGCTTAACGTCCCATCCGACGGACGGCGGCCTTTCCAAGCCCATCGGTGTCCCCTACTGACCGTGGGCAGGGCGGGGAATTTTGCGGAGATAAATCTCAACGCTGACCCAGCTGGGACTCGAACCTGGGAACTACAGATTACGAGCCTGGTGCGCTACCGACTGAGCCACCCCCGCCCCGACACAGTTGGGACTCGAACCTGATAACTACAGATTACAACCTGGTGCGCTACAGACTAAAGCCTACCGCCGCTCCCGTTATTGAGCAAGGTTTGGGCTACTTTTGGCTGCATTTTTTTTGTCTTACGAGATATGACTTGTTAGAAAACTTGTCTAAACTTGTCATTACATGTTAAAAACAAGGACCTTATTATCATTTCTCTCTTTGCTGGCAGCGCTTAAAGTTCGCTAAGCAAAATCTGCGTGTTATTGCTATGGAGCCAACTAAAGACGGAGAAAGATTAAGACAACTAAGACAAAAAATGGTGTTAGATTTTCACAAGGATGTAGCTCGATGGATGACACAAAAAAAATTCATCCCGATTTATCACAAGTATATGGTGATCATGCCTGTTCATGCGGCACTGTTACGGGATGGAGGCGCAAATTCAGAGAAGGACGGCAGAGCTTCGAAGACTTCCCTCATACAGAAAGACCGACAGAGGCAGTGAACGAGAGAACCATCGCTGCTGTTCGTAAATTCGTTAAGGAAAACCCACACATCACCGTTCAAGCAATAAGTTTCGATGTCAGTGTATCGAGTGGCAGGGGGTGGCTCAGTCGGTAGCGTGACTGGCTCGTAATCTGTAGTTCCCAGGTTCGAGTCGCAGCTGTGTCAACGTCGAGATTTATCTCCGCAAAATTCCCCGCCCTGCCCACGGTCAGTAGGGGACACCGATGGGCTTGGAAAGGCCGCCGTCCGTCGGATGGGACGTTAAGCCGTGGCCCCGTATGCAGGAGAGCTATACCTTGTGCACGTTAAAGAACACGCTCTGGATGGCCTTGACGGGAAGCTAACAGCTGTTCCAGTGGGTCCCCTCTCCCAACCTTCTCTGAGCTTTCGGGGTCCTTGTGACCTGGCCTTTAGCCAATTGTGTGCACAAAAGTGCCGCTCAGAGGTAAAACAACTCAAAACAACAACTATCTTAAAGTTATTTCCTAATTAAAAAAAATAAACATCTATCAGATGAATTTTAATACACAGATATTTAATTATTGGATTTAATTTTTATTTCTATTTAGTAAGTTGTCCAGGCACAGTCCTATTTAGACTGCTCTGTCTACAGTCGATATAAAGATTAAAAGTAAGTCGCTCAAAAAAGTATCCGAACACTATGGTTGATGGCAGAATTCAGAAAAAATATCTGGCAACGATTTTTTTTAGAAATTATCTGGTTTTTTTAGAAATTATTTAGAAATTATCAGCAACCTTCGTGTCACGTGGCCACGTGACGCCTTCGTGTCACGTGGCAGATCACTAATTTCTGAAAAAAAAAATCGTTGCCAGATATTTTTTTCTGAATTCTGCCATCAATCATTGTGTTCGGATACTTTTTTGAGCGACTGTACATACTGAATAACCTCATCAAAGGCTTTTCCTTTAATTTGAATCATCATTATTATATTTGGAAGACGCGCAACCTACTTTAGTGAATGAATGTCCGATTGTGAAGTTGCCACGCAAGATTCTTCACAACTTACTGCCTAAGTTCAATGCTTTGACGTTAGTTGTTTACTGTCACTCTGCTGAGAAGAAGCTCCGACGAGATAGACACGCTTCATGGATCAGAAGTGCGTTTCCAGACACATAACAATACATGGGGCAGGTCTTTGTCCCTCAAAGAGAGAAAGTGCTAGAATCCAGTTTTGGAAGATGAGATTCAAACGAAAGACATTCTAGAGGATAAACGTTCATTAGCAGCGATGTGTAATTAATTGAAATCAATCACGATGGGAAATTATTTCGTATTCGAAAGGCTCAATTTAGTATGAAGAAGAAGAATATTAAACAATGTACTTTTAGCTTTTGTTTATCGGAGTCCGATATCATCTTTACTTTTGAAATGTAACTAAATAACCACTGCCGTGGGTTGGGTTGTTTTACCTCTGGGCGGCACTTTTTTTGCACACCATGGGCTCAATGGTAAGGTCACAGGGACCCGAAGGCTCAGAGAAGGTTGCGGGAGGGGACCCACGGAACAGCTGTTGGCAGACAGATGGTAGCCTCCCGTTAAGGCCATCCAGCGTGTTCTTTAACGTGCACAGGGTATGGCTCTCCCGCACCCGGAGCCACGGCTTAACGTCCCATCCGACGGACGACAGCCTTTCCAAGCCCATCGGTGTCTACTGACCGTGGGCAGGGCGGGGAGTTTTGCGGAGATAAATCTCAAAGCTGACCCAGCTGGGACTCGAACCTGGGAACTGCAGATTACGAGCTTGCCGAGCTACCGGTTGAGCCTCACAGAGAGTCAAGAGTTTTTATTGTTGTGTTTTAACATTAAATATCGCGGAATTTTTTAGATGATGCATTGCATAGTAGCAAGCCAATCAGAGGCAAACTCATATTCTGGTCACTGATGAAATGTTAAATAAAATACAACGAGAGCTACGACGAGACGGCGATGTCTTTCCGCCTTGTAACAGATGTTACTTCAGAAATTATTTGAAAATAAATGCTCAAAAGGCATAAGTAGAAACAGTATTCTTAAGGTTCATTTTCCCCCAACACACATACGAATATTATGAAAATAATTATTTTCATTATTATTAATTTCCATGTTATGTCAATTAATAATAATGAAAATAATTATTTTCATTATTATTAATTTTCATGTTAAGTCAATGGGAATGCAGTTAATGGAGAAATGTGACAAGATAAATTAAAGATTTTAATCAAAACTATCTAAATATTGATTTTTAACAATATTCGTACAGTATTTAAAGAGCTATGGAAGTTTGAATATTTAACAATAAATTATATTTTTGAAAAGAAAATTCCTAATTGTCTAATTTTGAAATAATCATTTGACAAATTTCCTAAATATATATTTATTTAATTAAATCGTTTGAAACAATATTCATTATTTAAGTTTTAATTAATTTCTAAGATAAATTCTTATGAAGAATTACTTTTGCGAAATATTTTAGCTTCCATAACTCTTTAAATATTGAACGAATATTTTTGAAAATCGAGATTTAAGTAGATGTGATTATGGTGTTTAATTTATCTTCAGTCACATTTTGTCATTAAATGCATATTTTAGAAGTTATGGAGCCCGAAGTAGATTCTCATTGACGTAACATGGAAATCCTCAAATATTTTGATAGGGAAGTTTATGGAACACTGATTTTTGTCTGTTGGATTTGAAAAATATTAACATTGGAGCTCGTATCTAGAGATCAGAATTCATAATTGACTCCAGCAGAGTAACTGGTCAAAACCAACTCGATACCATAGTCTTGGACATTGCAGTAACAGAAACCTGATTTTCAAAAATGTAGCAGTTTTAATTATATCTATTTTTCTGAAAATTCAACTGGTAGTTATTTATTTTTTAAAATTTGGTATTTAATTTTATACTGTTTTCAAATATTTTAATAATATACTAATGAATAAATTATTTTTGTTTAACCATTCGAAAATAAATGGTTTAACTTAAATTTTAAACCAGTTAAATCAATTACATCATCCTCATCATCCTCAAGCAGCCCAACCAGACCGTGCAATTTAGTTCTCCAAGCAAGTCTGTCCTGAGCTACATCTACTGCATCTGGCCACTGCATACCAATTCTAACAAGATCCTGTTTGACATTGTCTGCCCACCGCATCCTAGGTCTCCCCCTCTTTCTGAGGCCTCTAGGCACACTGTTCATACCTCTAGGCACACGTTCATACCTTAGCACACTGTTCTTGCCTTATTCGCCAATCTATAATTATTCATACGGGCAACATGGCCAAACCAACGGAGTCTCTCTCTGCACAATATGCTACTTAAAGGAGGTTGCAAACTCCTTTGCCTAACCTCATCATTAGTTACAAAGTTGAACCACCTAATGCCCAAGATACTGCGTAAGCATCTGGAATCAAAAGCATCAAGTTTCCTGTTATCTTGTTTACAAAGTGTCCAAGTTTCACTACCATAACTAACCCTAGAAAGAACCAAACTATTCACAGTCTAATTTTAGTCTTTAGGTGTATACGCCTATTTCTCCACACTCTCCATAGATTCTTAAAAGTCCCGGCAGCAATCCCTATTCGTCTGTTAATCTCATGCCGCACATCACCATTATCTGTTACATAGCTCCCAAGATAATTAAACTGTGACACCTGCTCAAGACTGCAACCATTCAGATTAACTGAATCACAGCCTGCCTGACCAATTTTCATCACTTTAGTTTTCTCTCTGTTTATAACCAAACCTACTCTTACTACCAGTCTCATCAACAGCTCGAATGAAAGAGTTCATCTCATCAACATCATTTGCCAAAAGGGCTAAATCATCAGCATAATCTAAATCAGAAATTTTCGTATCTCCAGCCCATTTAAGGCCAAAATCTTTCCCTTGAAGTGAATTTCGCATAACGTAATCAATAACCAAGCTAAAGAGAAAAGGAGACAAAATGCACCCTTGTCGAACACCAGAAGTAATGCTAAACCAATTGCTACAAGCCTTACCAACTCTCACACGCGACTCAGTGTTATTATAGAGAGCTTTCATTATGTTAACTAACTTGTCTGGTATACCATATGTTCTCACAATCAACCACAAATTATGACGATCAACAGAGTCGAAAGCCTTTTTGAAATCAACAAAGCTAGCAACCAAAGGTTTCTGAAACTCTAAACATTTCTCAAGAATCTGCCTAAGTGAAAATATCTGATCCACACATCCCCTACCACTTCTGAATCCACATTGCTCATCACGCAATTGACTGTCAACCAGATTCTTAATTCTATTAAGCACAATAATGGAAAGAACTTTACCTGGAACAGAGAATAGGCTGATACCCCTATAGTTATCACAAGAACTGCGATCACCTTTTTTGAAAATAGGGATAACAATAGCTCTGGTAAAATCCTTAGGAACCATGCCTTTATCATAAAAGGTATTCAAAATTTCAGTCATCCAAATGGTAACAGAAACATTCCCAGCTCTAAGCATTTCCGTAGTAATTTCATCTACCCCTGGGGATTTATGTAGTTTAAGTTTAGAAACAGCCAAAATAACTTCAGATTGTGTTATAGGGCCAACATTAAAGCCACCAATGCATTTGTCATCATTACAAACAATGGGAATAGAACTAACCACATTGTTTAGAACATCACTGAAATGCTCATCTCACCTAGCCATGACAGAATACTCACCTTCTATAATATATTATCTTCAATTACATATTTATGCATAATTAATTTCCCTCCTTTCTTCCCTCCTTTTGTTCAAGGCTGTCCAGGCATGGTGTATCAATGTGGTCTTGACCGGGATGCATTGCACCCAAACCTTCTTCATCTAAAACTTTTCGCACACGAGATGCAAACATCAATAAATAAAATAAATACCCCCTCAAGCAGCTGCTTGCCACAGAGGAAGCAATCTAGAAATGCTATGTCACAAGGAAGTATTTGTATGGGGGATAAACAAAGAAACACATTTCCTTTGCTGTAGGAGTGAGTAAATCAGGACAAAGTTCAGGCTAGAAGAAAAGGGTCAAGGCTCTAAAAGTAAGGAGCTAGGCCTCTTGTACGTCTGATTACATTTATGGTCATATTCTAAGTGATGACCAGTTTAGGATGCGATTCCATCTACGTGAAGTTATAGAGCTTCGAATTTAGATTCTCATTGACACAACGTGGAAATACTCATATATTTTTCTAAAAATAATAAGTTTGCCGAATAGGTCTGATATACGTTTTGACAGAATCGACTTGAGGTCTTTATGTAAATTACTGCTTTTTACGAACCATGGTGCCGATGCAATAGTTCCATGTTCTTTTGTTTTGAAAGGTTTAGAGACTTGAGATGGTCTTACCCTTTGTACAGTCCAGGCATACATAATAATCAGTCGGATAATCATTTTCTGAATTAATAGCTTGTTGTCTGTGGAAGTTCCTTCCAAGTAGTATGTTTAGTTTGCAGTTAATGTTTTTGCTTTTTGCTTTATTCAAAATATTTGTGATAGATTGATTCCAGCTTAGTCATTGATTCAAGGTGATCCCCGGTGTGGTGCAGATTCCTTCCATTCAATATGATGTCGAAAATATAAAGTTTAGGGATTTAAGCATCTTTCTGTGGATGAACATTATTGCATTGGTCTTTGTGGCGTTAATTTTAATCCGCCATTTTGTAAACCAGGCTTCTAGTTTATTAAGACTCTCTTGCACTCTTCTGGCTGCAAGTTAAGGGCTTCAAGATAAGGATATCAATGCAGCAGCATCTGCATATAATGCCACTTTGACCCTTCCAAAGTAAGGCATGCTACAAATGAACAAAGATAAAGCTCTTATTCAGATTGTAGTTTCCAGGTTCGAGTCCCAGCTGGGTCAGCGTTGAGATTTATCTCCGCAAAATTCCCCGCCCTGCCCACGGTCAGTAGGGGACACCGATGGGCTTGGAAAGGCCGCCGTCCGTCGGATGGGACGTTAAGCCGTGGTCCCGTGTGCGGGAGAGCCATACCCTGTGCACGTTAAAGAACACGCTGGATGGCCTTGACGGGAGGCTACCATCTGTCTCCCAACAGCTGTTCCAGTGGGTCTCCTCCCCCAACCTTCTCTGAGCCTTCGGGGTCCATGTGACCTGGCCATTTAGCCCATGGTGTGCAAAAAAGTGCCGCTCAGAGGTAAAACAACCCACAAACAACTCTTATTCAGATCTGGGCAATAGATTATGAAGTAATTTACAATTTAATACCACAGTTGAAATAATCACTGCTCTTGGCAACTAGGTAACTGATATCTGATATCTTGAATTAATATTAAGAGCTCTATGCCTGTCTTATATCTCAAAGTCTAAAATAGTGCTTTATTTGCAATAACAAAGTTAAAATACATAAACCCGAAAGGGGCCACAAGGGCAAAACAAATTTGCTATAAAAAGCACAACTAAAAGTTAAACATGCGAGTTTCAAACACCAATATCTTTGGACGCTTGAAACTAGATAACATTTTTCCAATTATAATTAATTATTTTGCCAACAATATTTCTACAGGTAGCAGCGAAGAACCTAAATAATAAGTGAATTTTTTAAAACAACATGTTTTTGCATTGAGAAACAAATAGATTACAAGAATATTGTTGTGACTTGTGTATTTGTTTTGAAATAAAGTTCTCTAATTGAATGAAATGTTACAGGTTTGAAAGAGATTGATATCTCATTGTAATGTCAACATATATTATTTTATTTCTTCCTTATTTGTGGCATTTGTATTAAAGGTACAGTTTCAGATATGTGGCATTGTTTACATTTCAACAATGGCCAGAAGTGAAGCGGTTTGCCAACGATTGCCTCGTGACTAGCATTATCTAAAAGCCGATCACATTTGGCGAGTATGGTGGTTTGCATGAGTGACTGTGCTATTGGGAAAATGAGGTTCTCTCTTTGTAACGATTCTGCCAAATGGTGTCTTTAGGGCATTCTTTTAGAAAATATAGGATATCTGGATTTGTACTTCTCGTTTTCCACTCTTTAAATAAGCGATTACATCACTGGATTCTTTATTTTTTCCCCCAGGGATGTCGGTTTGTAAATTGGGGGTGAGCTGTGTTCATTTTAACGCAATAATTGTAATCAGTGTAACGGGTCGGGTTGTTTTACCTCTGAGTGGCGCATTTTTTGCACATAATGGACTAAATGGCTAGGTCACAAGCATCCCTAGAAAGCTTAATAAATAATAATAAATACCCCAGGTTCGAGTCCCAGCTGGGTCAGCGTTGAGATTTATCTCCGCAAAATTCCCCGCCCTGCCCACGGTCAGTAGGGGACACCGATGGGCTTTGAAAGGCCGCCGTCCGTCGGATGGGACGTTAAGCCGTGGCCCCGTGTGCGGGAGAGCCATACCCTGTGCACGTTAAAGAACACGCTGGATGACCTTGTCGGGAGGCTACCATCTGTCTACCATCAGCTGTTCCAGTGGGTCCCCTCCCGCAACCTTCTCTGAGCCTTCGGGGTCCATGTGACCTGGCCATTTAGCCCACGGTGTGCAAAAGAGTGCCGCTCAGAGGTAAAACAACCCAACCCCAACCTTCTCTGAGCACTCGGGGTCCTTGTGACCTGGCCATTTAGCCTATTGTCTGCTAAAAAAATCCGTTCAGAGGTGAAACAACCCATCCCATCAAAATTAACTACTTTTACTTTTCATGTCTCGTTTCATACACTGCTGACTTTCCTTAAATGCACTTTATTGCACTTTATTATCGTTTTCTTCAGAACATTTACTCTGCCCGGCTCTTATTTTTAGTTCTCCACGCTCACTCGACTGCTTCCAGACGCCAATCCACTAAAACTGAGGACACGGGAGAGAAAATAAACCCTCAGACGCAGCAGTTGAGCGGCATCTCTGCATAACTCTTAAACGGCCCACACACTCGAAAATCACTCACTCGTACATGTCTGCTCTAGCTGTACTTTCAGCAATGGCGGAAGAATGTTTCATGCGAACTTGGATTTTCAGTTTTTATATAAGTATATTCGAGTTCCAGTAAGTTGGGTTGGGTTGTTTTACCTCTGAGCGGCACTTTTTTCAATAGTGGGCTAAATGGCCAGCCAAGTCACAAGAACCCCGAGGACACAGAGAAGGTTGGGGGAAAGGGATTCACTGGACAGCTGTTAGGAGACAGATGGTAGCCTTTCGCCAAGGCCATCCAGTGTGTTCCTTAACGTGCACAGGGTGTGGCTCTCCCGCACACGGACGGTGACCTTGATTGGGTTGTTTTACTGATGAGGGACACTTTTTTGCACACAATGGGTTAAATGGCCAGGTCATAAGGACCCCGAAGGCTCAGAGAAGGTTGGGAGGAAGGACCCACTGAATAATTGTTAGGAGACAGTCCTTCGTTCAAAGTTTTCGTTTTCAGTTCAAAGTCATCCAGCGTGTTCTTTAACGTGCATAGTTATGGCTCTTCCGCACACAGAGCCACGGCTTAATGTCTGTACCGACGGACGATGGCCTTTTCAAGCCCATCAGTGTCTCCTACTGACCGTGGCCAAGACGGGGAATTTTGCAGAGATAAATCTCATTGCTGGCCCAGGCGGGGCTCGAACCTGGGAACTGCAAATTATGAGCCACCCACTTCCAATAAGTGCATTAAAAAGAGTTGAATTGTTCTATTTCTGAGCGGCGTTCTTTTTGTATATAATGGGCTAAATGGTCAGGTCACAAGGACCCCATAATGCGCCTGACTCGTTATCTGCAGTTTCCAGGTTCGAGTTCCAACAGGGCCAGAGTTGAGATTTATCTCCACAAAACTGCCCGTCCTGCCCTCGGTCAGTAGGGGACATCGACAGTGCTTGGAAAAGCCGTCGTCCATCAGATGAGACTTTAAGCCGTGGCTTCGTATGCGACAGAGCAATACCTTGTGCACCTTAAAGAACACGTGGATGGCTTTGACGGGAGTCTACCATCTATCTTCTAACAGCTATCCAGTGGGTCCCTTACCCTCAACATTCTCTGAACCCTCGGGGTCCTTGTGACCTGACCATTTAGTCCATTGTGTGTAAAAAAAGTGCCGTTCAGCGGTGAAACAACCCGACTGCCACGTCTTCTGGAGGAAAGTTTGGAAGCAAAACCTCTATCATGCTGTAAACTATGATATGAAGCTGTCTACGAAATTTGGTGATTCCAGCTCTGACTGTTTAGAAATTTTCCCGCATTTTTTTTCGGGAGTTGGATTGTTTTACCTCTGAGCGGCACTTTTTTGCATACCATGGGCTAAATGGCCAGGTCACAAGGACCCCGAAGGCTCAGAGAAGGTTGGGGGAGGGGACCCACTGGAACAGCTGTTGGAAGACAGATGGTAGTCTTCCTTCAAGGCCATCCAGCGTGTTCTTTAACGTGCACAGGATATGGCTCTCTCCCGTACACGGGGCCACGGCTTAACGTCCCATCCGACGGACGGCGGCCTTTCCAAGCCCATCTGTGTCCCCTACTGACCGTGGACAGGGCGGGGAATTTTGCGGAGATAAATCTCAACTCTGACCCAGCTGGGACTCGAACCTGGGAACTACAGATTACGAGCCTGGCGCGCTACCGACTGACTCACCCCCGCCCCTTTTTTTCGGGAGACAGGTTAGTAGTTAACTATGAAAGATTGGACCGTTACGTTGTTCGAATTTATGATATGGAGATGCTGTATACGGAATTTAATGATCCGAGCTGTTATGGTTTTTGAGGCGTTCTTCATCAGATAGATAGATGCATAGATACACAAGTAGAATCTCTTAAAATATGTTACATATTTTACCGAATGAATTGAATCGTTCCGAGATTTAGAAGCCCGCCAGACAGAGAGGCAGACGGTATTGCGAAAATCTCTTTCCAGATGCATCTAAAACGGACTTTTCACTGAGACACTGCAATCGATTTTTCTCATACTCTGTATGAGTGAGAATGCCAGATCACTCATTTCTGAAAAAAATCGTTGCCAGATATTTTTTCTGAATTCTGTCATCAACCGTATTGTTTGGATATTTTTTTGAGCGACTGTATATACGCTTATGATGGATCGGAGAATCCCCCTCCAAATCGGGCTCCAGGGGAGATGGGGGGGGGATGAATGGGGCTCAATAACTTCGGGATCGGGAGCGAAAAATTGAGTTCGAACTCATTTTTATACGGCATAGATATTATTTGTGAGAAAAGCGATCTCTTAGCGCAAAAACTGCATCAGAAAAATAGTCATCTTTGCTTTTTCCATGATTCGAGGGACGTGGGTGTCTCAGTCGGTAGTGTGCCAGGCTCATAATCTGCAATTCCCAGGTTCGAGTCCAGACGGGGCCAGCGTTGAGATTTATCTCCACAAAACTGTCCGTCTTTTCTCCTCGTCAGTAGGGACAACAATGGGCTTGGAAAGGCTGCCATCCATCTGAAGGGACATTAAGCCGTGGCTCCGTGTGCGTGAGAGCCATACATGTGCACGTGAAGAGACGTTATGAGCCGTGGCTCCGTATGCGGTAGAGCCATAGAATGTGCACGTGAAGAGACGTTATGACGTTATGAGACGTCATGTGCACGTGAAGAGACGTCATGTGCACGTGAAGAGACGTTATGAGCCGTGGCTCCGTATGCGGTAGAGCCATAGAATGTGCACGTTAAAAAACACGCTGGATGGCCTTGACGGGAGACTACCATCTGTCTCCCAACAGCTGTTAAGTGAGTCCCCTCAAACATTCTTAGAAAAAAGTGCCGCTCAGAGGTAAAACAGTCCAACCCAGGATTCGAATTTAGGTTTCTTCATTCCTCAGTCAGTCGACTTAGATTGAAAAACAAAAACGCCAACTGGATGTAACAGTTCCAAGCATATACTTTACGAATCTACTCAGTGAATCGATTAACCTTGGTTTGGCAAGATCTATCTGTATGTCACGTCAGCAAATGCCGGTTATGCGAAAGCAAGAATATGTGAGGAAATCGTGCCGTCGGCATAAAAACTGTGTAAGGCAGATCATACGAGGATCTGTAAGAGAAAAACATGATGAAGAAAAATCAGGATGGCAAGATTTCAGCAGGAAACACACCATAGAAGAGATCTACGAAAAAGCCGAGAATTCAGCCGAAAAAATAGAGAGTATCTGTGAGGAAGTAACACAATAGGGAAAATATGTGAAGAGGTTGAAACTTCAGGAGGAAAAATATCATAGAGAATCAGAGAAAGAGGAACTTTAGGGAAAAGTTCTGGGAAGAAGGAGAAACTTCAGCAGCAGAAAAACCAGTAGAGAGGATCTATGATGAAAGAACACCACAGAGAGGATATGACGAAGGAATATGATAGAGAAGATCTGTGACAAAGGAACACAATAGAGAGGATCTGTGATGAAGGAATATGATAGAGAAGATCTGTGACAAAGGAACACAATAGAGAGGATCTGTGATGAAGGAATATGATAGAGAAGATCTGTGACGAAGGAACACAATAGAGAGGATCTGTGATGAAGGAATATGATAGAGAAGATCTGTGACAAAGGAACACAGTAGAGAGGATCTGCGACGAAGGAATATGATAGAGAAGATCTGTGACAAAGGAACACAATAGAGAGGATCTGTGACGAAGGAATATGATAGAGAA
The DNA here is from genome assembly GCA_038380435.1 of Ryuthela nishihirai. Lineage (NCBI taxonomy): Eukaryota > Metazoa > Arthropoda > Arachnida > Araneae > Heptathelidae > Ryuthela > Ryuthela nishihirai. The sequence goes on from JAWZYU010000002.1 coordinate 24,917,949, forward strand.
GATCTGTGACAAAGGAACACAATAGAGAGGATCTGTGATGAAGGAATATGATAGAGATGATCTGTGACGAAGGAACACAATAGAGAGGATCTGTGACGAAGGAATATGATAGAGAGGATCTGTGACGAAGGAATACAATAGAGAGGATCTGTGACGAAGGAATATGATAGAGAAAATCTGTGACAAAGGAACACAATAGAGAGGATCTGTGACGAAGGAATATGATAGAGAAAATCTGTGACAAAGGAACACAATAGAGAGGATCTGTGACGAAGGAATATGATAGAGAAAATCTGTGACGAAGGAACACAATAGAGAGGATCTGTGATGAAGGAATATGATAGAGAAGATCTGTGACAAAGGAACACAGTAGAGAGGATCTGCGACGAAGGAATATGATAGAGAAGATCTGTGACAAAGGAACACAATAGAGAGGATCTGTGACGAAGGAATATGATAGAGAAGATCTGTGACAAAGGAACACAGTAGAGAGGATCTGCGACGAAGGAATATGATAGAGAAGATCTGTGACAAAGGAACACAATAGAGAGGATCTGTGACGAAGGAATATGATAGAGAAGATCTGTGACAAAGGAACACAATAGAGAGGATCTGTGATGAAAGAATATGATAGAGATGATCTGTGACGAAGGAACACAATAGAGAGGATCTGTGATGAAGGAATATGATAGAGAAGATCTGTGACAAAGGAACACAGTAGAGAGGATCTGCGACGAAGGAATATGATAGAGAAGATCTGTGACAAAGGAACACAATAGAGAGGATCTGTGACGAAGGAATATGATAGAGAAGATCTGTGACAAAGGAACACAATAGAGAGGATCTGTGATGAAGGAATATGATAGAGATGATCTGTGACGAAGGAACACAATAGAGAGGATCTGTGACGAAGGAATATGATAGAGAGGATCTGTGACGAAGGAATACAATAGAGAGGATCTGTGACGAAGGAATATGATAGAGAAAATCTGTGACAAAGGAACACAATAGAGAGGATCTGTGACGAAGGAATATGATAGAGATTCGTGAGAATGGAACACCATATAGAAGATCTGTGAAGAAGATGAAACTTCAGCAGAAAAAAATAACACAGGGAGAATCTGTGAGGAAAGAACACTATAGAGAAGATCTGACAAGAAAATGAGACTTCAGCAGCAAAAAAAAAACTGAAAAGATATGTGAGGAAGTTACACAATGGAGAAAATATATGAAGAAGGCTAAACCTCAGAAGTCCAAAAATAGAGATGATCTGTGAGCAGGAGCGTATTTTGAAAATAGGTTTCGGCAACAAATAAGTAAATAAAAACCATTTTGCATCAATGCTTAATAGTTACTTATTGTTTCAAAAGTATAAAATGGCAAAATAATTTTTAAATGTATGTAATTCGGGAGGGGGCGTATATTTTATCTGGCAACCTTCGTGTACACGAAGGTTGCCAGATCACTAATTTCTAAAAAAACGTTGCCAGATATTATTTTCGGAATTCTGTAATCAACCGTAGTGTTCGGATACTTTTTTGAGCGACTGTAGGTGGTCATATTATTTTGATACTAGATCGTGTGGGCTCACTCACAGAAATATTGAGCGTGTGCAGTTACCGTTCACAGCAAACTGGAGCGTGTGCAGTTACTGCACACGCTCCAGTTGCTGTGAACGGTAACTGGAGCGTGTACAGTTGCTGTACACGCTCCAGATATTTTTCCTGAATTCTGTAATCACGTGACACGAAGGTTGCCAGATCACTAATTTCTAAAAAAAACGTTGCCAGACATTTTTTCTGAATTTTGTAATCAACCATAGTGTTCGGATATTTTTTTGAGCGACTGTACACTAATGCATAATATAAATTTATCAAAGTTTTTTTATTTACAAAATTTTTTATCCTTCCAATAGATCCAATATTTTTTTGAAATAGTAGCTCTTAGCTGGTTAAAACGATAATTCCAAGTTAAATTAGCATCTAACCATATTTCAAGAAATTTTCTATATTCACATATTTCAATCTTTTGATCATTCACCAAAATTCTTATTCCGTTAGAGTTCAATTTTTTATTCTTCTACTTAAAGATCATACACTTTGTTTTAGACGTATTTATAGCGAGTTTATCATATGTGATCCATTTATGCGTATTTCCAAATGCAGTAGTTGTTTATTCTACTAAAATTCTTACATCAGTTGAAAAGAAATAACATTTACACCATCTGCATACACCACTATTTTAGCTGCTTCCTTTTGTGATCGAATATCATTGATATATAACAGAAAAAATAAAGGTCCCAGCACAGAACCCTGTGGTACTCCCCTATTGAATTAGAATTCGAAACAAAAAGAATTACCCATCTTTTATTAATATGTAAACATTTAAATATTTGCTTTACCAAATAAATACCTATTTCAGTCTTTAAAATATCATGTTTCAGTTTTTATTCTTTTCCACAACAAGCACTTACAATCTGAGCTCTTAACATCGCTCAGAAGATAAACCCGATTTCTCCTTACTAGAGCATCCTTCCTATCTTTATGACCACGTGGTACAGACGGGATTCATGTGTCACCCACGTACCTTTTTCCCCCTTTCGCCAATTTCCACCGGAAGTATGACGTCACCAGAAAACCACTGCCACCAGCACGAGAGAGAATGGTGAAAAACATCTCGACAGTAATCTGAAACTGTTCACTCTGGGTTGAGGTTGGGGCGGGGGGGGGGTGGACTTCAGTGTGGGGGGGACGTCGCATTCCCCGTCGTTCTGCGAAGTTTTCATGGTTTAGGATTTCTTGTATCCCAAGGCCGGAGCAGCAAAGAGAGACACAACTAGGAAAATGAATTAAGGATGCTTAAGATATTGCGTTTCGAGATAAGAGCTTGTTTTTGGTGATCAAGATTTTATCATCTGCAAAATGAAGTGAGTCGTCTTAATGAAGATATGCGGTGTGGAGTTTTTATTGGTTTGTACTTCGGAAGTTCTTTCTGAAATAAGATTAGCTGATCTTTACGAAACATTGGGAAGTTACGTTGCACTTGATACTACTAGAGACATTTAGACAATACTGAGAGAGTAGAGTTGTAAGTGATTTAATGTGCTTAAAATTTAACACCATAAAACAAAATAATTTGTTTTTTAAGACTTTATTAAAATGCTATTTAATATTTAAAAATCAATTATTAATTTAAATTACATTAGCTACCACTCGAAATTTTAGAAAATATAATTCACTGATTCAAAAATTTATCTTTAAATTCAACTGGTAGTAACTTGTTTTTAAATCTTGCTAAATAATTTTAAAATATTTACAAATATCTTCATAAAATCATAAAAAAAATCATTTTATGCCATTTAAAAATAAGTACTTTAGACAAATTAAATCACTTAAATCTTCACTCATATTCAATATATTTTCATTTTCTTTAACGTTTATCCTTGTCAAAGCCACCTTAATACACCAACTTAGCTGTTGAGCAAATGAAGGAAAGAAAGACGGATATTTAATGTCTAAAATTTAATTTAAATCTATTTCTAATAAAGCATTTTAATAATTATAATTAATTGTTAATTAATTCACTTAAAATATTCACAATTATTATTTTGAAATTAATTACAAGTTTATTAAAAATTAGTAGCTACCAGTAGAATTAAAAAAACTAAGAAAACTTATAATTAAAAATTAAACATTCTACTTATTATTTTTTCGTTTTCCAGGCCTGATATGATATAGGTGGCTTTGTCCTAATTCAGTGTATCTAGATTGCTCTGCACTACCCCACTCCTTTTTTATTAGAAAACGCTTTTCCTTTTTTTGCAACTGGAAGGAATGAGAAAATGATATCGAGTCACTTCTTTGGGAAGGCTATTAATAATATCCAAAACGATAACAGTAAACTGTTGTCCCTCATGAAGAAGAACAAACGTGATCACAGCAATGCATGTTAAAGAACACGTTGGATGGCTCTGACAGGAGAATTCTTTCCATTTTCTATCAGCTATCCAGTGTGTTGAATTGTACCTCTGATCTACTATAATGATTTGGACGCTTTTCGAAGACTTAACACAGTAAAGTTTTTATTTATGAAACAGATACTGAGTAAAAAAAGCAGCATTCAAACACATTCACTTTTTATTGATATTAAAGGCATTTCTATGGCTATTAAGAATAATATTAAGAATTAATTTCTTCATTTTTTGTATCAAATTTTGCAAAATTGCGTTCATGCAATTTGATATAAAAGTGATAAAAATGAAAAAAATAAATTCTTAATTGTTATGCTTAACGGCACTGTGAAACAAATCTATATACATTCAGTTTTTAGTGATAAAGTAGTGCAGAAAATTGCCCTATAGACGATAAACATTTGAAATAATTAGCTGAAAAAAAATGTTCTGCCCTAACTGGGATTCGAACCCATATCTTCCACAAACATGCAGAGTATGATAACTACTACACCATCAGCGGATAACCGTTTTTTCAGCAATGCGACATATAGACATTCACATTCCCGCATAGTTTTGCTGATTTGCTCCTGGCGACATCTATGTTGTTATCATACCCGGCATGGTTCTGAGAGACGTGGTTCGAATCCCACTCAGGGCAGAAACAAATTGTTTTCAGATAATAAAGAAAAAAAAAACCCAAACTACATTGATGCTTTAATCTCGTAGAAAAAATACCCCAGAATTTGATGCTTGTTGATGATGAACTTTTCAAAAAAAAAAGTCGAGGAATTATTCCGATGTATGTTTAATATTAGCCGTCCCGTGGCCGAGTGGTTAGCGCGCTTGGTTACTGATCTAAGGGACCTGGGTTCGAACCCCAGGTAAGGCATGGATGTATGTGTCGTTTTTCTGCTGAGGTCCTGCCATCCTCTCAGACCTTCTACTATGGCATATAAACTGACAGGCTCCTGTCAGACCTCTGTGGCAAGCAGCTGCTTGAGGGGGTATTTATTATTTTTTTTATGTTTAATATTTCATCTGTCTCGACACAAGGGGAGCATAAATAGCTGCATTGGGGAAACGTTTCTGCGAAAGGCAGGAACATTTGTAGAAATATGCTTTTTGCTTTTAAACTCTTATTGTAGAATTGCATTTTGTTCATTTATAATCCACGGTGTATATATTGAATTTACACTTCATCCTGTACTCATTATATTTAGCCCTCACCTTTTACACTAAACTTATACCTTATTCTGTACACTTTATATCCCACATATCATACGCATTAGACTTATGCCTCAACAAGTACACATTGCACACTACATACTACTTAGGTCCCAAACTCTATGGGGTGGATAAGTCGGTAGCGCGCCAGGTTCGTAACCTGTAAGTTCCCAGGTTCGAGTCCCAGCTGGGTCAGAGTTGAGTTTTATCTCCGCAAAATTCCCCGCCCTGCCCATGGTCAGTAGGGGACACCGAGGGCTTTGAAAGGCCACCGTCCGTCGAATGGGACGTTAATCCGTGGTCCCGTGTGCGGGAGAACCATACCCTGTGCACGTTAAAGAACACGCTGAATGACCTTGACGGGAGGTTACCATCTGCCTCCCAACAGCTGTTTCAGTGGGTCCCCTCCCCCAACCTTCTCTGAGGCTTCGGGATCTATGTGACCATTTTGTACACATTAAACCTTTACGCACTTTGGATATTTAATACATTCTGTACACATTAGACTTGTTTCTCACCTGTGCACATTACATTCATGTCTCACCTTATACATATTAGAAGTTATGTCACATTAGATTTATATTCTACAAATACACCTACTGTATACACTTTAGACGAATGCCATATACACATTAGTCTTATTTCTCACCTTGTACACATAAATTAGCCATATGCCCCACACTTTAAACATTAATTCTCAATCCTATAGGTTTCAGACTTATGCCTCATCGTATGTACTTTAGGTATATCCTATATATATTGAACTATATTCTGCACGCCTTAGATATAACCTATATCTATAGGTTTAAATCACGTTCTATACATTTTAGATATATCCTATATGCAGTAAACTACATCCTAAACACTTTAGACATGTCTTATACACATTAAGCCACATCCTTATATTTTAGACATACCATATACGCAGTAAACCACACCCTATACTCTATAGACATATCCTGTGCATTTTAAGCCACATCTATACACTATTTAGATACATCCATATATCTAAACAATGAATACACTTTTAAGTATATCCTATATCCAGTAAACTACATCCTATACACTTTAAACATATCCTATAACGTTAAGCCACGTCCTATACACATTAAACCACATCCAATATACTTTAGATATATCATGCACGCATTAAACCACATCTTATACTCTTTAGACATATCCTGTACACATTAAGTCACATCCTATACACTTTAGATATATCGTAGATTCAATAAACCACATTCTATATTCTTTAGATATATCCTAGATAAATTACACCACATCCTTACACTTTAGGCAATCCTATACGAAGTAAACTATATCTACACACATTAAACCACATCCTACACACTCTAGAAAATCCTATACCCAATAAATTCTATTCTATACACATTCAACCACATCCTATGCACATTCAACTTATGCTTAATCTCGCAAACATTAGACCCATTCTGTACAAATTTAATTCCCACCTTGTGCACGTTAAACTTGTGCCCCACTCTTTAAACATTACACTTTCCTCACCCTGAACACAAAATAACAATGTGCACATTAGAGTTTTCTAATGAATTTGAACTAATAAATTCATCGTTTAATATTTTCATTTGTATTATCAAATTCCACAATTCTATTCCTCAGTGTAGAAACTGATATTTAATCGCTCCATGCAGAACATTCCAGAAATACATTTTCTCTGTCGCGAATAATTTCAATTAAGAGCTTTTCTCCAATAAATGAAGTTCTGATTTACGTAACAGTCATTTAAAGACGAATAAGTGCACGTTGGGTTGTTTTACCTCTGAGCGGCACTTTTTTGCACACCATGGGCTAAATGGCCAGGTCACATGGACCCCCGAAGGCTCAGAAAAGGTTGGGGGAGGGGACCCACTGGAACAGCTGTTGGGAGACAGATGGTAGCCTCCCGTCAAGGCCATCCAGCGTGTTCTTTAACGTGCACAGGGTATGGCTCTCCAGCACACGGGGCCACGGCTTAACGTCCCATCCGACGGACGGCGGCCTTTCCAAGCCCATCAGTGTCCCCTACTGACCGTGGGCAAGGCGGGGAATTTTGCGGAGATAAATCTCAACGCTGACCCAGCTGGGACTCGAACCTGGGAACTACAGATTACGAGCCTGGCGCGCTACCGACTGAGCCACCCCCGCCCCAATAAGTGCACGTTATTATGCTTCAAGTTCTAATATAATGTTAAGAAATTTTGATTAAAAGAATACATATTTGCATTCATGATGATTACAATAAGGAATGAAAAATTATTAAACTAATAATGTAATAAAAAAATTATTAATGTTTAATTGGTCTGGGCAACTCCTTAAATTAAATTTTTGATATTTAGGTACCTAATAAATTTATCGTTTAATATTTCAATTTTTGTTAATAACTATATTCTCATATTTCGGATGCTAAATGCAACAACTTTTTATATTAGACATCGATTTTATTTAAATTCTTTTATCGCAGAAATTCGTTGAAAAGACATCTATATACATAATCGCTGCGGTTAAAATATAATTAATTCCTAACAGAACCTCAATGAAACCTTAAAACAAATAAATCTTTAAATATAATATATAGTCTTAAAATTTAATTAAATCACTGTTAGAAAAGAACCTGGTTTAAATCATTGTTAGAGCAGGTTTAAATCATTGTTAAAGCACAGTGTATTGATACAAATCACTGTTATAACAGAACTTGTTTTAAATAGTTTGTAGAAGACAACTTGGTTTAAATCATTTTTTAGAAGAGAACTTGTTTAAATTATTGTTGCAGCAGAACTTGGTTTAAATCATGTTTAGAAGAGAACTTGGTTTACGTCATTGTTGCAGCATAACTTGGTTTAAATCATTTTTAGAAGAGAACTTGGTTTACATCATTGTTGCAACAGAACTTGGTTTAAATCAATTTTTAGAAGAGAACTTGGTTTAAATTATTGTTATAACAGAACTTGGTTTAAATCATTTTTTAGACGAGAACTTGGTTTAAATTACTGTTATAACAGAACTTGGTTTAAATCATTTCTTGGAAGAGAACTTGGTTTAAATCACTGTTATAACAGAACTTGGTTTAAGTCATTTCTTGGAAGAGAACTTGGTTTAAATCACTGTTATAACAGAACTTATTTTAAATCACTGTTATAACAGAACTTGGTTAAACTATTGTCATAACAGAACTTCACTTCAATTAAAGCTTAAAACAAATAATTCTTAACGATTATGTACTTATATATCTCCTTTAACGATTATATATAATCGTTAAAATAATATGTGATATCTTAAAATAAATCTTAAAACATTTCGCAAATTAAATCATTGCATAACAGTTCGAAAAATACATTTTTGCTTACCTCTGTGATGCAAGTCCATCATGAAATATTTTCTCCAGAAAGAAACTCGAATAAAATTAAGCGTAAGGGAATATTCGTTTATAAAACAAAAATCCTAGCGATTTGTAACATTTCCCCCCCCTCCAGTCACTTCTTGAAACAGTTTTATCACCTCATACGACCTTTGATCCTGTCTTGCATCACTTGCAAGACTTGTATTGGTTACACTGTCGAAGTTATGTTCCTAAGAGCATAAGAATCTTTCCCCTTGACTAAGCCTAATCTCCCACTCAAACAACAAACACACACTGTGGAAATATTCCTCCGCCTCTTAGGCGACTCTGAACAAGAATGGAGGAATACCGGACGTGAGCTAAGCTTGGAGTAAATAGTTAATAGACGCAGCTTCTTCGCTTGACGGAGACCAACATCCTTCCTGGTAGTGCTCAACCATCTGGCTCTTCTCCTAGCTCCATAGTGGCCGGCGAAATCACTTGTGTGCCTTGCAGCGTCTGTCTGCGCAGGCGCAACATCACCGGCCAGACACTGTGGCTCACTCACGTGGTCGTCTTGTGGCGCGCAGCCTCGCTCTGCATTGTTATGAGCTTTAGCTATTCTAAACAAAGTGGTGATATGGCCGAAACGGAATTTTTCTGCAGGAAACAGCTCAAAATGAACAAAAAAAAAAAGATTACAGACTGCAAGATATTACTTGAAGTTTTATGACTATAATAAATCTACTAGTCTTTCATACAGAACTTGGTTTAAATCAGTAACCTACTCTCTCACCAGTATTAGTTGTGAGTTTCCAAAAAGTTTAAAACTTTTTTGTCTGGATTTTTTTTTATTATTGTTCCTGTTGAGTAGTGAATATTTTTTTTTTTCGATGTGATTTAAATATAGTAGTTTCTGAATTGCTCTAGGCTGAATGAAAGAGGAAATATATATTCTTCATTTTTGGTTATTTCTATAGAGAAAATGAAAGCAAAATTGAAATGTTATTTGCGATTGGTATGATTATATTCTAGTTCAGGCAAATATCCATTAATTGTAGAGTTGGGTTGGATTGTTTTACCTCTGAGCGGCACTTTTTTGCACACCATGGGCTAAATGGCCAGGTCACAAGGACCCCGAAGGCTCAGAGAAGGTTGGGGGAGGGGACCCACTGAAACAGCTGTTGGGAGACAGATGGTAGCCTCCTGTCAAGGCCATCCATTCTTTAACGTGCACAGGGTATGGCACTCCCGCACACGGGGCCACGGCTTAACGTTCCATCCGACGGACGGCGGCCTTTCCAAGCCCATCGGTGTCCCCTACTGACCGTGGGCAGGGCGGGGAATTTTGCGGAGATAAATCTCAAAGCTGACAAAGCTGGGACTCGAACCTGGGAACTACAGATTAGTACCTGGCGCGCTACCGACTGAGCCACCCCCGTCCTCAATTTGCAGATGGTGTATGGAAATTGCTTTCTAGGCAATATAGTAGTACGAGTCAATAAAGAGAGGACATATTCCACCATCTTTACTAGCAAGCCAAAGGATACCCTGGGCTCGAACCCAGGTTCCTTAGATCAATAGCTAAGTGCGCTAACCACTCGGCACGTGTCACGTGCGCCGAGTCAACTTGGATTCTCAATATCCTTGTTTGTGGCGACCCAGGACGAAGATTATAGTTAGGTTTTGCCAAAGGCTGGACTTCACTTCTATAGTACTGTTGTGGATAGTGGTAAAACGTGGCATTAACCTGATAGATGTAGTGCATTATTGCGGAGCATCTGGGTCTTGTCATTAATCATATTAACCACTCGGCCACGGGACAGTTATTACTGGGTATAGGGGAAAGTTTTTCCACTATACCCAGGGGAAATCCCCCCCCCCCTACATCCAGTATTAGCAGAATACAACAGCGAAGATGGTGGCTTCAAATAAACCTTGTGATCATTATGAATGCAAAAGAGGATGACTACGGATTGCTAGCATATACCAGCATGCACAATGCATGGAGAGAGATAAAAATACCAGTTGGATCACTTTGGTGCGCTTCTGATATTGGGGCGGGGGTGGCTCAGTCGGTAGCGCGCCAGTCTCGTAATCTGTAGTTCCCAGGTTCGAGTCCCAGCTGGGTCAGCGTTGAGATTTATCTCCGCAAAATTTCCCCGCCCTGCCCACGGTCAGTAGGGGACACCGATGGGCTTGGAAAGGCCGCCGTCCGTCGGATGGGACGTTAAGCCGTGGCCCGTGTGTGGAAGAGCCATACCCTGTGCACGTTAAAGAAAGAGGCTACCATCTGTCTCCCAACAGCTGTTTCAGTGGGTCCTCTCCCCCAACCTTCTCTGAGCCTTCGGGGTCCAAGTGACCTGGCCATTTAGCCCATGATGTGCAAAAACGTGCCGCTCAGAGGTAAAACAACCCAACCACAAAGCTTCTGATATTGTGCACGAGTCTGAAATGTGTGATACAGGGCGGATATTGACTCAGGTAGTAGCGCGTTGTTCTCGTAATCTGTAGTTCCTAGGGTCTAGTCCCTAGCTTTGAGATTGATCTCCGCTAACTCCAACCCTGCCTCGGGCAGAAAGAAGATATCGATAGGCTTGGAAATCCCGCCGTCCGTATGGGTAAGTCCCGTCGTATGGGTCATATGACCGTGGTCTTTTGTAGCAGAGAGCCCTACCGTGTGCATGTTAAAGAAGCACTGACAGGAGGCTTCCAGTTGTCTCATAACAGCTATCCAGTGGGTACTTTCTTTAAGAAAATTCTTTATGCACAGAAAGGGTTGAATGCGAAGCTCAGGAGAACTCCTGTAACTTGACCGCTTAGCTCATTGTACGTATATAAGTGAACAAAATAATCCATACGTTCTATTTTAAGCATTATGTACAAGTCCCTGTATATGTACAGTCGCTCAAAAAAGTATCCGAACACTATGGTTGAATACAGAATTCAGAAAAAATGTCTGGCAACGATTTTTTTTAGAAATGAGTGATCTGGCAACCTTCGTGTCATGTGACACGAAGGTTGCCAGATCACTCATCATGTGACACGAAGGTTGCCAGATCACTCATCATGTGACACGAAGGTTGCCAGATCACTCATTTCTAAAAAAAATCGTTGCCAGATATTTTTTTTGAATTCTGTATTCAACCATAGTGTTCGGATACTTTTTTGAGCGACTGTACACAAATTTCATTTTGTTCAAAATAAATGACAAAATAAATATTGATTTGTCATAACAAACATAAGGGTTTAAATTAGGAACTAAAGAAGTTTTATAACTTCATACCTTTCATATTATACAAGTTAAACCCACGTTAAAAGTTGGCACGAAACGCATGCCCATTGATAACTTTTCCCATTGATAAGTCATTCAGGGCTTTCCACACGTACTACTCACAACGTACTACTTCATTTACAAGGTAGGCGACTGCAGCGCCCCCAGAAATTTCGGACGCTTTTCGAGGAATCATTCCCGACCCAAGAGAGCTAGGAACCCGATCTGTTAACCCAACAGGGCTACAACCGAGTGGCACCATCCCACCAAATTTGGGACCGATCGCTCAAGTAGTTGCGGAATCACAGAGATCCGACCATTTCTGCCACCGATGACGTCACACATGTCCGCCCACCCGTCCGGAATTACGGCTATTATATAATAGGATGATAAATTTGAAAGCAAATGAATTATTTTATTTCTATTAAACTCTTCGAAATATTAAAAAAATTAAGCTTCCAATTAACACTATGAAATAAAGTATTAAATCTCTTTTTGAAGGCCGCTCAGAGGTAAAACAACCCAACCCAAACTCGTTTTGAAAGACAACGTTTGGGAACTGATGAGCTATCTGGAGACTGACTACATCACTGAGATTGCGGTGAGACATGTGATTCTGGCACACGTGGCCGAATATCAAACCTACGAAGATATGTCGAACAGCCAAAACCATTTGAACAGTATCAGATATAACCACTCTCTTAATTTGATCGAAAGAACTGGAGAAGAAATGATCATTAAGATCCATAGTTATAAACTTCTGCAGGATCATTACTTTTAGCATTTACGTTTGTCCTCGGTTCGATACCAGCTACGAACATGCATTTTTTTTTAAGAAGTACCGTGGCCGAGTGGTTAGCGCGCTTGGCTACTGATCAAAGGGACCTGGATTCGAGCCCCAGATAAGGAATGAATGTTCTTCTGTCAAACCTCTATGGCAAGCAGCTGCTTGAGGGGGCATTTTTTTCCCATTGATTCTATATTCGCTTGACAAAACTAACACTCTACGAAGCAACCGGCTAACAGATGACAACTTATCGAAACTTGTAGCAATTCGTTCAAATACATTGATTTCCGAAAATTTAAGGAACAACCCTAGGTTATGTTAATGGGAAGCTAAAGTCGAATTTTTATAACTTATAAAGTATTTTTTTTTCAAAAATATTGGGTTGGGTTGTTTGACCTCTGAGCGGCACTTTTTTTGCACACCATGGTCTAAATGGCCAGGCCACATGGACCCCGAAGGCTCAGAGAAGGTTGGGGGAGGGGACCCACTGAAACAGTTGTTGGGAGACAGATGGTAGCCTCCCGTTAAGGCCATCCAGTGTGTGTTCTTTAACGTGCACAAGGTATGGCTCTCCCGCAAACGGAGCCACGGCTTAACGTCCCATCCGACGGACGACGGCCTTTCCAAGCCCATCGGTGTCCCCTACTGACCGTGGGCAGGGCGAGGAGTTTTGCGGAGATAAATCTCAACCCTGACCCAGCTGGGACTCGAACCTGGGAACTACAGATTACGAGCCTGGCGCGCTACCGACTGAGCCACCCACGCCCCATTTTTCAAAAATGTCATAACAGATAAGGATTTCAATCAAATATATCAATGCCTCGATTTCAACAATATTCTTTCAGTATTTAATGAACTATGAAAGTTAGAATATTAACAATAACAATTCAATTTTGCAGCAATTCTTAAAAAAGCAACTAAAATAAAGATTTTTAAGGATTTCAACTTTTTAATCAGTATTTAATGATTAAAATTAATGATTACAACTGAACTATTAATTATTTTTTCAGGATTCTTTCATTAATGGATTACCCCTTAGCGTTAAGCGTTAATAATGATTTCTACGTACGAATTTTTTAGTTTCTAAGAATAATTTTTAATATTTAATTGCAAATAACATTGATATTTTAATATTGCTTTCAGATAATGAAATTTATTTTAAAAATTTTAACAGCTATAATAAACAAATTTAAATATATAAGTATAAAAAACTAATTTTTAATAACCTTACAATGAATAATTTTAATAATAATTTAGCAGCATTCATTTCTGTATACGTTATTATATAGACTGCCTTGACAAAAATAAGAGGAATTTCACGGAAATGGCCAGTGGAAAGCCAAATTAGATTTTCGGCAACTGCTAAAATAGACCTTTTTATACGAAAATATGACTGAAGACAAATTATAGATCGCAATTTAATCTATGCAAATCTCGATTTTCAACAATTACTAGAAATTAATCGGTGTCTTTAGGACATTTTGATTTCTAGTCCATCACCCCGACCCCTATTTGACCTTGAATGCTACACTGGAGCTGATAATTCCTCTTATTTCTGAGTGTTACTGCCTGAAATAGCCCTTTTCACCAATATTTAGCTCTCTGTGACAGGTATATCGAATTTGACCTTTGAGATCAAAGGACCCGTCGCATCCAAATTTTGGCATAATTTCTGAGTTCTAGGACACAAAATATCATCAGGAACCGATTTTTACCTCTGTAGCACTAATAGATATAAATTTGACATTTGACCTCAAAGGATCTTCTGGATCCGAATTTTCTTGACGTTTCTTACATCTAGAATCCGACACACCCGCAGACACCAATTTTCACTTTTCCAGCACTCGTAGTTCATGGTGTGACTTCTACGTGACCTCTAAATTTGAAGGACACGTCGGAGGTCAAATTTCGGATTTTTCTCGAGATCTACGACCCACCCGGATTACTCGTAAGTAGAAATTTTCAGATCAGTTAATCACTCACAATCGTATACATATATATTAAATAAAACAGACGCAATTCTGGGTGGTCGGTACGCATTTCTTGTATGTTCGCGATGTGACGGGGGTGTGGGGCGATCGGTCCCAAATTTGGAGTGATGGCCTCACTTAGTTCTAGCTGTGTTGGGTTGTGAGATCGGGTTCTTAGTTGACGTGGTTCAGGAGTAATCTCTCTGACGTATCCGAAATTTCTGGGGGCGCTGCTATCAGGTGCCTCGTGAATGGAATAGTACGATATCGACAGCAGTTGCGAGCGATCGGGTTGTGGAGCGATCGGTCCCAAATTTGGAGTGATGGCCTCACTTAGTTCTAGCTGTGTTGGGTTAAGAGATCGGGTTCTTAGTTGACGTGGTTCAGGAGTAATCTCTCTGACGTATCCGAAATTTCTGGGGGCGCTGCTATCAGGTGCCTCGTGAATGGAATAGTACGATATCGACAGCAGTTGCGAACTGAGTTAACGATGGAAAATTATGAATGAAGTGGCAAGTTATCGATAGGAAAAGTTATCAATGGACATAGATTTCGCGCCAAATTTTTGGCGGTACTTTGTGAAAAGACAAAAAAGTGGAAAAAGCATGTCCTGTTGAAAAATTAAAAGGCAAGTGAAATTCAAATCTTCTGATTCTAGGAACAAAAAAGCAAAATTGGCTAATAATTTAATAAATAATATTTTCTGTTCAAATGTTAAATCATAAACATTATGAAATAATTTAAAAAACTGAAATTTACGTCAAAAATATAAAATGAAACATAATGAACTACTCTATGTACTTCATTAAGTGTACTTAATGAAGTACAAACATAATACAAACATTAATGAAGTACAAAACATAAAGAGTACTTCATTAAATGAAGTACTCTATGTTTTCAAATAATCTATGTTTGCTCCCGTGAACACATTGCTTCGACCTGCAAGTCACCATGATAAGAGAGCTCTGTAGCAGAGTTTCCAAACCATATAACAATGACGGAACACCTGAACAATATCGCACCCCTCAATGATATTATCAAGTCCAATAAAACCCTGAACGATATTATCAAGTCCAACAAAACCCTGAACGATATTATCAAGTCCTACAGAACTCCTGAATGGCATCATGAAGTCCTCGGAAAGCTTTGAAGGATATCATCAAGTCCTATTTTGTTCTTGAATCATACTGTCATGTCCTATGGAACCCATAAAAGATATCATCGTCCTATTTAATCCTTGAAACATATCGTCTAGTCCTATGAAACCCCTGAAAGATATCATCAAGTCCTATTTAATCCTTCAATCATATTGTCAAGTTCTATGGAAACCGTGAAGGATATCATCAAGTCCTATTTAATCCTTGAACCATATGGTAAAATCCTACGTAACCCCTGAAAGATATCATAAAGTGCTATTTAATCCGTGAACCATATCGTCAAGTAATACGGAAACCATGAAAGATATCCTCAAGTCCTATTTAATCCTTCAACCATATCGTCACGTCCTATGGAACCCCGAAAGATGTCACCAAGTCCTACGGAACCCCTGAAAGATATTATCTAGTGCTATATAATCCTTGAACCACATCGTCAAGTCCTATGGAACACCTGAAATATATCATCAAGTTCTATTTAATCCTTGAACCATATCGTCAAGTCCTGGGGCGGGGGTGGCTCATTCGGTAGCGCGCCAGGCTCGTAATCTGCAGTTCCCAGGTTCGAGTCCCAGCTGGGTCATCGTTGAGATTTATCTCCGCAAAATTCCCCGCCCTGCCCACGGTCAATAGAGGACACCGATGGGCTTGGAAAGGCCGCCGTCCGTCAGATGGGACATTAAGACGTGGCCCCGTGTGCGGGAGAGCCATACCCTGTGCACGTTAAAGAACACACACTGGATGGCCTTGACGGGAGGCTACCATCTGTCTCCCAACAGCTGTTTCAGTGGGTCCCCTCCCCCAACCTTCTCTGAGCCTTCGGGGTCCATGTGACCTGGCCATTTAGCCCATGATGTGCAAAAAAGTGCCGCTCAGAGGTAAAACAACCCAACCCAACTCGTCAAGTCCTAGGGAACCTCTGAAAGCTATCATCAAATCCTATTTAATTCTTGAACTATATTGTAAAATCCTACGTAACCCCTGAAAGATATCATAAAGTGCTATTTAATCCTTGAACCATATCGTCAAGTCCTATGGAACCCCTGAAAGATATCAAGTCCTATTTAACTTTGAACCATATCGTCAAGTCCTATGGAACCCCTGAAAGATATCATCAAGTCCTATTTAATCCTTGAACTATATCGCCAATTCCTATTGCTATTCAATCCTTCAACCATTTCGTCAAGTCCCATGGAACCCTTGAAAGATATCATCGCCTTATTTAATCCTTGAACCATATCAAGTCCTATGGAACCCTGAATGATACTGTCCAGTCATATAAGATAGATAAGATAATTTTTGTTTCAGATAACATTTTATGGTATACAAAAACTTTTGAGGTCTCACAAGAGTCTGCATACAGAAAGTATCGTAAAGCGGGAATCGGCTCAGTCGGTAGCATACTAAGCTGCAATCTGCAGTTTCCAGGTTCGAGTCCCAACTGAGTCAGAGTTGAAGTTTATCTCCGCAAAACACCCATCCTGCCCTCGGTCAGTAAGGGACACCAGTAGGCTTGGAAAGCCACCGTCCGTCGGATGGTGCGCTAAGACGTGGTCTGTATGCAGAAAAAACCATACTTTGTGCATTTTAAAGAACACGAGTTGCACATTAAAGAACACGGATGGAATTGAATTGACGCTCCCTAACAGCTGTCCAGTGGGTCTCCTCCCTCCAATTTTCTCTGAGCTCTCGGGGCCTTTGTGACCTAGCCATTTAGCCAATTGTGTGCTAAAAGAGATAGAACAACCCAACAAGTCTCCAACGATTTTTAAGAACACATCTCCAGCCTGCTTTTCGGAATCAAAAAAAGAAATTATTTGGCTGATTAATAATTCGAGTAAGAGTTTTAACCAATACTTAACAAAGATGAGATGATTAAGGTTTAATCTTTAAAGGAACTTCAGTTGGAAAAGTGGTTAAATTCAGCAGTTATCTCTATTTGTTCATTAATTGAGAGGACAAAGCTCGGTTCGATATGCCGATACCGCAGACGCCGCCCTGCCTCGTTGAAGAGTCATTCATGACATCTAGATGACGTCAACCAATGGTAACAGAAACAAAACTGCAGATGAAGAATCCGTTACCTAAGGAATCGTCGTCGTTTGACAGCAAGGGAATCGATAACGGCATGGAAAGTCAATACTGTTGATTGCTGAAAAAGAATAATAGCACAAGACCGTAATGAAACTTTTTCAATCGCCGTCTGACGTCGATTGAAAAAGTTACGATCTTGTGTTATTCTTTTTCTCATGTAATATTTTTCTGATGTTTATTAAACATAGACACATTTTTATAAGACACAAAAATATAAAAGGAGAAAGACTTTCTTCTGCAAATTGGAAACTGTTCTACTTTTACTACAATTTTAATAGCAACATAACAATTGCTTTCTTTCATAGATCGTAGATCGTATATGGATATGCGATGTTCCAGGTAAATCATTACCCATTACCATCTACATCTGAAAATATGCCCAGTTGGCATAAGTAAAAGCATATAACAAATAAACCATCCGTGGGTGGGCCCCTAGAGGCTAACATAAAACACAAGCTAAAAATAGCATATATCATGCACAAGATGCCTAAAACGAGTAGCTTTCCTCAGAGAAAGCCATCATTTTAGGTAGGCCTCATGTATTTATTAAAATCATTATGATCATAATTAAGCAAAGAAGAAATAATCTAATTAGGATTATTTTAACAGCCTCAAAAACCTTTTTGTGATGCATTTAATATGAGTATACATGTATGTAGTCGATGCCCAAATCTTTATGAAGTTGTCTGTTAATAACAAACCAAGGGACATCGACCGCAGATCTCAATATTTTGTTTTGCAAGACCTCAATCTTGTGTATATTAGTGGAGGTGGTGTTTTCCCCATATAGGAAAAGCATGTTATTATCGGACGAATGACCACGCTGTACAATAACAATTTATGGTCAATCATCAAGATAGCATTTCTCCGAAGGAGAGTTCCTAGTTGACATCTCACTGCATTGACTTTAGTTATAATATCATGAATATGAGGGTCCCATTTGAGCTTTTGATGTAGGGTTATACCCAAGTATTTGATGGTATTTTGCCATTCAATTGGTTTATTTAAAAAATTTAAACGTTTGTGCTTTTAATAAGTTTTCCACTGAAGAGGATGGCAGTGCTCTTCTCAATGCTTATCTTGACCTTCCATTTATCGTACCACTCCTCCACCTCATCAAGGCATCTCTGCAGCCTGTCTATAGCAATCACTGGACCCAATATGAGGGGAAAGGAGTACTATATCATCAGCATATTGGGCTAATAGGATGCGATCAAAAGATGGCATATCACAAAGGTAGAGTGAAAAAGATAGAAGGGCCTAGCACAGAGCCTTGGAATACTCCAGCAACCAATTTTCTCAATCATTAACTGAACATAACATTTTTGATTAAGAAATTACCGGTAGTAAAACTTTAGTACATATAAAATGACCATTTAAACCTCGTCATTTGAAAATCATTATTGGGCAGAAAACTTTTTAATAACCTTGAGTTGACTGGTTATCGGTTTCACATTTCTCAAAGAAAATAATTGTGAAAAAACCCCACAACTCTGAGTGACTGAAAGCTTTCAGAAAGCGCCCGTCATCGCAACGATCAAAGAGAAGAAAAAGGTTCCTTGCTTTTAACAAAGCTGAGCAGATGACTTATTGGAAAGTTCCATTAAGTCGCAATAAAATGGGAGACTCATTTACACATCCGGTTTCTATCCAATACAGTCTCTCCCACGTTATTTGCCGTCACTTCCTGTTGGCAAAGACTTGTCTCGCTCTGACATCGCATTAAAATAAATTCGTTTGAGTGAAAAAAAGGTGAGTTTATTGGATCAGATAAAAAAATATATTTGAACAACACGATAATGCATGAAGGCAATTTGTACCACACAGAATGAATAAAAAAATGGTTTCGTATTCGTTTAAGATAATGATATTTTAGTCTCAGAAAGGGATGAATAATTTAGGAAATTCTGTTTCTTGATTTAAGAAGTTATTTTTGCTTTAAGTAATTACAAGACAAGTTTATGCATTAATAATTAAAGTTTATTTCTCCGTATTTATTCTTTCGTATAAAATTTTAGTAGCAGTAGACTATTAAAACACTGGGGAATTTAAAATTCGCGTCAATATAAAATATATAAGGAATACAGGCAAACCTCATTTAGTAAAATAATTTCAATTAATGCTGTTTCGATATAGTTTTTTTTAAGAAAGTAATTTATTCCACTTTTATTTTATGAGTTTACCATTGTCAGAAGGGTTGATAAAATATTCGTTAATGCTATTTAAAACAAAAAAAATTCACTATACTACTTAAACATGATACAAACTTAATGCACGAAGCAAATAAATTTTTGTGAAGATAATACAAGATGCAGTTGAAAATTTGAGTGAGAACGATTCTGATTTCGAAAGATCTTTTCGTGTAAAGATGGAGATACTAAAATGTTTTATCACCTTACACTGAATTGCGAAAAGAGAAATAGAAAAGCCTACAGCAATCAACTTAGATAATTTTCTAAAGACCTTGGATCAGTAACTTGTCACATGTTCTTTCGAAACTTTTGGGTTGTTTTACCTCTGAGCGGCACTTTTTTCATAACACAATGGGCTAAATGGCCAGGTCACAAGAACCCCGAAGGTCCAGAAAAGGTTAGGGAAGGGGACCCACTGGATCAGCTGTTGGGAGACAGATGGTAGCCTTTCGTCCAGTTGGGTTGTATTACCTTTGAGCGGCAATGTTTTGCACACAACAGGCTAAATGGCCAGGTCACAAAGACCCCGAAGGCTCAGAGAAGATTGGGCGAGGGGACCCACTGGAACAGCTGTTAGGAGACAAATGACAGCAACCCGTCCAGTTTGGTTATTTTACCTCTGAGCGGCACTTTTTTTGCACACAATGGGCTAAATGGCCAGGTCAAAAGAACCCTGAAGGTTCAGAGAAGGTTAGGGGAGGAGACCCACTGAAAGAGCTGTTGGGAGACAGAGGTAGCCACCCGTCAAGGCTATCCAGCGTCTTCTTTAATGTGCACAGGGATGGCTTAGCCACACATAGTGTCACGGCTTAACGTGCCCATTCGACGGACGGCGGCCTTTCCAAGCCCATCAGTGTCCCCTATTCACCATTGTCAGGGCGGGGAGTTTTGCGGAGATAAATCTCAACGCTGGCCGAACTGAGACTCGAACCTGAGAACTGTAGATTAAGAGCCTGACGCGTTATCGACTGAGCCAGCCGCGCCCCTCTAAACTTTTGAATTTTGTTTTGAGTGCAAATATAAAAATGAACTGAATAAATAATAAATGACAAAATTTTTAAATGAGGAAATATGTGCAATTATATCAATTTGACAGCCTTTTATTTTCAGCCTGTATTTAAAAATTAACAGATCGTATATGTACGGAAAAAGATTCCTTAGGAATGATGTATAGTGCACGAGGACTCTTTTAACGCTGTTTCATTTAACGCTCTGATTTTAGGAACGCATCCTGAGCGCTAAAGAAGGGCCGTGCTCCCACTTTTGAAAATGCTTGTAATAGGAATGAAAGCGAAAAAAATATTTAGAGTACATATATTAATTTCATTTTTTTAAAGAAATTCTTCAAAAACCGGAAAAAATTATAAGTCGAAACGGCATCCCGGTTCGATATTGCCCTTTCCCTTTACTCTGATTACTTGCCCACCCCTCCATTTTTTCTAATACCGGACATGATGGATATTATATTTTTAATATAAATCGGTATTCTTTAATAACATAACAAATTTTAAATAACTACCGCAATTTTCTATAAATAATATTAATACTTTAATATGCTTCATAAGTTTTTTTTTGCATTTAAAGCTCAACTTTTTGCTTTATTATATAAAAAGCATACCCGCTCTGACCCCATAGGGAATCGCATAGGGAATCGTTCAACACCTCCTATAACAGAAGGCCAATGGACCATATTATGACGTCAGATAGGTAGTCCTGTAATCTAGACTTTACTTATAAATTACTGTTATTACTGGTGTACTTTTATGACAATCTTTGTAGCAATTTTGATTTATAAATATGCTTTATTTAGAAAGAAATTATTTGCCTTTATTAACATTATGATAATTACTAATAAATACGAATAATTTTCGTTCTAATAAGTTATATTTATCAATAAACATTAGTAAAATGATTAGTATAAAAACACACCACTAATAATAATAGAAAAAAAAAGTAAGAAATGTCTGGATTAGAGGATTACCTATGCTGACGTCATAAATGTCCGCCGGCCTTCTGTTACAAGAAGTATTAAGTTGTTGCAACTCCTCCTGCAACAGAAGGACGATGGACCAAGTTATGACGTCTGCATTAGTATTTCTATAATATAGGAAATTCTTATACATCTATTTCTATTATTATTACTAGTTCTGCACTAATAACTATAATTAATTTTATTTTTAAAAATACTACTTTCAGAAAGAAAATTATTCGTATGTATTAACATTATGATAATTTCTAACAAATGTGAATAATTTTCTTTCTAAATAAGGTGCATTGATAAATAAATATTATTATTCATAGTATTACACCAGTTATAAAATTCGAAATAAATTTCTAAGAATTTTTATAGACATAGGACTATCTACGATGACGTCATACCTTGGTCCATTGGCCTTCTGTTATAGGAGATTTTGGCTCCTTGTAAACTAGCTATTGCGAAAAAAGGGAAAATAACAATAGTAATCAATCTGAAAACTTCACTACATGTGCAGCAGATTCGCGACAGACGTGTAACTTTCGATTAATTCAGATAAATAAATGAGGTGGAAAAAGGTTTCATTAGAGTAAAAAGCTTTTTCAATTGAAATACTTTTATCTTCGAAACTTGGCGTTTTTTGGACTTTGCGGAATGCAGCACAACATTCCAAATGCCTTTTTTTGCGGGGGAGGGAAAATAGTTAATAATAGAAGCTGCAAACATCAGCAGCTAGTTAAAGTGTCTGAACTCAAGAGTTAATGGTGTCTGTCCCAAACTTTCATTGAAGTAATTCTGCAGTGATACGCTATTGAAATACTCGTCTAGTGATGGTGGAAGAAAAGTTTCTTTTTTCGGGAACAAGGTGCAGTCGATAAAAAAAGTATCCGAACACTATGGTTGATTACAGAAATCAGAAAAAATATCTGGCAACGATTTTTTTAGAAATTAGTGATCTTGCACCCTTCGTGTACTGTACGCGAAGATTGCCAGATCACTAATTTTTAAAAAAAATCGTTGCCAGATATTTTTTTGAATTCTGTAATCAACCATAGTGTTCGGATACTTTTTTGAGCGACTGTATAAAAAGTAGCAAGAAAGAAAAATCAATCAATACTAACATTTTAGGTTTATCAAAAATAAATTTTATCTTAGGTTTATCAAAAATCAATCAATACTAACATTTAGAATGTTCTCTGTGCAACAGAGAGAAGATACAGATTCACGAACAGCTTAGCGTGATATTCTTTTCGGACTGTTAAAAACATTTTTGTAAACTGGAGCGTGTGCAGCTTTTGCACACGCTCCAGTTTGTTGCGATGGTTTTGTTTCAAAATGTCAGTAAATCCACACGATTCAGAAAACTGGAGCGTGTGCAGTTACTCCAGTTTGCGTCTATTATTTTGCTTTGAGATGCCAGTAACTGTATATGCTCCAGTTTTTTTAAAGGTGTGCAATTATTCTACTTTGCTGCGATGATTTTATTTTAAAATACCAGTAACTACACACTCTTCAATTTGGGACGAAGATTTAGTTCTGAGATGCCAGTAACTGAACACACACTAGGAAACTGGAGCAAGTAGAGTTACTCCAGTTTGCTGCGATGATATCCAGACGTTAGTAACTGCATAAACTCGATTTCGTTGTCATGGTTTTATGATGCCAGAAAGTCTGGAAAGGTTTATAATGCTAAACCGCTCACATCGATTTCTATGTGGTCATACCCAAAGGCAGGACAAGCAGATTTCTACACCTGCACACGAAAGAATAGAGAAGGTTCCTATTGAAAAGGAACCGAATCGAAAAAACTGCTTGTTATCAGTTCGGTGGATAGGTTCAATAATGCATTTTTTTTCACCTTTGTTCAAAAGAGTTTTCAAAAATGTAACCTCTAAGCATTTTTATGCATTTTTCATAATCAAAATAAATAGTTCTGCCATTTCAAACGTAGATTATTGAAATTGTTTTTCCTTATCGATTATTGAAATTGTTTTTCCTTATCGATTAATGACACCTTTTTTTATTTAAAAAATTCTTTTAATCGTAAAAGGTGTTGGATATTGTTACAAGAACCGGTGGTCTTTGTGGCTGGTGGATGTAGGATGACGGTTGCGTTTTTGTGAATAACTGAGTTTTTATTTGTTTTTCTAGAGGTTAAGAATTTGAAACAAGGTTTTTTGTTTAGTTCCGTACGAGGATCGAACGTGAGTTGTTGGTCACCTGATCAAAAGATGGCGGATAGAAGGGAGAGAAGATGAAATAGAGGTGAGAGAAGAAGTTAAATTGAAGGGAGATAACAATGAAAGAGAAGGGAGAGAGATGAAATAGGATAAAGAGAAGGAAACAGAAGGGAGAGAAGATGAAATAGAAGTGAAAGAACAATGAAAGAGAGGAAGAGAAGATGAAATAGGATGGAGAAGAAATAGAAAGGCGAAAAGATGAAATAGATGGAAGAGAAGTAAAATTGAAGGGAAAGAACAATGAAAGAGAATGGAGAGAAGATGAAATAGGATAAAGAGAAGGAAACAGAAGGGAGAGAAGATGAAATAGAAGTGAAAGAACAATGAAAGAGAGGAAGAGAAGATGAAATAGGATGGAGAAGAAATAGAAAGGCGAAAAGATGAAATAGAAGGAAGAGAAGTAAAATTGAAGGGAGAGAACAATGAAATAGAAAGGAGAGAAGATGAAATAGGATAAAAAGGAGGAAACAGAAGGGAGAGAAGATGAAATAGAAGTGATAAAACAATGGAATAGAGAAAGAGAAAATAAAAGAGGATGGAGAGGAAATAGAAGGGAGAGAAAATTTAATAGAAGGGATGAAAAGGAAGGAAGATAAGATGAAATAGAAGGAACATAAGATGAAATAGAATGGAGAAGAAATAGAAGTGGGGAAAAGATGAAATAGAAGAGAGAGAGAGAACATGAGATAGAAGGGAGATAAGATGAAAGAGGATGGAGATATGTAGAAATAGAAGTGAGAAAAGATTGAATTGAAGGAAGAGAACATGTAATAGAAGGGGGAACACGAAATAGAAGGAAGAGAAGGTGATGTAAAAGAGAAAGACAATGAAATAGGAAGAAAATGAAATAGGAATGAGAGAAAATTAAATAGATTGGAGAGAAGAGGAAATAGGAGTGAGATAACAATAAAATAGAAAAGGAGGGACAATGAATTAGATAGAAGAGACAATGAATAAAAAGGAAGTGAAGATGAAATAGGATGGAGAGAAGAATGAAATAGAAGGAAGAAAGGGTGAAATAAGATGAAGGGAGATACGGAGAGCGTGATTTACGTGGCAAAGGATAGAGACAATCCATTTGGCAGCGACCCCATAGGTGAGCAATCACTGGTTACCTTACTCACTTATTCAGAGGAATTTCTATAAATGGAACATCGTATACATTACGACAGCTTTGGGCTATGAGTGGCTGAGAAATTCGGAGCTAAAACGAGCGTAAATCTACCGGAAACGAATGGAACAACACAAATACGATTCGGAAATTTGTCGACGCGATATAAGAAATTTAAATGGAACTGATGATAGTTGAAAGCAGCATCCCCGAACAAGAATAAGAGGAAGGAGCTGACCGGCGGAAAAACTGGGATTCTAAAAAGAAAAAAAAAACTGAAAGAAAAAGAGAAAAAAAAAAGCTGAAAGCAAACAAGAGAAACTTTTCGTTAACTTCGTTTTTCTGTTTCCCTTCAAACCCTCCCTCCCGAAGTTCAAAATCACTTTGATTTTCAGGTCGGGGACCGAAACTTTGAGCAAAAAAAAATAAGTCGCGTGATCGTTCGTCTGCGGGAGGCAGGCGGTGCCAAATGAAGATGATGAATGCCCAGCCTCTCGCGGGAACGGTAAATTGAAGTTTTTCGGCAGAGATGGAGAGCAGGGAAGAGAGCGAAAAAAAAACATCTATAAAAACAACAACAAGATAAAAAAAATTGAAGATTGGGTAAAGGAAGAAAGGGCATGGGAAAAGGGCAAATGGGGTGGGGAGTAAAATAGAGGGTGGGATGACATGATGTCGGAGGGAGGAAGTGAAATAGGTGTGTCAGAAACAATGAAGATGAAGACGAAGATGTCCGAGATTTGTAAAATTTTATAAGACAGTTCGCTTTGTTCCCTCGCTTTTGTGCATATATACATACATGTGCTTCCAGGAAAACATGTACCACCGCATCCATGCATTCTGGAAGGGGCGTTTGGAGTGAAAGAAGAACGAAAGTGGAAAAGAAAGAAGAAGACGAAGAGGAAGCCATGGGATGCTGGCTTCTTCCAATTCCCAGCATCGAAACGAGATCGATTCGATGCAACGGAAATACAGATAGAAAAGGAGACGCTCCTTTCGCACATTTTACGTTTTCTCTCTTCTCCCTCCTCCCCCTCTTCCCAACTGCTCCCCTTTTCTGCGTTTCCGTGCTCAGGAGACTCTTCAGCCTCCGGTGATAAGAAAACCGGGAAGTGGCCGTTAACAGCGAATCAGCAAAGTCCACAAAGTTTGATGTCACGCAGGCTGCAGCCACATGTACAAACACATACAACACACCGACGCAAGTCAGTCAGCTGGTGCCGCTCCGGATCACGGAATCGGTTCGAGAGCGGAGGAGGAGGTGGAGGGGAATTGAAGGATGGGAAAGGGATGGAAGAGGATAGTGAGGGATGGATGAAGGAGGAGGAAAAGGTCTGTTCCATGTGCGCTTTCGAAATACAGATGGTGGCAGTTGAAGTTCACTGAAGTTTTCACTCGACTGAAATGGATGGAGAGAAAGTGGAAAGAGAAGAAGATAGTCTCTAAAGGGAAGCTGAGGAGGATAATTATAGACTCGATCCGCGCAAAAAAATAATGAAAACGAAATTGACTTTCTTTATTGCTGCACAAAGCTATTTATAGGTTCATCATCAAAAGTTTTCGGTGAAAGATTACTGAGTCTTAAAGAAAGGATTTTAAAAATAAATCGAGTGATGAGCATTGAGAATAAATCTGTGACTGACTTGGACCGGACCAGAACGCCGTTCCTATGTAATTTTCTTTTTGTGAACTTTTATTATGAATTAATGCAATGTGTTATTAAACCTCTGTTTTATGAGCCTTTTGAATCCTTCATAGCCCGAATATTTATTTATCAGCAAAACTGAAAATAGAAACTGTTTCATTATAAAGATAAAAAAAAGTTTATTTTTTTTAAAAGTTTTTTTATTTTTGATTGTATTTAGAAGTCCATATATAGGTCATTATTCACCTACTTTGAAAGATACTAATGACGTTTGATTTTTCAGTTCTAACACAGCAGTTCCATTATATGTCAATCCAAGCAAATGATCTAAAAGGCATTGTTATCCTGCTGAAGTTTTAAGTCCGAACAGCTAATAAAGGGTAAAAATAATAATTTTGAAAACCATGTGCATTATTTACATTTATTATGCATTTTTCATTCCCGTTCAAATTATTAGAACAATTTAATCCGTTGTTTGTGATTCCTAATTTGTTCCTGCTTTAGCTTAGATTTTACAGCTCTATTAACTAAATTTAAACACGCACATAAGAAAAGTAAAAGAAACCTAAACTACCCGGGAAATACCCTCTCAGCCAACAATTGTCAATCAAGATATTTTCAGTTTGTTGTTTTACTTCTGAGCAGTCCCTTTCTGCACACAATGGTCTAAATGTCAAAGTCACAAGGACTCCGAGAAGGTTTGGGGGAGGGATTCATTGGGCAGCTGCTAGGAGACAGATGGTAGACTCCCGTCAGGGCTATCCAGCGTTCTTTAACGTACACAGCGTATAGTTTTCTCGCCCACGGAGCCACGGCTTTACGCCCCTTCCGATAATTGGCGGCCTTTTCGAAGTCCATCGTTGTCCCCTACTGACCGAGGGCAGGACGGGGAGTTTTGCAGAAATAGTCTCAATGCTGGACCAGTTGGACTCAAACTTTAAAAGCGGAACCGTGGGTTTGCTTCAGATTACTTTCCTGGATTCAAACTTAGTAACTGCAGATTACGAGCCTGGAGCGCTACCAATTGAGCCATCCGCACCCCTGATACTTTCAGTAGTATGAAAAAAAAAGTCCAAAAAGCACTGGGCCCTTCCTGGAAATCAAATTCCATTTATTAATACAGCTGCATATAAAAAAATAATTATCTCATTGTAGAAGAATCCTCTGCCTGAGTAATCTTTCTGTCCCAATAAATTACTAAGAGTCCATTCCTTAACTCCAAATTCTTCCAAATTTTTAAATATTGGAAGTCTCTCATTGTCATAAAATGGGGACATTTTATCAAAACACGCGGAACTGTCTCTTTAGCGTGATTTGTACAAATGAGCCCGCTAGAGGGGTTGTTGGTTGGTTGTTTTCCTCTGAGCGGCACTTTTTTGCACACAATGGGCTAAATGGCCAGGTCACAAGGACCCCGAAGGCTCAGAGAAGGTTGGGAGAGCGGACCCACTGGAACGGCTGTTGGGAGACAGATGGTAGCCTCCCGTCAGAGCCATCCAGACTGTTCTTTAACGTGCACAGGATATGGCTCTCCCGCACACGGCGCCACGACTTAACGTCCCAACCGACGACGGCAGCCTTTCCAAGCCCATCGGTGTCCCCTACTGACCGTGGGCAGGGCTGGAGTATTGCGGAGATAAATCTCAACGCTGACCCAACTGGGACTCGAACCTGGGAAATGCAGATTACGAGCCTGGCGAGCTACCGACTGAGGCACCCCCGCCCCATTAGAGGGGAGAGGGGGAGGGTGGCTCAGTCAGTAGCTCGCCAGACTCGTAATCTGCGGTTTCCAGGTTCGAGTCCGCTAATGTCAACTAACCTGCGAACTTCCAGAGGAGAAGCTGGGAACGACAGCATTAAGATTTATCTCCGCAAAATTCTCCGCTCTGCCTTCGGATAGTAGGGGACACCGATGGGTTTGGAAAGGCCATCGTCCGTTGGATGGGACGTAAAGCCGTGGCCTCTTGTGCGGGAGAGCCATACCCTGTGCTGTTAAAAAACAGCTGGATAGACTTGATGGGAGGCTACCATCTATTTCCTAGCCACTGTCCAGAGGTTCCCTTCTCAAAACTTCTTTAAGTTTTTGAGATCTTTGTGATCTGGCCATTCAGCCCATTATGTGTAAAAAAGTGCCGCTCAGAAGTAAACAATACAACCCAATTGCTTTAGAGCAGTGGTTCTCAACCTTTTATGCTTCACGTACCCCCTGGAAATGTGTATGTAACTGACGTACCCCTTGTATAGATAGATAAAACTATAGTTACAATATAACAATGGGAATAAAATAAAACATATATATATACACACATTAAATTTTGTTTTCATAAATTACATATATCGATAAACACAAAAAATGACATTTTTGCACAGCAGTGTTGCAAACGTAGCTACTATGTTACCAGATATAGCGAATTTTGAGCTCTCACGGCGTACCGCAAAAAATTTTACCGCGTACCCCACGTTGAGACCCCCTACTCTAGAGGGCTACCCTGTGAGCCTTATAATAACAGTTTGACGAAATATTGACAATTTTGAGTATAAGATGTCGGAAATATTTCCAGCAGCAATTTTTCTGTGAGAATATTTGAAAGAAGTAGTAACTTTGAACTGGTATTGAAAATTATTCTTAAATTTTATTTATTTGGTTTATCATAAATCCTCTATCCAGCTCATAAGTACTTCTTTACCATGGGGCGGGGGTGGCTCAGTCGGTAGCGCGCCAGACTCGTAATCTGTAGTTCCCAGGTTCGAGTCCCAGCTGGGTCAGCGTTGAGATTTATCTCCGCAAAATTCCCCGCCCTGCCCACGGTTAGTAGGGGACACCGATGGGCTTGGAAAGGCCGCCGTCCGTCGGATGGGACGTTAAGCCGTGGCCCCGTGTGCGGGAGAGCAATACCCTGTGCACGTTAAAGAACACGCTGGATGGCCTTGACGGGAGGCTACCATCTGTCTCCCAACAGCTGTTCCAGTGGGTCCCCTCCCCCAACCTTCTCTGAGCTTTCGGGGTCCATGTGACCTGGCCATTTAGCCCATTGTGTGCAAAAAAGTGCCGCTCAGAGGTAAAACAACCCAACAACTTCTTTACCATAAAGCTTGTTTTGTTAACATGTCAGCCAACAACTTAATTACATGGATCCCAGAATGTCCCAAGATCCGCCGAAATTTTTACATTTATCAAATTATGTTGTAAAGATACAATAAAAAAGATGTTACATATTAAATTATTATAACGAAAGTTGGTTGCAGTTCTACCAAAATCTTGTTTATATCAACCACAATGTATTATGAAATAATTTATCCTTTTTATGTAATATATATTTACTTAATCATTTATTTTCTGAATAAATAGGGGCGGGGGTGGCTCAGTCAGTAGCGCTCCAGGCTCGTAATTTGTAGTTCCCAGGTTCGAGTCTCAGCTGGGTCAGCGTTGAGATTTATCTCCGCAAAATTCCCCGCCCTGCCCACGGTCAGTAGGGGACACCGATGGGCTTGGAAAGGCCGCCGTCCGTCGGATGGAATGTTAAGCCGTGGCCCCGTGTGCGGGAGAGCCATACCCTGTGCACGTTAAAGAGCACGCTGGATGGCCTTGACGGGAGGCTACCATCTGTCTCCCAACAGCTTTTCTAGTGGGTCCCCTCCCCAACCTTCTCTGAGCCTTCGGGGTCCATGTGACCTGGCCATTTAGCCCATGGTGTGCAAAAAAGTGCTGCTCAGAGGTAAAACAACCGAAAATCTGAATAAATAGGGATCTGTTCGATAAAGACAATTGATAATTTTGAACTTTGACATACGAAATGTCTTTTGACCACTGAACACCACTTTTTTTGCACCCAATCGGCTAAATGTCCAATTCACAAGTACCCAAAGGGCTCAGAGAAGGTTGGAAGAAGGGGGCCCATTGGATTGCTTTTGGAAGACAGATGGTAGCCTCTCATCAAGGCCTTTCGGCGTGTTCTTTAACGTGCACACGATAAGGCTCTCTCGCCCACCGGGCCTCGTCATAACTTCCCATACGACGGAAGGCTTCTTTTTCAAGTCCACTGGTATCCCTACTGAACAAGGTCATTGAGTTTTCAGGTGATAAACTTCAACGCTGGCCCTGGGGGGACTCGAATCCGGGAACGGCAGATTACGAGCCTGGCGCGCTACCGACTGAGCCCCCGCCTCTAGTAAATTGGGAGCAAGAATGCATTCTTGCAAAGCATCACGTACATGTAGCTAGATACTTCCAGTTAGAACTTAATCCGTCTCCAGCGCAGTGTAGGAGTGGGACGCAAAAGGGTCAAAAGGTCATTGTCTCAGTCGTCAGTCTCTTCAAGTGTCAACAGAGAAGAAAGGAAAGGGGCCATCTCTAAAGAACAGAGATCATACTCTCCAATCTGCTGCGACGTTGGCCGGTAGCCAGAAACAATATGCAATTGGCTTGATTTGGGTTGGGTTGTTTTACCTCTGAGCGGCACTTTTTTGCACACCATGGGCTAAATGGCCAGGTCACATGGACCCCGAAGGCTCAGAGAAGGTTGGGGGAGGAGACCCACTGGAACAGCTGTTGGGAGACAGATGGTAGCCTCCCGTCAAGGCCATCCAGCGTGTTCTTTAACGTGTACAGGGTATGCCTCTCCCGCACACGGGAGCCGGTAGCCAGAAACAATATGCAATTGGCTTGATTTGGGTTGGGTTGTTTTACCTCTGAGCGGCACTTTTTTGCACACCATGGGCTAAATGGCCAGGTCACATGGACCCCGAAGGCTCAGAGAAGGTTGGGGGAGGAGACCCACTGGAACAGCTGTTGGGAGACAGATGGTAGCCTCCCGTCAAGGCCATCCAGCGTGTTCTTTAACGTGTACAGGGTATGCCTCTCCCGCACACGGGCCACGGCTTAACGTCCCATCCGACGGACGGCGGCCTTTCCAAGCCCATCCGTGTCCCCTACTGACAGTGGGCAGGGCGGGGAGTTTTGCGGAGATAAATCTCAACGCTGACGCAGCTGGGACTCGAACCTGGAAACTACAGATTACGAGCCTGGCGCGCTTCCAACTGAGCCACCCCGGCCCCCAATTCGCTTGAATGTCAGCGAAAAAAGCATATCGTAAATTATGAAAGCAGGAGATGTGAATAGAGAGAGTTGCAACAAACCTCGACATCCCGAATCCGAAACACTTGGGACTCAATTTTTCGAACCCTGGCCCGAACCATTTCGGCAATTATTGAGTCCGAGATCGAACCATTTCGACAGTTATTGAGCCCGAACCATTACGAAGAGTTAAATATAAATTGAGGGGATGGTTACAATTAATAACGACCATTTAGACAGTTATTGAGCTCGGACCATTTAGACATGGACCATTTAGACATAGACATTAGACAATTATTGAGCTCGGACCATTAGTTATGAGCCAGACCATTTAGACAGTTATTGAGCTCTGACCATTTGGACAATTGTTGAGCCTTAAAGCGAATCATTACAACAATTCTTGATCCCAAGATAGACCCATTTCAACAATTATTGAGCCCGAGACCGAACCATTTCGACGATTATTAAACCAAATACCGAACCATTTCAACAATTATTGACCCCGAGACCGAACCATTCCGACAATTATTAAGTCAGATACCTAACCATTTCAATAATTATTTAGCCCAAGACCGAGCCATTTTGACCAAAATTATGTCCGAGACTGAACCATTTCAACAATTATTGAGCCCGAGACCGAACCATTTAGACAATTATTGAGTAGAACCACTTAGGCAATTATTGAGCTAAGATCGATCCATTCCAACAATTATTGAGTAGAAAGCAAACTATTTCCACAATTATTGAGTACGAGACCGAACCATTTCGACAATTATTGAGCTAAGACCGATCCATTTCAACAATTATTGAGTACGAGAGCAAACTATTTCGACAATTATTGAGTACGAGACCGAACCATTTCAACAATTATTGAGCTCGAGACCGAACCATTTTGACAATTATTGAGCTCAATACCAAAACATTTCGACAGTTATTGATCCCCAGACTGAACAATTTCGTTAATTATGTACATTGTTCTACAAGGGAAAATTTTGTTTGGTTAACTGATGTGTTCCTAAAGTATTTTGGTGTGGGAAATTGAAATCTGAGATCAGAATTGGCCTATCAGGGCTAGTTTTAGAGTTATGGAGATATGAGACATCATTTTCATAACATATTACTTGGGGAATAAAAAATCAGGAAATGTTATATCAAAAAAGTTGGCAACACTGACTTGTTTGCAATAGTTTATACTCAGATGTTGGCAACAATTTTATTCTATTCATAGTTTAGATCAGTGGTTCTCAACCTTTTATGCTTCACGTACCCCTGGAAATGCAACTGGCTTACCCCTTGTATAGATAGATAAAACTATAGTTATTTAACTACTTAGCGACTTTGTTACTAGATCTAGCGACCTTGGAGCTCTCACGGCGTACCCCAAAAAATTTTACCGCTTACCCAATGTTGAGAACCACTGGTTTAGATAACTACTAGTCTACCTCTGTAAAGTTTATTTTAAAAACGTATAAGTGGCAAGATATTTGTGGAATTAACATAAGTTTTTTCAAACTGGATTCTAGGGTATGTAAAGATATTTTATGACAATATTTGTATAGTTAACATGACAGGTTTGTGAATACTTCTATTCTGTTATTTTTTTCTTTTGTATTTTAGAAAATGCTCCACCGAAAATGTCAAAATAAGGCAGACTACTTCTTGTGTATTTGCGGAAAGTTCACCTTTACAAGACACAAGAAAAAAATTTCACCTATAATAAAGAGAGCATACAAACATTACTTTGAATGTAAAATAGGAGATCAGGATAAGCAGTGGGCCCCTCACATATGTTGTGCAACTTGCTATGTGAAATTAATAATCTGGTGGAAGGGTAAAGGTTATTTGCTGTACCCATGATATGGAGGGAACCAAAAGACCATTCCACAGATTGCTACTTCTGTATGATTAGTATCCAGGGCTTTACCAGCAGAAAATCGAAGAGACATATTGATTATCCCAACTTATCTTTTGCAATACGACCAGTACCACTTCTAAAACTTTCCCAGTTCCACTAACTCCAAGTTTGGAAACAGAAGATGAAGAAAGTACTGGTGAAGAGAGTGAGGCACGTGAATCATTTCCAGAAAGAAGTGATCCTTCCTACGAGGCTACTACGGATTCAACTTAACATTTTTTAACGCAGGCAGATCTGAACGATTTTGGTTCATGATCCAGGGCTAAGTAAACAAAATGCTGAACTGCTAGGTTCTAGGGTGCAAGAATGGAATTTTCTCCAACCTAGTACAAGTAAAACTTTATATAGAAATAGAGAAAGGAATTTTGTTGTATTCTTCTCACATGATGGCCAATTGACTTTCTGCAATGATATTGTCGGTTTAATGACAGCTTTAGACTATTCATGACCCACAAAATTGGAAGCTCTTTATAGATGCATCCAAAACTAGCTTGAAGGCACTTTTACTACATAATGGTAATTTAATGTCTTCTGTTCTAGTTGTCTATGCTAGTATGGCATAAGAATCATATGAGAATCTAGATATAATGCTCAAATCCATTTCATATACGAATTTCAATTGGAAAATATATGGGTACTTAAAAATCATTGTCATGATATTGGGAATGCAACAAGGGAACACAAAATTTCCTTGTTTCCTTTGTGAGTGTGACAGTCGTGACAGAGCATCCCATTACTTGAAGAAAACTTGGCCAATACGTAATTGGAAAGTGGGAGCAAAAGATTTACAGAACAGAGACTTATAGCTTATGAGGACGTGATCCTTCCTCCCCTTCACATAAAACTGGAACTTATGAAGCAATTTATCAAGGCGATGGATAAATATGGTAGAGGATTTGCCTACTTAACAACAAAATTCCCCCGTTAAAAGAGGGCGTGTATATTGGCCCTCAAATAAGACAATTGAAGAAAGATGTGAAATTTGACGAATTTCTAACACAGAAAGAAAAACATGCTTGGACATGTTTTAAGAAAGTTACAGACAATTTTCTTGGGAAAAAGAGGTCTAAAGATTATAAAGAAATAGTAAATCAGATGCTACAGTCGCTCAAAAAAATATCCGAACACTATGGTTGACTACAGAATTCAGAAAAAAATATCTGGCAACGATTTTTTTAGAAATTAGTGATCTGGCAACCTTCGTGACATCGTGTCACGTGACACGAAGGTTGCCAGATCACTAATTTCTAAAAAAATCGTTGCCAGATATTTTTTCTGAATTCTGTAATCAACCGTAGTGTTAGGATACTTTTTTGAGCGACTGTAGGTGGTCATATTATTTTGATACTAGATCGTGTGGGGTCACTCACGGAAATATTGAGCGTGTGCAGTTACCGTTCACAGCAAACTGGAGCGTGTGCAGTAACTGCACACGCTTCAGATATTTTTCCTGAATTCTGTAATCACGTGACACGATGTCACGAAGTCACGAAGGTTGCCAGATCACTAATTTCTAAAAAAATCGTTGCCAGATATTTTTTCTGAATTCTGTAGTCAACCATAGTGTTCGGATACTTTTTGGAGTGACTGTACATGCATATCGGGATTTAGGATGTAACATGTCTTTAAAAGTGCACTTCTTGCATTCACATCTGGAATACTTTCCGGAAGGCTGCAGTGACGTCTCCGATGAACACGGTGAGAGGTTTCACAAAGATATTTCGACAATTCAAAAGCGATGTGAAGGGAAATGGACGCCTACAATGTTAGATGATTATTGTTGGAATCTCAAAAGAGACAGCACAGATAAACATAAAGGAAAAAATGATTTACGTTTGGTATTTTTGTTATTTAATTATACTGTATTCAATTTATTTCTGTATAATAATCTGTAAAATTTTCTGTATGAATCTATAATCATTTTAATACTAAGAATGTTAAGAATAATTTTTTTCCTATTATTATTCATTGTAAATCTAGGAATAAAATGAAAAATTAAAAACCTTTTTACTCGAAAACTATCCCCGATAGAAAACATCTGTGACAGATCTGAAGTCTGCACTAAAAAAGCTTTCAGAATCACACAACTCTTACTTAGGAAAAAAAGAATTTTTTTTTTGTAGAACAGTGTTATTAAACCCTTGCCCGAAACTTTATGACAATTAGCAGCCTGAAGCTGAACCATTTTCACAATTATTGATCCCGAACCTGAAGCGTTTCCGTAATTATTGAATCCAAGCCCATTTTGGGGAAGAAATTAATCCTGAACAAATAGGGGAGGGTTGGGTTGTTTTACCTCTGAGCGGCACTTTTTTGCACACCATGGGCTAAATGGCCAGGTCACATGGACCCCGAAGGCTCAGAGAAGGTTGGGGAAGGGGACCCACTGCAACAGCTGTTGGGAGACAGATGGTAGTCTCCCGTCAAGGCCATCCAGCGTGTTCTTTAACGTGCACAGGGTATGTCTCTCCCGCACACGGGGCCACGGCTTAAAGTCCCATCCGACAGACGGCGGCCTTTCCAAGCCCATCGGTGTCCCCTACTGACCGTGGGCAGGGCGGGGAATTTTGCGGAGATAAATCTCAATGCTGACCCAGCTGGGACTCGAACCTGGGAACTACAGATTACGAGCCTGGCGCGCTACCGACTGAGCCACCCCCGCCCCAATAGTGGAGGGAGTGGCTCAGTTAGTAACGCACCAGGCTCATAATCTGCAGTTTTCAGATTCGACCTTACCTGAGCCAGCTTTGAAATTTATCTTGGAAGAATTCCCTCCCTACCCTGAGTCATGGGTAGGGATTGCCGATGGGATTGGAAAGGTCGTTGTCCGTCGAATGGGACGTTAAGCCGTGGCCCCGTGTGTGAGAGAGTCATAACCTGTGCACGTTAAAGAACACTCTGGATGACATTGACGGGAGGCTATCATCTGTCTCCCAAAACCAACGGATCCCCAACCTTCTCTGAGCCCTTGGGGTCCTTGTGACTTGCCCATTTAGCCCATTGTGTGCATAAAAAGTGCAGCTCAGAGGTAAACAACCCAACCTGAACCGATATTTTGAAAATCGATATTTAAACGGTTTTTGATTATGATCTTTATTTTATCTTCCGCCATATTTTTCAGTTAAATAAATATTTCAGATGTTACAAAGCTTTGAAATTAGTTTCCCATTGACTATAACATGGATATTCTCAAATATTTTGATAGGACAGTGTTTTTTGATTATTCTGCTTCACCTGAACTTATATATGTTGTATAATAAGTACATATAATCAAAATAAATTATATTCATTCGAAATGAAATGTTTCTAGTAAACAGAGTATATTTTTATAGATTTAGGGAATAGCATGAATAAATATTAAGGTTATTGTTTTTATTGGGGAAAAGTGGAAGGGGCGAACTTTTTTATTGAGGGTACTGAGATCGCCGCTATCGAAAGGTTGGAGCCCACTGAATTAATTAATAGAACTGCGCGAGGTTATTGGTCGAAGCAGAATCATGTGATTATATCATGTGACGTTTATGCAAATTTTTGAATACATAACCAAAGGCGGTGAACAAATAGAAGTCATTGTTTATCAAACTTAAAAAGTTTTTGTGTGTTAAAGCAAATATTTTAGCGTATAACTTTAAAATATATCATGAATAAATTTCTGTGCTTACGTTTACAGGAGTTTAGATATAAACTACCACTATGGAATTTAGTTCAAATAAATACTCTTTGAGATCTTCGCGTAATAGTTATATATATAGGTCTTTTATGTTTCAAAGTTCTAGGTCATTGGCTGAATTGAGCCCAATTAAGAAGAAATTATCATAAAAAT
The DNA here is from genome assembly GCA_038380435.1 of Ryuthela nishihirai. Taxonomy (NCBI): domain Eukaryota; kingdom Metazoa; phylum Arthropoda; class Arachnida; order Araneae; family Heptathelidae; genus Ryuthela; species Ryuthela nishihirai. The sequence continues at coordinate 24,955,713 of JAWZYU010000002.1, forward strand.
AATTTTCACCAGACGGTTTGGAATAATTTTTGTTTCAACATTACCAACTACTAGCGATAACGTAACCTATACAACAGGGTATTTAGCTCATTAAAAAATCCCCATTGGCATCTCGGTGTCCCAGTGGTAGCAGGTTGACCGCTTGACACTGCGACTGTCGAGATGCGTGTTCGAGTCTCGGGTATGTATGAATAGTCGTTTGTTCTGTCATATCTGTTGTGATAAACAAAAAACTCAGTAACAAAAAGTGTTCACTTATCGACATGCCAACAAAAATTCCATGTTCTCACATTGGACATAAAGCAGAATAATGGCTGTAGGTCCCATCAACCATGTGGAAAATAATAATACCCCCCCCCCCATCCCCAAAGAGCTATTGTTTTTACTTTGTATGCCTGTCAGTAGATATTAATCATTTTTATTTCAATAAAGAAAAGAAATATTTTATGTTATTTAGGTACCAAAAAGATCTTAGTATTTACATTTTCGGCATCTTCAGTAATTTTCATTTCCACAGTTAGAGGGGGCGACTTAGTCGGAACGCGCCAGGCTCGTAATCTGCAGTTCCCAGATTCGAGTCCCAGCTGGACCAGCATTGAGATTTATCTCCCTCAAAATTCTCCGCCCTGCACTCAGTCAGTAGGGGACACTGATGGGCTTGCAAAGGCCGCCCATCGGATGGGACGTTAAGCCGTGGCCAGTATGCGGGAGAGCCATACTCTGTGCACCTAAAGAATACGCTGGATGGCCTTGACAGGGTGGCTATCATCTGTCTCCCAATAGCTGTCCAGTGGGTCCCTGTCCCCAACTTTCTCTGAGCCTTCGGGTCTTTGTGACCTGACCATTTAGCCCATTGTGTGCAAAAAGTGCCGCAGAGGTAAAACAACTGAACACTACACAGTTAGAGGGTTATAAAGTTAGAAAATGCTAAACATTTTAAGAAAATAACGTAAATGGTCAGGTTACAAGGACCCGAGGGCTCAGAGTAGGTTGGGGAGAGGGAACACACTGCACAGCTGTAGGAGACAGATGGTAACCTACTGTCAAGACCATCTGGCCTGCTCTGTAATGTGCATAGGGTATAGCTCTTCCTCACACAGCTCCATCGCTTTACGTCAAATCCGACGGATGGCGGTCTTTCCAAGCCCATCGGTGTACCCTACTAAACGGGAGTAGAGTAGGGATTTTGTAGAGATAAATCTCAACACTGACCCAGGTGGAACTCGAACCTGGACCTGCAGATTACGTGCCTGGTGCACTAACTCTGATGGTAGAGTGTAGTGATCAATGGCTTTACACTGACAGGAGTCACTTGCCTCCTTTCCAAGTAAGGGGAAAGCAAAAGAAGCTTTTCATTAATCATCGCTCTGCTTCGATGGCCTTGACGGGAAGCTTCCATCTGTCTTCTAACAGCTGTCCAGGGGTCCCCTTCCCTTAATCTTCTTTGAACCTTCGGGGTCCTTATAACCTGGTCATTTAGTCCAGTATGTGGAAAAAAATGACGCTCAGAGGTGAAACAACCGAACACAACGCTGTGTAAGATGGATGGCTTTGATAGAAGGCTTCAATATGTCTCCTAATAGTCTTACAGTGAATCTTTTTTTCTATTCAGCTCTGAACCTTTGGGGTACTTATGACCTGGACATTTATTATATTGTCTATTAAAAGAATGATTTGGCAAATAAAATTGTTTTTATTTGATATGGCAAATGATACATAGAATAACTCAACCTTGCAAAAGGATGGCCAACAAAAATTTGAACATCATTTTTTTAGAATGCACAGTCTAAAATAGACCATTTTAAGCAATTGCTTTGAGCATCAGTATAATCTATTCTTAGCTACATCTATCCCTCACACATATTCTTAAGATGATGATATTTTCGTCCGATGCTGTCATACTGGAGTGGGCTCTTTCTGCAAGAATTTATGAAAGCTCGCTATCTGCTCAGCCTCTTACGTTATCTCGCTTCTCCGTAAAACCACTTGTGATGTTTTGCAAAGATTTAAAGAAGAATCACAAATTATAGTTCTCAGGGGAAAAAAATATCGTTCTAGCAATTTCGACAACAAAGTGCAAACATTGCACAAACTTGACCATATGTTTAGATCACAGGGTCTCAACCTTTCTTCTTTTGCAATTACGATGACTAAAGGAAAAATCTTTTGGTGGGTCATTCTTCAATAATGGAGACCACAAACGGGGCAGAGCAACACCTCCTATGACAGAAGTCCTTTGGACCAACATATGACGTCAGAATGCATTATACTATATTTTAGATTATTTTTATAGATTTATTTCTATTCTTATTACTGACGTACTTTTATAGAAAAACATATTAATATTTTTTTAGAAATATATTTAATACAACTAAATTATTTATATTTATTAGCATTGTGGTAATTGTTAAATAAACAAATAATTTTTTTTCAAAATATGGTATATTTTTAACTAAACATTATTAAAAGATTAATATGAATCTACACAAGGAAAATTATTTATGCTGACGTCATAATGTGGTTCTCTGGCTTCATGTTCTAGGAAATGTAGGTAGAGCCATTATATCACACTAGACCTGGATAATGCACTAACAGAGGATTTAATTTTAAATATATAAATATATATAGCATTACCCATTACCATCTCCATCTGAGAATATGCCCAGTTGGCATAAGTAAAAGCATATCACAAGTAAACCACCCGTGGATGGGCTCCTAGAGGCTAACATAAAGCACAAGCTAAAAATAGCATATATCATGCAAAGGAGACCTAAAACGAATAGCTCTCTTCAGAGAAAGCCATCATTTTAGGCCTCTTGTATTTATTAAGAACATTGTGATCATAATTAAGCAAAGAAGAAATAATATCATTAGGATTATTTTAATAGCCTCAAAAAACCTTTTTGTGATGCATTTAATATGAGTATACATGTATGTAGTCGATGCCCAAGTCTTTATGAAGTTGTCTGTTAGTAACAAACCAAGGGGAATCGACCGCAGATCTCAATATTTTGTTTTGCAAGACCTGAATCTTGCGCTTTTTTCACGTAAAACATAATATGATAATAAGCATATATATTAAAATTCAACCGGTAGCTATTAATTTGAAAATGCTATACAATATTTTCATATAGTAATAACGGATAAATTATTTTATGTCATATTCTTTTTAAATTGCATGGATTTTAGCCGTTTTTAACTGTGAATAGGATCGGAACATCTAAAATTAGTTTCATGCCCTAACGTTTGTGGCGCATCAAAAGTTGGAAGATTATCCTGCCTTTATTACTCTGTAAATCAGACCTTGCTAAACAACACTCAAACAAAAATGAAAAAAAAGGATAATTTGCAAAGAAGCGATGGTTTTGAAATATCAAATTATCTAAAATTTGACTACAAGCTATTTAAAATGGTATAAACCGAAATTATTTACTATAACTTTATTAAAATGTTCTTCATTATTTTGAATATAAGAAAAATCCAGTTGAATTTTTAATATGAAAAACAGTAACAAATTTTACTACTCGTAGAAGTTGTCCGGATTCATTTCAATCTAAGTGGCTCTGCACAGGGCTCCTTAGATATATTGGGCCTGAACATCCGTTGAAAAGGATGGAAATTAATATGCATAAATATTTAAGTGATTTAATATGTCTAAGATATAAACTATTCAGTTTTAAATACTTATTAAAATGTTTATTAGAAATTTAAAATTAATTGCCAAATGTTTAAAAACAAGCAACTACCACTAAGTTTAAAGAATAAAATTTTAATTAGAAGACATACCTGGAACATCGCATATTCATACACGATCTACGACATGAAATGAGTAAAAGGTTATGTATATTTGTATGGAATTTAAAACTGGAAGTGTTTGCGACGATACGTTCGACAAAAGCTACCCAAGATTTCGTTGCAATTCATTTTATTTCTATGGAAGTTAGATGAATGCTCAATGAGATTTAAAATTGTGGAAATATTATCATTTACGGGAATAGGGAGATTTAATTTCTGGGAATAGGAATAGGGAGATTAAGCGGGAATAGGGAGATTAAAATCTAGATCAGTGATCCTCAACCTTTTATCCTTCACGTACCCCCTGGAAATGTGTATGTAACTGGCGTACCCCTTGTATAGATAGATAAAACTATAGTTATAATGGGGCGGGGGTGGCTCAGTCGGTAGCGCGCCAGGCTCGTAATCTGTAGTTCCCAGGTTCGAGTCCCAGCTGGGTCGGGTCAGCGTTGAGATTTATCTCCGCAAAACTCCCCGCCCTGCCCACGGTCAGTAGGGGACACCAATGGGCTTGGAAAGGCCACCGTCCGTCGGATGGGACGTTAAGCCGTGGCCCCGTGTACGGGAGAGCCATACCCTGTGCACGTTAAAGAACACGCTGGGTGGCCTTGACGGGAGGCTACCATCTGTCTCCCAACAGCTGTTCCAGTGGGTCCCCTCCCTCAACCTTCTCTGAGCCTTCGGGGTCCATGTGACCTGGCCATTTAGCCCATGGTGTGCAAAAAAGTGCCGCTCAGAGGTAAAACAACCCAACCTATAGTTATAGTATAACAATGGAAATAAAACTTATATAACACATATCTAGCGACTTTTGAGCTCTCACGGCGTACCCCAAAAATCTATTACGGCGTACCAGCAAGGGGTAAGCGTATCCCACGTTGAGAATCCCTACTCTAGATTGTAGACTTTTTTTCCCCCAATAAACGGGTATAAAATTTTTAGAAACTAAAGATTAATCTCCTGGGTATTATTGCAAAGGATTTTTAACCTAATCTACTCACACTACACTCCTAGGCTGTAGTAAAATCTCTGGAAAGACAGATTTCGCTTTCGATTTGAAAATTTCTTCCAGCTCAAAAAAATTAAAAGTAGAAAACTAATTTACAGATACCTCAGACATTAAATGGTAACCAAATAATGTATTAAACTTGAAGCTTAGCATCGTTAGTCTTAATAAGTTTATTTATTGCCAGTCGGTTAAGAACAATTAAAATAGAAGCATTTTTTTGATTAACCTAGAATAACTATTCCAGCTTAAAAATTATTGGCTGCTCTCTTTTCTAAGCGTATCTGCCAGAATAAGAAGTTATTTCATAATTAAGCTAGAAACTTTTAAATTTTGAAATGAAAAATTGTGTTCACGTGTTTAATCACTTTGTGTATCATTACCAAGTACTTTTGCGCACAGCAATTATGCTGTGAAGGAACATTGATAGTTAAGCGTCGGAAGTAAATACGGAGGGTATTAAGAGCAATGGCTAGTAATAGTTAAGAGGAAAAAAAGGTAATGAAGTTGGTTAATTACTTGATAATAAATTACAGAATTGCTTTATGATCATTGGAGTTGCTTAAATTATTTGTTAAAGAAAGGAGATGGTTGAAATTGAAAAAAAAATTCATTGACCGGTTGGATATTTCGTGTTTTGTTCGTTTGCTTTAAAAACAACATCAAGCACAGGGGTTGGGTTGTTTTCCTCTGAGCGGCACTTTTTTGCACACAATGGGCTAAATGGCCAGGTCACATGGACCCCGAAGGCTCAGAGAAGGTTGGGGGAGGGGACCCACTGGAACAGCTGTTGGGAGACAGATGGTAGTCTCACGTCAAGGCCATCCAGCGTGTTCTTTAACGTGCACAGGGTATGGCTCTCCCGCACATGGGGCCAAGGCTTAACGTCCCATCCGACGGACGGCGGCCTTTCCAAGCCCATCGGTGTCCCCTACTGACCGTGGGCAGGGCGGGGAGTTTTGCGGAGATAAATCTCAACGCTGACCCAGCTGGGACTCGAACCTGGGAACTACAGATTACGAGCCTGACGCGCTACCGACTGAGCCACCCCCGCCCCACAAGCACAGGGGAGGTGCAAGGATCACTTTCCTTTTTATTACTAATTCTTTATGTAAAGTATGTCTCAAGTTCGAAGGTGAATGTTTGAAGTTCTGAGGTGATCTTCTTAAGATTCAAGAGAGTGTCTCACGTTTGAAGTCGGGTTGGGTTGTTTTACCTCTGAGCGGCACTTTTTTGCACACCATGGGCTAAATGACCAGGCCACATGGACCCCGAAGGCTCAGAGTAGGTTGGGGGAGGAGACTCACTGGAACAGCTGTTGGGAGACAGATGGTAATCTCCCGTCAAGGCCATCCAGCGTGTTCTTTAACGTGCGCAGGGTATGACTCTCCCATACACGGAGCCACGGTTTAACATCCCATCCGACGGACGGTGGCTTTTCCAAGCCCATCGATGTCCCTTACTGACCATGGGCAGGACGGGGAATTTTGTGGAGATAAATCTCAACACTGACCCAGCTGGGATTCGAACCTGGGAATTACAGATTATGAGCCTGGCACGCTACCGACTGAGCCACCCCCGCCCCTTTGAAGTCGGTGTCTCATGTTTGAAGGAGAGAGAATTTTATTATTATTTACGTACTGAACAAGATGCGAGGCGCCCTATCTTCCTTTGAAGTGAATACGAACTCAGTGACTGATTACACCATCGATATGCTTTAGGTTTATTTTCTACTTTTTAGGGTCCTATAGGAAGATAGGTACTTTTTTAAATTTATATATATTTTAAAACGTTCTTTGCTTTTAAACGAAACAATCGAAAATTAAAGCAACTCGTAAAGGAAACTGAAACAACTCAAATTAACATTTGTTCTTAATAATCCGATCCTGGTTAAAATGGATTTTATATTTATATTCATTTCTTCTCCTCCTAACGGATGCAAACGGAAATTGTTATGTAGCATTCATCACTTGTCATTTCTAAATGAACGTAACATCGTTTTTTCATTCGTTTTGCAATTATTATTTGCCGTTACGAAGACCATCACACGTTGTGTTACGAAGACCATCACAGCATTTACTTTGCGAATCAGGGCTATGTCGGCTGCTTTACCATTGTTAACACGAATTTTTTCATATGACTATAGTATGCGCATGTGCTAAATACAATAGCGCTGAACTGCAGGAGTGTAGTGACTTTGTAGTGGTCCGTGACACTTGATTGGTTAACTTCACCATAGGAACCAATAGTTGAAGATCTTGTTACTTAGTGAGAATCTTTATTTGTTGTGGAAGGCTCAACTATTAAGCTCAACAAGCCTAAACTTTCCTGATAAGATGTGTTTGAATCGGGTTGCCAACATTTTATTCTGCAAGTGAATGATACTTATGTATGAAGAATTTAAGAACAATGTTTGAAATGAAAATGTGAAATATGTTGGGTAGGGTTGTTTTACCTCTGAGCGGCACTTTTTTGCACACCATGGGCTAAATGGCCAGGTCACATGGACCCCAAAGGCTCAGAGAAGGTTGGGGGAGAGGACCCACTGGAACAGCTGTTGGGAGACAGATGGTAGCCTCCCGTCAAGGCCACTCAGCGTGTTCTTTAACGTGCACAGGGTATGGCTCTTCCGTACACGGGGCCACGGCTTAACGTCCCATCCGACGGACGGCGGCCTTTCCAAGCCCATCGGTGTCCCCTACTGACCGTGGGCAGGGCGGGAAATTTTGCGGAGATAAATCTCAACGCTGACTCAGCTGGAACTCGAACCTGGGAACTACAGATTACGAGCCTGGCGCGCTACCGACTAAGACACCCCCGCCCCGTGTGAAATATGTTGAAAATATGGTTTGCAAGAGAATGGCAATATTATGTTTAAATTTCATTTCTCACCAGCAATGCACAGCTCAGTCGGCTAAAAGCCTCCTGTCAAGGACACCCAGTGTTTTTTTGAACATACACAGAGTATAGCACTCCTGCACAAGGGGCCATGGCTTTACGTCACCATCCGACGGACGGCACCTTTTCCATCGTTCTATGTCTCCTTTCTCACTGAAGGTTTTATTAGGAATAAATCTCAACGCTGGCCCAGCTGGGACTCGAACCTGGAGACTGCGATTACGAGCTTTGTTACTGCATTAATCCCAATTAAATGTTCTTTCTTTTTATATATAACATGACCTATTACTGTTCATTTGTTTTTTAAAAAAAGTTTTTAAAGTTGACTTGTTTAATTGACTGGTCACAGCTGGTGAAAAGCCTAAACTTTTCTCAAAGTAAGTACAGTCGCTCAAAAAAGTATCCGAACACTATGGTTGATCACAGAATTCAGAAAAAATATCTGGCAACGATTTTTTTAGAAATTAGTGATCTGGCAACTTCGTGTCACGTGACACGTGACACGATGTTTGGCAGATCACTAATTTCTAAAAAACGTTGCTAGATATTTTCTCTGAAATTTTTTAATCAACCATAGTGTTCGGATACATTTTTGAGCGACTGTACATGTGTATGATGTGATTGAGCGAGAAATAAAGTTAGCACGCACGTGCAACATTGGTTTTGACTTTTCCTGGCATGTTTCAAAGCCACGCAAGTGCCGAGATAAAAAAAGATCGCGATATAACGAATCCGCACTCGCCGGGGTCGCGATGAACGGGGGTTACCTGTAGTTTATTTTCAGGAAATCCAGAATTAAATGCTAATTAATGTGGCATATAACATGCCATAATTTCTTTCATTAGTTATTTGGCAAGGAAAGTTCTAAAGTTAACTTCAAGAGTCAGTCGGATGATAATAGTGACGATAAATAAATTCTTATTACAGTGTATGAAGTTGGTTAGTTATTTTACCTCTGAGCGACACTTTTTTTGCACAAAATGGGCAGGTCACAAGGACCCAAAGGGTTCAGAGAAGTTTGGGGGAGAAGACTTACATGAAAAGCTTTTGGGAGATATATGGTAGCCTCCCGTCAAGACCATCCAAGCATGTTCTTTAACGTGCACAGGGTATGTCTCTCTACACTCGGGAACACGACTTAACGTCCCATCCGACGAACGGCGGCCTTTCCAAGCCCATCGGTATCGCTTACTGACCATGGTGGGAAGCATGGATTCAGCTGGTATTCGAACCAGGGAACTGCAGATTACGAGACTGTAGCGCTACCGACTGAGCCACCCCCGCCCCATTACACCCATTACACTGGGGCGGGGATGGCTCAGTCGGTAGCGCGACAGTCTCGTAATCTGCAGTTCCCTGGTTCGAATACCAGCTGAATCAGTATTGAGATTTATCTCGGCAAAACTTCCCACCATGGTCAGTAAGCGATACCGATGGCTTTGGAAAGGCCACCGTTCGTCGGATAGGACGTTAAGCCGTGGTCCAGTGTACGGGAGAGCCATTCCCTGTGCACGTTAAAGAACAGTCTGGATGGCTTTGACGGGAGACTACCATCTGCCTCCCAACAGCTGTTCCAGTGGGTCCCCTCCCCCAACCTTCTCTGAACCTTCGGGGTCCATGTGCCTGGCCATTTAGCCCATGGTGTGCAAAAAAGTGCCGTTCAGAGGTAAAACAACCCAACCCAACCCAAAGCCCCAGTGTAAAAAGTGTTTTTAGTAACTGCCCAATGTAATAACAGCTTCCAGGCAGCTGAACGTTTTTAAACATACACGTCCCCCGAATAGCTGTAGCATTGAAATTGCAACACCAGAAGGAATGATTGGAAGGCGGCTGAGTTGCCTCGAGATACGCAAATGGTTAAACTATGTGACCAATCAGGCTGCAGCGTTTGCCGATATCAGAGAGAACGCCTCTGTATAATGTTACAACTGAGACTTGTTTCCTCGTGAGAAGAGAGCGGGGGTGGCTCAATAGATACCGTGTCAGTCTCGTAAACTGCAGTTTCCTGTTCGAGTCTCAGCTAGGTCAGCGTTGAGATTTATCTCCGCAAAACTCCCTTCCCAGCCCACGGTCAGTGGGAGCACCGATGGGCTTGGAAAGGCTACCGTCCGTCGGATGGGACGTTAAACCGTGGCTCTGTGTGCGGGAGAGCCATACCCTGTGCACGTTGAAGAACACGCTGGATGGCCTTGACGGGAGGCTACCATCTGTCTCCTAACAGCTGTTCGAGTTTTTCCCCAACCTTCTCTCTAAGCCTTTCGGGTCCTTGTGACCTGGCCTTTTAGCCCATTGTGCGCAAAATAGTGCCGCTCAGAGGTAAAATAACTGAATACTTATCTTACTGATTCATCATCATTAAAATTAAATATGTTTGTGTGTCGCGGGGGGGGGGGACGTGTCGATTGACCTTCTGAAATTGTCGTGTCTGAACAGCGCGTACATAAATATTACGTAGAGAATAAGTACAGCTGAAATATTTCTTAATGAAAAAAAAATATCCAATGTGTACGATAAATATAAATCCCTTGTAATCTGGACAAATATTACCAAGGAGTGGGGGGTGGGGTGGGGGAGTGGCGCAGTCGGTAGCTCGCCAGTCTCGTAATCTGCAGTTTCCAGATTCCAGTCCGAATTCTGTCAGCGTTGAGATTTATCCTCTCTAACCCCCCCTCCCCTCCTGCCTTCTGACTCCGATGGGATTGGAATACTTGCCGTCCATCGTAAGAGACGCTAAGCCACTGTACCGTGTCCTGACATCCACATCCATTAAAGAACACACTGAATGGTCTTGAAGAAAGGCCTCCATCTGTCTCCTAACAACTGTCCAGTTTGTCCTCTTCTCCAACATTCTCTGAGCCTTTGGTCTTTAAACATTTTTACGGCATCTTTTCGAGTGACGTGTTTTCTTCATAAGCCTTCTGTCTGCTGCATGTTTGTTCCCAGGTTCGAGTCCCAGCTGGGTCAGCGTTGAGATTTATCTCCGCAAAATTCCCCTACGGTCAGTAGGGGACACCGATGGGCTTGGAAGGGCCGCCGTCCGTCGGATGGGACGTTAAGCCGTGGCCCCATGTGCAGGAGAGCCATACCCTGTGCACGTTAAAGAACACGCTGGATGGCCTTGACGGGAGGCTACCATTTGTCTCCCAACAGCTGTTCCAGTGGGTTCCCTCCCCCAACCTTCTTTGAACCTTCGGGGTCCATGTGACCTGGCCATTTAGCCCATGGTGTGCAAAAAAGTGCCGCTCAGAGGTAAAACAACCCAACCCAACTGCTGCATGTTTCAGTACTGCAAACGCTTCGTATATATATATAATACGAGTTTATTTTGCTTATTATTATGTGCTACCTACTACTGCTGGCTATTACCTGTAAAAATTTTATTTGCAATATTTTGAAAAAGTTACTCTACCACAGAATTGGAATTTATACAAAAATTTAAAGGTCAATTTTTCTCAAAAAAACCTGTTTTACGAACTTTACCGTAAAAATTTTCCTAAGCATCTGAATATGTAGGGTGGTTGTAAACTCTATCAACAAAAAAAGAGGGATGATAGTACACATCAAGACGACCAATTTTTGCAATGGAACCTAGGATCGCATTCCACTCCTTCCGCCAGAAAAGAGTACTTTCGAAAAACGTCACGCATGCACAAGTATTTACAACCGGTGCATGAAGATCACAATACGACGATTCGGAAATCTCTCACGGTACAATCTTTGTGCTTCACGTCCATTACCACCTGTTTGGCCGTACATCAGATGCATATCCGCCAATTCCTCGTATATGTAATCTTCCATGTCCTTCACGAATAAGTCCCTTATCATGTGACGTTATCACGGTAATGTCGATGAACGGGTTCGGCTGCGTTTTTAAATGTTTGTTCTTAATCGTCTACGCACTTGCTCAGCACACCTGATTTGCATCTTGTGATTTTCTTGCACCATTTATAAATACTTGTGCATGCGTGGCGTTTTTCGAAAGTACTCTTTTCTGGCGGAAGGAGTGGAATGCGACCTTAGGTTCCATTGCAAAAATTGTTTGTCTTGATGTGTACTATCACCACTCTTTTTTTTGTTGAAAGAGTTTACAATCACCCTGTATATATATATATATGTCTGCTACCGTCAGTGTTATAGTTTTAAATAATTAATGAGATATTCTTCCGCTTTAATTCAATAAATGCGTATTCAGACCGAAAGTTAATCAAGAGTGTATCTTTTTAGGTACCATATTACATCTAAAAATATTACATCTTAGAAAAACAAGGTTGCATCATTTACTTCATGGACTGCGAATGTCAACAATTAGCAGCTTTTCCTACAAGTTAATACATGCTATGCAGCAACACAGCTACGTTTCAAAGGCACGGAACAGTGTGTGCAAGTTCAAACACGTTGGGTTACTGTTGCTGGGATACTGTAGCACGTATCAGAAGGAAGCAATGCATTCAGTCTATCTTCTTCTCACTTTAGAAAGATAGTCATTTCTTTGGATTTGATTTTCTGCAGGCTATGGTGAGCATGAGACTGAGTAGTGGTGTGTGACATGTTAGTGTTGTAGGCGAGGCTTAAGCGGTGTGCAGAGTCACAAAAATGACTAACGTATATGTAGAAGAGTGTTTGAAACAAAGTAAGATTTTCAAGTGGCACAAACGCTTAATAGGCCAACGCGATTCCGTGGGCGACCCGTGATATAGATAACCAAGCACTGTTTTCCACACACTTCAGTCATTTCTACGACTATCTGTACACCACTTAAGCCTCGCCGAAAACCCTCCATTACTTTTTCCATCAAAATAAAGTATTTGTAGGATAATATACCGTGTGATAATACACTGTTCTTGCACCTAATACAACTTGTGCGAACTTATTAACTCTAGCAATTTTTCCCGACCCTCGAGTTTTTCTCGGAATCGAGCTGCAATGCAATGATCTAGGACGTAGTCTTTGACGACTACTACAGCTTCTTCTTCTTCAACATAAACTATTATTCCGGAAATCACTCGGGGCCTTTCGCCCCTCTCGTCCGGAAATTTTTTAAAGAAAGGTCCGTGCACTATGTCGGAGAGTTCTCACAACTGAGTCTGGAAAACCAAAATTTCAAAAAAAAAACCCCATAAAATTACAAGTAATCTTAGATTGGAGGTCAAATAAACATTCCATAAACATTCGAGAGTTCTCTGAAGGAAGGAGGTAGTTCAGAAGAAACTGAAAGTTCTTGATTAACATTATTAAAATTTTAAGAGAGTTCAATCTCCTAATGCAGAAACATCGTGGCACTATTTGGGCTACTAAATCAAATTCTGTCAATCAAATTAGTGACCTTTAATAATTGTAAAATTAATTTAAAAGGATATTTTCTTTTTATCAAATTCTGATGTCCGAGTAGATCTTTGAGTGTAAATTCCTTAATTCCAATTTCTTCCAGTGAGTGAAACATATGATCTCTGTGAGTATCAAATTTGCTGCAATTAAGTAACACATGAGAGACTGTTTCTTTTGTTCTACATGTCTCACAGGAAGATCACTCAGCTCTGTTCATCTTATGCATTTGATCATTCAGTCTTGTGGTCCCTGTTCTGAGCCTGGTAATGGTCACTATGTCGTTTTTAGTCAGTCCGAAATATTGAAATGGATCAATGGTTTGACCAATCAAACTCCTATGATTCAGATGTGAGGAAGAATGAACTTTAAAATAATGCAGAAAATTTCGTTTTCAAATTTGCTTATTTTTGCTTTTATAATAATTGAGACCTCTTGGAATATTGAGCCAGTATTCACGTAATAACGCTTCCTTAGCAATTTTGTCAACAATTTCATTTCCTCCAACGCCGACGTGGCTGGGCATCGACTGCACGTTTAACTCAATACCACTTTTCATCATTTTATTCGCCAACTTCAAAATGTTGCAAAAAAGCTCATTGTTGCTAGATCTTCCCGGATCTCCTTGTAACAATTGAATAACTGATCGACAATCAGACAGAATAACAACTTTGTCACAGGACAGAGTAGTAGCCCACTTAAGGGTCATTTCTATGGCTACTAATTTAGTTGTGAAAACTTCTGTTTGGTCCGGTAGTCTAACTGCTAAATGAATACAGGTACTCCCCTACTTACGAACAGGTTAAGTTCCCGAGGTTTTGTCGTAAGTCGAAATGTTCGTAAGTCGAAAACTAACCTAAAAAGTGCATTTGTACACGGAATAACCACTTATTGTTAGTGTTTGACCCTTCGATGTACTTACTAGAATGCATTACACTCGTTTACCCGCTCACTAATGCGGTAAAAATCTGCTGTGGTATATGGTAACATAAAGTCGATTTTATAAGCTGTTTTAGTATTTGACCATTTCAGTTCTTAATCTAGTACAACTCCGAGAAATTTGTGAAACTTATATTGTTAATGCATATATTTGTGCATAAATAATATAATGCGTATTGTAAATAACAAAAAAGGAAAATTAGACCACCCTATCGCGCGAAATTTAAATTTTAGACGTACTGTCTAATTGTTCGTAAGTCTGAAAGTTCGTAAGTTGAACGTTCGCAAGTAGGGGAGCACCTGTATTCTGATCTGGGATCCAAACTGCAGCAGCCGCTCTTCCCTCATCCTTGTTCATAGAGCCATCCGTAAATAGTTTTGTAAAGGAAGCATACTTTGCATCAATTAAAGTTTCAGCTAAATTCTTGAGTACATAAACATCTTGATTTTTCTTAGTAGTAATTTCCCTGTATCTTATGAAAACAAGGAAGGTTTTCAAAAATCCATGGGGACAAATCATCCCATTGGTCCACTGGTCGCTGTAGGCCCCGAACGTCTTTGAATAGAGGAAACCCTCTGATTACTTCATAAATAGGACATGTTTTCCTCAGAGATTGACTGAAAATCTTCTCAACCAGTGGGTTAGTCCTCTGTTTATAGATCATTCTTAGAAAGTGTTGGAAGAGGATATTAGGTCTCCTTAGAGAAAGAGAATCCAGATTGGCTTCAACAAGAAGCGAGACAGTAGGACAAGGAGGGAGTTGGCCCAGACAGATTCTTACGGCTCTATTTTGAAAATTGTCCCCTCTCCCAATCTTCTCTGAGCCTTCGGGGTCCTTGTGACCTGGCCATTTAGTCCATGGTTTGCAAAAAATGCCGCTCAGAGGTAAAACAACCAACCAACCAACCTTCAGTAACCTCTTCAGTGTTAATTGTGAAAGTACACACTATGAAGCCGACCTTCTTCCTAGAAACTAGCATCTGAGGGCAGACTCAACTCCGTTGGTCCATTCACTTAAAGTGAATCTCCGATCCCAGGAAACGAACCAAATCTCCTCCTCGTGATCAAATTCCATTCCAAACACATACAGGACATGATATCCAAATCACTAATAGGTATGAAAATCAGAAATAAACAATTTATTTGGTGGGAGAAACATCACACTTCCACCATCCTTTACTTTTTAAATTCTTTTTTACGTGGTACCTGAAGAAATCGGGAAATATATAAGGTGACTCTTTATGATGTTAGACTAATATTATACCTAAAAAAAAGATACATTCTAGAACAAATGTTGCATCTTAACCTTTTAATAATTGAAGCGAAAATTAACTTATTAATTATCTGAAACTATAAATATAGTGGTAGAAATATAAATATATATTCTTTGATATCTGTTTATTTAGGTCTTGGGGGTGCAATCTACGGCAAAGCAGACAAAACAATTTTTATTCTGAACCCAGTCAATTACTATATATCTCTGTGGGTAAAATTTATTTTAACAAAAATAAACATTTATCCCGCTGGAAAAAAATATTATCAGTATAACGAAATTTGTATAGCAAAATCCTTAAACAATATGTGCAATGTACATTTTCCCGTCTTTCATGCTATGGTTTTTAGCATCTGGCAAAGCTTCCGAGAAAATGGAAGTCAACTTTCATGGACTTTTCAACTACTTAAACAAAATAAATATCTAACCAATCAGAGGACAAAGAATCGTATGCTATTATATAACGCTTGGCACCCATTTGTGTCGATCTCACAGATGGGATTAGATGTTTTCTTTCTGAGTTTAATGCTTTAAACAGCTTTGCCACATTATCTTAGCATTAAAAGAATACTTTCAAATTTTGAGATCTACGCAATTCTAAAGGCTAGTTTACGCTGAAATGGATTACTGAACCGACTGGCAAACTATTGAATCAATTTACACGTCCTACAGATCTATGCATACATGAAAAATTAGAGGTGGAAAGTCCGAACTTATCGGATTTAGTTGAACTAGCACAAGTTGGATTGTTTTTCTTCTGAGCGCCAATTTTTGTGTCTTCCAATTGACTGGTTTTGTGTCTTCCAACGGCTGTTCAGTGAGTCCCCTCCCCCAACCTTCTCTGAACCTTTGGGGTCTTTGTGACTTGGCCGTTTATCCCACGGAGAAGGTTGGTGGAGGGGACCTACTAGACAAAACAGCCGTTGGAAGACAGATGGCAGCTCCAGTCAAGGCCATCCAGTGTGTTCTTTAATGTGCACAGGGTATGGCTCTCCCGCACACGAGGCCACGGCTTAACGTCCCATCCGACGGACCGAGGCCTTGTTCAAGCCAATCAGTGTCCCCTACTTACCGTGGACAGAGCGGGGAGTTTTGCGGAAATAAATATCAACGCTCACCCAGATGGGACTCGACCCTGGGAACTGCAGATTACGAGCTTGGCACGCTACCGAATGAGCCACTCCCGCCTCCTGGCACCAACCAGCTTTAATTGTATTGCATTATACGTAAGGGTAATGCTGGGACTCGAACCTGGGAACTGCAGATTACGAGCCTGGCACGCTACCGAATGAGCCACTCCCGCCCCCTGGCACCACCAGCTTCAATTGTATTGCATTATAGGTAAGGGTAATGCTGGGACTCGAACCTGGGAACTGCAGATTACGAGCCTGGCACTCTACCGAATGAACCATTCCCGCCCCCTGGCACCACCAGCTTTAATTGTATTGCATTATAGGTAAGGGCAATGTCAGCGCAAAGTTCTGTCAAAGTAGTTTTAATCCACACGTTTTATTTTATCATTCGTTAAATTTAAATTATTTTTATATTCGTCATTATTGTTGTTTAAGTTCGTTAATTAGTTTTCTCATTAACTGCCAATATGGCGCGAAGTCTTTGCCTTTTCGTAATGACACGGAAAGATATACCGGATAATGTGTGAAAATTTGCAACTCTAACTCATTATCATTTAAGATTTCACGGTGAGATACTTGTCGGAACAGAGAGTTAAGAAAAAAAGCAAATTATACAGAGTCGGGGAAATGCCGAGTAATCCTGCTGGTGAAATATTAACACAGAAATTTAAAAAAATACAGGTAGGTTTAATTTTATTAATTAAAATTTTACTGAACTAATAAAAAATAAATAAAAATAAATACCCCCTCAAGCAGCTGCTTATCACGAAATCTCTCAAAACCTAACTAAAATAAGCAGCTAGGAATTTTAATCTTAAAAAGCATCCAAGATGGACTCATTGGGATATTTTATTTCTTTGATGCAATATCACTCTGATAATATGTCAAAATTACGTTTCCCGCCACTCTCTCGTGTGAGGAGGGGCGGGGGTGGCTCAGTGGGTAGCGCTTCAGGCTCGTAATCTGCAGTTCCCAGGTTCGAGTCCCAGCTGGGCCGGAGTTGAGACTTATCTCCGCAAAACTCCTCTGCTGACGGTCAGTAGAGAACACCGATGGGCTGGGAAAGGCCGCCACCCGTCGGATGGGACGTTAAGCCGTGGTCCCGTGTGCGGGAGAGCCATATCTTGTGCACGTTAAGGAACATGCTGGATGGCCTTGACGGGAGGCTACCATCTGTATCCCAACAGCTGTTCCAGTGGGTCTCCTCCCCAACCTTCTCTGAGCCATCTGAGTCCTCGTGACCTGGCCAATTTAGCCCATGGTGTGCAAGAAAAGTGCCACTTAGATTTATTCAAAAGCTAATCATATGGTGTAAATGTTTTTCTTTTTCAGAGCCTCCACCCCAGCATGGATGCTACTGGGTTGGGTTGTTTTACCTCTGAGCGGCACTTTTTTGCACACCATGGGCTAAATGGCCAGGTCACATGGATCCCGAAGGCTCAGAGAAGGTTGGGGGATGGGACCCACTGGAACAGGTGTTGGGAGACAGATGGTAGCCTCCCGTCAAGCCATCCAGCGTGTTCTTTAACGTTGGCTTGTTTTACCTCTGAGCGGCACTTTTTTGCACACCATGGGCTAAATGGCCAGGTCACATGGACCCCGAAGGCTCGGAGAAGGTTGGGAGAGGGGACCCACTGGAACAGCTGTTGGGAGACAGATGGTAGCCTCCCGTCTAGGCCATCCAGCATGTTCTTTAACGTGCACAGGGTATGGATCTCCCGCACACGGGGCCACGGCTTAACGTCCCATCCGACGGACGGCGGCCTTTCCAAGCCCATCGGTGTCCCCTACTGACCGTGGGCAGGGCGGGGAGATGCTACTGGGCCTATCAGTACACCTATGGCCACTACGAAAAATAACTACATTTTTAAAGGGCAGCTTAAAAAATTATCTTCTTAAAAACGAAACCATACATTTCTAATGAATAATGAATGAAAAAAAAAAGCGTCTCAAGTTCGAAGGTGAATGTCACACAAGATCAAAGTGAATGTCTCAGGTTCGAAGGCGAATGTCACACAAGATCAAAGTGAATGTCTCAGGTTCGAAGGCGAATGTCACACAAGATCAAAGTGAATGTCTCAGGTTCGAAGGCGAATGTCACACAAGATCAAAGTGAATGTCTCAAGTTCGAAGGCGAATGTCACACAAGATCAAAGTGAATGTCTCAGGTTCGAAGGCGAATGTCACACAAGATCAAAGTGAATGTCTCAAGTTCGAAGGCGAATGTCACACAAGATCAAAGTGAATGTCTCAGGTTCGAAGGCGAATGTCACACAAGATCAAAGTGAATGTCTCAGGTTTGAAGGCGAATGTCTCAGGTTTGAAGGCGAATGTCTCAAGTTCGAGTATGAATGCCACAAGTTCAGAAGCGAATGTCTCTAATTCGAAGGAGAAATTCTTGAGTTCAAAAGAGAGTTCAAAACTGAATATCTGAAAATGGAAAGTGAAAGTCCTAAATTTCGAAGGTAGAAACGTCTCATGTTCAAAATTTGGCTTTTCAAGGTTGAAGGTCTTAAGTTGAAAATTGAGCGTCTAAACTTTTGTTAGTTAGACGGGTTTAAAAGTTACTTAAATAAGAAAATGAATAACTAAAGTAGTAATTGAGATCAAATACGAAAATTGGATCAATTTTAAATTGTAAATATAAACTTTAAAGAAAAAAATCTGTGGAGGTGCTGGGGATCGAACCCAGGGCCTTTCACATGCAAAGCGAACGCTCTACCACTGAGCTACACCCCCGATGCAATACAACATCCCGACGAAGTGTTATAGCAACAGCTGCAAATTGAGATAATGCTGAAAACCGGTTAATGCATAATGACACGCACTGCCATCTGGTGTTGTTTCTAATAACTATTTGCTTTTAATTCAGGGAATATTTTTAACTCTATCTGCCTATAACACTTACTGGGCAAAATATTCAGTTTCATTTAAAGTAAAGGAAAAGCTAATAAAAAGCTAATAAATAAGTAGAATAATCTAATCTAATAAAAGATAATTTAATGAAATATATATATCACGATTTTCTCCGATATTAGTTCGGTATTTAGAAAGTGTAATAAAATAACCGCGGGCTCAAAGGCACTGTCATTAATAATGACGCCCCAAAGAAGAGATCTGAGAGAAAGGGGAGAATTCCATATAAGTTCATAGAATAAATAAACTCAAAAAATTTGGTTGGTTGTTTTACCTCTGAGCCGCACTTTTTTGCACACCATGGGCTAAATGGCCAGGTCACATGGACCCCGAAGGCTCAGAGAAAGTTGGGGGAGGAGACCGGCTGTAACAGCTGTTGGGAGACAGATGGTAGCCTCCCGACAAGACCATCCAGTGTGTTCCTTAACGTGCACAAGGTATGGCTCTCCCGCACACGGGGCCACGGCTTAACGTCCCATTCGGCGGCCTTTGCCAACCTTTCAGTGTTCTCTACTGACCGTGGGCAGGGCGGGAGTTTTGCGGAGATAAATCTCAACGCTTACCCTGCTGGGACTCGAACCTGGGAACTGCAGATTAAGAGCCTGGCGCGCTACCGACTGAGTCGCCCCCGCCCCCAAAACTCAAAAATAAAACAACCCAAGTCATTATTTTGTTGCATCAATCATTCGAAACTTTTTTTCAGCTTGGCACCATAGCAAGCTGTCGAAATGAACTGGAATGAATCAGAATGCCATTTGGTACTTTAAAAATATATATATATTTCTTTAGTGCATTTATATCTTTCTCCAGCATTTTAAGTGATATCTTTTAAGCAATTATTCTTGCACAATATGCTCAATATATATTTAGTATTTCTTCCTTTAATGAATGAGAAGTATATTTTAAATAGGAAATTTTATTCCTATTGAATTCTCTATTCCTGTTCTTCCATTACTTCATTTCCGGTTTTTAAAATTGTTTGCGGAAAGGGAGAGGTCCACTGACAGTTGAGGGGGGGGGGGTTATCGTACTCCCTCAAACCCAAAGGCTAAGAGAGAGAGCAGATCGGGCCAGCCGCTCCCCCTCCCCCGTTTATCTAGTTCTTTTAGCGTTCTAAGAAAATAAATTTTTTAATGATTGGCAAAAACTACCCATACGGAAATTTAAATTTAATATATTATATAAAAATTGTATTAATTATTGACAAAATATATATTTTCATAAAATATGTTAATAAAAAAGGATCGATTATTTAAATTGAAAACTGGGGTTAAGTTACAGACATAGTGACGAAAAGAGTGGCGGGCCCAGTGCGTGTTCACTGGGAGCGGCACTTAAAAAGCGTGGAAGCACATTTTATTTGCTTTCATGAATATCAACCCCTTTGAGTTCTTCGTTGAGCTAATGTGTAAGCAAGGATCAGATGGCGGCGCCATCTATTGAAGGTTTGAGAAAACACAGAAATGCAAAGTGGTCTGGAAAAGGCGAGAAACTAATTGTTATAGAAAATCTGTTCGTTCTCTAAAATTCATTTTATGAAATTGAAATTTTATTTTTTTTCGCCTCCAGTTTTTCGGTTTCATCAAAACAGATTTCCAGCAAATCATTTGTTGAGTCATTTGATGACACTGAACTATTTTTATCGATGCTTTCCTGTAGAAGGGCTCGTGCAAAATAACGAAATGAGTTTTCTCTGAAATAGACTTCAAATAGAATGAAAAAAAATAATCTAATGAATAAAGTAAAGAAACTGAAAAAGCTCTCTGTTTAACTTTGCACAGTCTTTTTTTAAAGGAGCTGCAGAGAATTACAAGATATTCGTCGTCACTGCCCGATTGAAACATGAGAATTACCTTCTTTATTTTTCTCAGAATATCTACAGTCGCTCAAAAAATATCCGAACACTATGGTTGATTACAGAATTCAGGAAAAATATCTGACAAATTCCAAATAGAATCTGGAAATTAGTGATCAGATCACTAATTTCCAGATTCTTTTTGGAATTTGTCAGATATTTTTTTCTGAATTCTGTAATCAACCATAGTGTTCGGATATTTTTTTGAGCGACTGTACAACGTGTGATTGATTGCCAATGGATTTGCAAACATATACAATGGAAATGTTTCGACGGGGAAGGAGGAAGACGAAGTTTGATGGGAAGGTCAAAACCGAAAATTTCGACTATTGTCAATAAATTAATGGTCCCTTCTTCCAATTCTCTATTCTATACACAAATTATTTCACCTACATAGTTCCTTTTCTGAATGTTAAGTCGGTCACAGGGAATTGTGATATACCTGGCATTTTCGCCTTTTTGTAATTGCCCTGTTTAACTTCTTCATGAATGTAAACTCTCCCTTTCTTTTCCAATGCAGCTGGGGCGGGGGTGGCTCAATCGGTAGCGCGCCAGGTTCGAATCCCAGTTGGGTCAGTGTTAAGATTTATCTCCGCAAAACTCTCCGCCCTGCCCACGGTCAGTAGGGGACATCGATGGGCTTTGAAAGGCCACCGTCTGTCGGATAGGACGTTAAGCCATGACACCGTGTATGGGAGAGCCATACCCTGTGCACGTTAAAGAACACGCTGGATGGCCTTGACGGGAGGCTACCATCTGTCTCCCAATAGCTGTTTTAGTGGGTCCCCTACCCCAATCTTCTCTGTACCTTCGGGGTCCTTGTGACCTGGCCATTTAGCCCATGGTGTGCCAAAAAATGCCGCTCAGAGGTAAAACAACCCAAATCCACTGAAGCTTTTGTATGGCTATCACAAAGCAGTTTCTCTTGGAATGTGCCAATGCAGGGCTGTGTTCGTTGATTATAAAAGTAAATTGTACATCTGTCTGTTTCTCACAAGTTTCTTAAGTATGTCTTATAAAAGAAAAATAATAATAATAATCTTTATTTTATTCCGCCAGTCAATACAATATACATTTACATAGCATAATTATCTAATAGCAATTAATATATACATGAGAAAAATTGAGAAGTGAAATAGCTGAGAAATATCAATTGCATCAGAAAAGGTAAATAACAATCATATTAAATATTGGTGTTTAATAGGAAAGGCGAAACAAAAAAGGAGAGCATAGTAAGCTGACGCTTATTTTTAGTTAATGCTCCCTATTTCCTTCAAAGTTCAATTACGACAACAGTAATGTATACTATAATTCAAATAGTACAATAATTCAATAGTATAAAAGGTCAAATGGTTATGAGACATATTACACTGATACATAGAAGAAGGTTTCATTGCTTTGTAAGAAGAAACGTGATCTGAAATGTATCACAACACAGAAACTGGAACATAACGAAATTATTTTTTCCGTTTATTTTTACGCTTTATCGTTATAAATATTTTGAAATTCCGTTTAAGTTATTCATAACGTTATTCAAAATCATTTCGTTATTCCGGTTTTCGTTATGTTACAAATAACGTTTTCCAACACAGTTTTAATGTCTCGATTGCAAAGTGGAAACTACTTTGCTAGCAAGTGCTGCCATCTCTTAGAAGAAACTGAAAGGCCAACTGCAATTTCTGAGGAGTTTTGTCACTAGGGGTTCCGAATGGTTAGCGCGCTTGGCTACTGGTATAAGAGACCTGGGTTTAAGCCCGCGGTAAGGCATGGACATTTTGTGATTTTTTTTGCTGAGGTCCCATTCATTGCATTATATATTCATACGCATTATATATATTAAAAAATATCCAAACACTATGGTTCATTACAGAATTCAGAAAAAATATCTGGCAACATTTTTTTTAGAAATTAGTGATCTGGCAAGGTACGTACACGAAGGTTGCCAGATCACTATTTGCTGGAAAAAATCGTTGCCAGATATTTTTTCTGAATTCTGTAATCAACCATAGTGTTCGGATATTTTTTTGAGCGACTGTACAATGTGTGATTGATTGCTAATGGATTTGCAAACATATACAATGGAAATGTTTCTACGGGGGGGGGGGGGGGGGAAGGAGGATGACGAAGTTTGATGGGAAGGTCAAAACCGAAAATTTCGACTAATGTCAATAAATGAGTGGTCCCTTCTTCCAATTCTCTATTCTATACACAAATCATTCCACCTACATTGTTTCTTTTCTGAATGTTAAGCCGGTCACAGGGAATTGTGATATACCTGACTTACAAACCGTCTATGTGGCGTATAAATTGACAAGCTCCTGTCAGACCTCTGTGGCAAGCAGCTGATTGAGGGGGTATTTATTATTTATTTATAATGGCTGAGCCTCCCGATTTGTCATTCTAATAACTTTATATGAAAGAAAGTCTCTTTCAAATGAAATTAAAATATTTTACAAATAATGCGAATCCCGCTTAATACGCTGCTGGTGAACGTGAATTCACTATAACGAGGAGTTAAAAATGCAAACTTTCCTTGGTGTCAAGGGGGATAAAAGTATATTTTTTATCCAAAGAATTTCTTATGCACAGTGGAAACGACACCTAGTTGATGAAGCAGCCTAATCGTAATGCATTGTTATCTTGAGCGAAAAATATCATTAAAGTGTTGACCATCGATGTCATTGAAGAAGAGCTTTCCTTCTCGAAAAATTATGTGCGTTGCAGTTTGCGTTCTTTTACCTCTGAGCAGCATTTTTTTTGCACACCATGGGCTAAATGGCCAGGTCACAAGGACTCCTAGGTTCAGAGAAGGTTTGGGGAGGGGACCCACTGGACAGCTGTTGGGAGACAAATGGTAGCCTCCCGTCAAGGCCATCCAGCGTGTTCTTTAACGTGCGCAGGGTGTGGCTCTTACGCACACGGGCAACTCCCCGCCTTGCCCTCGGTCAGTAGGGCCAGGTCACACGGAGCCATGGCTTAACGTCCCATTCGACGGACGGCGGCCTTTCCAAGCCCATCGGTGTCCCCTACTGACCGTGGGCAGAGCGGGAAATTTTGCGGAGATAAATCTCAACGCTGACCCAGCTGGGACTCGAACTTGGGAACTACAGATTACGAGCCTGGCGCGCTACCGACTGACGACGACCCCCCCCCCGCCCCCAAGGGCTCAGAGAATGTTGGAAAGGAGGAGAGGAGTAGCCTCCCGTCAAGGCCATTAAGTATGTTCTTTAAAATGCACAGGGTATGGCTCTCCCGCAAAGGGGGAACACGGCTTAACGTACCATACGACGGACGGCGTCGTATTTCAAGCCCATCGGTGTCTCCTACTGACCGAGGGCAAGGCGGGGAGTTGCCCCGTGTGCGTGAGAGCCACAACCTGCGCATGTTTAAGAACACGCTGGATGGCCTTAACGGGAGTCTACCATCTGTCTCCCAACAGCTGTTCCAGTGGGTCTCCTCCTCCAACCTTCTCTGAGCCTTCGGGGTCCTTGTGACCTGGCCATTTAACTCATGGTGTGCAAAAAAGTGCCGATCAGAGGTAAAACAACCCAACTCGCACGAGACAGTTTGGAATGCACTCTCTGAGCGCCAGGGATAGATCTAGGATGTGTTGTGTGGGTAAGGAGATCGTGACATTCCCTCCAGTTAAGAACGCTAATATGGTAATAGAGCAAAAAAAAAAATTATTATTATGCATATTTCATGCATTTTTCAATAAGTGGTTAAGACTTCTAAAATGAAGCAGGAAATGTTATACTGCAATAAAATTCCGTTCGTTTCATGCCCAACTCTCCACCTTCCACGCGTTGGGATTTCTCTCCTCAAAACTTCCCGTCTTGTCTGCGGTCAGTAGAGACTACCAGTGGGCTTGGAAAGGTCGCCGTCCGTCGGATGGGACGTTAAACCGTAGTTCCGTGTGCGGGAGAGAGCCATACTCTGTGCACGTTAAAGAACACGCTGGATGGCCTTGACGGGAGGCTACCATCTGTCTCCTAACAGCTGTTCCAGTGGGTCCCCTCTCCCAACCTTCTCTGAGTCTTCGAGGTCCTTGTGACCTGATTATTTAGCCCATAGTATGCAAAAAAGTGCCGCTCATGATCTGGCCATTTAGCCCATGGTGTGCAAAAAAGTGCCACTCAGAGGAAAATGACAACAACAACCTCCTTTTTCATTCTTCTCTACATCCAGGTCTTCTATATTACGCACTAATTAAAAAGCCAGGTGGCCTATGGCGGATTACTTTTTTCAGGTGAGACATGCTCGTAGCGTTGTTCTGTGAAGTTAGCGTTTCCCAAAGTGGCTGATATCGACCCTTTGGGGTCGATCTCGGCAAAACTCAGCGCTCTTCCTTCGGTCGATAGGGGACAACCAATGGCCTTGGAGAGGCCGCCGTCCGTCGGATGTGATATTAAGCCGTGTGGCCGTGTGAAGAAGAACCACACCCTTTAAAGAACAGAACACTCTGCATGGACTTGACGGGAAGCTACCGTCTGTCTCCTAACAGCTCCCCAGTGGCCCACCTTCCACAACCTTCTCTGAGTGCTTGGGATCCTTATAATCTTACCAATTGGGCCCATTATGTCCATAAAAATGCTCAAAAATAAAACAATCCAACCTTTTTAAGATCAAATCCTCATCACGCATAACAGGATAACTTCAGGATAACCTCATCATGAATAACAGGATCATATTGGATAAAAATAAAAGTTTGTTCTGGGATGTAAATAGTGTAGAGACGACGGTAAAAAGCAAACTGGACTGGATTTTTATACTGGCCTATTTCCTGTTTAAATGCTATGGGTTCGGTTATTTTTACCTCTGAAAAGTCACCTTTAAGTTTGTGACAGATATAGAAACCATATGGTTTCTATATCTGTCACAAACTCAAGCGTGTACGATTACTTTCAGGGAGGGCTCACAAACTCAAGCGTGTACGATTCTCAGCGTACACGCTTGAGATACTCAAGCGTGTTCTATAAGCGTCACAAATACTCAAGCGTGTACGATTTACTTTCAGGGAGGGCTCGAGAATTAGTTTTTTTTTTGGGGGGGGGGGAGTGTTCGAGAATTTAGTTGTTGGGTTGTTTTATCTCTGAGCGGCACTTTGTATTTGCAAACCATGGGCTAATGAGCGGATTTTTTTTTTTTGGGGGGGGAGTGTTCGAGAATTTAGTTGTTGGGTTGTTTTACCTCTGAGCGGCACTTTGTATTTGCAAACCATGGGCTCTGAGCAGCACTTTGTATTTGCAAACCATCAGGCCACAAGGACCACGAAAGCTCAGAGAAGGTTTGAGGAGGGGACCCACTGGAACAGCTGTTGGGAGACAGATGGTAGCCTCCCGTCAAGGCCATGCAGCGTGTTCTTTAACGTGCACAGGGTATGGCTCTCTCCCGCACACGGAGCCACAGCTTAACGTCCCATCAGACGGACGGCGGCCTTTGCAAACCCATCGGTATCCCCTACTGACAGTGGGCAGGGCGGGGAATTTTGTGAAGATAAACCTCAACGCTGACCCAGCTGGGATTCGAACCTGGGAACTACATTTTACGAGTTTGGCGCGCTACCGACTGAGTCACCCCAGCCCCGAAGAGAATTTAGGTTTTTCAGTAAACAGAATTACTTTAAGTAGTCAGAAAAACAAAACCTATGTTTGAAATAAAAATCGAGAATTTAGGTGTTTTCTTTGATGGGGGGGGGGGGGGGGGATAATATTTCAGTAGGCTTTCCCCTTTACTGAAATATTCCACAAGAAAAGAAAGCTTAAAATAATATTCTATATGGAATAAAATCCTATAATTTTCTCTAAATCTCTTTTTAGTGTCGGACGTATCCTATGGTGCTGAAACAAAATTATGCAAACGCAAAAAAAAAATAGAAAAATAAATACTCCCTCAAGCAGCTGCTTGCCACAGAGGTCTGACAGGAGCCTGTCAGTTTATATGCCATATTATTAGGTCTGAGAGGATGGCAGGACCTCAGCAAGAAAATGACACATCCATCCATGCCTTAACCCGGGGCTCGAACCCAGGTCCCTTAATTCAGGAGCCAAGCACGCTAACCACTCGGCCAACTGTTTTGGATTTCAAAGCAGGGAGACAAAGTTGAGATTTCGTATGAGACGACCGGATTTCACCCGAGGGGTTTCGGTTGTTTTACCTCTGAGCGGCACTTTTTTGCACACAATGGGCTAAATGGCCGGGTCACATGGACCCCGAAGGCTCAGAGAAGGTTGGGGGAGGGGACCCACAGGAACAGCTGTTGGGAGACAGATGGTAACCTCCCGTCAAGGCCATCCAGCGTGTTCTTTAACGTGCACAGGGTATGGCTCTCCCACACACGGAGCCACGGCTTAACATCCCATCCGACGGACGGCGGCCTTTCCAAGCCCATCGGTGTCCCCTACTGACCGTGGGCAGGGCGGGGAATTTTGCGGAGATAAATCTCAACGCTGACCCAGCTGGGACTCGAACCTGGGAACTACAGATTACGAGCCTAGCGCGCTACCGACTGAGCCCCCACCGCCCCCACCCCCACCCCCACCCCCACCTCCACCCGAGGGGTAAATCCCTGGTCCTTTTGCTTAGGGACACTTTAATATTTCTTTAAAAAAAAAATATATATATAACAAAAATTTTAAAATATTAAGGAAAAATCCAACTGAAAATCGTTATTATTCTCTGAACACTATTAATATTTAAAATAATTGCTGCTTTTCTAGCGCAACATGAGTGCAGAGATAAACTTTCTCCCTAGATTTGTTCCTGCATCACGATGATATTTTATGGATGTTCGCAGCTAGTTTTACGACCTCCGAGTGGCGATGGCTATCGCGGCTCAATGTTTCATGGACAAGGTCGTTCCTCACCGAAGCGTTAATAAATAATCTTTCGTGGGCACTAATAATTTACTTGTGGCACTTGATTACTTATATTGCGTGTCAGACAGCGTAATTTTATTCTGGAATGTAAATGGTGTAGAGACGACGGTAAAATGTAAACTGGACTGGATTTTAGACTGGCACATTTCCTGTTTAAATGCCACGGGTTCGGTTATTTTATCTTTAAAAAACAATGGGCTAAATGGCCAGGTTAGAAGGATTCCCAAGGCAGAGCCACCTAGATATTACCGGACTTGGAGAGAGCCTCTTATAGCATACCGGGCCTGGACAGTGTATTAACGAAATAATTAATTTTCACACATGTATATTTGTATGCCGTCCCATGGCCGAGTGGTTAGCACGCTTGGCTACTGATCTAAGGGACCTGGGTTCGAGCCCCGGATAAGGCATGGATGTTGTGTTGTTTTTCTGCTGAGGTCCTGCCATCCTCACAGACCTTCTACTATGGCATATAAACTGAAAGGCTACTGTCAGACCTCTGTGGCAAGCAGCTGCTTGAGGGGGTATTTATTTATTATTTTATATTTGTATGCATGCTGCTCTTTGGCCGAAGGGGAGGGCGTGGGGGTGGCTAAGTCGGTAGCGCGCCAGGTTCGTAATTTGCAGTTCCCACGTTCGAGTCCCACCTACCAATCTGTGTCATCGCTGAGATTCATCTCCGCCCCCCCCCCCCACACACACACACTTTGACCTCTGTCATTAAGACAGCGATTAGCTTGGAAAGGCCGCCGTCCGTCTAACGGGATGTATAGGTACGGGTCTGTAGGCAGGAAAGCCATACATACCATTTTCACGCTAAAGGACACACTGGATGGTCTTGACGATAGACTTCCAGCTACTT
This sequence comes from Ryuthela nishihirai, assembly GCA_038380435.1. Lineage (NCBI taxonomy): Eukaryota > Metazoa > Arthropoda > Arachnida > Araneae > Heptathelidae > Ryuthela > Ryuthela nishihirai. The sequence continues at coordinate 24,984,591 of JAWZYU010000002.1, forward strand.
TCTAACAGCTATCCAGTGGGTATCCTCCCCTCAACCTTCTGTGAACCCTCGGGGTCCTTGTAACCTGGCCATTTAGCCCATTGTAGAAAAAAATAGCGCCGCTCAGAGGTAAAACAACCCAACCGAAACCTTCGTTGTAGGAATAATATCCATGCATTTTATCTTGAAGACAATATTCTTCCCCCAAAAAATCTTAATTTTAAAAGTAGGAAGTTTAGGATGTGGTTTTCCATTCATAGGATATATAATTGTCCTAGAAAGTTTGGAAAAATTCTGTATATTGAAATAGCTACAATTAAATCATACGAACCAATTAAATTATGTATAGGCTATCTTTTAAAACAACCATCTATTACTTACTTGGCAAACTACAAACTCATTTCTTGATAAAATGATTTGTTCAACTGAACTAATTATGCATTATTTATATCCACGCGGAAATTTTGAAAGGTCTCATGCATCAGTGTTTTGCCCTCCTTTATTTTTAGATTCTCCGTCGTGAAATTCTTATGGAAGTTTGAATTTAAAACTCGGGCAAACCCAGTTCACTAGAAACAGCCAAGCCAACAACAAACTGTAGCAGAGGACCAGCGCACGTGCTATTGTTCCCAACCTTGTTCGAGCTTCAGTTTAATGCGCACGTACATATTTCCACGTGCTGCCATTAATTTTAGAGATGAGCGGTGGCATCAGTTTTAAATGAAACAGAAAATGATTCCGTTAGGACGAGGCGGTAGAGGTGAATTCACTTCTACCGCCTCGTACACTTGTACAGTTAAGTGGAGTGGAAAAGTAATTAAAATTACACCAGATTGATAAAGAGCCACTTAGATGGGATCGAACCAGAGGCATTTATATCACACTGGGCCTGGACAGTGTACTAACAGAAGAATTAATTCTTAAACGTATAGACACCGATGGGCTTGGAAAGGCCGCCGTCCGTCGGATGGGACGTTAAGCCGTGGCCCGTGTGCGGGAGAGCCATACCCTGTGCACGTTAAAGAACACGCTGGATGGCCTTGACGGGAGGCTACCATCTGTCTCCTAACAGCTGTTCCAGTGGGTCCCCTCCCCCAACCTTCTCTGAACCTTCGGGGTCCATGTGACCTGGCCATTTAGCCCATGGTGTGCAAAAAAGTGCCACTCAGAGGTAAAACAACCCAACCCAACTCTTAAACGTATACAAATATGAACCTCTCAGAAGCCAAACTGATCAACTCCACTTTTTGTAAATTTCGCAATTTTAGTACTCAAGCACGTTATTTTTTATGTGTTTTTACATATTTTAATACAGAACCTATATCTATAATATTACGCTACATAATATTTCTTTGTTCGTATATTTCAAAGCAAAATGTCAAATTTAATCTTCGATAATCATCAATTTTCTGCACTTTTTATTTTATGGAGTTGATGAATTTGGCTTCTGAGAGGCTCTACATAGGTGTCATAATTAAATTTTTGTTTCTTAAAAAACGATTAGTAGGCATTTATTTTAAAAACTGGTGATTAATTTTGAAATATTCTTATAATTTTTATTAAAACATTATAATTCAATAAGTACTGAATTAATGTTTGTTATGCCTTTGCCTTATAAAAATATTATGAATCATTTCCTTTACGTCGCACCAAAAATTTTTTAATTTACTTGATTATAATTTCAATATGGAAAAAAGTCTATCATTGTTTAAAAAAGGTCTAAAGGAATATGTTTTTAATATTCAGAATTTGAAAGAATGCATAAAATGCTAGCTAGCGTTTATCTGTTTTTCCCTAATTTTAAGTCATACCACAGTTGGGTTGTTTTACCTCTGAGCGGCACTTTTTTTGCACATCTTGGGCTAAATGGCCAGGTCACAAGGACCACGAAGGCTTAGAGAAGGGACCCACTGGAACAGCTGTTGGGAGACAGATGGTAGCTTCCCGTCAAGGCCATCCAGTGTGTTCTTTAACGTGCACAGGGTATGGCTCTCCCACACACGGAGCCACGGCTTAACGTCCCATCCGACGGACGGCGGCCTTATCCAAACTCAGCGGTGTCCCTTACTGACTGTGGGCAGGGCGGGGAGTTTTGCGGAGAAAAATAGCAACGCTGACCCATCTGGGACTCGAACCTGGAAACTACAGATAACGAGCCTGGCGCGCTACCAATTGAGCCACCCCATACCGCAATATAACCACCACCACTAGAGAGTGTTCATTAGTAGAATCTTTTGAATCCTGTACCGTCAGATTGTTTGCCCCTTGGTTTCAGTTATTAATTATATTATAAATTAATAATTTTATATTCTATAATTTATAATTAATATTATAATTAATAAATGTAATATCAATTATTAATTGTAAAATTAATTAAAAATATCAGATATCAGACTCTGAGAAGTTCAAACAAAGATTCTGAAATATTCATGATGAGATAAATTCACGCAAGTCGTGCTCAAAGAAATTCTGTGAATGTGAGGCTGGGGTGGCTCAATTGGTAGCTCGTAATCTGCTGTTCCCAGGTTCGAGTCCCAATTAGACAAACATTAAGATTTATCTCCGTAAAACTCCTGTTCTCGACCTGTAGGGAACACCGATCTGCTTGGAAAGACCGCCGTCCTTCGGATGAGATGTTAAACCGTGGCCCTGTCTGAGGAAGAGCCATACCCTGTGCATGTTAAAAACACTCTCGATGGCCTAAAATGGGGGAGTGGTTCAGTCCATAGCGTGCCAGGCTCATAATCCGCAGTTCCCAGGTTGGAGTCCCAGCTGGGGTCAACGTTGATACTATCTCCGCAAAACTCCCTCCGTGCCCACAGCCAGTAGGGGACACCGATGGGCTTGGAAAGGCCACCGTCCGTCGGATGGGATGTTAAGCAGTGGTACCGTGTGCGAGAGAGCCATACACGGTGCATGTTAAAGAACACGCTGAATGGTCTTGACGGGAGGCTACCATCTGTCTCCCCAGGGCTGTTCCAGTGGACCACTTTCCCCTGTCTTCTTTGATCTCTCGAGATTCTTGTGACCTGGCCACTAACCCATTGTGTACAAAAAAGTGCCGTTCAGAGGTAAAACAACCCAACCCGATGTTCTAGACTAGAGTCTACCATCTGTATCTCCTAACAACTGTCTAATGAGTCTCCTTACCCAAACATTTTCTGAGCACTCGAAGTTCTTGTGACCTGGCCATTAACCCACTGTGTGCATAAAAGTGCCACTCAGGGGTAAAACAATCTAATCCAATGGCGTAGAGCAGTGTCTCGCAAACTTTTTTACTCTGCGGCACACTGAATCTAATTTTTTTTCCGCGGCACACTGAATCCAAAATTTTTTCCGCGGCACACCTAAAAAAGGATTTTTGATGGTTATGTAAAAAGAGGAAAATTGAAGTTTCGTTAAATGCATTTCATTTAAAATAAATATTATAATACATATAATTAATCATAACTCGGTGTTTGTTTTAAATATTTGTCCATTATATGGCTTGAAATAATCAAAAATTAATACCAAAATTTGGAAAAAAGCTTGATAAATACTTACAAGATCCCAGTTGATAAAATCTGAAAGATTTTTATTAAAGCACGTCGATAACACAAGTCAAATCAAAATGAAATTTTTGGAATATCTAGTGTCAATTTGAAAATCTCTCGCGGCACACAGTTTGCGAGACACTGGCTTAGAGTCTACCATCTGTCTCCTAACAGCTGTCCAATGAGTCTACTTACCCAAACATTTTCTGAGCCCTAGAAGTCCTTCTGACCTGGCCATTTAGCCCATTGTGTGCAAGCAATGCAGCTAAGAGGTAAAACAACCCAACGTAACTCAAACTAGGCATATTCAAATCGGCAACTGCCTGCCTCAAAAACTGCTTGCGTGCATGATGATCATAACAAGTTACAAGCAGCTGACGTGTCATCAGGAGATCATGGGTTCGGATCTCACTCACCTCCAGATATTTTCTCCCTCTAAAAGCGTTTAACGATCTTTCATATATCTTTTCATCCAGGAAGTACCAGAAAAAGTAAGTGAAAAATCAGAAGGTTGGTTTCCTATTGTATTCCGAGGCGGATGTTGGCTCAGTTCGTGGCGTGCCAGGCTCATAATCTGTAGTTCCCAGGCTATTTATTATTATAATCATTTTACCGTAAAGTCTCGATCTCACTCGATTTCAGAGACATTAAAACCTCTCCAATAAAGTGTGTCTTAGAATCGAGTAAATAAGGTATATTTTAGGACTAATCAGAATTTATTCTTTCTAGCAGAGCTTGAGTTCAGCAATCATCGAAATAGTCTGGACCCGAGCTCGCCATCATATCAAAGAAACTTTTGAGTTTCTCGATATTTCAGCTACCGCTTTTTTATGCTTAATTATTTAAATAAATAGAGTATTTTAAATAATGATTTTTATGAAGACCGTAGTCAGAGACACCTTATAAAGACCGTAGTCAGAGACACCGGACCTGGTCAAGCCCACCTAGATACAGCAGGACAAAACAAGACAGTTTTTAGGAAAGAAAGTACGTTGTTTAAAAGTAAATTTTATTTTAACTGATTTTGAAATAAATAACATTATTTATTCATAAGGATTTTATTAAAATAGTTGAGAATATTTTAAAATTAATTACAATTTTTTCAAAATAAATAACTACCAGTTGAATTTTTAGAAATTAATTATAATAGAAGCCGCTATATTTTTCATAAAACCGGGTGTCCTGTTACTGCAGCGTCGTGGGCTGTTGTATCCAGGTGTCCTTGGCCTGGCTAGCCATCGAAGAGAAGAAAGAAGGGATATTAAAAGTACACAATGAGAAAATAGTCTGAGTTTAATATATTGTTATGAATTCAACGGAGGAAATTGAGCGTGAGTTCAAAAATAATATTTAGCAACAATAATTCTAAAATAAAGTAATTTATTACAAAAGTGTGAATGAAAACATTTATATAAACTAAATTCAACAACCCAAACCTTCATCAGAATAAAAATAAACCTTCAGGAAAACATAGCACCTAATTACTATTCCTACAAAGAGTTGTTTCCTCTATAATTCTTACTATCTCCACTCAAAGCATAAAATAACTTTTTACAACACTCGATGTTGTGTTGTTTTACCTCTGAGCGGCACTTTTTTGCACACCATGGGCTAAATGGCCAGGTCACATGGACCCCGAAGGCTCAGAGAAGGTTGGGAGAGGGGACTCACTGGAGCAGCTGTTGGGAGACAGATGGTAGCCTCCCGTCAAGGCCATCCAGCGTGTTCTTTAACGTGCACAGGGTATGGCTCTCCCGCACACGGGGCCACTGCTTAACGTCCCATCCAACGGACGGCGGCCTTTCCAAGCCAATCGGTGTCCCCTACTGACCGTGGGCAGGGCGGGGAATTTTGCGGAGATAAATCTCAACGATGACCCAGCTGGCCCTCGAACCTGGGAACTACAGATTACGAGCCTGGCGCGCTACCGACTGAGCCACCCCCGCCCCACAACAATCGATAAGTGGTATAATCATATTTGAGAACAAACCTGCAATCTATCGAGAATTACCTACCAATTCCTAAGCAAACTAAATAACTATACACGAAATGACTTCCTACTAAGATTTTAGTCATCAAGTACTCCAAAACTGCGGCTAAGTATACTGGTTTCTCAGAACTAATTCTTTTCAGACGTTGATCACCACGCACAAGACGATGAATTCTTCTTTTCCTTACTTGTTCACTAACAATAACACTAATAATACTACAATAACATTAATAATACACACATAATAACACTAAAAAACTTATTTAACCTCCCACGCACACACCAAATAAAAACATTTCTTCATTATATCATAGGGCACAGACTAAGACAAACAACTTTTCCCTCACACACTAATGCTTCTTAATTACAACTCTCTTATTCTTTATTTTTTAAGTTGATTCAACGCTCGAAGTCGTTAGCGACGTAATTCTCACGCTGAAGCACATGTGAGCATCAGAATGATACATCACATCACAAGTTCATTGTAGCACGTTCATCTGTCGTTACAATATTATTAAATATTTTAAATTAACTATTAAATTAAAAAATATTACTACCAGTGGAATTTTAAGAAGATAAATAAAATAAATTATTTAAATGTAAAGTTTTCTTTCTATAACACATCATACTAGTGACACACTGAGCTTTGTTTGCCTAGTTAGTCTGGCTATAGACCACAAAAATTTCTGTGTTTTTCAAGTTCCTTATAAATAAACCGCTAACTTTTGTCTAGGCTAACAAACATCAACTACAAAAAAACTCCTCTGCTTATCTAAAAAGCAGTAATTTCTATCCAAGTGATAAAAACACACACACACACAAAAAAAAAAACGAGAACTGTTACTTTCCAGACAACATAAAATTTAACTCAGCAGAAACCGGCACCACAAATATATATACACTTTTCTCGCTAAATTTATATCCTTTTTCTTTTTTCGGAGACGTTGAACACAGAGTAATATTGTAATTACACACCTTATGGATTATGGAAAAAGCCATCAACATCGTATCGCCGTTTTGCTAGTATCTGGGGAAGGAAGGAGTGATGAATCACTTTCAGTTCGGTCCACATCCATCATCAGATGCCAATCAATAGATGCTTTTGCTCCAAGTGTAGGAACCGGAGAGACCGAAACCAGCATCCACCATCCTCCTCCCATCCCCCCTTCTCCAACATCCGCTGATGCACTTTCGCGCCTGAGCTTTAAAAGGGGAGTGAGAGAACGAAAGAGGAAAGTGAACCTACCATTGCTAAAAGTGAGAGCTCGCGTATTGATTACGTGAGAATTGTTCTTTATTCCCTTATGAAGTGTTCTTGGGCTCTCAAGGCCTCTGCTTTCGACATCTCGATGGGTCTGTCGGTTTCGATGGTGATTAACTTCGCTTCATCTTTCTCACTCTCTCAGTGCAAGGAAACAGAGAGACAGAAGAAATAGAGGATTGTCGATATCCGATAACGACTAATGCTACTCTGTAGCAGAATGCTTTAGTATTGCAGTTTATAGCATCCCTGACTATGAATTTAAACTATATTGAAATAAGGACCTTAATAAAAATCTGTATTGTTATTATTTTTATTTGATATAAACTACCGCTTTCTTATATAAAAATAAAATTCGATGATAAATTTTAAAGTTTAATTTTCTCATTCAGGAAAAAAAATATACTTATTAAATGATGGCTCCCACTTTCTCTAACTTGCGACAAAATGAGTCAGTCATAGATCTAACTCTCACAAGTGACAATAACTACTTCAACTTCCAATGGTTTACCTATCCAGATACATTAGGCAGTGACCATTTTATCATTGTTATAGCCTTTGAAGATAGAAATCATTTGAACTCTTTCTATATCATCACACAATGGGGAAATTTTAATCATTATCTCAACCAATATCTGAATAAAAAGGATAACCACCTCTCCTATAGAGATTATACCGAGGAAATTATAAAGGCCAAAATCAATAACACCACTAAATTACAAAACAAGAGCATAAATGATCCTTACACCATTGATAACAATAGACTAATTGTCACCAGAAGACAATACCAGAGAAAAGCAAGAAAATCTAGAAACATTTTTTACATCATCTATTCCAATCGAATAACAGCAAGAGTTCAAAAATTACCAAATAAAAATGATAAAAAAGGCACCATTTCACCTGTCAACTCAATGCCTACACTCCCACCTAAAAAAATTTGGAAACTTTTTAAAAATATTCAAAAAAATCAAAATCTCATTCATGAATGGCAAATTATTTCTCTTCAACTCAAGGAAGATCCCTCTTCCCTGGCCAATAAATTTATTAACCACATTTTCACTTCAAAAGAAGCAGTCTTCAGTGGATTCCAAAATTCCTGGAAACGAGATTGCCGATCAACTAGCAAAAAATGCAAATGACACCGTCACAAGCCTTACTATCGAACTTAATTACTCTCTGAGCAGAGAAAAAACATAAAATTATTTCATGGAAAAAACAATCAGGAAAGATTCCTAATAACTTTCCTGATTGTTTTTTCCATGAAAAAACAATCAGGAAAGTTTCAAAATTTTACATCGTAGACTTATCAAAGACCAAATTCGTCCCATAAAACCTAATACTTTTAAGAGAAGAGACCAAATTATTACTACTAAAATGAGAACGGACACTGCCTTCTTAATGATAAATTGTACCTTTTTAAATTAGTGTCCTCTCCAAACTGCTCTTTCTGCAATTGCAAAGAAACTCTCTCACATGTTCCGCTAAACTGTCCTAAAAACACAGATGAAAGAAATGAAATGATTAGTAAATTAGGACGCTTCAAAATAAAACAAGAGACCTAACTCTGCAGAACATTCTAGCACTTGCTATCTCAAAATAATATCCAAAATAAACAAGATCATCATCACATATTTAGAAGACACAGGTATATATAAATAAAAACCTCCTCAATCAGCTGCTTGCCACAGAGGTCTGACAGGAGCCTGTCAGTTTATATGCCACAGTAGGAGATCTGAGAGGATGGCAGGACCTCAGCAGAAAAACGACACACACATCCATGCCTAATCCGGGGCTCGAACCCAGGTCCCTTAGATCAGTAGCCAAAGCGTGCTAACCACTCGGCCACGGGACCGCAAGGCATATATAATAGAATATAAAAAAAAAAAAACCCTTCTCCATCATAATTAGTATAATAGAATATAAAAAAAACCCTTCTCCATCATAATTAGTATAATAGAATATAAAAAAAAACCTTCTCCATCATAATTAGTATGATTCCGAATATACTCACTATTCATCTTTTGGCCTTCACCATGAATTTCATGATCATACGAGGTTTCTTCCACCCCCTGCTGAATTCTCGATCATCACATGCTCTGATGCTCCTCATTGCCGATACTGCAATTGAAGACTTCTTACTTACCGCAGAAATACTTTGCCTGGACTGATCTTGTGCTCCCCCTAGTTTTTCTATCCTTTCTCTTCTTTGTCTTGTTGCTTTTTCTTTTTTGTTTCACTCCTTACTTAACATCTAACAGAGTGCTATCTTTACTTATATTACTATGGGTTTGTTAGCTCTATTCTTATAGAGTCTAGATAGAAATCTGAGGAAGAACAAAAATTCCAATTCCAATTCAGAAGTGTTGACGAAAAACTAAAGCATTATACATAGGTATTCTTGAAATGGCAAAAAAAAGCGAAATACTGCATTTTCTTGGTTTAAAAAAAAACGAAACACTACAATTTCATGGGATAGCAAAAAAGGAAAACCGAAACACTACATCTTCTTGTGGAACAAAATTTCTCGGGATAGGAAAAAAAAATTGAAACACTATATTTTTCTTGGGATAGCTAAAAATTGAGATTTAACAGCTTCTAACATTCCCATCATTTTTACTCTGTTCTAATTATACTACCGAAAATATCTCGTGTTTACATAATTGGAAAACTATATTTAAAGCTCACTAAGTTTGAAATTAGGATTTTTAGAGAAAAATGTCACTAAAATATATTGAAGCTGTCAATGAGATTTTATTAAAATCTCCATTTTTTTAACATTATTTGGTTAACTTTTAAAGAGCCAACTGAAACAAAAAAAAAACCAACTCAACAACGGGCTGTACAGTTAAAGGTTTCTTATCAGTTTTCTTTATAATTGACGAATATCGAAAAAAATACAAAGTTTTTTTTATTGCCTTCTGAGACAAATTAGTAAGACTAGCAACGATACCATTTTCAAGCTTCACTACCCTTCAAATATTAAATGAACATTTTTAAAAATACGTTTTGGAAAAATTTGATTCAGATTTTTTTATTTAGTACAGCGTATACTAGAAGAGAAAAACTCACGTATATGATGTATTTTGTGATTAAATATTCTTATTTGATTTTCGTTCATTAAATATTCACTGAGAATTATTACTAATATGACTGTGTTGAGGTTTTCCACGCTAATCCCCACTCTACCTGTCACCAGATTGTTTTCGCTAATTAACATCATCTGCTCTGAATAAAAGTCTTGAGACTGTTTCGGGTAATCACTGCCTGCCCTAAACTACCAACTCTCAAGCAACTAGGGGCGGGGGTGGCTCAGTCGGTAGCGCGCCAGGCTCGTAATCTGTAGTTCCAAGGTTCGAGTCCCAGCTGGGTCAGTGTTGAGATTTATCTCCGCAAAACTCCCCGCCCTGCCCACGGTCAATAGGGGACACTGATGGGCTTGGAAAGGCCGCCGTCCATCGGATGGGACGTTAAGCCGTGGCTCCGTGTGTGGGAGAGACATACCCTGTGCACGTTAAAGAACACGCTGGATGGCCTTGACGGGAGGCTACCATCTGTCTCCCAATAGCTGTTCCAGTGGGTCCCCTCCCCCAACCTTCTCTGAGCCTTTGGGGTCCATGTGACCTGGCCATTTAGCCCATGGTGTGCAAAAAAGTGCCGCTCAGAGGTAAAACAACCCAACCTGCTCTGAATAAAAGTCTTGAGACGGTTTCGGGTAATCACTACCTGCCCTAAACTACCAACTCTCAAGCAACTATGAAGGTCCAAACACTGTCCAATTTAGTTCACCAAATAGATCTGTCCTGAGCTACAGCTGACCATCATTGTACGCCAATTCTAATAAAGTCCTCATTGTCTGCTCTCTACATCCTAGGTCAGACACATACTGGTGGAGTTTAATTTTCTAAAGAAAGCTCAAGTCCAATAGCAGAAGAAACAATTTTTAATCCGCATATACGTGTTTTCAATAAAGCTTTATCTCCGAAAATCCAAACTAATTTCTACTAATTCAGTAGTAATCACAGGACACGAAATAATAACCTTAAAAAAATTGGTTTTGCCGTATGTTACTTTAGAGTTGGCAGTTTATAGCACTAACCACTACACTATCATCAGTTAACGATCTTTTTTTTAGCTAGTGTGACATAAATTTTCACAGCATTTTTTACGCACTGTGGCGCCATCTATCGGGAAACGGACAACTATATCTAAATACGATGTAATAATTTGTCACTCACGTTCATGGCGTTAAATCAATATTTCTGTAGTAAAGTAGTATCACGCCATGAGTGAGTGACAAATATTGCATCGTATGTCACAACATAATTGTCCGTTACCCGACAGATGGCGCCACAGTGTGTATAAAATAAGCGGGTAAGTTTATAAGCCACACTAGCTGAAGACATGAATGTGAGCTTATGATGGTGTAGTGATTAGCATATCTGATATGTTACTCAAAGACGTGGGTTCGAATTCCATTCACGACAAATGTTTTAGCTTGTTATTTCACAGTTTCTACTATTTTTAAAAAAAATGTAAATTAATTTTAAAACATTGATAAATATTCGAATAAAGTCTTAATAAATATATGATTTTAGTTTACATTGTCGAAGAAAATAAACATCTTGTAGTGAAATTTTAGAAAACATAAACGAATAAAATTTGCCAGCTGTCGGATTTCTCTCCGATAATATCCACCCTACATTCAGTGAGAAAGTGGAACCGTCCATTGGATGGCACGTACAACCGTTTCTCAGTATGAAGGACCCAGAATATTTAGCTAGCGCAGATAGACGACTCTAGATCACTGCTTGCAGCGCAATCTATATTATAACAGGTTGTGATTCTTATTTTCCAAATAACTTTCGATTTGTGTGGACATCTTGCTTTACAGCTTCTTATATGACTACCATTTGCTTTTTCATTGTCTTTTACAAAAGTAGGAAATCGAAAATATATTTATTAAGAATATGTAGGAACACTTGACAAGAAGCTTCCATCTGTTTCCTATGAAATGCCCAGTGGATCCCGTTTCCCAATTTTAAATTACTATTATGGAATAATGTGGAATTAACTGCTAGCAGTTTAGAAAACATTACCTACCTGTATATTTTAAAAATGTTTTTAATATAAATAGTAGCATCGATTTTTATGGTACAATGAATTTCTATGGAAGTCCATATTTGTTAGTTACTTATTCTGTGTGCGGGACAGCCATACACAATGCACGTTGAAGAGCATTTAACGGGAGGCTTCCATTTGTTTCTTAGGGAATGTCCATTGTATCTCGTTATCCAATTTTCTCTGAGTCACATTTAGTTTTTTGACCTAGCCATTTACTCCATTGTGTGCAAAATAGTGACATTCAGAGATTGAACAACTCAAACCTTTGACCAGGCCATTTAGCCATGTGTAAAAAAAGTGCCACTCAGAAGCAGGGCCTGATCTAGGAGGGGGGGGGGGGGCAGGGAGATGTCGTGACCTTTCACCTTGAGGGTGCTAGTAAATGTAAAGGAGGCAAAATAAGAAAAACATAAAACTCATGAATATTTCAAGAAACTTATTAAAAACCTGTAAAGTGCAAGGGAAAATGTTATACTGAAATAGATATCCAATTCTATGCCCTCCCCTCTTTTCACTGGGTATAATGCTTCCCCTCTTTATTTTTTTATAGATCTAGGCGTGCTTACATGTGATTCCATCCAATCTAACTTTGTGCTCAGGCTGTTTAGAGCATTATGTGCCCAAATGCACCGCTCAGGGGTAAAACAATCCAATCCAATACGTATTCATCCGATTCCTTTTCCAAAGTAAACTCCTGAATGCAACATTGATTCGATAGAAACCACTCTGCTAGAGACAAGCTCGAGTTATTCAATAAGATCGACCAGCATCTATTCCTTGAGAAATTGTTATGATGAGAGAAGTGGAGATTATCCGAGCATGACTCTGCCATAATCATAATCAATGGAACTAACTCGATTTTCGGTCATTGCTATTGAAACCAGAGAAACCTTCACTGACCCGTGTCCTGTCTATTATCAATAAACAATCTAGTTAGCTCAGCAATAGCTCTATTAATTTAATTATCCCAAGCAAATGGATCCTGTGCATTAGACATGCAAATCATCGGTACAAGGTTCAGTAGTCTCATCTCATTAATGCATTTACGCCCGGAGAACCATTATATTAACCATTTGAGGCATACAATTAGTATAATACATTATCGGTTTATCATTCAAGGCGCACGGTAGTTCGAATGCAGAGGAATCTTTGAATTTACTTATTAATTTTACCAATCATAGGCACGATGCAAAAAGTATGTTGATGTCATTCTATGCTGGGATGGGTAGTTTTATCTCTGAGCAGCGCGTTTTTAGCACAAAATGGGCTAAATAAACAGGCCACAAGGATGCCAAAGGTAGAGAGAAGGTTGGAGAAGGGGTTGGATTATTTCACCTCTGAGAGGCACTTTTTGCACACAATGGGCTAAATGACCAGGTCACAAGGATCCCGAGGGCTCAGTGAAGGTTGAGGAAAGGGAACCCTGAAGAGCTGTTAGGATACAGATGGTAGCCTCCCATCAAGGCCATCCAGCACGTTCTTTAACGTTCAGAGTAAATGGCTCTCCCACACACGGGTCCTCGGCTTAACGACCCTTCCGACGGAAGGTGGCCTTTTCAAGCTCTTCGGTATCCCCTAAAAACCGTAGGCAGAGCGGAGAATTTTGAGGAGATAAATGTCAAAGCTGGCCCAAGCAGAACTCGAACCTGGGAACTGCCAATTATGAACCTGGTGCACCATCTACTGATCCATCCCAGCCCCTGGGGGAAGGGGGCTCACTGGACAGCTGTTAGGAGACAGATAGAATCATCCCATCAAGGTCACCCAGTGTGTTCTTTAACGTCTACACAGTGTAGTTCTCTCCTATACACTGCACCATGACTTAATGTCCCATCTGACGCACGACGGCCTTTTCAGGACCAATCGATGACCCCTCTGTGACCCAGGGCAGAGTGGGTAGAGTGGTGGGGATGGTGGGTTAGTGTAGTGGCGATAAATCTCAACGCTGGCGCAGTTGGGACTCGAACCTTGGAATGGCAGATTACGAGCATGGTGCGTTATCAGCTGCGCAACCCTCGTTCCGTTCTCCACTTATTATGATCGGGCGATTCAATAATATATTTTTTTTTATTTGCGACATATTAGGACAGAGAAGAATCCTGGAAGCTACTCCTAGCTTTTACAGGCCTTCTCATACAAGGACATGCCCTACTAAGACCGAAGTCACTGCTGACCACTGCCTTAGTTAGAGCTAACACAACACACAAAGTTTGCTTTGCTGGAACAGTAGCTATCTGCCTAACCACTATGCCAGTTAAGTGAGTAGGGGATACCGATGGGATTGGAAAGGCCTTCGTCCGTCGGATGGGACGTTAAGCCGTGGTCTCGTGTGCGAGAGAGCCATACCTTGTGCACGTTAAAGAACACGCTGAATGACCTTGACGGGAGGCTGCCATCTGTCTCCCAACAATTTTAACACTCTCCGTAATAAATGGGCCATGCAGTTCCCTAGTATCACTAAACTTACGCAGCAGGACACAAGTGGAACCATCACAACAAATTTGGTACCGGCCGATCAAGTACCAGTGGAATCACAGGAAACAGAAAATTTCAGCCGCCATTGACGTCACATAGGAGATGGACAAGAAACACGTGCCCGTTTGTCCACCCATTCGGAATGCACTTATTGTATTATACTAATTAAACACACTCCCAAAGTTTGGTGGGCGGGGGTGGCTCAGTCGGTAGCGCGCCAGGCTCGTAATCTGCAGTTTCCAGGTTCGAGTCCCCTTCTGGGTCAGCGTTGAGATTTATCTCCGAAAAACTCCCAGCCCTGCCCATGGTGAGTAGGGAACACCGATGGGATTGGAAAGGCCTCCGTCCGTCGGATGGGGCGTTAAGCCGTGGGCTCGTGTGCGAAAGAGCTATACCTTGTGCCCGTTAAAGAACACGCTGGATGACCTTGACGGGAGGCTGCCACCTGTCTCACAACAGCTATTCCACTGAGCTTCCACCCCCCAACCTCTGATCCTTCGGGGTCCTTGTAACCTGGCCATTTAGCCCATGTGTTAAACGAAGTGCCGTTCAGAGGTAAAACAATCCAAAGTTTGGCACGAAACGTATGTCCATTGATAACTCTTCCCATCGATCATTCATGGCTTTCCAACGTTAACCTACTACTCATAATGTATTTCTCCATTCACAGGGTAGGTGACGGCAGCGCCCCAGAAATTTCGGGCACTCCTCGAGGGATAACTCCCGATCCATGGCAACTAGGAATCCAATCTCTTAACCCAATAGTGTTAGGGTTGGGTAGTTTTACCTCTGAGCGTCACTTTCTTTAACACAATGGGCTGAACGGCCATGTCACAAGGGTTGAGCTGGGCTGTTTTACCTCGGAGCGGCACGTTTTTTGCACACCATGGGCTAAATGGCCAAGTCATAAGGACCCCGAAGGCTCAGAGAAGATTGTGGGAGGGGACCTACTGGAACAGCTGTTGGGAGACAGATGATAGCCTCTCGTCAAGGCCATCCAGTGTGTTCTTTAACGTGCACAGGGTATGGCTCTCCCTCACACGGGGCCGCGGCTTAACGTCCCATCCGACGGACGGCAGCCTTTCCAAGCCCATCGGTGTCCCCTACTCACCGTGGGCAGGGCGGGGAATTTTGCGGAGATAAATGTCAACGCTGACCCAGCTGGGACTCGAACCTGGAAACTGCAGATTACGAGTCTGGTACGCTACCGACTGAGCCACCCCCGCCCCATACGTAGTAGTAGTAGTAGTAGCCTTTATGTCCATTTATATTATTTATGATACAATGTAAATATTAACAAAAATCTTGGAAATTTTCAACACCATAAGAGTTCAAAGACTCGCACGTGGAGTATACGGTTAAAATAAAAACACATATATAAACATTAGAAACATCATTTTAAGTATATTACAATATTAATACTTTCTGTCATGCTTGCATCAACAACATAGTAACAGAATCAGTAAATAAACTATAAATACACCAATTTTTATTCGAAATTTTAACATCCTAAAGAGCAAAAAAAAAATTAAAAAATTTTACAATCAGAAATATAGAGGCAATCCCTCCAACCTAAAGAAATTTTTCTATATCATCGATATCACAAATCCAATCTCTTAGTTTTCGAGAAAACGTATGAAAATTTATTTCATCCTTTACAGTTTCAGGTAAACTGTTAAATATTTTAGGCGCCAAAAATATATAATGTTTTTGCGTAATAGTTTTCTTCGGAAGTGGTACAATGAAATTAATATGTGCACTTGTTCTAGTATTCTACATTACGTTTTTTAATGTCACTTTCTCTATAGTGCTTTTTTAAATATAAAATCACATTATAAACATACATTTTCCGTAATGGTAAGATCATTATAAAAATATTTAATACTGTCATATTTTCTTTTTCTTAATACACATCTAATTACTCTATTTTGGATAGTAACTAAGGATTTAATATTACTGTAAAACATTCCTCCCCAAGATATTATTCCATAACTTAAATATGAGTTAACCCAAGCATTATATATAAGCTTTAAAAAAGTAAAGTTTAAGATTCATAAAATTTCTAATATAAATCAATTTTGGAATGATTGCATTAATTTTTTATCAAATATTTAATATGTTCATTCCAATTTAACTGACTGTCTATATATACGCTCAAATATTTATAATATTCTACATTTTCAATTGCTTCACATGCACACTGATGTCCTATACAGTTTACAGAATGATAAAATAATTTGTTCTTTAACCTATCGACTTTATTTCGTTTTAAATTGAAATATAAATATTTCGGTTTATTAATATTCAATAACAATTTATTTTTTAAGAACCATTTTCTAATATTACTTTTGGGGCGGGGTGGCTAAGTCGGTAGCGCGCCAGGCTCGTAATCTGTAGTTCCCAGGTTCGAGTCCCACCTGGGTCAGCGTTGAGATTTATCTCCACAAAATTCCCTGCCCACGGTCAGTAGGGGACACCGATGGGCTTGGAAAGGCCGCCGTCCGTCGGATGGGACGTTAAGACGTGGCCCCGTGTGCGGGAGAGAGCCATACCCTGTGCACGTTAAAGAACACACTGGATGGCCTTGACGAAAGGCTACCATCTGTTTCCCAACAGCTGTTCCAGTGGGTCCCCTCCCCCAACCTTCTCTGAGCCTTCGGGGTCCATGTGACCTGGTCATTTAGCCCATGGTGTGCAAAAAAGTGTCTCTCAGAGGTAAACAACCCAACCTAATATTACCTAAGTCTTCATTTATTTATTCAATTAAAATATTCTCATTGTCAGTCGCATATATCAAAACTGTATCATCAGCGAAAGTTATAATTTTTCCTTTAAGTTCAAGATTGCAAAGATCGTTTATAAAAACATCAAATAATATTGGCCTCAACACAGAACCCTGAGGAACTCCATATTTAAGTTCAATTCCCTTACTAAACAAGTTTACCATTTTTACTCTTTGAAATCTATTTTTCAAATATGTTTCCAACCATTTCAAAACCTTTACTCGAATTCCAGCCATTTCAAGTTTTTTTTATCAGCAAATCATGCGAAACAGAGTCAAACGCTTTTTTGATGTCCAAAAATAGCACAACAGTTTTCAAATTATCATTTATAGATCTGTATACCGTGGAAGACAATTGTAATATGGCCTCCTCAGTACCTACATTTTTTCTAAACCTATACTGATGATCAGAAATTTTTTTTATTTCTATTCAAGAAATTTAAGATTCTAGTTTTAAGTAGCTTTCCGAAAATCTTTGAAAAAACTAAGAGCAAGGATATCGGTCTATAATTTGCAATATCTAAATATTCACCTCCTTTGTATATTGGGACAACGGTTGAATCTTTCAAAATCAAGGGAAAACATCCAGATGATAACGATAAGTTAAATAGGTAACATAACATATCTACAATATAACTTTTTATCTCTTTTAGTGTCTCCACAGATATCTGATCACTTCCAACTGCTTTTCCTAATTTTAATGATGCAATAACTTCAAAAATCTCATTCTCTGATATATAATCAATAAAAATAGAATTTAGAGATGAAATCGATTTATGGCTTTCATTATCAGCATAATCAGGAATTTCCTTTACAAGATTACCAACAATTTCTATAGTATAGTAGGTATTAAATTTATCAATAAACAACACGGGATTTTCGCTAAAAGAATAAATAATATTATTTATTTTTATTTCTGAAGGGGACATTGTGTTCTTTTGTTGTCTACCAGACAATTCATTTATAATTTTCCAATATTGTTTAGTATCACCGTCATCATCATCATCATCAACCTCAAGCAGCCATGGGCTACGGAGGTCCAACCAGACCGTGCAATTTAGTTCTCCAAGCAAGTCTATCCTGAGCTACATCTACTGCATCTGGCCACTGCACACCAATTCTAACAAGGTCCTGTTTGACATTGTCTGCCCACAGCATCCTAGGTCTCCCCTTCTTTCTGAGGCCTTTAGGCACACTGTTCATAACCCTATTCGCCAATCTATAATTATTCATACGGGCAACATGGCCAAACCAACGGAGTCTCTCTCTGCACAATATGCTACTTAAAGGAGGTTGCAAACTCCTTTAAGTAGCATATTGTGCAGAGAAAAAAATTAGGCATTAGGTGGGTGCAAAGTTCTTGGGCATTAGGTGGTGCAAAGTTGAACCACCTAATGCCCAAGATACTGCGTAAGCATCTGGAATCAAACCTGTTATCTTGTTACACTTTGTAAACAAGATAACAGGAAAGCATCTAGTTTCCTGTTATCTTGTTTACAAAGTGTCCAAGTTTCACTACCATAACTAACCCTAGAAAGAACCAAACTATTATACAGTCTAATTTTAGTCTTTAGGAGTATACTCCTATTTCTCCACACTCTCCATAGATTCTTAAAAGTCCCGGCAGCAATCCCTATTCGTCTGTTAATCTCATGCCGCACATCACCATTATCTGTTACATAGCTCCCAAGATAATTAAACTGTGACACCTGCTCAAGACGCCAACCATTCAGATTAACTGAATCACAGCCTGCCTGACCAATTTCATCACTTTAGTTTTCTCTCTGTTTATAACCAAACCTACTCTACTACCAGTCTCATCAACAGCTCGAATGAAAGAGTTCATCTCATCAACATCATTTGCCAAAAGGGCTAAATCATCAGCATAATCTAAATCAGAAATTTTCGTATCTCCAGCCCATTTAAGGCCAAAATCTTTCCCTTGAAGTGAATTTCGCATAACATAATCAATAACCAAACTAAAGAGAAAAGGAGACAAAATGCACCCTTGTCGAACACCAGAAGTAATGCTAAACCAATTGCTACAAGCCTTACCAACTCTCACACACGACTCAGTGTTATTATAGAGAGCTTTCATTATGTTAACTAACTTGTCTGGTATACCATACGATTTCACAATCAACCACAAATTATGACGATCAACAGAGTCGAAAGCCTTTTTGAAATCAACAAAGCTAGCAACCAAAGGTTTCTGAAACTCTAAACATTTCTCAAGAATCTGCCTAAGTGAAAATATCTGATCCACACATCCCCTACCACTTCTGAATCCACATTGCTCATCACGCAATTGACTGTCAACCAGATTCTTAATTCTATTAAGCACAATCATGGAAAGAACTTTACCTGGAACAGAGAGTATTCTAATACCCCTATAGTTATCACAAGAACTGCGATCACCTTTTTTGAAAATAGGGATAACAATAGCTCTGGTAAAATCCTTAGGAACCATGCCTTTATCATAAAATATATTCAGAATTTCAGTCACCCAAGTGGTAACCGAAACATTTCCAGCTCTAAGCATTTCTGTAGTAATTTCATCTACCCCTGGGGATTTATGAAGCTTAAGTTTAGAAACAGCCAAAATAACTTCGGATTGTGTTATAGGGCCAACATTAAAGCCACCAATGCATCTATCATCATTCAAACAATGGGAATAGAACTAACCGCATTGTTTAGTACATCACTGAAATGCTCATCCCACCTAGCCATGACAGAATCCTCACCTTCTATAACCTTACCTTGTTTATCCTTCAATCCCTGTATACCTGTCCGTTTTCTACCACACAAAACATTAACTATCTGGTACAGCTCTCTGCTGTTGTGCTGTCTAACTGCTTCCTCGGCTTTGTCAGCCAAATCATCAAGCCAAATATTCTTATCAGCAGCTAACTGATCTTTTACACGTTTATTAAGTTCTCTGTAATGCTTTCTATTAGGACTAGTAGGGTATTGATTAAGGACATTCCTGCAGTTCTTTCTTTCTGAAATAAGCTCAAGTGCCTTATCACTCAGATATTTCTGCCTCTTCTGCTCCTTTTTTCCTAAAAGAGTACTGTTAGTGTCCAAAAAAGCCTGTTTAAAATGATCCCATTCTTCCTCAACTTCAGTGGTAAGCATACCATGACTGTCATAATGACTAAGTAACCTATCATGGTAAGCTTTGGCTATAACTGGGTCTTTCAGAGCTTCAGTACTAAAAGAAAATTTTTTAACCCTAGCACAACACTTTTTAAGTTTAAGTTGCAAGACACTTTTAACTAGGTAATGGTCAGATCCAATTTCAGCTCCCCTATATGCCCTGGTATTTCTAACAGAACTAGCCCATTTGCTGTTAATTAATATATAATCAATCATATTCCTATGCAGCCCATCAGGTGAAACCCATGTGTACTTATGTATGTCGCGGTGTTTGTAATATGTGTTATTTATTCTGAAACCATTGAGTTTACTTACCTGTAGGAGACGTTGCCCATTGCCATTGCAGCTACCAATACCAAAAGGGCCAATCACCCCTCCCCAAAGGTCAGAGTCAGTACCAACTTTGGCATTGAAGTCACCAAGAACAAGGGTAATATCTCCTTTCTTGACAGAATTCAAAATATCCTGAAGTTGTTCATAAAACCTATCCTTCTCAACCTCATCGGCATCCTCAGTGGGGTCATAAGAGCAGATAACATTCAGGTCTTTAACGCTTGTCTGAAATTTTGCTGTAAGAAACCTTTCATTAATGCACTCATATCTTAGAAGAGCATCGCTAGCGTGTCTGCTGAGAAGCAGACCCACGCCTTGGTGATGCTTGTTGTCGTCCCTCCCTGAAAAGAGAAATTTAAGATTATTTTTAAGAATCTGACCTTTATCTGTCCATCTGGTCTCTTGCAAGCCGAGAATATCTAAATTATAATGGTGGAATTCTTGTGTGAGGACATCAAGAGAAAAAGCTCTGTGCAGAGTCCTCACATTCCAACTACCTATGGAGAGAAAATGGTTAGTAGGATGTTTAAAGAAACTATGTTTATTGAGAGAGAGAATGCCGACAATATCAAACAGCCCCCTAATCGCAGACATGGGGCAAAGACCCGTTCCCCCCCACTAAAGGCTGAAGCCATCTACACTGGAAGACTTCCTCCAATGTAGAATTTGACGATGCCAATAGAAGCAAAGAGTTCAGGTGCCTGCGATGACTTCTGCTCAGGATTATCCACCAGCTGATAAACATATCCTGTGAATCTATTCACTTGGGGCTGTCAACCCACAAACAAACAGAAACAGCGGAAGATTATCCCTCCACAGAAACCCACCAGTGCAGCAAAATCAGGATCCATAATCAAGCTCAGAGCCATATATCTGTCCAGTCCAGTGGGTTTATATGGTCAGCACCAGGACCCTGTGTGGTTGACCACTCCTCAGCAGGGTAGAAAAAAAAGAAAAGTAGCCATAGTTGTCCAGATCAGTAGGCCACACTAATCTGGTAGCCCTCCCCTTCCGTTCACTTCCACAAGAGAGTATCTCTTTTGAAAGTTACTAACGGTCTGCACCACGAGAAGGCGGGGGTCGGACATTAGGTGCTAGGCCTGGCCGGTTCTATGCATCATCACAGGGGATTGGTGCATAGCTCTCCTTCCAGTGACTACCTAGCTACCATTTACAGACCGTCACTATCAAAACATTTTTCAATGTAATACTTTGATTTTGCTTCTTTGATTAGTTTTAATATTAAATTTCTGTATTTTCTGAAATAATTATTAAGGTTTGTATTAAATGGTTGATTTTTACTCAACTTATATAACTTATTTTTCTTTTTAATATAATTTAAAAGAACATTTGATACCATGGTTTCAGCCTCTTTTCTCCATTCTTTAAATGCATGGTGTCTTTTGATAACTCTATCATATCCTGCAATTGCGATAAAAATAATTTAAATGAAACATTTACATCATTTCCTATTTTAATTTCATTCCAGTCTTTTTTACACTTCAAAGATTATTTTTACTTGTCCATATTTATCCTAAGTATTGTATTTAGTTTTTTCTGATTTCTGTTCAATTCTAACTGAAAGTTTATTCCTATAAAATAATGATCGGTAATATTAAGTTTAATAATATAAGTAGTTAAATTATTTTGGATCGTACTTCTTACAAATACATGGTCCAAACAAGTTTTTACTTCCTCTCTAGTGATCTCTCCATGACACACATTAAAACCATTTGACTTAATCAGCTGTAACTATTCTTCTTTAATTTTATCATTTCCTTTTAGATTAATATTCATATCACTATTATTAAGACATTATTGTTATTTATAGTTTCTACTTTATTCTCTAGTTCTGTAACAAAATTTTGTTTTGTACATGGATGTAACCTGTAAAATGCCAGTAGGAGAAATGTTATATTATTTAGTTTAGAAGAAATTTCTACCATATTAGCAGTGACAAACGCATTATTAAATCCATACATTGTTATGCACTGCTTAACAAACACAATCACTCCACCTGATCTACTTTCATTTTGGCATTTATAATAAACTTTATAATTAGGTATTGTATACAATTGTATTTCATCATCACCAATCCATATCTCTGTTAAAACAATTATATCAGGTTTAATTTCTATTAAATTTAAGCAAAGTAAAAAATGAACAAAATTCCTCCGCAAACTTCTGATGTTACCCATAATAACATTTATACCCCCAGGCCATTTATACAAATTTCTATCATAAACATTGTCACTATCTATTTCACAGACCCTGTATATTTCATCCAAATTACAATCATCAAAAACAGGAATTGTTTCCATGTCATTGCCATTGTTCAGCATCTCAGTACCAGAAACAATATTGCTACTCATTGTTTTATTTTCCATTTCACTAATCCAATAACAGATTTAAGTCATCACTATCCCTAATCCTTAGCACCCTGGATGTTTCAGTTTTCCTTACGTAAAGTTTTGAGTCCTTGACCCATACAAACTTGAAATCTTTTTCCTTCTGTAGTTTATTTAATTCATACAATAGCTGCTTGTTGTCTTGTGTTAGATGATCATTTACATAAACTTTGCCATCAGGCAGCCCCTCATGCAGTTCCTTAATGAACAATGTCTTCTTTAATTTCCAACACTTGATCCAATTTTCTTTCATTTTTCTCGTAGCTAGTTGGACGATTATTGGTTTATTTTTTTGTTTATTTTTTGTTGGCACTCTATGAACAGCCTGTATATTCTTATCTTCATTCTGTACATTTAATACACTTGCGATATGAGTAACTATCTCCTTCGCATTCTCATTCATTGTTTCAGGAACTCCCACTATCTCTAAATTACAATTCCTACTATTTTGCTCTAAATCATTCATTTTTCCCATTAATTCCGTAATTTCTTTCTCCAAAGTTTGATTTCAGTCATAAGTCTTTCATTTTGTTGTTGGACATCTTTAATTTGTTTAGTTAACTCAGTCAAAATTTTCAAAAAATCATCTAATTTATCAGAACAGTACGTATTGCATTTTTTTATATTCTTCCAGTTCTTTTAATAATTCATTTTTGGACCTGTTATTTATTTCTATCATGTCTTTCCTAAGATCGGTTATCTGCTTACTGAACATTTCATCAATGTGCTTAATCATTTCAACAGACAGGGCTCTACTTTCTGGTTCTTTCAATGTCACAGTGTCACGTGAGCCACTTGTGCTAACACTCGCTTCGCCTCTCTTCCCTTTCCCTGCAGAAACTGCCCTATACCTGTGACACTTCCATCGATTTTTGTTCTCAGAGCTCATTTTGCGAAAATGTGTCTCTACAATTCCAACACAATAAAAATGAAATCTTAAACGACACTTTCCAGCGCAGTGCAAAGTCTCCGTCAGATCAACAATATCTATTACCACACTCAGCACACGGAATTCCCATCTTATAATTTAATATACCCAAAATATTTAATTTATAATATATCTCCTAGTAATCTATTTATTTTCTTAGCAAAAGTTATATACTACTCAACTAAATCAATACAATTTAGGAGCAAGAAACCTAGAACATCAGGTTGACGACGCCACATCGTTTCTTGATTGAACTGTGTATTTCAGCAGATAGGTTAGGGTTGTTTTACCTCTGAGCGGCACTTTTTTGCACACCATGGGTTAAATGGTCAGGTCACATGGACCCCGAAGGCTCAGGGAAGGTTGGGGGAGGAGACCCACTGGAACAGCTGTTGGGAGACAGATGGTAGCCTCCCGTCAAGGCCATCTAGCGTGTTCTTTAACGTGCACAGGGTATGGCTCTCCCGCACACGGAGCCACGGCTTAACGTCCCATCCGAAGGACGGCGGCCTTTCCAAGCCCATCGGTGTCCCCTACTGACCGTGGGCAGGGCGGGGAATTTTGCGGAGATAAATCTCAACGCTGACCCAGCTGGGACTCGAACCTGGGAACTACAGATTACGAGCCTGGCGCGCTACCGACTGAGCCACCCCGCCCCGCATATGCGCATTAGCACATCAGCCTACGTATCTTCGTAGTACCGTGGCAAGTCTAGATTATCGTGAATAAGTCAACTAATAAATAATCACGAAACGTATAACTTACGCACTTTGCTCTTCTCCAACTAAAATATCTGCATGACAAAAATCAAGGAAAAATTTAAGATATTAATTGAATAAATATCATATTTTAAAGCATCTGAAAAATGGCATACCTAGCTTCTAAAAGACTGTTGCC
Organism: Ryuthela nishihirai; assembly: GCA_038380435.1. Taxonomy (NCBI): domain Eukaryota; kingdom Metazoa; phylum Arthropoda; class Arachnida; order Araneae; family Heptathelidae; genus Ryuthela; species Ryuthela nishihirai. The sequence goes on from JAWZYU010000002.1 coordinate 25,009,457, forward strand.
AAAAAATATGTCACAAAGACCTCGAGAGATGAGAGTAGGTTTGGGGAAGAGACCCACTGTATAGCTCTTAGGAGACAGATGGTGGCATCAAGTCAAAACCATTCAATGTGTTCTTTACGTGCACAGGGTATTTCTTTCTCGCACAAGAGGCCATGGCTTAACGTCTCATCAGACGGACGGCGACCTTTCCAATTCTATTGGTGTCCCTTACTGACCGAGGGCTGGGCGGGAAGTTTTGCGGAGATAAATCTCAACACTGGCACAGACGGGACTCGAACCCGGGAACTGTAGATTATGAGCCGCACTGAGCAATGAAGTCATTATGATTATGAGAAGTTATGAGCAAAGAAGGTAGGTTCCCTCAACCTTCTCTGAGCGCACGGGATCCTTGTGACCTGGCCATTTAGTCCACTGCGTGCAAAAGAATGCAACTCAAAGGTCCCAACAACCCATTCAGGTACATGTTTCCGACTCACTGGAATACAACACTTATGACAAGAATTACTGTCTCAAGAATTTAGATTGGGGTCCATAAGATCATCACGAGGTCGATGGACTTGGAATTTTGAAAAACCCTTTTCTAACTGGACATATGTTTTGATGTGCTTATAACACTGTTCTGTTTTCATCACTCCTACTGATACATGGATAGCAATGCATCGCTCTAACAACCTCAAATGTAAGGCATTTGCATCATTACAGATTACAGAATTACAGAAAGTTCACTTGCTCACGTTTTAGAGAATCGAAATAGAATCAAATGAACAATATCGAAAGGTCGTTTATCTTTCAATCTATAGCTGAGAACAAATAAGGATTTTTGTTACTTTCCTACATCTGAACTATTTTCATGATAAAAAATTAACATTTTTTTTATTTGCGACATATAGGTTGGGTTGTTTTACCTCTGAGCGGCACTTTTTTGCACACCATGGGCTAAATGGCCAGCCCACAAGGACCCCGAAGGCTCAGAGAAGGTTGGGGGAGGGGACCCACTGGAACAGCTGTTGGGAGACAGATGGTAGCCTCCCGTCAAGGCCATCCAGCGTGTTCTTTAACGTGCACAGGGTATGGCTCTCCTGCACACGGGGCCACGGCTTAACGTCCCATCCGACGGACGACGGCCTTTTCAAGCCCATCGGTGTCCCCTACTGACCATGGGCAAGGCGGGGAAATTTTGCGGAGATAAATCTCAACGCTGACCCAGCTGGGACTCGAACCTGGGAACTACAGATTACGAGCCTGGCGCGCTACCGACTGAGCCACCCCCGCCCCTGCGAGATATAGGACAGAGAAGAATCCTAGAAGCTACTCCTAGCTTTTACAGGCCTTCTCATACAAGGACATGCCCTACTAAGACCGAAGTCACTGCTGACCACTGCCTTAGTTAGAGCTAACACAACACATAAAGTTTGCCCTGTTGGAAACAGTCGCTAGCTGCCTAACCACTATGCCAGTTTTAAGGCTTTAGAATTGGCTTAGACGAATTTGAAATGAAGGTAGTCTTTTTTAAGTTCGTTTATGAAAATGCTTTTAAAATGAATTTAAAAATATCATCCACTATGAAGTTTGTAAAATTTTAATGTAGTATGAAACCTTTCTGTGAACTATAAACTTATCATCAGAGCGGTGATTCTCTATGCTTCATCCATATGGGCGAATATTACTCCTACCAATATTAGTAAGATCTACAGAACAAGGTCTCGACCTGGTTCTGTAGATAACACTACTACAACAGGTCTTACAGAACAAGATTTTGAGAACTGCGGTCGATGCCCCCTGGTTTGTCACTAACAGACTACTCCATAAAGACCTGGGCATCGAAAAACACCCAAAAAAAGCACTCAAAAGAGCACCTCAGAAAGATTTTTTGAGGCTGTAAGCAATAATCCCAATGAGATTATTTCTTCTCTGATTCTTTATGATCATACTGTTTTGAGCAAGTACAAGAGGTCTAAAACGACAGCGTTCTCTGAGGAGACCTACCCGTTTTAGATTTCTTATACAATTTTACTGCTATTTTTTAGCTTTTTTTTATGTTTGCCCTTAGGTGCCACCTAAAGATGGTTTACTTATATATTTTGTTCTTACTCATGCCAAATAGGCATATCTTTATGATGGAGATGGTTACGGGTAAAATTATTACCCGGTACATCGAATATGATTATACGATCTACGAACTCTGAACTATATATGAATTAACTAAACCTTCGGGACAAGTGGTTTGAAATAATGTAAACCAATTAAAATATTTGAAATAAGTCAGTCTTCAAAGTAGAACTCTGTTTCTTACGACGAGTGTTTTCGGAAAAAATGTGTTCAGTTCAACGTGAATTGCTACAATCTATAATCGAAATATCCTCGAAATAAATGGACCGGGCAGTCAGCCGTCAGTTAATCACTCACACTCGTCTATATAAATATATAATTATATTATTATATCTTTTACAAATTTTTATTACTCCTATAATCTAGATTCCTGGAGATCGAAGTAACGAATCGATAAAGTGCGGGGTGGGGGTAGCTCAGTCGGTAGCCCGCCAGGCTCGTAATCTGCAGTTCCCAGGTTCGAGTCCCGCCTCGGTCAGTGTTGAGATTTATCTCCGCAAACTTCCCCGCTCTGCCCAAGGTCAGTAGGGGACATCGACGGTCTTGAAAAGGTCGTCGGATGGGACGTTAAGCCGTGGTCCCGTGTGCGGGAGAGCCATACCCTGTGCATGTTAAAGAACACGCTGGATGGCCTTGACGGGAGGCTACCATCTGTTTTCGAACAACTGTTCCAGTGGGTCCCCTCCCTCAACTTTCTCTGAGCCTTCGGGGTCCATGTGACCTGGTCATTTAGCCCATTGTGTGCAAAAAAGTGTCGCTCAGAGGTAAAACAACCCAACCCTGGATAAAGTGCGAAAAAAAACCCCAAATGCTGCTTTGGCAGTCAACGGCATTTCCTCTCACAGCCATTCGGAGAGAGCTCTACATTTCCTCTCACAGCCATTCGGAGAGAGCTCTACATTTCCTCTCACAGCCATTCGGAGAGAGCTCTACATTTCCTCTCACAGCCATTCGGAGAGAGCTCTACATTTCCTCTCACAGCCATTCGGAGAGAGCTCTACATTTCCTCTCACAGCCATTCGGAGAGAGCTCTACATTTCCTCTCACAGCCATTCGGAGAGAGCTGCCATTTCATCTAGGCGGAATTCGAGTGAGGAGAAAGGGCACTGACCTCTGCCCTGACGTTGGCCTCTTGACCTCATTAGAGTCAGGGTCACGGCAGAAGGATTGGCGAGAATTATGCTGCACTCTGTCGCAGTCGATTCGTAGGCCTTGTGACCTTTTCGCTGACAGACGAGAGACGGATTAGGTGCAAGAGTTCTGTCGTCTGCTTTGCCCTACTTCAGTGAGCTGATAATGTGTATTGATTTCTTATTGCTCTTCCAATGTTTAATATGATTACAAAGACTGAATAAGTAGCCCTATCCTAAAATTGGATGTTTTGATATCTATAAAAACGTAGTCGAGTGGTTGGCGTGTTTGGCTACTGATGAATGGGACTTGGGTTCTTCTCAAGTCCCATTCATCAGCAGTTTCTTTAACGTGCACAAGGTATGGCTCTCACACACATGGAATCACGGCTTTAGTGTCCCATCTGACGGACCGATGCGTTTCAAAGTTCATCGGGGTCCCTTACTACTAAGGGCAGGGCGAAGAGTTTTACGGAGATAAATCTCAATACTGGCTCAGACTGGATTCGAATCTGGGAGGGGCGGAGGTGGCTCAGTCGGTAGCGCGCCAGGCTCGTAATCTGTAGTTCCCAGGTTCGAGTCCCAGCTTGGTCAGCGTTGAGATTTATCTCCGCAAAATTCCCCACCCTGTCCAGGGTCAGTAGGGGACACCGATGGGCTTGGAAAGGTCGCCGTCCGTCGGATGGGGCGTTAAGCCGTGGCCCCGTATGCGGGAGAGCCATACCCTGTGCACGTTAAAGAACACGCTGGATGGCCTTGACGGGAGGCTACCATCTGTCTTCCAACAGCTGTTCCAGTGGGTCCTCTCCCCCCAACCTTCTCTGAGCCTTCGGGGTCCATGTGACCTGGCCATTTAGCCCATGGTGTGCAAAAAAGTGCCGCTCAGAGGTAAAACAACCCAACTCAAAACAACGAATCTGGGAAATATAGATTACAAGCTTCATGTGCTACCAACTTTGCTACCCTCCGAAGTTCTATTCTCTTTGAGAAATGGAATACAGTTGGGCTTGAAAAGGCCGCCGTACATCGGATAGGATGTCAGGTCGCTCCATCCTGTGTAGGAAAGCTATACCCTGTGCACATCAAAGAACACGCTACATGGCTTTGACGGGAGGTTTCCAGTTATCTCCTAACAACTCCTTAACAGCTGTCCAGGACATTCCCTTTCGCTCCCAAGGGACTACTCTGATCCCTTGGGATCCTTGTGACCCAGTTATTGTTTCAGTTCACCTAGTGTGGCTCATAGAATAAAACAACCCAAAACGATTCAACGTTAAAAAGCAAGGGGGAATGGCTTTGACGAGAGGTTTCCATTTCGAACCTAACAGCTGCTCTGTGAATCCGTTATTCCAACCTTTTTGAAACCTTTGTGGTACTTGTGGCGTGGCTGTTGAGTCCACCTTTGGACTCAACCACCAAAAATGCCAATAGGTGGTGGAAGAACCATGTCCCTAGTCCAACGTGTCCCAGGATTGGCTAAAAGGTACGTATTCTGTCTGATTCAAGGATAAGTTAAAAAAGATAAGTATTCTGTGTGATACCAGGACAACCTAGAAAAGTATTCTGTATGAAAACCTACCGGTTAAAAAAATCATGAACTCTGGGGATAACAGAGCAACTATTTGCTAACAGTGTAAACCTCTTGATCAGCACAATCTACCATCGAAAGTTGAAATTTCTAGCATGAATTGATCTCTTAGAATAATCTTTCAAAGTTTAGCCATCTTACAGTTTTAGTGTCCTCTAATGGCGGGAATTAAATAATAAATAAATAAATACCCCCTCAAGCAGCTGCTTGCCACAGAGGTCTGACAGGAGCCTGTCAGTTTATATGCCATAGTAGAAGATCTGAGAGGATGGCAGGACCTCAGCAGAAAACAACACGAATATCCATGCCTTACTCGGGGATCGAACCCAGGTCCTGTAGATCAGTAGCCAAGCCCTCTAACCACTCGGCCACGGGACGGCTTAAATAAATACCCCCTCAAGCAGCTGCTTGCCAACAATTGGGAAATTCAAAAAATGTGAATGCTGATATTTCATCAATAACCATTCAACGGATTTGTTACTTGGGTTGTTTTACCTCTGAGCGGCAGTTTGTTTTGCACACAATGGGCTAAATCATGGGGAGGGGGAGGGGACCCACTGGAGATCTTTTAAGAGACAGATGATAGTATCCCATCAAGGCCATTCAGCGTCTTCTTTAATTTGCACAAGGTATAGCTCTCCCGCACACGGTCAACGGCTTAACGTACAGTCGCTCAAAAGAGTATCCGAACACTATGGTTGATTACAGAATTCAGAAAAAATATCTGGCAACGATTTTTTTTTAGAAATTAGTGATCTGGCAACGATTTTTTTTGAAATTAGTGATCTTCGTGACACGAAGGTTACCAGATCACTAATTTCTAAAAAAAGACGTTGCCAGATATTTTTTCTGAATTCTGTAATCAACCATAGTGTTCGGATATTTTTTTGAGCGACTGTACCATCCGACGGGCGGTGATCTAGTTGAAGCTGCCTCCGTGGCTCAGTGGTATCGCGTTGGCTTTCGGTGACACTGCGACTGCCGGGGTTAGGGTTCGAGTTCCGGGCGTGGTCGTTTACTTTGCCATGTATGTGTGATCATGATGATATGTGTCATATATGTCGTGAAAAAAAATAATATACAGGGTGAATCTGAAAAAGTGGGCAAAACTTTACGGGGTGGTAGAACGCAGCTATACGAGCAATATTCGTCATAGAATGTATGGTCGGAACGCAAGCGGTGAGAAGTTAAAAGATAGTTTTCCACTGTCACATTTAAAGAATGAACACAAGAAGGAGAGGAGATACTTCAGAAAACATTTTATTAACAGGAATGTAACTTTCATTCCCGTCCGCCGCACCGTACACAAAGTGCATATCCGCCATTTCGTGGTTAGTATAACCAGCCATCCTCTCGGCAATCCACGGTAGAAATGTCGTTGGGTGCGAGGACCGACTCTTTTATACCATTTCCAACGCCACCTAGCGGCTCGCCGTTTGCGTTCCGCCCATACTTTCTATGACGAACCCCGTAAAATTTTGCCCACTTTTTCAGATTCACCCTGTATACAAACAGACATAGCGGGAAAACTTCGTTTTTGGAACACGAGCTAAAAATAAAGAAAAATGCCAAAAAAAAAACCCCAACAATAACAGTGAATTAGATACTTTGGCCTGTATCAATTATCCAGAGGAAAAAATGCAGTAAAAACCGATTATCTGGATTAATTGGGGATGATAATAATCTGGATTAATTGGGGATGATAATAATCTGAATTAATACGGATAATTAATTTGAGATAAATAAATTGCATATAGAAAATAAAACATTTTGTATTAAAGAATGCATTACAAGAAAAATTATTGAACTAATTAAATTTTGAGTAATTGCACAAATAAAGTGAAAAAATGTGAATGCGTTGTAAAAAAATCCGTCCTTCGAATGGACGTTAAGCCGTGGTCGCGTATACAGGAGAGCCGTGCACGTTAAAGAACACAATGGATGGCCTTTATGGAAGGCTTCCATGTGTTTCCTAACAGCTGTTCAATGGGTCCCCTTCTCTGAGCCCTCTGAGTTCTTGTGACCTGGCCATTTAACCCACTGTATGCAAAAAAAGTGCCTTTCAAAGGTAACACAACCAAACTCGATATTCACAGATCCTTTTTTGGATTTTCTACCCACTAGAAAATAATCATAATGAAGAATTTCTCTGAGCCCTCGGGGTCCACATGACCTGATCATTTAGCCATTGTGTGCAAAAAAAAATGCCGCTCAGAAGCAAAACAACTAAACTCGATATTCACAGATCCTTTTTTGATTTTTCGGTCCACTAGAAAATAATAATAATAAAACAAACTCTTCGAAATGCGCCTGGAAGAGACGATATCGACGCTCGCCTTCCCAAACACATTAAGTGACTTTCTTGTACAACAGCAATAGCTACTGCAATGAAGACTTTTTCTCCTTGTCTAGAAAGTCACAAGAAGGAGAAAGAAACTAAAGAGAGAGAGAAACACAGTGTTTGGCTCCTAATGGTTCGCGGTGTAAGAAACAACCTCAACGACAACTCTTCCCCCACTTCGTCTTGCCCGCATGACAAGAGGAGCCGAAGGCCTCGCTCATGATCCCGCACAATCCGTCACCCCAGAGCGAGAAGACCAAGTCAAGAGGCCACGACTTTAAGTCCCCTCGGGACGCGTTGGCAGTGCAGATAATCCACTCAACGGGGAAGGGACATCGCTCTTTGGGAGTGAGAAAGAGGAAGAGCGCTCTTCTCCTCTGCAAGTCTTATGTGTCTACGAAGGACGAAGAGGAAGAGATGTTTCCTGAAGAAGAAAAATCACGACGAAGTGGTAAACCTTTCTTCTGTTTTTATTTCCTTTCTTACTTTGATGACGTGAACTTTGACTGAAGTTATTAGAGCCGGAATACTTGGTTGTTGATTGAGACTTATAAATAGATATAAAATAATAAACATTTTTATGTTATTTTAAATTAAAATCGGAGCGATTTTAAGTTTAAAAAAATCACTACGAAAGTGTTTGGAGAAAGAAGAAGTCAAAGAAACAAATATTGTATTATTTATTTATTAGGAATGAAAAAGAATCTTGTGACACATCGTTTTTTATTATTTATTGTTGTGTTCGCATCTCATGTGTCAAAATAGCTTTTTTCAGATGAAGAAGGTATGGATGAATACACCCAGCACTTGACTAAGTCAGTTATGATTTCTGATCTCTGATCTAGACCTAAGTGGAACCAACAACTTGCAAAAGTAATGAAAAGTACTTCATTTTTTTCCTTATAAATTTCTTTGTTTTAAAATTCAACTGCCAGCTATTTACTTTTAAAGCGTTTGTGATTAATTTTAAATATTCAATACTATTTTAATAAAGTCTTAATATATAAACTATTATATTTTATATTATTATAAATTTAGCAATCTGTAATTAAATTTTTGAAAAATCGAATCACTTTCGCACTTTACATACATACGCATAAAAAATAATACACAAATAAACCTATAGAGTCCTGAAGCAACCATGGGCTACGGATGTCCAACCAGACTGTGCAATTTAGTTCTCCAAACTCTACATCTGCTGCATCTCGCCACTCTAGACCAATTCTAACAAGGCACTGTTTGACATTGTCTGCCCACCGCATCCTGGGTCTTCCTCTCTTTCTGAGGCCTTTAGGTACACTGTTCATAACTCTATTCGCTAATCAATAATTACCCACTCGGGCAAACATGGCCAAACCAACGCAATCTCTCTCTGCACAATATGCTGCTCACAGGAGGTTACCGATTCCTTTGCCTAACCTCATCATTACTTACAAAGTTGAACCACCTAATACCCAAGACACTGCGTAAGCATCTAGAATCAAAAACATCACGTTTACTGTTATCTTGTTTACAAAGGGTCCAAGTTTCACTACCACAACTCACTCTAGACAGAACCAAACTATTATACAGTCTAATTTTATCTAGGTGTATACACCTATTTTTCCACACTCTCTATGGAGTCTTAGAAGTCCCAGCAGCAATCCCTATTGTTCTCTTTATCTCATGACGCACATCACCAGTATTTGTATCTGATATAGTTCTCGATAGCCCACACCAATCAGGTTTCCTTGCAACATTGTAAGTGGTGTTGGAAAACTATATGTCAGGGGCAGTTATGGAACTAAGAGAGAAATAGCTGACATTTACCGAAAGAAATTTTTTTTACTAAAATATTAAAATAAATAAATAAATAAATACCCCCTCAAGCAGCTGCTTGCCACAGAGATCTGACAGGAGCCTGTCAGAAATTAAAAAAAAAAAACTTCAATAATGCAAAATATCAGCACACAGTTAGTCAATATATATATTATTTATCTACTACTACTACTATTAGTATATCTACTACGTTAATTGAATCTGAATTCGAAAATCCACAGCTTCTATGACACTTTTCCAGCTTGTCTTAGTTTCTATCATAATGCAATCATATTTTTTTATAAGACAGAGTTTAAAATAAGAAACAAACAATTGTTATCTACCTTTTCCAGTTTCGTTCATAATAAAAATATTTGAGGTTCAAGTGTGTCCTGATAAGTCACATAACGTAAATACTACTGTAGCTTGTTCCGGCACTCGCAAAACATTGTTCTAGAGCTGATTTCTCACAGTCCATATACCTTTATACCTGCGTTAGTTTCTCAAAGAATGCAAAATCTTACTTATTTAGGTTGTCCTGGTATCATACAGAATACTTATCTTTTTAGCTTATCCTTGTATCAGACAGAAAATGTACCTTTTAGTCATTCCTGGTATCATACAGAATACTTACATTATTACAATACCTTTTTAGTTTACCCTGATAATACAGAATACATTTTCAGTTTACCCTGGTATCATAGAGAATACTTACCTTTTAACTTATCCTGGTATCGTATAGAATACACCGTTGCACTGTGCTCACATTGCACCCCATGCTTGCAGCGATCACTCTAAGGCTCAGTACGAGCTCTCGCATATTAATGATTTGCTCTCTCTCAGAAGGCATCAATTACGCATAAGGGTCCCACCGGCGTCTCCAAGGCATGTTCCGAACATTTTAGCTCATTGTCGGTCTTGCTATGAAACGAGCTCGTGTGCTCCTGGTACTTATCCACGGCTAGGCTGGGTGTCACGATCCATTCGCTGTGGAATTTTAATCATTGAATATCTCCGATGGCCAATTGCCTCCTGTGATTTACATATCTCTACTTCCATTCCTTCTTGGTGTTGCGATTTCCACTTTGAGCAGTGTATTTATAACAAAACAGATATTTTTTTAGCATGTTCTGGTATCTTACAACAACAACAACAACAAATACTTATTTTTAAAGCTTGTCCTGGTTTTTCACAGTATACTTACTATTTTAACTTCACTTGATTTGTCACATGTCAAAACGCTTACTGTTTTAGCTTGTAATGATATTTCCATACAACACAAGCGATTACTACTACAGTTTGTTCATATTTCACATAGAACACAAGCGCTTACTATTATAACCTGTTCAGATTTCTCATAGAATACAAACGCTTACTATTATAGCTTGTTCAGTTTTATCATAGAAGACAAACGCTTACTATTGTAGCCTGTTGAGATTTCTCATAGAAGACAAACGCTTACTATTATAACTTGTTCAGATTTCTCATAAACTACAAGCGCTTACTATAAGACAAACACTTACTATTATAGTTTGTTTAGATTTTTCTAGAAAACAAATGCTTACTATTATAACTTGTTAAAATTTCTCATAGATCATAAACGCTTGCTATTATAGCTTGTTCCGATATCTCATAGAAGACAAACGCTTACTATTATAGCTTGTTAAGATTTCTCATAAATTACAAGCGCTTACTATTATAATTTGTTCAAATATCTCATAGATAACAAACGCTTACTATTATAGTTTATTCAAAATTTTCATATTTATCAATGCTTACTATTTTAGCTTGCTCAGATTTCTCATAAGGACAAACGTTTACTATTATAGCTTGTTGAGAGTTCTCATAGATCACAAACGTTTACTATTTATAGCTTGTTCAGATTTCTCATAGAAGACAAATGCTTAATGTTAATAAAGTATATTTAAGCTTACTCACATTTGCTGCATGCATTTATTACATTCCCTTAAATGTTTTGGAGTAAACTTTATATAATTTATTATTTTAAAACTAAATGGGAAGTTATTTATTTTAAAAATAGAGCAATTAATTTCGGGTTATAATATTTTCACATAATTATAATTAATAAATTATCTCATATCATACTTATCTACATTTCATGAATTGTAGCAGTTTGTGGCTGCGGATAGGATTTCGACTTGTAAAATTAGTTCCATGCCCATGCGTTTGTAGCGCACCAAAAAATGAGAGATTACTCTGTGTTCATTTCGACGCCATTCGAACAACTTTGAGCAAGTTCGAAGCATTGGCTAGTAAATGGGAAAACGGAGAACAACAACAACAAAGCTCGGGGATCAACAAGGAATAAGACAAAAAAAAAACCGGAGATAAATAGAAGCAGACTCCATTCCTTTTCTTCTTCCTTCTCGTTTAAGAAGAGAATCAGAACTTTCTCTTCTCATCCATTCCCTGAACGCGATATCTTGCAAAGTTTACAATTGGCATGGCATAAGAAAAGAAAAACAGAATTGAGAGGCGCCATGATTCATGAGTAGCGGTCTTCTCCTCTTTTACTTCTTTTCTTCGATTGTCTTTCCAATTTACATCCGAAGTAGGAGGTGGGTATTTAATCAAATCTCCCTCCCCCAGCCAACTAGAGAGAAAACGGCGATGTGGCCAAACTCCACGTTCGATTAGGTGAGGGAATAGGGTCTCCATTCCTTGTACTTCTGTGACGAGTAAAAGTTGTCTGTTTCGATTAATGGAGGCTTTCTTCTCCCTGTTCGATTGGGTGCTATTTGAGTGAGTGTTCCAAAATTAACCGGATGCATTGGAGATGGGCCGGGGGGGGGGGGGGGTTGAGTGAGGGTATCGGCGCTGGTGCTCACAGGTGTTGGGGAAAAGCTGCAATGCACGATATCATTGAGAGCTAGGGACTAGAATCTCAATCGATTAGTTTTACAGTGAAAGGGGAAATTTTTTCCCCAGACCCGTTGCATCTGCGTTCAAAATCGATACCTACCGTTAAAAACATACGACAAAAAAAATATAGAATTTAATGCGATTGATTAAGCAATTCACTGGCCAAAGTAAAGAATTCGGCTGACAGAAGAAGAAACAAAGAGGAAATAGAGAATCGATTGTTTTGTTATTGATTGAATAAGCTGAAAAATGTAACAAATTGACAGATTTGACTAATAAATTTTTAATGAATTATTTAAGGACTTTATTTGTCAACTAGTCGATTAGTGCCAGAATTGCCTAGATATTCGGGATGGTATGGTTAGCTCAGTCGGTAGCGCGCCATTATCTAGAACAGAAGGCCAGTCCATTGATTTATGACATCAGCATTAGTTTATATATATATAAATTTATGCTTTTTTCCACTGGTAAGTTTTAAAATTAATCTTTATAGTAACTTACATTTACAAATATTTAGGAGAAAATATACATAAACGTTTTTTCTAAATAATGCATATTTTTAAATATAAATTAATATTAAATTTAATTTTAAAACCTACCGGTAAAAATAACAAAAATAAATATATAAGAAATTTTAATATTTTTTTTTTTATCAATTAGCGATACAGACGTCATAATTCATGAAATGGCCTTCTAGGTGGTGTTGGCTAAGCTCACAATTTGCATTTACCAGGTTCGAGTCCCATCGTTTAGATTTTTCTCCATTTATTCCTGCCCTTTATCAGAAAGGGGAGACCGCTGTCCATTGGATGGGATAAGTTGTGGAGTACAGGAGAGCCATACCCTGCTAACTGTAAGAAACACGTTGTATGACCTTTACGGGAGGCTATCATCTATCTCCTAACACTGTCCAGTGGGTCCCTTTACCCAACCTTTCCTGAGCACTTGGCATCCTTTGACCTGCTGGCCATTTAGCCCAATATGTAGAAAAATGTGATCAGAGGTAGAACAACCCAAAAACAGCCCGTCCAAAACGAAACTTAGCGAAGAGCTAGTGAAAAGAAACTCTTCGAAATCAGCAGAACAAATTCTCTACTCTAAAACGAAGGTACACATTTCTAATGAGTAATTCATTGGGGGGGGGGGGATTCTTATATTTTTAAGGAAGCAAGCAAATATCTTGATTAAAAACCAAAAGTATGCATTTTTAATGAATACCATGAATTTATTACAATAGTTAATATTGGATTTAAAAAATTCCAATATTTTTTTCGTGGATTGACTCTTTTGGCGGACGCTAACTCAGTTAGTTAGGCATCTAAAGATATTTGTAAAAAAATGGACAAATGAGACTGATATAGAATATTGATTTTTTTTTAACAGCCGCGAATTGGACGGGACTGTTTTATATATTCAAATATATTTTGGTTCCTACAGAATGGGTATAGTGTGCGTAGCTCACAATTTGAGAATTGTAAACAATTTTGAGGACGATACGTCCTATCCGACGTATCGTCCTTTCCAAGCCCTCGGTGTCACTTACCGACCGAAGGAAGGAACTGCAGATTACGAGCCTGGCACACTTAAGATGTCGTGAGTCAGATTGCATTACAATAACAAGAATATAATTTTATCGAAAGGATATAAATATAACTTGTTATAGATGATTTTATTAATATAGGAATTTAATATTATTTATTTATTCTTGGAAATGAATATATCAATTAAAACCATTTAGTAAATTTTTGCTTAATAATAATAATTAATAATAATTAAAAATTAAAAATATCTCTTAGGGACGTAATACTTCTAGTTCATAATATGCATTATCTCTACATATATACACATTAGTATCAGAATAATATGACCACCTACCATAGTAGATGTATTACCATACATCTACTATGGTAGGTGTATGGACAAACTGCTACATATTATTCTGATACGACTGTATATATAAATTCATCTGAACTGTGTAAAACCTAATCTATCACCGTATAAATCAAACAGCCGTCCCGTGGCCGAGTGGTTAGCACGCTTGAATACTAATCTACGGGACTTGGGTTCGAGTCCCGGGTAAGGCATGAATGTTCGTGAGGTCCTGCTGTCATCACTTCTACTTTGGCATATAAACTGTCAGACCTCTGAGTCAAGCAGCTGCTTGAAGGGTATTTTTTTATTTACAAATCAAACTGGTTGCATTTTTTGACCGTGTAAAACTGAAACCATATTAATAAAGTACCGTGTAAATAGAGGAATAGGTGTGTAAATCATTCTAGAAAATGTTTATATATTACCAAGTTGACAGAATGTAAATAATTGCACTCAAATAAAATATTCTCACTTTATTACCCGACCTCTGATTAACAGGAATGAGTCACAGCAGCGAATTAATTCACTTCCTTTAACGATTTGACTCAATAATGGCGGACGCTAACTCAATCACTTTTGTTGCAGCCGCAGTTTCGCATTTGTCGTTTTCGTTTCGTACACAGGACCTTCGTTTGCGATCTGGCTTGTGTTTGCTGCAAATCGCTATTATAGCAAGAGCAATGCCTTTGCTCTCCAAAAGCAACTCGAGACCCTCCCAAGGCTAAGGATTGTTGTTAATGTTATATGACACTACAAATGGTGTTGTCGCTTCGTATTTGTGAAGAAGGTAAAGAAAATGCTCCTACTCGTCGTACGAAAGAGAAACTTTGCCATAGAAAAGACACAGAAAAGCCGTAAGTCTTGTCCTGATTTGATGAGACGTGTGCAAAGCCCAGAACTGATTGCAACACAGAAATAAGATTTTTGCAGTAAATTCTCTAGCAATACAAAGACAGGAAAGTAATTTTCTCAACATTGAAATATCACAATTTTTTTTTATTGTTGTGCTTTAACAACTCTGACTTTTGCTTTTTTTTTTCCAGGTGTCTTTCGACTGAATTCTTTCAAAAGACACTTTTGTCATATTTGATTGTCTCCACATTCTCAGCTCGAATTCCGTCAGGGATTTGCTTCATAACTCTCTGACCTATACAGAGAAATATTTTTCTTTCTATCTTTAAATTCTTGCCCACGTATATAGTATATATAGCGACGCAGAACTTAAAATGTTTATGAAGAAATCTCTTGAGAAATAATAGACGGTGTCTTGTAAGATTGTTTACTTTTCAAAGGAACTGATGCAGTCATCAATGTTCCAAACTCGTGTTTTTTGAATCGAACACTCTTTCTTAGAGTAGTGTGTCCATACGTCTTGATTTTGAGAAAACTGACCCAGTGTTCCAATATTTTTTTCGTGACGTACAACTGTCCCTGTGGGGTAGGAGTGGCCAGTGGCTCAGTCGGTAGCGCGCCAGGTCCGTAATCTGTAGTTCCCAGTTTGGAGTCCCACCTGGCCAATGTTGATATTTATCTTCGAAAAACTCCCCGCTCTGCTCTAGGTTAGTAGGGGACACCGATGCGTTTGGAAAGGCGTCGTCCATCGGATGAAACGTTTAGCCGCGTTCTCGAGTTCGGGAGAGCCATACCCTGTGCACGTTAAAGAACATGCTGGATGGATTTGACGCGAATCTACCATCTCCTCCCAACAGAAGTCCAGTGGATCCCCTTCTCCCAACCTTCTCTGAGCCTTTGGGGTCCTTGTGACATGGCCATTTAACCCATGTTTCCAAAACAAAAAGCACCGCTCAGAGGTAAAACAACCTAACCCAAATGTCCCGGTTTTGTGACGATATAAAGTCGGCTCTCCGTTTGCGTGGATTTAATTAACTTGCTTTTTAGAAGCACTCGGTCACTGTAATTACGTCTTTTTTTAATTTACGTGGGCATTTTGTGGAATAACGCGGTTTGCACTGAGCCCCAAACCTTCGATGAATGATGGCGATGCCCACGTGATGTACATGCCTGTGGTATTTTAGGAAAAAGTAGACGTGACCGACTACCGTATTTCTTCGTTTCTAAGACGCACTTTTTTCCCCCCATATAAAAGTCTCTAAATACGGGGTGCGTCTTGGAATCGCAGTTTTTTTTTTCAAAATTTCCCGCGCTTTGCACACGGCACCACACGTTTTCTTTTTACGCGGAAACCCCGCCTCCAAGTTTGACCATTATCGCATTCTCCAATTCCATTGGAGAATAAAGTAGCGTGGGTATTTTCCCGCGCTTTCCAAATGTGAAGCCACCGTTATTTCATTATAGTGGAGCTGTGAGGGAATTATAGTGAGCTTGGAACCTGGATGTTGACTGATAACCTTCCACTGACACCTTCTGGAAAAATTAAAAAGCACATCAAAATTGGCGGAATGGGTATCAACAACTTGGAAGTTAATCCCAGAAAGAATAGTGCAGCACTCATTTAAAAAATGTTGCATGACCAACGCTCTCGATGGCTCAGAAGACGATATGTTATGGGATAAAGAAGATAAAGACTGCTCTGAAGAATCAGACTCTGAATGTGAAATAGACTCTGATATTGATGCAGATATGATGCTCAGAAGAATCAGACTCTGATATTGATTCAGAAGGAAATGATGAATAACATACCTACTGATAAATAGGTACTATTGTTGTTAGCGGTGCTTACGTAATGGAAATGCCTGCCAATTTCAAGACGTGAAGCGGCAGCAGAGCTAGTTACATTTTCGTCCGCTTGGCAGTACTATTTGGCGCTGGCGATCCGCTGTTTTGCTTGTTATTTGCTTCGTAGCAGTATAGCTTATTACGCTGTTTACCGCTTGCTTCAAAATTGGATTCTGATAGGGATTTGTTCGTAAGTAATTATTTACTATTCTGTCTCCTTTCTGCTGTTTTTAACTAGAAGTCTGAACGATGATGCAGTATTGTGTGAATGTTTTGCAGAAGCGAAACTCAGTTTCTATCGAATCTGCTATCGAAAAGCGGCTGCGTGTGCAGGAGAACTATAATCTGTGCACGTTAAAGAACACGCTGGATGGCCTTGACGGGAGGTTACCATCTGTCTCCCAGCAGCTGTTCCAATGGGTCTCCTCCCCCAACCTTCTCCGAACCTTCGGGGTTCTTGTGACCTGGCCATTTAGCCCATGGTATGCAAAAAAGGGCCGATCAGAGGTAAAACAATCCAACCCAACGTTAAAGAACACGCTGGATGGCCTTGACGGGCTCTATCATTTGTCTCCTAACAGCTGTCCAGTGAAATTCCCTTCCCCTAACCTTCGCTGAGCTCTCGGGGTTTGTGACCTGGCCATTTAACCCATTATATGCAAAAAAAAGTGCCACTCGGAGGTAACCCAATCACGGTTTTATTAATAGAAATCTGAATATCCTATCTTAGAGGCTGAATATATTGGGATATCTAGGTTTTTCCCTGGATAAAATTTTTATACACTGAAGTGCCAATGAATTAGGGCTAGTAGACGTTATCCAAATTCATCCAAAAGATTTCTATAATTGTTGAGCACGAAAAATTTCTGCAATTGTTGAGCTCAAAAGATTTCTATAATTGTTTAGCCCAAAAGATTCCTGTAATTGTCGAGCCCGAAAGATTTCTATAATTGTTGAGTCCGAGCCCGAAAGATTTCTATAATTGCTGAGCTCGAAAGATTCCTATAATTGTCGAGCATGAAAGATTTCTATAATTGCTGAGCTCAAAAGATTCATATAATTGTCGAGCCCTAAAGATTTCTAAAATTGCTGAGCTCAAAAGATTTCTATAATTGTCGAGCCCGAAAGATTTCTATAATTGTTGAGTCCGAACCCGAAAGATTTCCACAATTGTTGAGCCCGAGCCTGAAAGGTTTCTATAATTGCTGAGCTCAAAAGATTCCTTTAATTGTCGAGCCCGAGAGATTTCTATAATTGCTGAGCTCAAAAGATTCCTATAATTGTCGTGCCCGAAAGATTTCTATAATTGTTGAGTCCGAGCCCGAAAGATTCCCACAATTGTTGAGCCCGAGCCAGAGCTCATAAGATTCATATAATTATTGAGCCCGAAAGATTTCTATAATTGCTGAGCTCAAAAAAACCCTACAATTGTCGAGCCCGAAAGATTTCTATAATTGCTGAGCTAAAAAAAATCCTATAATTGTCGAGCCCGAAAAATTTCTGTAATTGTTGAGTCCGAGCCCGAAAGATTTCCACAATTGTTGAGCCCGAGCCCGAAAGATTTCTATAATTGCTGAGCTCAAAAGATTCCTACAAGTATCGAGCCCGAAAGATTTCTATAATTGCTGAGCACAAAAGATTCATATAATTATCGAGCCCGAAAGATTTCTATAATTGTTGAGTCCGAGCCCGAAAGATTTCCACAATTGTTGAGCCCGAAAGATTTCTATGATTGTTGAGCTCGAGCTTGATTTGAGAAAAAATTTCTCCGACATATATATACAGAATTCCATGTCATTAATCATTTATTTTGTTCTTATACATTAATTCGAATAACGTTTTGACAAATTAAAATGTTAATCTATTTGGAACAAGAAATATTAGAAATACTGACAGAAATTGAAAGTTCGTGGGTAATATCATTACAACGCAAAGAGTCATTGATTTATTAGAGAGAGAATGCGTACGAAATAATCAAAACAGCATGGTGCTTATTTTTAATTATTAAAGACTGATTAAGCGATAGAAATTATAATTGACAAATATTTTATATTTTCACCTTTTTTTTCCACAAGTACAAGAAATATTTGAAAAATTCTGAGTCCGGTTTTCATAACGAAAAAACCAAGATTGTTATTTTGATGACATTATTTATGAATGGAAAATTTTACTACATATTACTGCAGGTAGTTTTAAATATAATAATAAATTTATTACTTTTACTGCAACAATGAAAAATAAAAAAGGTAAAGCTTTTAAGTAAATACATATTTAATTAATTTTACATTAATTATTGTTTTATTCATTTATTTGACTATAATTGGGTCTTTCAGAGCTTCAGTATTAAAAGTAAAATTTTTAACCCTAGCACACTTTTTAAGTTTAAGTTGCAAGACACTTCTAACAAGGTAATGGTCAGATCCAATTTCAGCTCCCCTATATGACCTGGTATTCCTAACAGAACTAGCCCATTTGCTGTTAATTAATAGATAATCAATTATATTATTATGCAGTCCATCGGGTGAAATCCATGTGTACTTATGTATGTCGCGGTGTTTGTAATAAGTGTTAGTTATTCTGAAACCATTGAGTTTACTTACCTGTAGGAGACGTTGCCCATTGCCATTGCAGCTACCAATACCAAAAGGGCCTATTACTCCTCCCCAAAGGTCAGAGTCAGTACCAACTTTGGCATTGAAGTCACCAAGAACAAGGGTAATATCTCCTTTCTTGACAGAATTCAAAATATCCTGAAGTTGTCCGTAAAACCTATCCTTCTCATCCTCATCGGCATCCTCAGTGGGGGCATAACAGCAGATAACATTCAAGTCTTTAACGCTTGTCTGAAATTTTGCTGTAAGAAACCTTTCATTAATGCACTCATATCCTAGAAGAGCATCACTAGCGTGTCTGCTGAGAAGCAGACCCACGCCTAACTTTGTAACTAATGATGAGGTTAGGCAAAGGAGTCTGTAACCTCCTTTAAGCAGCATATTGTGCAGAGAGAGACTCCGTTGGTTTGGCCATGTTGCCCGTATGAATAATTATAGATTGGCGAATAGGGTTATGAACAGTGTGCCTAAAGGCCTCAGAAAGAAGGGGAGACCTATGATGCGGTGGGCAGACAATGTCAAACAGGACCTTGTTAGAATTGGTGTGCAGTGGCCAGATGCAGTAGATGTAGCTCAGGACAGACTTGCTTGGAGAACTAAATTGCATGGTCTGGTTGGACCTCCGTAGCCCATGGCTGCTTGAGGATGATGATGAGAATCTTAAAGCAACCTGTAATAATATAACACTAAAATTTATAAGTAATTTACCTCCTTACGCGCATGCGTGATATGAAAAACAGCTATAATGACTTTCATTATGGAAGCAGAATTGTTTCGTCCTAGCATGACGACTGTATTAGTGGACCAAAAAAACTGCTTTTATATGTATAATTTCTGTTATTTCTACTAGTAAGTTTTAAAAACAACTTTTATACTAATTATATTTAGAAATATACATTATTGAGAAAAAATACTTAAATACATTAGCATTTTCATAGTGCTAATATTTGGGAAATTTTTTGATAATTAATGTACATTTATAAATATAAAGTAGTATAAAGATTAATTTTAAAACTTACCAGTGGAAATACAAGAAATGAATGTATAAGAAATTTTTAAATGTTGAAGTCTACTAATGCTAATGCCATAATTCACTGGAATGGCCTTCTGTTCTAGGTGGTGTTGGCCTTATAAAGCCCAAGCTCGAACTGTATGTAGTTCGCACTGTTTGAAACAACTAAATAGTTTCTGTTATCTCACTCACAATTTCAGCCTAGTTATCTCAGCAACACAATGGGAGTCTTCCTGAAGAAATAAGTTATCAGGAGAGTCTGAAACATACACACAGATTTCTACTCCGAATAAATGTGCTATTGTCCTGAATCGTTGAGTTTCATAATTCAGCCGACGAAGCGAAAACAATGAGACAAAAGGAAGACAACGGATATCCTTGTTGGATCAGATTCTCTTTTATGCTCTTACTCCCAACATTTCCACATCGAGGTCACTGTCAGAGCTCTGAATGTAAATGGTGGAAGTGAGCTCCTACCTCACAATTAATCACTTGCAGTCAAATTTGTCATTCAGGCGCGCTGGGGAAAAGAGAAGATCACTTCATGTATCACTTCATTGCTCAAAGTGAAATCCCACTGATCTGACAAATGATTTCATCAGTAATCATTTCCAGGGGTAAGATGGATCACCTTTTTTTGGGAGGGGGAAGGCATTTCATTTTCTACTTAGAAGATGATTGTTGGTGTTGATGAAGATGGAAGCGTCTTCCAAGGTCACGTGGGAGGTGGAGGAGAAGATTTTAGAAGATGTAAGATGTGTTAGCTGGAAGAGGATCCATTTGATGGATGTTGGTAAAATGTGATAAAAGAAAATTAATACCTTGGCCGTTCACCAGAATTTGCACAGAGGAGGCTTAAACTGCAGCATTGGAGACTGTTGTCTCATAAATGATAGATGAAGCAGCAAATTCTTTTTTGGGGGGGTTTGTTAACAAATTACCCGTCACTTTTTTGTGCAAAGAAAATTGATTTAATTTATTTCTCCGCATTTTAATGTTGTAGATAAAAAAAAAACTTTGATTTGAAATAAATATTTCTCAGGGGTAAATAACATTTTCTATAACAAATGATAGTACCTTTATCATAATTACGTTAAATTTATTCAGAATTTTTGTGGAAAAAATGCATTTATGTAACTATTTTGTTCTTTCCAGACATCTCAGGGGCGGCGGTGGCTCAGTCGCGCCATGCTCGTGATGTATAGTTCTCAGGTTCGAGTCTTACCTGGGTCAGCGTTGAAAATCCTGCTCTTGGTTACTAGGGGACACCGATGGGCTTGGAAAGGTCTCCGTCCGTTGGATGGGACTTTAAGCCATGTCTCCGTGTGCAGGAGAGCCGTACCTTGTGCACATTAAAGAACACGCCGGATGGCTTTGACGGAAAACTTCCATCTATCTCCTAACAGCTGTGGGTTGGGGGTGACTCAGTCGATAGCGCATCAGGCTCGTAAACTGTAATTCCCAAGTTCGAGTCCGCCTGGGCCAGCATTGAGATTTATCTCCGCAAAATTCCCCGCCCTGTCCACAGTGAGTAGGGGGCACCGCTGGACTTGGAAAGGCCGCCGTCCTTCTGATGAGACGTTAAGCCGTGGCTCAGTGATCGGGAGAGCCGTGTACGTTAAACAACACCCTTGATGACCTTGAAAGGTGGCTACCGTCTGTCTCCTAATAGTTGTCCAGTGGGTCCTCTAACCCTCAACTTTCTCTGAGCCCTCAGTGTCCTCGTGACTTGGCCATTTATCCCATTGTGTGCAAAAAAAAAAGTACCACTCAGATTCTAATCTGGATATCTCAACCTGCTTTGTAAAAAGTTTTCTGCAAGTAGCAATATTGGGTCTGGTTAGATACGATTAATAGAATCGTTTTTTTATGGAGCCAGCCCTTACAATAGTCTAAATGGTCAGATCATAAAGACTCCAAGATTTCAAATAAGGCAGAGATCTCGTGAACAGCTGTTAAGAGGCTAGAAAATCGCCCGATCAAAACAGGTGGGGCTTCTCGGTCGGTGGCACGTCAGGCAGGTAATCTGTAGTTTCAGGGTTTAGGTTCATCTCCACAAACTTCCACTATTCCTTCTGTGAGAAATGGGACACCGATGGTCTTGAATAGGTCACCATTCGTCCGATGGAACTTTAAGAGATAGCTCCGCATCCAGGAGAGTCACATTTTGTACACTTTAAAGAACACTCTTGATCAGTGCTTCTCAAACTGGTGGTCAAAGGACCGGTGCCAGGAAAGAGGAAAGAAAGACATACACAGTCGTATCAGAATATATGACCACCTGCCATACATATACTATGGTAAGTGGTCATATTATTCTGATATGACTGTATATATTTTCAGAAGCATAAGATTGATATGCCTTAGGGATAAAGATCGAACATTCCAGATGGTGTCGTGCGGGTGTGTAAAGTATCATGAGCATGGACATACTTTTTTTCCCCTAGGCAACACGTGGATTCAACACAGAAATATATTCGAAACGGAATCAATGTTATTTTAGGAAAACTGTCGGGATGATTGTATCTCTCCACAATTCCGTTTCGAACAAATTTACACCAAACCTTCCTGCTAGTCCGCCACTTGGAAGAATTGCCGGTCCAACACATAAGTTTGAGAAGCACTGCTATAAATATTCTTAACGGATTTGTTGGATTGTTTTCAGGAACTTTTTATCCAGGGAACTTTTTATTTTTACACAAATCACAAAGACCCCTAGGGTTCGGGAGGGAACCCACTGGATAGGTTTTAGGACAACAATGGTAACTTCCCGTCAAGGTCGTCCCGCACACGGATGCCACGGCTATATGTCCCATCCGACGGATGATGGACTTTCGAAGCCCATCGGTGTCTCCTGCTGACCGAGGGCATGGATTGTGCGCAGATAAATCTCAACGCTGGCCAAGGTGCGATTCAAACAAGATTAGGAGCCTGGACTACTACCGACTGAGCCACCACTTACCATACGAACGGAAGGGTATGGAACTAATTTAATGATTAGTAATCCTGTCTCAGCAGCCGTCCCGTGGCCGAGGGGTTAGAACGCTTGGCTGCTAATCTAAGGGACCTGGGTTCGAGCCACAGATAAGGCATGGATGTTCGTATTATTTTTTTGCTGAGGTCCTGCCATCCTCTCAGATCTTCTACTGTGGCATATAAACTGACAGGCTCCTGTCAGACCTCTGTGGCAAGCAGCTGCTTGAGGGGGTATTTGTTTTTATTTTATAATCCTGTCTATGGCCCTAAACGGCTTCAATCCATGTAGTTTCAAAAGAATATGATATAAAATAATTTATTTATTATAATTATATAAAAATATTATAAGAGTAATTTAAAATTAACTGCTTGTTTTTTTAAAAAAAAGCTGTTTATAAAATTTTAAAACTATAATATAAATAATTATTACGCTAAATTTATTTATACATTAAATGAATAAAAGGCCCTCAATCGGAAGCGTGTTGGGTTGTTTTACCTCTGAGCGGCACTTTTTTGTACACAATAGGCTAAATGGCCAGGTCATAAGGACCCAGAATGCTCAGAGAAGGTTAGGGGTGGAAACCCACTGAAACAGCTGTTCTTAGACAGATGTTAGCCTCCCGTCATGACCATACATTGTGTTCTTTAACGTGCACAGGGCATGGCTCTCCCGCACACGGGGCCACAGCTTTACGTCCCATACGACGGACGGTGTCTTTTCTAAGCCCGTCGGTATCCCCTACTGACCGTGGGGCAGGGCGGGGAGTTTTGCGGAGATAAATCTCAATGCTGATCCAACTGGGACTCGAACCTGGAAACTGCAGACTACGAGCCTGGCACACTACCAATTGAGCACCTCCCCGCTTTTGTTTGTTGAGAATTAATGTGTTGTCCGCACCCTGGTACGTTGTTCTACGAGAATAGTATTGTAGAAATATTGTCATTGGAGGAATAAAGCAGATTACTCTCTGGGATTCTGATCTTCCCACCACTTTACACTGTAAATTGATGTAAACGAAAACATTGATTAAAAAATATTGCTTTGGAATTATTGCTGACATTCAGGCGATTGTCATATTTTTTTAACAGGTGACAAAGACCTCTAGGGCTCAGAGAAGATTGGGAGAGAGGACTCACTGGATAGTTTTTAGGAGCCCAATGCTAGCTTCCCGTCAAGGTCATCCAGCTTTTCTTTAGCGTGCACAGGGTATGGCTCTCCCGCACACGGAACCACGGCTTTACGTCCCATTGAATTTTAATTCCAGAGCCGGTATTATTCTGTCCATGAACTTGAAACGTATTTTTTTTTTGTGAAAAAATTTACTTGTTATAAATAAAAACGATTCGTATGACTGCCCAAACCGCCCACAAGCGCCACAAGTGAGTTTTACCTCTGAGCGGCACTTTTTTGTACATCGTGAGCTAAATGGCCAGGTCACAAGGACCCCGAAGGCTCAGAAAAGGTTGTGGGAGAGGACCCACTAGAACAACTGTTGGGAGACAGATGATAGCCTCCCGTCAAGGCCATCCAGCATGTTCTTTAACGTGCACAGGGTATGGGTCTCCTGCACACGGAGCCACGGCTTAAAGTCTCATCCGACGGACGGCGGCCTTTTCAAGCCCATCGGTGTCTCCTACTGATCGTGGACAGGGCGGGGAATTTTGCGGATATAAATCTCAACGCTGACCCAGCTGGGATTCGAACCTGGGAACTGCAGTTTACGAGACTGGCGCGCTACCGACTGAGCCACCCCCGCCCACAAGCGAAAACGGTTTGTTTAAAATCAGCAAACCTCATTTTATTCAAAAAGCGAAGTTGTTCGACGCTAAGTATTTCTCAACAATCATCGACTGAATCAACACTTCATTTATGCACCTCATCAATCTATTTTTATGCATCCTAAACTTCAAGCTTATCAACGCGATTAATTAGTTCTGAACACGCGAAGATCGACTACAATACCATCAACCAGAGAGGTTGCCACCTTCCTGACAACCCCGAGATTCGAAATGAACTCGTCTCTTCATTATGTATTCCACACACCCTTCGTCACCTCCCACAAGAACGGGTGGAGAAATTTTATTGTTACCCCCCTCCCCACCTCTACTGGCTGTCTGTCTCTCTCTTTTCCCTTTTCTGTCATTCATTATTCAACGTTGAACTCGGCAATAAAGTCCTACTGGCGACGGCCAAGAGAACGAACAACGGAGGCTCTCTCCTATTTGCTCATCTCGTCTTCTGCGATGATCCTTATTCGAAGTGCACATTTGTCCGAAGAAACCCAGGCTGCAAGAAGCAAAGCACTCTGCTGGTGACTCTCGTTCATGAAGCAGCCAGCGCATAAATATAGAGGATGCATGTCCATTCTAGCGACATCGTCACTTCGTTATAAAATTGTTTAGGAGCCTTACCTCCGTCTACATATTTAGGCGAGTTACTGAAACCATGATTTTTTTTTCGTTCCATCATTATTGCTTTACCAATTTTAGAACTACCAGTAATTTGTCAAAGTATTGAAAACTGTTTTGTTTCTTAAAATAAATAATTTCAGTTAAATAACGGTATCTTTAAAAACATTTTAATCAAATTAGGATGTGAGCAAGAAATATATATTAAGATGAATAATATGTTCAAAAATAATGCTTGATTTGATAGACAAATAGAGGATAGTTTAAATATAATATACTGCCCTACCAAATTATTAGCGAATTTCCATGTTATGTCAACGGGAATATAATGTTTGAAGCTCTGTAACTTCTAACAATACATTTAATGGAGAAATGTGACGGACGATAAAGATCATAATCAAATCTAATCCAAACTCGATTTTCTGCAATATTCGTTCAGCATTTAAAGAATTATAGAAGCTAGAATATTTACAAGGAAAATGCGTCATGAGACTGAGGTTTCTGAGGTTTTTAATACCTCAGAAACTAATTAAAGCTCAAATAATTCAAACCAATTTAATAAAATGAATATACATTTCAGAAGTTAACAGTTGAATGAAATACTTTAAACTGTGGGAAAGATATTCTCATAATTAAACTAAACAATTTCAAATTCTGGGAAAGGTATTCTCTCAACTGAAACAAATGATTTTTACTTTCTGGGAAAGATGTTCTTTCAACTAAATCAAGTGATTTTTACTTTCTGTGGAAGAGGTTATCTCAACTAAATCAAGTGATTTTTACTCTCTAGGAAAGATGTTATCTCAACTAAATCAAGTGATTTTTTCGTTCTGGGAACGATATTTTCTCAAATAAATCAAATGATTTTTACTTTCTAGGAAAGATGTTATCTCAACTAAATCAAGTGATTTTTACTTTCTGGGAAAGATGTTATCTCAATCAAATCAAGTGATTTTACTTTCTGGAAAAGACATTCTCTCAGCTAAATCAAGTGATTTTTACTTTCTGGGAAAGATGTTCTCTCAACTAAATCAAGTGATTTTTACTTTCTGGGAAGGATGTTCTCTCAACTAAATCAAGTGATTTTACTTTCTGGAAAAGATATTTTCTCAATTAAATCAAATGATGTTTACTTCATAGGAAAGATGTTCTCTCAACTAAATCAAGTGATTTTTACTTTCTGGGAAAGATGTTCTCTCAACTAAATCAAGTGATTTTTACTTTCTGGGAAAGATGTTCTCTCAACTAAATCAAGTGATTTTTGCTTTCCAGGAAAGATGTTCTCTCAACTAAATCAAGTGATTTTTACTTTCTGGGAAAGATGTTCTCTCAACTAAATCAAGTGATTTTTACTTTCTGGAAAAGATGTTCTCTCAACTAAATCAAATGATTTTTACTTTCTGGGAAAGATGTTCTCTCAACTAAATCAAATGATTTTTACTTTCTGGGAAAGATGTTCTCTCAACTAAATCAAATGATTTTTACTTTCTGGGAAAGATATTCTCTCAACTAAATCAAGTGATTTTACTTTCTTACTTTCTAGAAAAGATATTCTCCTAACTAAATCAAATGATTTTTACTTTCTGGAAAAGATGTTATCTCAACTAAATCAAGTGATTTTTACTTTCAGGGAAAGATGTTCTCTCAACTAAATCAAGTGATTTTTACTTTCTGGGAAAGATGTTCTCTCAACTAAATCAAATGTTTTTTACTTTCTGGGAAAGATGTTATCTGAACTAAATCAAGTGATTTTTACTTTCTGGAAAAGATGTTATCTCAACTAAATCAAGTGATTTTTACTTTATGGGAAAGATGTTCTCACAACTGAATCAAATGATTTTTTTCTGGGAAAGAAATTATCAGAATTGAATGAAATGTTTTTTCTTTTCTTTTGGAAAAAACGTTCTGACAACTGAATCAAATGATTTTTACTCTCTGGGAAGATGTTCTCACAATTCAATCAAATGTTGTTTGAGAAAATGTTCTCCTCATTGAATAAAATGTTTTAGCACATTCCTTCACACGGAATAAAATTGACGATTTTTGGAACACCATTACTGTGTTGCCTATGTTATGAACACCATTACCGTGTTGTTTACTGATTGTACTTGAACGAGTCTTTAAACTGTACAACATCATCTCTTCCATTTTCCTTTCAAATTTCCTCTCTGCCCTCCTGATAAATCCTTCTCTCTCTCCATCTTCAATTCTCGTTTTCTTCATTTCATCCCATTCCTCTTTTCCCCTTCTGTCATTCTCTTCCTTCAAATGTTCATCGTATGTCATGTGTCCCTCCATACCATCAGAAACATAAAACTAAAGTTCTTCATTTCCTCTAAGTATTCCTTCTAATACCAGTGATGATCGTACCTCTGTGCTTAAGTTCCTCCTGGAGAAGCAGTGAGAGGCTGTGCTTTAAGAAACGCTCTTGGGTTTCCTAACGTAGTAACGTGATAGCAAAGTAGAGAAAAGGTATCTGTCTCCTCTCTTTTAAATGTAGTAGGAAAAGGTTTTTTGAGTGTGACCATACAGAAAGCTGGTCGAGCAATTCAGCGTTATGAAAATTTCTGTATTTGTGACGTCTTAAATCAGAATTATTACCGACAACAGTGGCACAGGGGCGGGATATAAAGAGCGAGGAGGGTCCATGGCCCCCCAGAGAATTCAAGTGAGGATAAGAGAAGCAACAAATTATTAAACGTGCATAATTCATGCACTTTTCAAGAAAGTTTTTAAATACCTCTAATATGGGGATGGCTCAGTCGGTAACGTGTCAGGCTCGTAATCAGCAGTCCCCAGGTTCGAGTCCATCCTGGTCCAGCGTTGAGATTTATCTCCGTTTATTACTATTATTATTACTGGTAGATTTAAATACAAATCTTTATAAATTAAAAAGAAATAAAAATCCCCTCAAATAACTGCTTTCCACAGAGATGTGACAAGAGTCTGTCAATTCATACGCCATTGTAGAAGGTCTGTGAGGATGGCGGAACCTCAGCAGGAAAGCAACACAAACATCCATGCCTTATCCGGTGCTTGAACCCATATCTCTTGATTAATAGCTGAGAACACTAACCATTCGGCCACGGGAGGCTTATACCAATGTTTAGTTACAAATATATTTTTTTTGGAAAGAAAATTATTTGCATTATCATAACACTAATACGTAACAATATTTTTTTCTAAATTATATATATTAATAAACATTAGTATGAATATTCGGATTAAAAACTACCAGTAATAATAATAATAATAGAAAAATATATAAAACATGCCTAACGCACTGGTTCTGAATCTTTTATGCTTCACGTACCCCCCAGGAAATGAGTATGTAAATGGCGTAGCCCTTGTATGTATAGATAAAACTATAGTTATAGTATAACAATGGGAATGAAATAAAGCATATATACATACATTAAATTTTGTTCTTGCTTCTAGCGACTTTTGAGCTCTCATGGCGTACCCCAAAAATTTTTTACCGAGTATCCCACGTTGAGAACTCCTACTCTAACGTTTAGAGGTATCTATGATGACGTCATATTTTTAGTTGTACGGCCTTTTGTTATCAGAAATGTTGACTAGATGTATACAGTTTTACTGGGTTTTCTCCCTCCTTTTAATGGTTTCAAGAAACTAATCGCAATGCTACAGTTAACTGGGAAACTGCCTTCGTTGTTGACAACAATTTTCTATTTAGTTGCTAAGAAGCTGGAAAGCTTTAATAACGCTGAAGTGCTTAAACCGCTTCCTGTGTGGCTCGCCACCTTCTCCACTGATCAGCGAAACCGCACATAATGGGCAAACGTGATCGAAGTGGTCAATTTTAAGCTCGAACATCGTCATAAGATGTAAGGAAAGAAAAGAAGAAAATGATTTAGAACTCGAAATGCTGTCCATATGGCGTTTTTTCCCCCAACCCACCCATTCCATTAAACTTAATGGCCCATTTGAGTGCCAAAGTATTGATCGTATTACTAGAGGCGCTGACCGTATTTATGTCTTGTATATTTACATGTGGACACCATGTATAAAAAACTACCGAAATGCACTAACGTCCTCTATTGATTTGCTTTTATTGTTTTTAGTTGACGTTTAAAGTCGTTTGATTGAAATTTGGCGTCAGGTTTAAGTAGTGTATCCTCCGTAATTTCCGGAGGGAAAGAGTGAGTTGGGTTGTTAACCGTTGAGGTGTATGTTTTTTGCACGTAATGGGCTAAATGGCCATGTCACAAGGACTCCTAGAGCTCAACGAGCGTTGGGTAAGGGTTGGGTTTGGGTTGGGTTGTTTTACCTCTGAACGGCACTTTTTTGCACACCATGGGCTAAATGGCCAGGTCACATGGACCCCGAAGGCTCAGAGAAGGTTGGGGGAGAGGACCCACTGGAACAGCTGTTGGGAGACAGATGGTAGCCTCCAGTCAAGGCCATTCAGCGTGTTCTTTAAACGTGCACAGGGTATGGCTCTCCCGCACACGGGGACACGGCTTAACGTCCTATCCGACGGACGGCGGCCTTTCCAAGCCCATCGGTGTTCCCTACTGACCGTGGGCAGGGCGGGGAGTTTTGCGGAGATAAATCTCAACGCTGACCCAGCTGGGACTCGAACCTAGTGAGTTGGGTTAAACCGTTGAGGTGTATGTTTTTTGAGTTTTTGAGTATGTTTTTAACCGTTGAGGTGTATGTTTTTTGCACGTAATGGGCTAAATGGCCATGTCACAAGGACTCCTAGAGCTCAACGAGCGTTGGGTAAGGGGCAGAGGTTGATCGTTTTATCTCAGAGCGTCACTTTTCTGCGCACAATTTAATAAATGGTCAGGTTACAAGGACCCCCCCGGGATCAGATAAGGTTGTGGAGAGGGGACCCACTAGACAGCTGTTAGGAGATATATGGTAGACTCCCATCAAGGCCATCCATCGTGCTCTTCTACACGAAGGTTGCCAGATCACTAATTTCTAAAAAAATCGTTGGCAGATATTTTTTTTGAGTTCTGTAATCCACCATAGTGTTCGGATATTTTTTTGAGCGACTGTAATTCTTGGGCGGATGGGCAGGTGTACACATATGACGTCATCGGCGGCAGAAATTGGCAGTTTAACTATGGTTCCGCGGCTACTTGAGCAATCGATCCCAAATTTTATGGGGCGGTGGTCTCACTTAGTTCTGACCCTGTTTACATCTAGGTAACAGTTCGGGTTCCTAGATGAAGTGGGTCACGAGGGATCCCTTGAAAAGTATCCGAAAATTCTGGGTGCGCTGCTGTCGTCTACCTGGCGAATGGAGTAGTACGTTAACGGTGGAAAGCTGTGAATGAAGTTGTGGGTTGGGTTGGGTTGTTTTACCTCTGAGCGGCACTTTTTTGCACACCATGGGCTAAATGGCCAGGTCACATGGACCCGAAGGCTCAGAGAAGGTTGGGGGAGGGGACCCACTGGAACAGCTGTTGGGAGACAGATGGTAGCCTCCCGTCAAGGCCATCCAGTGTGTTCTTTAACGTGCACAGGGTATGGCTCTCCCTCACACGGGGCCACGGCTTAACGTCCCATCCGACGGACGGCGGTCTTTCCAAGCTCATCGGTGTCCCCTACTGACCGTGGAATGAAGTTGTGAATGAAGTTGTGAATGAAGTATCTTAATAGTTGTGAACATATGTATGCCGCCAAACTTTTGACGGAATTCAACTAGTATTATATACATATATACCGTATATGGCATATTAAACACCGAGGCCTAAATAGTAGCCTGTGCTTGAATTGCAGTCAAGTAATAGGGTAGAATTTGTAAATAGTAGCTGGATCTCAGACAGGGATGCTAAACGTCCCTGTATCTGCGCAATTGTCCCGCAGCGGATCAACTCAGTGCAAGGCGATCTAAAGACATTAGGCCCGGACAGTATACTAACAGAAAAAGTAATATTTAAATATACAAGTGTTATAACTGAATCTTTCTCTCTTAAAACAATTCCGGTAACTATTTTTTTTAAATTAGCAATTATTTCTAAAACATTTAATAATAGTCTAATAAATTAACGGAAACTAAATTATCTTCTCATACGCTATTCTAAATTAAACAGCATAATTTTAAATTGTAGATAAATTAAACAACTTAAATCTTTACGCATATTTATTATTTGCTCTTTAAATTTATGTATATTTTTCTTTCCTCTGGGTTGTCTCAGTCGATAGCCCTCTGGGCTCGTAATCTGAAGTTCCTTGGTTCGGAGTCCTAACTTTACCATACAGCGCTGATATTTATCTCAGCTAAGCTCCCAACTTACTCTGGGCCAGAAAGGAGACACTAACAAGATTCGAAAGGACAACCGTCCGCATCAGGATCGGATTCGGAGGAGATTCCCCCCCCCCCCCTTGAGAATGCTAGTAAGTGTAATGGAGGCCAAAAATGATTAAACTTGTGCACATTTCAGACATTTTTCACGGAATTTTTTAAAAACCGCTAAAACGGAGGGGAAAACGTTACAATGGAATGAAAATTCGGTGTCTTAACCCCCCCTCCCCTTATCTTTTTCCGGCTTGATTGCGCGGCTTCCTCCCCCTTATTTTATTTTTCTAGATCCGGAGATGCTCCCTTAAATGGGGCGCTAAATCATAGCCCCATGTGCAGGAATGACATCCCTTGGCACGTTAAAGAACACTCCAGATCGCTTTGACGGGAGTTTCTACCTGTCTCGTAATATCTATCTAATGGATACGCTCCCTCCAACCTTCTCTGAGAGCGGCGGGGATGGCTCAGTCGGTAGCGCGCCAGGCTCGTAATCTGTAGTTCCCAGGTTCGAGTCCCAGCTGGGTCAGCGTTGAGATTTATCTCCGTAAAATTTCCCCGCCCTGCCCACGGTCAGTAGGGGACACCGATGGGCTTGGAAAGACCGCCGTCCGTCGGTTGGGACTTTAAGCCGTGGCCCCGTGTGCGGGAGAGCCATACCCTGTGCACGTTAAAGAACGCGCTGGATGGCCTTGACGGGAGGCTACCATCTGTCTCCCAACAGCTGTTCCAGTGGGTCCCCTCCCCCAATCTTCTCTGAGCCTTCGGGGTCTTTGTGGCCTGGCCATTTAGCCCATGGTGTGCAAAAAAGTGCCGCTCAGAGGTAAAACAATCCAATCCCCCTTATTTTATTTTTCTAGATCCGGACATGCTCCCTTAAATGGGGCGCTAAATCATAGCCCCATGTGCAGGAATGACATCCCTTGGCACGTTAAAGAACACCCCTGATCGCTTTGACGGGAGTTTCTACCTGTCTCGTAATATCTATCTGATGGATACGCTCCCTCCAACCTTCTCTGAGAGCGGCGGGGTGGCTCAGTCGGTAGCGCGCCAGACTCGCAATCTGCAGTTCCCAGGTTCGAGTCCCGCCTGGACCAGCGTCGAGATTTATCTCCGCAAGACTCCCGCCCTACCCACTGTCGTAGGGGACACCGATGGGCTTGGAAAAGACGCGATACGTCGAATAGGACGTTAAGCCGTGACCTCCGACTGCTGAAGAGCCATACCCTGTGCACATTATAACACATTGGATGGCCCATTTCTTGATAAGAAGGTATCATTTGTCTCCCAACAGCTGTCCAGTGGGTCGCCTCCCCCGAACCTTTTCTGAGTCCTTAGAGTCCTTGTGACCTCGCTATTTAGCTCATTGTGTGGAAAATTGCACAGCTCCGAGGTTAAACAACCCAAACCATCTCTGAGCCCGAAGAGTCCTTGTGGCTAGGCCATTTAGCCCATTAAGTGCAGAAAAAAGTGCCGTAAGAAATAAAAAAACGTAACTTCACCCATTTCTCTTATCCGGTTCTAAGCCCTAGGAATCCTTGTGATCTGACTATTTATCCTATTGTAAGCAAAACTCCCCTTAAAAATAAAAACAACCCAACCCAAAACTCCTTCGTTCAACGCTCAGAACCTACCCATTTGCTAATGGAATTTGGTTATGGAAAAGGAAATCATCATGAAAGGTAACATTTCATTTTCGTCACAAGCATCGAAATTTGACCCACCCAATTACTCGGCCAAGATTTGAAAATGGCATTTTTTTTATTCCTCCTCCGTGTTGGTGAAAAGCGCCTACAACAGCAGGGGAAAGGACGTGAGGTGAATCTCGGGCATTGTGCCAAGAGAAAGGTTTGACCTAGTTGTGCATAAGAGAGGCCATGCCATGCAGCAGCATCTTTTGATGGCAGTGTGGCTTTAATTTCTCTTCTCAGATGCTCTCGCATCGGGATCAATAGAGGAAAAGTTTCTCAGATGGACAAAGTTTCGTTTTTTTTCAGAGTTTCGTAATTTTATCTGACGTTAGGGGAGAGAGAAAAGAATCAAACGCTTGCACATTAGATTCCTCCCAAATGATCGCGAATATTTTTTTGCATGGAGCATTACTTTTTTTCTGTTTCGATTTTATCTGCAAAGTTGGTCTGATTAATTATAGGGAGAAAGGGGTGGGCAGTGAGTTGGGTTGTTTTACCTCTGAGCGGCACTTTTTTGCACACCATGGGCTAAATGGCCAGGTCACATGGACCCCGAATTCTCAGAGAAGGTTGGGGGAGGGGACCCACTGGAACAGCTGTTGGGAGACAGATGATAGTCTCCCATCAAGGTCATCTACCGTGTTCTTTAACGTGCACAGGGTATGGCTCTCCCGCACACGGACCCACGACTTTACGTCCCATCCGACGGACGGCGGCCTTTCCAAGCCCAGCGGTGTCCTCTATTGACCGTGGGCAAGGCAGGTAGTATTGCGGAGATAAATCTCAATGCTGACGGAGCTTGGACTCGAACCTTTGAACTGAAGATAACGAGCCTGGGGCGCTACCGACTGAGCTACCCCCCCCCCCCCCCCCCCGAAGGTCGCTTTCTCACAGGGTGGGGTTCGGGTTATTTTACCTATGAACGGCGCTTTTATGCACACAATGGACTAATTCATGTCACAAGGATGGTCGCTTCCCGTCAAGGCCATCCATCGTGTTCTTTAACGTGCACAGGGTATGGTTTTCCAGCGCACGGGGACAAGGTTCAATGTCCCATCTGACGGACAGAGGCGTTTCCAAGACCATGAATGTCTCCTACCGATCCAGGGCAGGATGGGGAATTTTGGAGAGATAAATCTCAACGCTGGCTCAGGCGGGACTCGAACCTGAGGACTACAGATTACGAGCCTGGCGTGCTATCGACTTAATCACCCCTACCCCTCTTTCACGTAGATTTCTTGCTTAGATTTATAACGCTCCGCCGTTAGTTTCCCATTGACATAACTGTTGTGTGAAATCTTTAATTTATGGAAGCTATGTGTAGTAAAGCTCCGTACAGTCAGTCACTGTTATAGAACTATAGTAGAGACGTAAATGTGACTGCAAAACGAAATAGTACATTACTAAACTGTAATTTGTAAAGAATTCGTTTAATATTGGAAGTTACATATTGTATATAGCTTACCTATAAAAAAATTAGTTTAAGAAATATCCGCATAATCAAATTTAATAATTAAATTTAGAACAACCAGCACTAATCATTTAAAACAGAAAAATACATTTAAGAATTCGAAAGTAATTTTAACTTCTGAAGTAAAATAAAAATTACTTTTATCTTAAGAAAAAATTCCATAGCCAAACAACGATTAAAAAAAAGTCCCATTTAAACAAATGACTCAAGAGCGATTGGGAACTTACTAGAAGGGAAAACAAAGACATTCCGTGTGTTAAGACATTTTTATCCAGTCACCAAAAGAACACCGAGGATACATTTTCGCAGCGTAGCCACAATAAAAAAATTAGAGCGGAAAGGAAGCGAACTCTAACCGTGACCGCAAACGAAACAATGCAATCGTAACCGCGCTTTTTCTCCGAACTTTTCTGTTTCTGCCATATTTAGCTCGCGCTGTTCGAGTCTCGCGCTTCCGCGGAAATTGCTAAACACAAATCACTCGAGGAAGCGAAAAAGCGTAAGAAAGTGAAATTACTAAGATGAAGAAAGCGCACGCTAAAAAAAGAGAGAGAATGAAAAACCTATAAGAACCGTATCTTCGGCCCGGCTAAGAAACAAGTTAAAAGAACAAAAGAGTAAAAACGTGTATGTGGGGGAAGGAAAGGGGGGGTTTCCTTATTTAGAGAACCACAAAGAGCTAGAAATACCAAAACACGATAAAAAGAAACAATAGTGGGAGAACGAAAAAGGAAATAATTTAAATTCCCTTTTGGTCTCCTTGGCGTGTTTCTTGGCAGTGAATCAATCAGAGAAAATGCAGAATTATTGGAAGAAAGAAGACAACGCGGATCGTTTTATCTCCGAGCAGTGGTGTAATTAGGTCTAAATTTTTTCAGGGATTTCCAGATTTTTTGATGTTGCCCCAGTTATTACTTTCAGCCGCCATTTTGTAACATCTCTGTGTTAATTTTTATTTTATTCGTTTATTTATTGTATAGAAAAAAAATTAGGTTAGTGTTTAATATTAATTTTTTCCACTTTAAACCAATCTACTTTAACTTTTTTTCATCTCATTAGATATACAGTCCCTGGCCAAATTATTACGAACTCCTACCTAGGCTGGGGGTGGGGTGGGTCAGTCGGTAGCGTGCCAGGCTCGTAATCTGAAGTTCCCAGGTTGAGATTTTTCCAGCATTGAGATTTTTCTCCGCAGAACTCTCCGTCCTGCCCATGGTCAGTAGGGGGACACCGATGGGCTTGAAAGAGGCCAGTGTCCGTCGGATGGGACGTTAGGCCGTTGCGCCGTGTGCGGGAGAGTCATACTCTGTGCACGTTAAAGAACACGCTGGATGGCCTTAACAGTAGGTTACCATCAGTCTCTCAACAGCTGTTCAGTGGGTCCCCTCCCTCAACCATCTCCGAGCCTTCGGGGTCCTTGTGACCTAACCATTTAGCCAATGGTGTGCAAAAAAGTGTCTCTCAGAGATAAAACAATCTCCACTCCCCCGACCTTCTCCGAGCCTTCGGGGTCCTTGTGACCTAACCATTTAGTCCATGGTGTGCAAAAAAGTGTCTCTCAGAGATAAAAAAATGTCCCCTCCCCCAACCTTCTCCGAGCCTTCGGGGTCCTTCTGACCTAATCATTTAGCCCATGGTGTGCAAAAAAAGTCTCTCAGAGATAAAACAATGTCCCCTCCCCCAACCTTCTCCGAGCCTTTGGGGTCCTTGTGACCTAACCATTTAGCCAATGGTGTGCAAAAAAGTGTCTCTCAGAGATAAAACAATCTCCACTCCCCCGACCTTCTCCGAGCCTTCGGGGTCCTTGTGACCTAACCATTTAGCCCATGGTGTGCAAAAAAGTGTCTCTCAGAGATAAAACAATGTCCCCTCCCCCAACCTTCTCCGAGCCTTCGGGGTCCTTGTGACCTAACCATTTAGCCCATGGTGGGCAAAAAAGTGTCTCTCAGAGATAAAACAATCCAACCCAGAATAAAAATGATGCATCATTGGCAGCACTTGATCGTCCACGATGTTTTTATACTTCCGAAAAGTGACGCGACCTTTCAAAGAAACCAGAGGACCGAACCTACTCTAAGAAAATGCTCACACTGCCTCCATCACCTTGAACAATGGGAGCTACACAGGATAGCTACACTGCTTCATAGCGTTGTCTCGACCTTCTACGTCTGTCATCTGTTGAAAGCAGCGTATAACAT
Source organism: Ryuthela nishihirai (assembly GCA_038380435.1). Classification (NCBI taxonomy): domain Eukaryota; kingdom Metazoa; phylum Arthropoda; class Arachnida; order Araneae; family Heptathelidae; genus Ryuthela; species Ryuthela nishihirai. Next base: position 25,046,520 of record JAWZYU010000002.1, read on the forward strand.
GATTCTTCTGTCTATACGATATGCTTCCAGTGCCCCATTGTTCAGATTCGCCGCTCCATACACTAATCGGAGTCTTCGAATCTTGTTGTTTTCAGAAACGAAAGGTTTTCGTATCATGGTACAATTCCCAAATTTAAAGTTTTCAATTCCCTGCACACAGCTTTCGTTGAAATGGGTTTTAAATACTGCTAACGGTCATCTCTCTTTCAGATGATGAACTGTAGCAGCTCTGTTCCATAGCATATTTTGTGCAGCCTACGAACCGTGATTTTCAGCTGAGTTTCATCACTTCCGTTACGATGCTCCTACCCATCGCTCTTCAACGATGAGTCCCATTTCGAAGCCAGTCAGATTAGCATTTTTACCAATGTCACACTGGCTTACACCATGCCTTTATGGCGCTTTTACAAGGTTGGCTTGTTATATCACTGAGCGGCACTTTTTTGCGCACAATGGCTAAATAGCCAGGTTACAAGGACCACGAGGGTTTAGAGAAGGTTGGACGGAAGGAACCCACTGGACAGCTATTATGAGACAGATGATAGCTCCCTCTGTCAAAGTTACTCCAGCGGGTTCTTTAACGTGCACACGGAGCTGCGGCTTGACGTCCCATCCGACAGACGGCGGCTTTTCCAAGCCCATCGGTATCCCCTAATAACCGAGGATAGGGCGGGGAGATTTGCGAAGATAAATCTCAACGTTGGCCCAGATAGGAATCGAACCTAGGAACTGCAAATTATGAGCCTGGCGCGCTACCGACTTAGCACCTCCGTCCCTGGTTTTTATGGGACTTCATAATGATGCAAATACTGATGTCAGTAAGAAATTTGCATACATTGGCATGTTTCATGGCACTTTGCCACGATAGAAACCGAAGGACATAATTCGTGCCTAGAAAATGCTCACATTGCCTCCAAAACCTTGAACCGTAGTACTGCTTATGCATATTAAACCCCAGAGAGTGAACAGCAGCCTGTGTTTGAATTGCAGCTGAGAAATTGCTCAAAAATTTGTAAATGTTGACCGCATTTCAGACAGGGATGCCAGACGTCCTGGAATCTGTGGTACTATTCCGAAGAGCATCAGTTTGTCTGGCACCCTCAACCAACCTTCAAACGTCTAGTGCAGTGGTTCTCAACCTTTTATGCTTCACGTACCCGCTGGAAATGGGTATGTAACTGGCGCACCCCTTATATAGATAGATAAAACTATAGTTATAATATAACAATGATTATTTTTACTTTGTTACTAGATCTAGCGACTTTCGAGCTCTCACGGCGTACCCCAAAACTTTTACCGCGTATCCCACGTTGAGAATCCCTAGTCTAGTGTATCCATTACTCATTGGATCGGTATTATACGTATATGTCTTTCACAATGAACTAAATCGTCTGTGTTTGCACGTGTTTCTTTCCTATACATATCTTGCTTGTTCAGTCTCCTTATAACCTCTGTATTCTGATAAGGAATGTGTCTGGGTGTAATAATAAAGGTTTCAAAATTAAGATTGATTCGCTGAAAGTATTTTTAAATAATGTTTCAGAGGAAGTAAGAGGTTGGGTTGTTTTACCTCTGAGCGGCACTTTTTTGCACACCATGGGCTAAATGGCCAGGTCACATGGACCCCGAAGGCTCAGAGAAGGTTGGGGGAGGGGACCCACTGGAACAGCTGTTGGGAGACAGATGGTAGCCTCCCGTCAAGTCCATCCAGTTTGTTTTTAACGTGCACAGGGTATGGCTCTCCCGCGCACGGGGCCACGGCTTAACGTCCCATCCTACGGACGGCGGCCTTTCCAAGCCCATCGATGTCCCCTACTGACCGTGGGCAGGGCGGGGAATTTTGCGGAGATAAATCTCAACGCTGACCCAGCTGGGATTCGAACCTGGGAACTACAGATTACGAGCCTGGCGCGCTACCGACTGAGCACCCCCGCTCTGGAAGTAAGAGGATACAGTTAGACTGTGATAAGAGAGGCCATAGGTCGCAATGACACGTTAAGAATTAGAACGTATGAAAGAAAGCCATACACAGTGTTCAAGATTTGGGTTGTTTTATCTCTGAGTTGCATTTTTTGCACACAATGGGATAAATGGCCAGGCCACAAGGATCCCAAGGGCTCATAAAAGACTGAGGAAGGAGACGGGCTGGGTTGTTTTAACTATGAGTGACACTTTTTTGTGCACAATCGGTTAAATGGCCAGGTCACTAGGAACTTTAGGGCTCATAGGAGGTTGGGAGAGGGGACTCACTGGACATCTGTGAGGAGACAGATGGTAGCCTCCCATCAAGGCCATACAGTGTGTTCGTTAACGCACAGGGTATGTCTCTCCCGCACATGGGCCACAGCTTTACGTCCCATCCAACGGACGGCGGCCTTTCCAAACTCATCGGTGTCCCCTACTGACTGAGGGCAGGGCGAGAAGTTTTGCGGAGATAAATCTCAACCCTGGTCCAGCTGGGACTCGACCTGTAAGTTTATGTATTACGTTCTTAAATCTTCATACTTTTTTATTCAACAAACAATCTTTTTAAGAGAAAAAGTAAAAACAAAATGCTGATTGTTGATGGATAACCATTAGGAAAACCGCACCCTGTGGAGTAAATGTGTGTGTACTCTCCCTGGTCTGCTATAAAAGTAAGTTTGGATTCCTAATAGTACGAATACGTATTGGGAAGTAGAGACAAAACTTTTTTCCAGAGCAGCAATAAAAGAGGGACTCATATCTCAAAGAACGATGATAATCTTTTCCTCTCTCCTCCTCCAAGATGACGGAAGACCGATGTGTTGACACTAGATGCGCATATAAACACGCATACAAGCATCAGAAGTTCTTCTTTTTCTTCTTAGAAATCATTTCCTTCACAAGGACCTTTTCCTTCTGCCCCAAAATGGAGTTCTTTGGAGGAATAAATTCTCCCAACTCTTCCCCTCCATTTGCCTCTTTCGAATTCTCAATAAAAACCATAACGGCCCCTCCACCTCTCCATTTGGATGAGTTATTGGCAGCCATTCATGGAGCCAGAGATCATCTGCAGAGGGATTGTGGTCCTTCATTCACAGCCTCTTCTTCTCTGCTCGAGTTCTGGTATTTTTTTTATACACGTACCGCCGGCGATTTTATTCCTTGGCAAACGCAGAGTGTTTTTTTTTTCTGTTTTCGCCCCATCCAATTTTTTCTTTTGACTTTTTCATTTTTTTTTTGGCTAGATCAGAAATCATATGCACTTCAGATGCTATTGGGGGGATGGTTGGGGGGGGGTACTATTTTTAGAGGTGTTGTAGGCAGGCAGATAGACATTGCTGCCGTTTTTCGGTTGGCAGTAAAAAGTGCTGGGTGGTAAGAGTGGGTTTTCAGTGAATGAGGAAGAAGAGTGGTGGATAGTAAGAGGCAGGTAAATGGAGCACGAAGAGGAAATGGTAGACCAAAGGATGGAAGCGAAGGAAACTCGGATGGGTGGCAAAACGGATACAAACTACTGATGAAGCAGAAAGACAGAAATGAATTTCTTCCTTTCCTTTCTTTTCAGAAGGAAATGATTGATGCTGAAGAAGAAAACTATCCGATAGCGTTTTTCAACCTCGGTACTGTGTGAGTATCTCTCAAGGCTTCCTCGAAATTCTTTATAGAAAACATACACTACACTATCAAAATATCAGAGAATTTCCATGTTATGTCAGTGAGCATGGGCGTCCGCAAAAAAAATTCCAGGGGGGGGGGAGGCATAGCTTTGAGACAAATAATTACATCAATAAATTTTTATTTAATTACATAAAATTTTTTAGGTTTTTTTTTACAAGTAGATTATAGAATACGGTATTGCATCAATACAAAAACACATACATAATGTATATAAATTAATTAGGTTTAAATTGTTACGATTATAATTTGTGGAATTTTTTACTTGATCCCGGGGGGGAGGGGGAGCAAGTGCCACGTTTGCCCCCCTCTGCGGAAGCCCATGTCAATGAGAATGTAACGAATCTTTCGAAACGGTAATCTTCGAAGCTCTACAACTCGTAAAACATGCATTTAATGGAAAAATGTTACTGAAGATGAATTAAAGAGAGCACTTCTCTACACAAAGAGCAGAGATAACTTAGAAGCTCTATTTAGCTAGGGGCGGGGGTGGCTCAGTCGGTAGCGCGCCAGGCTCGTAATCTGTAGTTCCCAGGTTCGAGTCCCAGCTGGGTCAGCGTTGAGATTTATCTCCGCAAAATTCCCCCGCCCTGCCCACGGTCAGTAGGGGACACCGATGGGCTTGGAAAGGCCGCCGTCCGTCGGATGGGACGTTAAGCCGTGGCCCCGTGTGCGGGAGAGCCATACCCTGTGCACGTTAAAGAACACGCTGGATGGCCTTGACGGGAGGCTACCATCTGTCTCCCCACAGCTGTTCCAGTGGGTCCCCTCCCCCAACCTTCTCTGAGCCTTCGGGGTCCATGTGACCTGGCCATTTAGCCCATGGTGTGCAAAAAAGTGCCGCTCAGAGGTAAAACAACCCAACCCAATCTATTTAGCTAGTCCTGGTTTCTCATGACATGCAAATACTTACACAAGGATGCCCGCTGGTCATAGTACTCAGGGACGCGCTAGACCAATTAATGCTTGATCATAATCGAATCTATTTAAATCTCGGGTTTCAACAATACTTGTTCAATATTTAGCGTAATGGGAGCTGGGATTTTAACAAGAGTAATGGTTCTGAAGAATTCGCCTCAGAAAAAAAAAATAAAAACTTTAATGAAAAGCATTGTTTCAAACCATTTAATAAAATACATATACATTTTAGAAGTTTGCATAATGATTATTTCAATATTGACAATTATGTATTATTTCTCTAAAACAAGGTAATTTATTAAATATTCCACTTTCATAACTCTTTAAATTCTGAACGAATATTGTGCAAAATTCAGATTTGAATAGATTTTATTATCAGCTTTAATTTATCAAGTCTCAATTTTTTTTTTCGGGCGGGGGTGGCTCAGTCGGTAGCGCGCCAGGCTCGTAATCTGTAGTTCCCAGGTTCGAGTCCCAGCTGGGTCAGCGTTGAGATTTATCTCCGCAAAATTTCCCCGCCCTGCCCACGGTCAGTAGGGGACACCGATGGGCTTGGAAATACCGCCGTCCGTCGGATGGGACGTTAAGCCGTGGCCCCGTGTGCGGGAGAGCCATACCCTGTGCACGTTAAAGAACACGCTGGATGGCCTTGACGGGAGGCTACCATCTGTCTCCCAACAGCTGTTTCAGTGGGTCCCCTCCCCCAACCTTCTCTGAGCCTTCGGGGTCCATGTGACCTGGCCACTTAGCCCATGGTGTGCAAAAAAGTGCCGCTCAGAGGTAAAACAACCCAAAACAACTCTCATTTTTTCATTAAATTAATATTTTAGAAGTTATAGAGTTTCGAGCTTAAATTGCCATTGATGTAACATGGAGATTATCTATTTTGGCAGGCAATGTAAAATTAGCGTTGTTTTACCTCTGATTAGCACTATTTCTTTAATTTGGATAGAATATGAGCTCAGCGGATATATCAGAAAGATCTCAAAGACTCTGAGCTAAGCAGGGGAAGGAAATTCACTGGTCAGTTATTAAGAGACAGATGAAAACCTTCCATCAATGCGGGGAAGCGGTTACCTCTGATTAGCACTATTTTTTTAATTTGGATACAATATGAGCTCAGTGGATATATCAGAAAGATCTCAAAGACTCTGAGCTAAGCAGGAGAAGGAAATTCACAGGTCAGTTATTAAGAGACAGATGGAAACCTTCCATCAGTGCGGGGCGGGGGTGGTTCAGTGGATAGCGCATCAGGTTCGCAATCTGCAGTTCCCAGATTCGAGTCCCAGCTGTGCCAGCGTTGAGATTTATCTCCGAAAAATTTCCCGCCTTGCCCTCGATCAGTAGGAGATACAGATGGGCTTTGGAAAGACAGCCGTCCGTCGGATAGTATCTTACGCCTTGGCGCCGTATGCATGAGAGTCATATCCTGTGCACTTTCAAGAACATGCTGGATGGCCTTGATGGGGGATACCTCATGAGTCCTAACAGCTGTCCAGTCGGTACCTTCCCCCAACCTTCTCTGAACCTTTGGAGTTTTTGTGACCACTGTGTGCAAAAAAAGCTCCGCTCAGAGATAAAACAACCCAACCCTGTGACCTGTCATTTAGCCAATTGTGAGCGAAAAAAGTGCCGCTCAGAGTTAAATCAACCTAACCTTCTCTGAGTCCTTGTGATCTGTCATTTAGCTCATTGTGTGCAAAAAAGTGCCGCTCAGAGGTAAATCAACCTAACCTTCTCCGAGTCCTTGTGATCTGTCATTTAGCTCAATGTGTGCAAAAAACGTTCCCCTCAGAGGTGAAACAACCCAACCCTGCGACCTGTCGTTTAGCCCATTGTGGGTGAAAAAAGTGCCGCTCAGATTTAAAACAATCAAACCTTCTCTGAATCCTTGTGACCTGTCATTTAGCCCATTGTGTACAAAAAAACCTCTCAGTGATAAAAGAACCCAACTCACAATTTTTTTAAGTCTATTATTAGTTCGCATGTACCAATAAAAAAGGAACGACGTTTAGATAAGCAAAGCTGCCATTGGCGTAAGAACAATAATTTGAATGGCCATTAAAAAGCAATTTCTCAAGCAAAGTAGGAAGTATAACGGAGAGGAAAAATACAAATCTAGGCAGGGTAGTTACAATCGCATAAAGAGAGCTTTGTTTAAAGAAAACCTTCAGAGAGACAAGAGCGCTGTGATGCACAAAGGATGTTCATTCTTCATATGCAGACAGAGACAGCGGAAAGCGGCATCTCTGACCCGGTGCCAGCAGATGCTGAGGCCTGGTGAGTGTCAGCGAGTGGCACATTGATCAATAGGCTCCTTTCCGTGCCGCTCGGATGAAGGAGGATGCTGAGGCCTCATCTCGGATGACAAGTGCATGGACTGGCTCATCCCAGTCTTCCCTGCCCCAAAGTAGATAACAGATGGGAAATTTTTCGGATTTTTTTTTTACTAGGGACTATTTTTTTTGCTTTTGTCGAGATAAATGTTGTCTCCAGTTCTGCTAAACGTTGCTGTGCTGTGATGGTGTTTGCTGAAATGCACACAATAAGTTCGCACCTGCTAGGACTCTAATGTTAAAAATAAATCCTTTGCCCAATTTCAGTGCTTCTATCATCAACACCGATTAATTAATTTTTTGTTCCGTACGAATAATATCCAATAACGCATGCTCTTAACTTTGATTTATATAAAATAATAAGTATTAAAAATCAACCGGTAGCTATTTATTTTTGAATAAGTTACAGTTAACTTTCTTAAAAAAACAAACAAACAATAAATAGTAATAAACATAAAATTTTATTTACATAGCTTTAACTTCGAAATAAAATTTTATATAGAATAAATAACTTAAACTCTAATGATTGGAAGAAAATCGTCTGGTCCAAGGACTCTCGTTTCTGTTGCACCATGCAGAGGCCAGTTACCTGTGCGTCGTTTACCTGGGGAAGTGTTGGCACCAGGATGCACCGTGGAAAGAAAACAAGCCGGTGGAGGAAATATAATGCTTTGGGCAATGTTCTGCTGGGAAACCCTGGGTCCAGTCATTCATGTGCTTAAATATGATTGAATGATGCCATCCGGCGTTCCACTATACAGGACAGTATTACATCATATGGATGGCACCAAAAGCCACCTTCGTGTGCTGGTTGAGGCCTATCGGAATGCTGACATTGAGGCTGCGAAACAGCTGAGAGAGTACAGTAGCTTAAAAAAGTATCCAAACACTACGGTTGATTACAAAAATCAGAAAAAATATCTGGCAACGATTTTTTTAGAAATTAGTGATCTGGCAACCTTCGTGTCACGTGACACGAAGGTTGCCAGATCACTAATTTCTAAAAAAATCGTTGCCAGATATTTTTTCCGAATTTTGTAATCAATCGTAGTGTTTGGATACTTTTTTGAGCGACAGTACCTATCGTCTACATTAGTTTAATATTATCGAAATCAATTAGTTCATTCATATCTCTGATTATGAAACTCGAAATTTGAACCGTGACGATGATTTATTACCAATATGGTTAGGTAGCATTATGGTCTAATTTTTTTCTGCAACTCTGTACATGAATGTGCCGAAAGTCTGCCATTTTTAAGGGTAAATTCGAGCTCATTTAATTTTTAAAACATGATATTCGCTACTTAAATATCAGTTATTTGGGACAGATGTCCAAGTTCGAAGCTCATGGTTTTGTGGATAGTTGGGTGAGGGGAACCACTGGACAGCTGTGGGAAAAGGGTGTCAGCTTCCCGTCAAGGCCATCCAGCGTGTTCTTTAACGTGCGTAGGTGTGTCTCTCCCACACACGGATCCATGGCTTAACGTCCCATCCGACGGACGGCGGCCTTTTCAAACCCAACAGTGACCCCTATTCACTATAGACAGGGCGGGGAATTTGGCAGAGAATAATCTCTACACTTGCCCAGTTGGAACCCGAACCTGATAATTGCAGGTTACGAGCCTGGCACGCTACCAACTGAGCCTCCCCTGTCCCCGTAATAAAAAAAAAGAAGAAGAAAAGAATAGAAAGAAGGAGGAAAAAGGAAAAAAGAAATGGTGACAAAAAATAGGTGAGTAAGTAGTAATGAGGCAGAATGAAACGATAAGAAAATAGTTATGAAAAATAATAAGTAAAGGGAGGGGGGAGAAAAGGGGGGATGGGAATAGTGAGAAATAAAATAAGAAAGATGGGGGATAGAAAAAATAGATATAAAATCCTGATTGAAGTCCAGACATTGTTTGAATTTTTATTTGTTTATGGTTAGAAATGAATCATGAGAATACTTTTAAGTTTTAAGAAATATTTATTATTATTATTGATATATTTATATTCTTCTTATTATTTTTTTATATTCTTCTTCTTATTATTATTGATATTTTAATTTTGGAAGGATACGAAGTATAGTAAAGTGTAAAAAGGGGGCGTGGAGGCGAAAGCGTTCACAAAATCCGTTTCGACGTGGATTGGTGCTGCCACGAACATCGAACCACGCCGAACTGAGATGAGGGACGGACGCCGTTAGCGGAGATTGCGCGGGCGTCCTTCGGTCCAGCAGTCACGTGGAACATGGCACAAGTTGAGGTAATCCCCGACAGGCATCATCCGACCTTGACTGTGGTAGGTGGGAAGGTATATAGAGAATGGAGACAAGAAAGGATAGCCTGCTAGAGCTTACCCATAGAGTGGCTGTCTTGTAAAAATACTGGTGGTCTTTGGAAAGAAGTGACATATTGAGACACATTCGATAATCTAAAAAATAAATTTACAAGTAGGCGATTATTGTACACACACTATTACTGTAATTTTAAAAATAGGTTTGATTCTATTTATTTTTTATTTTTTTTAAAATATTTTTAACAATTTGTGTACATAACGACCCTAAGGACCGTATTTAAAATGTGCAGAACCATATCGATATCATTAGCTTTGTTAATAATAATTTTACGAATAAAAGAAAAATGTGAGAAAATAGAAGAATTTTCTCAATTTTTTCAATCTAAGATTTATTATTTTCATATTTGAGTTTGGGCGAAAGCCTTACACGGCAGCAGAGAGATAAAGATATGAAATGTGTGTTGGGGGGGGGGGGTAAAGTGAGAAGCCGAGTTCTGAAACTTAAATTTAAGATAAGGAAATTCGGTCAAAGCCAGCAGAAATGGCTTTAGAGGTTAAATATAATTACTGACTGAGTTCGTGAATTTATGTAAGTAGAGAACTCATTGGAGTGTGGGGGAGAAAAAAAGAGGGTAAGCAGAGAGAGAGAGAAGAAGGGAAATGATAGAAAAAGAGGAGAAAATAAAAAGAAATAAATATACATATTTATGTTAAAAATGGGAAAAGGGAAATAGAATTTGGGAATTAATATAAAGTGGGAATAGAGACAAGATTTTGAGATTGTCTGGAAATGAATATTTACTTTTATTATAGGCTTCTACCACCTACATAAACATCATGCAGACCAGGTGCATCTTTTCATGGCAATGGTATACTCCTCTAGTATACCTTCTTTCAGCAGGTCAATCCGCCATACCACACTGCCCGGATTGTTCGAAAATGGTTCGCGGAACATGAGGAAGACTTCCAGGTCCACTTTAAACTTGGGGTGGCTCAGGCTTCCAAATTTCCCAGACATCAATCCAATCGAGCATGTAATTTGTGTTGGAACAGCATATCCGATCTGCGGCGGCTCAACCACGTAACTTACAAGAATTAAAGGATCTACTAGTAACGTGTTGGTACCAGATACCACAAGACACCTTTAGAAATCTTGTAGCGTCCATGCCTCGCAGAGTAATAACTGTTTTGGCGGCACATGGAGGACCACATTATATTAGGCAGGTGGTCATAATGTTTTGGCTCTTCGGTGTAAATATATATATATATATTATTATATATATATATAATTATATATCCTACATATACATACAATTATTCGTATATTTACAATGATCACTGTGTAGAACTTTCACTGAATGTTTAAAATTAAATATCTTCCAAATAACTTTATGCAAGGTTTTTCAACCACGAACGTAATTATTCACTTTAAACTTGGGGTGGCTCAGTCGGTAGCGCGCCAGGCTCGTAATCTGTAGTTCCCAGGTTCGAGTCCCAGCTGGGTCAGCGTTGAGATTTATCTCCGCAAAATTCCCCGCCCTGCCCACGGTCAGTAGGGGACATCGATGGGCTTGGAAAGGCCGCCGTCCGTCGGATGGGACGTTAAGCCGTGGCCCCGTGTGCGGGAGAGCCATACCCTGTGCACGTTAAAGAAAACTCTGGATGGCCTTGACGGAAGGTTACCATCTGTCTCCCAACAGTTGTTCCAGTGGGTCCCCTCCCCCAACCTTCTCTGAGCCTTCGGGGTCCATGTGACCTGGCCATTTAGCCCATGGTGTGCAAAAAAGTGCCGCTCAGAGGTAAAACAACAACCCAACCCACTTTAAACTTCATACAAGAAATAACACTTCTTTTCTTCATCTCAAACTACTAACATTTTAAAACCTACTGCGGAGATATAATTAAAGCTACGTTTCGATTTCTCCCAGTTAATTTCGTCTCTGAAAGCTTGCGATGACTAATTACAGTAACTGCTTTGAACTCGAAATAGTTTTTATCCGTTTTCTGCAAGGCTGTTAATTAGAAATGTGACTTGTTCCTCGGAGTCTTACATACTTCTTAATTACCTGATTAATTTTTACGCAAATAATAGAGTTTCCAATTGACGATGTCTGGAAATCGAGAGATTTTTGGAAAGAAAGAAAAAAAACTTTTGTTCACACATTTAGTTTCGTAGTTCACCCACTAATTCAATATTCGGCAATCAGTTTCTGCATAAAAACGATAATCCGCTTAATGTTCGAAAATAGAGGTCGTCGGAAAAGGGAGATCTGGTTGCTGGCAACTTATGAAAGAAGCAATTACCTGGTGCGCTGGTCGTTCTCTACAGGCAGAGGTTCTCTGGGGAGACGGCAGAAGAAAAAAAAATCGTTTTTCAATTATATTCTTGATTTGGTGTTTCACTTTCTTAAATATTGCGGAATGAAGCATATTTCAATAGAAACGATTGGAAGGATCCGTGTTGCTTAATTCGCTTATCACGTAATGAAGTTAGAGAAAAGGTAACAGACTTTTTTATTTTTATAATTATTAAAAAAAAGTTAACTGAGATAGGTAGTATAGACTGATTTCACCGGATTTGATAAGTTTAATTTTATTCGTAACTACAGCAAGAAGGGTTGGTCAAGACGAGGCTATATGATTAGCTAAGACCGTGACGGCGATTTTGAAGACTTCATGAATAGACCCCAGGTTCGAGTCCCAGCTGGGTCAGCGTTGAGATTTATTTCCGCAAAATTCCCCGCCCTGCCCACGGTCAGTAGGGGACACCGATGGGCTTGGAAAGACCGCCGTCAGTCGGATGGGACGTTAAGCCGTGACCCCGTGTGCGGGAGAGACATACCCTGTGAACGTTAAAGAGCACGCTGGATGGCCTTGACGGGGGGCTACCATCTGTGTCCCAACAGCTGTTCCAGTGGGTCCCCTCCCCCAACCTTCTCTGAGCCTTCGGGGTCCATGTGACCTGGCCATTTAGCCCATGGTGTGCAAAAAAGTGCCGCTCAGAGGTAAAACAACCCAACTCATGAATAGACTGGGCTGTTTTACCTCTGAGCAGTATTTATTTGAACAAAATGGCTAGGTCACAAGGATCCCGAAGGCTCAGACAAAGTTGGGGGAAGGTGACTCAGTGGACAGTTCTTAGGAGACAGACGGTAGCCTCCCGTCAAGGCCATCCAGCATGTTCGTTAACGTGTACAGGGCATGGCTCTCCTTCTATGGCACCGTGGCTTAATGTCTCTTCCGATGGACAGCGATCTTTCCGAGCCCATCGGTGTTTCCTACCGACTGAAGGCAGGGCAGGTTTGCGGAGATAAATCTCAACGCTGGCCCAGCAGGGACACGATCCTACCGCCCTATGAATGGAGAGATAGCTTTTATATACTTTAGTATAATGTGACATGAGGTTGTTTTACGATATATATAATAAACAAATCATATTTTAATAATACCCGTAATTCTGGTCGGGCAGATACACGTTTTTTTTCCCGTCATCGGTGGCAGAAAAATTCGGTTTCCTCTGGTTACGCGGCTTGACCGATCGGTAATAGATTTCGTGTGATGATCCAACTTTGTTCTAGCAGTGTTGGGTTAAGAGATCGGGTTTTTAGCTGTGGGTCGAGAGTAATCTCTTTGCAAGTGTCCGAAATTTCTGGGGGCGTTGCCGTCGCTACCTTCTGAATGAAGTATAGTCAACACCACCTAGGACAGGGGCGGGAGTGGCTCAGTCGGTAGCGCACCAGGCTCGTAATCTGTAGTTCTCAGGTTCAAGTCCCAGCTTGGTCAGCGCTGAGATTTATCTCCGCAAAATTCCCCGCCCTGCCCACGGTCAGTAGGGGACACCGATGGGCTTGGAAAGGCCGCCGTCCGTCGGATGGGACGTTAAACCGTGGCCCTTTGTGCGGGAGAGCCTGTGCACGTTAAAGAACACGCTGAATATCCTTGACAGGAGGCTACCATCTGTCTCCCAACACTGTTCTAGTGGGTCCCCTCCCCCAACCTTCTCTGAGTCTTCGGGGTCCATGTGACCTGGCCATTTAGCCGATGGTGTGCCAAAAATTGCCGCTCAGTGGTCAAACAACCCAACCCACCTAGAACAGAAGGCCATTCAACTGAGTTTTGACGTCAGCATTAGTAGATCTAAAATATAGAAATATCTCATATATTTTAAGTTTTAAAATTAACCTTTAGATTAATTTATATTTACAAATATGCATTATTTTGAAAATATATTATTCGTATATGTTATCATTGTGATAATGCTTATATGTATATATATACGAATAATAATTTTTCTGAATAATGTATATTTGTAAATATAAATTAGTATAAAGTTTAATTTTAGAAGTTACCAGTATGAATTGGTGACCAGTTTGAATTACCGGTATTCATTGGCGACCAGTTTGAATTACCAGTATGAAATGGTGATAACACGATTGGCATTCGTCAGGGAGTCACTAGTCCTAATCTTGCCATCGTTGAGATTTATTTCCGCTAATCCCACACTGCCCTCGGCATAGAGGGGACACTAATGGTCTTGGAAAGGCAGCCGTTCCTCGGATGGGACGTTAATACGAGGTTCCGTGTGCAGAAGAGCCATACTATCAAAGTGTTTAATAAAATAAAGATGTACTTCAGAAATTCATGTAAAGAAATATTTCACTATTCATCAGTTTTGTATAAGTTTCTTAAGACTGGCATCATTAAATATTTAAACGTCCATAACTCATTAAATACTGAACGAATATTGTTGAAAATTGAGATATTGATATATTTGAATGAGAACTTTATTTGCCATCACATCTTCCAAAACAAAAACAAAAAATCTCAATTTAGAAATTATGGCGCTTGGACATTAATTTCCCATTGAAATAACATAGGGTTGTTCCTTTATTTATGCAAATCGAAATAGTATTCCTCAGTGACATTATTTAAAAAAAAAAAGACAACAATAACAAGAAATAGCCTTCTTGTCCATTCCTGTCCAATTCAATGACGTCTATGTGCTCCTCTCACTGGATTTTTCAGTTGACTGTAAATGTATTTTAAAAATAACAAATAGCATTTCGTCATTCCAAATTCAGTGAAATTTCTATACACTCATGTGTAGTTTTTTTCACTGTGGCTGTTGGGTTGTTTTACCTCTGAGCGGCACTATTTTGAACACCATGGGCTAAATGGCCAGGTCACATGGACCCCGAAGGCTCAGAGAAGGTTGGGGGAGGGGACCCACTGTAACAACTGTTGGGAGACAGATGGTAACCTTCCGTCAAGGCCATCCAGCGTGTTCTTTAACATGCACAGGGTATGGCTCTCCCGCACACGGGGCCACGGCTTAACGTCCCATCCGACGGACGGCGGCCTTTCCAAGCCCATCGGTGTCCCCTACTGACCGTGGGCAGGGCGGGGAATTTTGCGGAGATAAATCTCAACGCTCACTCAGCAGGGACTCGAACCTGGGAACTACAGATTACGAGCCTGGTGCGCTACCGACTGAGCCACCCCAGCCCCATTTCACTGTGGCAATACTTAAAAAAAATAGTAAACGCTGATAGAGGAAAGGCGTTTTTGTCCGTTTCTCTGCAATTTAATGACTTATTTCTACTCTTCCCCTAAAGATTTTTTTTTCTCTTGGGCACAAATATACTTTGATATAAAAAAAAAGATATAGGAACGGCGTTCTTGTCCGACATATCTAGTGACTTTTCTCCATTCTCTCTCGTCGTTTCTTTTCTTTTTAGTAATATCCCCCCCCACTCCCTCTAAATATAAACGATCTTCTGGTCCATCCCGGATGAATCCAATGATTTATCTCCCACTTATAATTTTTTTTTCGCAGAAGAATATTTCATAAGTAAATAAATAAAAAGTAAAAAACAACAACAGTAAAAAAAAAAGAAAAGAAAACACGTTCTTTTTCGTTTCTGTTCAAATTAGTAACTTGTTTCTTCCTCCCAAACATCAACAATTTTGGCTATCCTCCGTTAAGAGCATTTTCTGAAAAAAAAATCTAAAAATACAGGAATGGTGTTTTGATTTGCTCTTGTTTATCCAGTTCCAATGATGTCTCCCTCCCATGGATGTTTTTTTTTCTCGGGGAGAATATTTTCAAAAGAAATAACACGTTTGTGTCAGTTCTAGTCCAAAGCCCTGACCTGTCTTCTCCCATTAAATTTTCTTTCTCTAAACTCTGGGGGGAGGGGGGGGATTGGTTCAGTCGGTAGTGCGCCAGGCTCGTAATCTGTAGTTCCCAGATCCAAGTCCCAGCTGAGTCAGCGTTGAGATTTATCTCCGCAAAATTCCCCGCCCTCCCCACGGTCAGTAGGGGACACCGATGGGCTTGGAAAGGCCGCCGTCCGTCGGATAGGACGTTAAGCCGTGGCCCCGTGTGCGGGAGAGCCATACTCTGTGCACGTTAAAGAACACGCTGGATGGCCTTGACAGGAGGATACTATCTGTCTCCCAACAGCTGTTCCAGTGGGTCCCCTCCCCCAACCTTCTCTGAGCCTTCGGGGTCCATGTGACCTGGCCATTTAGCCCATGGTGTGCAAAAAAGTGCCGCTCAGAGGTAAAACAACCCAACCAAAATCTAAACTCTGGTGGGTTTACACATTAATCCATCACTCTGTAATACTCTTCCAGCGCAAAAAAAAAAGACTTCTTTTAGCATTAGGATTTTACTTGTGTCTTATTAACCATGCATCCTCGTTTAGACAAGGATAAAAAGATCCCTTCTTCCTCCGAATGATCCAAACCATTTCTCTATTTCAAACTGCATTTCCTATATTGAACATCATTAAAAGAAATGACCAAGACCATTTCAACGGAAACTCTATCATGTGATCAAGTTATTCTCTACATATGTTGTTTCAACAGAACAAATGCTTTTCCCAACTTCTGTATGTCGCTTTTGGGAACCAAGAAGCATGGACTCAACATTTTCTTGGCAGACATATGGTCTTACATGAATCACAAATGTTAAGCTATAAAGCTGCTATTCCAAACAAAGTTGGTTCCTTCTACTACAGTTGTCCTTAAACGACTACATTTATTGTGGCAATTCGTCATACTAAATCGTGTTTTCTTTGTGCTACTCTTTTCTTGAGTATTTCAGGGTGACGCTCAGCATGATTCCTGGAGAAAGATTGCAACCATGTATTATTCCAATTCACTTCTCTCTGCTAACGTTTATTTTATGTAGGCCAACTAAAGTTTGTAATTACCAGTAAAAGAGGGGCGGGGGTGGCTCAGTCGGTTGCGCGCCAGGCTCGTAATCTGTAGTTCCCAGGTTCGAGTCTCAGCTGGGTCAGCGTTGAGATTTATCTCCGAAAAACTCCCCGCCCTGCCCACGGTCAGTAGAAGACACCGATGGGCTTGGAAAGGTCGCCGTCCATCGGATGGGACGTTAAGCCGTGGCTCCGTGTGCGGGAGAGCCATACCCTGTGCACATTAAAGAACACGCTGGATGGCCTTGACGGGAGGCTACCATCTGTCTCCCAACAGCTGTTCCAATGGGCCCCCTTCCCCCAACCTTCTCTGAGCCTTCGGGGTCCATATGACCTGGTCATTTAGCCCCTGGTGTGCAAAAAGGTGCCGCTCAGAGGTAAAACAACCCAACCAGTAAAAGATATAATGAATCTAATAAGAGTATTACAAATTTCGTTATTGTATTATTCAAAAAAAAAAAAAAAATTAAATGTGGTCTATTTTTAAGATACTGATCATTATGATTTTATAATGTAAAATTCCAGAAGATCAGGATGAGGATTTAGCGGCGGAGATAAATCTCAATGCATGTACCACTGGGACTCGAATTTCGGAACATCGGATTGCAAACCTTGTGCGCTAGCGACTCTGCAGACCCTCGCCTCCGAAACTCTCGATACAACAATTATAGCACTCAATACTCTACAGAAGATGGACACCACAAGAAACACTAATGCATCATCTGGGGTTCGAACCCAAACCTATTTCACAGGAGCAGGGTGGCTCAATCTCTAGTGTGATAGACTCGTAATCTGCAGTTCCCTAGTTCGAGTCCCAAGTGGGCCAGTGTTGAGATTAATCTCCGCAACACTTCTCGCCCTGCCCTCAGTCAGTAGGGGACATTGATGAGATTGCAAAGACAGCCGTCTGTCGGATGGGACATTAAACTGTGGCCTGTGCAGGAGAGCCATACCCTGTGCATGTTAAAGAACACGCTGAATGGCGTTGATGGGAGACACCCATCTGTCTCCTAACGGCAGTACAGAGGGTTCCCTTCCCTCAACCTTCTCTGAGCCCTCGGGTTCCTTGTGACCTGGCGATTTAGCCAACGCAAAAAAAAAATGCCGCTCAGAGGTAAAAACAATTCAACCCTTTTCACATTCGAGGGCTGGATTAAGTTTCTCGTAGGTCCTAGCAAAGCCTCCTATATAGTACTAGGCCTGGACAGTGTAGTAAAGGTATAATTAAATTTTGAATACATAACTGTTTTAATCATTGATTAAAAAAATCGTAATCAATTTAAAAATATTCATGAATATTTTAATATAGTCGTAATGAATAAATTATTTTATATCATGCAGCTTAAAAATTGATTTGGGCTAAATTTTTATGCATATTTCATTTCTTTCCTTTCGGTTAATGGCTGTCCGGGCCCGTTGTATCATGGTCGGCACTTATTTTTCGTATGAATTTTTATGACTGTACAGATTTCGAAGGGTTTATGTGTCTAGACTTTGCCTCCTCAGCTCTCGGGCGCGGGGGTGGCTCAGTCGGTAATGCGCCAGGCTCGTAATCTGTAGTTCCCAGCTTCGAGTCCCAGCTGGGTCAGCGTTGAGATTTATCTCCGCAAAATTCCCCGCCCTGCCCACGGTCAGTAGGGGACACCGAAGGGCTTGGAAAGGCCGCCGTCCGTCGGATGGGACGTTAAGCCGTGGTCCCGAGTGCGGGAGAGAGCCATACCCTGTGCACGTTAAAGAACACGCTGGATGGCCTTGACGGGAGGCTACCATCTGTCTCCCAACAGCTGTTCCAGTGGGTCCCCTCCCCCAACCTTCTCTGAGCCTTCGGGGTCCATGTGACCTGGCCATTTAGCCCATGGTGTGCAAAAAAGTGCCGCTCAGAGGTAAAACAACCCAACCCTCAGCTCTCGCTACTCACTACATTATTATTAACATAATATATTTATTCGAGAAGAAGCCTTTGCTCCAGTTTTTGTCATATAAAGGGAAAAAAAAAACACGATAAAGTGTTTTTCTTTTGCCTTAGACCCTGACTTAACAACTCGGCTACTGGGAAAATTAATCACAAAGAGAAGCACATAAAGAGATTATACCACCGTCCTAATTGCTAATTAATTGAAAGTTAATTCTGTAGACAAACGGTTACATCAGTTACTTTAACAAACGAGGTTATATGTGAAAGTTTGCGCAATGTTATATTGTAGCGCTTGTTTTTTTTTCACTCTTCTTGAATTGTTGGAATTGGCTGGAGGAGTGTCTCCCACTGTGAGCGAACGCGGAGTCTGAATTTGTGTATCGATCTGCCAAGTTCTGTTGATGATTTCTCCGCTGTGGCGTGCAGTTGTGTGACAGCACGTACGAATCTATTTATAGTTAACCTGACGCTGACTCATTCATGTATAGATTTCTGTAGTCACTTGGTCACATAGTTTGGCATCCTTGTTCGTACAAATCTCCCTAAAGCTTTTAAACATTTCCATGATAGTGTAAGGGGTTGTTTTACCACTGAGCGGCACTTTTTTGCACACCATGGGCTAAATGGCCAGGTCACATGGACCCCGAAGGCTCAGAGAAGGTAGGCTCCCGTCAAGGCCATCCAGCGTGTTCTTTAACGTGCACAGGGTATGTCTCTCCCACACACGGGGCCACTGCTTAACGTCCCATCCGACGGACGGCGGCCTTTCGAAGCCCATCGGTGTCCCCTACTGACCGTGGGCAGGGCGGGGAATTTTGCGGAGATAAATCTCAACGCTGAACCAGCTGGGACTCGAACCTGAGAACTACAGATTACGAGCCTGGCGCGCTACCGACTGAGACACCCCTGCCCCGATAGTGTGATGGACTGAGAACAAGAACTGAATGAAGTTTCGAGTCTGCAGAATTTATTTGTCAAATGTTTAAATTAAAAAAATTATAATGGTGTCAATTCGCTTGAAAGAACATGTCTCTAGTATAAGTAATTAAAGTTATAAGTATAATGGCTAATAATTTAATTACTTTTATTAATATATGAAATAAGTTACCCATAGTGTTTAAATTTTTTTACGAACTTTCAAAAAATAAATTATTTAAACTGCCCCTTAAGTGGGGTGGCTCAGTCGATAGCACGCCAGGCTCCTAACCTGTAGTTCCCAGGTTCGAGTCCCAGCTGGGTCAGCGTCGAGATTTATCACCGCAAAATTCCCCGCCCTGCTCACGGTCAGTACGTGGACACCGATGGGCTTGGAAAGGTCGCCGTCCGTCGGATGGGATGTTAAGCCGTGGCCCCGTGTGCGGGAGAGCCATACCCTGTGCACGTTAGAGAACACACTGGATGGCCTTGACGGGAGGCTAACATCTGTCTCCCAACAGCCTTTCCAGCGGGTCCCCTCCCCCAACATTCTCTGAGCCTTCGGGGTCCTTGTGCCCTGGCCATTTAGCCCATGGTGTGCAAAAAAGTGCCGCTCAGAAGTAAAACAACCCAAGCCCCTTAAGCAGCTGAGTAGTTGCAAGTCACTAAAGGACCCTTCCCAAAGATAGTGTTTTCTTCCCATGACGTCACCCTTATGCCCCCACTACTACTTTTATTATAAGAAGGAGATTGAGCTTTATGAATATTAATAAGCGGGAGTAGTGGAGAGTTGTTGCGTTTTTGCTGTTTTACCTCTATGCTGCACTTTTTTGCGCACAATGGGCTTACATGTCCAGGTCACAAGGACCCCGAAAGCTCAGAAAAGGTTGGGGGAGGGGACTCACTGGAACAGCTGTTGCGAGACGGATGGTAGCTTCCTGTCAAGGCTATCCAGGGTGTTCTTTAACGTCCACACGATATGCATATGGGGCCATGTCTTAACAGCCCATACGATGGACTGAGCACTTTCCAAGCTGATCAGTGTTCCCTACTGACCAAGGGCAGGTGGTTTTGTGAAGATAAATCTCAGCGGGCTCATGGGGCCCCAAACTGGAAACTGCAGTTTACGAGCCATCCCCAGCCCAGTAGTGGAGGGCACATAAGGATTACATCACAAGGGGGAATTCACTATTTGTGTGTGTGTGTGTGTGGGGGGGGGGGGCTTTAATGGCTTATAACTACTCAACCTCTTTCCATAGTGGTCATTAAGATAAAATTAAATAATATTGATAAGATATATATATATGTTTTAGTTTTAATAATTGTTAATATAATTTTATTTTATTAATTCAAATGCATACTATGTTATCAGTATTGTAGTATATACATACATACCGGGATCAAAATATAAAAAAAATAATAAAGGAGACTTATCGAGAAGAAAACGCTTTTCGATAGTCTCCTTATTAGACTGTGGAGAAGTAAAATATTAAACAGACTGAAAGTAATAGAATGTATTATGTATTTCCATTGCAAGATATTATTCCCCCCAATTTATGTCTTTAAAACATTTCTTGAAAAAGGGACGAAATGTACCTAATTTTAATAATTTTCCCCACCATTCCCATTCCCACAGAGGCTAGAGGTTTGTTCAGTCAGTAGCGCATCAGACTCATATTCTGCAGTTCCGAGGTTCGAGTCCCACCTGTGCCAACGTTGAGATTTATCTCCGCAAAACCCCCTGCCCTCGGTTAGTAGGGAACATCGGTTAGCTTGGAAAGACAGCTATCCATCAGTTGGAATGTAGAGCCATAGCACCATGTGCGGGACCTATAACTTGTGCATGTTAGAGAATACGCTGAATGGCCTTGATGGGGGATTTCCATATGTCTCCTAATAGCTGTCTAACGAGTCCCCTCCCCCCAACCTTCTCTGAGTCTTTGGAATCCTTGTGACCTAGCCACTGAGTCCATTTTGTGTAAAAAAAAGTGCTGTTCAGAGCCAAAACAACCCAGTCCATTTCCAAAGGGGAAAAGGCAACAGATAGATATATTGCATAGATACATATTTGCATACAGACCCGGATCTAGAAAAAAATCGAGGGCGGGGGGAGCAAGAAACACAATCTAGCCGAAAAAATACAAAAAAGGGACAAGAGATTGGATTTTCAATGCAGTATAACATTTCCCCTTCTGTTTAACTGTTATTAATTTTTTTGTCTCTTTTTACCATTATTAGCATTCTGAAGGGGGGAGGACCGGGCATGGCCCCCTTGGCCACCCTTATATCCGGTCCTGCTTACAATACATACTCCTCAAATAGCCATTCAATAGCTGTTCCAGTGGGTCCCCTCCCCCAACCTTCTCTGAGCCTTTGGGGTCCTAGTGAACTGGCCATTTAGCCCATTGTGTGCAAAAAAGGGCCGCTCAGAGGTAAAACAACCCAATCCAACTCAAATAGCCATTGGCTAAGAAGGTACACCCACACTGTATAATTTAGTTCTCCAAACAAGTCCATCCGAGTTATAGTTATTGCATTTGGTGTCGGTATAATAGCGCATGGACACACTGTTCCCACCACGTTCGCTAATCTATACTGCAATATGGGAGAAGCGTAGACAAACCAATGCAGTCTCTCCTTCCATACGATGCTGCTCAAAGGTAGTCGCTGCTGTAGCTCCTTTGGCTAACGACATAATTTCTTATAAAGTCAAACCACCTAATGCCCGGGATGCTGCGTAAACATCTAGAGTCAAAGGCATCATGTTTCCTGTTATCTTGCTTACAAAGGGTCCAAGTTTCACTACAATAACTAACTCTAGAAAGAACCAAACCATTATACAGTCTAATTTTAGTCTTTAGGTGTATACGCCTATTTCTCTACACTCTCCATAGACTCTAAAGTCGTAGCAGCAGTCCATATTCTCTTGTTTATTTCATGCCACATATCGCCAGAATCTGTTACACAGCTTCCGAGATAAACCAAAAAACGTGCAGAAGGATACAACCATTCAGATGGAGAAAAGCACCACCTGTTAGTTTTCCGTCTGTTCATCACGAAACCTACCTTAATCACCAATCTCATCACTTTGTAACCATTTTTTTCTTTCCTTATCGATTCGCAGGAAATGTTACTTATTTTCACTCTGCTTTTATCGACTCTTACCTCACAATAAAATAGGGGTGGTGGTGGCTCAGTCGGTAGCGCGCCAGGCTCGTAATACGTAGTTCCCAGGTTCGAGTCCCAGCTTCGTCAGCGTTGAGATTTATCTCCGCAAAACTCCCCACCCTACCCATGGTCAGTAGGGGACACCGATGGATTTGGAAAGGCCACTGCCCGTCGGATGGAACATTAACCCGTGTCATTGTGTGCAGAAGAACCATACTCTGTGCACGTTTAAAAACACGCTATATGGTCTTGACGGGAGGCTACCATCTGTCTCCCAACAGCTATTCCAGTGGGTCCCTTCCCCTAGTCACAAGGACCCCGAAGGTTTCTCTGAGCCTTGGGGGTCCTTGTGACCTGGCCATTTAACCCTTGGTGTGCAAAAAAGTGCCGCTCAGAGGTAAAACAACCCATCCTCACAATAATATCTCTACCATCAGTAGTACTCATACCACAGGATGGTACTGTGAGATGTTATTGTGAGGTAAGAGTCGGTAAAAGCAAACTTCTTAATCAATGGAGAAGTATGCAACAAGACCAGAACTAGGAGTCTGTTGCCCTCTCCCCTTGGGAAAGGATTGAGTTGTTTTAGTTCTGAGAGGCACTTTTTTTGCACAAAATGGGCTCAATGGCCACGTCACAGGGACCCCGAGAGCTCAGAGAAGGTTGGGGGAAGGGGACTCATTAGACAACTATTAGGAGACATATGGACGTCTCCCATCAAGGCCATTCGGCGTGTGCTCTTCTATGTTGGGAGTTCCCTATCTTGGGAGCTGTGTAAATAAGTACCATTTACTTAATCGGTAGACACGACAGGCTCCAGACCAATTTGGACCAACGTTGAGATTTATCTCCGTAGAACTCCCCGCCCTGCCCACGGTCAGTAGGAGACATCGATGGGCTTGGAAAGGCAGCCGTCTTTCGGATGGGACGTGGATGTCTGACTGTGTGCAGGAGAGCCGTAGCCCGTGGATGTTTAAACACACTGAATGGCCTTGAAGAGCGGTTTCCATCTGTCTCCTAACAGCTGATCAGTGGGTTCTCTTTCGCCAACCTTCTCTGAGACCTCGGGGCCATTGTGATCTGTACATTTAGTCCATTGTTCTCAAAAGAGATACCGCTCAGAGGTAAAATAACCTATCTAGTACATCATATTAAAAATCGTTGCTAAGCAATCTTAAAAGTTATGTCAGAAATGTATGAGTTGTTTGATAAACTTAAAATTTATGTTTCGTGAATTTAATGTGATTGATGGTTGTGAATGGGATTTCTCTCTTCACCACTGAGAGTGAGGAGTGGGAGGGGTTATTGGATGACTCTGTTGCCTAGCAACGGAGTTAGTGACTGATGAAAGCTGATGAATAATATATACGTTTTCATCCTCCCTCTTTGGTTCAGTACAATGAGGGTTGTGATGAAGGGAGGGAATATTCTCACTATAATTCGCCCCTTGCACCTATATATTTATCTCTAGTAGCAGGGAAAATACATTCTCAAGGGAATTATGAGAGAATCGCTATGTCACCTCGATGGAAAACCAAATTTAAAGCTTAAAATCTTCAAGAATAAACTTTCTAATAAAATGAGACTGTAGGTAAATTTAAGATCTGAATTATTGCTTATCCAAAGCTCGAATTTCAGCAGAATCCGATAAGTAATTAAAGAGTTATGAGAGTCGGAATATGTATCGGCCAAGTTTACAGTCACAAGAGTTATTTAAAATGAATATAAATGTTATATATTTGTTTTTTCTAACGTTCAGCGGAACCCCAAACAGCTGACGCAAATTTTCTTGGAAACGATGCAGTGGCCAGATGCAGTAGATGACTTGCTTGGAGAACTAAATTGCACGGTCTGGTTGGACATCCGTAGCCCATGGCTGCTTGAGGATGATGGTGATGATGGTGGGTGAGCACTTGGCTATTGACCAAAGGGACCTGAGTCGAGCTTTTGGTAAGGCACGGACATTTGTGTTTTCTGCTGAGTTGGGGTGTCGGTGGCTCGGCCCGCAGCGCTCCAAGCTCGTAATCTGAAGTTCCCAGGCTCGAGTCGCAGCTTGGCCAGTGTTGAGATTTATCTGCGCAAAACCCTCAGCCCACATTTAGTAGGGGATACCGATGGGTTTGGAAAGAACGTCGTCCATCGGATGGAACGTTAAGTCGTGGCTCTGTGGGCGGGAGAGAGCCATACCCTATGTACGTTAAAGAACACGCTGGATGACCTTAATGGGAGGCTACCATATGTCTCTCAACAGCTATTCCAGTGGGTCCCCACCCTCAACCTTCTCTGAGCCTTCGGGGTCCTCATGATCTGGTCATTTAGCCCATTGTGTGCAAAAAGAAAGAAGTGCCACTCAGAGGTAAAACAACCTAACTCAACTTCTGCTGAGGTCTTGGCCTCCCTCACACACCTTTTACTATGGTGACTATGGGCTCAACTGACAGGTTCCTGTCAGTCTGTGGCAAGCAGCTGCTGAGAGGATATTTATTTTTAATATTTGAAATACAATATATATGCATATTAGATACTGCTACGAAAATGATCCACGAAATCATATTAAATACAGTAGGGTCTCAACTTAGGCAAATAATTTAGAGGAAGAAGTATAACTTCCATAAGAACTAATATAAAATCAAGTATCGTGTGTTTGGCATAGGAGGTAAGCTAGCTATACAGGGGACGAATTCATAATTGATATTAAATCTGATTAACTGAAAAAGTCTTCTTCTTCTTGCAACTTCTTCTTCTTGCAACTTCAAAAGCAACTGTTATTCCGGAAACCACTCGGAAAGAAAGATTTTATTCAGAAAGGTCAGTGGAATAAGAGGAAGAGTCCTCTCAGTTGGGGGGGCGGGGGTGGCTGAGTCGGTAGCGCGCCAGGCTCGTAATCTGTAGTTCCCAGGTTCGAGTCCCAGCTGGGTCAGCGTTGAGATTTATCTCCGCAAAATTCCCCGCCATGCCCACGGTCAGTAGGGGACACCGATGGACTTGGAAAGGCCTCCGTCCGTCGGATGGGACGTTAAGCCGTGGTCCGTGTGCAGGAGAGCCATACCCTGTGCACGTTAAAGAACACGCTGGATGGCCTTGACGGGAGGCTACCATCTGTCTCCCAACAGCTGCTCCAGTGGGTCCCCTCCTCCAACCTTCTCTGAACCTTCGGGGTCCATATGACCTGGCCATTTAGCCCATGGTGTGCAAAAAAGTGCCGCTCAGAGGTAAAACAACCCAACAACCAACCCTCTCAGTTGGGGCTGGAGTATAGAAATTTAACAAAACTACTGAAATTGCCAGTCAATTTTGGATTGGTTGTCGAGAGGAAAATGGTCTAATGCTAAAACATCATGGTACAATCTGAGCAGTAAATCAAATTCTGTCAATCAATCTTGAATCCTTTAAAGTCTGTAAAATTAATTTATAAGCATATTTGCATTTTTTTTTCAAATTCTGATGTGGTAGGTCTTTGAGCGTAAATTCCTTATTTCTAATTTCTCCCATTGAGTAAAAAATTTACTCTCTATGAGTATCAAATTTTATGCACATAATTCCAGCACATAAGAGACTGTTTCTTTTTTTCTACATGAATCACAGACAGAGGACTCAGCTCTGTTCATCTTATGCATTTGATTATTAAGTTTTGTGGTCCTTAGGGCGGGGTGGCTCAGTCGGTAGCGCGCCAGGCTCGAAATCTGTAGTTCCCAGGTTAGAGTCCCAGCTCGGTCAGCGTTGAGATTTATCTCCGCAAAATTCCCCGCCCTACCCACGATCAGTAGGGGACACCGATGGGCTTGGAAAGGCCGCCGGACGTTAAGCCGTGGTCCCGTGTGCGGGAGAGCCATAACCTGTGCACATTAAAGAACACGCTGGATGGCCTTGACGGGAGGCTACCATCTGTCTCCCAACAGCTGTTCCAGTGGGTCCCCTCCCCCCAACCTTCCCTGAGCCTTCGGGGTCCATGTGACCTGGCCATTTAGCCCATGGTATGCAAAAAAGTGCCGCTCAGAGGTAAAACAACCCAACCCTTGTGAGCCTGTCTGAGCCCCCCCCCTGTTCTGTCCCTGTTCTGAGCCTGGTAATGGTTACTATGTCCTTTGCAGTCAATAGGAAATTTTGAAATGGGCCAATTGTTTGACTAATCAAACTCCTACGATTGAGATATGAAACAGAATTAACTTTAAAATAATGCAAACAATCTCTTTATAAAATTGATCATTTTTGCTTTTAAAATAGAAGTAATCTCAAGAATATTGAACCCGTTTTCATGCAATAGCGCTTTCTTGGCTGTTTGGTTAAGAATTTCGTTTTCTCAAACGCCGACGTGGCTCGGAACTCACTGTACATTGAACTCAGTATCCTTTTTCATCATTAGATTCGCCAACCACAAAATGCTACAAAAAAGCTCATTGTTGCTAGATCTTTCCGGGTCGCCTTGTAAAAATTAAATGACTCTCTCAATTCAGTAATAAAGTATAACCGAAAAATGTTCTATAGACAAGACAACAAATACATAATTTGTTGAAAAACATTTGATTTTGCCCTGAATGGAATCCCAATTAGGGCAAAACCAATTCTTTTCAGCTAATTATTTCAACTTTCCGTTGTTTTATAAACAAACTTCGGAAATCGGCATGCAATTTGGTCAAACGAGATGAATATTGAATAAATCAACAATGACTTTTAAAATTTATCACAATTACGTGCATATTTTGGTGTTATTTTTAACATTCTAACACACTTTTCTAAGAAAAACACTTTTTTGGATTGGGTTTTAAAATGAATACCTTGTTATACCTAAAAACATTTAAATTTAAATTTTTTAATTTAAAAAAAGAAAGAATATACTTCCCTACACAAAAGATGGAAATTATCTAGAAGCTATATTTGGTTTCCCATAAAACATTCAGACGCTTACCAAAGGACATGCCCAGCTGGTCTTAGTAGTCAGGTAGGTTTAAGTGCCATTATACCTTTTCAGAATAGAAATTGTATATTCTACCTCGGAATTATTTATAGTTCTTTTATACTAAATCTGCGAAGAAAAAAAAATTTGCAATGGAGGGTAGAGATGATAACTAATGGCTCTAATGCAACTGATACTTTTCCATTCCAATTGCACAGTGACTAGTCCAAATTTGCACGTGCCCATTGTCGAGTCACATGTTTCAAAATTTCTTTTCCAAATAGATATTCAAAGCCACTTGGATATGAGTGAGCCTGGACAGCTTGCTAAAACGTGGAGAAATGTTTAAGTGTGCAGAATATATTCAAAAAGTGGTGAGAGAGTTAGAAGCCCTTTAACTTTGGGTTTCATAATTATCGCAATTTAAACCCACAGATAATTATTCCCACAGTAATATTTTTCAATTTAAACCCACAGTTAATTATTCCCACAGTAATATTTTTCAACTTAAACCCACAGTAATATTATTCAATAATATATTATTAATTTTCTTAAAGTTGATATCTACCAGTAGAATTTTAATTTATGAATTTAAAATATACTGGTAGATATCAACAATTATATAATGTATACCTAAAGAATTGTACCCTAAGAACCAATTGAGAACCAGTTGAATGTACCCTAAAGAACCCATTTCGATATCTATTTCAATACGAAGCGAATTTTGAATATTTTAAGTTCATAAATTAAAATTATACTGGTAGATATCAACTTTAAGAAAACTAATTTTATATTATTGAATAATATTTGAATATAATCAATATAAATATATTTTTGACATATTTTTAATTTAAATTTTAGATATATGAAATCGTTAATCTTTGCACATTATTGAAAAATTGTCTTTGATTTTTGCTCAAAAGCTGTCCTGAGTTTTAATGTTATTTAGGTGGATAGGCGTGTAGCTAACCATAGGAGATTGCTCTCTCTGTTTCTCTCTTTCTTGATACATACCTATATATATATTCCTTGAAACAAATCATTCCTGATATTTCGGGCGGGGGAGGCTCAGTCGGTAGCGCGCCAGGCTCGTAATCTATAGTTCCCAGGTTCGAGTCCCAGCTGGGTTAGCGTTGAGATTTATCTCCGCAAAATTTCCCCGCCCTGCCCACGGTCAGTAGGGTACCGATGGGCTTGAAAAAGGCCGCCGTCCATCGGATGGGACGTTAAGCCGTGGCCCCGTGTGCAGGAGAGACATACCCTGTGCACGTTAAAGAACACGCTGGATGGCCTTGACGGGAGGCTACCATCTGTCTCCCAACAGCTGTTCCAGTGGGTCCCCTATCCCAACCTTCTCTGGGCCTTCGGGGTCCTTGTGGCCTGGCCATTTAGCCCATGGTGTGCAAAAAAGTGCCGCTCAGAGGTAAAACAATCCAATACAATCCTGATATTCCTGAATGCTTATCTTATAATTTCAGATTTAGAGCTGAAAAATATAATGCTAATAATATCTAAAAACAGATTAATAATAGATTACACAACTTGATTGAAAATTCACAATACACAGGCTATGATTCGATACGTGGTAAACATTTATATTTATGAAGAATTCTAATTATATTTTATATTATTAAAAATCAATTAGTAAATATATATATATATTAAACTTTAAAATAATTCAACAAAATAAATCTTATTTAAAATATTGCGGCAATATGGCAATATCTACCGTCTGCCGATATGAACCCAAACATAGGCTTTGTGGTATTTAGTTTCAATTAACCTTGAACAAATAGGGGCAGACATCTGGCCATTATTTTCTGTTTGGTAATGTTAAATCGATATTTAATTAACAGCTTAATTATGCTGCAGTATGTAAATATATCTTTTCCTTTTTTTGCCATTCGTAAAATCAGTAGTTGGTGACATTAAAAGGTACTGCCAGAGTTCCACGACAGGTTTAATTAGAACACCAAAAAGTACGGTAATTAATAATAAAATAATTTAATAATATGTAAAATGTTAATTTTTGACTTTTAACAATGGCAAACAATAATAGATTCTTTGCTATTTTCTCGTGATTTTAATATATCTTTATTATTATTCTGTTATTATTTTCGCAAAGTATCACTTTTCTAACAGAAGAGCCACTTTGATTAATGAAGGCCATGACAGTGCCTTCATTAATCAAGGTAGTATTTTGATGACGTCACAAATGGAAGGAATTACTTTATTATTTTTTGCATAATGTTATTGCAAGTTGATTTAAGTTATACTTAACAAATGAGTAAAAAATAATTAATAATAAAAATTAACGCCGAAATAAATTTATGTTTATTAAGATGACTTAAGATTTCTACTATATACATAATTTTGTACTCATTTCTATAGGTCATTTATTTAATATTATAATAATTTTCTGGGGAAGCTAAAACTACCAGCAATAATATTACAGTAATTTATATAAAAAATTTCCCTCTGAATTTGAAATTAAAACTGTCACGGCTTTGCTTAACACGTGTCTCGATAGTTTAGACACTGAGGTAGCTTTGCGCATGTTATCCTTTCCACAAAATTGGATATTCGAAGACTTGGTAACAGATTGAGTCCTAACTCATCCAGAACCTTTGCACAGGTTTGCTTTATTGGTATTGTTCCAGGCCAAACAACTATTTATTGATGTAACATAGATCGCAGATCGTATAATCATATTCGATGTACCGGGTAATAATTTTACTCTTAACCATCTCCATCAGAAAGATATGCCTATTTGGGATGAGTAAGAACAAAATAATAAGTAAACCACCCTTAAGTGGGCCCCTAAGGGCAAACATAAGAAAAGCTAAAAATGGCAGTAAAATTGTATAAGAAACCTAAAACGGGTAGGTCTCCTCAGAGAACGCTATTGTTTTAGGCCTCTTGTACTTATTCAAAACAGTATGATCGTAAATAATCAGAGAAAAAAAAGAATCTCATTGAGAATTATTATTGATGTAACGTGGGAAGGGAAATATTTTGTACATTTATCTGTAATTTTACAGTAGGTAGCTTTAGGTATACATAAAAAATGACCATAATATTTAATATATTACTCTTATGGCACCAAATTTCGACATCAAATTGAGAAATATTTAAAACTTAATCTTAAATTGAATAAGTTTTTGATAACTGTTACCTTAATAATTGTAATTAATTATTTCTACATAAGGTGCAACTTAAAGAAATCTGAAAAAATATTGCTTCAAAATTGGTCATGGCTTTCATTTATCAAAGTAATTTTGGGCAGGCTAGTAATTTTATCAGGTTCGAGTCGCAGATGTGATGGCTTTGTGAATTTATCCTCTAAACTGCCCTTCTGACCTCAGGAGAAATGTGACACCGGTGACTTGAAATACTGCCTACAATAAGATTGGACGTTACACCGTGGCGGACCACGGTTTAACGTCATCTAGTTAACCGCAGATTAATTTAAAAAAATTATCTGACCACGGTTAACCGTAGATTAAACTTTAGCACGGCCAAGGTTTACCTTCTGTTAATATACTGCTCACAAAAATTAGGGGATATTTTCATAATGAATATGAAGCGATGAAATATCCCTTAATTTTTGTGAGCAGTGTATCTAGATACTTCGGTCTAGGATAGCCGTTGAACAAAGAAATAAACAAATGGAGGGGAAAATAAATATGGGTAAAGATATAAGCGATATAATTCATATATAATTTAACTGAAAGTTGTTTTCAATATTACAACAAAATAAAATAATTTATTTATAATTACTTTATTTAAATATTTGTGAATTTTTAAAATTGATTGTCAGATTTAAAAATACCACTTGTTGGATTTTAACAGATATAATTTAAATTAAAACAGCTTTATAAAAAAAAAATTTAGTGTTTTGTTAATGCAATTTCCGGGTGCAGTACGACATAAGATGGTTATGGTCGTGGCCCGATTATGTTAAAGAACGCCTGTCTCTTAATAGCTGTGCAATGGATCCATTCCTTAACCTTCTCCGAATCTCTTGAATCCTTCGGATTTGGCCATTTAGCCCTTTGAAAAAAATCATTTCAGAAGTAAAATAGCTCAGTCCTTGCAATAAAAGTGAGGTATTCTAATACCGCGGCTTCCAAACTATAGATCGTCAGGGGTGGTAGATAGGCACATTGATGAATTAAAATAATAGGTCTAAGCAACGCCTCCTATAACAGAAAGCCAGTGGACCAAGTTATGACGTTAGCATTAGTAGTGTTAATATCTAGATCAGGGTCATCAACGTGGGGTACGAGCACCCCTTGGGGGTAAGCGTTAAAATTTTTGGGGTATGCAGTGAGAGCTCAAAAGTCGCTAGATCTATTAACAATACATATGTTTTATTTTATTCCCATTGTTATATTATAACTATTGTTTTATCTATCTATCTATACAATGGGTACGCCAGTTACATACACATTTTCAGGAGGTACATGAACAACACAGGGTTAAGAACTACTACCTAGATAATTCTTATATTTTCGGTTTTCTTATTATTACTGGTAGACGTTTCTGCTAATCTCCTTACTAAAGTTTATCGAAAAATATAAATTAATTTTGAAAGAAAATTATTCGTATTTATTATCAAATATCCTAATGTTAATTGAATACAAATAATTTTTCTTCTAAACAAAATATATTTGTAGATAAACAGTAGTATAAAGATTAGCGCAAAAGTTCACCAGTAATAATATTAAAATAAAAAATATAAGAATTGTCTACAAGATAGAAGTACAAATGTTGTCATCACAAATTCATTGCGCTGGCCTTCTGTTATAGGAGGTGTTGGTCTAGGTGGTTCCCTGTCGGTGGATATAGATCTTGTGGGGCGCTAGGCTGGTAATCTGAAGTTCTCATGTTCTAAGTGTATAGGGTGTTTTAGAACACTTTATCAACACCTCCTATAACAGAAGGCAATAAGACGAAATTTATGACGTCAGTATAAGTATTCCTACCATGCAGATAATTCTTATATTTTTGATTCTAATATTATTTCTCGTGGACTCTTGTGCTAATCTTTATATTAATGTATCTATAAATATATTTTATTTACGAGAAAAATTATTTGTATTAATTAAAATTATGACATTGATAATAAATATGAATAATTTTCTTTCCAAGTAAAATATGTTTTTCGATAAATGTTAGTAAGAAGATAAGCAAAGAGTCCACCAGCAATAAAATATTAGAATTAAAAATATAAGAATTATCTAGATGTTAGAAACACTCATGCTGATGTCATAGCTTGGTCCATTGGCTTTCTGTTATAGGAGATGTTGACTCTATGCAGGTTAAAAAACACGCTGAGCAAATTTGATGAAACCTGACTAGAGGCTTCCATCTGGCTCCTAACAGCAGACCAGTGGATTCTATGTTTCAACCTTCTTTGAGCTCTCAGGGTTCCATTTGGGTCCATTGTGCGCAAAAAAATTATGTCACTCAGAGGTAGAACAAACCAATCGCACTTTATAGATGATGGGATAAATATTCAGGTCACAATTTCTCCGATTCAGAGGTGGCCTTGGTCTAGGCCACTTAAATATATCAAATCCGGATATTTACTATATTAGATAATAGTAAATCCACTTAGTTATATCAAATCCGGATTCACGTGTGTCTGTAACACACACGCGCGCGAATATTGATTATAGTTTTGTCTCTTAAAACTCTTCTAGTAACTTATTATTTTTAAAATTTTGGTAATTAAATCTAAAATATTCAATAATATTTTAATAAACTCGTAGTAAGCATTTTATCTTTTCTAAGCTATTCTAAATTAAGAAGCTTATAATTAAATTTTAGAAAAACGAAATCACCTATACTATCCGCATATTTAATTTCCCTGAATTCTCTCTCCTTTTTCGATGGTTGTCCAGGATCCTGCGTCTCTGTCGACAGCCTATGTTATCGTGGGGCAGCCAGTTGAATAGCCCTGATGTGAATGAATGTTCCCAAAGAGCAATTCCTGAGTTATTTTCCGATGATTCACACTCTGTTTCGATTATATAAATCAGTGGTTCCAAAACTTTTATCGTTTATCTCCAGACCCCATTTTCCCATATACCTTCAGACCCCATTTTCCCATATACTTTCAGACCCAATTTTCCCATATACCTTCAGACCCAATTTTGCCATATACTTTCAGACCCAATTTTCCCATATACCTTCAGACCCAATTTTCCCATATACTTTCAGACCCAATTTTCCCATATACTTTCAGACCCAATTTTCCCATATACCTTCAGACCCAATTTTCCCATATACCTTCAGACCCAATTTTCCCATATACCTTCAGACCCAATTTTTCCATTTACCTTCAGACCCAATTTTTCCATTTACCTTCAGACCCAATTTTCCCATGTACCTTCAGACCCAATTTTCCAATTTACCTCCAGACCCAGTTTTCCCATTTACCTTCAGACCCAATTTTCCCATTTACCTTCAGACCCAATTTTCCCATTTACCTTCAGACCCAATTTTCCCATATACCTTCAGACCCAATTTTCCCATTTATCTCCAGACCCAATTTTCCCATATACCTTCAGACCCAAATGATACCGATACCTACAGACTAACTGTACCTGCAACTTCTTTTGAGAGCCAATAGCTTTCTTCGAATATCTGGTTTTTGTGGGCCTTATTTTTAGAGACCATGCAGTCTTTTTTTTATCAACAAATTACTATTCACTTAAGTTA
Organism: Ryuthela nishihirai; assembly: GCA_038380435.1. Taxonomy (NCBI): domain Eukaryota; kingdom Metazoa; phylum Arthropoda; class Arachnida; order Araneae; family Heptathelidae; genus Ryuthela; species Ryuthela nishihirai. The sequence goes on from JAWZYU010000002.1 coordinate 25,080,534, forward strand.
TGTTTTATTTATCAATGAAACAATATCACTTCTCTCATAAGTATAATTATTTTCGATGATACCGCAGTTACTTAAAATTTAAATATTATTATAATTAAATAGCAAAAATTTTTTTTAGACTTCATCAGGCTATTATAGTGAAATATACTTTTTTTGTTGAATAATTATATTTTGTGTCTAATATTTCTTATGGCGTATTTGAAAATATCAGAAAAAAAATGCTATAGATGTCTGCAAATCACAAAAGCTTAAAAATCCCTGAGGCATATTTGGAATAAAAGTACACCCTTTTATTTAACGCATTGTACTGAGTGAAAAAAAAAAGGTACTTTATGATTACCAGTAAAAATATCACGAATAACACTACAAAAGAAATGACACGTAAAATTTCACAAGGAGCGTTTCCTTCCTGCCGACCAGTTCATAATCAAGAACACAGCGAGAATGAAGCCAGGAGTGTTGTACCGGAAAGCCAACAATCAGGTTAAAGGAAGCTGGAGAGGCAATGATAACTACACTTACCTCAGAGTCGAGAACACAGGATGAGGAAGAAGATGGAGAAACGTATGGAAAAGAGAACAGACCAGAATTCTGCTTTCGTTCCAGTTAAGCGTGGAAGCACTACTGGATGCAAATGGCAGCATCCAGCTTACGCGCCGACCACTGGTGGGGGAGGAGGTTTGGAGGGAGGAGGGGCAGACTGAGGTGGCGCCACCAAGCGGCGATCGACCGGAGAGAAAGAGAGAGTGTGGTAGAGGCGTGCCAGTGGAGGGGAAATGCTTTAATAGAAAGAGAGAAGTTAAAGAGTAGTGGAAAAACAGAAAGATCGACGGTGAGGCTTGAGAAGCGGAAAGAATAGTGAGAAGAGAGAAGGGGAATTTTCTGGCGGCTATACATTTGGAGGGGGGGGGTAGGAAGGAGATTGGAGGAACGCTAAAGCGCATGCTCGGCTACCACTGGTTATGTTACGTTGTTTACTCCCTGTACCACGTGCGTTTTGAGGAAGCGGCGCAAATTGACGTAACGGGAAGTGGATTCGTCATCACCGTAGAATCAAAAAACGCTTCACCGCTGGAAGGAAAAATCGATCACAGAGGGCTATGGGGATGTTGGAGCTGAGGGACTCATCGGAATTAATGCTGGTGGGTGGTATTTTAAACAGCTCTGAGAATTGGCCGACTTGAAATGTGTCTTCTTTAGAATTGTGCTCCAATTTCCAGGTTTTGAACAGAAAGTTGAATTTTTATCAGTAAAGTGATGTTGCTTTGGGATGAGTTAAGTTTTGAGCTGTACTTTCTTTTTCACATAATGGCCGGGACTTTTGCACAGATTAAGTAGCTAGCATAGATAGATGATTTCACAGATGTCCATTGTAGAACAAAAATCGATGCTAGCACTCTTACATTCACCGTTTTACATGAATAAGAGACAATAGCACTAAGGGAGAGTTAGCAGCTAACCGAATTAAACATGTTACAAATTTTAATATATAATATTATTTAAAAAAAATACAGGTAGAAATTAGGGATGCGATGGGTCCTTCGAGGTCAAAGGTCAAATTCGATACACCAGTGCTGGAGAGTTGAAAATTGATGAAGAGGGTTATTTCGGGCAGAGCAACTCAGAAACGAGAGGAATTTTCAGATCCGGTGTCATGTTCCAAGTCAAATAGGAGTCCAGTGATCAGGCTAGTAAAAGGCTGCTAAAAAGATTTCTAGAGAAAGGCTTATTTTAGAAGTTGCAGAGTTTGGAAGTTAGCTTCCTCGATGTAAAATGGGGTTGTAACTTAACTTTTGAGCACTAGTGTGGGTAACTCATCTTATGTAGATAGAGCCTCTATGTCAGCCATTGGAAACTACAACTTGTGAAGAGATAAGAAAGCAGTTAGACTGCATCGTAAGTAGTGATGTTGTGATCTATCATAGTAAAAGATTGTGTATCTGTGTCTGTGGCAATTACATATTAAATACCAGACTTAGCGACATTGGATTGGGTTGTTCTATCTCTATGCGGCACTTTTCTGCACACAATGGGCTAAATGGTCAGGTCACAAAGGCCACGAAAACTCAGAGAAGGTTGGGGAAGGGGACCCACTGGAACAACTGTTGGGAGACATATGGTAGACTCCCGTCAAGGTCATGCAGCGTGTTCTTTAACCTGCACAGGGTATGGCTCTCCTTCCTACACACGGGCCACGGCTTAACGTCCCATTCGACGGGTGGCTACATGTCCAAGACCACAGGTGTCTCCTACTAACTGTGGGCACGGTGGGGAGTTTTGCGAAGATAAATCTCAACGCTGTGGAAGATTTAGGAAGATTCAATATGCCTAAGGAGTTAATGATATAATTTTCTTAAAATTTTACTAAAAGCTATTTATTTTAGAATACAGTAAAGAAGATAAATTAGGTAATATTGTTTTATTCCAATAATATTGAATACTTAAGAATTGATTTAAAAATTTTAAAAACAAATACTACCAGAACAAGTTTTAATAAATGTTTAATAAAAGAAATACACACACACACATATATCTTCTGGATTGCGATCATGAAGTCCTTAACAGATACAAGAGGCCTAAGATGATGGCTTTCGCTAAAGAAAGTTATCCATTTTAGGTCTCTTGTGCATCATTACTACTCTTTTGTTTTCTGTTCTTTTCCCCTTTGGGGTCCACCATTGTGTGGTTTTCTTTTGTTTGTTTTTTCAAACTGATGCCAATTAGGCATATTTCCAGATAAAGAAGGTTATGGGTACTTTTGTACCTGGTACTTCATTTTATGATGTAACGATCTATACACACATATATATATATAAACACATTCCCAATGAAATTATTTCTTCTCTGATTCTTTACGATCATACTGTTTTGAACAAGTACAAGAGGCCTAAAACGGTAACGTTCTCTGAGGAGACCTACCCGTTTTAGGTCTCTTATACGTTTTTACTGCTATTTTTAGCTTTTCTTATGTTTCCCTTAGGGAAACCTAAAAAAAAAAAACCTAAGGGTGGTTTACTATACACTTTATGGTTACTTTTTTTTTTTATAAGTAAACCTAAGGGTGGTTTACTTATACAGGGTGATTCAAAACTTATCTTTCAAATTTCGTGGGGAGGTAGGGAATACGTCAGGAAACCGATTTCACATAGGAAATTATGTCCGCAAATGTACGCATGCGTATGTAGAGGGCGCTGTGTGTACCCAACCAGTGTACAGCTCGCCCGACCACTCCCGCTGTCATCCAGTGTACGAGCTGACTTACTAGTGATAAGATGAATCGTTTTACGCATCGAAAGCTAGCGGATATGCATCTCGCATATGGGGCAGCTGACGAAAGCGGCCGCCGAGCTGGGCAAGTTTACGAACACCGATACCCCAACAGAAGAATACCGCAGCATCAAATGTTTGCACGTGTGCATCGCAATCTGCGCGAACGTGGTTCACTGCGCAGCAACATGCAGGATACGGGGAGAAGACGACTGACGCGGACTGTCAACGTCGCAGAACAAGTCCTACAGTCCATCGAAGATAATCTGAATACCAGCACACGAACTATTGCTCAGCATTTTGGGGTCTCTCAGTCAGCAGTGTGGCGGATACTGCACGAGGAACGTGTGCATCCTTACCATCTGCAAAGGGTGCAGTTACTCATCCTGACGATTATCCGAAGCGTGTGGAATTTGCACAATGGTTCATGCAGAAAGGTGCCGTGGACCCCAGTTTTCCAGCTTCTGTCCTTTTTACAGATGAAGCTTCATTCAGTCGTGAAGGTGTGTTCAATACACACAATTCACATGTGTGGGCTTACGACAACCCGCATGGTACGAGAAGTCACGCTGCGCAACATCGTTTTGCCATAAATGTGTGGGCTGGAATCACTGGTGACTGTTTGTTGGGACCTTACTTGCTACCGCCCCGACTGGACGGCCGGAAATACCTAATATTTCTCGAGACAGTGTTACCGACTTTTCTGGGCGCTGTTCCTGCGCATATCCGCCGAGATATGTGGTATCAACATGACGGGGCTCCAGCCTATAGCACAATTGTTGGGCGTGATTACCTGAACCGAACATTCGGAGCTCGATGGATCGGTAGAGGTGGACCGATCGCTTGGCCACCCAGGTCATCTGATTTATCGATGACCTGGGTTTCTTTTTGTGGGGGGCCATGAAAGACCATGTGTACGAGACCCCCGTCGACAGTGAAATGGACCTTGTTGCACGAATAGTGGCCGCCGCAGGCATTGTCCATGATATGCCAGGCGTTTTTGAAAATGTTGGGCGGTCAATGCAACGGCGCTGTGAATTCTGTGTCCGTGTAAATGGTCGCAATTTTGAGCACCTACTGTGAACCTGTACTTTACCTTGTTGGAATAAAAGTCACATTCGTTACCACTTAACTGTACTGTTTCCTTGTGTTCACTTTACTTGTCCATTTTGTTCATGTAGATGACGTTTGCGGACATACTTTCCTATGTGAAATCGGTTTCCTGACGTATTCCCTACCTCCCCACGAAATTTGAACGATAAGTTTTGAATCACCCTGTATATTTTGTTCTTACTCATCCCAAATAGGCATATCTTTATGATGGAGATAGTTAGGAGTAAAATTATTACCTGGTACATCGAATATGATTATACGATCTACGATATAAAAACACACGCACACACACGCGCAAAAAAATTATTCTGCTATTGCACTGTTCGGGCTTAATGCATTTAGGTGGTCTTGTGTAGATCTGCTTCTGGCAGAATGAACCTCTAGGAAAAAGAGATGCACACACTGAGGGAAGATGAAGAGGATTGAGGAAAACGGTTGCCTTAGTGGTAGACTCGTAGTCTGGTGTTCACAGGTTTGAATAACGACTGTACTACGTTAAGTTGAAATTTAATTACGTTGACAATCACTCTTCTAGAGCAGATCAGCCGGTAACGCGCCAGGCTCCTAATCTGCATTTCCCATGTTCAAGTCCAGCGCAGACCAGAGTTGAGATTTATCTCCGCAAAACTCCCAGCCTATCCGTGGTCAGTAGAGGACTTGGTCAGTAGGGAAATGGACTTGGAAATTCCGCCGTCCGTTGGATGGGACGTTAAGTCGTGGTTCCGAGTGAAGGAAAGCCTTACCTTTTTGTGCGTTAAATGGACATGACGAGAGGGCCTCTGTGTCCTCTGTCTTCCAACAGCTCTGCAGTGGGTTTCCTTCTCTGTGCCCTCGGGGTCCTCATGACCTGTCCATTTAGCCCATTATGTTGTTGTTGTTGGGTTGTTTTACCTCTGAGCGGCACTTTTTTGCACACCATGGGCTAAATGGCCAGGTCACATGGACCCCGAAGGTTCATAGAAGGTTGGGGGAGCGGACCCACTGGAATAGCTGTTGGGAGACAGATGGTAGCAGCCCGTCAAGGCCATCCAGCGTGTTCTTTAACGTGCACAGGCTCTCCCGTACACGGGGCCACGGCTTAACGTCCCATCCGACGGATGGCGGCCTTTCCAAGCCCATCGGTGTCCCCTACTGACCGTGGGCAGGGCGAGGAATTTTGCGGAGATAATTCTCTGACCCAGCTGGGACTCGAACCTGGGAACTACAGATTACGAGCCTGGCGCGCTACCGACTGAGCCACCCCCGCCCCAGCCCATTATGTGCAAAATAGTGCCGCTGAAAGGTAAAACAACCCAAACCACTGGTCGAACGAAACGAATAATTTGACATTGGCATCCGTGACTGAGTGGTTAGCGTCTTGGCTAATGATCAAAGGTACCTGGGTTTGAGTTCCGAATGAGGCATGGATGTCTGCGTTGTTTTTCTGCTGAGGTCCAGCCATCCTCACAGACTCCCTACTATGACATATAAACTGACAGGATCTTGTCATACCTCTGTGGCAAGCAGCTGCTTGAGGGGGTATAATATATTTGGTACTGTATTCATTAATATCTAAGATTTTTCTGTTGAAACAAAGCATGCATAACTATGTTGATTTAAGTACTGTTCGATATTTTATTTGCCGAAAAACTCAAGAATGTACCCCAGATTTTTAAATTGGGAACCACTGGTCTAAATCGACTACATTTCACAGGAGCAATGGTTACATTATATTTTCTAACTGGCTTCGTTTGAAACCAGTAATTCAGATATCTAATATCTAGAATTAAGTTTTGAGCTCCAAGCCTAGAGCTTATATATCGAAGTCTAAAATACTGCCTTATTGGCAATAACAAAGTTAAAACACATAAACCCAAAGGGGCCACAAGGGCAAAACAAATTTGCTTATAAAAAGCACAACTAAAAGTTGGGTTGGGTTATCTCTGAGCGGCATTTTTTGCACACCATGGGCTAAATGGCCAGGTCACATGGACCCCGAAGGCTCAGAGAAGGTTGGGGGAGGGGACCCACTGGAACAGCTGTTGGGAGACAGATGGTAGCCTCCCGTTAAGGCCATCCAGCGTGTTCTTTAACGTGCACAGGGTATGGCTCTCCCACACACGGGGCACAGCGTAACGTCCTATCCGACGGACGGCGGCCTTTCCAAGCCCATCGGTGTCCCCTACTGACCGTGGACAGGGCGGGGAATTTTGCGGAGATAAATCTCAACGCTGACCCAGCTGGGACTCGAACCTGGGAACTACAGATTACGAGCCTGGCGCGCTACCGACTGAGCCACCCCCGCCCCTACACCTAAACTAAAAGTAAAACATGCCGAACACCATTAATTTTGAACGTTTGAACTGGTTGAAAACCAAGGGATCTGTAATAGATCAGGGATCTTTAGTCCGGTCACTTATCCATCCAAGAGAGAAGCAACAAAATCAGAGGCTTGGATGCCTACTGAGATTCTCACAGTCCAATCCTGAGTCATCTTAAATTTAAGACAAAATGTTTTAACTTTGAGCAATATATTACCGAAATTAAATTTCCTGAAGAATTCCAGGATATCTTTTACTTCTTTAGCAAAGTGAAACATTTCCTCCTCATCTGCTTTTCTCTTTTTAGTTGGTATACATTAACTGTGGCCTTCGCTTTTTCTGAAATCTTGGTAACTGGTGGAGCAGTGTTTCAAATGCCAGCCACAAAAGTTGACTTCAGAAGTTAATTCAAACTTAATAATAAGTATTGGATCAAAGGGTTTAATAAAGTAAGTTTGTATTTTAGAACTTTGTGTAAAGAATTCTTTCATTATTCTTCAGTTTTGTATAAATTTCTTAAGACTGGCATTGCTGTTGTTAAATATTCAAACTTTCATAACTCATTAAATACTGAACGAATATTGTTGAAAATCGAGATATTGATTTATTTGATTGAGGTCTTTATCTGCAATCATATTTTTCAAAACAAAAAACTTATTTTAGAACTTATAGAACTTTGACGTTAACTTCCCACTGACTTAACATAGGGATTTTCCTTAATTTATGGAAGCCAGTGTATTAAATATTTAAAAATTAATTGTTTAAAAAAACAAATAACTACCAGTTGCATTTTAATAGACAGAAATAAAGTTAAACAATTAATAATCAGATTTCACGTAATCTCATAGTGAGCTATCCGGACACTGTCCTATCTATAGTTGATAACTTTGACATGGTCATTGGCGGACAATTAAAAAGGCGGCCAGCAAGTAGGTTTTATCCTTATAATACATTTTTCGCATTTGTTGCTTATCTAGGGAAAGCTTTAATATTAATAAGATCTCTTTCAGCTTTAAAGTTTACCACTATCGGTAATTGAATCAATTGTTAGGCCAATTGTTCCTTCACCAACTATCTAATGCTAAAAGTCTATTATTCAGTGTAGTTACAAAGTAAAGGTAGTTTATGATTGGGTTGCTTTTCTTCCGAGTCATACTTTTGTACTTACAACGCTGTATACAGCAGGGCGGGGTTGGCTCAGTCGGTAGTGCGCCAGGCTCGTAATCTGTAGTTCCCAGGTTCGAGTCCCAGCTGGGTTAGCGTTGAGATTTATCTCCGCAAAACTCCCCGCCCTGCCCACGGTCAGTAGGGGACACCGATGGGCTTGGAAAAGCCGCCGTCCGTCGGATGGGACGTGAAGCCGTGGCCCCGTGTGCGGGAGTGCCATACCCTGTGGACGTTAAAGAACACGCTGGATGGCTTTGACGGGAGGCTACCATCTGTCTCCCAACAGCCGTTTCAGTGGGTCCCCTCCCCTAACCTTCTCTGAGCCTTCGGGGTCCATGTGACCTGGCCATTTAGCCCATGGTGTGCAAAAAAGTGCCGCTCAGAGGTAAAACAACACAACACAGCTCATAGCCGGAGAAGAAGAGTGGGTTGAGTTGTTTTACCTCTGAGCGGCACTTTTTTGTACACAATGGGCTAAATGGCCAGGTCACAAGGACCCCGAGAGGGGATCTACTAGAACAGCTGTTGGGAGATAGGTGGTTGTCCAGTCAAAACCATCCAGCGTGCTCTTTAATGTGCACAGGGTATTGCGCTCCCAAACACGGGACCACGGCTTAATGTCCCATCCGATTGATAGGGACCTTTCCAAGCCCATCATTGTCGCCTACTGATCGTGGGCAGGGTGGAGATAAATTTCAACGCTGGCCCAGCTGGGACTCGAACCTGGGAACTGCACATTACGAGCCAGGCATGCTACCGATTGAGCCATCCCGCCCATGGGTAAGAAGATATCCACTGAACAGGTAAGCGTTAGGAGACAGATCGAAGTTTCCTATCAAGGCCATCCAATGGGGATATTTTATATAATTCAGACGTTACATCAAAAAGGATGAGAAACAACTGGATTTTGACCAGTCGAAAAATAATATGTAAAGTGCTTTCTCTCTCACCACCAGCAGTTCTTGCAAAAAATAGCTTTCACCACCCAAACATCCCCAGCAGCTCTCGCAATAAAAAGCTTTTGACCACCAACTTCCATCAGCAGTTCTCGTAGTAAGAATCTTTCACCCTCCACCTTCACTAGCAGTTATCGCAGTAAAACCCTTTCACTCCCCCAACCTCCACAGCATTTTTTGAAGTAAAAAGCTTTAACTCCCCCAACCTCCACAGCAGTTATCGCAGTAAAACCCTTTCACTCCCCTAACCTCCACAGCAGTTCTTGCAGTAAAAACATTTCACTCCCCCAACCTCCACAGCAATTCTCGCAGTAAAAACCTTTCACTCCCCCAACCTCCACAGCAGTTATCGTAGTAAAACCCTTTCCCTCCCCCAACCTCCCCAGCAGTTCTCGCGGTAAAAACCTTTCACTCCCTCAACCACCACAGCAGTTCTCGCAGTAAAACCCTTTCACTCCCCCAACCTCCACAGCAGTTCTCGCAGTAAAAACCTTTCACTCCCCCAACCACCACAGCAGTTATCGCAGTAAAACCCTTTCCCTCCCCCAACCTCCCCAGCAGTTCTCGCGGTAAAAACCTTTCACTCCCCCAACCACCACAGCAGTTATCGCAGTAAAACCCTTTCACTCCCCCAACCTCCACAGCAGTTCTCGCAGTAAAAACCTTTCACTCCCCCAACCACCACAGCAGTTATCGCAGTAAAACCCTTTCCCTCCCCCAACCTCCCCAGCAGTTCTCGCGGTAAAAACCTTTCACTCCCTCAACCACCACAGCAGTTATCGCAGTAAAACCCTTTCACTCCCCCAACCTCCACAGCAGTTCTCGCAGTAAAAACCTTTCACTCCCCCAACCACCACAGCAGTTATCGCAGTAAAACCCTTTCCCTCCCCCAACCTCCCCAGCAGTTCTCGCGGTAAAAACCTTTCACTCCCCCAACCACCACAGCAGTTATCGCAGTAAAACCCTTTCACTCCCCCAACCTCCACAGCAGTTCTCGCAGTAAAAACCTTTCACTCCCCCAACCACCACAGCAGTTATCGCAGTAAAACCCTTTCCCTCCCCCAACCTCCCCAGCAGTTCTCGCGGTAAAAACCTTTCACTCCCCAACCACCACAGCAGTTATCGCAGTAAAACCCTTTCACTCCCCCAACCTCCACAGCAGTTCTCGCAGGAAAAACCTTTCACTCCCCCAACCTCCACAGCAGTTCTCGCAGAAAAAACTTTCACTCCCCCCAACCTCCACAGCAGTTCTCGCAGAAAAAAGCTTTCACTCCTCCAACCTCTACAGCAGTTATCTTGGTAAAACCCTTTCACTCCCCCAACCTCCACAGCAGTTCTCGCAGGAAAAACCTTTCACTCCCCCAACCTCCACAGCAGTTCTCGCAGAAAAAACTTTCACTCCCCCCAACCTCCACAGCAGTTCTCGCAGAAAAAAGCTTTCACTCCTCCAACCTCTACAGCAGTTATCTTGGTAAAACCCTTTCACTCCCCCAACCTCCACAGCAGTTCTCGCAGGAAAACCCTTTCACTCCCCCAACCTCCACAGCAGTTCTCGCAGAAAAAACTTTCACTCCCCCCAACCTCCACAGCAGTTCTCGCAGAAAAAAGCTTTCACTCCTCCAACCTCTACAGCAGTTATCTTGGTAAAACCCTTTCACTCCCCCAACCTCCACAGCAGTTCTCGCAGGAAAAACCTTTCACTCCCCCAACCTCCACATCAGTTCTCGCAGAAAAAAACTTTCACTCCCCCCAACCTCCACAGCAGTTCTCGCAGTAAAAACCTTTCACTCCTCCAACCTCTACAGCAGTTCTCGCAGTAAAAACCTTTCACTCCTCCCAACCTCCACCAGCAGATCTCGCAGTGAAAAGCTTCATCCCCTTCAACCTCTACCAACAGTTCTGGCAGGGAAAAGCTTTAATCGAGAACCTCAACCAGCAGTTCTCGGTATCTGCAACATCAGGTCCTCATGATCCCATTAAATCTATTGCTTGACCAACATCTACGAGAAGCAAACACAACGTAACCCTTAAATTGAACGACCTCCACTATCACCATACATTGCCTTCATTTTAATGAAACTGTAGCTCTTTTCCTAATGAAACGCTCCAACTTCAGTATCCTGCAGTACTCTCTTTCCTTTTCTCAGTTAAAACAAAAATAAAAGAAACGCCATGCATCCTCGAGCGCCATTCAGCTTCAGGCTTTCTTTTTTATTTCCATTTTCCTCCGCTTGAGGCGCTCTCCTATCGCTGCAATAAACAAATGGCGTGCGAACCTCTAAAAAGAATCTTCCACAGTTCGCCAGACGCGAACGAACTTGGCAAAAACTTATCGAGAAATTAAGCCTGCATGAAAAGCACGATATCTCATTAATATTTATAACACCAGAGCAATTAATGCGTGTATAGATATATTTCAGTTAATTAATTTTTTTAGGTAAAGCAACGTGTAATTAAAGTCTTAAAAACTTCCAGGCTGTTTAATTAAACCACAGAAAGCGTTTTTAATAAGCAAGTTTGTTCCTTTTACATCTGTTTATGCATATTTTGCTCTTACAGTGTCAATGAAGCAGTCACAGGAAACCGTTCGTAATGCAGATGTAGATTTTCACATTTTTTTATTGACACTTACATTTTTACAACTACTTGAAAGAGATTTCATTAATGTTTAATGAAACCAAAAGTCATGCCCACTGGATCATAAAGACATCATTAGAATAACATTTAAAAAATTAGCGTCAATCAGAAAACTGTCATTCAAACTAAAGGTTCATAATACTTTTCACAAAATTAAGAAGGAGTCGGTAGCGGGATAGGCCAAAGCCGTTTTGATACACTGGGCCTGTCCTGCCGTTGAGCAAAAGAAAAATATTAAATATGCAAAAAAAATTTAGAAATTTAATTTGTCTAAAATTGAAATAAAATTTATTTTTTAAACTTTGTAAAATAAAATAATTTATTAATTATAATTATATTAAAATATTTTTGAATAATTTAAAATTAACAACTAATTTTTAAACATTAGTACCTACCAGTAGAATTTTACTAGATAAAATTTAATTAAATAATTGTATATTTGACAAATCAATATTTATGTTATTGCGCTGTATGATATAGGAGGCTTTGGTCAGATTTGCAATCTGCAATCTAGTCTTAAATGCGTCTACGTTGAAATTTATCTTCGCTTTTTAGCAGACCTATCCGTCACCCTTTTCGGTGGCAAAGGGAGAACCAATGGGCTTAGAAAGGCCATTGGTTAGAAAGTCCGTCTGATGAGGCGTTAAGCGGTAGGCCGATGTGCAGGACAGCTATACCATGGGCAGTGTTAAATAACGCGATGGATGACCTTGACGAGAGGCTTCCATTTGTCTTTTAACAGCTGTCCAATGAGTTCCTTTCCCCAACCTTCAATGGCCCTTTCGTGTCTTTGTGGTTTGGCCATTTAGCCCATTGGGTGCTGAAGAATGCTTATCAGAAGTAAAATAACCCACCGAATACCAATTGTGCAAGGGTTGAAATTTATCTACGCTATCCCTTTTAATGCTTTCGATGAGAAAGGGAGCACAGATAGACTTAGAAATGCCGCCGTCCATCGGATGGGACGTTAAGACGTGGCTCTGTGTGCAGGATTGGGTTGGGTTGTTTTACCTCTGAGCGGTACTTTTTTCGTACACCATGGGCTAAATGCCCAGATCACAAGGACCTCAAAGGGTCAGAGATGGTTGGGGGAGGGAACCCATTGGAACAGCTGTTGGGAGAAAGATGGTAGCCTCCCGACAAATTCATCCAGCGTGTTCTTTAACGTACACAGGGTATGGCTCTCCCGCACACGGGCCACGGCTTAACTTCCCATCCGACGGACGGTGGTCTTTCCAAGCCCATCCAGTGTTCTCTACTGACCGTGGGCAGGGAGGGGAGTTTTGCGGAGAAAAATCTCAACCCTGATCCAGCTCGGACTCGAACTTGGGAACTGCAGATTACGAGCCTTGCGCACTTCCAACTGAGCCGCTCCCGCCCCCTGTGTGCGGGAGAGTCACACTTTGCGTACGTTAAATAATATAATGGATGGCCTTGATAGAAGGCTGACAACTGTCTTCTAACAGCTGCCCTGTGGATGTCTTTATCAGTCCTTAGGATCTTTGTGACCTAGTTATTTGGGGCGGTGGTGGCTCAGTCGGTAGCGCGCCAGGCTCGTAATCTGTAGTTCCCAGGTCCGATTCCCAATTGGGTCAGCGTTGAGATTTATCTCCGCAAAACTCCTCACCCTGTTTTGCGGAGATTAAAAATTTGGATTGAAAAAATAAAACATTTGGGAGTCTCTTGGAAAGGGCGATGGACCCAGTGACCCCCTCCTTATGACCTCCACTGGTCACAAGTACCCCAAGGGCTTAGGGCAGGTTGGAGGGGGACTCAATGGACAGCTGTTAGGAGGCAGATGGTAGCCTCTCGTCAAGGCCATCCAGGTATGGCTCTCCCACACACGGACCATGTCTTAACGTCCCATCGAAGGACGGCGGCCTTGAATGTTTTTTTTTTACCTCTTAGGGGCACTTTTTTTGCGCACAGTGGGCTAAATTACCAGGTCACATGGATTCCGATGGCTCAGAGAAGTCTGAGCGGACCCATTGTAGATCTTAGGAGACAGATGGTAACCTCCCATCAAAGCTACCCAGAGTGTTCTTTAACGTTCACAGGTTACGGCTCTCCCGCACATGGGGCCACGGCTTAATGTGCCTTCCGATCGACGGCGACCTTTCCAAGCCCGTCGTTGTCCCCTACTGATCGAGGGCAAGGCGTGGAGCTTAGAAGAGATAAATCTGAAAGCTGACATAAATGGGACTAGAACCTGAGAACTGCAGATTACGAGCTTGCGACCACCAACTGAGCAAGCCCTCAACACCGTCATTTCTCTATATGCAGATCGTTTTACCAAAACGCACCAGAATGTTCAGATATAGCATTTCGTAAAAGAGCGCTTTCCGTTCTTATTTCCTTCCAAAAACTTTTAACATCTGGTTGCTACAGCAACCGTCTCCTTTTGCTAATGATTTCTCTCCTGGAGCGAAAAACAAAGCAAATTACATTGCAACATCCCCCGAATTTATCGTCTATAGCGAAAAAAAGAATCTTCTCCGGAAGTTTTTTCATTAGTGTAATTGTTTCTCGTCTTTGTGACTCCTTAATGGACCTCAAAAGCCTTTTATGAGCGTGCAGAGATAAAAATGTGGAGAAACTCACAATTCGAGAAATAAATCGTTCTGATCCACTTTGATATTCACCTGAAAAGTATTCAGTTTCATGTCCCTTTAGGTTTGCGGGGATGCGGAAGGAAGGCGTTGTTAGGGAGACTGTAATTACTCAACTTTATTCCGGTATAATTGGGAGAATTTCCAAACTGAACTTGAAAGCATTCTCTTCAAGGGCCAGGGAGAATAGCAACGAATATGATACACAATGGTCTCGAAAAGAATAGCAATTTGAAAGAAAAAAAATGTACGAGTTTTTTTTTTTCGTCTTTTGATTCGAGAGATATGTTTTTTGCATTCGTTTTTATGCCAGATTAAGTGCATTGAAAGGTTGATATTTGTGTTCCTTAATTATAATTTAAGTTTCCAGCATTTACACATTTATTTACAAATTTCTAATTTTATTTTCCTTAGAGCATTTCTTACTGTTTTATGAGAAATAGTTCAACTTTTAGTTTAATAATAATAATGCCTTTATTCAACTAGAATAAAGTACAAAAAATAAAACCCCTAAAATCAAACACCAAAATACAAAATACAAATGTTGTCAGTTCAAGTAATGGAATTACAACATTGCCTTATTGGAGGTTCTAAGATTAATTATATTAATAAGTATGAGTTAATATTTAACCGTTCTTGATTTGATTTTAATGTCGTATACGAAAATGCATGAATAAATTAAGGACGACGATCGGGTCAGATGGTGGCGCGACAGGCTCATAATTTGCAGTTCCCAGGTTCGAGTCCCAACGTGTCAGCGTTGAGATTTATTTCCGCTAAATCCCCCGCCCTGCTCTCAGGCAGTAAGGGACACCGATGGGCTTCAAAACCGGCCGTCCGTCGGATGGGACGTTAAGCCATGGCTCCGTGTACGGCAGAGAGACATACCCAATGCATATTAAAGAACACGCTGGATGCCTTAACGGAAGCTACCATCTGTCTCCTAACAGCTGTCCAATGGCTCCCCTTCCCCCAACCTTCTCTGAGACCTTGGGGGTCATTGTGACCTAATCATTTAGCCCACTGTGTGCAAAAAAAGGTGCCTCTCAGAAGGAAAATAATCCAACCCGGAGAAATTGGGTTGTTTTACCTCTAGGCTGAACTTTAAGCTCTTAGGAGACAGATGCACACATCTGGTCAAAGCCATCGATTGTTTTAACATGCACAGTATATGGCTCTCTCTCTCCAGCACATGGAACCACGACGTCAACATTTCATCCGATGGACGGCGGTCTTTCCAAACTCATTGGTGTCCTTTTACTTAATGAAAGGATATCACGAATCTTAACCTTGCCACCATTGAAATTTATCCCAATAACCGCTAAACCCAGTTCTGCCCTTAGTGTTAAAGGAACACCCATGGGCTTGGAAAGACCGTCGTCCATCTGCTGGGACGTTTCGCCGTGGCCCCGTGTGCAAGAGATCCATAACCTAGACACATTAAAGAACACTCTGGAAAGCCTTGATGGGAGACTTGCACCTGTGGGTCATATTTCCCAAACTTCTTGGGGTCCTTATGACCTGACCAATAAGCCCCTTGTATGCAAAAACGTACCGCTTAGAAATAAAATACTTCAATGGAATCTCCCAACACCACAACTAAGTTAATTTTATTCTCTTCAAATGTTGATCTATCATCATATGACTTAATATTTGCACTTTGGGCTGTATCTCTAATAAGAACCAAATTGATGCAGTGTATTTCTAAATCGTACTATGACTCTCGGTATAGTGTCAACTGAAATTCTCTTACTCAGTGCCTTCCTACCGAACACTTGGCGAATTCGACCACCCAACGGCGATGCTATTGCAGACTCCCGAAACCATCCGTTGAACAGCCACAGAGCCCAGAGCCGTGAAATTCTGTATTGATTGCCTTCGCCCTGCTCCTTCGCGGCTTTGTTCAGCCAACAGACAACGATTCAAAGGCAGACGGCTTGTCGTTCGATGAATTGTGAAGCTTTTCAGTTGTAACGAAGGATTGGATAGTTTGAAGTGTTTCGTAAACGCCAAAGTGTTTTGCTCTCAAGTTCAAGCGCATATGTTATGTATTATGGACTCAGCCAAAAATGACTGTTTGCAATGAAGAAGTTTGAGTTTAATAAAAGATGCATCAATACTTATCTGCACTATCTGTAAACAGAAAGCTTTAAATGTGTAATAATGGTTTTCCTGACTGTGATTCGAACACAAGTCTCCAAGAAGCATGCCGGGCGTTTAAACCGCTAAACCACAGAGGAGATTGGAAGTGTTCCTTCTCTACGGTACTTTTTCGGTGATTATTTATTATTGAATGGATTTAAACGTTTTTTTTTCATTGCATTTTATGCAGTTGCAATGATAGTTAAAAAGATAGCACATTGCTTGGGATGCTTTACCTCTGAGCGATACGTTTTTCTACACAATGGGCAGGTCACATGGACCCCTAGGGGAAGGGAATCTTCTGTTTATTAAGCAGAAGGAATCTGTGTTCAATTTCTCTCTCCAAGAGAGCGCACCATTCCTCGAAAGAATCGAACACTGCCTGCATGCATCTGCAGGTAATAGGCACAGAAACTGAGGATTGGGTTGTTTTACCTCTGAACGGCACTTTTTTGCACACCATGGACTAAATGGCCAGGTCACATGGACCCCGAAGGCTCAGAGAAGGTTGGGGGAGGGGACCCACTGGAATAGCTGTTGGGAGACAGATGGTAGTCTCCCGTCAAGGCCATCCAGCGTGTTCTTTAACGTGCACAGGGTATGGCTCTCCCGCACACTGGGCCACGGCTTAACGTCCCATCCGACGGACGGCGGACTTTCCAAGCCCATCGGTGTCCCCTGCTGACCGTGGGCAGGGCGGGGAGTTTTGCGGAGATAATTCTCAACGCTGACCGAGCTGGGACTCAACCTGGGAACTGCAGATTACGAGCGTGGCGCGCTACCGACTGAGCCCCCCCCCCAGCTCAGAGGTAAAACAACCCAAGTCAACTTTGGCACCAGGGTATTTGACGAGCCACTACTCTTCAATTTCCTCAAGATTGGGAACATTTAAAGATTTATACAAGTTATTCCAAAGTTTACAACTTCAAAGTGTTTATCGACACACAAACATAGGATTGCATGCAACAATAAAAGCAGACTAAAATGAAAAAGGAGAAACGAATATTTTATTCTGTTGTGGTCTCTAAAGGAAAAACTCCATCTGACCGAAAAATGTCATTTGTTACGATTCCAAAAAGCAACACCGGTTCTTCAACCTGAGACATTCAGCTTACGAAATCGGTTCTGCTTTTCTCCTATAAACCACCTGAACCCCGAGATCAAAAAGGGAAGAATAAGAGCAAAGAGCAAGATAAAAAAAAGAACAGACAGAAAGTCAAAACGATTGAGAGAGACAACTTGAAAGACATATTGATGTTTCAGGCCATCAGACGGACATTGAGAACGTCGATCAGCTGATATTCCATATGGGGACTTGTTCTACTTCTGTCGCTCTATCCTCTCTGGTTTCGATCTTCTCTCTCTCTTTCAATCTTTTTTTGTAGAAATGGATTTCTTTGCTCTTTTTTTTCTGTACGGGAGGGAGAATTTTACAGTATCCCACTCAATTCAGAAAAGCGAGAGGTTATTTGTCAGCAGTCATTGCTGTTGGATAGACTTAAACTATAAGATAGAAGGGGAAAAGAAGATTATGTAGAGGAATTCTCCAGTAAGCATCTTCTTTCTTTTCCATGAGTCCATTCTTGAAGTTTACTGGTTTGCTTTAGTGCTTCCTGGCCAACACCTTCTATAATAGAAGGTCATACAACTAAGTTATGACGTCAGAGTATAAAGTTCTAAAATCTAGACATTCCTTTTAGTTTTATTTGGGTTAATATTACTGGCGTATTTTAATATTAATCTTTATACTAATGTTTATTTGAAAATATACCTGTTTGCAGAAAGAAAAGTATTCGTACTTATTAGTATTATCATACGAATAAGTTTTGCTGAATAATATATATATATTCACAAATAAACATTAGTATAAAGATTAGTATTAAAATTCACCAGTAACAATAACGGAAATAAATATATAAGAAATGTCGAGATGTTACTGTAGAAGTATTTACGCTGGTTTCAACTTAGTTGTACTGCTGTTTATTATAAAGAGACGAAACTTGAACATCCATTTAAAAAATTAGTGCAAAAAATATTTAAGTATTTAATTTATCAAAATTTTAACTGGAAGCTATTGATTTTTCAACTACGTGTAATTAAATAATTTATTCATCACGACTGTGATGAATAATCTAATTTACGAATATCTTGAAATTTTTTGCCAGATTTTAAAAAATTAAAAGCTACTAAATGAATTTTAAAGAACTATTATTAAATATATGAAACTATTATTTTATTAAAACTCTTGTATATTTAAACTTTTCTGCTTCTGCACTGTCCAGACCTGATATGATACAGTAGGTTAGGGCAAGACCATCTAAACCAGTGATTCTCAAAATTCTTTTGCACACGGCACACTAAAAATATAAGTTGGCAACATATGGAAGACTTGCGCATGCGCAATTTGCTTTCAACAATATCCATTTCTGTGGAGTCGTTATTAAACACAGATCTATTCTGTTCAAGTTCTGACGTGTACTGAGGTTAGTGCGTGCGTGTTATGGGTATGCTTTGTGTTAATTTAGGTATTAATATTTAATATGGATAAGTTTTTGATCAAACGGAAAACGTTAAATGAAGAATCAGTGGCAGAAAGTAGCAGCAAAATGGTTTACAAAATTCCTTTATCCATGAAACCATCCGAAATTTTGCAGTACCCTTTTGAGATCTAAATTGTTTTTAAACATTTTAAAATGGAAAAGAAAATATCGATTGCGTTTGAACCCTGGTTCGATTACCTCTGAGAGGAACTTTTTTGCACACAATGGGCTAAATGGCCAGGTCGTAAGGACCCCAAGGGGTCACTGAACAGCTGTTAGAAGACAGATGGTATTCTTAAGGCCATTAAACCGTGGCCCCATGTCAACGGCATCCAGCATTTTAGAGTCTTGATTAGTACTTGTTGAGGATATATAGTGATTCATCGACTTGTTGTTTACAAGAATGGTAAAATTGTTTGGTCCTTGGTTATGTTCTAACTTTTCGCTTAATGTTGGTGTAATTTCCATTTAATTTCAAGAGCCATACCCTGTGCACTGTCTTTTACAGAGTATGGCTCTCCCGCATATGGGGCCACGGTTTAAAGTTTAATGCGATGGATGACGGTCTTTCGAAGCCCATCGCTGTCCCCTACCAAGGCCTCCTTTATTCATCAGGCATGACAGCCTTGAACAAAAGGAGGGAAGAAAGGAGGGAAATTAATTATGCAAAAAATGTAATTAATTTAATTGGTTCAAAATTTAAGTTAAAGCCATTTATTTTAAAACCAGTTAAAATAAAATAATTTATTCATTAGGATTTTATTAAAATATTTTATAATAAATAATAATAATAATAAATACCCACTCAAGCAGCTGCTTGCCACAGAGGTCTGACAGGAGCCTGTCAGTTTATATGCCATAGTAGAAGGTCTGAGAGGATGGCAGGACCTCAGCAGAAAAACGATACAAACAGCCATGCCTTACCCGGGACTCGAACCCAGGTCCTTTAGATCAGTAGTCAAGCGTGCTAACCACAATATTATAAAATTAATTACTAGATTCAAAAACAAGATAGCTACCAGTAGAATGTTTAGAAATTTAGATATAATTAAAACTGTTATATCTTTCAAAACTAGGTTATCTGTAGTGTCTAGGCCTATTGTATCAAGGTTGCCTTGCACAAACTGACCGAGAGCAAGGCGAAGAGTTTTGCGGAGATAAACTCAACGTTGGGACTCGAACCTGGTAAGTGCAGATTATGAGTCTAGCGCTCTAGCCACAGAGCCACCCCCGCTACGGACTGGTTGGAAGCAATCGATTAGATCTGAACTTCTCCCAGTCTTCTAACCTAAGCAATTGTCATTCCTATTAAATCTGTGAAAATTCCAGAACATTGCAATCGTAGCGAACAACCAGACATAAAGCACCGCTTTAAACATTTAAACGTTCAGGCAGCACATTTAAGGATTCATCTAATGAATTATGAGTTTGTATTAGATGATGCTAAGACAGTCTAGTTTGTCCGTGGATGCATTATAAAACAAAGGAAACAATGCTTATTAAAGTACAATTCTCCACAATCTACAAACAAGAATTTATGTGGTCGGGTAGCCTGAAGAAAAATTCTAGAGGGAATAAATATTTTATAATGTCTCTTGTGACATGATATAAATTTTAAGGTTTACTGCAGTTTCGGAAACAGATTTGTAATAAATATTTAATAACGAGAAAGCTTCTCCCTTTATAGCACTTTAGAGTGTTTTGATCAGTACTTGTTGAGGACATATAGTGATTCATCAGCTTGTTGTTCACACGAATGGGGAAATTGCTTGGTTCTTGGTTGTGTTTTAAATTTTCACTTAACGTTGGTGTAATTTCCATTGAATTTCAGTCGCTTTTGGAGATATGGCGAGAGTGGTGCTGCTTTCATTTCTGAAGTATTTGTCAAGTTGAAAATGAATGAAAAATTTCTATTAATTAAAATAAGGAACTAGAAATGGAAAATTCATTACACGAGCTTTTATATACGCTTAGATCAGTGGTTCTCAACCTTTTATGCTTCACGTACCCCCTGGAAATGTGTATGTAACTGGCGTACCCCTTATGTAGATAGATAAAACTATAGTTATAGTATAACAATGGGAATAAAATAAAACATACACTCATATATATATAACATATATCTAACGACTTTTGAGCTCTCCCGGCGTACCCCAAAAAATTTTCCCGCGTACCCCAGGTTGAGAACTCCTAGCTTAGATGGTTAATCATCACAAAATGTAGTCTAAGTTTTTGTTAAAGCTTTAAACTAAAAGGTTCTAATGGATATAGGTAACGTTGATTTTGTAATGGATATACGTCCATATGAGTGGCACTTTTGTACACAAATGGGATAAATATCCAAGTCACAAAGACCCTAGAGGTTCGGGGCGGATGGCTCAGCCGATAGTACTTCAGGCGTAATCTGCAGTTCCCAGTTTCGAGTCTCGCCTGGACCAGTGCTGAGATTTGTCTCCGCCAAACACACTCCTTTGGTCAGTAGAGGACACCGATGGACTTGGAAAGGCCGCCGTTGGTCGGATGGGACGTTAAGCCGTGGCACCGTGTGCGGGAGAGAGCCACATTCTGTGCACGTTAAAGAACACGTTGGATGGCTTTGACGGGAGCTACCATCTATCTTCTAAAAGCTATCTAGTAGGTCCCCTACCCCGAGCCTTCTTTGATCCCTCGGGGTCTTTGTGACCTGGCCATTTTGCCCATTGTGTAAGGAAAAAGTGCCGCTCAGAAGTAAAACAACCCCACCCTAAGGGTTCAGAAAAGGTTTGAATAGGGATTCACTAAACAACTGTTAGAAACATCCGGCTGTTTTCTAACGTGCACAGCGTGTGTTATTCTATAAAGGGGACCACTGCTTAAAGTCCCACCCGATAGACGGCGGTGTTCCCAAGCTTATCCGTGCATTTTTTTGTTTTCAAAATTAATGGACGTAAACCGTTTTCTGATTTGCATAAAGCGAAATCAGATTAAAGGAATGCCGATTAACCGGATTGTATTGTATAGAAACGTTTTCGCTTTAGAACAATGTAAGCAGTTACTCGTTGCATTGATTGCACCACGTTTCAGTATGATACACATCGAAGAGCCAAAACATTATGACCATCTGCCTAATATGATGTTGGTCCTTCATGTGCCGCCAAAATAGCTGTTACCCGGCGAGGCATGGACGCCACAAGATTTCTAAAAGTGTCTTATGGTATCTGGTACCAACACGTTACCAGCAGATCCTTTAGCTCTTGTAAGTTACGTGGTTGAACCGTTGCAGATCGGATATGCTGTTCCAGCACTAACCACAGATGATCGATTGGATTGATGTCTGGGGAATTTGGAGGCCAGGACAATATCTGGATGTCTTCCTCATGTTCCGCGAACCATTCTCAAACAATCCGGGAAGTGTGGCATGGCGCATTATCCTGCTGAAAAAAGGTACTATTAGAGGTAAATATCGTTGCCATGAAGGGATGTACCTGGTCTGCAATGATGTTTAGGTAGGTGGTAGAGGTCATAGTTTGCTGCACACGAATGACTGGACCTCTGGTTTCTCAGCAGAACATTGCCCAAAGCATTATACTTCCACAGCGTTTTCATTCTACAGTGCATCCTGGTGCCAACACTTCCCCAGGTAAACGATGCACACGTACCTGGCCGTCCACATGGTGCAACAGGAAACGAGATTCATCGGACCAGACCACCTTCTTCCAATCATTCAAGGTCCAGTTTGATGCTTTTGTGCCCATTGTAAGCACTTTTGATGGTGAACCGAAGTTAGCATGGCACTCGGAGCGACCTGTGGCTACGCAGCCCCATTTTCAGCAGGTTTCGATGCGCTATGTGTTGTGACACATTACTCCCGTCAGCAACATTCAAATTCTGGGCGAGTTGCGCCACAGTATCCGTTCTGTTGGCTCGTACCATACGGGATAGCCTTCGCTCACCTCTAGCATCGATGAGCCATGGTCAGCCCATACCTTGCCGGCGGTTCGAGGTTTTTCCACGAACCTCCTCGGATTACTCTTTGAAGCTATAAACCGCGACTGACTGTGAGCACCCTACAAGTGCCTACAAGTTGCCAAACCTACAAGTTGCCAAACTCACTTAAATCCGCTGCCTTTCCCATCTGAAGAACAAGAATAACACTTATTAACAACAGAGCTCAGTATCAGGTGTTATTTATACCGTTTCATGACCTTCACACGCGCTGTGGTTTACTGCAGTTGCTTCGATTTGCATAAAGACACGCTACTCATAATGCTTTTGCTCTTCGATGTAATTAACCATGGCTTCTCTGAGAACCACAGATACTCGAGGCTGATGACAACGGTTTACAATTTATCAATCGCAGATACCAGAAACTGAGGTTGGCGAAAGATTACTGTACTGCACTGGCTACACTTCTTTTTAATCACTTTAAGGACGATAAAGCAAGCTTGAGAGCGATTCCTATATATTTTATGCGTTTTCATTTAGCTTCCCAAATATTAAAATACAAGGGCAAATTTGGGTATCTATGACATTTAAATAAAAATATGATTCATTTTTCATTTAAATAGTGAGTTATTTACACTTTAAATTTACTACCGTAAAAATTCAGAAAAACTATTATTTTTATTCTCTACATTGTGATTTACACATCCGATTCTTTGTTTGGGATAGCAGTAAGCCCATTGTTGAAGGGTTTCTAATCTTCCCATCACATTTTATCACATCACATCATTGAAGAATATGAAAACGATTGTAAGAAGCATAGAAAACGAATGGTAGCTTTGTACGATAAACGGTAGACAATCAATCTGCCTATGCCTATAATAGTAATATTCCTACAATATTAATTTTCATAGAATAGCGAGGCACTGTATTGTGTGCAAAGAAATAACTTCCACGAAACAAGTATACGCCGAATATCCTTTATCCATTTCGCGTGCAAAAAATTAATATACATTATTAATAGACATTTATTATTTTAAAATTCTTTTTCGGACCAGTTGCTTTTAAAAAGCTAGCAATTAATTTTAAATGATTCTAAAATATTAATGATTTTCTCCCGTATTTATAGTTATCTGTATTGTAGCAGTTTGTGGCCGTGAACAGGATCACAGCTTGTAAAATTAGTTTTATGTCGTTCGTGGCGTACCAAAATGTGAGAGATTACACTCTATGTTAGGAGTTCTCAACATGGGGTAAGCGGTAAAATTTTTTTGGGGTACGCCGTGAGAGCTCAAAAGTCGCTAAATCTAGTAACAAAGTAAAAATAACCATTGTTATATTATAACTAAAGTTTTTTTATCTGTACAAGGGGTACGCCAGTTACATACACATTTCCAGGGGGTACGTGAAGCATGAAAGGTTCAGAACCACTGCTTTATGCCATTGACTGGGTCCATTCCACATTAAACTCGAAACTGTTTCGCACGGCGAAAGGGTTTCTTGTTTTCACACCATGTATGGAATTTGTCAACTAGTAAATTGACACATCATGAGAATTGTTCCGCAGGTTACTTCAAAAACCCCCAAAAAAGTGTATAAGTTTCAACTAGGGTTGTAAATAAACATTAGTATAAAAATTAATTTCAAAATACACCAGTAATGAAAATAGGGAAAAATATATAAGAAATATCTAGATGAGATGTCCACTTATACTGACGTCATAAGTCCGACAGAGTCTGCCATATTTCGCCATGCACATCCAATATTCTGATATCTCTAGCGAAAAAAAATTCTCTTTGCTATCCAATAACTTTCTGGATGTCTGTATAATTCAATATTTAAAAAAAACTCAGTAGTTTACTAATGCATCTCACAGTTGTTCCAAATTGTCTCTGATTAGCCGAGATAGTCGAACGTCACGTTCGGAGTGATGGAAGATCGCTTGCGCACGTGTCCCCATTTATTCCTTCGGATGCCAAACAAACGAATGGCGATCATCCTCATCCTCAATACCAAGTCATCCAGAGAAGAGCGTGCCAGAGGAAGAGAACGAGAGGATCAACGTCCCTCTTCAGCCATCCACGAACTCAGGCGCTCCTACGTGACGAGATGCCATTCGCCACGTGGCGTGTGGTCGCCGCATCACTTGGGTACGCAATTTATTTTTATTTTTTTCCTCCTTTTTCTTCCTACTCTTGATGAGTGGCTGTTCCAACATTTATTCCTTTAACACAATGAGGTTATGTTGGTGAAGAGCCACAGAACAGGGCCAACATCTTCTAAATTTATAAAATAAAGGGCCGAAAGGAGAAGTCTGACATCTCACGGACGCCGGTAAAGAGTAGCGGAGGGAATTGAGCAGAACAAAATTTTGTGTCCTTTGGGATATAGCAGAAACGTGCACAGTTTTCTGGGAAACTGGGGATCTGCAGTTGGTTGGGATGTTTTGCCTCTGAGAGGCACTTTTTTTAAACACGATTGGCTAAATTGCTAGGTCATAAAGACCCCCAAGGGCTCAGAGAAGGTTGGGAGTTTTCTCTGAGTGGCCATTGTTGGCACACAATGGGCTAAATGGTCAGGACACAAGGACCCAAAGTCTCAGAGAAGGTTGTAGGGGGGAAAGAACCCATTGGAACACCTCTTGAGAGACAGATTGTAGCCTCCGTCAAAGCCATCCAGCGTGCTCTTTATCGTGCCAGGGTATGTCTCTCCCGCAAGGAGACACGTCTTAACGTCCCATCCGACGGACGGCGGACGTTTCGAAGCCTATCGGTGTCCCCTACTGACTATGGGCAGTGTGGGGAGTTTTGCGGAGATAAATCTCAATGCTAGCCCAGGTGGGACTCGAACCCGGGAACTGCAGGTTACGAGCCTGTCACGCTACCGACTGAGCCGCCCCCTCCCTGTTGGGAGAGGAAATCCACTAGACAGATATTAGGAGAGAGATGGAACCCTCCGTCAAGCCATCCAGCGTGTTCATTAACGTTCAGAGAATATGGTTTCTTGCACACGGAGCCACGGCTTAACGTTCCTTCCAACAGACGTCGCCCTTTCCAAGCTCATCGGTGTTCTCTACTGACCGAGGGAAGAGTTGGGAGTTTTGCGGAAATAAACCTCAACGTTGGTCCAAGTGGGACTCGAACCTGTGAACTGAAATTACGAGCCTGGTGCGCTAACGACTGAGTCCCCCCCACCCCAGGAATCTCTAATAAATCATATGGTATCTGTGGACGAGTAAATAATACCCATCTCTACTGGTGGCTCTGAAGATAAATTTTAAGAAAACAAATTTCAGAAATGCAGCTAAATTTACATTTTAAATGCAATATGGGCAGGTCGGGGAATTTTTCGGAGATAAATCTCAACGTTGACCCAGTTGGGACTCGAACCTGGGAACTATAGATTACGAGCTTAGCGCGCTACAGACTTAGCTACCCTCGACACCCCGTAAATTAAGGAACAACCTTATTTATGCCAATGGAAAGTTAACGGCGAAATTCTATAACTTCTAAACCTCAATCAGATATATCAATATCTGGATTTTCAAAAATATTCAAGTATTTAATTACTTATAGAAGTTTAAATAT
This sequence comes from Ryuthela nishihirai, assembly GCA_038380435.1. Taxonomy (NCBI): domain Eukaryota; kingdom Metazoa; phylum Arthropoda; class Arachnida; order Araneae; family Heptathelidae; genus Ryuthela; species Ryuthela nishihirai. The sequence continues at coordinate 25,106,773 of JAWZYU010000002.1, forward strand.
TAATAACACTTTCCAATGACTGGTTCTATGGTATAATGCTTAAAGCTACTAATAGAGAATGATTGTTTGGTGGCCGGTAGCTCAGTGGTCAGAGCGCCTTACATGTTACCAGGAGGTCGTCGGTTCAGATCCCACCCAGCTAATGACAAGTTTTTCTCTATATTTATTTAACAACAGCAATACCAGTCTTAAGAAATTTACACAAAAATTGGCGAGTAATAAACTACCCACTTATTTTATTAGTTGCATTGATGAAATATTAATTACTAAGTATTGACTAACTACTGAAGTCAGTTTTTGTCACTGGCATTCCTAAATATTCAAACTTCCATTAGATATCGAACGAATAGTGTTTGAAAATCGAGTAATTGAAATATATTAATGAGATTAGACGCAATTACGGTGATTATCAATTTATTGATTATCAGGAGGATTCCGATTCATTGTGTTTATCAATTTAATCTTATTTACAATATGGAATAAATAAGGCAACTATTAAAAACGAAACAAGATGGATTGCATGTAGTTTTATTAGTTATTCAGACGCTTTAATTTTAGGATACGTATTATAATATCATGAAAAAAAAAACGAAAATCCCTTGAATTTCAACTCTGCAAACTCAATTAATTCCCAATTATGGAAGAATTCCCAAAGAGATAATATCAAGCAATTTATTATTAGAAATTTCGTCGAGGTTTACAACTTCACGAAATATGAACTCTTCGTATCCTTCACTTTGCGTAGACTAAGATGAATCATGTTTTAATAGCGGAATTAGCGTTATGAGAGAATAGTTAACTAAAAAGGGGCTCCATTCGCTTTCATATGTACTTAAGATATGTTTAAAGTTGGAGTGCCTGCTGTCGTCGAAGTCAATGAAGACATGGGAACTTTATCCACTAAATTTCTTTCTTTCATTCGAGCCTAATTAATGAGAAAATAGTCACTCTGTAGGATAAATTTTGACTTTTCGAAGTAGGGTTTATCTGAAAACGTCTACCTCGATGGTTTAGATCAGTAGTTCTCAACCTTTTATGCTTCATGTACCCCCTGGAAATGTGTATGTAACTGGCGTACCCCTTGTGTAGATAGATAGATAAAACTATAGTTATAATATAACAATGGGAATAAAATAAAACATATATATCAGTGGTTCTCAACCTTTTATGCTTCACGTTCCCCTCTGGAAATGTGTATGTAACTGGCGTACCCCTTGTATAGATAGATAGATAAAACTATTGTTATAGTATAACAATGGGAATAAAATAAAACATACATATCAGTGGTTCTCAACCGTTTATGCTTCACGTTCCCCTCTGGAAATAACAATGGGAATAAAATAAAACATATATATCAGTGGTTCTCAACCTTTTATGCTTCACGTACCCCCTGGAAATGTGTATTTAACTGGCTTATCCCTTGTATAGGTAGATAAAACTATTGTTATAGTATAACAATGGGAATAAAATAAATCGTATATATCAATGGTTCTCAACCATTTAAGCTTTATGTACCCCCTGGAAATGTGTATATAACTGACGTGCCCCTTGTATAGATAGGTAAAACTATAGTTATAGTACAATGGGAATAAAATAAGACATATATATCAATGATTCTCAACTGATATATGTGTCAACTGATATAAATCTCAACACTGGACCAACTGGGACTCGAATCTGGGAACTGCAGATTACGATCCTGGTGCGCTACCGACTGAGTCACCCCCGCCACTATATGCATATATGTGTGTGTGAGAGCGTATATGTTAAAATATATCTCTTAAAACGCAACTGATACTTTTTTTTTCAAAATTTGGAAATTAATTTTAAAATGTTCATAAACATTTTAGTAAAATCATACCTAAAAATAATTTTATTATTTGGCATTTAAAAAGAAATAGCTGTGTTTAAAATTTAGTCAAAATTAAATTACCCTTTTCGTGCATATATTTATATCTTTAATTTTGTTCAACCACTGTACTGGGATATCTAGGTAGCCCTTACTATATACCTTCAACTTCATTTCATCATTTATAATACTATTAAAGCCTTCCATAACAAACTCCTTTGTCACATTTTTTTTTACTCTTAATATCTAATCCTTTCTTGCAATTATTTATCAAACCGACATTGCTTTACTTAAAATTTCCCTGTGACAAATGTTTGATTACAAAACCCGATTATTCCTCCTTTTCAGAAACTGATGAATGATGGAGATTTCATTTTTAATCATCTGTTGCTGAGACAAAGCGAATTCGACTGCGTGAGAATTACAACTAAGCTGTTACCCATAGCAACGGATTTTAACACTTGTTGATTGTTTCCCGGTCAGTGTCAGCGTATGACAGTCTCTATCCTGCCTTGGCTTGAGGTGATTTAATTACTATCCTGCCAAATCCTTCGAAATTCTCGACGCTTCCTCAATCGCTCCATTCAACTAAGTCTCGCTCCTGTCTTCCTATGCGAGCGACACAAGCGCACGCAACAACTAATTTGGACCTGAAAGTCCTGCAGTCCGCAGATAACCACGGAGAGCAATAGAATGGCACCAATCTGGCGTTAGGGGCTTAACTCAACAAATGCAGCCCGACGTGGAACGTCCGTTGTTTACCTTGCCCAAAGTGCAGAGCTTTCATGTCGCACAATTAAGTTGTTCTGGGATAGGCTTCGAGTTTACTAACTTTATAGTCTATTAAGAGAATTCGTTAGCGGTTCTTTTATATGAACCTGAATCTATGCTTGGTAAATCAAGGTATATATTTTTTTACACCTACATTGGTTGTGTTGTTTGAATTCTGTGCGATAACTTTGTGTCCAAAATCAGATAAATTGCAAGGCCGCAAGATTCGGTTGGGGTGTTTTACCTCTGAGTGGTGCTTTTTTGCACACCATGGGCTAAATGACCAGATCACAAGGACCCCAAAGGCTCAGAGAAGGTTGGGGGAGGGGACCCACTGGAACAGCTGTTGGGAGACAGATGGTAGCCTCCCGTCAAGGACATCCAGTGTGTTCTTTAACATGCACAGGGTATGGCTCTCACGCACACGGGGTCACGGCTTAACTTCCCATCCGACGGACGACAGACTTTCCAAGCCCATCGATGTCCCCTACTGACCGTGGGCAGGACGGGGAGTTTTGTGGAGATAAATATCAACGCTGACCCAGATGGGACTCGAAGCTGGGAACTGCAGAATACGAGCCTGGTGCGCTAACGACTGAGCCACTTCCGCCCCCAGGTCATAAGGACCACAAGGAAAGGATACCCACTGGAGAATTGTTGGAGTCAGATGGAACGATAGTGGCATTTTTTAAACCAATAAGGTCGTCCGTCGGATAGCACGCTAAGTCGTGGTTCCGTGTGCATGAGAGAGCCATGCCTCTGAACGTTAGAAAATACGCTAGATGATATTGATGGAAGGCAGCAATCTGTCTCCTAAGCTGGATCTGTTTCCCACATCTTCTCTGAGCCTTTGAGGTCCTTGAGATCTGGCCATTTAACCAATTGTGTGCAGAGAGTTGGGTTTGCACACAATGGCCTAAATGGCCAGGTCACAAAGACCCCGAGGATCAGAGAAGGTTGGGAGAAGGGAACCCACTTGATAGCTGTTAGGAAAGAGATGGTAGCCTCCCATCAGTGCCATCCAGCGTGTTCTTTAACGTACACAGAGCATGGCTCTCCCACATACGGGGTCACGGCTTTACGTCCCATCCGACGGACAGCGGCCTTTCTAAGCCCGTTGGTATCCCCTACTGACAGAGAGCAGGGAGGGGAATTTTGTGGAGATAAATCTCAACTCTGACTCAGGTGAGACTCGAACCTGGGAACTGCAAACCTTGCTCGCTATCATCTTACCCATCCCCTCCCCATCGCTCAGAGGTAAAACAACCCAACTCCTACTCAGCACTAAGCCCATGGTGCTTTTATGATAGGGTATTTAACCCATTGTGTAAAAACTATCACTTAGATGTAAACCAATAGAACACAACAACGCATTAGAGAGGGAAATCTATTATATGTCAACCCATGAGAGAGGTTTGGGTGGATACGCCTAACTTTTACACAATCTAACATTCATAACCATTTTCTCCTCCAGAATTCCCGGATCTGACGTTGAACAAAGCCACCTCGACATAAAGACCTGGACACTGCAGTAACAGACCCAATTTTGAAAAAGAATGTAGCATTATTTATCATATTAAATTTATAAAAATTTAACTGGTAGTTATTTATTTTTAAATATTCTCATTATTTTAATGAAATCCTTATGAATAAATAATTTGTTTTAATTAATTTTAAAATAAATAGCGCTAACTTAAATTTTAAACAAATTATATTACTTGAATTTTACACACAATTAATATCTCTCCTATATTCCCTCTTTTTATTCAAGGCTGTCCAGGCCTGGTGTATCAAGGTGGCTTTGCCTTGGATGTGTGACTCTCTTTGGGGTTTTTTTAATCGAAAAGACAGCGTAGTTCTTCTGCACATGGTGTCGAAGCTCATCACCCTTCCCAATGAAGGACGGCCTCTTCAAGCTCATCATTAGAAGGAAAAATCAACATAATCAATACATCACTCAAGTGCTTTAATGGATCTTTCTCTCTCTGGTGAACCGTGAGAGCGAAAGCAGAGAGCACCGAATAATGAAATGAAAAGAACAAAAGCATACAATTTTTTCTCTCATTCAGCAATTTCACCATATCTTAACTCTTAGTCTTCAACGCTAAGAATATTTAGGAAAGTGAAAAATGGAAAAGAAAAAAAAAAGCGAAGTGGAAATTGAATGATGTTGTTCGGGAAAAAAAAAATCTGTGCTCCCACCTATCCTCAAAGGATGGAGGTATCGAAAAGTAAGAGAATGAACAATTCTTTCTCCGTACTTCCACTATTTATTGCTTGGAACTGTCGCGCGTCACGCATTTCCTTCCCCCTTTCTTCTCCCCCCCAGTGCCCCTCCAATCACTTTTTCTCCCCTACCCACTTGAGACAGGGGGCCAACAGATGGGAACACAGTCGCACACACTCACATAGGGAAGTCAGAATCGTGGTGCAGGAAAAGCCCTGTTTCTCATCCCATTTTAAAGTCTTTCTTAGACATCAGCCAGTTTCGATTCCTCTGCTGATGTCAATTGAAGGAGGCTGAATGAGAGACAGAAAGTAGAAGAAGAAAAAAAAAGAACGCTGAGAGAACAACGAAACAAAAAATTAAGAAACAGTCAGTGATGTGCTGTCTACTCCTGGCCGTAAGGCTTTTCGACAAAAGCCACTGCGATGGTCAATTGGTGACTCCCATAAGACATCGACATGTTTTTCTTATTCCTTTCGGTTTCGCTTGCTTGCACAACAGTTAGGATTTCTTTTTTTCCTTTTTGTTTTGTGTTGGAATGTGTAGTGAACTGGGAGGATGGGGAGCAAGAGGTTGAAGGGAGGGTGAAACAAATTTCTGATTAAAACTTGTGACTCGCTTCTGAGGCAGCATGCGGGAGATGGTTTAAAGCCCACAAGCGACCCCGAGTGAATTGGCTTTTATATTGGAGTTGGGCTGCTGGAATCGATTTTTCTTTTTTGGATTCTATCGATTGATAGTTCAGGCAAACCCACTATGTTGAATACAGTTTGTCCAATTTCGTGTAGCCGTCTACTATTGAATGAAAATAAATTCAATATTAAATATTGAATTTATTTTCATTCTGGTAGGTTCCGTTATCCGTTTACTCCGCATGTGTGTGGACAAATCATTGATGAACTCGACGTAAAAATTCCCCGCACTTCCGAGGATCACATCCATAGACCATAAAAGACAACGACAACGTCATTTCAGAAGAAAATAACTTAACAATTAAAGATTTAAGAGAAGCCTTCAGCGAGATCGAAGAAGCTGTGGATTATTTTAGGAATAACGATCCTCTCTATAATCGTTCTGCCAAAGTTCAACGTGATCTAACAAAAGTTTTATTCTGCTATAAAGCAATTCTACAAGTAAAAATGCAAGCTGGAACTCAAAAAACTTTAGACACGTTCTTTGAAAAGCAGAAATCTACCACGGAGGAATCTGAACTTTAGGAAGATAGAAGTAGTATTTTTAGTCCAAAGTTCTTCCAGCTTTCCCCAAACATCCTAAGACGGGATCAGGAGATGGTAGATGACCCATTCCTTCCTAATGGCACTGCATCTTCAGCCACCGTCTAATTCTCTCTCAACATCAATCTCCATCCATCCAATCTCCATCCATCCATAATATAAAATCAATTAAAGGCATATTGAATGGAATGAGAATTTGTTATCATCAGCAATTTCAAAAAGAAATATACAGTGAAATCGATTTTACCTGTGACGGAGACATTCCTAAAATTCAAGCAATTGGCATATTTCATGTCTCCCTATTAGGATACTATGCTCAGTTACCTGAACTATTCTGGAATCGGTTGAAGTCGATTCGCTTCGTGATTACTCGGAATTTCTCGCCTACGCATAGTTCGGAAAGCTGTCGATAATGTAAGGTATCCAGCCATAATGCTCTGTTCAACTATGTCGGTAATTAGAAGTTAATGAAATATCACTGGAGAGTTCTCCAGCGCCAAGTAATTTGAAGAGATTACTAAAATTTAATGATTTGTGAGAAATCTATCGTTAGAGTAACTGAAAGCCAATAGGGCAATATCGTCTAAGATTCATAATTAATTTAATTGCTTTATTTTACCTCTAAGGGGCGCTTTTTTGCTAATAGTAATATAAATGGTTAGGTCACAAAGACTCGAAGGACTCGGAGCTGAGCAATGTTAAGGGATCCATGGGTTGTGTACTTTTTTTCGCACACAATGGGCAAAATGATCAAGTCGCATTGACCCCGAGGGATCAGAGAAGGTTGAGGGACGGAGACCTACTGGATAGATGGTAGCATCCAGTCAAGGCCATCCAGTGTGTTCTTTAACGTGCACAGGGTATGGCTCTCCCACACACGGCGCCATGGCTTAACGCTCCATCCAAAGGACGGTGGCCTTTTCCAATTTTCCAAGACCATCGGTGTCCCCTACTGACCGGAGACAGGGCGGAAAATTTTTGAGGAGATATATCTCAGCACTGGCCCAGCTGGGATTTCGAACTTGGGAACTGCAGATTACGAACTTGGAGCGCTACGGATTGAGCCACCCCCGCCCCTAAATAAACTGGTAATCATTTCGAATGTATTAAAATAATCCTCTCTTAACTAACTCAAACTCCTTAAATTGTCTGATTTCCTTCACTGAAATCAACAGACTGATTTGAAATGAAACTATGATACTTCTCATTGGTTTTCTTAAAATTGACGTAAAAATGAACCGTCCAATCACATAATACTACCGGGACAGACACTGAGTTCCAGTTGCCAAGATAACACTTCGCTTTTTTTGTCACGAAAAAAAAATGTCACATAAAATTGTACTTTCAAAGTGACTATAAAAATAAAAATTATGTTTGTTAGAAATGATTTTAAAGCTTAGTTTTTTATTCTTTCTATTACAGCTATTCAAGTAATCTTACGAAAGCACTAAGCATATATATTCTGGCAAAATAAAATCCTTCCACAACTAACATCTAGTAAATTATAAACCCTGTGTCCTACTTGTTATTTTACTACCACCAATAATTCTTACTAAGTTGCATTGAGGGAACGCTAAAAAAAGAAAACATTCAAGATAGAGAGAAAATTGAAAAGAATTACTTATGAGGAAACTAACGACCATATTGCAGACCTTCCCCATAAATAAAAGCAAAGAAATTAAAATCAGTAATAAAAGTGTGTCAAATCATCGTATAAACGGGTATTGCACAAAACAGCCACTCATGCATCTTGCCTTATCTTCAACTGTCAAAAAAGACAAGAATCGACTGCCAAGGAATGCGTGTCTGTACAGCATTAGTGCTTAAATATACAGGCATGTTCCGGAAATGACTTCGGCACAGAATAAGGCGATTGTATCAGATATCACTAAAGGTCATTTCCCTCCCTCCTTTTTTTTTTAAATAATAAATTGCTATTCGTTGAGCCGCACTTATCGCTTTCTGCTAAGTCATTTCAAGGTTTAAATTCTTATGGAAAAATGATTTTTTATTTCGTTCGGTGTCCCACACAGAATGGCTTTTTCTATTCTTCCTCTGGAATCGTTGGAATTTAAAAGAGAAGTGAGATTTATTGAAGTGAAGTGTTGAAGGATTTTTGAGGGAATGGTAGTAGTAGACAAAGTTTTTTTTGGATGCCGATGATGTTAGAAAATTTGAAAAATTGATTTATTTGTGTTCATATATATTATGAATATTCATGATATTTTCGTGGCTATATGGTAAAAATGAAAGATATTTTTTGCTGTGATTGATTTCCATCTGTAACAATGACTACTTTATTAAACTTAGCTAGTGTTATAATCCTTTTGCATTAATGTCACGTAATGGTAATTACCTCTGAGAAAGAAAATAAATTATATTTTTTAATTAAAAATTACCGGTAGCTATAAAACAAGTGTAGTAAGGAAAATATTATTCAACTAACGTATTCTGTATATTATTTTTTCCCAATTACCGAACGTCATAGATTAGGTAATTATTTTAACTCTGATCTGCACTTTTTGCACTCAATGCGATAAATATCCACCTCGTAGACATCCCAAGGATTTAGATAAAAGTTGGAGAAAAGGATCCACTGGATACTTTTTAGGAGAGTAAGGAACACACGGATGACCTTTCGTCAAGGCCACCCGGCGTGTTCTTTAAAGTGCATAGGGAGATGGTTCTCTCTTATACACGGCACATGACTCAATGTCCCATCCATGGGGGCAGGGGGGGGTCAGTAGGTAGCGCGCCAGGCTCGCAATCTCTAGTCCCCAGGTTCGAGTCCCAGCTGGGTCAGCGTTGAGATTTATCTCCGCAAAATTCCCCGCCCTGCCCACGGTCAGTAGGGAACACCGATGGGCTTGGAAAGTCCGCCGTCCGTCGGATGGGACGTTAAGCCGTGGCCCCGTGTGCGGGAGAGCCATACCTTGTGCACGTTAAAGAACACGCTGGATGGCCTTGACGTGAGGCTACCATCTGACTCTCAACAGCTGTTCCAGTGGACTCTAAATCTTCTCTGAGCCTCTCCAACTTCTTTGAGCCTCCCCAAACCTTCTCTGAGCCTTCGGGGTCTATGTGACCTTCCCATTTAGCCCATTGTGTGCAAAAAAGTGCCGCTCAGAGGTAAAACAACCCAACCCATCCACGGGAACGACATCCTTTCCACGACCATTCTCATTAAGGGTAGAATTGAGGGATTAATGACCACTCGTCGACAAGTGCTGTTCTGAGTTCGTGGAGTATCTGGGAGGGAGCTGGCTAGCTCCAATGCGTCTCCCTAGAGCATCCCATACATGCCAAATGGGATTGAAGGCAGGAGATTTGGATGGCCTATCCATTCGGCGAATATTTTCCTCTTCGAGAAAATCATCGACGCAATTCGATGAGGGCGGCAATTATTAAATAAATAAAATAACTACCGCTTCTTAATTAAGAACAATTCATTACCATACTTCATTTCCAATTTTAAAGATAAAATCTGATTTACCCTGTTACAGAAATCCAGCCACTACGAACTTCATGGGAAAGAGCCACATTAAAATACTGCGAGAAGCTGCCTCTAAAGATCGATCTCTTGTGCGTCATCTTCCCTGAACGCTCTCCTTGAAGCAAGAGCAGGCTGTGCCAAGCGAAAGAACTCCGTACTTGACGTTCGGCAGCTGCTTCTATTTCGGGGAAAATATTATCTATTCTTTTTTCATCATCCTCTTAACGGCCCAAATAATGCATATGAATCATTTTAAGATTCTAGAAAAACTACCGCCATCCCCCCCCCCACTTTCTTTCTTTTCTCTGTACGAAAGGAAAAGAAAACATAGATGTTGCTATTTAACCTGTCGTTTTCAAGTGCTCTCCGTTTTCTATTTTTTCTTTTACAGGCGACTGACGTTGGTTTTAAGCTGCAGTCAAATCTCGATACATGAAAGGGATTAAGCACTTTTCGTTATAATGTTTTTTTTGCAATAAAACAAAATGGAATAATAACAATATGCAATAAAGATAACTGATGTTGAATCGATTGAGTTACTCTATGTGACACATATATATATATAGGATCATTACAAATGTTCTTAGTGGTTGTAAAAATTTGTTTTCATAAAAATAAATGGCATACAAAAATGGAATTTACATTATTGGAAAGAACAACTAAAAAGGTCCTTTTGGTTGGGCTGTTTTACCTCTGAGCGACACTTTTTTTGCTGACAATGGGCTAAATGACCACTTCACAAGGACCCCGAGAGCTCAGAGAAGGCTGGGGAGAAAGTGGACTCACAGCAGAGTCTCTCTCTGCACAATATGCTGCTTAAAGGAGGTTGCAGACTCCTTTGCCTAACCTCAACATTAGTTGCAAAGTTAAACCTCCTAATACCCAAGATACTACGTAAGCATCTATAATAAGAATAGTGAAATGGCGAGATTCGAACCTGGGAACTGCAGATTACGAGCCTGGTGCGCTATCGACCCAGTCACCCGGCCCAATAAGTTAGTCTGGCATTTAAATTTTCCTCCGCAAAACTCCCCACCATATCCTCGGTCAGTAGGGAATACCAATAGGCTTGAAAAAGGCGGCAGTCCTTCGGATGGAACGTTAAGCCGTGTGCGGAGAGCCATATCCTTGAACGTTAAAGAACACGCTGGATGGCCTTGACAGAGAACTACCATCTGTCTCCTAACAACTGTCCAATGGGTCCCCTCAACCTTGGGGCGGGGGTGGCTCAGTCGGTAGCGCGCCAGGCTCGTAATCAGCAGTTCCCAGGTTCGAGTCCCAGCTAAGTCAGCGTTGAGATTTATCTCCGCAAAATTCCCCGCCCTGCCCATGGTCAGTAGGGGACACCGATGGGCTTGGAAAGGCCGCCGTCCGTCGGATGGGACGTTAAGCCGTGGTCCCGTTTGCGGGAGAGCCATACCCTGTGCACGTTAAAGAACACGCTGGATGGCCTGACGGGAGGCTACCATCTGTCTCCCAACAGCTGTTCCAATGGGTCCTCTCCCCCAACCTTCTCTGAGTCTTCGGGGTCCATGTGACCTGGCCATTTAGCCCATGGTGTGCAAAAAAGTGCCGTTCAGAGGTAAAACAACCCAACCCAAATCCTTCTGAGGCCGCGTGAATCGTCCGTGCTTCACATACAATTTTGTAGTTCAGGGCTTGTGAATTAGTTGCGATTCACACTAGAATGCATTGCTTATGGGTAATACAGGAGTTTGGCCTGAGAAACAAATCCATGGTCTTAGCACGGCGAAATTTCAACTAAAGTATATTGTAGGGGTCAATGAAATAGTCAGACATCTCGTACGTACTTTATTTGATTGCGGTGCTAAATAAAATAAGAAAATACTGTTTATTTACTAAACAAAACAGTGTATTCTGAAAATACAATCTCAAACAAAAGTAAACATTCTAAAACTAAAAACATAGAAATCTAACATGTATTGTTATTTTATTTCACATATGTCAAGAATACTCGAATAATAAAATTCATAAAGTGCATTCGTGTACAACAGTAAAACAAGGAATACAATTTGTCGCATTGGACACATTTCCACCGAGTCTGTGTTGCTTTGGAAGCTGCATATTTTATATTATTTCCTTGTACAGTCGCTCAAAAAAGTATCCGACTACGGAGACGAAGACACGAAGGTTGACGAAGACACGAAGGTCTACGTGACACGAAGGTTGCCAGATCACTAATTTGTAAAAAAAATCGTTGCCAGATATTTTTTCTGAATTCTGTAATCAACCGTAGTGTTCGGATACTTTTTTGAGCGACTGTACCACACTGCCTGTAGATAAAAAAAACGTGCTCATTGTATAGCAATTTAAGACCGATTTTAGTTGATTTAACGAAAAATGACATGTGGCCCGAGGACTCGAAAAAATGTTAACATTTAGGCAGTCAATGTGTTAAAGAGCTGTTGTTTATTCATTTACCCAAAAGGTCGACTAAGCATTACTTACCAGTAATATTTCAGCAAACTGTTTTACTTAAATTTTATTTAAAAAAAAAGAAGTGAATATAGTTATTCTTGGAATAGCAGGTGGTCAACCAGATTGCCACTTTTCACGTACTTCTATTAATAATGTATTAAAAAGCTGTTATTGGTGAAAATTCATTCACAAGAAAAAGTCGATACTATTATTTTGAAGCAATAGTTTAATTTTTCAAGCAAAAATTTAATGAGCTGTAGTCGCTGAAAATTCACTTGCAGCATAAAACTAAACTATTATTGGTATTGTTATCTTTAGAAAACATTTCAGTGAATTGTTTTTCTCACAAATTTACTTGCAGCTTGAAAAGTCGATACTGTTGTACTCCAATGACATTTCAGAAACCTGTTATTATTACAAATTCGCTTGCAAGAAAAAGTCGATAGTAGTAGTTCTCAATAACATATCAATATATATTCTGCAAATTCAGAACTGCTAAGGAATACTCCATAACTTATACATTCAAGTATAGTATAAGTAAATAAATATAAGTAAGGCAACAAAGTTGAGAGTGCTATTACCTAATAATATTTATAAACTGTTGTTATTGCAAATTCATTTAGAGCGGGGGTGGCTCAGTTGGTGGTGCTCCAGGCTCATAGTCTGCAGGTTCGAGTCCCACCTGGGCAAGTGTCATGTCCCCCGAATTTTATGTTTATTTAAGTATTGATATATTTTTGTTGTATTTTATTATTGTATATATTTTTATGTGTTCTTGGAAATGTTTGTGCTGGGATGACTCACTGTTGTTGTTTTCGGGTCGGAAGCAGGCTGCTTGCAAGTAATGAAACCAGGTCCAGAAGTTGTTTATGCCGTAAATGACTAGCCTAAGGCGCTAGTTCCGCGCACGAGGCTAGGCGGTAGATTTGAAGCTTTAGTCTTGGTGCGAGCACGTTGAACGAAAGGTCGTGTCAACAAGCGTCGAAGGACGCCGCCCATACTTAAAAAAATGAAACCCTTGAAGTGAGGGTGCGATTCCAAAGGGGAATCGAGATTCTTGTGGGAATCTGTTTTATTCTTGTGGTTCAGAAGGAATCACAGTGTAGGCAAAGGTTGATTATCCTTTCGCCGAGTTTTGAGGTCTCGCAAAGCGTGCGATTCTCCACCTCATTGTTAATGTTTGCAGCAAAGGCTCACGGAGTTGAGCTGTGAATCTGGTAACAATTTTGTGGATTCAGAACGAACCACAGTGTAGGCAAAGGTTGGTTATCTTTTCGCCGAGTTTTGAGGTCTTTAAAGTGAGAACTTGCAGAGTGTGCAATTCTCCGCCTCATTGTGAACGTTTGCAGCAGTGAAGCATCAAAGGCCCACGGAGTGGAGCTCATTCCCAGCACGTAGCTGTATATATTATAAATAAAACTGTGTCGTCCCTATCTAACTCTCGTGCGGTAATTAATGGACTGTTGTTATTCATCATTCAACACCAGTTTCTTCAAAGGTGTGCAGTGGCACGGGCCTAAAAACCCGCGAACCTGTAATTTCACCGAAGTGAGGGTGAAGTAATTATTAAGCAACAATCGCATCGTCCTCCGGCGGCCACGACGTTTGGCTCAGTCTCCATAGATCGGAGTAGGCGGGTCATTACATTTGTCATAGTCCGACAGGATCGGAACCCCTTTTGGTCATCACAGCCAGCTTTGAAATTTATCTCCGTAAATCTCTCTCTCCCAGCCTTCGGTCAGTAGGAAACACCGATGGGCTTGAAAAGGCCACCGTCCGTCGAATTAAGCAGTGGCCCCATGTGCCGGAAAGCCATACACTCTGTACGTTAAAAAACACGCTGGGTTGCCTTGATGGGAGGCTCGATCTGTCTCCCAACAGCCGTTCCAATGGGTCCCCTCCCCGAACCTTCTCTGAGCCTTTAGGTTCTTTGTGATCTCGCCATTTAGCCCATTGTGTCCAAAAAAGTGGCGCTCAGAGGTAAAACAACAAACCTATAGCATGAAATAAATATTATTATCGCCCAGTAGTATTTTTACAAACTGCTGTTTCTCAAATTTACTTTCTAAACAATTATGTTGTTAAGTAAAGAAAAACTTAAAGAGAGTTTTGATATCATTTCCAAGCTGTCACTGAAAGGAGCACCAATCATCGACAATTAATAGAGAACAAGATCCTTCCATTAAGTGAACTGCACCTTTCAAGAAGAAATTTTGTGTGCATCACCAGGCTCAGAACAGATGCAGCACTCATGAACGACTCGCTTTACAAGATGGGAAAGGTTATTTCCCCAAATTATCAGATGTGCAATGTAAAGGAAGCAGTGATTCATATTCTTCTGAACATACTACTTAATCGACCCAGAGAAACAACTTAATAGCAAGATTAGAAAAAGAAAATATCTTCGAACTAAGTGTGCACAATTTACTTGGACAAGAGGATCTGACTGAAAACAGTTTGTTTCAATGAAACAATTCAATTTTTACAAGATACGAACCTTGTAAACTTGTTTCCTGTTTTACTTCCGCGTTATATTTTTTTGCACACAGTAAGCTAAATGTCCAGGTCACACGCACCCCGAAAGCTCGGAGAAGGTTCGGGGGGGGGGGCACTGGACACCTGTTAGAAGACACATGGTATCCTCCCGTTAAGACCATCCAGGGTGTTCTTTAAAGTGTACAGGATATGCTGTCCCGCACACGGGGCCACGGCTTTACCTCCTATCCGACGGAAGATGGCCTTTCCAACTGCATTGTTGTCCCCTAGACTGTGGGCAGGGCGGGGAGTTTTGCGGAGAGAAATCTCAACACTGGCCCAGAGAGAGTCGAACCTGGGAACTGCAAATTAGGAGCTTCGCGCGCTGCAGACATAGTCACCTTCGCCCCTCTTTTCCACGAAATGTAAGAGTTTTGTTATTCTTATGTAACATAAAAGTGATCAGCTTTTTGGCATTATATAATCTTGCTGTCTGGAAGAGAGGGTCGAAAAACTCGAATACATCCAGAGGAAACATTTGTTTGACAGATGATGATGAAGAAAGTTTATATTCGTATTGGTACTATTATCTTAAAAGTTCTTGTTCGAAGTTCACTAGCAACAAAAATACTACCCAATGGCATCTCTATAAAATGCTGTTCCTGCAAATTCACTTGAAACAAATGACACCATTTTTGCAAAAATATTTTAGTAAACTCTTGTTTCTACATACTCATTCATAACAAGAAAATTCTGTTCCGTTGTTATATCTCAACCTTCCAAAGCAATATTAACGTTAATCACACAACGAATGCGCAGAATCTATTTCCTAATCCATTTCCAAAAATATGCAATATTACCCCAATAACATTACGAATCATATCAAAACTCTTTGCCATTTACTAAATAGCTAGATTTATTCGAAAAAAGGCGGAAAAACAAAGAAAACAAGCTTATATTCACCATTTCATGGAAATGAATTCTTTCCTCCTCGTCTTCAATTGGGGAAAAAGGAATGAAAAAAAAAAGATAAAGGAGAACACTGCTTGTGATAAAACTGAACAAAAATGGGAAGAAATGCGATGAAATGTCTTAAAAGTTATTACTACAAAAAGTAATTGAAGAGCAGCAACGGATGCGATGATGTTCCAGTGATACTTTTGTGCTTGAGTGAAAGAATTTGAAGCTTAAAACAGCAAACACAGGAGGGAGAAAGAGATGAAAGAAGGAAGAGGAAGATAAAGACAAAGGGAGCATTACTTGAAAGAGATGAGTCAAGCATCCATAAGTGTAGCAACATGATGGAGAAAGCGATGCTGGAGCAGAAAGATGCGGAGGATGAGATGGAGGAGATGCGACACTCTTGGCCATTTAATGTTGAAGTGTTGGAGCACGGATGTGTCTCCGTATGCTTCAAAGGTTTGGGATTTGATGAACACAAGGAGCAGTTTATTGTCAGCAAAGAGGAAGAGATAATTGTCTCTCCGAGAAGAATTTTTTGCTTTTATTTAAATCGTCTCTTCACTCAGGAGGAGAAGGATTTTGGAAGTGATAAAAAAAAAGAAGAAAGATAGAAGGACTCACTCGGTGATAATCATGTCCTTCCTAAATATCACACGGGCGAATTTTCATTAACCTGTCTGCTTCGTGGGAGTTAATATGCAAATGATGTTGATGACGAGATGCGTTAGGAAGAGAAAGGAGAATGGATGCTGTTGGTCATAGCAGGATGGAGAGGAGAAGTTGATGGAGGGGTTGGGTTGTTTCATTTCTGAGGACATTTTTTGCCTACAATGGGTTAAATGAACAAGTCACAAGGGTCCTAACGGCTCAGCGAAGGTTGAGGAAAAGGACTCACTGGACAGCTGTTGGCATACATATGGTAGCCTCCTGTCAAGGTCATCCAGCGTGTTCTTTAATGTGCACAGGGTATGGCTCTCCCGCATATGGGATCAGGGCTTAATGTCCCGTCTGACCGTAGGCGGGCTTTTCAAACCCGTCGTTGTCCCCTATTGACCGTGGGCAGGGTGGGAGGTTTTGCGGAGATAAATCTCAACGCTGACCCAGCTGGAACTGCAGATTACGAGCCTTGCACGCTACCGATTGAGCAATCCTCACTCCCACGCTCAGGGGTAAAATAAGATAACCCGTCTGTGCTGCATACCTAATTGTGGGTTATCTAATATAATAATAATAACTACTCTGCTAAATCAACACCTCCTATAACAAAAAGCAATGGGACCAAGTTTTGTCGGCATTAGTAATCCTAACATCTAGATAACTCTTATATTTTAGGGGGCGTGGGTGGCTCAGTCGGTAGTGTGCCACGCTCGTAATCTGTAGTTCCCAGGTTCGAGTCCCAGCTGGGTCAGCGTTGAGATTTATCTCCGCAAAATTCCCCGCCCTGTCCACGGTCAGTAGGGGACACCGATGGCTTGGAAAGGCCGCCGTCCGTTTGATGGGACGTTAAGCCGTGGCCCCGTGTGCGGGAGAGCCATACCCTGTGCACGTTAAAGAACACGCTAGATGGCCTTGACGGGAGGCTACCATCTGTCTCCCAACAGCTGTTCCAGTGGGTCCCCTCCCCCAACCTTCTCTGAGCCTTCGGAGTCCTTGTGGCCTGGCCATTTAGCCCATGGTGTGCAAAAAAGTGCCGCTCAGAGGTAAAACAACCCAACCCTTATATTTTAGTTTTTGTTATTATTACTGGTAGACTTTTTGCTAATCTTCTCCCTAACGTTTATTGAAAAAATATATTTCATTTAGAAAAACAAATTACATTTATCACGAAGTATCATAATGCTAATTAATACAAATAATCTTTGTCCTAAATAAGATATATTTATAGATAAACATTAGTACAACTATTATCACGAGTCTACCAGCAATAATATTAAAATAAAGAATATAAGAATCGTCAATATGGTCGGACTACTTAAACTGACCCTTGGTTTGTTTCTAATCATCAAATACATTGATCATATATATATATACTCATTAAATTTTAATCGGAAAGGTTCTACGAGGCAGTTTTGAATAATCCAAATGAGATTATATCCTCCCTTATGGTTTGCAATCATGGGTTTTAAACAGATATAAGAGGCCTAAGACTATTGCTTTCTCTTTTGTCGGGAAAGCTTTGCGCTTTAGTTCTCGCTTTCTTACTGTATTTGTTTATTGTTATCTAGCCCCTTGGGGCTTGTAAATCAAATCCCCTTGTTATCTAGCCTCTTTGTGGTTCATGTTTTATGTTTTATTTACTTATGCTTTCACCGTCTATTAACCAGATGGAGTTGGTTATGGGCACATCGAAAGTCAATGTACAATCTACGATCCATGGACTCCTTAAGTTGACGTCATAAATTTGGTCCACTGGCTTTCTGTTACAGGAGATGTTGGCTAAATCCTGTTCTGCCTCCAGTGAGAAAAGTGACGACTTAATTCATTAGATGGGACGTTAAGTCGTCGCCCCGTATACATACCTTGTGTCCTTTAAAGAACACGCTGGATAGCCTTGACGGAAGTTTTCCAACTGTCCCCTAAAGGGTTGTCTATTGGGACTCCTTTCCAAGCCTCATCTGAGCACTTAAGGTCTTTGAGGAGTGGCCATTCAGGTCATTGTACGCAAAAAAAAAGTGCCCTGCGACAAGCAGCTGCTTGAGAGGCCATTTATTTGTTTTCGTATTTACACAAACAAATTTATTATGCATGATTAATTGATACCTGAACCACCAATAACATGCGTTGATAAAAATAATATAAAATCTGAATATTTCTCATATTATTATAATACTAATAATATGGAGAAAACAAATTCTGAATATCCAAACATTCGGGCCAGCTGTTTCCTGCTAAGATTCAAATTTAACTAGTTAGACGAGCAAATATCAAACCTAAATTTTCTACCGCTGCAGTTACAGATTTTTTTTTATGAATAATATACGTCTACGCAAAGTTGAAGCAAACTAAACCTGAAGGCAAAGTAGAATTTTAAAACTAAACATTCAACGCTCCCTAATGCCTCTTATCGACAGGCAACAGTCACACGCAAAAAAAATTATTGAGTGATGTCTAGAAAAAAAAATCAAGAAAGAAACCATCGTCTACAGGGAGCAGATACTGGGAAAGTGGTTGCGGTGGCAACCTCATCCTGGTGTTGCACTTCCGGCCGATCCCTAGGCGGGAAAGAAGGCGGTTAATGAGGCAGACAGGAAGCGATAATGGTGGCAGGTAATAGTAGCTATTAAAGCTCTCTCCCCAAATTGGCGCCGGCCACGCCTTCTCAGCTGACAAGGAGAAAGAGAGATCAGGAGCCGGAGATGTCTTTTCTCCCCAGTGATGCGAGAGGCTGGTGCATATGCAATTGGTGGTAGGCCATCGGTGCTATTGATTGGTTTGCCTCTGTCACTATATGCAATAGGTATATCGAAGGGAATATAGTTCTTCTATTTATAGTAGTAATTGACTTTGCCATTTGTGGCAAGTTCCATTGAAAATTCTGAAATAGTTATTAATTACTCGAAATAATTTATCGTTCTGAATTTATAAAGCTAATTTTTCTGTGTAAGAATAATGACAACTAGAGACGTAATATATAGATGAAGAAATGCACAAAATAGGCATATATAACATACACAAATTAATACTATCTGTCTCCCAAAAACTATCCAGGGGTCCTCTCCCCCAACATTCTCTGAGTCTTCGGGGTCCTTGTGACCTGGCCATTAGCCATTGTGTGCAAAAAAAGTGCCTCTCAGAGGAAAAATAACCCAACTGCATGCATGCATACATACGTACATACATAATATCGAAAAGTGCTAGTCAATATAGTGTCGAAATTTTTTATGTCATCTATGTATAAAATAAAGAGTTTGTATGTCTATGTATATCAGCTTGTTCGATATCTCCCGGGGCGGGGGTGGCTCAGTCGGTAGCGCGTCAGGCTCGTAATCTGTAGTTCCCAGGTTCGAGTCCCAGCTGGGTCAGCGTTGAGATTTATCTCCGCAAAATTCCCCGCCCTGCCCTCGGTCAGTAGGGGACACCGATGGGCTTGGAAAGGCCGCCGCCCGTCGGATGGGACATTAAGCCGTGGCCCCCTGTGCACGTTATAGAACACGCGGGATGGCCTTGACGGGAGGCTACCATCTGTCTCCCAACAGCTGTTCCAGTGGATCCCTCCCCCAACCTTCTCTGAGCCTTCGGGGTCCATGTGACCTGGCCATTTAGCCCATGGTGTGCAAAAAAGTGCCGCTCAGAGGTAAAACAACCCAATCGATATCTCCCCCACAGACGGTGGGAGCAAGAACCACCAATTTTCGTCTGCCGCTTCATTTCACCGTAACTTAATGCACTGTAAAGAGTTTCGACGCCACGAAAGTTACCCACCTCCAAAAGCTGTCCGCAAAATACCTGTCCATTGAGAACTTGGCAGATCTATAACGTACTAACTACTCCATTCATAACTTTCCATTCTCCATTCATAAAGCCGGTGGCTACAGTCCCCCAGAAATTCCGGACACTTGCGGCGGGTTCAAACCCGACCCACAATAGCTATGTAACCGATCTCTGAATCCTACGTAGCAAGAATTAAGTGGGATCACCACACCAAATTGGGGACTTATTGGTGCAGTATTTGCGGAATTAAGGGAAGCCAAAATACTTCCACCACCGATGACGTCACCCAGAACGTCAAACGAGTGTGCGCACACCTGATATGAATACAACTGCAAATCTGAGTCATTATATCGAGCAATTATTCTAGTAATTAATAATATAAGAATGAAAATAAATAGATATCGCCATGCATTTCTTCATGTATATCTTATGATGCGTGAGATAATTTTTTCCCCTAATTGGTCTCCGGCTCAACAATTTTCCAAATGATTCGGGTGGATTCGAGCTTAATTACTTCGGGGACGTGCTCGAAATATTGAGCACGAATTCTCTCTAGCACTCACGGAAGGTTTTACCACGAGAGGGATACGAACCCACGATCTCCTGATAACTTGCCTGGTGTTCTCTACCACTGAGCTAGGCGCGGGGGTGGCTCAGTCGGTAGCGCGTCAGGCTCGTAATCTGTAGTTCCCAGGTTCGAGTCCCAGCTGGGTCAGCGTTGAGATTTATCTCCGCAAAATTCCCCGCCCTGCCCACGGTCAGTAGGGGACACCGATGGGCTTGGAAAGGCCGCCGTCCGTCGGATGGGACGTTAAGCCGTGGCCCCGTGTGTGGGAGAGCCATACCCTGTGCACGTTAAAGAACATGCTGGATGGCCTTGACGGGAGGCTACCATCTGTCTGCCAACAGCTATTTCAATGTGTCCCCTCCCCCAACCTTCTCTGAGCCTTCGGGGTTCATGTGACCTGGCCATTTAGCCCATGGTGTGCAAAAAAGTGCCGCTCAGAGGTAAAACAATCGAACCCAACCACTGAGCTAACGAAATCTAGGTATTTGTTCAGCAAATTATGATCGTAAGCTTTCCTAACGTAATCGCTGTCGCGGCATGTATGACCAGGGATTGTAAAGAAAATAACCAGCTCTCGTTAGCTAAAAGGTCGGATTGCTTTACGACTGAGCGGTACTTTTTTTCACACAATGGGCTAAACGGCCAGGTCACAAGCACCCTGAGGGTTCAAAGTAGGTTGTGGGAAGATAGATGGTAGCATCCCGTCAAGGACAACCAGTGTATTCTTTAAAGTGTACAGGATATGGCTCTCCCGCTCACAGAACCACGGCTTTACGTCCCATTCGCCGGACGGCAGCCATTCCAAGCCCATCGGTGTCCCCTACCAAGGTCACCTCTATACAACGATCGTGTACAGGATATGGCTCTCCCGCTCACAGAACCACGGCTTTACGTCCCATTCGACGGATGGCGGCCATTCCAAGCCCATCGGTGTCCCCTACCAAGGTCACCTCTATACAACGATCGTATCGAGGAGCCATTTGATTTGAGAGTTGAAGTAGTTTGATTAAATTGAATTAAATAAATTACATATTTATGCATAATTAATTTCCTTCCTTTCTTCCCTTCTTTTTCTCAAGGCTGTCCAAACCTGGTGTCTGAAGGTGGCCTGGCTCAAGGCCACCTTCATACACCAGGCCAAGACGACTTTGAGCAAAAGGAGGAAAGAAAGGAGAGAAATTAATTATGAATAAAAATTCAAATTATGTAATTTGTTTAATATTTAAGTTAATTTTATACTAACTGATTTTGAAATAAATAACTCTATTTATTCATAAGGATTTTATTAAAATAATTGCGAATATTTTAAAATTAATTGCCATAATTTTCAATGAAAAAGTACTGCCAGTTGAATTTTTAGAAATTTAACCATAATAAGAACCGCTATATTTTTTTCAAAAAATAGGTCTTTTCTTACTGCAGCGTCCTGGCTCCTACTGACCGAGGAAGGGTGGGAAGTTTTGCCGAGATAAATCTGAATACTTGTTCAGCTGGGATTCGAACCTAGGAATTGCAGATTATCAGTCTGCCGCTACCAACTGAGAACATGAATGTAAAAATGCGTGAAAGACGACGCCAGTGGTATCCGGATGCATTAGTACCGTATAACAGCGAGGTTATTATACATGTACAGTGGACCCCACTTTACGATATTAATCCGTTCCAGAGACTCCATCGTATTGTGGAACTATCGTAATGTGAACCTAAGAATCCATATTGTTTTGGGTAAATCGTTCTAACACCTCTTAAGTTGAAAATTTTCACCACATAACTAAGCTATTTTCCTCTCAAAACGGTGTTTTTTACGAGTTGGGTTGTTTTACCTTTGAGCGACACTTTTTTGCACACAATGAGCTAAATGTCTAGGTCACAAGGACCCCGAAGGTTTAGAGAAAGTTGGGGGAGGGGACACGCTGGAACAGCTCTTGGGAGACAGATGGTAGCTTCCAGTCACGGCCATCCAGCGTGTTCTTTAATGTGCACAAGGCATGGCTCTACCGCTCACGGGGCCACAGCTTAACGTCCCATCCGACGGACGGCGGACTTTCCAAGCCCATCAGTGTCCCCTAGCGACCATGGCAAAGCGGGGAATTTTGCGGAGATAAATCTCAACGCTGACCCAGCTGGGACTCGAACGTGGGAGCTGCAGATTACAGGCCTGATGCGCTACAGACTGTGCCACATCCGGTCCCAGTGATTTTTACAATGAAAATATTTTCATACATAATACTAAATAAATAAAAATTGAAATGTGATAAAAACTTAAAACAAGAAAAAGGAAGATAAAAAAAGTTGATGGAGTCACATTTTTTACTTACCTTTTCCCCTTAAAATGCTGTTTCAAACGATAAATGTAAGAAATAACCTCTAAAAACAACAATAAATTAACATTTAGACTGGAAGGCTGCTTCTTAAAATCAATGGTAATGTAGCGATCGAATTGGTGGAGAGGAGGTTATATACTGCAATCTGCAGTTCTCAGGTTCGAGTTCCAGCTGGGTCAGCATTGAGATTTATCTCCGCAAAACTCCTCGCCTTGCCCACTGTCAGTAGGGAACACCGATGGGCTTGGAAAGCCCACCGTCCGTTGGATAGGACATCAAGCAGTGGCTTCGTGTACGGGAGAGTCATACCCTGTGAATGTTAAAGAATACGCTGGGTGGCCTTGACGGGAGGCTACCATCTGTCTCCCAAAAGCTATTCCAATGGGTCTCCTCCCACAACCTTCTCTGACATTTCGAGTGCCTTGTGACCTGCCCATTGTGTGCAAAATAGTGCCGCTCAGAGGTCAAACAATTCAACCCTTTCATTAAGATGTTTTAGATAACCTCCAGAATCTTGATCTTACTAATCGTGCTACTCCTGTTAAAAACTCTGTCCAAAATCCTTTGGTTTCGGTGCTTTTTTTTAAGGTTCTTGAAGTAACTTAGCACCTGATCTGCCTGCTACCATTTAAGCAGTATTATATTTACGTATCACAGTTTTTCTCAACAATCATCAAAGTGCATATCTGTATTAGAGTAAGCATATTTTATTATGGAGAGTCCATCGTAAAGTGGCATCTATCGTATCCTATAATATATAAGTATATATAAAGCGATTTGATGGTATGCTTAACCATCGTAAAGTGATTTGATCGTATGCTGAACCAATCGCAGAGATTTGATCGTATGCTGAACTAATCTAAAGTGATTTGATCATATGCTGAACCAACCGTAAAGGGATCTGATCGTATGCTGAACCAATCATAAATGATTCGATCGTATGCTGAACCAATCATAAAATGATTTGATCGTATGCTGAACTAATCGTAAAGTGATTTGATCGTATGCTGAACCAATCGTAAAGTGATTTGATCGTATGCTGAACCAATCGTAAAGTGATTTGATCGTATGCTGAATCAATCATAAAGCGGGGATCCACTGTATATATTTCGAAAATAATTCTTTTGTTACTGCACACAAGACAGACACAGTTTCACTTGTGGGGCATTTCAAGTAGGTCTGACAAAATCAAAATTACATTAATGGTACTTTCAGTTTGACACAAAGTCTGACAGCTAAAGGTCCACTTGTGACATATTTGGGGTAATATCTGACACTTTAAAACTATACTTTGGGTGAGGTCTGATAAATAAAGGTCTACTTGGGGGACATTTGTGATCGGATCTGATATTTAAAGTTGAATTTGTGGTATATTTGGGATGAGATCGATATCTAAAGTCGTATTCAATGGGACATTTGTTTTCAGGTTTGGGAGAAAGTCGTATTCAGTGTGCATTTTTGATTAGATCTGAGAGCTAAAGGTGCTTTTGAAAGACACATTGAGTCAGGTCTGATAGTTAAAGATTCATTTGAAGGACACTTGGAATCGGGTCTGACAGCTAAAGGTTCATTTAGGGGCATCTGGAGTCAGGGTTGGATTGTTTTACCTCTGAACAGCATATTTTTTTACACAATGGGAAAAATGACCAGGTCACAAGGACCCCGAGGCTCAGAGAAGGTTGTGGGGAGGGGACTCACTGGACAGGTTTTGGGAGTAGATGCTAGCCTCCCATCAAGGCCATCCAGCCTGTTCTTTAACGTGTACAGTCGCTCAAATAAGTATCCGAACACTATGGTTGATTACAGAATTCAGAAAAAATATTTGGCAAAGATTTTTTTAGAAATTAATGATCTGGCAACCTTCTGTCACGTGACACGAAGGTTGCCAGATCACTAATCTCTAAAAAAAATCGTTGCCAGATATTTTTCTGAATTCTGTAATCAACCATAGTGTTCGGATACTTTTTTGAGCGACTGTACAGGGTATGGCTCACCCGCATACTGGGTCAAGTCTTCATGTCTCATACGACGGACGGCGACCTTTCCAAGCCCATTGGTGTCCGCTACTGACCGTGGTCAGGGCGAGGAGTTTTGCGAAAGATAAATCTCAACGCTGGCCCAGCTGGGACTCGAACCTGGGAACGACAGTCTAGCGCGCTACCTACTGGGTCACCCCTGCCCTTTTGGTGTCAGGTCTAACAGCTAAAGCTGCATTTGTGAGATATTTGTATTCAGGTATGACAGCTAAAACTAGTGTTCGGACTTTTTTCAACCGTCTGATAGCGAAAATTCTGAGACACCCAGCTGACAGGAACCTATCAGAATAGTTTTCACCAAAAAGAGGGAGTCTAGCTGTACCTCTGTGCAATACACAAAACACAAGCATTAATGTCTTTACCAAGGATTGGAAAACTTGGTACTAGAGCCATTATGCTGTAACCACAAATTAATGTAATACTTTTTCACACCAGTGAATTAATAAAACAAAATGATAAAGAAATAAGAATTTTTTTTTTTTCCAATTGATGCAATAAGTGTTTCGTACTTATCTCTTTGCACAGCATTCGTTGACTTTCTCAAACGATTTTTTTTTCTTTCTAATTGAACTAACGCTCCTTAAACAAACTCAGAGGATGGCCTCATTGAGCGCTCAGAGCCATTCTCTCCTCACTTAAATTGCCTGTAATAGCCCCGAGTAAACAAAACTCTGCAGAAACTCGTAGAGGGACCTGCTACGGAATTCCACGGGCACACTTTTCGAATTAAACCCTTGAGACACCCGAAGCAGATATTCTCGTCTTCCTCTTCTGCAACCTCATCATTGTTTCAACACAGGCAAGGGCGAGGAGGGAAGTTGGAGAGCAGGAAGAAGCTGCGTGCTCTCCATCTCATTTGCAATAAAAACAGAAGAAACAACAACAGCTACTTGAGCTGGGCACGGTCAACACGCGGACACGCGCGCACGCGTTTATCTGCCTCGAACAGAGCGCCATCAACGCTCTTCATCCCCAAGATCCTCTCGAAAGTCTTGTGAACTTGGAAGGAGAGGTTTCAAGAAAATTGCACTCTCCTTCCATGAGGATGAAGTCGTGCAGATGTTTATTTCTGGCTCTTTACTTCTAATCAGAAAAGGAAGAAAAGAGAGGTAAAAAAAGTCAGGAGAGTGTATTTTTTCCTCGCGCTCTCTCTCTTTCTTGGCTTTCGTTCTCTCTCTCTCGACGGCGTTTTCCTTCTTCTGTCTTTCTTTCCAGTAAGATGCCTGCAAGCTAGGAGAGCTTCCTCACTAATCGCTGGCGGGAGAAAGGAGGCCGGACTAAGCCTCCTTCGGCAGTTAAGCTTATTTCCTTTGGTTCCGCCGCTTCAAGACGCCAGCTGCTGTTGCTCTTTTACCGTTTCGACAGCGCATGTGCATGACAGAGGGATGTTATCCCTTCCTTCTTAATGAGTATGGAGATCGAATGTATCCCGGGGCGACGAGACGCGTGATGTGATGTCTGTACCCGGCAGGGGTATATTTATGAATGTACAGGGTGATGATAAATTAAGTGTATTTCAATATTGTTTGTTGTATCTTTAACATATATATGATTGAACAGCTCATTTATATTAGTATGGGCTTATGTGTTAACGATAAGACCGAACCTACAGGTTTATAGACACACAAAAAAAGACAGCTATGTGTCTGACGAAGGATTATATACAACGATAGGATAAATCTTGTATGAGTGACTAAGGCCTTGCAAACGATAACTAGGTCATGATCATGTGACTAATCAAGGGTTCATACCCGATGATAGGATACAACAATATGTGTGAACAAGGATCAGACTAATAATCTGTAGTTCGAGTTCTATCTGGGTCAGCATTGAGATTTATCTCTGCCAAACTTCCGCCCTGCCTTCGATCAGTAAGGGACACCGATGGGTTTGGAAAGGCCGCCGTCCGTCGGATGGGGCACTAAACGGATGGGGCACTAATAAGCCCTGTGTGCGGGAGAGATACATACCCTGTGCAAGTTAAAGAACACGCTGGATGGCCTTGACGGGAGGCTACAACCTGTTTCCTAACAACTGGCCAGTGGGTTGCCTTTCACCAACCTTCGCTGAGGCTTCGGGGTGCTTGTGGCCTGGGCATTTGGCCCATTGTGTGTAAAAAAGTGCCCCTCAGAAGTAAAACTATACAAAAACAACAAATGTGTCACCAAGGATTTAGGAACAGAGATAAGAAAGGTCATATCTCTGACCCAGGGTTCATACTCGATGATAGAACATTTTATATGTTTGACGAAGGGCTTATACCTAAGGCAAGTCAGATAATGTGTCTGAAGAAGAATTTATGCATAACATGAGAGTTGGGCTAGATTTTCTTTTACCTCTGAAGGCACTTTTTTCACATAATGGGGTAAATGGCCAGGTCACAATGACTCCGAGGACTCAGAGAAGGTTGGGGGTGGTAACCCACTGGATAGATGGTAGTCTCTGGTCAAGACCATCCAGTGTGTTCTTTAACTTGCACAGGGTATGGCGCTCCCGCATATGGGGATATGGTTTAATGTCCCATCAGATGGACGGTGGTATATTCAAGCCCATCGGCGTCCCCTGCTGGCTGAGGACAGGGTGGGACTTTTGCGGAGTTAAACCTCGGCGCTGGCCCAGGTGGGTTGGATTGGACTCATTGTAACCAAGGTGACAAGAAACTTGATGTCTTTGATTGTAGAGACTTATGCAAATATCATGGGTATTAGATGTTTTGATTGTAAGTAATGATGAAGTTATGCGAAGTAGTCGACAACCTCCTTTGAGCAGCACATTGTACATAGAGAGACTGCGTTGGCTTGGCCATTTTGTAGGTATGCTATAGACTTGACGAATTGAATTATGAACAGTGTGCCTGAATACCCGAAAAGAAAAAAAGGGGTGGAGCAGACCTAGAATGAGTTAGGTTGGGTTGTTTTACCTCTGAGCTGCACTTTTTTGCACACCATGGCTCAGAGAAGGTTGGGGGAGGGGACCCACTGGAACAGCTGTTGGAAGACAGATGGTAGCCTCCCATCAAGCCTATCCAGCGTGTTCTTTAAAGTGCACAGGGTATGGCTCTCCCGCACAGGAGGCCACGGCTTAACGTCCCATCCAATGAACGGCGGCCTTTCCAAGCCCATCGGTGTCCCCTACTGACTGTGGGCAGGGCGAGGAGTTTTGCGGAGATAAATCTCAACGCTGACCCAGCTGGGACTCGAACCTGGAACTGCAGATTACGAGTCTGGCGCGCTACCGACTGAGCCACCCCCGCCCCACCTAAAATGAAGTGGGTTAGATATGTGAAACAAGCCCTTGTTGGAATTTGCCTAACTGCCAATGCAGCAGCTGTAGATCAGGACAGACGCGTTTGGAGTACAAAATTACACAAGCTGGTTAGATCATTGTCGCCAATGGCTGTTTGAAGTATTTTTTTGTACATTTTATTCTTACAGAAGTCGTTGAATTACAATAATTGAAATATCAATATTCCTAGAATTTAAGATCAAATAAAACTAACTATAACCAAAGTCACAGATGTGATGCAAACATTGAACTTTGTATCTGTGATTAACTGATATCGGAGATCTGAAGTAACTGCTTTAAGATCCGATCTCATCTATTTCGGTTAAATAATAGTCCAGGAAGTTTTATTCATAGACTCTAATTAATACAGTAAGCAATGGCATCCAAAGTTCTAAACTAGTAAGTTCAGCAATGGAGCCATTTCAGTAGAATTTGAATTGACCATTCAGTCCGTAATTAATGGGTTAATCTAAAAATTCTTGGTGCACGACATTATTATAATTTAAAATTAGTTGTTTGGGCTGAGTTGTTTTACCTCTGAGCGGCACTTTTTTGCACACCATGGGCTAAATGGCCAGGTCACATGGACCCCGAAGGCTCAGAGAAGGTTGGGGGGAGGGGACCCACTGGAACAGCTGTTGGGAGACAGATGGTAGCCTCCCGTCAAGTCCATCCAGCGTGTTCTTTAACGTGCACAGGGTATGGCTCTCTCGCACACGGGACCACGGCTTAACGTCCCATCCGACGGGCGGCGGCCTTTCCAAGCCCATCGGTGTCCCCTACTGACAGTGGGCAGGGCGGGGAATTTTGCGGAGATAAATCTCAACGCAGACCCAGCTGGGACTCGAACATGGGAACTACAGATTACGAGCCTGGCGCGCTACCGAATGAGCCACACCCGTCCCATAAAATGCACTTGGCGAGAGCACCACTGAGTTAAAATTAGTTAAAAACTATTCAGAAAAGAGTAAATTTTGGTTCTGTTATTTTTTTATCTGAGCGACACTTTTTTGCAAACAATGGGCAGGTCACAAGGACCCTTAAGGTTGAAAGAAGGTTGGGAGAAGAGGACCATGGCCATCCCCTTTCAGAATACTAATAAGGGAAATAGATGCAAAAATTATTAAATTTTTTAAAGTTTCATGCATTTTTCAAGAAAATTTTTAAGATCTGTAAAACGGAGGGGGAAATAATGTAATGAATTGGAAATCCGGTCTCTTGGCCCTCTCTGTTTTACATGTCCTGCTCGATCGGGGGCGGGGGTGGCTCAGTCGGTAGCACGCCACGCTCGTAATCTGTAGTTCCCAGGTTCGAGTCCCAGCTGGGTCAGCGTTTAGATTTATCTCCGCAAAATTTCCCCGCCCTGCCCACGGCAGTAGGGGACACCGATGGGCTTGGAAAGGCCGTCGTCCGTCGGATGGGACGTTAAGCCGTGGCCCTGTGTGCGGGAGAGCCATACCCTGTGCACGTTAAAGAACACGCTGGATAGCCTTGACGGGAGGCTACCATCTGTCTCTCAACAGCTGTTCCAGTGGGTCCCCTCCCCCAACCTTCTCTGAGCCTTCGGGGTCCTTGTGACCTGGCCATTTAGCCCATTGTGTGCAAAAAAGTGCCGCTCAGAGGTAAAACAACCCAACCCAACCTGCTCGATCGTGTTTCTTTCCCCCTCCCCCTCTCGATTTTTTTTCTAGGGTAGCGATTATCATTCTTGTTTCAAAAAGAAGTTCGAAATTTTCTGTCATGTCCCCCGAATTTCATATTTATTTATTTATTGCTGTATTTTATTGTTGAATATATTTTTATGTATTGAGTATGTTCGTGTGCTGGGGATGACTCACGAGGCTGTTTTTCGGGTCTAAAGCGGCTGCATGCAAGTAATGAAATCAGCTCCAGAAGTCTTTTATGGCCGTAAATGACTAGACTAGGGCGCAAGTGCAGCGAGGTGGCTAGGCGGGAGATTTGAAGCATTAGTTTTGGCGCGAGCTTTCGAACGAAGTGTAGTTTCGATACACGTCAGAAGGACGCCGTCATACTCAAAGGAAACACTTGAAGTGAGGGTACGATTCCAAAGGGGAATCGAGATTCTTGGAGAATCTGTTTTTTTTATTCTTGTGGATTCAGATGGAACCACAGTGTAGGCAATGGTTGATTATCCTTTCGCCGAGTTTTTCAGGTCTGTAAAGTGAGGATTCTCAAAGCGTGCGATAATACACCTCATTATATTGTTGTTTGCAGCAGTGAAGCAGCAAAGGCCCACGGAGTGAAGCGTATTCCCAACACGTAGCTGTATATATATTGTTAATAAACTGTGTCGTCGTTATCCAACTCTCGTACAGTTAATCAATGGACTACAGTGGACCCCCGATATAACGCGCATGTTGGGCGGGAAACAACACCCACGTTATAAGGTGAACCGCGTTATACCGAGCGGCGCGGTGGCGACACAATAAATTTCACACTGTAAGCTTTTCTTTTACTCATCATGCATACAATAATTAAACACTATTCAAAATACATGCAGGAACTCAATACATACACAATTACTCAATACGCAGTAACAATAAAATGCGATACTCACTAACGCCGCACGGACCTGTATAAACATGTTTGAACTTATCGCGAACATCGCCCGCGCTATAACCGAGTGCGCGGTATAGTGAGCAGCGCTATAACGAAGGTCCACTGTATTGTTATTCATCATTCAACACCAGTCTCTTCAAAGGCCTGCAGTGCCACGGGCCTAAAAACCCGCTAACCTGTCTTTTCACCGAAGAGAATTAAGTAGCAATTTCATCGTCTCTCTCCTGTTCGGCTCGGTCATCACATTCCCCTTTAAAAAACGGTCGACTTTCGGCACAATTTATTTACAGAGTGCAGTATAAATTTAGGCATAATGCTACAGTCGCTCAAAAAAATATCGAACACTATGGTTGATTACAGAATTCAGAAAAAATATCTGTCAACAATTTTTTTCATAAATTAGTGATCTGGCAAACTTCGTGTACTGTACACACTGTCATGCTCTGCTGTAGGTCAGTAGGAGACACCGATGGGTTGGGAAAATCCGTCGGATGGCAGATTAAGCCGTGGTACCTTTTGCGGGGATAGTCATACCCTGTGCACTTTAAATTATGTATGTGTAAAATTCACATTCTGGATGGTCTTGACGGGTGGCTACCATCTGTGCAGCACAACAGGTGCCCAGTGAGTCCCCCTTCCCCCATTTTTCCCATGTGCAAAAAAAGTGTCTCTCAGAAGTAAAACAACCCAAAACCCACGAGATCAGTAGTAAGGAGCAATTTGCTACCATGATTATGATAGAACGTATTGCTTGTGGGCCTCATAAAATGAATTCGAGAGTCACATGAGGCATATGGTATCATGTTTGAAATTCCGGTATTAGAAGTTCCATTCTATTATGTGTCTGTAGGGTTGTTGGGTTGTTTTACCTCTGAGCGGCACTTTTTTGCACACCATGGGCTAAATGGCCAGGTCACAAGGACCCCGAAGGCTCAGAGAAGGTTGGGGGAGGGGACCCACTGGAACAGCTGTTGGGAGACAGATGGTAGCCTCCCGTCAAGGCCATCCAGCGAGTTCTTTAACGTGCATAGGTTATGGCTCTCCCGCACACGGTGCCACGGCTTAACGTCCCATCCGATGGACGGCGGCCTTTCCAAGCCCATCGGTGTCCCCTACTGACCGTGGGCAGGGCGGGGAATTTTGCGGAGATAAATCTCAACGCTGACCCAGCTGGGACTCGAATCTGTGAACTACAGATTACGAGCCTGGCGCGCTACCGACTGAGCCACCCCCGCCTATTTGTGTCTGTAAGAACTCACATATGACGAGAGATCTCTGTTAAGTGTCGTCAAATGAATGAGATAGCTTTCGCACGAGAAAAAAAATAATCGTTATCTAAAATTTAAACAACTCAATGTGTTTAACAAATTCAGTTTTTATTAATCGTTTAAATAAAAAATTTCGTTTCACAATAATCACTTTAGAAAAAAAAACAGTTAAATATTAACAACCAGTATTATTTTACTTCCAATAAGTTCAAAGATTTTTTCTGTTTAAAAAAACTGTGTAGAAAAGTACGAAATCTAAGAATGTGTCAAGATTGTCCATTTCATGGGTACAAGTCTAAAACTGACAACAGAAGTACAACTGAATCTCTGTTGGTGGTTCGCAGAATGTGTGGAGAGTCAAGGGGTGGGGGTGGGGCTTGCCAAAGCCACCTTGATATACCATAACTGAACAGACGATGAGCAAAAAAGAGGGAAATTAAATATGCAAAAAATGTTTTAGGGATTTGATTGGTCTAAAATTCTTTTGAGCCGTCCCGTGGCCGAGTGGTTAGCGCTCTTGGCTACTGATCTACGGGACCTGGGTTCGAGCCCCGGGTTAGGCATGGATGTTCGTGTTGTTTTCTGCTGAGGTCCTGTCATCCTCTCAGATCTTCTACTGTGGCATATAAACTGACAGGCTCTTGTCAGACCTCTGTGGCAAGCAGCTGCTTGAGGGGGTATTTATTTTATTTTTTTTTAAAATTCTTTTGACCACATAAAATAATTTATTTAATTATAACTAAAATTTAATTTGTCTAAAAACTATTTTTAAACCACATAAATAATTTATTTATTATGATGGCAAAGAAACATCGAGACTGAACTGTGGAGAATTGGGAAAAAGTGATATTTTCCGACGAAACCCACTTTGAGGTGCATGGCTACAGGTCAAATTTCGTCTGCCGCTCGCCTGGAGAACCTCTTCGATCCGGCCACATCCAGCAATCCCCCAAACACCCACCCAAGGTCATGTTTTAGGGATGTTTCACAGTTTCCGGGCCACAGACGCTTCACCCCATTGAAGGAATGATGGACAGCAAAAAGTACATAGGCGTTCTGGAGGCGAAAAAAAACATAGGCGTTCTGGAGGCAACACTGCAGAAGCTGTTTCCTAACGGCGATGGGGTATTTCAACAGGATCTGGCTCCATGCCACAATTCTAAGCTTGCTAAGAGTTTCTTTACCCAGCAACATTTGAAGGTATTGGAGTGACAGGAAATTCACCCGATCTAACCCCATTGAAAATTTGTGGGCCATTATTAAAGCGCGCATATCGAAGATGGATTGCACGACGAAAACCAAAACGAAAGAAAGTGTCATGAAAGTGTACCACGATCCTGAAGTGAAGGAGATGTGTGGAAAGCTAGTGGCATCAATGGTTGAGAGGGTGAAAGAAGTAATTAAAGCTAAGGTTTCACATTCACTATTAACTATACTATTAAACAAATAAATATTTTAGTTGTGTCTTTGTTACTGCATTTTCCTATTGTCCCAACTAATTTGCACAGTACGTTATGTGTAATTCTTCACAATTACATCTTTATGACCAGGTACATTATCATGCTGAAAGTATCCATCCGAGTGAAGATAAACTGTAGCCATGAAGGGATGAACTTGGTCAGCAATGATGTTCAAATAAGCAGGGGCGTTCTTGAACGATGGGTATCAGGGAGGCTAAAGTATACCAGGAAAACATTTCCCCACACTATCACACCGCCACTACCGGTCTATACTGTTGACACCAGACAGAAGTCTTTATGGCTTGTGCCAAATTCTGATCCTCCCATCATGATGCAAAGGGAACTTGATTCGAACTTGAACAATGGGTATCAGGGGGGCTAAAGTATACCAGGAAAACATTTCCCCACACCATCACACCGCCACTACCGGTCTATACTGTTGACACCAGACAGAAGTCTTTATGGCTTGTGCCAAATTCTGATCCTCCCATCATGATGCAAAGGGAACTTGATTCGAACTTGAACGATGGGTATCAGGGGGGCTAAAGTATACCAGGAAAACATTTCCCCACACCATCACACCGCCACTACCGGTCTATACTGTTGACACCAGACAGAAGTCTTTATGGCTTGTGCCAAATTCTGATCCTCCCATAATGATGCAAAGGGAACTTGATTCGAACTTGAACAATGGGTATCAGGGGGGCTAAAGTATACCAGGAAAACATTTCCCCACACCATCACACCGCCACTACCGGTCTATACTGTTGACACCAGACAGAAGTCTTTATGGCTTGTGCCAAATTCTGATCCTCCCATCATGATGCAAAGGGAACTTGATTCGAACTTGAACGATGGGTATCAGGGGGGCTAAAGTATACCAGGAAAATATTTCCCCACACCATCACACCGCCACCACCGGTCTGTACTGTTGACACCAGACAGAAGTCTCTATGGCTTGTGCCAAATTCTGATCTCCCATCATGATGCAAAGGGAACTTGATTCGTTCGACCACCGCAGATTTTCCGGTCCTCAAAGGTTTAGTGTCAGTGTTCCTGTGTCCACTAGTGACGTGCTTTTGTATTCTTCGCTGAAAACACCGGACTCGACATGTTTGGCTGCTGTTGTTGCCCATTCGCGACAAGGTCCGGTAAGTGGTGCATTTGGAGATGACCTTCTCCACACCAATGTTTAATTCTGCTGTGGCTCACCTGGTTGTGGCCCATTGTTTTCGTTTGCATAATTCTCTTCGGTCTCCTTTGACTCCCTGAGATTTATCTCCGCAAAATTCCCCGCCCTGCCCATGGTCAGTAGGGGCCACCGATGGGCTTGGAAAGGCCTCCGTCCGTCGGATGGGACGTTAAGCCGTGGCCCCGTGTGCGGGAGAGACATACCCAGTGCACGTTAAAGAACACGCTGGATGGCCTTGACGGGAGGCTGCCATCTGTCTCCCAGCAGCTGTTCCAGTGGGTCCCCTCCCCCAACCTTCTCTGAGCCTTCGGGGTCCATGTGACCTGGCCATTTAGCCCATGGTGTGCAAAAAAAGTGCCGCTCAGAGGTAAAACAACCCAACCCTTTGACTCCTCTGATCCACAAGTTGTTTTTGTCCACAGGATCGCCGATCACTGGTGTTTTTTTTTTTTGCTTTTCGCACCGTTCTCGGTAAACCCTTAAAACGGTTGTGCGTGAAAAGTCCAGGAGGATGGCCTTTTGGGAGATGCTAGAACCGCACCACTTAGCAAAATGATTAATAATTATCATCATTCTATGGGAAAATTAAAATGTGAATGCTATTTGGAAATAATTGTGGCAGAAACTGAAAGTTTATATGAATGGCATCATTTATAAATGAAATGAACCAGTTATTTATTAAAAACAGATAATAGATAAAAATAAAAGCTGTATGGTGCTTATTTTTAATTAATAAAGACTGATTAAAACATTGAAGTTATAATCAAAATTTTTTTTATACTAGTTAAAAAAAATACCCACTCAAGCATTTGTTGCTACAGAGGTCTGATCATTTATACGCCTGTCAGTTTATACGCCATAGTAGAATATCTGTGAGATTGACGGGACCTCAGCAGAAATATAACATAACCATCAATGCCCTATCTAAGGCTCGTTCCAAGGCAAGCCCTATCTAAGGCTCGTTCCAAGGCAAGCCCTATCCAATGCCCTATCCAAGGCAAGTTCGAATCAAGTTCCCTTTGCATCATGATGGGAGGATCAGAATTTGGCACAAGCCATAAAGACTTCTGTCTGGTGTCAGATATTGATCAAGAGTACCTCTTAAGGTACTCTTGATCAATAGCCAAGTACGCTATACACTAGGCCACGGGACGGAATACTAGTTATACACACGCCGAAAGTTTAGGGTGTTAAAGATAAGTCCATTGATAACTCTTCCCACTGGTGAGTTCATTTAGAGCTTTCCACCTTTAACGTATTACTCACAAGGTATTGCTCCATTTACAGGGTAGATGATGGCAACGCCCCCAAAAATTTCGGGAACTTTTCGAGGGATACTCCCGACCCACTTCAGCTAGGAACTCGATCTGTTACCGCAACAGGGCTAGAACTAAGTGGGAGCACCCCACAAAATTTGGGACCGATCGCTCAAGTAGCCAAGGAACCACAGAGAACTGAATATTTCTGTCACTTATGACGTCACATTTATTTGCCGTCCGGTTCGCTCTTTCGCCAGGAATTATGGTTATTATGTAATATCATGAATTTTACTTATTTCTTCACATTACAAGAAATATTTGTAGAATAAAGAAAAAAGATCCCCTTCAAGAAGTTGCTTCCCACAGAGGTCGTCATAGAGAAGATCTGTGAGAAAGGCGAGACCTCAGCAGAAAAACAAGACAAACATCAATGCCTTACCCAGGATTCGAATCTAGGCCCTTTGATCAGGAGACAAGCACGCTAACTACTCTGCCAGGGGATGGTGAAATATTTATAATTTAAATTATGTTGTGCCCGAGCCGAGGCACAAATTAGGTAATGCTAGTTTAACCAATTTCATTCCCTTTTTCCTATGGGGCGGGGGTGGCTCAGTCAGTAGCGTGCCAGGCTAGTAAACTGTAGTTTCCAGTTCGAGTCTCAGCTGGGTCAGCGTTGAGACTTATCTCCGCAAAATTCTCTGCCCTTCCCACGGTCAGTAGGGGACACCAATAGGCGTGGAAAGGCAGCCGTCCGTCTGGTGGGACGTTAAGTTGTGGTCCCGTGTGCGGGAGAGCCATACCCTGTGCATCTTTGAAGAACACGCTGGGTGGACTTGACAGGAGGCTACCATCTGTTTCCCAACAGCTGTTCCAATGAGTCCCCTCCCCCAACCTTCTCTGAGCCTTCGGGGTCTATGTGACCTGGCCATTTAAACCATGGTGTACAAAAAAGTGCCGCTCAGAGGTAAAACAACCCAACCCTTTCTCCTATGGTAAGCA
This sequence comes from Ryuthela nishihirai, assembly GCA_038380435.1. Lineage (NCBI taxonomy): Eukaryota > Metazoa > Arthropoda > Arachnida > Araneae > Heptathelidae > Ryuthela > Ryuthela nishihirai. Next base: position 25,143,627 of record JAWZYU010000002.1, read on the forward strand.
ACAATACTATTCTGCATAGGGTTAGGTTGTTTTACCTCTGAGCAGCACTTTTTTGCCCACAATGGGCTAAATTGCCAGGTCGCAAGGACCCCGAAGGTTCAGAGAATGTTGGGGGAGGGACCCACTGAAAGAGCTGTTGGGATACAGATGGTAGCCTTTAGTCAAGGCCATCCAGAGTGTTCTTTAACGTATACAGTGTATGACTCTCTCCCACAAACGGAGCCATGGCTTAATGTCCCATCCGACGGATGGCGGTCTTTCGAAGTCCATCGGTTCCCCCACTGACCATGGAGTTTTGCATAGATAAATCTCAACGCTGGCCCAGGCGGGACTGGGAACTTCGAACCTGGGAACTGTAGATTACGAGCCTGGTTCGCTACCGACTTGGATTGTTCTGACTATTGAATGAAAGGTATCATTGTAAGCGAGCCACGTCTGACTTAAGCCTTTCCTGGACCCCTATGCAAAAGTAAAATATTAGCCCCCTCCCTTCCCCTCTTTAAAATTATTATAGAGGGTGTAAAAAAACATTCTTACTTTGACTATGACAAAAGATGGCGCTGAAGTCGGCAAATTTATTTTTGAATAAATTCATATGGTTTGTTTCTAACAATTTTGAAGAAATCTGTAGCATTTCTTTTGATGAATATGTTGATGTATTTAATTTGCAGATTCATATGCATGTTGCTGTTTCTTAACTATCATGGGGCACCAACAGTTGATCTTAGGCAATTATTCCTAAAAGTCTGAAGTGAGTCTAGGGTTGTCTTGCTCGCATCGACCTAGACTCATGATCGATATGTGATCAAGTGCAGATAACAGGCTCACGGGAGTAAGAGAAAATTGGCAACCTGGTTGGCTACCTCGCGTACAAATAATTTTGCCGAAATTATACAGGTGTCTCAAAAATATAGGCACAAACTTTTAGGGGAGGTAGATAACATCTAAAAGAATGAGAATTGCAAAGGAACCCATAACCGGAAACGTCATGCGAAAGTGGTAGCAGAGGTACAAGATCTGAAAGGACACAAGACAGTGATTAATGGGAAAACATTTATTGGACATAATTATTACAAATGGCGTACTAGATGATACATTTCATAATGTTACAGCTCTTAATGGCCCATAATCGCACAAATTTTCATGCGCATGCGCAAACAAACGGTAGCCCGGTACATGTCTGTGTGGAAACGTTCTTGATACATTCATTGAGCGGCTCGTCCGTTCCCCTCAGCTATTCCATACACTAAGTGCATGGCAGCCGACTACCACTCGAATGAGGAAATCCGAAATTTCCCCTCTAGCACACTGATGAACAGCGCCGCCTATTGACTTAAGGTGACGTTTCCGGTTATGGGTTCTTATGCAATTCTCATTCCTTTAGATGTTATCTACCTCCCCTAAAAGTTTGTACCTATATTTTTGAGACACCCTGTATATAAAAAATAAATTGTGAAACTCTAGAGCTAATTTTTTGTTTTAAAAAACAATCAATAAATTTTAACTTATTCTGAAATATTTTATGCAATAAAATAAATAAATCATTTAGTTATATATTTTTTAAATTATATAATTAATAGTTTTTGTCTCTGGATAGGGTCATGACATATAAAACTAGTTCCATGCCTTACCATTCGTGGAGCATTTAATTTTCAAAAATAGGACGATAATCAAAGCCTCCTATATCAGATATACCTGGACAAGGCAATAACAAAAAATTATTTTTCAACTATATGTATAGAAATATTTTAAAATCTAACTGGTAAGGTTGCTTTTTAAAATTCATGTAGCCATTTTGAAATATTCATAAATATTTCATTATAGTCGTAATTAATAAATTATTTTTCTTTATGTGGCTTAAATAAAAATAGATTTTAATTAAATTTTATACATATTTAATTTCCTTCCATTCTTCCCTTTTTTTGTTCAACGCTTGTCCGGTCTGAGTTTATCAAAGTAGCCTTGAGGTAAGCTCCATGTCTATTACTCGGTGAGCAAAGTAATAGAATATTTTTATGGAAGATGAGAACCTGTAAAAAGAAAGGAATCTTGGAAAAGAGAGAAAAAAAACCCTGCTCTTAAACTTCGGCTTGGAAAAGAAAAGAGCAGAGATTAAGCGCAACAATGACTTGTGAACTCTTATTCCATTGAGTCGCTAACGACCGGGAGCCACGTCGACATCCCCACTCCTAACGAGGCGAGTCGTATTAATTAGATGAAGAAACATGGCTGCCCATCAGAGCCCCGTTAATGAGCAAGGCCCAATTAACATGAGCCATTCTCCAGGCCCAATTCTCATTAGCACTTCCGATAAAAGTGAAGATCCCTCATCTCTTACGGCGACGTCGTCCACTGCCACCGACCACCAATGTAGAGAGTCATGAAGCGAACCAATTAATGGCCGACAAAATGGGGCGTTCCCCAGCTTGCCTCTTTTGTTTAGAGGCAATAATGAGAGGAAGCCAATATTACGCGCTCCTGTAAAAGAAGTAGAAGTTTGAACTTTTGCTTGGATTAGCAGAGAATAGGCATTCTTTGGCGATTGGATGGAGTTTACTACTGAAAGATATGTTTTCGCTAAGCACTGGGATTAAATACATGATTATAGATGTCTTGCTAGAGACACTTGTTCGTATCGGGCCCGGACAGTTCACTAACAGAAGAATTGATATTTAAATATATATATGTATATGTAGCATAATTTAAAATATATCTCTTAAAATTCGACTGGTAGATATATATTTATATTTAAGAATTTATTAATTAATTTGAAAATATTCAAAAATATTTAATTACAGTCAAGTAAGTAAATAATTTTTTTATATTCTTTATGGCATATAAACTGACAGGCTCCTGTTAGACCTCTGTGGCAAGCAGCTGCTTAAGGGGGTATTTATTTATTTTTTATAGAAATGAATAAATTGGCTTGTAGTTAAATTTTATGCAAATTGGATACTTAATTTTTAGTAGGATATCTAATTTCACTCAACCACTATCCTGACCAAGTGTATTTAAGTAGCTCTGACTAAGCCGAAGATTTACTAACAAAATTTAAAATTTCTTTCTGGAGTTCTCTTCAAATTCTTTTCGTTAAAATTTAATCTGGTAGCTATTTACTTTTAAGATATTGGCTCAAAAATATTCAACAATAGTTTTTCAAAGTCATAATAAATAATTGTTTAATTTTATATTAAATTATATAATGGCAATTGAATTTCAGACATTTTTAATTTCCCTAATGTTGGTCGGTAGTTGCCTAGATTCTGTCTTAATCAAGTGGTGCTTTCTACCCTCAACACTTGGAACATTCCTAATAACTGCAACGGAGTTTTAAAAAATGTCAAAATTATTTATATTTATAGTCATTTTATTTATATTTATAGTCAAAATTATTTATATTTATAGCCTTTATAGTCATTTTATTAAGAACAGACTCATTTTAGGTCAAACTAGAAAATTCTCAACAAATATATAGTTGGGCCAAAGAATACATAAGTTATCAAGAGGGGGTAACTCCATAGAACTAATGCGAGACAAAGCCCCTGGACGTTTGCTTCTTTGCATGGCTGTTTGAACCCTCAAGTGAAAAGGACAACAGAGACACTTTTGGCAATTTCCTATCCTTTAGATGGAATTGAACAGTGAACAAGTACACAATGAAACTATAACGAGAAAGCATGGCTATTGTTTATCTGCATAAACAATCCATTTTAAATATTTCATAACTAAATTGATAATATAGAAGCGGTAATTTTTAAAACAATGCTTATATTACATTTGTAAAACGAAATGTTGAGTTTTCCGCTTGTTATTTCATAATAACATTTTTAAATTTGATATCCACTAGCATAAAAGTAAAAAATTGAAATTTAATTTAATATTTGATGATTTATTTTAAACTTTAAATTGCTTTAATATTTTATGCGAACCTCTGAAAATCAGCTTTTCTGCATTACTGTTTGAACCTCCAAGTGAAATTTGTCGTAAGAGGTCGCTTTTACAGTTTTGCTCTCTGCCCCTTCTTGTCCGTATACGGTCTTTGGTTGAGCATCTCTACCTAGGAACGTAAGATTAAGAGCTTGGCGTGCTACCGTCTGAATTAAACTACGCTTCTAACTGGTGAGTTCGATAGGATGTTGATTAATGAATATTAAACATAACGGATTAATTAATCCCAAATAGATTTCTGCATTCTTGACTTTGTATCGACATAACACATAAGATTATTTGTCACCTTGAATTTAAATAAGATCCGAAAAATACTTTTCTATTTGATTCTCAATAATAATAATATCTGAAAAATATTTTCTATTTCATTCTGAATAGTACTAAGATTGAAATGTATTCTTCTGTACCATCTTCAACAGCAATAAGATCTGAAAAGTATTCTCTGTATCATTTTTAACAGCAATAAGATCTGAAAAGTATTCTCTGTATCACCTTCAACAACAATAAGATCTGAAAATGTATTCCTCTGTATCACCTTCAACAGCAATAAGATCTGGAAAGTATTCTCTGTATCATCTTCAACAGCAATAAGATCTGGAAAGTATTCTCTGTATCACCTTCAACAACAATAAGATCTGAAAATGTATTCTTCTGTATCACCTTCAACAGCAATAAGATCTGGAAAATATTCTTTTGTGTCATCTTCAACAGCAATAAGATCTGGAAAATATTCTTTTGTGTCATCTTCAACAGCAATAAGATCTGGAAAGTATTATTCTGTATCATCTTCAAAAGTAATAACATTTGAAAAATCTGCAGCTAAGGTTCAAGCGATGCTCAGAAATAAAACACCCTAACCAAGTGGTTTCTAGAATGTGGGGGGCGAGCCCTGGGTGGGCGTCAGCATGTTTTAAGGGGACGCGGAAATTTCACTAGACTTAAAGGCAGACGAGACATTAAGAATAATATATTTCCCAAAGTTTCAATTTTATTTGTTTAAACAACTATTACAATACAAACAAAACTGTGTAAAATATGCTTCTGTGGATTTAGAATATTGCCTTCTTAATTATATTTTTTTTTACTACAGACAACGCCATCAAGTCTTGAATGTACTATAACAACGAAGTTTCTAGGAAAAATTTCATTTCAAAAAAGCCAATGCACGTCCTCTTCATTTACCTTCAATAAAAGTCTGCTAAAGCCAGAAATGCTTCAGCAGACTTTTACTGCGCTCTATTTCCAACAGTTTTCATTCAGTCTCGTAAGAGTAACTGAAGTAGAAGGTCTACATGTTGTGAGAAGCTTCTTTCTTTTTTGAACATATTTGTGCTTTTTCGATTTCAAAATCGAATTGCGCATGCTTTATGAAATCTTTAATGGAAAATGCTACAAAACCTGACGTATGCATTAATATTTTTTTGAAATGGGTTGCAATAAAAGTTTGGTTTTGGAAAATAAGGGGGGAGGGTAAGGGAAATTTTACAAGACAAGGGTGAAAACAAAAAGTTTGAAAACCACTGTCCTAACCCAATCTTGGTGTTTTGATAAATTAAATATTTTCTGCGTCTTACGAATTAATGGATTTGATTTTTTTAATATTGCAATATTAACTTAGATTTATAACTGATTTGTCCAAAAAATATACAAACTCACAACTTTTCCCCCCTCAAACTTGGATTCCACAATCTAGTTCTGATATTGTTTTTAACGTCCACTTGTTCCGGGAAGAGAAGAAATCAAAAGAGAATAAACACTTACAAGGAAGAGTTCAAGAAGAGAAACGATGACGTAGAACACAATGACGAAAACGAAGATGACCATGGCCACCGTCTTCTCTGTGTAACAACCGACAACGCATGTGATCTTTGCATAGAGCTTCAAAACCTTCACTCAATCTAGCAAGTCCAGGCAGACATCGAGTCGCCGAGAGGGATGCTAGGCGGGTAGGGAAACAAGGGCGACAGTCTCTCGTCCCAGACTCCGAGGTGGGGAAATAGGTGACTCATTCCCATTACAAATGAGGAAAAGCCGATGATTTTCTCTGAATTCAAATCTCACGTATGGCTTCTGATTTCTCGCCAATTTTGCATTCTCGAGAATTGAGAATCAGATATCTGAATTCTCGATAATTCCTGAATAATTAGATTCCTAATAGTTCAGATAATTAGATTAGATCATCAGAGTCCTAATAGTTCAGTTAATTAGATTAGAGTAAGGGTTCTCAACGTGAGGTACGCGGTAAAATTTTTTGGCGTACGCCGTGAGAGCTCAAAAGTCGCTAGATATATGTTATTTATATATGTTTTACTTTATTCCCATTATTATACTATAACTATAGTTTTATTTATCTATACAAGGGGTACGCCAGTTACATACACAATTTCAGGTGGTATGTGAAGCATAAAGGGTTGAGAACCACTGGATTAAATAATCAGATTCCTGATAATTCAGAAATTGATTTTTCTTAAATTTCTGTAAAATCTTTTATTAAAATAACTGAAATTGCAATTACTAACAGAACAACTTACTAACTGAACAACAAAATTGTAATTATAAAATAAAAAATTTGTATGAATTAATCAATAACGGATTCACAGTTTACCTGTTGACATATAATTCAAGAAATAATTTTATGGAAAAAATGTTTCGCCGACAAGTTGGATTCGAACACTCTCCTCCCAGTTACATAACTGGTGCTCACCAACTCTGCCCATAAAATAATTTCTGGAAACTTTTACATATTTGTTTTATTTGTTATAAAATAAAATTATTATTTGACAGAACTACTCTGTGCTTTATGTTTAGTTTTTAATACACTAATTTTAGTTAAAACAGCTTTTTAAGCACTGCGTTTAAAATGATAATTTAAAAATCATGAAGCATCGATCATTTCATTTGATAATCTTGTCCTTTGGTTGGAAATAAAAAATCTTGAAAACGAGTTTTTTTTTCGTTCCGTGTTGATGTTGATCCTATAGTTAATATGTATTCTAACCTTCCCATCACTTTTTTCAAACAAATTTGACAAATGTTAAAAAAATTGAAAAACTGCAGTCAAAAATAGCAAAAGTTATTACAATAAAGGACTGCAATCAGTTAAAAACTTTAAATAGAGAAAAAATTATCTCAGCTTGTTGCCTTAACGAAATATCTATAACTACACAATAATTTTAAATACCTTTTTTCGATAATATACACAAAATAAAAATACAACACAATAAAAATACAAAATTTCAGTGCCTTAATTAGTGTAAATTACCAAAAATCAGAAAAAAATATGGAAAATGTAAAAATGATTATAAACACACAAACTACCTCAAAAAGAGCAGACGGATTTCTATTGATCACATCTCTCAATAATTCTCTCTCGTTCAGTAACGTTCACCGGCAGTTTTCTTCTATTTCCTCTTCTCCCTGTGTGATTGTTCCATTAAAGTGAGCCCGTCATTTTTCACCCCACTCTGGGTTTGTGGGTATGGGGAGACATGCCATTCGTCTTCGTCCCCTGCTTCCCTCCTGTTCTGCAACATTCCCCACAAACCTGTCACTCCAGTTGCGGACTAAGGTGGCACCATGTCACTTGAGAGCATCTGACATTGACAAACGGTGCCGTTGCAGATCTTTCACTTGGAAGTATGTCTAGGGATTTTGGCTGGCATCATGTCTAAAGTTTCCTACTTTGCCAGAGAAGTAGGAAAAATAAGTAAAAAGATGCAAGAAAAAGGAGTTCGCAGGAATAAGGTCAAGTGAAGAATTAAAGATCAAAGTGCTTATCATAAAGGGAGAATGGTAAGAAATGGTACATTCGAAAAACAAATTTATAAATGCAATAAATAACAGCGGTGAAGCGTAGTGGAACAATACACCTCCTATAACAGAAGACAAGGAGAACCAAATTTATGACGTTAGTTTATATATTACTACCATATAGACCAATGGTTCTCAATCTTTTATGCTTCACGTACCCCCTGGAAATGTGTATGTAACTGGCGTACCCCTTGTATAGATAGATAAAACTATAGTTATAGTATAGCAATGGGAATAAAATTTATATATATACATATAAATATTAAATTTTATATTCATAAATTACATATATCGATAAACACAAAAAAATGACATAAATAATTTAACAAATCTTATAAAATTATAAACATTTTACTAGGTAATCGACTTTTGAGCTCTCACGGCGTACCAGAAAATTTTTTACGGCGTACCCCAATTGAGAACGTTTAATATAGAAAAATCTTATATTTTTTATTTTAATATTATTACTGGTGGAGTCTTGTGCTAAACTTTATACTAATGTTTATCTATAAATATATTTTATTTAGAAAGAAAATTATTCGTAATTATTATCAAATATCATAATACTAATTAATAGAAATAGCATTTCTCCTAAATAAACTACATTTATAAGTAAACATTAGCATCGATCATTAGCACAGAGTCCACAAGTAATAATATTAGAAAAAAATATAAGAAGTGTCTATATGGTAGAACTATTTTAACTGACGTCATTAACTTTGTCTATGACTTTCTGTTATAGGAGGTGTTAAGTGAAGTCAATTGAAACAATGCGACTGCGCAGTCGATGATTCTCAGAGACTATTGGCTGGTTAAGCTATGTCACTTTCAATCAACCAGTGATCTACGATGCAATTGCTGATCCATGACGCTATTGGCTGATTGACGATAATTCGCTAAATCAATGACCAATAAGAATCATTGATGTCTCAACAGCACAGTCTCAATTGTTCCCACTCACGTTTCACACCTGATAAATAAAAATGGCTTATTTTCTATTGGTAGCTTTTTTAAATGGGCTGAATAGGATTGGATTGGATTGTTTTACCTCTGAGCGGCACTTTTTTGCACACCATGGGCTAAATGACCAGGTCACATGGACCTCGAAGGCTCAGAGAAGGTTGGGGGAGGGGACCCACTGGAACAGCTGTTGGGAGACAGATGGTAGCCTCCCGTCAAGGCCATCCAGCGTGTGCTTTAACGTGCACAGCGTATGTCTCTCCCGCACACGGGACCACGGCTTAACGTCCCATCCGACGGACGGCGGCCTTTCCAAGCCCATCGGTGTCCCCTACTGACCGTGGACAAGGCGGGGAATTTTGCAGAGATAAATCTCAACGCTGACCCAGCTGGGACTCGAACCTGGGAAGTACAGATTACGAGTCTGGCGCGCTATCGACTGAGCCACCCCCGCCCCCTGGCTGAATAGGTTAGGGTCGGGTTGTTGGTTAAGGGTTTTGGGCTGTTTAACCTCTGAGCTGCAGCTTTTGTGCATAGAGTTAAGAAAAAGAGAAATTAATAGGCTGCACAGTGGTTAGGTTGAAATGGAAGCCTCCTATCAAGCCCATTCAGTGCATTATTTAAGGAGCAGAGGGTGTGAACAGAGCCCCTTATATACAGAAAGGCACATCAGCCGTTGAGAAAAAGGAGGGAAAAACCGAAGGAAAATAAATATGCACAATTTTTGAGTGATTAAGTTTGTATAAAGAAACTACAAACTGTTTATTTTTAAATAATATAAAATTAAATTACTTATTTATTATGAATTTATTAAAATATTTTTAAACGTTTTAAAGTTAATTAACAAATTTTTTAAATCTGCACTACTAGTTCTTTTCCAAAATATAAAACTATATTAATGTCATGTACCTTTTCAAATGAAATTTTCTGTTAGTGTACTGTCCTAGCTCAGTATGATATAGGTGGCTCTGGTCTAACTCTCATCTATTTAATGATACGCCAAAAGAATAAAGCTTCATCTCATTGTAACTTAATTCATTCTCCAAGCATCATCTCATTGTAACATAATTCATTCTCCAAGTCTCATCTCATCGTAACTTAATTCATTCTCCAAGCCTCATCTCATCGTAACTTAATGCAATGTAAGTGTTTGGACCTTACGCTTTTAAAAATTTGCCCCTCCCACATAAACACACAAAAAAGATTAATCGTATATAATAATAGACGCACTAGCACGGACACCAGTGTACGTGTGTTTCTATAAATATATTTCCCCGTTGTTGCCAGTGTTACCAAAGGAATGAGATTAAAAAATGACTTGAAATATATATGCAGCCGAATATACATTTTTTGAATTCCGTTATTTCATCAACCGTGTAAAACCGAAATCGTGTAAAACAACTACCGTGTAAATCGGGGGTAAGTGTAATTATATATATTAATTAGCAGAAATAAATATATATATATATATTTTAAAACTCCCGGTAGTTATTGTAAAATAAGTATTATATTATTAGGAACTTTAAAGCTCATCGTAAAGGTCATCGTAAGTCATATATATCATAAAAGTCATCGTAAGCTTCAGCAATATCTAAAAATAGCATTGAACTTAAAATGAGAGCAATGCTTTAATGTCTGTCGTATCCCATGCCGTAGCGAAACGGGATCGTTATGAGCTGTCTTGGGAAATCAGAGGAGTTACGAATGGAACGGCTTTTGATGGCATGAAAATCCATCACAGACTTAAAATGCAACTGATGCGGAGAGAGGCAGATCAGAGAGGAAGCCGGCAGGTAAGAAGAACGAGTACATCTTCTCTCGCAAATTCTCTTAATCTCCTCTTCGTCTATAAACTACATTCTGCTGAAGATCTCTCCCGCAAACAGGAATAGTAAGTAATGGCTTGTAGAATCTCACTTGGTGGTATGATTGTGTTTATTATTAAACTGTAAAAGAGACATGTGTTTTTGTTGATTCAATGGGTTACACTCCTTTACAAAATCAACTGAATAATAGACTATGACTATCAGTGTTGAATATTTCAAGCGGCTATAACTGCCCTACTCAAAATATCAGATATTTCCATACTATGCCAATGGGAATCTAACTTCTAAATTCTGTAACTTCTAAAATATGCATTTAAAGGAAAAATGTGCTGAAAGATAAATTAAATATCATTAATCTATTTAAATCTTGATTCTTAAAAATATTCGTCGAGTATTTATAAAGTCACCAGAATATTTCGCAATAAGGAGATGCCATAAGAATTTACCTCAGGAATTAATTAAAACTTAAATAATAAGCATTGCTTCAAACCATTTAATAAAGTAAATATGCTTCAATAGTAAAGAATCACAGGATATGTCCTGTAGACATGGAACTCATGAAATAATAAGCTGAAAAAAATTGTTTTTTCCAGAGTGGGATTCGAACCCACGTCTTCAGGAAATATGCCTGTTATGCTACCACTACACCACCAATGGCTAACACAAGCTGAGAAAAGGTTAGCCATTGGTAGTGTAGTGGTAGCATAACAAGCATGTTTCTTGGAGACGTGGGTTCGAATCCAACTCATGGCAAAATCAATTTTTTTCAGCTTATTATTTCATAAATGTACTTTTTTTAGAAGTTTGCGTAAGAATATTCTGATATTATGAATAATTTTTATAAAAAGTGATAATTTCTTGTTAAATATTCCAGTTTCCATAATTCTTTAAATACTGAACGAATATGGGCGGGGATGGCTCGTAATCTGCGGGTCCCAGTTTCGAGTCCCAGCTGGGTCAATATTGAGATTTTTCTCCGCAAAACTCTCCACCCTGCCACGGTCAATGGGCAACATCGATGGGCTTGAAAAAGCCGCCGTCCATCGGATGGGACGTTAAGCCGTGGCCCCTTGTGTGGAAAGCCATACCCTGTGCTCGTTAAGGAGCACGCTTGACGGGAGGTTACCATCTGACTCCCAACAGATGTCCCAGTGGAGCCCCTCCCCCAACCTTCTCTGAAGTTTCGGGGTCCTTGTGACCTGACCATTTAGCCCATTGTGTGCAAAACAGTGCCGCTCAGAGGTAAAACAACCCAAACAATCCAACTGAAAGAATATTGTTGAAAATCGCTATTCAAATAGATTTGATTATGATCTTTAACTTATCTTCAGTCACGTTTTGTCATTATGCATAGTTAGAAGATATAGAGCTTTGAAGTTAGATTCCCATTTACATAACATGGAAATCTTTTAATACATGGCAGCGCAGTGTATATTCAGAAGCACAGCAGAAGTTGGCTATTTAATCTCTCAGCTGCACTTTTTTGATACGGCTAAATGGCAGTTACAAGGATTCTAAGGAATGAGGAAAATTGGTGAAGGAGATGCACTAGGTAGCGATCAGGATTTGGTTAGGTTGTTTTACTTCCGGTGGCACGTTTTTGCACACCATGGGCTAAATGGCAAGTTCAAAACGACCCTGAGTGCTCAGAGAAGGTTGGGGGAGGGGACCCACTGGACAGCTGTCAGGATACAGATGGTAGCCTCCCGTCAAGGCCATTTAGCGTGTTTTTAACGTGTACAGGAGATGACTTTCCTGTACATGGGACCACGGCATAACGAACTCATTGGACGGACGAAGCCTTTCCAAGCCTATGGGTGTCCCCTACTGACCGAGAGCAGGGCGGGAGTTTTCCGGAGATAAATATCAATGCTGGCCCAGGTGGAACTCGAACCTGGAAACTGCAAATTACGAGCCTGGCAGCTACCAACTGAGCCATCCCACCCCAGCAGCTGTTAGGAGAGAGATGTAAACCTCCAGTCAAGGCCAACCAGCGTGTTAAGCATGCAAAAGGTATGGTTGTCCTGGGCACGGACCATTTGACAACAGTAGACTTTTCAGGTCCTCTGGTGTTCCCATTCTGGATGAAGACAAAGTGAGGATTCGTAGAGGAAATCTCACGACACTTTGGGCACTCAAACCTGAGAGGAGTAAATCACCAGCTTTACTGACTCAGCCGACTACCCCAATTACGTGGAAATGAACTCTTTGAGCATATGTGACGTTCTTATTTACATCATATTCAGAGCAACACTGAAAAAATACAATTGCCTTCCCCAATCATGGATTTGGGTAGGTATATAAGTCACATTAGTGGATAAATGATGGGGCTGGTGTTAGTTTAGTGGTTAGAACACTCTGGCATGAATCTGCAGAAACGTGGGTTAGGGTTCCGCGCATCGGGAAAACTATTTTCCCCCCACAAAACTCTTTGTGGTAATTATTAATAAAATAATAGATTATCCCTTAAGTTGGGTTGTCAGAGGTATGAAGTAACTGTCAGTATAATACGTCATAGACATAATCTGTGAGATAAGCGAGACCTCATCAGAAAGGCATCATCAGGAAAGATGAATCCATGTCCTATCTGTGATTCGAACTCAGATCCTTTTGATCCGTAATCAAGCAGGAAACAGATAATTCTTTGCGGAATAGCCAGTTCCATAATTTTTCTCTACATCTAATACTAGATGACGCCCATAATTCTATACAGGTTCAACTAACACCTAACTTAACAATGGGGAGGTCAGTCGTTAGCTCATCAGGCTCGTAATCTGCAGCTCCTAGGTTCGAGTCCCACCTGGGCCAGCATTGAGATTTGTCTCCACTAAATCCCCACCCTGCCCTTTGGTCACAAAGGGGAAACCAATGCACTTCGAAAGTGTCCATCGGATGGGACGTAAAACAATGGCCCCGTATGCGGGAGCGTCATACTCTGTGCACGTTAAATGACAATGCACAGGATAATGATGGATTAAAAAACACGCTGGATGATCCTTCTGTTTTCTAACAGCTGTCCGGTAGATCTCTTTGCCTTAACCTACTCTGAGCCCTTGGGGATCCTTGTAACTTGATCATTTCTCCCATTGTGGGCGCAAAAAATACTGCTTTATGATAAAACAGCCCAAATCACAATCTTGCAAATCTGAATCTGTCAGCTTATATGATGATGTTAAAATTCGAAACATCCATCTGTCCACCCAACCCATTATTATATTTTAATCATCAACACCCCCCCCACCACCACCACCACCATTCCGCCACCACCGTCTCTTCTCAACTCCCGACACGTATGTGCCACCTCCCCGAAAACTCGTCTCATCCACCAACTAGAGTTTATCACCTTGGAATCGATCCATTCCGTTGCCTGTCACTTCAGCCAATAGCGTCGCGCTGTGTCAAAGACACGTGCTGCACGTCACGAGCACGTGCAGCTGATTTGGGGGTCAGCGGCCGTGTCCGGCCGTAAGGCGGACGTCGAGTCACAAGAGAACAAGTGACGGACGAAAGCAGTATTGGAAATTTGCTTGGCTGCTCTAGGTAGGTGAGGTGGCGCATTCCAGATGCTGCAAAGGAATACATGAATAAGTGCAATGCCTTGACCAGAAAGAGTGGTTCTATGGCGAAGGATGACTTAAGTATCTTTGGTAGTGGGAAACATATGCCAGGAGAAACAACTGAGACATAAGTAAAAGCTGGTACAGAAATGGGTATTTTTGTAAACAAAAAAAAAAAGGGATTTTATGGCTATAAAGAGAAAAATATTTCTGAAGCAGTTGCTTGCCACAGAATCTTGACACAATAATATCTGTTTCCTAACTCTCAGTCCAGCGGATCAACGCCTTACCTCAACTTTCTCCGAGCATTTGGGTCCTTGTAACCTGGCCATTTAGACCATTGTGTGGATAAAAGTGTCGCTCAGAGTAAAAACAACCCAACGGCCTTTGTACACAATGGGCTAAATGGCCAAGTCAGAAGGATGCGAAGGAATCAGAATATTGGGGAAGAGGATTCACCGGACAGAGGACGCCGAGGAATCAGAAGTGGATTGGGGAAGAGGATTAACTTGACAGAGGATGCTGAAGATATCAGAAGAGGATTGGGGAAGAGGATTCGCTGGACAGAAGAGCCGAGGAATCAGAAATAGATTGGAGGAAGAGGATTCATTGGACAGAACACGCCGAGGAATCAGAAGTAGATTAGGGGAAGAGCATTCACTGGGCAGAGGATGCTGAAGATATCAGAAGAGGATTGGGGAAGAGGATTCGCTGGACAGCGGTTGCTGAGGAATCAGAAGAGGATTCACTGGACAGAAGACGACGAGGAATCAGAAATAGATTGGAGGAAGAGGATTCACTGGACAGAGGATGCTGAAGAAATCAGAAGAGAATTGGGGAAGAGGATTCACTGGACAGAGGATGCTGAAGAAATCAGAAGAGAATTGGGGAAGAGGATTCACTGGACAGAGGATGCTGAAGAAATCAGAAGATAATTGGGTAAGAGGATTCACTGGACAGAGGATGCTGAAGAAATCAGAAGAAGAGGATTCGCTGGACAGAACATGCCGAGGAATCAGAAGTAGATTAGGGGAAGAGAATTCACTGGACAGAGCACGCCGAGGAATCAGAAGTAGATTAGGGGAAGAGGATTCACTGGACAGAGGATGCTGAAGATATCAGAAGAAGATTGGGGAAGAGGATTCGCTGGACAGAACACGCCGAGGAATCAGAAGTAGATTAGGGGAAGAGGATTCACTGGACAGAAGACGCCGAGGAATCAGAGGTAGATTGGGGAAGAGGATTCACTGGACAGCGGTTGCTGAGGAATCAGAAGTGGATTCACTGGACAGAAGACGCCGAGGAATTTGAAGTAGATTAGGGGAAGAGGATTCACTGGACAGAGGATGCTGAAGATATCAGAAGAGGATTGGGGAAGAGGATTCGCTGGACAGCGGTTGCTGAGGAATCAGAAGAGGATTCACTGGACAGAAGACGCCGAGGAATCAAAAGTAGATTGGGGAAGAGGATTTTACTGGGCAGCTGTTAGGAAACAGAGGAAGACTCCCGTCAAGGACATCCAAGTGTTTAACTTGCACTGGGCATGGCTCACCAGCTTAATGTTCATAAGACGGAAGGCGGATTTTTAAAATATTTACAGATAAAGAGTCATACGATTTAGAAATAGCGATAGCGAATACTAAATTATTTTTGTTATTATTAAGGCTATTACTATTTGTGTTTCGTAGCATTGCTATGGCATTTTTTGTACTTTATTTCTCAAAAATGCAACGACAATAGAATGCTTACGCGCACCAGTATACGAAATGTTCAGGTCACAAGAATCTTAAGAGCTTAGAGCTGGGTAGTAACAGCATGTGAATTATATCGTTTAATCTCTGAATTATATCGTTTAATCTCTGAATTATATCGTTTAATCTCTGAATTATATCGTTTAATCTGAATTATATCGTTTAATCTCTGAATTATATCGTTTAATATCTGAATTATATCGTTTAATCTCTGAATTATATCGTTTAATCTCTGAATTTTGTCGTTATATCTCTGAATTTCACCAGTCCCGGTTTGGGTTGTTTTACATCGGAGTGGTAATTTTTTTGCAGAGAATGGGGTAAATGGCCAGGTCAAAAGAACCCCGAAGGTTCAAAGAAGGATGGGAGAGGAAAGACAGATGGCCTCCCGTAAAGGTCATCCAGCGCGTTTTTAACGTGCACAGATTATGGCTCTCCCGCACGTAGCGTCCAATACAATGGACGGCGGCCTTTCCAAGCCCATCGCTGTCCCCTATTGACTGAGTTCAGGGCAGGGAGTTTTGCGGCGATAAATCTCACGCTGGCCCAGGCGAGATTCGAGTCTGGGAACTGCTGATTACGAGTCTCGTGCGCTAAAGACTGAGCCACCCCGCCCTTTTTTCCGTAGGATTCAACAATTTTGTTATTGTTATGTAACATAAAAGTGATCAGCTTCTTGGCATTATATAGGGGCGGGGATGGCTCAGTCGGTAGCGCGCCAGGCTCGTAATCTGAAAGCCAAGTCACTGGTTCGCAGGTTCGAGTCCCAGCTGGGTCAACGTTGAGATTTATCTCCGCAAAAATTCCCCGCCCTGCCCACGGTCAGTAGGGGACACCGATGGGCTTGGAAAGACCGCCGTCCGTCGGATGGGACGTTAAGCCGTGGTCCCGTGTGCGGGAGAGCCATACCCTGTGCACGTTAAAGAACACGCTGGATGGCCTTGACGGGAGGCTACCATCTGTCTCCCAACAGCTGTTCCAGTGGGTCCCCTCCCCCAACCTTCTCTGAGCCTTCGGGGTCCATATGACCTGGCCATTTAGCCCATGGTGTGCAAAAAATAGCCGCTCAGAGGGTAAAACAACCCAACCCTTGGCATTATACAATGTTGCCATCTGGAGGAGAGAATCGAAAGACTCGAGCATATCCGGAGGATGACTGATGAGGAATATAAGTCTTCCGTCAGGGTCTTCAGTATGTTTTTTAACGTGCATAGCGTATGGCTCTCCTGCACGTGGGTTAAAGCTCATACGATGGGGGGGGGGGGCACAGTTGGTAGCGCGCCAGGTTTGTATTTGCAGTTCCCGAGTCCGAATCCCATCTTTGACAGCGTTGAGAAATAATCTGTGCCAACTCCCCCTCTGCGTGTGAGAGAGGGGACACCTATGGGCTTAGAAAGCTGTCATCGGTCGAATGAGACGTTAAGCCGTGGACCCGTGTGCAGCAAAGTCCTACTTGTACACGTTAAAGAATACGCCATATGATTTTGACGGTTCCATCTGTCTCTTAACTACAGTGGATACCCTTCCCTATTATTCTATGAGCTTTTGGGGTCTTTGTGACATGACTATTGGGCCCATTCTGTACACAGGTGGGTTCACGGGGTATGGTGCAGGAGAATCATACCCTGTGCACATTAAAAACACACTGGTTGGCTTTAACAGGAGGTTTCCATCTGTCACCTAACAGCTGTCCTTCAGTGGATTCCCTTTGCCATCCTTTCTGGGCTTTCTGACATGGCCATTTAGGCCATTGTGTGCCAAAAACTGCCGCTCAGAGGAAAAATCATCAAACCTATCAAACTGGATGATGACTTTTCGAAGTCCGTCATATTCCTGTTCTTTCAAAGGTCAAAGAAGGGATCAGCGAAGAAAATCTGAACTCAGACACGGATGGGACGCGAAACGAAACCGGAAAGAAATGGGACTGAGCAACAGTTTCATAAGAGCGTCAACTGCGCAATCTCAAAGTCTCCCCTCACACTAAGGGGGGCGAGGGCGGGGCTAAGTCAGTAGCACACCAGGTTCTTAATCTGCAGTTCCCAGATTCGAGTCCCACCTGGGGCCAGCGTTGAGATTTATCTCCACAAAACACCCCTCACTGATTTAGGTCAGTAGGGAACACCGATGGGCTTAAAAAGGCCGCCATCCGTCGGATGTGGCGTTAAACTGTAGCTTCGTGTCCGGGAGAGCCATACCCTATGCACGTTAAAGAGCACGCTGGATAGCCTTGATGGAAGGCTACCATCTGTCTCCCAACAGCTGCCCAGTGGGTCTCCTCCCACCAACATTCTCTGCTCGGGCTCCGTGTGACCTGTCTATTTAGTCCACTGTGTGTAAAAAAATGCTGCTCAGAGGTTAAAGAACCAACCTAGCCTTCACTTAAAGGCAACTGTCAATCAGCACGAGGCAGCCACTCTACGTAACGCAAATAACTGAACATTTTCTCTTATCTAGTGGCTGGTACGATTTCAACTTTCTCTAAAGTTCTCTGCATAATAACGATCCTGAGCAGATCTCCTAAAGCGCCCACGTAATCTGATAGAGCGTTCAATAATCTTTGGAGCACAATGAACCTGACTCATCCATCAGCGATCTCAAAGCGCGAACGCTTTCCCACCAGCTCTGTGACGTCACGGCACGTGCCAAAGCGGGATGATGTCATTTCTCTAGCGAGGGCGACGCCTGACACCGTGAGAAAAATGATCTCTCGCTCGGAGTGGTTCATTGGTGCGAATTCGGTAGAGCGAACACCAGAGACGATGCTTGCAGGAAGAATCAGGTTCTAATACAAATGAGTCGAATTGGTTTTTTCCGTTGGCTTGTTTCCGGGCTGTAGATAATAATTAATCAATCTGAAGCAAACAATTGACCAACCGGTTTATAATAAGTGATCGATCTTCAGGTAATAATGAACGAATAATGGACTAATCTGGAGATAATAACTGATCAACCTGCAGATAATAAGGATTTAACCCGATGTTAATAACTGACTAAGCACAGATAGCAGTTGACCAACCTGCAGATAATAACTGATTAGCTGGCAGATAATAACTGATCAACTGCCAGATAATAACTGAACAATCTTGCAGATAAGGATTGTTCAACCTGAAGTTCACAGCAGATAGTTATTAAGCAATCTGCAAATATTAACTGATGAACTTGTAGACCATTATTGATCAACTTACAGACAATAATTGACTAATCTGAAGATAATAAGTGATTAACCTGCAGATAATAATTGACTAGCATACAGATAATCACTGATTAATCTGAAGATAATAATTGACCAATCCGCAGATAATAATTGACTAGCATACAGATAATCACTGATTAATCTGAAGATAATAATTGACCGATCTGCAGATAATAACTGATGAACTGCAGATAATAATTCACTAATCTGCAGATAATAACTGATGAACCTGCAGATAATAATTGATGAATCTCTAGACAATAACTGTTGATAGATCTATTGTTTGCAATTCCTTCCATAAAATTCTATTACATTTTAATATAATTTTTTTAATTTATTTTTGAGAGAAACATTTTTCTCTGCACAATGGACTAAATAATCGGGTTATTATTGTGAAAATATCCAATGTGTTCTAAATGTTCAAAGATAAGATGAGAGGCTTAAAGCCCCATCTAATAAACGGCGATTCTTCCAAGCCTCTTGCCGCCCTTTTGCCGCCAAGGGCAGAACACTGTTTAGTGAAGAAAGTTTCAACGCAATCACAATTAGGAGTGGAAGCGGAGAACGTCAGATTAAAATTGGATTGTTTTAGCTCCGAGGGGAAATTTTCTGCCCACAATGGGCTAAATGACAAGATCACAAGGACTCCCGAAGGCTCCGAGAAGTTTGGGGGATGGGACCCACTGGACAGCTGTTGGGAGACAGATGGTAGCCTCCAGTCAAGGCCATACAGAGTGTTCTTTAACGTGCAAAGGGTATGGCTATGCTGCATACGGGACAACGGATTAATGCCCCATCCGACGACGGCGGCTTTTCCATCCCATTGGTGTCCCCTAGTGACCGAGTGGGGAATTTCGCGGAGATAAATCTCAACGTTGGCCCAACTGGGACTCGAACCTGGGAACTGCAGATTTTGAGTCTGGCGCTCTACACTGAGCTACCCGCAGCCCACTTCAGATTAAGAAGCAGACAAGCTACCGACACCTCCCGCCTATATATATTTTGATAATTACTCCAAAACAAAGCCTAAAATGTTTTAATTTCATTTTAGCATTAATTCCAGTTTTTTTTCATCTCGTTTTCCAAAAACAAATTTTTTTTATGTTGCCTGTCCATTCGTAGCATTTCTTCTTAAAGAGGAAAATGAAAAATTCTTATTTCCTTTCGTAGGTACTAAAAAAGAATCAGTACGTAGACTCTTCATTATCTAGGGTCGAATTAACTGGCTGCTTGAAAAAAGAATGTATGCTGGAAAATAATATGTGATACGAGAAAACGACCGCTAAAATACGATGCGAAAATAAAAGGTTTGACGTTGTACAATGTTTTCAGCACCACCTATAACAGACATCCGTACCAATAAGTTATGACGTCAGCGTAGGTGGATTTTGTAAATAGGTGTAAATGAAAATTAGCAACCAGGATTGATTACCTACTACTCCAAAAATATCGCGAATGTCTACAAACTTCTTATATTTTAATTTTTATTATTACTGGTAAGTTTTAAACTGATTTTTAACTATAGTACTGTGCGAATTAGTTGGGACAAGCGAAAACGCTAAGTCCCTTACACTGCAGAGTCTAAACTGCTGCAAGTCTAAACTTGTTCGTAACCTTCTGCTGCAAGTCTAAACTTGCGCATGCAGCCTCCGGACCACAGACGCTTCACCCCATTGAAGGAATGATGGACAGCAAAAAGTACATAGGCGTTCTGGAGGCGAAAATGGTCCCATCATTGCAGAAGCTGTTTCCAAACGGTGATAGGGTATTTCAACAGGATCTGGCTCCATGCCACAATTCTAAGCTTGCTAAGAGCTTCTTTACCCAGCAACATTTGAAGGTATTGGAGTGACCAGGAAATTCAACCGATCTAAACCTCATTGAAAATTTGCGGGCCATTATTAAAGCGCGCATATCGAAGATGGATTGCACGACGAAAACCAAAATGATAGAAAGTGTCATGAAAGTGTGGTACCACGACCCTGAAGTGAAGGAGATGTGTGGAAAGCTAGTGGCATCAATGGTTGAGAGGGTGAAAGAGTAATTAAAGCTAAGGGGGGTCACATTCACTATTAACTACACTATTAAACAAATAAATATTTTAGTTGTGTCTTTGTTACTGCATTTTCCTATTGTCCCAACCAATTTGCACAGTACTGCAATTTATATATATAAATATATACCATTTAGACAAAAAATTATTCGTATATTTTAGTGTTATGATTTTTCTAATACATAGAAATAACTTTTTTCAAAAAAAAAATGCATATTTATAAATAAAAATTAGTGAAAAAAATTAATTTCCAAACTTACTAGTGGAAATAACAGAAATAAATGCATAAGGAATTTGTAAATGAAACTCGTTATGTTGACATTATAACTCAGTTGGGTTACTTCTGAGCGGCCCTTTTTTTTTGCACAAAATGGGCAGGTTAACAAGAATCCCGAAGGCTTAGGGAAGGGGACCCACTGGAGAACTGTTGGGAGACAGATGGAAGCCTCCCATCAAGTCCATCAAGGGGGTTCTTTAACGTATACCGGGTATGTCTCTCCCTCACATGGGGCCACGGCTTAATGTCCCATCCGACGGATGGCGTCATTTCCAAGCCCATCGGTGTCCTCTGCTGACCGAGGGCAGGACGGGGAGTTTTACGGAGATAAATCTCAACACTGGTCCAGGCTTGGGATCTGCAGATTGCAAGCCTGGCGCACTATTGACTGAGTTACCCCCGCCGCCATAATTCAGTGGAACGGTCTTCTGTCCTAGGTGGGTTGGGTTGTTTTACCTCTGAGCGGCACTTTTTTGCACACCATGGGCTAAATGGCCAGGTCACATGGACCCCGAAGGCTCAGAGAAGGTTGGGGGAGGGGACCCACTGGAATTGTATGTCGGTATTTAAACAGTTCAATTCGTGAAGTTTGATGTTATTTCCAAATGTATGTAATGAAATTAATGTAAAATATATATACTTAGTATTTTTTATATTTAATTCTAGTCCATTTTTAGTAAGCCAATTGATAGGATATTTAATTATAATGTTCAATAATGTCATGTTTACCAAAAAATAAATGTTGTTTCCTTAACGAAATATATTTTTATATCTCTTCTTTTGTTTTCAGAAGCATATCATTTATTTTTATTTATTAATATGAAAAAATATGGTTTTTCTATGCTTTTTAATAATAGAGTCCCTTTGGTTTTGCTTTTGGAACAACTTTAGTTGTATTAGAGTTGGGTTGGGTTGTTACCTCTGAGCGGCACTTTTTTGGACACCATGGGCTAAATGGCCAGGTCACAAGGACCCCGAAGGCTCAGAGAAGGTTGAGAGAGGGGACCCACTGGAACAACTATTGGGAGACAGATGGTAACCTCCCGTCAAGGCCATCCAGCGTGTTCTTTAACGTGCACAGGGTATGGCTCTACCGCAAACGGGGCCACGATTTAACTTCCCATCCTATGAACGGCGGCCTTTCCAAGTCCATAGGTGTCCCCTACTGACCGTGGGCAGGGCGGGAAAATTTGCGGAGATAAATTTCAACGCTGACCTAGCTGGGACGCGAACTGGGAACTACAGATTACGAGTCTGGCGCGCTATCGACTGAGCCACCCTGCCCCTAGTTGTATTAGATATGAGGTATGAGCGATTGCACTCATCAATGAATAGCTTGACCCGTCCGAAAAAAAAATTATGCGGGACCCATGTCGATTATGACAGCAATTTCTTGCGCTCCATTGAGATTGTCGACGTAGTTAATCCTTGATCAGGATGGATGGATTCAGAAAACATTTCCCATAACAAAAGGCCGTATAACTAAGTCATGACCTTGGGGCGGGGGTGGCTCAGTCGGTAGCGCGCCAGGCTCGTAATCTGTAGTTACCAGGTTCGAGTCCCAGGTGGGTCAGCGTTGAGATTTATCTCCGGAAAATTCCCCACCCTGCCCACGGTCAGTAGGGGACACCGATGGGCTTGGAAAGGCCGCCGTCCGTCGGATGGGACGTTAAGCCGTGGCCCCGTGTGCGGGAGAGCCATACCCTGTGCACGTTAAAGAACACGCTGGATGGCCTTGACGGGAGGCTACCATCTGTCTCCCAACAGCTGTTCCAGTGGGTCCCCTCCCCCAACCTTCTCTGAGCCTTCGGGGTTCATGTGACTTGGCCATTTAGCCATGGTGTGCAAAAAAGTGCCGCTCAGAGGTAAAACAACCCAACCCTAAGTCATGACCTCAGAAGTAATTCAAAATATCTTTTCTTATATATTCATTTCTAATATTAATACTGCTGAATTTTAATACTAATCTTTTTTACTAATATTTATTTACAATATTTTATTTACAAGAAGGAAAATTATTCCCATTCATTAGCATTATCAAACCTTAATAGATACGAATATTTTTTCCAAATAATGTATATTTATAAATAAACATTAATGTAATGATTAGTATCGAAAGTTACTAGTAGTAGTAATAATATGATATATATAAAGTTTATTTTTTAAGACTAAAATTGATGACGTTCATAACTATTGTACGGCATTTTGTTGTAGGAGGTGTGAGTTCACATCGCATATCTTTAATCAATAAAGGTCTTATTGAATCTTTGTCTTGATCTTCAGTCTCAAAATACGCATAGGCTACGAATATCTTTCAGTGACAATGTATTCATCAATACAAAGTATCAGGCCGTTATATTAATACGATATGTTAATATAATTCATGTATATCATAATGCAACAACACAATTTCATCAATATAATGTATCAAGGCAATGTCTTCATCAATATACAATTAACGGGAAATTCTAACACGAAGTTTTGCACCGGTCCTCCTGGCTCTTATCTCGTTGAACATTTAAGGAAATGAAGTTGTCTGTCAGTTGAATACCGTTCCTTATAATGCAGTGACTTGCAACTTTTCGTTGATTGCGGACTACCCATCTAAAAATGCAAAATTTCTCCTGAAAAGGAAAAAAAAAAAATCTTCGAACACGCAAAGACAGCTATATTTTGCAGGGCTCGGATATATGTATTAAATTAGAATCAATTAAAAGGTGGTAGGAACAAGGAGTGTCTAATGCTACAATCCAAAGCTATCTCACTGGTTAGAACCATTATAATTATTTTAATAATATGGCAAATGGACGAATTTATTTTATAATTTATATTATAATATTATAGCAGGTAGTTGGAGGATATACCTAATATAATCCAGATCTATCAAAATAAAATCTTGAGACAGACCGTAAATGCCCCATGGTTTGTGACCAACAGACAAATACATGGGGATTTAGGTGTCCAACATATTTACACCCATATAAAGCTGATCTCTAAGAAATTCTTAGAAGCTGTGAACACGAATCCTCACGATTTCATTACTAACATTTTAAAGTATGATCATGATCCTATGAGCAGATTCAAGAGAGCTAGACCATTTGTTTTCGATCAGGAACACCTTTTGGTCTAGTACCCTGATCTACCATATTTATCATTGTTTTCATGCCCTTTGGGGCTCACTTTTTGGTGATTTTTGTGTTGTCCTTTGCGACTCATGCGATTTACTGGATATCCTCAGATGGAGAAAGTTATGGGATCTTTTATCCTGGTACTTCGAAAAATCATAATTATGCTACATGCTACATGTTAGACACCTGTTAATTTTTTTCGTTATTTCTATCCTGCTTGAACAACATTTACCAGAAAAAAATTAATGCTTCTCACACTGGTTAAAACTAATTTCATCATTAGACTAGTTATGATTATCCCATCACTCTACAACAGTATTCATTAAAACGAATGAAACTCTTAGATCACGTGGACGTAGGAAATTCTCTCTTTATATAGTATATATACACCGTTTCTAAGAAGGAGAAAGATGCTGGATAAAAGCTCATTAGTGCTCCTACGCTTCCTTCTCTGTGACGCCACCACGTGGATGTGGACTTGGGAGCATCACCAGCAGCAGTGGCATCTTCCCTTCTCCTCCACGCGAGAGTAGACGGTCGATACGCCGGAGGACACCCTACCGACACCGCTCCTCATTACTGTGAGGCAGAAGCTGATGACGAAGGGATGGTGGTGGGGTGGGGATGCTGGGGAGGAATGGGATGGAGAAGCTGGAACGACACAGCACATGGGCCAGGATGTCCACGTGTAGGGTATTATCAGCTGTGTCCGTCCTCACTTCCACCTGGTGCCTCTTTTGTGATCACTTCGCTTTGTTCGCTTGTCCTCATACTAAGCTTCTAGTCCTAAGTTTTTTTTCCTTTATACTCTTTCTTCTGTCGTTCTTTAATACTTAGCTCACCTCCCCTTCATATTTCTATTGCTTCTTTTTCTTATCCTTTTCTTCTCTCTTTTCACCCCCCCCCCCCCTCCCTTTATGTGTGTTCTTTTCCGCCCGCTTTCTTTTTCCCCCGAGTCATTATTAAATATCCCCCTTTTTTTCACCCTAGAAGCTGTCAAAAAGAAGTAAGAATAAGGGGATTCAAGAAGCTTAAAATTAGCTGTAGAAGTCGCTTATGAAAATGAACATTCGAAAATTAAGACACATTGTCAGAGAGTTCAGTTATTGAGACACAAAAAATGAGAGAAACCGAAAAGCACAAGAGCAATATGTAATGAACACAAAAACCTGATGTAAGAAAAAGTTGTAATTTACAAGGTTGTGATTTTAAGGTGTCTATCTGTAGATGTTTGTTTGGTGACTTGTGGATTTGTCGAAACCGTTGTTGATCTAACCTAGGAAGTGATTTTTTATTTTAATGAGTTGTGTTGGAAAGTAACAGATTGAATTAAATTCTCCTCTTAGTGCAGTGTCTCGCAAACTTTTTTACTCTGCGGCACATTGAATCTAATTTTTTTTCCGCGGCACACTGAATCTAATTTTTTTCCCGCGGGCACACTGAATCTAATTTTTTTCCCGCGGCACACCTAAAGAAGAATAAAAGCAAACTCTATATAATCGTCATTATATTTGCGCTTTGTTGAAGTCATCAGCCTGGTCTTACTTGAAGATTTGCTCTCGTTCTTTAATTCATGACTCGATGTTTGTTTTAAATATTTGTCTATTCTATGGCTTGAAATAATAAAAAATTAATACCAAAATTTCGAAAAAGCTTGATAAATACTTACAAGATCCTAGTTGATAAATTTTGAAAGATTTTTATTAAAGCACGTCGATAAGTCAAGTCAAAATGAAATCTTTGGAATATCTAGTGTCAATTTGGAAATCTCTCGCGGCACACAGTTTGCGAGACACTGTCTTAGTGTATATCTACAACGGTGGCAAAACATACTTTTTGGGAGAAACAAATTTCCCTGTGAAAGATAAATAAGATAGATAGATGAAGTGAAGTAAGATATGATAGTGAAGAAAGATAGATAGATAATTTTTATTTCATATAATGTGTTAACAGTATACAAAACGGTTTTGAGGTTTCATAAGAGTAGAAAGTTATTTTTAAAAAAAAGTAACAAATAAGAAGTGCAATATTGAACATAAATATACTCCAAATACCGACTATAAAATTAATTTTAAAAAGAGATGGGGGGGGGGGTGCTTTATCTTTGAGTGGCACTTTTGTGAACATAATAGCCTAAATCAAAGGAGACAGTAAAATACCAAACTGTGTTGTTATATGCAATGTATATAAATATAGCTCTCTAAACAAAATTATTCTCTAAAATTCAACTGGAAACTATTAATTTTTTAAAATCCGGTAAACAATTTTAATATATTCATAAATATCTTAATAGTTATAAACAAGAAGATAAAAAATATGACATCGTTCAAGTTGGAAGATCAGTCAAGACAGTGTAGCTTCTAAATTTCCTTTCTACACCAACAATGACGATATTGAACATACTTTGCAACAATCTGGAGAGATACTCCATATTGTGGATGAAAAACATGATATTCCAGAACTTCAAAACGTAAAGACAGAAAAAAGAATATGCAAGATCAAACTTAAGCAAGAATTTCGCAATTTTCTCTATTGCCAAACGTTCTTTGCAACCAAATTTTTGGAACCAATATTTTTTATCCTGAATACAAGGGAGTAACGAAATTATGTAAATGATTCAGAAAGCTGGACACTTTGTAGCCCAATGCTCATTAACTACTAAAAAGGAAAAACAAAAATGAGAAAGGAACCAACATCTTTTGCTAACATTGTATCAGAGGCTCTAAATAATGGAGAAACAGAGATTCCAATCATATTGAAAATGAAATTAGTGAAATTTCTTTCTCTCCACAAACCAACAAGCTAAAAGAAGATTAAGTACTCTGTATGGAGGCGATAAAAACTAACTCTACTCTAAATCTTAAAACCCACACTAAAGAATTCACGAAAAACTAATAAAAAAGTGGAAACATTAACAAAGAAAAAAACCCAAAAAGCTAGGAAATAAGAAAAATAGTCCACCAATATCAGAATCAAAGAAAAAGAAAAAGAAAAACGAACCCGAAAGAGAACTTGAAACAGAGATGCAAAAACAAATTGAAGGCAAATTGGAAGAAACGGAAGAAGCTAAAACAGAAAAGATAAAATAGGAAAAAAAAGAAATTCTTGAAGCGCTAACAAACCTCCAGAATAGTGTGAATAAAAAAATTGCAAAGAAAAGAGGAACAAGAGAGTGCTTACGAAAAAGAACTTGAATTAGACATGCAAGTAAACACTGAAGAACTGGAAATAGAGATGTAAACAAACATTGAAGAAGAATTAGAAAAAACAGAAGAAAAAAAAGAGAGAAAAAGAGAATATCAGAAATGATAATAACAATCGAAGAAAGAGTTGGGTTGGGTTGTTTTACCTCTGAGCGGCACTTTTTTGCACACCATGGGCTAAATGGCCAGGTCACATGGATCCCGAAGGCTCAGAGAAGGTTGGGGGAGGGGACCCACTGGAACAGCTGTTGGGAGACAGATGATAGCCTCCCGTGAAGGCCATCCAGCGTGTTCTTTAACGTGCACAGGGTATGGCTCTACCGCACACGGGGCCACGGCTTAACGTCCCATCCAACGGCCTTTCCAAGCCCATCGGTGTCCCCTACTGACCGTGGGCAGGGCAGGGAATTTTGCGGAGATACAAAGAAAGAGTGAAAAAACGTTTGCAAGATGAAGCAAATTTACTACATAAGGAAATGGAGACGACTATCTCTTCACTTTTCACGACAAATGGAAAAATCAAACCAGAAAATTTACAGATATTTGAAGAAATTCTGGCTAGAAATCCTGGAAATACTTTTATAAGAGGCATTATCAGTAAGGCCTATGATTTCTTTAATTACAGGTTACAGCTGAAAAAGTGCCAATGTTGGAGTGTCTCTACCTCTTCTTAGTAAGTGCATGACAATGCTCTCTGAGATGTCCGTGGATTTTGGAATTTGACGTTTCTACATTTTGCGTTTTTCTAACTACTAACTTGACATTATTAATCCTACTTTCCATAAAAAAAAAACTCTTAGTGGACTCCTAACTGTTTAATTATGGGTTTGTTAGTTCTATAATAAGAAGCTTAATTAAACCCGAGGTAGTTTTGAATTAAGAAGAAGAAAATAAATATTTTACATTGTTTAACACTAAATCTAGCACGACCGGTCAAATTGACCTTTCAAATTTTGCGTAAAATTTCCCACATACAACGTTATCACATCGCTATTTAACTCCCTTTTGGTATTGGTAGCTGCAATGGGCAACGTCTCCTACAGGTAAGTAAACTCAATGGTTTCAGAATAACTAACACTTATTACAAACACCGGGACATTTTGGTACACATGGGTTTCACCTGATGAGCTGCATAAGAATATGATTGATTACATATTAATTAACAGCAAATGGGCTAGTTCTGTTAGGAATACCAAGGCATATAGGGGAGCTGAAATTGGATCTGACCATTACCTCGTTATAAAAGTGTCTTGCAACTTAAACTTAAAAAGTGTTGTGCTAAAGTTAAAAAATTTGCCTTAAATACTGAACCTCTGAAAGATCCAGTTATAGCTAAAGCTTACTATGATAGGTTACTTAGTCATTATGACAGTTATGGTTTGCTTACTACTGAAGTTGAGGAAGAATGGAGCCATTTTAAACAGGCTTTTTTGGACACTAAGACTACTCTTTTAGGGAAAAAGGAGCAGAGGAGACAGAATTATTTGAGTGAGAAGGCACTTGAGCTTATTTCAGAAAGAAGGAACTGCAGGAATGTCCTTAATCAGTACCCTACTAGTCCTAATAGAAAGCATTACAGAGAGCTTAATAAACGTGTAAAGGATCAATTAACTGCTGATAAGAATCTTTGGCTTGATGGCTTGGCTGACCAAGCTGAGGAAGCAGTTAGGCAGCACAACAGCAGAGAGCTGTACCAGAGAATTAATGTTTTATGTGATAGAAAACGGACAGGAATACAATGATTGAAGGATTAACAAGATAAGGTTATAGAAGGGGAGGATTCTGTCATGGCTAGGTGGGCTGAGCATTTCAGTGATGTTCTAAACAATGTGGTTAGTTCTACTCCCATTGTTTGTAATGATGATAGATTCATTGGTAGCTTTAATGTTGGCCCTATAACACAATCTGAAGTTATTTTGGCTATTTCTAAACTTAAACTTCATAAATCCTCAGGTGTAGATAAAATTTCTACGGAAATGCTTAGAGCTGGGAATATTTCTGTTACCACTAGGATGACTGAAATTTTGAAAATCTTTTATGATAAAGGCATGGTTCCTAAGGATTTTACCAGAGCTATTATTATTCCTATTTTTAAAAAAGGGGATCTCAGTTCTTGTGATAACTATAGGGGATCAGCCTACTCTCTGTTCCAGGTAAAGTTCTTTCCATGATTGTGCTTAATAGAATTAAGAATCTGGTTGACAGTCAATTGCGTGATGAGCAATGTGGATTCAGAAGTGGTAGGGGATGTGTGGATCAGGTATTTTCACTTAGGCAGATTCTTGAGAAATGTTTGGAGTTTCAGAACCCTTTGGTTGCTAGCTTTGTTGATTTCAAAAGGCTTTCGACTCTGTTGATCGACATAATTTGTGGTTGATTGTGAGATCATATGGTATACCAGACAAGTTAGTTAACATAATGAAAACTCTCTATGATAACACCGAGTCGTGTGTGAGAGTTGGTAAGACTTGTAGCAATTAGTTTAGCATTACTTCTGGTGTTCGACAAGGGTGCATTTTGTCTCCTTTTCTCTTTAGTTTGGTTATTGATTACGTTATGCGAAATTCATTGCAAGGGAAAGATTTTGACCTTAAATGGTCTGGAGATACTACAATTTCTGATTTAGATTATGCTGATGATTTAGCCCTTTTGGCAAATGATGTTGATGAGATATTTATGAAATGGGTCCTCTTTCATTCGAGCTGTTGATGAGACTGGTAGTAGAGTAGGTTTGGTTATAAACAGGGAGAAAACTAAAGTGATGAAATTTGGTCAGGCAGGTTGTGATTCAGATGGTTGCAGTCTTGAGCAGCTGTCACAGTTTAATTATCTTGGGAGCTACGTAACAGATACTGGTGATGTGCGGCATGAGATTAACAGACGAATAGGGATTGCTGCCGGGACTTTTAAGAATCTATGGAGAGTGTGGAGAAATAGGCGTATACACCTTAAGACTAAAATTAAACTGTAAAATAGTTTGGTTCTTTTTAGGGTTAGTTATGGCAGTGAAACTTGGACGCTGTGTAAACAAGATAACAGGAAACTGGATACTTTTGATTCTAGATGCTTACGTAGTATCTTGGGTATTAGATGGTTTAACTTTGTAACTAATGATGAGGTTAGGCAAAGGAGTCTGCAACCTCCTTTAAGCAGCGTATTGTGCAGAGAGAGACTCCGCTGGTTTGGCCATGTTGCCCGTATGGATAATTATAGATTAGCGAAAACGTTATGAACAGTGTGAGTAGAGGCCTCAGAAGGAGTGGGAGACCTAGGATGTGGTGGGCAGACAATGTCAAACAGGACCTTGTTAGAATTGGTGTGCAGTGGCCAGATGCAGTAGATGTAGCTCAGGACAGATATGCTTGGAGAATTAAACTGCACGGTCTGGTTGGACCTCCGTAGCCCATGGCTGCTTGAGGATGATGATGATGATGAGCCCTGATGGAACTCGGATCTGAACTGCAGTATAAACTGCAGTAAAGCTTGATATTCTCGATTAGTCAGGCAAACGGTGCTTTTATTTATTATACAGTGTAATATAACAAGGAAATTCGAAGAATACTATATAAATGCAAAATTTATGTTAGAATAAACTTATTAAAGTTATAAAAATACTTTTACTTATGTCAAAGCGCTTATATGTAGTTATCATTTTTATGAGAATTTTAAGAGAAGCTTTGCTTCCAAGAATGTTTCGCCATTTCATTTTTGTCATTATATATGTCAGTGGCGCACTCAGGAATTAATCTTGGGGGGAGCCGAGGGCAAACGAAGTAGTCGGTCTGCCCGAGCACTACTTCGTTCGCCTTGTGTTCACAGCGGCCGTGATTCCAGAGAGCTATAGGGTATTCCCACCTTATGTGACCGCTAATTCATAAGTGGTATAGAAATAGAAGACACGACAAAACATAAATATAAAAAATGAATTTTAATTAGGAAAATATTTTTTGGAAAGTCTTATAGTTTTTTTTCCCTTTTTCTTTGGGGGGAGGGTGCCAGGGTCCCTTGCCCCCCCCCCCTCTGGGTGCGCCACTGACATATATAGATCAAAAGTGGGCAAATTGCGGCTTCTGAGACAATATTGAGTTTCATTGCCAATTTTCCAAAAAATTTTATATTAGCCATTTAAGATCCGAAAAGGAAACGATAGGTTTCCCGTAGACCCGAGAGGTATAAAATTCAGAAGTATACCATTGAAATCGCCGTTTTCAATAGATTACGGAGAAAACGAAAACATAACCAAGACTTGTTTTAAACAAGTACGGATGATGTAACTGGACTCTGCGTCATCACTCTTCAGGCAGTAACACAAGTTACGCGCTTGCGGCGGTAGCGGAACCTAACTAGTAACTGACTTTTGGAAACAAATCCCAGAAACAAAGTATCCCAATCTTCAGAAAACTGGCTTCCGACTACTCTCTGTTTTTGGGACAACTTACTGCTGTGAATCTTTCTTCTCTGTAATGATATTTGTCAAGTCAAAACATCGTGCTATCCTCACTGAGCTTCTTAGAACAGCTTTTGACATCCTACCAGCCGAATTTTAAAGAATTAACTGCAAAAATGAAGACAGTCGAAGTCTTCAACGAGCAGAGATTAAACATATTCTGCTTTGCGGTGTAGGACTACTATATAGCTGCATTTTTTTATTTATAAATACAATTTTAAAATATTTTTTGTGGCTTTTGAACATTCAAAAATGTATGAAAAATACTTCATGTGGCTTTTCTTATAGAAGAACCTGCCCATTCCTGATGTAGATGATTGTGAGTGATTGATCGCAGACTGACTGACTGACAGAGGATCACTCTAATTCTAACTCTGATGCAGAAATGGTAGAGCTCTGAAAATTTGCACCTAGAGGTAATTCGGGTCGTAGATTTCGGGAATAATCCGAAATTTGATCTCCAACGTATCCTTCAAGGTCAAAGAGAGATCACGTAGAGATAAACCATGAACCACAAGTGATAGATACGTGAAAATTGGTGTCTGGATG
Source organism: Ryuthela nishihirai (assembly GCA_038380435.1). Classification (NCBI taxonomy): domain Eukaryota; kingdom Metazoa; phylum Arthropoda; class Arachnida; order Araneae; family Heptathelidae; genus Ryuthela; species Ryuthela nishihirai. Next base: position 25,176,329 of record JAWZYU010000002.1, read on the forward strand.
CGTTTCGGGTTGTAGATCTCGAAAACATTACGAAATTTCGGATCCGGAGGGTCCTTCGAGGTCAAAGATCAAACATTTATCTACCGGTGTTAGAGGGCTAAAAAAATTGGTGCCTGGAGTTATTTTGAGTTCTAGATCTGGTAAATTATGACAAATGTTCGATGAAATGGGTGCTTCGGGGTCAAAGGTCAAATTCGATATAGCGGTGCTGGCGAGCTAATTGGTGAAGAGGGCTATTTTGGGCAGTGCAATTCAGAAATCAGAGGAATTTTCAGATCAGGTGGCGCATTCCAGGCCAAATAGGGGTCGGAGTGATCAGGGGTCAAAGTTCAAATTCGATATACCGATGCTGGAGAGCTAATAATTGGTGAAGAGGGCTGTTTTGGGCAATGCAACTCAGAAATGAGAAGAATTTTCAGATCAGGGGCGCATTCCAGGCCAAATAGGGATCGGAGAAATCAGGGGTCAAAGATCAAATTCGATATACCGGTGCTGGAGAGCTAATAATTGGTGAAGAAGGCTATTTCGGATAGTGCAACTCAGAAATGAGAGGAATTTTCAGGTCAGGTGGTGCATTACAGGTCAAATAGGGGTCGGAGTGATCAGATAGAAATCAAGAAGTGTCGAAGGCACCGATTGATTTCTAGTATGTCGTATGATGCATCAGAGAACCTTTTTCCCGAAATCGGGCGCAAGCAAGCTCAGGAATAACAATTGTCGAATTAGTTTAGGCTCGGGCTGAAAAAATTGAGGCCGGACTCATCTGTAGTCGGAAAATTAATACAAATATTACAGATAAATTCAAAAGTTACATCCAAGATAGAAAATGGTCACTTTATTTACACTAGTTTAAAAACTAATTTGAAAATGAAGAACGTCTGCAAGCACTTCGAGAGATTTAAATATTTTAAACATTTTTAACGAGGATTATGGATAACAAAGTATTGCCGTACAGCATTTTCTCCACCTGAACTTAATATGTACAGTTTAATATGGTCCGGAGCTGGGTCAGATGACTCTCAGATACAGGTCAAGATGCCTTTCGCCCTTTTGAGAATGCTTAGTAAGGGCTACTGATCTAAGGAACCTGGGTTCGAGTCCCGGGTAAGGCATGGATGTGTGTATTGTTTTTCTGCTGAGGTCCTGCCATCCTCTCAGACCTTCTACTATGGCATATAAACTGACAGGCTCCTGTCAGACCTCTGTGGCAAGCAGCTGCTTGAGGGGGGTATTTAGTAAGGTAATGAAGGCCAAAAATGGTTAAACTTGTGCATATTTCATCCCTTTTTCAAAAATTTTTAAAGACTTCTGAAAGGGAGGGGAAAATGTTATACTGCAATGAAATTTCAAGGTCTTCGCCCCCCATCTTTTGTTTTTTCTTGCTCGATTGTATCACTTCCATCTGTCCAGATTTTATTCTTATGGACGATAATGCCGCTCTCATCGAGCTCATGTGGTTGACGATTTTCTTGAAGACGAAGGAGTATTCAATATTAAAGATATTCAATATTAAGTTAATAATAATAATATTAAGAAGTTATTGTTTTCCATATTGCGGCCTTGTCCAGGGTATGATTAGCAATAAAAATAATTTGTTAATAAAAAATGTTAGAAGAAATCGTTTACTAAAATAATCGTACCTTTAAAAATTGTGTGTAATGATTTTGTTTTTCAGTTTTCGTCAGTTTTGAAGGAAAGCTTTCAAGATTCCTTCTGGGGCTGCCTGAATATATGAAAACGGGTTTTATTATCATGTTATAAATAAAGGAGCTTGCTGAAACTTGATATTGTTTATTTCTTGGATATAAGAGGGAATAGTCTGTAGAGTTAGAACGAGCCTTATTAAGGACATCTGTTATATGAAAGTTCCAGTTTAAATTTCTATGGATTATTTTTCTATGGATTTTTGCTGATTCCTCCATACAATTTGCTTGTCGAATATTTCAAAGTTTCAAACATGGTGTAATCGTTTGTGAGCACCGTTATCTGTGTTAATCTTTGTTCTCCTTCTAGTATACTTCTCTTTATAAGGAAAGCATGTTTTTCGTTCTTTTACATGAAACTTCTATGATGCCAGAAAGGCTGTCATCTACATGTAGTGTTGAGACAACTCTTTCGATCTTAAGTATATCAGTAGCATAAATGTTGAATAAGGTAGGACCAAGGGGAGAACCCTGTGGCACTCCAGCAGAGGTGGGCTTCACTGTAGAATACACCTTTTGAATTAGATCCAAGATAGTCCGAATAATCCAGCAGTTGCATACCATTTTAGTAAATGTTTAATATTAATAATAATCTTAAGGAATGTTCGACTTGAAAATTTATGTATTCTGTGGCTTCCCTTGTAGTTCGGTCTTTGTTATGTAAAAAACTGTGACATGCTAAAAAAGAATATTTTCAATGGATCAGGGAGACGGGTTAGGTTGTTTTACCTCTGAGTGGAATTTTTTGCGCACAATGGGCTAAATAGCCAGATCCAAGGATCCCGAGGTCTCAGAGACGGTTGAGGGAAGGGGACTCACAGGACAGGAGAGAGATGATATCTTCCCTGTCAAGGCCATCCAGCATATTGTTAACATGTACAAGGTACTGCTCTCCCCCATACGGACCACGACTTTACATCCCATCTGAAGGATGGCGCCTTTCGAAGCTTGTCGATATCCTCTACTGACCAAGAACGGGGTTTAGGGAAATAAATTTCGACGCTGGCACAGGTGGGACTCGAACCTGGACCTGCAGATTACGAGCCTGGCACGCTACCGATTGAGTGTAGAAGGAAAAGGTTTCTGGAATAAAGTAAGTAAGATATGTTTCACCATTTTTTAATCATCTTTAAATCATCTTTCAATCTTTAATCATCTATTGGCACAAATATTTTAACTATTAAAATATTTGTGCCAATAGAATGTGCTTTGCTGCGATAAAAAGTTAAAATATTTATTCATGTGATTACTGCAGTTGCTAGTTCCTAAGGTAGTTGCGTTCACTGTAGTTGTGTCACATTGTAGCGAAAGTTTAAATCAAGAAATACAAGCGAAACAAATAAATGTTTTAAAAACAAAATAAAGAAAAATTTGGGAATGAGCTTCCATAGTTTATGCTCCGAAATAATCTCTCTCAACACGAGGAAATTTGAAGCAAGTGTAATAAGCAAACTTCATTAAAATTATGCAAATCAGTTGCTCGGTGTTTGCGTGGCCCGATGCCGGGCGTTTATGGAGGAGCAAGTTACCGCAGAAGTACACATCATTTCTTCCTAACACTCCTGTTAACGCTTCACTGGCTCTATGGCCTGCCTCTAGTTAATGGCTAATTATAACTCCACACAGCCTCATCAGCGCTATTGGAAAGAAAAGAGCAGCAGAGGGTTGCTTCAAAAAGGGGTAAAAACTGACTATCTAGCCAGCCAAGCTGACTTTAATTAAGGCGGTTTTGATCCCTGCGGGGAATATCGCATTTTCTACAGTCGAGAGTTGTTGGGTTGGGTTGTTTTACCTCTGAGCGGCCTTTTTTGCACACCATGGGCTAAATGGCCAGGTCACATGGACCCCGAAGGCTCAGAGAAGGTTGGGGGACGGGACCCACTGGAACAGCTGTTGGGAGACAGATGGTAGCCTCCCGTCAAAGCCATCCAGCGTGTCTTTAACGTGCACAGGGTATGGCTCTCCCGCACACGGGGATACGGCTTAACATCCCATCCGACGGACGGCGGCCTTTCCAAGCCCATCGGTGCTACAGTCGAGAGAAATTTGCAGTACCTCTGGTTCTGTGTTTTAGCCGTCCCATGGTCGAGTGGGTAGCGCGCTTGGCTACTGATCTACTGTGGCATATAAACTGACAGGCTCCTGTCAGACCTCTGTGGCATGCAGCTGCTTGAGGGGGTATTTATTTTACGGTGCTGTTATTCCGAATTTTTTGGATAATTTTTTTTGCAACTGAATTCATATAAATTTTGTGTCCATTTTTCAAGTAGCAAAAAAAAAACTTGCAAATAAATTCTTATCCGATTTTTCTGCATTTAACTAGCGGTAGAATTAAAACGCTTTGTGTAACGTCTTTACTGATATAAAATAATATTATTTAATTATTATAAAAATGAATAGTCAGATTGCAAAAAATGAAATATTAATAGAAATTAATAACAGAGAGATATGCCAAAAAGTTTTTGGAAGAAGTTTTAGGAAGAAGTTTTAGGAACTTTTCTTAATGTTATGACTTAAATTACAGAACTAATCATTTTAAAAAGATTAAACCCTTCACACTGGTCGATTTTAACAAATTAAAATACATGTATTATACAAAAGTTTTAATTTTCTGCGATTTATAGATGTACTACCGTGTAACCAGCTTCACGTGCTACCGTGTAACCAACTTCTTAACCGATACCAATGAAGGAGCACAATATTTTAAACTGAGTCCCGGGGGTGGGGGGGCTCAGTCGGTAGCGCGCCAGGCTCGTAATCTGCTAATTCCCAGGTTCGAGTCCCAGCTGGTTCAGCGTTGAGATTTATCTCTGCAAAATTCCCCGCCCTGCCCACGGTCAGTAGGGGACACCGATGGGCTTGGAAAGGCTGCCGTCCGTCGGATGGGACGTTAAGCCTTGGCCCTGTGTGCGGGAGAGCCATACCCTGTGCACGTTAAAGAACACGCTGGATGGCCTTGACGGGAGGCTACCATCTGTCTCCCAATAGCTGTTCCAATGGGTCCCTTCCCCCAACCTTCTCTGAGCCTTCGGGGTCCATGTGACTTGGCCATTTAGCCCATGGTGTGCAAAAAAGTGCCGCTCAGAGGTAAAACAACACAACCCAACCCGTGTGCGGGAGACCATACCCTGTGCACTTTAAAGAACATGCTGGATGGTCTTGACGGGAGGATTTTGATCTGTCTCCCAACAGCTATCTAGTGGGTCCACCGAACCTTCTCACAGCCCTCAGGTCCTTGTGGCTTGGCCATTTAGCCCATTGCATGCAAAAAAAGTGCCTCTCAGAGGTATAACAACCCAACCCGCCCCTTCAAACATCTGCTTCAGGGGTTGAAGAGACGGAATATTTGAACGGGAATAGAGGGTTTAACAGACCTAAACTTTCCCTAATAAAGTAGATTCAACTATTTTTTTCTTTTAACAAGTACTTATGTTGATGTCATAGTTTAGTTGGAGGTATTGATATAGCTCTCGAGCACATAGTCCACGGATTAGCATTTCACATAAAATTACAACATTTAAAAACTATGGACTGAGTAAAAAAGAGAATACTATTATACTAAGAATAAAAGTAAACGCAGCAATAACAAAACCATTTTTATTCCACCTAAAAAAAGTAAATTCTCCTAATTGTACAACATGTAATCAACATGAAACTATTGAACATTTAATTTTTCATTGTAAAAAATATAAAACAGAAAGAAAAAAATAATTTTCCAGCTTAAAAAAATAAAATGTTAACATTTTTTCCTTTGAAACTATTTCAGAACCTGAAAACAAAAATCTGAAAAGAATATTCTTCAAACTCTTAATTTCGTATCTAAAAGACATTGATATGTTTGATTTCTTATAAAAAAATTATATATTTATTTAACTTGTGACTGAATGAGTCTACATAGTAATTTTCTATGTAGGAATATTCATTGGTAGAGTTCATTTCAATTCAATTCTGACTAACGGCGGTCTTTTCAACCCATTGGGGGTCACCTTTCTCATAATATCTCCGAGGCAGATTGGGGATTAGAGGAGCAAATTCTCCATGTTGATCCATTTGAAACATCAGAAAAATCAGGAAAAGCGGTGGGTAAATGAATGGAAACTCAGCAGAAACGGAGTGAAATTGCTACTTTGATTCAGACGTTAAGGGAAGATGTTGAAGGATCGGTTTTGAAACTGTTGATTTCCTTTTATTTTGTGCCTAAAAACTTCTTAATCGTTTAATATGCATTTTGCTTCAAACGCTGTATGTAAAGATGCGGATGAAGTAGGATCTTAAATGGGAAAATCCATGACTTTTTTATGGGTAATTTGCCGAGAGTGAAAAAAAAACCAAGCTTGTTATTCGAAGAACATACAGGAATAGGAAATTGCTATCGGATTTCTTCTCTCTATGCAAATGAATGATAAAAATTTGTGCGAGAAGTATTACTGTAGAACATAGTACGTAACTTTCGTTTCAAATGCAAATACGTATAAAGTTTTTTCTGACTTCATTATTCTATCCCTTATCTATGCTATCTGGAAGCACATTTCAAACTGCAATGTGCATCTGGTGTAAAATATATCAACTTTAAATTATGAGAGCTTCCAGTAGATGGCAGCACTAGACACTGTGTTTCGATAATGGATTTTTACCGAAAAATCAACTCGGAAGAACTCAAGATTTATTACACTTCTCCAAATATTACGCCCCGTGTTCGAGTGAAGGTAATAGTAATTAGGTACCGTAGTTTTAGTGTTCCCAAATTGAAAGCATAAAAATTGAGAATTTCGCAAAAGAGCTGCGCCATATTTTTGACATGTTTTCTGTTGTTAAATATATTTCTATGTACATAACTTTGGGAATAATTTTTAAATTTTGTCTGAGTACACACATATATTTTTGTTTCACTGCCTTGTTTGTTAGTAAACCCGCTCTGAAAAACAATTACTACTGCTTCAACATTAATTTACGTGCGGTTTTTCGCAAGATTTTGCTTATTACACTCCCTTCCAAGGTAGATTCTAAGGATATGAATAACCCACCTCGAGGAATTAATGTCATAATAATTAAAAAATTAATAAAAAAAATCTACTTTCCATACTGAACGCATGGTTTTTTCTGGACTCTTAAGTATTTTTTTTCAAGGAAAAACTATTATATTCTTATTTATTCATTATAATTTTACCGTAATAATTTTATTTCAAAATATTTTTTTTCATGAAAGCAAAACTTATTCGTTAAATATAATTTTAAAGTGTGGCAATAGATGGCGCCTCCAACAAAGATTCCCACAAGTTTAGCATCATTTTCATCGTTTAACGATAATAATATAGCAAATCGCAACCACTAAATAATGAACACCATTAAAACAATATTTTATCGGCCATAGTTGCGTGCAAAGACATACAAGTGTTAGACAGAAAAGTACAAACATTCAAATATTAGGCTAACGGTATAGACTCAAATTCGAATATCCATAGCTTCTTAAATAGGCTTTTCTAAAACAACATGCGACTAAACTAAAGATATACGTTAATTAAAGATCTCAACCAAATTTAAATCTCGATTTTTAACGATATTCATTCATTATTTAAAGAGAAATCGAAGTTTAAAAATTGTGAACAACAGCAATGGCAATAGTAAAAATTTACTACCAGGATTGAAAATTCCAATATTAGTCTTATTTGAAATCATTTAATAAAATCTAATATATAAAGAAGAAAGTTTGTCTGTGTTCCTATGCACTCCAGAACAGCTAGGGACACCAAACGTTGCAGGAACGGCTCCTTTACATAGCCTATGTGGGAATCCGCTGGAGTCAACCAAAACTCAGGTGAGGAACGCCACCCTACCCCCAAAACTATATCCTGGATTCGTGCCTGGTAAATAAATAATAAATACTCCATCAAGCAGCTGCTTGCAATAAAGGTCTGACAAGAGCCTGTCAGTTTATATGCCATAGTAGAAGGTCTGTGAGGATGGCAGGACCTCAGCAGAAAAAACAACACGAACGTCCATGCCTTACCTGGGGCTCGATCGCAGATCCCTTAGATCAGAAGCCAAGTGCGCTAACCATTCGACCCAGTAAGTTTAGTAAACTAGTGCAGCTCGGGCTGCCGATTGATGAACCGAGGGTGAGAGAGAAGGATTGGGTTGTTTTACCTCTGAGAGACACTTTTTTGCACACCATGGGCTAAATGGCCAGGTCACAAGGACCCTAAAGGCTCAGAGATGGTTGGGGGAGGAGACCCACTAGAACAGCTGTTAGGAGACAGATGGTAGCCCGCACAGTGGGCAACGGCTTAACGTCCCATCCGACGGACGGCGGCCTTTCCAAGCCCATCGGTGTTCCCTACTGACCGTGGGCAGGGCGAGGAATTTTGCGAAGATAAATCTTAATGCTAGAGAGAGAAGTGTTTGTGGATTAGAGTTAGCGGGAAACTGCAGGATAAGAGGAGTGGAGTAAGGCTTGATGCTAGGATTTTTGTGTCGCGTAGTATAGAAGGTGAACTTGTGATTTAGTTGCTGAAACTAATGTTTATAATAATAATGAGTGTAAATAATGAGTGTAATGTTTATAATATAAATGAGTGTTAAACTAATGCTTTAACACTTATTTTTACAATGAATGAAGTAGATTACATATTACACACTCAACCATCTTTGAGGTGCTAACGGGGCGGGGGTGGCTCAGACGGTAGCGCTCCAGGCTCGTAGTCTGCAGTTTCCAGGTTCGAGTCCCAGCTGGGCCAGCGTTGAGATTTATCTCCGCAAAACTCCTCACCCTGTCCTCGGTCAGTAGGGGACACTGCTGGGTTTGGAAAGGCCGCCGTCCATCGGATGGGACGTTAAACCGTGGCTCCGTGTGCGGAAGAGTCATAACCTGATGGGAGGCTACCATCTGTCTCCCAATAGCTGTTCAAGTGGGTCCCCTCTCTCAACCTTCTCTGAGTCTTCGGGGTATTTGTGACCTGGCCATTTAGCCCATTGATTGTTCCGCTCAGAGGTAAAACAACCGTACCTGAGGTGCTCACGACTTAACAGTTTGAGAAACGCTGTCATAATTAGAGCCCTGCACGGATGCGGATATTCGCATTTAAAAACTCTCGGCGGATAAAAATTAACCTTAACGCAGATAGCGGATAAAACTAAGGATAAAAAAAAAATAATGTTAACGCGAATGGCGGATAAAGTCTCATATTTGATAAGACATGCAGAAACATGAGCAAACATTATTGCATTATTGATGGCTGACACGGGTGAAAAAACTACTTGAGATAATAATAATAAAAACATTAATTTGAAAATTCAAGGATGATATTCACTCTAAGAAAAAAAGTCCATTGGGATAAAAGCTACAAATTAAAAACAACTCATCCTAGGTGAAGAAAGCGATCGTTTTGCTGGCAAAGCAGAATATAAATTCAAACAATTACTGGGGTTGGGTTGTTTTACCTCTGAGCGGCACTTTTTTGCACACTATGGGCTAAATGGCCAGGTCACATGGACCCCGAAGGCTCAGAGAAGGTTGGGGGAGGGGACCCACTGGAATAGCTGTTGGGAGACAGATGGTAGCCTCCCGTCAAGGCCATCCAGCGTGTTCTTTAACGTGCACAGGGTATGGCTCTTCCGCACACGGAGCCACGGCTTAACGTCCAATCCGACGGACGGACGGCGGCCTTTCCAAGCCCATCGGTGTCCCCTACTGACTGTGGGCAGGGCGGGGAATTTTGCGGAGATTAATCTCAACGCTGACACAGCTGGGACTCGACCTGGGAACTACAGATTACGAGCCTGGCGCGCTACCGACTGAGCCACCCCCAATTACTGGGGCGTTACGTAGAAAACTTGAATTAAATAAAGATCAGTCGAAGAGATCACGAAGTTTTAGAAGAGAATTTCTGAGCAATAAAAAGGATGGTCTTTTGATAATCGCCGATAACTGCATTTAAAAGAGCAAAATTAATTCAGAAGAATTTGCAAATTAGAATTAAGTAAAAAAAATTGTCTAAATTTAGTAAATTATATTTTTATGAACAGAAAGCTTTTAATTTTTTCGTTTATTAATTAATCATTAATAAATCATTAGACTGATTATTTTACTCGCAAACATACATTGGACTTTACGCATTCGCAAAATCTCAAAGAGTTTTCAAATAGGCTATTTAAGCATATGCTAATAAAGTTTTGGGGATGTAGGTGAGGATAAGACCTTGCGGATGTTGAAAGGACTTTTGATCTCTGCGCAGGGCTCTAATCATAATCTCCTAGTTAGATGAAGGTTATAAAAAATTTCAAAATGTGAACTTTTCAAAAATGTCGGATAGCTGATGATTCTGGATTTACGAGTGACGGAAGGTTCTACTATATATACTATATATGTAAAAGATTCAACTGTAAAACATTCATTTCAGTAAAATTTGACCGTTTTTATATACGGTTAAACCAACACTTCCTATAACAGAAAGCCAGTGGACCAAGTTATGACATCAGCAGAGGAAGTTCCAACATCTAGTCTAGATAATTATTATATTTCGGTTTCTGTTGTTATTATTACTAGTAGGCTCTTTTGCTAATTTTTATTACTTAACTTTTACGGAAAAATATATTTATTTAGAAAGAAAATTATTCGTATTTATTATCAAATATCATGATGGAAATGAATACAAAGAATTTTTCTCCTAAATGAAATATGTTTATAGATGAACTTTATTATAAAGATTATCACAAGAGTCTACCAGTAATAATATTAGAATTTAAAATATAAATATTTTTTATGTGATAAAACTACTCACACTAATATCATAATTTTGGTCTGGCCTGTTACAGGTCGATAAAAAATAAAAATTCGGGGAGGAAACACGGAATTCATAGAAAATTGATATTTTTCTCAAAAAAATAAAGCAATTTTAGAAGTGAAATAGGTTCTATATGTAATGCGAATTAATGGCAGCTGCAACAGTTTCTTAAAAAGGGCATATAAAAATATTTGTAAAAAAATCGTAATTGCTAAAATTATAATCAATTTAAAATTTATTTGTTTATCATGTACAGTCGCTCAAAAAAGTATCCGAACACTATGGTTGATGAAAAAATATCTGGCAACGATTTTTTTAGAAATGAGTGATCTGGCAACCTTCGTGTCACGTGACACGAAGGTTGCCAGATCACTAATTTCTAAAAAAATCGTTGCCAGATATTTTTTCTGAATTTTTTAATCAACCATGGCGTTCGGATACTTTTTTGAGCGACTGTACATATTTCATTTAATACTAGCTAGCCCGGGTGTCACTTTTAACCTGTATATTCTTATTTTCACCGCATTAAAGGTACGGAGGAATTATATAAAGATCAGAGGATGGAATAGGAATACTCTGCCCTACCAAATATGCTCCTACATCTAACTCGATTCCGTGTAAAAACAATGTTTACACCTCAGGAAATATGGTAACTTTAATAACTCGCTTGTCTTGATGTAACCACTACAAGCATTACACTAAGATGTGATCTAGATCAGTGCTTTCTCAACGTGCTGGTCCACGAACCGTTGCGAGCTGCCAGGAAGGAAAGAAATATATTTGCATAATTAATTAATAAACGAAAAAATTAAAAGCTTTCTGTTCATAAAAATATAATTTACTAAATTTAGACAAATTTTTTTACTTAATTCTAAAGAATGCAAATATATTTCTTTTGCATATATAGTATATATAGTAGAATATTTTGCAGGAAGAAAAGAAATACCTTTGTTATGTCATACCGCTACAGTTCGTACACTCCAACAATTTAGATGACCTGGTGTCGTGCTGAGTGAAGAAAATATCGCGCAAAGCAATATATTGTTTCTTGGGGCTACACTGGCTCTGGGGCTACCCTCTCTGTGGTGGGGATTGACTCAGTCGGTAGTGCGTCAGGCTTGTAATTTGCACTTCCCAGTTTCGAGTCCCACTTGTGTCAGCGTTGATATTTATCTTAATCAATCCTCGGTCAGTTCAGGACACCGATGGGCTTGGAAAGGCCGCCATCCGTCAGATGGGACGTAAGTCGTGGACCCGTGTGTAGGAGAGCTTTACTCTGTGCATTTTAAAGAACAAGCTCAAAGGCGTTGACGGGAGACTTTCATTGTCTGCTAACAGCTGTCCAGCTGGTTCCCTTTCCCCAACCTTTTCTGAGTCTTAGGGATCTTTGTTGCCTAGTCATTTAGCTCCCGGGACGGGGGTGGCTCAGTCGGTAGCGCGCCAGGCTCGTAATCTGTAGTTCCCAGGTTCGAGTCCCAGCTGGGTCAGCCTTGAGATTTATCTCCGCAAAATTCCCCGCCCTGCCCACTGTCAGTAGGGGACACCTATGGGCTTGGAAAGGCCGCCGTCCGTCGGATGGGACGTTAAGCCGTAGCCCCGTGTGTGGGAGAACCATACCTTGTGCACGTTAAAGAACACGCTGGATGGCCTTGACGGGAGGCTACCATCTGTCTCCCAACAGCTGTTCCAGTGGGTTCCCACCCTCAACCTTCTCTGAGCCTTCGGGGTCCATGTGACCTGGCCATTTAGCCCATGGTGTGCAAAAAAGTGCCGCTCAGAGGTAAAACAACCCAACCCATTTAGCTCCCCCCAACACAGAGAGAGAGAGACATCAGAGTTTGAGAAGCACTGACCTAGACAATAGCAGCGACTGTTTCAGTTGTGGGCAACTTAAAAATACAGATCACTTTATTTTGCATTTGCCTAAATGTAAAATAAAAAGTGTCACACCATGTTATGTGAATGGAAAGCCACTTTCAAAGCTCCGTAACATTGAAAATAAACCTTTTACGCAAAAACTGTTATTGGCGATAAATTGTAGATGTTACTCAAATCTCTCTAAATATATTTCCCGCAATATTCGTTTAATATTTAAAGAATGAATGGAAGCTGAAGCATTTTTCATCAGCTTTTGACACTTGTGAAAAAATGCTTCAATAGATAAAACACAACTCTTTTAACAATTTGTTCACTAACATAAATTAAATATCTGAAGTTTGTATGACGATTTTTAAGATTTCATCAATTTGGAGGCAATGTGAAAGTGTCGTCTACTGTTAAATGATTCCGTTTCAATGACTCTTTAAACATTGATCGAAGATTGTTGAAAATTGCCACTGTCACATTGTCTCCAAATTGATGAAATCTTAAAATTGCAGAAATTTGGTCCTAAACACAATTTCTTAAAATGGCAAAACACTTACCAAATATGTGATTTGATTCCCAGCTTCATACAGTGAAGTAAACTTACCAAAATTTTGCCGATTTCTAAAAAAATATATATTACCTTTACAGGAGAAGATAAACCGCGATAATGCCAGAGAGACGCAGTCTGATCCTGGATGCTGCGCTTAATTCCAGAAGAGTTCTTTCTGGACAAAGCCATGTGACTGTTGTTTGGACTGTGTTTAGCCAGCCCAGGCGAATTCATTGTTCAACTATCCCTTTATTATCTTCTATTACTTATTACGATGCAAAATCCACAGAGTGCTTTTATTGTTCCAAGTAAAGTAACAGCTCTGAAAAAAAAAAGGAACTTGTAAATGCAAAATATATTTATATATTATGTAGCAAAACAATGCTAGTTTATAAAATAATGTAATTTATATATATTCAATGCTCATAATCTTAACTATCGCAAATCGTTACATTTCACATTATCAAAGTAAGTTGTTCAAAATTAAGTTACAACTCGGTAGAGTTGGGTTGGGTTGCTTTACTACTGAGCGGCACTTTTTTTTCCACACGGCTAGATGGACAGGTCACATGGATCCCAAGAACTCAAAGAAGGTTGAAAGAAGGGAACCCATTGAAAAGCTGTTAGAGTACAGATGGTAGCCTCCCGTCAAGGCTTTTGGGTTGTTTTACCTCTGAGCGGCACTTTTTTGCACACCATGGGCTAAATGGCCAGGTCACAAGGACCCCCAAGGCTCAGAGAAGGTTGGGGGAGGGGACCCACTGGAACAGCTGTTGGGAGACAGATGGCAGCCTCCCGTAAAGGCCATCTAGCGTGTTCTTTAACGTGCACAGGGTATGGCTCTCCCGCACACGGGGCCACGACTTAACGTCCCATCCGACGGACGGCGGCCTTTCCAAGCCCATCGGTGTCCCCTACTGACCGTGGGCAGGGCGGAGAATTTTGCGGAGATAAATCTCAACGCTGACCCAGCTGGGACTCGAACCTGGGAACTATAGATTACGAGCCTGGCGCGCTACCAACTGAGCCCCCCCCGCCCCCCCCCCCCCGTCAAGGCCATCCACAGTGTTCTTTAACGTGCAGAGGATATGCCTCTCCCGAACATGGGTCTTTACGTGATATCTGAAGGACTGTAGTTTACCAAGCCTATCGGTGTCCCCTACTGATTGAGGACAAGGCGGGGAGTTTTGTGGAGATAAATCAAAACGCTAGCCCAGGTGTAATCCGAACCCCTGGGAACTAGAAATTAAGAGCTTGGCGTCCTACCGACAAGGGGGGACAGCCCCCTTTCTCCCTTGAGAATCTAGGAGATGGAGAAAATATACTTTGCCAATGAAAGGGGTGGCAGGCTCAGAGACAGTAAATACGGAGGAATTATGTAGTAAATTTTACTTAAAATTGATCTCTGTGTTTCTAATTTAAAAGTATGGGAAGTAAAATAATGTACTTATTATGATAATAGTAACAGTTATTAAATAATTTAAAATTAATTACTAAATTTTCTCAAGATCAATAGTTATTGGTGAAATTTTAAAATATAAAATTAAACACACACACACATATATATATACAGAGTGTCTCAAAAATATAAGTACAAACTTTTAGGGGAGGTAGATAACATCTAAAGGAATGAGAATTGCATAGGAACCCATAACCGGAAACGTCACCGTAAGTCAATAGGCGGCGCTGTTCATCAGTGTGCTAGAGGGGAAATTTCGGATTTCCTCATTCGAGTGGTAGTCGGGAGACGAAGAGCATGCAAAGGTATTCGAACAGGGAGCTGGCAGACATGCACTTAGTGTGTGGAATAGCTGAGGGCAACGGACGAGCCGCTCAACGAATGTATCAAGAACGCTTCCCACACAGACATGTACCGGGACCCGTTTGTTTGCGCGTGCGCATCAAAATTTGTGCGATTATGGGTCAAACATCGAGCATCTGCTGTAACATAATGAAATGTATCATCTAGTATGCCATTTGTAATAATTATGTCCAATAAATGTTTTCCCATTAATCACTGTCTTGTGTCCATTCAGATCTTGTACCTCTGCTACCACTTTCCCATGACGTTTCCGGTTATGGGTTCCTATGCAATTCTCATTCCTTTAGATTTATCTACCTCCCCTAAAAGTTTGTACCTATATTTTTGAGACACCCTGTATACAAAGATTGTTTAATTTTTTTATGTTAATGTACATTTAAATATTATTAATTTCCTTAAAAAAGCAGAAGATTATTAATTTCCTTAAAAAAGCAGAAGATTATTAATTTCCTTAAAAAAGCAGAAGATTATTAGTTTACTTAAAAAAGCAGATTTACTTAGTAAAGCAGAAGAAAATCCTACGTCGTCTCTAATAAGTGTCACAGATGGGCGACTCAAAGCCACTGCTTGCAGCGCCACCTTTCGTAGTTTATCGTAGTTCCCATTTTTACACTAACTTTCAGTGTGTGGATATTTTGCTTTTCCATTGTTTATTTGACTATAATTTGATTTTTATTGCCTTTTACCAAAGTGTTAAATGTAATAAGTGTTTTGATGTTATAAGTGTTATATATATATATATAAGTGTTATGATAATATAATACATGAGAATAACGTTTTCTAAATAATGTATATTGATAAACATAAATTAGTATAAAGATTAATTTTAAAACTTACCAGTAGAAATAGCAGAAATAAATGCATAAGTAATTTGTAAATGTTTGGATCTACCTATGCTGACGTCGTAACTCAGTGGAATGGTCTGTTTTTCTAGGTGATGGTGGCTAAAGTAGCTTTTGGGCTACAATATATGTGTGCCATATATACACATATATGGAAGTGGTCTATCTGTGCCTCTAGGACGACCACCTCTGAGGATTCTGCACGTGGTCTCCCTACCTAAACAACCTGCAGCGAACTTCATGCTAATAGCGCATCAGCCATGTCTTCATTTCAGAATCCTATGGATGAGGTACAACAGATTCATCAGGAAAAGCCAAAGCATTTAGAGCGAGGTCGTGGAGGATAAGTGGCTGTACAACATGGCCACAGTCCCTTTGAATAATGACCGTCAAGGCAATCTGCAACGCCGAAAGCCCTTAATGAGCTCTTAATGACCTGCGAGGCAAGTAACTTCCTCTGTAGTCGCTAATGTCTCGAAATGTGCAAGTGGGATTAAAGTCCCTACTGACAACATTGACCAAATCTACCTAAGGGTTCAAGGTACAATAGCTGCATTCAGCATTCTCTATAAGAGGTGAGAGGAATTTCATGAACATATAGGAACTCCATCAAATTATTAGAGCACTTCTCTGTTATAATAATCTAGAGTACAATTCGAAGTTCCGTAACTTTTAGAAAAGCTGCTTCTAGTAGAGATTATAGATAAATCAAAGGTTTAATTAATTCTATCTCAATTTTGACACTAATCTAAATTCTTACTTAAAGAGTTATGGAAGCAGCAATATTAAACAGTATTGTAGCTAATCATAAGAATTAACTAAGTTAAATTAATTAGTTAAATTCTAAATAATAAATGTATTATGACACTGTTTACTGAAATAAGGGTGTTACTGGAATTCAGTGTATTGATTTTATTATTTATATTGAAAAAAAAAAGATTCAGAAATGACTCAGGTCTTGGAGTTAAGATACCTACAGCAGCACCATTACAGAAAGCCGGTGAACCAAGTTATGCAATCAGTATAGGTAGTTTATCATCTAGACCAGTGGTTCTCAAACTTTTATGCTTCACATTCCCCCTGGAATGTGTATGTAACTGGCGTACTCCTTGTATAGATAGATAAAACTATAGTTATAGTATAACAATGGTTATTTTTACTTTCATTACTAGCGACTTTTGAGTTCTCACGGCGTACTCCTAAAAATTTTACCGAGTATCACACATTGAGATCTCGTAGATCGTAGATCGTTACATCATAAAATGGAGTACCAGGTACAAAAGTACCCATAACCTTCTTCATCTGGAAATATGCCTAATTGGCATCAGTTTGAAAAAACAAACAACAGTAAACCACCCATTGGTGGGTCCCAAAGGGCAAAAGAACATAAAACAAAGAGTAGTAATGATGCACAAGAGACCTAAAATGGATAACTCTCTTTAGCGAAAGCCATCATCTTAGGCCTCTTGTATCTGTTAAGGACTTCATGATCGTAGTCCAGAAGGCAGGATATAATCTCGTGCGGGTTTCTCTGCACTGACTCGTAGAAACCTCGCGAGACAAACTTAAGATATGTGTAAATATGATCAATGCCCAGATCTTTATGCAATTGTCTATTGGTTACAAACCAGGGGGCATCGCAGGATTTTATTCTGCAAGACCTGTATCTTGTAAATGTTCGTGGGAGTTGTGTTCGTCCAAATTAGGGAAGCATAGGATATCATTGAAATCTCCTATCTCGATAAAAATTATATTTTTATATCTATTATTATTACTGGTGTACTTTTTTTTGCTAATGTTTATTTTTAAATATACCTTATACAGAAAATATATAAATATATATTATTATTTTTAGCAATTTTAATTATGCTTATAAATACCGATGATTTTTCTTCTAAGAAAGTATATTTGTTAATAAACAATAATACAAAAGTTCACCAGTAGTAATACTAGAAAATAATATATAAGAATTATCTGGTTCCATAACAAGCAACCGACTTCTGCCTTTGTCAAGCTTTCCTAGTGATTGGAGACATGCTGAAATTTCCATGATTTACATATGAACAAACTAATTTCAAACTCGGAGGCATTATATAAAGTTATTCTGATATTTAAAGTCATTAAAGCGATTTCAAGTAATATTACAACTAGAGGTATTCTTTCTTAGTTTGTAAATTATAGCTAATATTATTGCAAGTTTCTTTACGGTAGTGGGGTGGGGGTGGGGGGGGGCTGGCCACACTCGTAATCTGAAGTTCTGAAGTTCTAGTCTCAGCTGTGCCAGCTTTCTGATTTGTTTTCGATAATCCCCAAATAATACAAACATTCTCAAAAGTTCTTTAACAAAAGCAAAAACTCAAGAAACTGTAAGCATCAGTTCCTAATCTTCAAGAAACAAAGACACACGTGACTGTAACCGTCAACATTTTTTCCTTAAACAAGCTGAGAACGCTATGAAAATTAACTTCTAATCCGAGTAAGTAAACAACACGCATGATATGGCGACTGTCAACTTCTAATTGTTTAGCGAAAAACAAAATTGCAGAAACCATAAACGTTAATTCTCTCAACAAACAAACAACAGAAACTCAAATACGTCAACTTCTCTAAAAGGATCAATTTCTAATCTCTAAACTAACTAAGCAGCTAAATAAAACTCATGAAAATGTAATCTTCAATATCTGAAAATCATGAAACTCTAGCTATCAGCATCTAATCATTAAACAAAGAATAATTAATGAAACTGTAACCGTCAACGTCTGATCGTTAAACAAAATAACACTCATGAAACCGTAATCGTCAATATCTGATCATCAAACAAAATAAAATTCATGAAACTGTAACCGTCAACATCTGATTGTTAAGCAAAATAACTCATGAAACTTTAACCTTCAACATGTTATCGTCAAACAAAATAAAACTCATGCAACTGTGACCGTCAATATCTGATCGTTAAACAAAATGAAAGTCATGAGACTGCAGGAAGGCCTGCGGTCACCATCTAATGATGAAATAAAATAAAACTCTGTAATCATCAACTGTAAGCGATAACATCTGATCTTCAAACAAAATAAAATTCATGAAACTGTAACCGTCAACATACGATTCCTTAACAAAGAAATCGCTCTTTGCACAAGCAGCCTGATGCCCTAACTTACGTAGGAATTGATGCTTCAGTCCTGCTCAAGTGAGACAGGTTTGAAAAATATAGTTGAGAGCGAACGTTCCCCCGTTCAGCGCCGTCATCACATTTGTCTTAATTTCGGCTGTGCGGCATCTCATCGCACTTCCTGCTCTGGATCTTCTTCTTGCGACAGATTTACATGGAAATGGAAGGACAAGTCACATTTCCTTGTTCGAGGCTTGGCCTCAATTGCCGCGTGTGCCCTCCTCGGTGATCATATCAAAAAGAGGGAGTCGAGGAGAGGTCTTTGTTAAACCACACGGGGGAGTCGATTTGATGGCGGACGTGTTGGATGAGGAAGAAGAAAGGAGAAGGAAAGGTGAACCGAAGATGCGGAGGAGAATAACGGAGAGTAAAAGGATGAGGAAAAAAGAAGAGGGGCGGAAGAAGAAGTGCAAGAGGTGCCATCAGCACGTGTGGTCTTGTGAGACAATGCGTCTTCATCTGTTTCTGTCAGTCGGAAGATTTCGCCTTTCGTTCCCTTTCTGTCTAACCTCTCCCTTATTTATGCAAATCACTGTTGGAAGGGAACGAAGAGGTTGGAAGTTTTATTGCTGATAGGAGTTAGCAGACAATGGAACTGCATTCGTTTTCGGAAGTGATGATGTTGGAACATTTGGACTTCTGTCGTGGAACGTGTTTAACTGCAACTTTAGTTATGTGGAGAAGCCATTATATTAATGTCATTGTTTTTAGAGAAGAAGAGGAAAATTTTCTTTTTTGGTTAGATAGGTAATAGAGATGAGTTTGCTCTCTGGAGGCCGAGATAGGAGGTTCTGGTTAGGGCCAGATCTCGTTAGATAACCGGGCCTGGCAGCAGCTCAAGAAAGGAAATAAGAAAAGAAGAAAATTAAATATTCATAAAGTTTAAGTGAATTATTTTGTCTAGAGTTTAATTAAAGCTACTTATTTTTGAAAAGTATAAAAAAAAATAATTTTATCATTACTGTTTTCAAAACTATTATGTTTTAAACTTAAGTGTCAAATTTTTGAAAATAAACAGCTACCATTTAAATTTATAGTCGTAGAATTTTATGGTAATTAATGAAAATTTTTCTTCCACCGACCTGTCAAAAAAAAAGTGGTCAGGGAGTCAAATGAATAAAAGAATATGCAATAAAAGATTTGTGGTACTGTTGGGCATAGATGTTTAGAGAATATTCGAGAAAAGGTGAAAAAATCGAAGCATCAGATAGCTTTTAAAGAAATATGATAAACCCAGTGTTAAACAGAGAACTTTCGAAAAGTAGTCAGAGTTTTGGAGGTTGAGAGGAAATTTGTCAAGGCGGAAGAAACTGGGTGAGTCTCTGAAACTTGATGAAGTTTTACCCAAAAGTTCAGAGAACCCTTTTAAATCCCAAAAGTCTTTTGAGAAAAGATGAAAATTTGAAAGCTGAGAGAATATTCCAGAAGAGTTCAGAGACTTGAAGGTTTCGAGAATCTTCCAGAAGAGATTAAAGACATGAAAGTTGTGAGAATCTTCCAGAAGAAGTTGCGAGAATCTACCAGGAGAAGTGAAAGATTTTAAAGGTTGCCGAGTTTTGGAGGTTAGAGAATCTACCACGAGTTCTGCGGTTTGCGAGAATCTACCAGGAGTTCTGCGGTTTGCGAGAATCTACCAGGAGAAGTGAAAGATTTTAAAGGAGAAGTGAAAGATTTCCAGAAGAGGTCGACTTGCAGGTTGTGAGAATCTTTCAGAATATATCAGATATTTAATGTTTGAGAGAATCTTCCAGGTCAGACATTTGAAGTTTGAGAGAATCTTGCTGGCCAGAGTCTTGAAGTTTCAGAAAATCTCCCAGCTCAGAGACTTGAAATTTGAGAACATTTTGCGGATCAGAGACTTGAAGACGGAGAAAATCTTCCAGATCAGAGACTTGAAATTTGAGATAACCTTCCAGAAGAAGTAAGAGATCTTCCAGCAAAAAGTTGTGAGAACATTCCAGAAAAGATCACTTGAATCTCTGAAATTTGGCAAAGCTTTACCCGAAAGTTTAGAGAACCTTTAGAAAAACGCAAAACACTTTAAGATTCAGAATCATCATCATCATCATCATCATCCTCAAGCAGCCATGGGCTACGGAGGTCCAACCAGACCGTGCAATTTAGTTCTCCAAGCAAGTCTATCCTGAGCTACATCTACTGCATCTGGCCACTGCACACCAATTCTAACAAGGTCCTGTTTGATATTGTCAGCCCACCGCATCCTAGGTCTCCCCTTCTTTCTGAGGCCTTTAGGCACACTGTTCATAACCCTATTCGCCAATCTATAATTATTCATACGGGCAACATGGCCAAACCAACGGAGTCTCTCTCTGCACAATATGCTACTTAAAGGAGGTTGCAAACTCCTTTGCCTAACCTCATCATTAGTTACAAAGTTGAACCACCTAATGCCCAAGATACTGTGTAAGCATCTGGAATCAAAAGCATCTAGTTTCCTGTTATCTTGTTTGCGAAGTGTCCAAGTTTCACTACCATAACTAATCCTAGAAAGAACCAAACTATTATACAGTCTAATTTTAGTCTTTAGGTGTATACGCCTATTTCTCCACACTCTCCATGATTCTTAAAAGTCCCGGCAGCAATCCCTATTCGTCTGTTAATCTCATGCCGCACATCACCATTATCTGTTACATAGCTCCCAAGATAATTAAACTGTGACACCTGCTCAAGACTGTAACCATTCAGATTAACTGAATCACAGCCTGCCTGACCAATTTTCATCACTTTAGTTTTCTCTCTGTTTATAACCAAACCTACTCTACTACCAGTCTCATCAACGACTCGAATGAAAGAGTTCATCTCATCAACATCATTTGACAAAAGGGCTAAATCATCAGCATAATCTAAGTCAGAAATTTTCGTATCTCCAGCCCATTTAAAGCCAAAATCTTTCCCTCGAAGTGAATTTCGCATAACATAATCAATAACCAAACTAAAGAGAAAAGGAGACAAAATGCACCCTTGTCGAACACCAGAAGTAATGTTAAACCAATTGCTACAAGCCTTACCAACTCTCACACACGACTCAGTGTTATTATAGAGAGCTTTCATTATGTTAACTAACTTGTCTGGTATACCATATGATTTCACAATCAACCACAAATTATGACGATCAACAGAGTCGAAAGCCTTTTTGAAATCAACAAAGCTAGCAACCAAAGGTTTCTGAAACTCTAAACATTTCTCAAGAATCTGCCTAAGTGAAAATATCTGATCCACACATCCCCTACCACTTCTGAATCCCCATTGCTCATCACGCAATTGACTGTCAACCGAATTCTTAATTCTATTAAGCACAATCATGGAAAGAACTTTACCTGGAACAGAGAGTAAGCTAATATCCCTATAGTTATCACAAGAACTGCGATCACCTTGTTTGAAAATAGGGATAACAATAGCTCTGGTAAAATCCTTAGGAACCATGCCTTTATCATAAAAGGTATTCAAAATTTCAGTCATCCAAATGGTAACAGAAACATTCCCAGCTCTAAGCATTTCCATAGTAATTTCATCTACACCTGGGGATTTATGTAGGTTAAGTTTAGAAACAGCCAAAATAACTTCAGATTGTGTTATAGGGCCAACATTAAAGCCACCAATGCATCTATCATCATTGCAAACAATGGGAATAGAACTAACCGCATTGTTTAGAATATCACTGAAATGCTCAGCCCACCTAGCCATGACAGAATCCTCACCTTCTATAACCTTACCTTGTTTATCCTTCAATCCCTGTATACCTGTCCGTTTTCTACCACACAAAACATTAACTATCTGGTACAGCTCTCTGCTGTTGTGCTGTCTAACTGCCTCCTCGGCTTTGTCAGCCAAACCATCAAGCCAAAGATTCTTATCAGCAGCTAACTGATCTTTTACACGTTTATTAAGTTCTCTGTAATGCTTTCTATTAGTACTAGTAGGGTATTGATTAAGGACATTCCTACAATTCTTTCTTTCCGAAATAAGCTCAAGTGCCTTATCACTCAGATAATTCTGTCTCTTCTGCTCCTTTTTTCCTAAAAGAGTATTGTTAGTGTCCAAAAAAGCCTGTTTAAAATGATCCCATTCTTCCTCAACTTCAGTAGTAAGCATACCATGACTGTCATAATGACTAAGTAACCTATCATGGTAAGCTTTGGCTATAACTGGGTCTTTCAGAGCTTCAGTATTAAAAGCAAATTTTTTAACCCTAGCACAACACTTTTTAAGTTTAAGTTGCAAGACACTTTTAACAAGGTAATGGTCAGATCCAATTTCAACTCCCCTATATGCCCTGGTATTTCTAACAGAACTAGCCCATTTGCTGTTAATTAATATATAATCAATCATATTCCTATGCAGCCCATCAGGTGAAACCCATGTGTACTTATGTATGTCGCGGTGCTTGTAATATGTATTAGTTATTCTGAAACCATTTAGTTTACTTACCTGTAGGAGACGTTGCCCAATGCCATTGCAGCTACCAATACCAAAAGGGCCAATCACCCCTCCCCAAAGGTTAGAGTCAGTACCATCTTTGGCATTGAAGTCACCAAGAACAAGGGTAATATTTCCTTTCTTGACAGAATTCAAAATATCCTGAAGTTGTTCATAAAACCTATCCTTCTCATCCTCATCGGCATCCTCAGTGGGGGCATAACACCAAATAACATTCAGGTCTTTAACGCTTGTCTGAAATTTTGCTGTAAGAAACCTTTCATTAATGCACTCATATCCTAGAAGAGCATCACTAGCGTGTCTGCTGAGAAGCAGACCCACGCCTTGGTAATGCTTTTTGTCGTCCCTCCCTGAAAAGAGAAATTTAAGATTATTTTTAAGAATCTGACCTTTATCTGTCCATCTGGTCTCTTGCAAGCCGAGAATATCTAAATTATAATGGTGGAATTCTTGTGTGAGGACATCAAGAGAAAAAGCTCCGTGCAGAGTCCTCACATTCCAACTACCTATGGAGAGAAAATGGTTAGTAGGGTGTTTAAAGAAACTATGTTTATTGAGAGAGGGAATGCCGACAATATCAAACAGCCCCCTAATCGCAGTCATGGGGCAAAGACCCGTTCCCCCACCACTAAAGGCTGAAGCCATCTACACTGGAAGACTTCCTCCAATGTAGAATTTGACGATGCCAATAGAAGCAAAGAGTTCAGGTGCCTGCGATGACCTCTGCTCAGGATTATCCACCAGCTGATAAACATATCCTGCGAATCTATTCACTTGGAGCTGTCAACCCACAAACAAACAGAAAACACAGCGGAAGATTTTCCCTCCACAGAAGCCCACCAGTGCAGCAAAATCAGGATCCATAATCAAGCTCAGAGCCATATATCTGTCCAGTCCAGTGGGTTTATATGGTCAGCATCAGGACCCTGTGTGGTTGACCACTCCTCAGCAGGGTAGAAAAAAAAGAAAAGTAGCCATAGTTGTCCAGATCAGTATGCCACACTAATCTGGCAGCCCTCCCCTTCCGTTCACTTCCACAAGAGAGTATCTCTTTTGAAAGGTACTAACGGTCCGCACCACGAGAAGGCGGGGTCGAACATTAGGTGCTAGGCCTGGCCGGTTCTATGCATCATCACAGGGGATTGGTGCATAGCTCTCCTTCCAGTGACTACCTAGCTACCATTTACAGACCAAATTAAGACCAGATTAAAGATTCAGAATACTTTTGAAAAAAGGGGAAAGTTCTGAAAGCTAAGAGACTATTCTTAAAGAGATCAGAGAACGTTCCGAGAATCTTTCAGAAGAAGTGACTTGAAGGTTGTGAGAAACTTTCAGAAGAGGTCAGGGACTTGAGGGTTGTAAGAATCTTCCAAAAGAGATCAGAGATTTGAACTTTGCATTATTGGTGGATGTACAGAGACAATCGTCCAGGTCAGAGACTTGAAGTTTGTGATAACCTTCCAGAAAAGATAAGAAATTTGAAGATTATAAAGAACCATCGCTAACAGTTCAGAGACTTGAACATTGAGAGATTCTTTCAGAATAGATTTTGTAGATTCAGATACGATTTGAGTAGATGTCAAGTCCAAGTTTATTTATTACTTCTGTAGATTATGTTGCTTCTAGTGAAATGGAGTAGATTTAGTACACTCTGTACATCCACCAATAATGCATTTTAATCTCATTTTATTTAATCATGTGTTTAACATACTTTAGCAATAATTACATCTAACTATAATTCCGAACTACATCATTGAATAGATGAATGAATTTGAATTGAATGAAAGTGAATAGAATAATAGAGAACATGGGAAGCTATTTTTGAGGAGGAAATGTATTTTTTTGTTCAAAAAATTTCTTTTTGGTCTAGATTACGCAAAGGAAACTAAAGCCCTCTGGTCACGTGCGACCTGTCCCCTCTTTTTATGCATCTCGCGAGCTACTGATGACAAATAATTTTGTGAAAGAGAAAAAAGACGTAGAGAGGACAATAAGTCTAACTTCGGGATGGGGAGGGCTCAGTTGGTAACTCGCCAGGTTCGTAATCTACTGTTCCCAGGTTCGAATCCCGCTGGGCCAGCATTGAGAGTTATCTCTGCAAAACTCCCCTTCCTTCCATCGGTCAGTAGGGGACACAGATGGGCTTGGAAACGAACGCCGTCCGTCGGATGGGGCGTTAAACCGTGGACTTCGTGTGTGTGAACCATGCACTGTGAGCGTTTAGGAACACGCCGATGGCCTTGACGAGAGTCCTTCTACTTGTGAAATACAAGAGAAAAAACCTTAACGAAAGAGTACCATCTGATAACAGTTGTCCATTAGATCTCTTTCTACCAAACTTCTCCCAGTCTTGGGGGTCCTTGTAACCTGGTCATTTAGCCCATATATGCAAAAAAAGTACCAAAAATGGAAAGGATATCATCTGATAACAGTTGTCCATTAGATCTCTTTCTACCAAACTTCTCCCAGTCCTGGGGGTCCTTGTAACCTGGTCATTTAGCCCATATACAAAGACATTGTATGCAAAAAAGTGCCGCTCAGAAGTAAAAAACCCAACCAACTTCGGGGAAACAAATTCTCATTAAAACACTTAATTTTAATGCAATTATACTGCTTAAATTTCACTTTAATTTTTTTGTGTTGGTTAAGTTAATAACATACGTTATTGATTATATATTTCATTGGCGGGCACGCTCTCCCATTTCAGTACTCCATTGGTCTGCCATTCCATTTCAGTTTTATAGAGATCCTTCAACTAAAAAAAATGTCCAAGGCTCGTCTAGATACAATGCTTCTTCCCAATGAAGACATGCAAATCATTGTGTCGGAAATAGTGGTATTTTCCAGTTCATTTCTCATCAGAAATGGTGAAAATGAGCGGTGTCATTAAACCAACAAGCTGTGAAATACAAGCGAATAAAGGAATCAGAAACAAAAGAAGACCCAAAGAAACAGTACTGAGTGAAAGATACACAATCCATCTGAAGTGCAGAAGCGCAGGTAA
This sequence comes from Ryuthela nishihirai, assembly GCA_038380435.1. NCBI lineage: Eukaryota > Metazoa > Arthropoda > Arachnida > Araneae > Heptathelidae > Ryuthela > Ryuthela nishihirai. The sequence goes on from JAWZYU010000002.1 coordinate 25,202,523, forward strand.
AAAAGATTGTGAGAGACTGCAGAAGATGCCAATGATCAGAGAACCGGGAGTAAAGATTTTATGTTTCAGAGAACTTTTGAGAAAAACTTTGAGTGTTTTTACTCTGAGCTGCACTTTTTTTGCACATGAAGGACTAAAGTTCAGGTCACAAGAACACCGAAGGCTCAGGGAAGGTTGAGGGAATTTATCCACTGGAAAACTGTTAGGGAACAGATGAAAGTCTTCAGCCAAAGCCCTCCAGCATGTTCTTTAACGTGGTAGGACATGGTTTTCTCGCACATGGTGCCATGGCTTAACGTCCCATGCAATGGATGGCAACCTTTCCAAGCCCATTGGTGTCACCTACTGACCGAGGTCAGGGAGGGAAGTTTTGAGGAGATAAATCTCAACGCTGGCCCTGCTGGGACTCGAACTTGGGAAATGCAGATTGCGAGCATGCCGGACTACCGACTGAGCCATCCACGCCCCTTTGAGAAAAGATAAAGAGTTCTGAGGTTCACACCTTAGACTAGGGGAAAGATAATGAGTCAGATAACTTAAAAAGTAATTTATAAACTCAAAGACTGAGAAAAATGTTTGTAAAAAAAAGAGCAATGTTTGAAAGAACAGAAGTCATGGGAAGCGCTGTCCAGGGAAAATTTCCTTTTTCCAATGAGAAGTTAAATAATTCAAAAGAAGTAAAGAAGGGTTGGTTTACCTCTGAGCGGCACTTTTTTGCACACAATGGGCTAAATGGCCAGGTCACATGGACCCCGAAGGCTCAGAGAAGGTTGGGGGAGGAGACCCACTGGAACAGCTGTTGGGAGACAGATGGTAGCCTCCCATCAAGGCCATCCAGCGTGTTCTTTAACGTGCACAGGGTATGGCTCTCCCGCACACGGGGCCACGGTTTAACGTCCCATCCGACGGACGGCGGCCTTTCCAAGCCCATCGGTGTCCCCTACTGACCGTGGTCAGGGCGGGGAATTTTGCGGAGATAAATCTCAACGCTGACCCAGCTGGGACTCGAACCTGGGAACTACAGATTACGAGCCTGACGCGCTACCGACTGAGCCACCCCCCATAAGTAAAGAAAAAAATGTTCAGAAAACGTCATTTTGTGGTTGGTTCAGAAAACATCACTTTTGGATCCTCCCCAATGAAATCATGCAAATCATTATTTAGAAATGGCGATATTTCCTAGTTCATTTCTCAGCAAAATGTGTGTAAAGAGAGGTGACATTAAAAACCCAACAAGGTGGCAAACATAAACAAACAAAGGAATCACAAATAGAAGAAGCCGCGAAAGAGTTTTGAGTGATACACCATCCGTCTGACCTGCAGAAGCGCAGGAAAAAAAAAGATTGTAAGAGGAGAGAGACGATAGAAGATGCATGCGTTTGTTAGTTGTCTGTTGCAGCTGGTTGAAGAGCAGAGGAAGGAAAGAGAGGCTGATTCTGAAAGAGAGAGCTAGACCGCAGGGCAAAGTCAGAGAACAAAGGACCTGAAGAGTAATGCAATTTCACTTCTGACAAAAGCAAATGCACTTCGGATGGCGGTTTCCAAATACAAACTTAGAGAGAGAGAGGGTAATGACCTCTGCTATCGCCTTGTGTTCTTTGATACTCTGCGCCCTCTGTCGAGAGAGTTTGCCGGGTCGAAAGGTCACAGACAGTTGGGAATGTTGAAATTCCTTGCATTTCCTCTTGAACAAACAGAGTTTTCGAGAGAGAGTCTAAGGAATAGATGGAGATATGGCTATTGGGATTAAGATGGTTGCTGAATTGAAAGGGATAGAACAAATAGGTTTTTTTTCCTATTTTAAAGATGAAAACCGTTTCAGACTGGTGCATGGGTTTAATCGTTGGTATTGAGGGCTATAAATCTTTGATGTTTGTGTTCCTAGCAAGATCAATACGAAAATGGGAAGAATCTTTAAAGCAGTCAATATTCAATATAGCGCTATAGCTTTACGCTGTTACATGTTAAAAGTAACATTGCTGTTTTACAGTCATTAGTCAAAAAAACCCATTGTCTTGAACAGTTGAGCGAGGATGGCTCAGTCGGTAGCGCTCCAGGATTGTAATCTGCAGTTCCCATGTTCGATCCCATCTGGGCTAGAGTTGAGATTTATTTCCGCAACACCAGCACTTGGTCAGTTGAGATTATTTCCGCTGACCAATCCATCTCTCGGTCAGTAGGTTAAGCCGTGGCTCTATGTGTGGGAGAGCCATACCCAGTGGACATTAAAGAATAGGTTTGATGTCTTGACGGAAGGCTCCCATCTGTCTTCTAACAGCTGTCTGGTGGGTTCCCTCCCTCAACCTTCTCTGAGCTCTTGGGGTCCTTATGACTCCAAGACATCCGAAGTGCATTTAGCGCATTGTGTGCAAAAAAAAACTACCGCTTAGAGGTAGAACGACCCAATCCTACCTGGCCCAGCGTTGAAATGTATCCCCGCAAAATTCCCATCCCTGGCCTTGGTCAGTAGGAGACACCGATGAGCTTGGAAAGACCGCCGTCTGTCGGATGGGAGGTTAAGTCGTGATACAATGTGTGAAGAGCCTTACCTTCTGCACGTTAAAGAACTCACTGGTTGTCCTTGACTTGAAAATATTATCTTTCTACTAACAGCTATCCCTCTGGGTTCTTGCGAGCTGGTCATTTAGTCCGTTGTGTGTAAAAAAGTGCAGCTCAGAGGTAAAACTACTCGAATAAGCAAATGTTAAAGAATGTTATTGGAAATCTAGAATTGGAAAGTTTGAGTGAGAATTTCAATTCATCTCCAATGACATTTCCCCCTAAAAAGCTTATTTTCAAAGTTAGAGAGCTCTGAATGTGATTTTCTATTTAGAGTCGCTCAAAAAATATCCAAACGATATGGTTGATTACAGAATTCAGAAAAAATATCTGCCAACGATTTTTTTTAGAAATTAGAGGGATCTGACAACCTTCGTGTCACGTGACACGAAGGTTGTCAGATCCCTAATTTCTAAAAAAAATCGTTGCCAGATATTTTTCCTGAATTCTGTAATCAACTCTAGCGTTCGGATATTTTTTTGAGCATTGTGCATAACATGTAAGTGTCCAGAAACGTCTTGAAATAGGGTGTATATAATAAACAAGCAAAATCCTCAGGTTAAAGAAGCCCAAACTCACGAAGCAATTTAATTCTCCAAACACGTCTCTCCTGAGCAACAACTACTGCACTTCGTCACTCAACCTTACGATGGATAACATTCATGTCTCTCCTAACAGGGGCGGGGGTGGCTCAGTCGGTAGCGCGCCAGGCTCGTAATCTGTAGTTCCCAGGTTCGAGTCCCAGCTGGGTCATCTCCGCAAAATTCCCCGCCCTGCTCACGGTCAGTAGGGGACACCGATGGGCTTGGAAAGACCGCCGCCCGTCGGATAGGACGTTAAGCCGTGGCCCCGTGTGCGGGAGAGCCATACCCTGTGCACGTTAAAGAACACGCTGGATGGCCTTGACGGGAGGCTACCATCTATTTCCCAACAGCTGTTTCAGTGGGTCCCCTCCCCCAACCTTCTCTTAGTCTTCGGGGTCCATGTGACCTGGCCATTTAGCCCATGGTGTGCAAAAAAGTGCCGCTCAGAGGTAAAACAACCCAACTCTCCTAACAGCTGACCAGTGGATCCCTTTCTCCAGCCTTTTATGAGCTTTTGGAGTGTTTGTGACTCAGCCATTTTGCTCGTTGTGTGCATAAAAGGACCACTCAGAAGTAAAGTAACAACCCATTTGAGAGGTCAGAGATCATTATTGACCTCTACCAGAGAACCGAGTGCATTGCACCCAACCTCTTTCATGTTAAATATGCCAATCTCGCACATGATATCCACCCCGTGGATAACATGATTGATTCAATCAATCAATCAATCAATCGATAAATGATATGTCGCAAGCAAGTATACTGCTCACAAAAATTAGGGGATATTTCAAAATGAATATGAAGCGATAATGTATCCCCTAATTTTTGTGAGCAGTATATTTGCTTGGAGGACAAACAAACAATTTCCTTTGGTGTAGGAGTGGTAAAATTTGGATAAAGTTCAAGCTAGAAGAAAAGACATCAAGACTCTAAACTCTTGTACTTCTGATTACATTTATGGTCATAATCTAAAAGTTCAGTGATGACCAAATTAGGATGCGATTCCATCTTCGTGAAGAAGTTTGTCGAAGTAGTTCTGATAAACGTTTTGACAGAATCGATATTGATGTCTTTATGTGTATTACTGTTTCTTTTATGAACCATGGTGCTGATGCAACAGTTTTAAGTGTTTTGTTTATAAACGTTTGGAACCTTGAGATGGTCATCCCAGAAAGGGATTATCAACAAATAAATAATATTATCACTGTAAAATAAAGGTCAGCACATGTTACTTGTGCGTTTTGTCTGCTGTTTCTTGGAATTTTTGAGATTTAAACTAAATCTAAGACGTGAGATGATTTTAATTCTTTTTTCTTCATACAATTTGGAAAGAAGGTGAGTGAAGAGAACCAAATTCTTTTCCTCTATGATTTTCTTTGAAGGGTGTCATAGAGAGCAATAATATTTTTTCCTTTCATTTGTAGGTTCTGCAAACAGCCCACCTGTGCCGAACTTTGCTACCATGAGCAGAACTGTTTGATGATATTTATGAGACAGGAAAATGTTATGTTTTAAAAGCACAATATAGTGGATGAGACATTGTGATTGTATTTAACTTTAAATACCTTTGAGTTCCTGCATACGCAAAAACGTTTCTTGATTTATTCCGCTAAATTATGAGTGTTTTTGTAATTGAACGAACACTTTAAATGTAAATATTTTAATAACCTTTATTATACAGGTAGCTATTACCTATTATGAAATACGATAAAATGGAATGTAAATGTTTTTAATTTTGTATTAAAATAAATTTCTTAAGGATGTATAAAAGGCACTGCATTTTTATATACATATGATATCTGATATCTTGAATTAATTCTTTGAGATCCAAGCCTAGGGGTTATATCTCGAAGTCTAAAATAGGGCTTTATTGCCAATAACAAAGTTAAAACACATAAACCCCAAAGGGGCCACAAGGGCAAAACAAATTTGCTATAAAAAGCACAACTAAAAGTTAAACCTGCGGTTGTCAAACACCATAATCTTAGGACGCATGAATTGGTTTAAAACCAAGGGATCATGATCAATCAAAGATCTAATTATATCATAAGGATGATCTCCCACTGTCTCGAAAACGGTCTGCGCGAGCTTGTTTTTCACAAAGCAGGGAGCACTGACCACAGATCAGAGGATTTTATTTTGGAAGCTCTGAAGCCTCCTGATATTGGTGTTGGTAGTATTATCCCACACAGGTAAGGCATATGTCAGGACTGGCCGCAGAAGAGTCTTATAAAGAAATAATTTCTTTTCTGGAGGCAATTTCGAGCTCCACCCTATCAGGGGTGCAAGTTTACATCTGATAATTTGAGCCTTTGAGAGCACATAATCAATATGCTCATTCCAACAAAGTTTTTTTTTATGCAGAATGACACCAAGGTATTTCACCGTTGGTGTCAAGGATGTTTCAACTCCAAACATTTTAGAAGAATCAGGATTAACAATCTTCTTTCTGAAGAAGAGAACTGACTGGCTTTCATCTAGGTTAATCTCGATTTTCCATTTGGAGTACCAGCGCTTTTTGATATACACTCAGTGCTTATTGAATTATGACCACCTCTCTCCATGTTTTAAAAGAGGAAGCTAACTTCGAACCTCTATAACTTCAAAAAAAGAAAAGAGAGTTTGTGACAGAATAGGACTGAAGATAAATTTAATATCTCAATCAAATCTATGATTAAATGCTATGATTAATTTAATATCTCTAATGTTCACACTGTACTTAAAGAGTTATGGAAGTTTGAATATTTAACAACAGCAATGCTTAACGTTAAAATTAAACTCAGAAGTTAATTATAATTTGAAAAAAAAGTATTATTTTACACCATTTAATACAACAGATGTATATTCGAAAATTTAATGTAAATAAGTTTTCAATATTTTCAATATTCCTAAGTCTAGCATTGTTGCTATTAAATATTCAAAGTCCATAACTCTTTAAGTACAAAGAACATTATTGAAAATCTTGATTTAGATATATTGGATTGAGATCTTTAATTTATCTTCCATTATTTTCCTGATAAAACGCTTAGTTTAGAAGTTATAGAACTTCGATGTTAGCTTCCACTGACATAACATGGAGGGAGGGTGGTTTTTTTGCACACAATGGGCTAAATGACCAGGTCACAAGTACCCCGAAGGCTCAGAGAAGGTTGGGGGAGGGACCTACAGGAACAACTGTTGAGAGAAAGATGGGAGACTTCCGTCAAGGCCATCCAGTGTGTTCTTTAATGTGCACAGGATATGACTCTCCCGCATACGGGACCACGGCTTAACGTTCCATCGGACGGACGGTGGTCTTTAAAAGCCCATTGGTGTCCCCTACTGACCGTGGGCAGGGCAGGGAGTTTTGCGGATCCAAATTTAAACGCTGACCCAGCTGGGTCACCCTGGGAACTGCAGATTACGAGCCTGGTGCGCTACCAACTGAGCCACCACCACCACCTCATGGAGGGAGGTAGTCATAATTCAGTGAGCACTGAGTGTATAATAATATGCAAGAAAATATACCTTCGCAGTGGCCGAATGCTGTGCTTCGAAGTGGCATGCTTCGCTACTGATGAAAGGGATCTCGGTTAAGGTATGGATGTTTCTTCTCTGTGTTGTTTTTTCCGCTTTGGATATCGTCTTGCTCACAGATCTTTTCTGTGGCGCATTAAACCAGAGCCACATATGTACACCGGTTTTGGACAGCCGTTAACAAAAGAAGAAAATAATTAAATAAGCGTAAATAGTTCAGTCATTTATTTTGGTAAAATTTTAACTACAAGATATTTATTTTTAAGTAGCGTATAGAAAAATTTAAAAATACTTTATCTATTACAAGTTTATTATAATGTTTATAAATATTTTAAAATTAATTATTTTTATTATTTATTTATTTATTTACTTATTTCATTTTTAGAACAAATAATTACCAGTAGAATTTTAAAAAGATGTATTTAATTTTTACCAATATTTAATTGAAATTAGCTTTATTTGTGTGTCTTAGGTGGCTCTGATTAAACTGCCTGGCTCCTCTTATAGATCTACGTGGCAAACAGCTGCTTGAGCGGTAATTTATTAAGTAAATATATAACTAATATAAAGCAGTAATAACCAAATAACTTTACGTTCTTCTAAAAATTTCAAATTGCATTCAGCTCATTTTAGGATTAAATAAAAATTATCCAATGTGCATAAGAGTGCAGAAAAATGAACATTTTTATGGTATGAAAACTTCATAATGATCAAACAGAATCACTATTTGCATTTAGTCATAGTACCTATAAAATGTGCGAGGAATTTCTTTCCTTCAATTCTTCAGGAGGGTGAGGGCGAAGAATTAAAGGCTATGCCAAGTTCAAATTCCGTAGGAGACAGAGGAATCTCATGGTAACAAATCTATGATAAGATATCAATTGATAAGATATCAAAAATTGAGGTTTGTGATATGACCAATAATAATAGTGATTCATGTGGTGCCCACAGTGTGGTAAATGGCCAGGTTGGTGGGGATGTTTTATTTCTTAGTGGCACTTTTTTGCACACAATGGGTTAAATGGCTAGGTTACAAAGACCCCCAAAGGACACGAGGATCAGAGAAGGTTGGGAAAAGGGAACCCATTGGATAGCTGTTAAGAAACAGGTGGTAGTCTCCCGTCAAGGCTATCCAGCATATTCTTTAACGTGCACAGGATATGACTCTCCCCCACACGGGTCACTGCTTAACGTCCCATCCAACGCACGGCGGTCTTTTCAAGACCATCAGTGTCCCCTATTGACTGAGGACGGAAGTTTTGCGGAGAAAAATCTCAATGTTGACTCAGGTGGGACTCGAACCTGGGAACTGCAGATTACTAGCCTGGTGCGCTACCGACTGAGATTCCCCCGACCCATTTGTAATGATGATTCATAGTATTAGTGATTCATGTGGTGCCTACAGTGTGATATATAGTCAGGTCCCAAGGGTTTCAAATGCTCTGGGTTCAAATGTTCCAATGCCAAGGGTTCCAAAAGCCCAGTGTACCATATATCCAGTTACTTTACTTCACTAGGGGTCACCGATGGGCTTGGAAAGCCCGCCGTGCGTTGGACGTTAAACCGTGAGACGTTAATATGAGACAATAATGGGCCGTTAAGCCGTGGCCCAATGTGCGGGAGAAACATACCCTGTGCACGTTAAAGAACACGCTGGATAGTCTTGACGTAGGCTACCATATGTCTCCCAACAGCTATTCCAGTGGGTCCTCTCCCCCAATCTCCTCTAAACTTTCGGATCCTTGTCATCTGGCCATTTAGCCCATTATGAGACAAAAAAGTACCACTCAGAGGTAAAACAACCCAACCCAACCCACGGGAGGGAAGGGAAGGAAGCCCAGTGTTGAAGGGTTTCTAATCTTCCTATCACATTTTATCTATCTATCTATCCATTCGTAAAACTCGTCCTCACTTCTTTCAATCTATTAAAAAAAGTCTTGATGTTTCTTCTTCATACAATTACCTAAAAGGATGTTTAGTCAAATAACTCCAAGTAGCAATTTTGATATTCCTTTCTGTTGCTATTAGTGTTTTTTTTTTCTCATTTTGCAGCAGTTTCTCATCGGAGGAATTCTATAACGTATGTAAGCTCAACCAGGTGAGTCTGTCAGCGAAGTTCTCGCAACTCATGTATCCGAACCTCATTACAAGGACATCTGGGAGTCTTGCAACAAACTCGCACAACTGGCTAACCCAATGTGGAGAGAAAGAGATAGGTCATTCATCATCTGTGACGTGATGAAGCACAGGAGAATAGAGATCCTCCTGTGGGAGATATTGCGTCATAGCAACACACACGAGGATGGTGTCGATCGTGCAAGGGAAAGCGGAAGTGATGAAAGTCTGCATCATGGATTTCGTGGAAATGAGCTGTTGCTGGCTATTCAGAAGGCTGATTGGCAAAAAAGAGAATTGTTATCTCAATAACGTACACTATCCGGGTGAGATCTGAACCCACGACCTCTTGATGACATATCAGGTGCTATGACTAGTGAGCTTAGGCCGCCGAACACTTATTTTCGATTATTGGCTTTAAGCATTATATCATAGAGTTAGTCATCATAGGTACAGTCGCTCAAAAAAGTATCCGAACACTATGGTTGATTACAGAATTGAGAAAAAATATCTGGCAACGATTTTTTTAGAAATTAGTGATCTGGCAACCTTCGTGTCACGTGTTACCTGACACGAAGGTTGCCAGATTACTAATTTCTAAAAAAATCGTTGCCAGGTATTTTTTCTGAATTCTGTAATCAACCATGGTGTTCGGATACTTCTTTGAGCGACTGTATAATGCTTAAAGCCATTAATAGAGGATGATGAATGATCGGTGGCCGGTTGCTCAGTTGTCAGAGCACCTGGCCTGTTATCAGAAGGTAGTGGGTTCACATCCCATCCGGCTAATGACAATTTTCCCTCTATATTTGTTCAACGTATCACCAACAGATGCATATCTGCAATTTCCAATTCTTTCCAATGTACACTATATTGCCAAAAATGTTGGAAAACACTTCAATGTTATGTAAAGTTAGAACTACATTCAAACCTCTCTAATATAGGTTACGTTCAGTTGTTTTACCTCTAAGCGGCACTTTTTTATGCACATAATGGGCTAAATGGTCAGGTCACAAGGACCCCAAGGATTCAGACAAGGCTGGGGAAGGAGATCCACTAGGCAGCTATTAAGAGACAGATGGTAGTCTCTCGTCAAGGCCATCCAGCATGTTCTTTAACTTTTTTGTTGCATAATTAAAAAAAGTAATAATACCTATTATTTCCTTTCATTTGCATCTATATAGAGTTGATCGTAGCAAGCTCTGAGAGCTTAACTGTAAGAACAAATGCTATATACTCCTTACAAATAGTACATACTGATCCAGCACAAACACTTAAAATAATGTTAATAATTGATGGACTTGGAAAGGCCGCCGTCGATTGGATGGGACATTAAGCCATGGCCTAGTGCAGAAGAACTGTACCCTGTGAAAGTTAAAGAACACACAAGATGGACGACGGGAAGATACCACCTATCTCCTAACAGCTGTCCAATGGGTCTCCTCCCACAATCTTCTCTGAGCCCTCGGGGTTCTTGTGACTTGGCCATTTAGCTCATTGTGTGGGAAAAAATGCCGCTCAGAGGCAAAACAGTCTAATCGGATTACCTGAAAATTTGTATTACTATTTTTTTTTGAAATTTGAAAATTTAATTTGAAAACAATATTTGATTATTATTATTCCGGTCCGATTTCAATCCGAACTTAAAAACAAAATCACCCGTTAATAACCTCCCTTCCCTACCGAAAGAAAATATTAAAGATTTTAACCTGAAAGAGTCTTCCCCTAATAGTGCAGTGTAAATGGAAGACCAACCTTTAATCTTTCTCTAGCCATAGCCCTGCTTTCATCCATATTTGCTTCAAGCCATGTAATTAAACGTGGTCTTTAATTTCTCCGTTCAGTACACATTCCACTTACTAATACAAATTGTTCGACGTTTGCCTACTCGTTGATTCCATAGTTAAACAATCAGGCATTGTAAGTCATTAACTGGAGTAAATTCTTTTCGTGTTTTCTTTCATCATTAGCAGCTTATTCCTCTTGTTAGGAAATTCCTAATGTGTTTTGTTATTTGAAGACTTTGGTAAAGGTTCGAACAGTTTAATTTGCGGTCAATTTCATGATAAGTTCTGGGGATTGGGTTGGGTTGTTCTACCTCTGAGCGGCACTTTTTTGCACACAGTGGGCTAAATGGCCAGGTCACACGGACCCCGAAGGCTCAGAGAAGGTTGGGGGAGGGGACCCACTGGAACAGCTGTTGGGAGACAGATGGTAGCCTCCCGTCAAGGCCATCCAGCGTGTTCTTTAGCGTGCAGTAGTATGGCTCTAGGATGTGCACAGGGACGGGGCCACGCTTAACGTCCCATCCGACGGACGGCAGCCTTTCCAAGCCCATCGGTATCCGCTACTGACCGTGGGCAGGGCGGGAAATTTTGCGGAGATAAATCTCAACGCTGACTCAGCTGGGACTCGAACCTGGGAACTGCAGATTACGAGCCTGGCGCGCTACCGACTTAGCCACCCCCGCCTCCATCTCCAGAACTTGGGGCGGGGGTGGCTCAATCGGTAGCGCACCAGGCTCGTAATCTGTAGTTCCCAGGTTCGAGTCCCAGCTGAGTCAGCGTTGAGATTTATCTCCGCAAAATTCCCCGCCCTGCCCACGGTCAGTAGGGGACACCGATGGGCTTGGAAAGGCAGCCGTCCGTCGGATGGGACGTTAAGCCGTGGCTCCGTGGGCGGGAGAGCCATACCATGTGCACGTTAAAGATCACGCTGGATGGCCTTGACGGGAGGCTAACCATCTGTCTCCCAACAGCTGTTCCAGTGGGTCCTCTCCCCCAATCTTCTCTGAGCTTTCGGGGTCCTTGTGACCTTGCCATTTAGCTCACGGTGTGCAAAAAAGTGCCGCTTAGAGGTAAAACAACCCAACCCAAATCTTTAAATACAAAGCAAACATTATGAAAAATCGAGATTTAGATAGATTTGATGTCTCTAATTTATCTTACGTTACCTTTTCTCATAAAACGCTTAGTGTAGAAGTTATAAAGCTTCGAAGTCAGCTTCCACTGATATAATGTGGAGGGGGTGTTCATAATTTAGTGAGCGTACAGTCGCTAAAAAAGTATCCGAACACTATGGTTGATTACAGAATTCAGAAAAATATCTGGCAGCGTTTTTTTTACAAATTAGTGATTTGGCAACCTTCGTGTCAGGTGACACGTGACACGAAGGTTGCTAGACCACTAATTTCTAAAAAAATCGTTGCCAGATATTTTTCTGAATTCTGTAATCAACCATAGTGTTCGGATACTTTTTTGAGCGACTGTACATTGCAACGCCGTGTCTGAAAGGATTAAAATTCGAAAGTTAAGAGTAGATGTCGTTATAAATATCTAATTTAGATTTAGTTTTTGATGAGATAATTCGATTCAAAGGAGATCACAAACAGACTACGGTTTTCAGCATCTCTGTTCATACGCTCTCCTTCTCTTCCTCCTCTTTCATCGGAGATTGCTGGATCCTCCATCCGAGGCACCAGGATCTCTCAGGCAGGTCTCGACTTCGCGGTTAATTAGGATTGATAGAGGCAGTCTATATCCAACCTCAGCGCTTGCACGAAGACCGCCATATTTTAGCGTAAACAAGTTGGACGGCCACATGTCGAGAGGCTCCGGTTAACACGACAGCGAGCTGGCTCAAGTGACTTCGGAGTCGGTGACAAATTGCTGCTGTAAATGTCAGCGCTGCTGCGATAACTGAAATGTGATTAAGGTGAAGGATCTTTCATCCCAGGTAAAGCTTAGTTTGGGGGATATATTCGTGTTTCTGTTATGATGATAAGAAGAAAGTTATTTGAGCTTATAAATGCGTTTGTATTTGATTATAGACTGAAAGATATGTCACTTTCACTGATTAGCAAATATTTCTTGTTTAATTTTTAGATCTCTACGGAGATTAACTGAAATTAAACTTAGAGACTGCTGTCAGACCTCTGTGGCAAGCAGCTGCTTGAGAGGAATTTATTTTTTATTGTTTTGGAGTTGTTTTACCTCTGAATGACACTTTTTTCCCCATTATGTGCTAAATGGTTAGGTCGCAAGGACCCCAAGGGAAAGAATGTGTTTTCAAGAGGAGACAGCTCTACAGAACGAATGTAAGATAATTTACTATTTGAACCCTCAAGTGAGAATGACCAACAGAGGGCGCTTTCACATTCTTGACATCTATTTTCCTCTCCTTTAACTGGAAAGGATCTGAACAATTTTCATGTACACTACAAAACGCATGTAAGAAAATACTGCTCTGATCATTTGTTCAAAAAAAGCACATTTTAATTATTTTTTGGCTAAATAAATAACATTAAATAGCGGTTGTTTTGTTATAAAAACTCTATAGCATTATAAAGTGTACATTTGAGCTTCCTACTTATTATATCAAAATAATATTTTTGCATTTAACAACCGCTAGGGTACAACTAAAACAAACTAAATTTAACTTAACATTTGGTGATTTATTTTGAATTTTGAATTGCTTTAATGTTTATTGCAAAGCTGTAATAACTGTAAGAGAGCTTTTCTGTAGTACTGTTTGAACCATCAAGCGAATGTTGCCGCAAGAGGGCGCTCGTTACCCTTTTGTCCACTGGCCCTTTTGTCTCATATACATTCTTTGCCCAATCTGTGGAAGGGAATAAACTTGACAGTTCTTAGGAGAGAGATGGAGGGCAGTCAGGAGAGGCTGCCAACATCACGTTGGATTCAACAACACGCCATCCAACAACACGCTGGATGGCCTATCCAGGAAAGGGATAGGCCATCCAGCATGTTGTTTAACCAAGGAGTATCTAAGGGAGAAGAGAGCTAGCTTCCATAGGCTTAATGTAAACTTTTCGATTGCAGCGCCCTCTAAATCTGGCAAATTCGTGCATTGCAGTGAAGTCACCTAGCCAGGGAGAGGAGCCAGTTCCTTGCGTTATTTTTCCACCGCTCAGCTAGGTTTTCAATGGCTTACACCACGTCACTAATTTTACATTCACTTTAGCTCTGTTCAAAGTGTCCGTTTCTTAAATTTTACCATCATAGTTTTCTTTTTACATGGATTAGTTAAAATTATTTTCATTAATAAAATCCCATTTTGTAAAACAGGTAGTAGCTATGCTCAAGAAAGGAATTTTAATATTTTGAATATTCTACAATATTTAATATATTATAATAAATTGAAATTCATGGCTTTATGTGAGATAACATGTTTTGTTTAATTATATTTTATAGAATTTTAGATATTTTCAATAAAAGTCATATCGAGGTTCTTAGTTGTATAAATTGTCAGTAGATGGCAGCAGGCACTTCTCGTATCAACCATAAAAAAAATTTACTATTAGAACAAACTGCAGACACCTATATACATCGATATGCTGGAACACAAAACTGAAACATACATTGACTTATATGTTTGCAAGATGATTAAATGTATTAATTTACATATTAATTTTAAAAATTCTGCAAATTTACTCAAAATAAACATACAACGGTTTTTCCAGGTATCGTAAAATGTACTCCTGAACGAGATAAAACACTCATTGAATAACTTTAGGGTCAGCTACCACTGTGCCAAACAGCCATGGCTGTTAAACATTTGGAAACACTGGTTAAATCGCAATATACATACCAATAGTAAGACAAACCATAGCTGCATTGGGCTAAAATGATTGCACTGCGCATGCGCAGATCGTCCCTTACAGTTGTTTTTGTGCCTGCACATCAATTTGCCACGTTCAGCTTCGGTAAAATTCCGCAGAACGGCGCCACTTACGCTTGTGCGAAGCTAGCCTTCTTCTCTTTAGACCTTCTTTGGTTTAACGTACAAAAAACATATGAATTTATTACATTTAAACCTCAGGGAGTGAGTGGAATTTTTATGAATATTTGCAAAGTCAGTGCTGGGAGTGGCCGTGAGTACCGGAAATATCAAAGTGTGCAGGAGGGTTAGGAGGAAACTATCAAAAAGTTAGGACACCACTTGTACAGTCGCTCAAAAAAGTATCCGAACACTATGGTTGATTACAGAATTCAGAAAAAATATCTGGCAACGATTTGTTTAGAAATTAGTGATCTGCCAACCTTCGTGTCACGTGAAATTAGTGATCTGGTAACCTTCGTGTCACGTGACACGAAGGTTGCCAGATAACTAATTTCTAAACAAATCGTTGCCAGATATTTTTTCTGAATTCTGTAATCAACCATAGTGTTCGGATACTTTCTTGAGAGACTGTACATCGTGAAATCACCAGTGGTTGTGAATCAAAAGAGTTTGTGATATTGGTTTGTTTACCAGTTCTTTAATTTTAAGCTTTCAAAAAATTTGCATTTTGCGCTTTCTCCTACTTTGCAGGAAAGGAGATGGCAGTTGCAATTTTAAAAGGATGGTTCACGTTTCTCTTGCTGTTCAGAAAAGGAGGATATAGGTCCTATTTTAAGCGGGATGTTTCTCTTACTGTTCAGCAAAGGAAGAGCAGGCTCAATTTTTTAAATAGGATAT
Source organism: Ryuthela nishihirai (assembly GCA_038380435.1). Classification (NCBI taxonomy): domain Eukaryota; kingdom Metazoa; phylum Arthropoda; class Arachnida; order Araneae; family Heptathelidae; genus Ryuthela; species Ryuthela nishihirai. Next base: position 25,217,777 of record JAWZYU010000002.1, read on the forward strand.
TTATCTTACTTTTTATTAAAAAGAAATGTCCAATTTTAAGTGGAACGCCTCTCTTTTGCTGTTCAGCAAAGGAGGTTGGGTTGGGTTCTTTTACCTCTGAGCGGCACTGTTTTGCACAAGCTATCACGCAAATGACTGCTATTGGGTAAAGGCTTGCTTCGGGGTAAATGGCCAGGTCACATGGACCCCGAAGGCTCAGAGAAAGTTGGGGGAGGGGACCTACTGGAACAGCTGTTGGGAGATAGATGGTAGCCTCCCGTCCAGTTGGATTGTTTTACCTCTGAGTGGCACTTTTTTGCACACCATTTGCTAAATGGCCAGGTCACATGAACCCCGAATGATCAGAATAGGTTGGGGGAGGAGACCTACTGGAACAGCTGTTGGTAGACAGATGGTAGCCTCCCGTCAAGGCCATCCAGCATGTTCTTTAACCTGCACAGGGTATTTAACGTGCACACGGGGCCACGGCTTAACGTCCCATACGACGGACAGCGGCCTTTCCAAGCCCATCGGTGTCCCTTACTGACAGTGGGCAGGGCGGTGAAATTTGCGGAGATAAATCTCAACGCTGACCCAGCTGGAACTCGAATCTGGAAACTACAGATTATGATCCTGGCCCGCTATCAGCAAAGGAGAAGACTCCAGGTTTAAGTGGGATGCTTTACATTTTCTCTTACTGTTCAGCTAAGGAAGCGAAAGCTCCAAATTAAAGCGTGATGTTTCACATTTACTCTTCAGTAAAGCAAACTCATATTTTAAGTGGAATGTTTCTCTTATTGTTCATTGAAAGGAAGACTTCAATTTTAAGTGGAATGTCTCTCTTACCGTTCAGCAAAAGAGATGACTTCAATTTTAGCAGGATATTTCACATTTTTATTACTGTTCAGCAGAAGAGGGGAAAGTTTCAATTTTAAGCGGGCTATTTATCTTAATTTTCAGCAAAAAGGAAATTCCAATTTTTAGCGAGATATTTCACGCTTTTTCGTATTATTCAATGAAGAAGAACAAGACCCATATTTTAGCAGACCACGCAAATTTTTTACTTACGCGTCATACTTAATACTGTAGCTGTAAATAACAAATTAAATTATATATAGCGTGACAGTCGTCCCGTGGTCCGAGTGGTTAACGCGCTTGGCTACTGATCTCAGGGACCTGGGTTCAAGCCCCTGATAAGGCATGGATGTTTGTGTTGTTTTTCTGCTGAGGTCCTGCCATCCTCTCAGACCTTCTACTATGGCATATAAACTGACAGGCTCCTGTCAGACCTCTGAGGCAAGCAGCTGCTTGAGGGGGTATTTATTTTTTTATAGGGTGACAATATTCTCAAATCTTAAACAATTTAATCATTGCTTTATAAAATCGGGACATTAATTAACTAAAACCTATTATTAATGCATCTAAATTTCTTTTCATTTGCTATATTTATTTTAAATTTTAACATTCAATCATCGACCTAATAGTCTTAACGTTATATAACTTCGAAGTTTTAACAGTTTGTCTCTAAACATCTCAACGACAAGTTTCCATCGCTTTCTTAGCTAAACAGTGAATTCCCGAACAGCTACATTTAATAAGCACCACTCATGACAAGAGTTCACTCCAACCAACCTCTTTCAGCAACCAGAAAGCCTTATTAGCCAATTTTGCGGAAAAATCCCTCAGGGTATGGTCCTTATTAAATTACCATTTAACACTGGGGTCGACGTAATTAATTTGTTTCTCTACTTTTGTTTTTCCATTCGCTCATTAATATTCGTTTCACGACTATGCTTTGCCTTAAGCAAGGCCCAGAAGAATCAATGAAGCTCTGGAAACTTCAAAACATTTCGTCTTCACCTCATTTAGTGGTTAAGCAGAACATCTTTGCAGACCTCTTCTGAAAGCTTTAGATTGCTTAAGCATTTCACACGGATAATTATTTAGACACCATTAAGATATTAGGAAAATATTGTACAGTCGCTCAAAAAAGTATCCGAACACTACGGTTGATTACAGAATTCAGAAAAAATATCTGGAAACGATTTTTTTAGAAATTAGTGATCTGGCAACCTTCGTGTCACGTGACACGAAGGTTACCAGATCACTAATTTCTAAAAAAATCGATGCCAGATATTTTTTCTGAATTCTGTAATCAACCGTAGTGTTCGGATACTTTTTTGAGCGACTGTAGGTTAGACTTTTGGATCAATTGGATGATGGAAAGGTGTTACAATAGAATTTTTCTCCTGATTATTTTATTATTATCGTTATTTTTTTAAATTTTATTTTGTGTTTTATCGATAATTGGTCCGGAACTGATGGTAGGATATTTAATCCAACATTTGGAACACTCTGAGAGGTATTTTGTGAACATATTTGTGACAAGGGCTCCAAAATTCTCATTGTTGGGTGTTCCTAGAATTGTTTTCGAATATGCTGATTTAATCACTATGATTATAACGTAATTGGTGAGTTTAGTTTCGATATTTTGCAAAGGAATAACAATGTTGTGTCTAGTTTTGGTATATTACAGAGGAACGATAATTTTCTGTTAGTCTTAGTATACTACAGAGGAATGATAATGTTCAGTTAGTCTTAGTATCTTACAAAAGAACGAAAATGTTGAATTTATCCTTGGTATCTTACAAAGGAATGATAATAATGGGCAACACACAAAAAGACTTTGAAATGAAAATAGCCAACTTTATTAATTTCGAGGTGCTGATCACGAAAATGACAATAAAATTTGTCGATTGGCTCTTGTTCAGGAGAGACAAAAATGGTCATGTATATATAAACGACTCAGTCCGCATTGAGTGCACAGGTAACCATTTCGCAACACTGTATTTTAAACTCTAGATTGCATCAGCCAGCCATATACACAACCCCCGGTGGTATTGCATCATTGTCTGATGCAATGTAGTTGAGTCATGACATCGCGTCTTTATGATCGCGGACAAAAGATGATGCAATCGTAAGTTGTAGTCGATGTATCGTAGGGTGAGCAAGTCTTTTGAGCGATTCCCATTTACTCTCGAGTGATAAGTACAGCACAAGTGATCCTTGCAGTTTTAATCCAGCAGTAGTGATGCTTCGTAATTGTGTTAATAGTGCAGATACATTTTGTTGCATTTGCGGGGAAGTGACGTTTGCAAGCCAGAAAAGGGCCATCACTCCAATAGTGAAAGCGGTATATGAGTTTTATTTTGGATGCAAGATCGGGGACCAGGACAAGGTCTGAGCCCCACACGTATGTTGCACTATGTTGCAAGAAATTTTCCGAAGTGGCTGAAAGGCGAAAAAGTGGCGATGCCGTTTGCTGTTCCTATGGTTTGGAAGAGCCAAGATATCACGCAAATGATTGCTATTTCTGCATGGTTCACCTGTTTCAGGAGGTACCACAAGGAAAAAGAAGTGGACAATAGTGTACCCGAATATACAACCTGATCTCCAACCAGTACTGCACGGTGAAGGCATTCACGTTCCCGAACCTCTAAAAGAAATGTCTATCGATTCAGAAAATGAGGAAGGAGGCGAACCAACGTCGGGTTCTCCGCAGCTTTCGGTGTTTAATGATGATCCATATATCTGCCATGGTGCGTCGTCTGCGCCACACATTCTCACCGAAGAAGAAATGAACGATCTTGTTTGCGATCTGGAGTTGTCCAAGGCCAAAGCAGAATTACTTGGATCAAGACTTAAACAACGGAATCTTCTCAAGGAAAATGTCCTAGTGACTTAGTTTCGAACTCGTTATGAGCAGTTTGCACCTTACTTCAGAAAGGAAGGTAACCTTGTGTTCTGCTCCGATGTAGGTGGTCTGATGAATGCCCTCGGAATCAAACATGACCCTGAAGAATAGCGACTATTCATAGACTCCTCGAAATTGAGTTTCAAGGTGGTGTTGCTGCATAATGGAAATCGACTTCCATCCATTCCAGTCATACATGCTGTCTACATGAAAGAAACCTACAACAACCTAAAACAGCTATTGAACTGTCTTCAATACAGCAAGTATGGCTGGCATCTCTGTTGTGACTTGAAGGTAGTGGCTCTGTTGATGGGTCTGCAGATGGGATATACGAAGTACTGCTGTTTCTTATAGGAATGGGACAACCGAGCAAAGACTTTGCATTACGTGAAGAGAAACTAGCTTCAGAGGAAATCTCTGAAGGTCGGAGAGAAAAATGTGGAACACCCAGCACTGTTAGAAATTCACAAAATCCTGCTACCATCCCTACACATCACACCCGGTGTGATGAAAAACTTCGTAAAAGTCATGGACTGGACTGCATCAGCTTTCAAGTACTTGGCTGACATATTCCCTTGACTCAGCGGAGCAAAAATAAAAGAGGGAATTTTTGTGGGTCCTCAGATCCGGGAGCTGTTTGACAACCTGCTTAAGGGTGACGAGAAAAAGGCTTGGGACGCATTTTGTCAGGTGTCAACTAAATTCGTCGGGAATGTCAGGGTAGACAACTGCAAGAAACTGGTTAAGGACATGTTGTCTCTGTATCACAAACTTGGCAGCAATATGTCCTTAAAGATCCACTTTCTCCATTCCCACTTTAGATTTCTTCCCCAACAACAGGCATGGCTAGTGATGAACACGGTGAGCGTTTTCACCAGGGCATTGCAACGATGGAGAAACAATATCATGGAAACTGGTCCACTTCAATGTTGGCTGACTGCTGTTGGACTCTCACCAGAGATGATCCTGAGCAGCTGTACAAGCGACGGGCAAAGCGACGTCGGAAGTAGAAGCGGAGTTTTACCGATACATGTCATATGTACGTATTACTCTATTATATAAGAAACTATTGCGGATTTCTCAGAAATCGTAGCCAATTTTGCATTTTCATTGTCATATTCGCGTTTAGCACCTTGAAATCTTTAAGAAATGGCTATTTTTATCTCAGAGGCATGACTTTTATTAAAATTTGTTACGCAGTGTTATCGCTCGATTTTAATAATACTATGAGCTTTTTCATATTCTTTTCATCTCTCACAGCGAACATATTTAAAACTTTACCTCAAAGATTATCCTTACCTACATAAACCTTAAAAAGTTGCAACTGAACGCCAATTAAACGAACACGTAACATTGCACCGTTATCGACAGAGTCAGAACACGATCTGAGTAGTTCACCCAATATCCTTAGTGTGGTAACTTTACATAATTATATTATCTATGACTTAACATCTTAGGAAGGTGAGACATCAGCAATTTATAAATTGTAAAAAAAATATAAATTTGAAATTTACAATTTTTTTCCCAAATATCAAAAACAACAAGACTTTGTGAAACGTTATAATTTTTATTATTTTTCGCTTATTAATATTTTAAAACATATTTCATTCACTCTTATGTGAATTTAGAAGAATTGTGCGGGATTTAGTAACTACCCCTAGTATTTGTTTTAAATCAGACATATTTAGAAAAAAATATTTACGTTTCGTCAATAGCAATTTTTCTGAAAATATCAACTATGTACCTGTTTAGATGCAATAGGACCCTTAAACAGGATTTTATCCGTTTAAAGCGATGGTTTGAGAGATTTTTTAAAGTCTTCGACCCTTACAACTATGAAATTTCATAAGAGAAGAAATATGTCTCTTCCTGTAATCTAATTAGCAATTGGTTTTTTACTAATTTGTAAGGGAAGAAACCTGAAATTCGTTTCTTTCCATAAAATTTTTTTGAAGACCAGCTCTCGTTTCTATTTCACTCTCTGTCCATCTGTAGATAGTCAATTATTTCTTTTAAGAGATAAAGGAAAATTGTCTCTAGGTTGGATGCTTAATATTTCTTTCTTACTTCATCTTTTCAACACATCCAATAGTTAGAATTTCCACCGGTTCTCTTTGCATTGGATAGATAATAAAAAGTCATCAAGTTTTCAAGTCATCCTTTAATTAGAATTACTATTGTAACAGGGCTCTAAATTTCGAAAATGGTAAAAAAATGTGTTGTCTTTGAAAACGAGTATCTCATATTCATCCGAAGAGGATTGTTTTTCCTATTACCTTTTTAGACGATATTCTCTCAAAATCGTGAAAACACGAACTTTTGTTCTTTATGATGCTTTCAAGAACTATTTTTAAAAAATTGGTGAAATATACATGCAGCAGAGGCTCGGTTTTCCGAGTTCGGCTTTCGACTCTGTCTTTAACTCCGCTAAACCCCAGCCTGTCTTCGGTGATGCAGAAGACACCGATGGGTTTAGAGACACTGCTCTTATTATCCACATGCTCTTGTGTAGCAAGAAACTGCCTAATGATTTATTTTAATATCTGTACCGCGAAGGATACTATCTGGCAAGGAGTGTCTAAGGGAGAAGAGAGCTAGCTTCCATAGACGTAATGTAAATTTTTCGATTGCAGCGCCCTCTAAACATGGCAAATTCGTGTATTGCAGTGAAGCCACCTAGCCAAGGAGAGGAGCCAGTTCCTTGCGTTATTTTTCCACCGCCCAGCAAGGTTGTCAATAGCTTACACCACGTGACTAATTTTACATACACTTTGTTCAAAGTGTCCATTTCTTAAATTTTACCATCATGATTTCTTTTCACAAGGATTAGTTAAAATTATTATCTTTAATAAAATCTCATTTTGTAAAACAAGAGGTAGCTATGCTCAACATAGAAATTTTAATATTTTGAACATTCTACTATATTTAATATATTAGAATAAATTGAAATTTATGGCTTAATGCGAGACAACATGTTTTGTTTAATTATATTTTATAGAATTTAGGATATTTTCAATTAAAGTCACATCGAGTTTCTTACTTGTATAAACTGTCAATAGATGGCAGCAGGCACTTCTCGTATCAACCCTCAAAAAATTTACTATTAGAACAAACTGCAGACACCTATATATGTCGATATGCTCCAGGGAACACCAAACTGCAACATACATTGACTTACATGTTCGCAAGATGATTAAATGTATTAATTTACATATTAATTTTAAAAATTCTGCAAAATTACTCAAAATAAACATACAACGGCTTTTCCAGGTATCGTAAAATATACTCCTGAACGGGATAAAATACTCACTGAATAACTTTAGGGTCAGCTATCACTATGCCAAACAATCATGGGTGTTAGACAGGTTGAAACACTGATTAAATCGCTATAAATATACCAAGAGTAAGAAAAACCACAGCTGCAGTGGACTAAAAATGATTGCACTGCGCATGCGCAGATCGCCCCTTACAGTTGTTTTTGTGCATGCACATCAATTTGCCACGTTCAGCTTCGGTAAAATTCCGCAGAACGGCGCCACTTACGCTTGTGCGAAGCTAGCCTTCTTCTCTTTAGACCTTCTTTGCTATCTGGAACACCCCGAATGCAAATTCTAGTTGTATTGATTAAACATGTTTATTTAATTAATATTTTGCAATTGAAAAAGTAGTGGTAGTTTATATACAACATAATTTTTAATTTCAAATTAAGGGTTTTCAACTGAAATAAAACGATACAAATTTTTAATTCCCAAACAAAATATTTTATAATTATTTGTATGCAATTGTGTTTTTATCTATCACCATTTTATGCTTTTTATCATCAGCTCACAAAAAGAAAAAAAAAACATCCTGAGATTCAAACCGGAGAAATTTTTTTGATAGTCGTGGTTTGACTATCAGCTCCCTTGCTCAGAAACATAAAAAATCCCTTTTTATTAGAACGGAAATAAATATATATATAGATTGTGTCAGACTAGAGGCCTTTTTAGATATTATTTTTGTTCATGCTTTGTATATTATTTTGGATTTCACCAAAATAGGCATATGCTACGTGGGAGGCCCTCTGTCCCAGCATCTGGAAAGTTAATTGCAGTAGCAGTGTCCGGGGAACGGCTAGCGTTCGCTGACAAGTGACTCCTAACACGGAGGCTAGCGGACTTCCCAGATGGTCTGGCGGAGAGAGAAAGAGAAAGGGTTGGCAACAGCGAGGAGGAGAACAGAGCCAGTCGTAGGACGAACGCGAAAAGACATAAAATTGTAAAGCTAGGAAATGCCGACTGGTAATAACGGCATTGGGCTCTGTGAATACAGCTGAACAGGCATAGTAAGCTGGTGTTGATGTAATGCTATGTAATTAAGCATATGTCCTTGTCTATCAAGCATGTTTGGAAGGTTCAATAAATAATTGTTATATTTAAGTAAAAGCTGAAGTTGAACCAATTTATTGGGGAGGAGCCTCAGTATTGAGTCCCTGCTATCGTGATAAAACCTTTGATTCCTGAACGGAAAAACCCTTTCACCCGTTGCGTATTGTGATCGAACCGAGGGGACATTCCTAAGTGGTCCCAATAGACCGACAAACGAAGAAGCAACATCACAGATTGCATGCATCATTTTTGCCCTACGAAAACATTAGACAATTTCCATGTTATGTCGATGGGAATCTAAGGTCGAAGTTTTACAACTTCTACCATATGCAATTAGTGTAAAAAAGTGGCTAAAGATCATAATAAAATCTACAGGTAATGAAAACGGAAACCTACAGGTATACTCACTAACAGTTTGTTGGACCACCACGTGTGTCTACTAGATCCTGTGTACGTCGTGACATAGAGTCTACCAGTATTTGAAAGTCAGCAGGAGAGAAATGATACCATTCGTCCACAAGATACCTGATCAATTCTTGCTTATTAGACGGAGCTGGAAAACTCTTTCTGAGGCGTTGTTCCAGACGTTCCCCTAAATCTTTCAGCGGGTTGATATCTGGTGATTGTGGTGGCCATGGTACATTAAAAACTCCAGTCTCATGCTCCTCAAACCACTGTATGAGCACATATGTTCTGTGGATGGGAGCATTGTAATCCAGAAAAACAGCTCTCTCTTCATGAACGAAATGCTGTACCATTGGATGAAGATGATAGCTGAAGATTGTCAAATAGCAATTGGCATTAATCTTAGCTTCTAATGAAATAAGTGCACCAAATCATGCCACAAGAAAGCACCCCACATCATTGCAGAACCTCCAGAACCCTTAACAAGAGGAAATAAGCAATCAGAGTTGTAAGCTTTCTTTGATTGGCGCTACACGTGAACTTATCCATTTGTTGGAAACAAAGTATAGGATGATTCTTCAGACCATATCCCATTCCTTAAGATCCAACCTCTTGTGCTCATTGCACCACTGGACACGACGACGTGTGTTGATGGGTGTCATAACTGGTTTCTGCAATGCAGAATCACTTATGTGATCGTGATATCCAGCTCTATAGATTTGTCGACTTACTGATTTTCACGAAATTAGTCTATCAAGGTCACACGTCTCCTAAGGTCACTAAGATCTTCCCTCAAAGGCCTGGTGTGGCAGGGGTAGCTCAGTTGGTAGGGTGCCAGGCTTGTAACCTGCAATTATCAGGTTCGGGTTCCAACTGGGCAAATGTAGAGATTTATCTCTGCCAAACTCCCCGTCCTGCCTACAGTGAATAGGGGTCATTGTTGGGCTTCAAACGGCAGTCGTCCGTCGAATGGTACGTTAAGCCGTGGTCCCGTGTATGGGGAGACATCCTGCGCACATTAAAAAACACGCTGGATGGCCTTGACGGGGAGGCTGACACCCTTTTCCCAACAGCTGTCCAGTGGTTCCCCTCACCGAACCATCCACAAAACTACGAGAGCTTCGAACTTGGACATCTGCCCAAATAACTGATATTTAAGTAGCGAATATCATGTTTTAAAATTAAACAGCTCTAATTTTCCCCTTAAATAATGGTAGACTTTCGGCACAATTTTTGTACAGAGTGGCAGTAAAAATTAGACCATAATTCTATCTAACCATATTGGCAATATGTCATCTGCACGGTTCAAAATTCGAAAGTTCCATAATTAGAGATATGAATGCACTGATTGATTTCGATAATATTAAACTAATTTAGACGAAAGGTACTCTCCCAGCTGCTCCGCAGCCTTAATGTGAGCGTTCCAATAGGCTTTGGATTGGATTATTTTACCTCTGAGCGGCACTTTTTTGCACACCATGGGCTAAATGGCCAGGCCACAAGGACCTCGAAGCCTCAGAGGAGGTTGGGGGAGGGGACCCACTGGAACAGCTGTTGGGAGACAGATGGTAGCCTCCCGTCAAGGCCTTCCAGCGTGATCTTTAACGTGCACAGAGTATGGCTCTCCCGCATACGGAGCCACGGCTTAACGTCCCATCCGACGGCAGGCGGCCTTTTCAAGCCCATCGGTGACTCCTACTGACCGTGGGCAAGGCGGGGAAATTTTGCAGAGATAAATCTAAACGCTGACCCAGCTGGGACTCGAACCTGGGAACTACAGATTACGAGCCTGGCGCGCTACCGACTGAGCCACTCCCGCCCCAATTCCAATAGGCATCAACCAGCACACAGGGCACAAAATTCGAATGTTTCAAAATTACAGAACTCAAGGAATCAAGATTTCGATAAAATTAAAGTAATGTAAACGACAGGTAATCACTCCGTTGTTTCGCAGCCTCAATGTCAGCTTCCTGTTAGACCTAAACCAGCACACGAAGGTGGCTTTTGGTGCCATCCATAAGATGTAGTACTGTCCTGTATAATGGAACTTCGGATGGCATCATTCAATCATATTCAGGGTCATTGCACCACTGTGTTGATGAGTGTCATAACTGGTTTCTGCAGTGCAACTGGACCGTGCTATCCAGCTTTACGGATTTGTCGACTTGCTGATTTTCATGAAATTGGTCTCTCACGTCTCCTAAGGTCACTAAGAGCTTTCCACAAAAGCCTTCGGTGTCTAATGATGATCCATACGTCTGCCACGGTGCGTCATCTGCGCCACATATTCTCACCGAAGAAGAAATGAACGATCTTGTTTGCGATCTGGAGCTGTCCAAGGCAAAAGCAGAGTTACTTGGATCAAGATTTAAGCAATGGAATCTGCTCAAGGAAATTGTCCGAGTGACTTCATTTCGAACTCGTCATGAGCAGTTTGTGCCTTAGTTCAGAAAGGAAGATGACCTTGTGTCTGCTCCTATGTAGATGGCCTGATGAATGCCCTCAGAATCAAACATGATCCTCAAGAATGGCAACTATTCATAGACTCCTCGGAATTGAGTCTCAAGGCGGTGTTGCTGCGCAATGTAAATCGACTTCCATCCATTCCAGTCGGACACGCTGTCTACATGAAAGAAACCTACGACAACCTAAAACAGCTATTGAACTGTCTTCAATACAGCAAGTATGGCTGGCATCTCTGTTGTGACTTGAAGGTAGTGGCTCTGTTGATGGGTCTGCAGATGGGATATACGAAGTACTGTTGTTTCTTATGTGAATGGGACAACCGAGCAAAGACTTTGCACTACGGAAGGAGAAACTGGTTCAGAGGAAATCTCTGAAGGTCGGAGAGGAGAATGTGGAACACCCAACACTGGCAGAAACGTGCAAAATCCTTCAACCGTCCCTACAAATCAACTTCGGTGTGATGAAAAACTTCGTAAAAGCCATGGATCGGACTGCATCAGCTTTCAAGTACTTGGCTGACAAATTCCCTCGACTCAGCGAAGCGAAAATTAAAGAGGGAATTTTTCTGGGTCCTCAGATCCGGGAGCTGTTCGACAACCTGCTTAAGGGTGACGAGAAAAAGGCTTGGGACGCATTTTGTTAGGTGTCAACTAAATTCGTCGGGAATGTCAGGGCAGACAACTACAAGATACTGGTTAAGTACATGTTGTCTCTGTATCACAAATTTGGCTGCAATATGTCATTAAAGATCCAATTTCTCCATTTCTTCCACGACAACTGCGGCATGGTTAGTGACGAGAACGGTGAACCTTTTCACCAGGACATTGCAACGATGGAGAAACGATACCAGGGAAACTGATCCACTTCAATAGTGGCTGACTACTGTTGGACGCTCGCCAGAGATGATCCTGAGCAGCTGTAGAAGGGAAGGGCAAAACGACGTCGGAAGTAGAAGCGGTGTTTTACCGATACATATCATATGTACTTATTACTCTATTATACAAGAAACTTTTGCGGATTTCTCGGATATCGTAGGGGCGGGGGTGGCTCAGTCGGTAGCGCGCCAGGCTCGTAATCTGTAGTTCCCAGGTTCGAGTCCCAGCTGGGTCAGCGTTGAGATTTATCTCCGCAAAATTCCCCGCCCTGCCCACGGTCAGTAGGGGACACCGATGGGCTTGGAAAGGTCGCCGTCCGTCGGATGGGACGTTAAGCCGTTGCCCCGTGTGTGGAAGAGCCATACCCTGTGCACGTTAAAGAACACGATGGATGGCCTTGACGGGAGGCTACCATCTGTCTCCCAACAGCTGTTCCAGTGGGTCCCCTCCCCCAACCTTCTCTGAGCCTTCGGGGTCCATGTGACCTGCCCATTTAGCCCATGGTGGGCAAAAAAGTGCCGCTCAGAGGTAAAACAATCCAATCCAATCTAAGAAATGAATTTCTTGAAATCTTAAGAAATGGCTACTTTTATCTCAGAGGCATGACTTTTATGAAAATTTGTTTCCCAGTGTAATGTTCAGTTTAATTTTCTTACAAAGCATGATAATGATAATGTTGAGTTTAATCTTGATGTCTTACCAAGGAATGAGAATGCTGAGTTTATCTTTTAAAGTAATGGTAATGTTGAGTTTAGTCTTGTTATCTTATCAAGGAATAACAATGTTGATTTTAATCTCGATATCTTACCAAGGAATGATAATACTGAGTTTAGCCTTGATATCTTACAAAAGAATGATAATGTTAAGTTTAGTCCTGATATTTGAGGATGGGAGGATAATGTTGTTGAGTTTATTGAATTACTTCATAGTTTCTAATTTTGAAATTTGATCAAATTATGGACGAGATTCATTTGGTTTAGCTGAACTACCATATGTATCATAGAACAGTGGTTCCCACCCCGAGCACTAAAATCTGGTCCAAGAGCTGTTTTCAATATTTCAGAAAGCTCTAATGGAAATAGCAGATTAATCACGATTGCTTTATAAATATCCGTTCTATTGCTTTTGTCCTGGAATTATGCCAATTCAGTATGGCAACACTGACTATCTCATGCTAATCACAGTCAGGATTGGTTGTTGGCGTCATAAGACTTTCTGGGCCATCGAATTTCACCACTGAAATGATTAAATATGAATTACGAAATAGCCAATAAATGAATAGTAGATAACGAACTAGAGATATGAGCCAGTCTTGGGGTTGGGTTGGGTTGTTTTACCTCTGAGCGGCACTTTTTTGCATACCATGGGCTAAATGGCCAGGTCACATGGACCCCGAAGACTCAGAGAAGGTTGGGGGAGGGGACCCACTGGAACAGCTGTTGGAGACAGATGGTAGCCTCCCGTCAAGGCCATCCAGCGTGTTCTTTAACGTGCACAGAGTATGGCTCTCCCGCACACGGGGCCACGGCTTAACGTCCCATCCGACGGACGGCGGCCTTTCCAAGCCCATCGGTGTCCCCTACTGACCGTGAGCAGGGCGGGGAATTTTGCGGAACCAGTTTTGGGACTTTTAAGAAGTCTTCTTTGTGACGATCTATATTTCAGTTCAAAATATGTTGTCGTAGCTTCGTAACAACTTAGGAGGAAGCTTATAAAGAAGTAACTAAGTAATTGTAGTTTTTTTTGCCAACATTTGTACACCTAGGGTTAAATTTCTTCGGGATATTCAATTTCGCAGAAGAGAAATCCTTGTTTAATCCTGTTAATGCAAAGCGCGTTAATGGACTGTAATTTCTTTCCCCTTAACGAAAACGACCTGATTGCTTAATCACCATCCCTCAGGATGGGAGAGGATCAGAAGAGGATGTAGAAGAAAGTGAAGCGGCGGAGCAAGTGAAGAAAGAGGAGAAGATTTAGATGGAAACAGAAAGGTTGAGGGAGGGATGCAGATGTGAGGCTAAGTGTAGTCTACGGGAAGGCAATTCTCTAAATGGAGGTTTCTTGGGGCATTAGAAATTAAAAAAAAAAGAAAAAAACCTGAGGAATGAAGTACAAGCTTCCTTCTTATCGGTGATTCAAATAAGTAATTAGCCTAGAAGTACTCATCGGAGGAAGGTGGAGGTGGCTCAGTCGGTAGTGCGCCAGGCTCGTAATCTGCAGTTCCCCGGTTCGAATTCCACAGGGGCCAGCGTTGAGTTCATCTTCTCAATACTACCTGCTCTCAGTCAGTAGGATACACCGATGGGCTTGGAAAGGTTGCAATCCTTTGGATGGAACGTTAATCCGTGTGCGGGAGTGCCATGCCCTGTACATGTTAGAGAACACGTTGGATGGCCTTGACGGGAGGTTACCATCTGTCTCCAGCGGGTCTCCCCCCCCCCCAACCTTTTCTGGGTCCTCGGGGTGTTTGTTACCTGGTCATTCAGCCCACTGTGTGCAAAAAAAGTGCCTCGCAGGGGTAAAACAAACCACCGAGGAGGGTTTCGGTTGTTTTACCTCTGAGTGACACTTTTTTTGCACACAATGGGTTAAATGGCCAGGTCACAAACATCTCGAGGGCTCGGAGAAGGTTGGGGACTTACTGGAGAGCTGTTATTTGCCATATGGTAGTCGTCTGTCAAAGCCATCTAGCGTGTTCCTCAGCGTGCATATTGTGTGATTATCCCATACATGGGACCATGGCTAAATGTACAATCCGATGGACGGCGGCATTTCCAAGTCAATCGGTTGTCGCCTACTGACCGAAGGCAGGGAGGGGAGTTTTGCGGAGACAAATTTCAACGCTGACCCAGGCGGGACTCGAACCTGGGAACTGCCTGATGATTTTCTAGAGAACGAGCCTGGCGCACTACCGACTGAGACCCCCTCCTCCCCCCGTTATCGGAGGATTAAGTGTTTAATCATTAGAATATCGAACAATTCCGTTGGCCTTGGAAAGATGCTAAAAACAACATTCTTCCTCTAAGGATCTAAAATATCTTTTGATCGTATTTTAGATTGGGTTGTTTTTAACTCCGTGTGACACTTTTTTGAACACAATGGACTAAATGGACAAGTGACAACGACCCCATAGTGTAGGGTAAAGGAATCCACTGGAACTTATAAGTAATAAATATGACAATAACTTAATTTAACGAATGACAGTAATAACACGCGCGAATTGCAACTGCTTTGAAAGAATTTTTCGCTGACGTTAACGTTACTTGCAATTCATTTAGAAAGAACATTTTTCATATTTATTATCAAATATCATAATGCTAATTAATAGAAATAATTTTTCTCCTAAATAAAATTATTTATACATAAGCATTAGCATAAAGATTAGCACAGAGTCCATCAGTAAAAATATTAAAATAAAAAATATAAGAAATGTCTATATGGTAGGATTACTTAATGTCTGCTGAATTTCTTGAAAAGCAGTTTGGGGTAGAGAGGGAATTAGGAAAGACATAATCTAAATCTTAAAGCTCCTGATCTCGGTGGGGAGGGGGTGGCTCAGTCGACTCGTAATCTGTAGTTCCCAGGTTCGAGTCCCAGCTGGGTCAGCATTGAGATTTATCTCTGCAAAATTTCCCGCCCTGCCCACGGTCAGTAGGGGACACCGATGGGCTTGGAAAGGCCGCCGTCCGTCGGATGGGACGTTAAGCCGTGGCCCCGTGTGCGGGAGAGCCATACCCTGTGCACGTTAAAGAACACGCTGGATGGCCTTGACGGGAGGCTACCATCTGTCTCCCAACAGCTGTTCCAGTGGGTCCCCTCTCCCAACCTTCTCTGAGCCTTCGAGATCCATGCGACCTGGCCATTTAGCCCATGGTGTGCAAAAAAAAGTGCCGCTCAGAGGTAACCCAACTCTTAGACACTCTAAATCAGGTGTGTGTCAAACTCAAGCTTGTAAAGTGCCATTTTTTTTAAAGTACATCAGTGGACCGGGATTCAATTAAACACAAATTTTCTATAAAAAAAAATCGTTTATTTAAATTTAAAGTATGCATTAAAATTAAAGTGGCATTCAGTCATAACGGTTGAAAAACAGCGCATTATTTCGAAGATCCAGATACTTGACATCTTTTCAGCTTCATTATGTCATCGATGGGGGCGGGGTTGGCTCGTCGGTAGCGCGCCAGGCTCGTAATCTGTAGTTCCCAGGTTCGAGTCCCAGCTGGGTCAGCGTTGAGATTTATCTCCGCAAAAATTCCCCGCCCTGCCCACGGTCAGTAGGGGACACCGATGGGCTTGGAAAGGCCGCCGTCCGTCGGATGGGACGTTAAGCCGTGGCCCCGTGTGCGGGAGAGCCATACCCTGTGCACGTTAAAGAACACGCTGGATGGCCTTGACGGGAGGCTACCATCTGTCTCCCAACAGCTGTTCCAGTGGGTCCCCTCCCCCAACCTTCTCTGAGCCTTCGGGGTCCACGTGACCTGGCCATTTAGCCCATGGTGTGCAAAAAAGTGCCGCTCAGAGGTAACCCAACCCAAAAATGTCATTGATGCTTAGAGTCAAAGTGGTTGTACCGATTTTGAGAATTGACTGAAGATGCTAATCTGTAAGTCTTGAACGATATTGAGATTTATTAATTTTCATTGTTAAAAACAGCTGTTCACACGAATATCAACTTCCGAAAATAATTAACATACGAACAGCATGGTTCTTCATGTTGAGAAAATTGCTATGACTTTTAAAATATTTTGTATAAAAAGTTAAAATATCAACTTAATTGAATTTTTCTTTTAAAACAGTATCACTTTGCAAATCGGTTAATTCCATTTGCATGTTAGTTGGTGCCTTTTCAACCTCGATTATTAATTGAGGTCGCGGGCCGCATCTAAATGCCCCGGGGGCCGCTCATGGCCCGCGGACCGTATCTTATCTTCCGGAAAAACATTTTAACACTTTACTAAATCTTTTTAATGAAATCTGGGAACAAAACACCTTCCTAGATATTTGGAATACATCTTTTGTTGTTCCTGTTCTCAAGCCTACAAAATCAGCTGGCGATATGACATCTTATAGACCTATTGAACTATTGGTATATTTCATAAATTTTTGTGTTGATACACGTCCCATGGCCGAGTGGTTAGCGCGCTTGGCTACTGATCTAAGAGACCTGGGTTCGAGCCCCGCGTAAGGCATGGCTGTTTGTGTCGTTTTTCTGCTGAGGTACTGCCATCCTCTCAGACCTTCTACTATGGCATATAAACTGACAGGCTCCTGTCAGACCTCTGTAGCAAGCAGCTGCTTTAGGGGGTATTTTTTTTTATTTTACATATCTATGTTGAATAAAAATTGATTTGAATTGAATATTGCACTATGCTCATGCTTGGGAGAATTGCTTGAAAATATGCTGAACAGAAGATTAAATTGGAAAACAGAATCAAACCATCTCCTTCACTATAATATTAATGGCTTCAGAGCTGGTTGAAACTCATTGGAATGTATTATTGACCTTGTCACAGATATTCAAACAGGACTGAATTTTAAGAATATGCACACAGTTGCTGTTTTCATAGATCTTCAAAATGCTTACGACTCTATATGGATTAACGGAATGCTTTACAAACTTCTGGAACTTGGAACTGGTGGAAACATGTTTTCTTATATTAAAACTGGATGAAGGACAGAACGATAATAGTGAAACTTCAAGATCCCTTTCAGATCCTTTAGCTTTGGATAAAGGTTTACTACAGGGCGATATTTCGAGCCCTATGTTATTTAATTTGTATATAAAAGACCTCCCAGACATTTTACCCAGAAATATTAAATGTTCCATATATGCAGATAATATGCTTATCTGTTTAACAGGAAGGAATTTAAATAGAATACATACAGTACTACAAAAGGCACTAGATGATATTGAACATTATTTTAAGACATGGAGTTTAGACATCTCAAAAGATAAAACGGTGATTTTGTCATTTTGCAAAAGTAGAAATCTTCCAAACATAAAATTATACATTCAAAATGAACCTTCGCAAGTCGTAAAACAACATCGCTATCTGGGAGTCTTACTAGATTCGGAGTTCAGGTGGAACCCTTATGTTCAACAGCTTGTTTCCTCTTCTAAATCATTCCTCAATATCCTCAAGTGCATTGGCTCGAGTAAAGGAGGAGCCTCACCAGATCAGATGTTGCATCTCTATAAAACTATGCTGAGATCCCGTTTAGAATATGGTGGATTCTTATTGGAAAGTGCGAGTCCAGTCCTTGTCAAAAAGCTGGAGAAAATCCAGAACAGAGCTTTAAAAATCTGCCTGGGACAATTGCAGATGTGTTCAAATATATCTATTAAAGCTAAAACAAATATTCCACCTCTCTCTGTAAGAAGACCACACATATTATTCTCACATTTTACTCGATTGATACTTAAATTGGAATATGATCCTGTCACAGACAAAGTCTTGCTTGGATCTAGGAAAAATTAAAGTCATGTTATAACTTAATTCGGAATCACCCTCTCTTTAGTTTTTCAAGAACACAGGGTTGATTCAATATCTAAAGAACCTCCTTGGACCTTTTCAAGTCCAAATTGCTCATTTTCCATCCCTGGTTTCTCCACTAAAAAAGAAATGGATATTGCGGCTCAAAACACAACTGCCTCAGAATTCATTTACAAGCTCTATAAAGAACAAGTGAAGATCTTTACGGACGGATCTTTTGAGAGCCAGTTGTGAAGAGCGGCTTGTTGCCTGTTGTGTTCCCGAAGTTTCGCATTTTGAGGCAGTGCGACTTCAAAACGTAAAGAAGTTCTCACCTCGGAATTGTTCGCCATTTACTTGGCACTTAAATGGTGCATTACGCAATCACACCAAAAATGGTTTTATTAACAGACAGCAGTTCCTCTTTACATTTTCTTGAAGGTGACCTTTGCCGATCCAGCAATAATAGCATTTTTCAGAGCATTTTAAAATCTTCTGCAATCATCATGAAAAATGT
Source organism: Ryuthela nishihirai (assembly GCA_038380435.1). NCBI lineage: Eukaryota > Metazoa > Arthropoda > Arachnida > Araneae > Heptathelidae > Ryuthela > Ryuthela nishihirai. The sequence continues at coordinate 25,236,613 of JAWZYU010000002.1, forward strand.
TGCAGAATTTATACTACAATGGATCCTGCACATGTGGGGATCCAGGGAAATGAATTCGCTGATCTTTTGGGAAATGCAGCATTCTTGTATGAAAAATCCCTCTACTCCTACATGGGAAATACACACCTCAAGAAGGTAAAAATTTAAACTAAGCATTTCGACATCATTTTGACGTATTAACATCTGGGAGATCCAATAATCGAAGCATGATTGAGAGTAGGATTTCTCCCTTTGGAAACTTTGGTTTGACCAGAAGGAATTTAATCTGTATCGCCAGGCTCAGAACGGGATCAGCTTTATTAAACGATTCCTTATTCAAAGGGAAAAAATCAAATTCTCCGAATTGTGTTCATTGCAGTGTCAAAGAAACAGTATCACATGTGTTTCTTAATTGTGAAGAATATGAAAACGAGAGAATTAATAAACAGTCTATAGAGAAAGAATATTACTGAATTAAGTCTTAAAAATTTATTAGGCCAAGGAGACCCTTTTTTTTAAGAAATTTTTGTTTTCAAGAAACTGAAATTTTTACATAACTGTGATCTTTTCGAGGAAATTTAAAGGAACTTTGAAGTAAGGAAAGGTCTTGATTTTAGACAGTTGTTCTATTCTTGACGACCTGGAAGAGAGGGACGAAAAGCCCAAGTTTCCAATGGTCTAGACTAGGGGTTCGCAACGTGGGGTAAAAAAAATAATAAATAAATACCCCCTCAAGCAGCTGCTTGCCACAGAGGTCTGACAGGAACCTGTCAGTTTATATGCCACAGTAGGAGATCTGAGAGGATGGCAGGACCTCAGCAGAAAAACGACACACACATCCATGCCTAATCCGGGCTCGAAACCAGGTCCCTTAGATCAGTAGCCAAGCGTGCTAACCACTCGGCCACGCGACGGCGTACGCAGTAAAATGTTTTGGGGTACGCCGTGAGAGCTCAAAAGTCGCTAGATCTAGTAAAAAGTCGCTAAGTAGGCATTATTATATTGTTACAACAGATGAACGCGCTACAATGGCATGTGACAGGTGCATCATGAACGCTCGTCTATGCTTAGCATGACGATTTACATAATTAATTGTTTATAACGACAATGTTTTAAAAATAGTAAGAAGTGTGAAAAAAGCAAAGAGAGGGTGGAGATAGTGTATTAAATTAGTGTTGTGTAATGTTATGTAAAAGGAGTGCTCTTATTTGATTTAAGATGAAACATGGTCCCGGTGGAGAAAAGGAATCAACGGTAAAGTTTGTTATTGGGTCCTCTATCAGGGGAGATTAATGTTAAACGTTTCATATGTATAAAGTACAGTAGCTCAAAAAAGCATCCGAACACTATGGTTGATTACAGTCTTCAGAAAAAATATCTGGCAACGATTTTTTTTAGAAATTAGTGATCTGGCAACCTTCGTGTCACGTGATAGAGCTTTAAGAATCTGCTTGGGACAATTGCAGATGTGTCCAACTATATCGCTTAATGCTGAGGCAAATATTCCACCTCTCTCTGTAAGAAGACCACACATATTATTCTCACATTTTACTCGATTGATGCTTAAATTAGAATATGATCCTGCCACAGACAAAGTCTTGCTTAGATCTAGGAAAAAGAAAAGTCATGTTATAAATTCAATTCGGAATCACCCTCTCTTTAAATTAGTAGTTTTTCAAGAACACAGGGTTGATTCAATATCTAAAGAACCTCCTTGGACCTTTTCACTAATTTCTAAAACGTTTTTCTCACGTGACACGAAGGTTGCCAGGTAAATAATTTCTAAAGAAATAGTTGCCAGATATTTTTTCTGAATTCTGTAATCAGCCATAGTGTTCGGATACTTTTTTGAGCGACTGTACAAAGTTTTTTTAAGGTTATTTAATGTCGCAAATGAGATTAAATACGAAATGGTTGGTCTTTATACTAAGAGAAATAGAAGTACTTATGTTTAGATGAAATTGATTAATTTGTAATAATATTGTGTCATTGTAATAAATTGCATCATTTATAGTTTAGTAGTATACATATGTGCTATTTATGAACTCAAACTAAACTTTCATCTCTTTGAATACATAACAATACTATAACTATAGTTTTATCTATCTCTATGTTAAGCAGTTGCTTGAGGGAATTTTTTATCAGAAATAAGCTCTAAAATATCTAAAATACTCGTATATAAACGATTATAAGTGATTCACTAAATGGCGACTTAGTTACTGGCAGGGAATCACACAAATTCTAATTACGATGCAGAAGTGGTAGGATTTCTGAAAATTTGCATCTAGATATAATTTGGATCGTAGATCTGGAAAAAAATCCAGAATTTGTCCTCCGAGGACTTTAATTCCGCTTTAAAAATGAGTTTTCCTTGAGGAACAATTTAATATTTGTTCTTCAAGGAAAAACTTCAAGAAAAATTAGTCTTTCAAGGTCAAATAGAGGTCATGTAGAAGACAAAAACTCATTTATTATTATTAGTGCTAAAAACGGAAAGCTTTTGCCTACGGGTGTTTCGCGCTATAGATTTTAGAAATGTTCGAAATTTCGGATCTGGCTGGTTTAGGCTAAGGAGCCTTAACCCAATACATTGGTTCTAGAGAATTTAAATTTGTTAACTGGGGTGGGATGCTCATGCAATTTCGGGGTGTTTATTCCTTTTAGCCGTCCCATGGCCGAGTGGTTAGCGCGCTTGCTACTGATCATAGGGACCTGGGTTCGAACCCCGGGTAAGTCATGGATGTATGTGTCGTTTTTCTGCTGAGGTCCAGCCATCCTCTCAGACCTTCTGCTATGGCATGTAAATTAGCAGGCTCCTGTCAGACCTCTGTGGCAAGCAGCTGCTTGAGGGGGTATTTATTTTTTATTTTTATTATTCCTTTTCATTTCACTTTTATTGGATTTACTTACCGACACCCTAACTATTGTGTTTCATCATTAAAAATTCTTTCAAACGACACTTCCTTGATTGCACAGTAGAACTGAACGAATAATTTTTTTACTAATACCGAATTAATTTTTTTAAGTAATGAGTTCTAAAAAACTGGTGGTAGTAATTAGATTAAAATAATTTCGAAAGGTATAAAATTTTTATCCCTCTAGTTCACAACGGCCCGACATTCACTTTTCTGCAGCCCGTGTCGCATTTATTATAATCGCAATAACATATAGAAAATATTTAAAAGAAAAATCACAATAAATACTTGAAAATCACCATTGAAATAATGCAGAAATATGTTAAAATAAAGTATATTTAGAATTAAACAGACTGTATAATTTTTTTTCTATTATTACATCGGGATGCCTATGTTTGGAACACTTATTTATGCGAACAATTATTTTCAAGAATGAAATAACTAAAATCTCTGGAAAGGAACAAGTGACACTCATTTGTCATCTGTTTTAAAAGTTGCAAATGCAAAGGACATTTTTCCTAATATTAATATTCTGTTAAAAAAAATAAAGGGTGACCAAATGTCTGGCCAGAAAATGTAAATAATTATTTCCTTATATATAAAAGAGAAACCTATACCCTCGATTTTTAATTTTAACTCTTTGAAATTTGTGAAAATTATAAATATAAGATAAAACTGGTTTATTTAAAAATGTGTTATTTTTTACCTAATTTGTCAACTAATAGCCATCTGTTTAAAGTGTTTTAATAAATTGCATTGAAATTCAATAAAGTTTAGTAAGTTTGAAGTGGAAGTTTTACATAAAAAATCTATCATTTACAAATGGAGTCATTTGGTGGCCGAGTGGTTAGCGCACTTGGCTACTGATTAAAGGGACTGGGTTCGAGCCGCGCCTAAGGGCATGGGTGTTGTTTTTCCTGCTGAGATCGCGTCGTCCTCCCAGATCATCTACTATAGCGTATAAACTGATACGACCACACATCTGTGGCAAGCAACTGCTTGAGGAAGAGTTTATAATTTTAAACAGGAATTGAAGCATATCATTAAGGAAATTAAAATGTAAATTGTTAACATAATCAACTCTTCAGGCCGTATATTTACAAAATTGGAAAATTAAAATCTAGAATAAAAATAGAAAAAAAATGAGGTAAAATATGTATTACGTGGAACTTTCTCTCAATCGTAAATTGTTAATCAGTACAAAATGTCATCTAACAGATTCTTTTCCTCATTCTCAATGTCTTAAGATGTAATTAAGAGACTGAGACTGCGCAGTTGACTGCTCGACAGTTCTCACAGATCATTGGTTGATTGATGGTTTGAATCTATAGGAACCCACCAATCACCCATGATCTATGTGAACTATCGATGCATCAACTGCGCAATTTCGTAATTTCTTCGGGTAGGATTTATTCAGCAGATAGCGCGCCAGGTTCGTATGTTCAGTTCCCAGACTCGAATTCAAGGTTACCTTGATACACCAGGACGGACAACCGTTCAGAAAAAGATGATAAGAAGGAGAATTTATATTGTGATGTTTAACCTCTGAGTGGTATGTTTTTGCGCACAATGAGCTAAACAGTCAGCTCACAAGACCCCAAAGGCTCAGAGAAGGTCGGGGGAGGAAACTCACTTGACAGCTGTCAGGAGACAGATGGTAGCCTCTCGTTGGGTTAGGTTGTTTTACCTCTGAGAGGCACTTTTTTGCACAGCATAGGCTAAAGGCCAGGTTACATGGACCCCGAAGGCTCAGAGAAGGTTGGGAGAGGGGACCCACTGGAACAGCTGTTGGGAGACAAATGGTAGCTTCCCGTCAAGGCTATCCAGCGTGTTCTTTAACGTGCACAGGGTATGGCTCTCCCACACACGAGACCACGGCTTAACGTCCCATCCGACGGACGGCGGCCGTTCCAAGCTCATCGGTGTCCCCTACTGACCGTGGGCAGGGGGGTAAATTTTGCGGATAATCTCTCGTCAAATCTATCCAGCGTGTTCCTTAAGGTGGACAGGGTATATCTCTCCCGCACACGGGGCCACAGCTTAACTTTTCATATGATGGACGGTGTCCTTTCCAAGTCCATCGGTGTCACCAACTAATCGAGGGCAGGATGGGGAGTTTTGCGGAGATAAATTTCAACGGTGGCCCAGCTTGGACTTAAATTTGGGAACATCAGATTAGGAACCCCGCAAGCTAGCGACTGAGCTACTCGCGCCCGGGAAGAGAGAAAGAAATTAATTGCATTGTCCAGGCCTGGTGTATTAAGCAGGCCTTACCGAGTCCCACCTGTGCCAGTGTTGATATTTATCTCCGCTAAACTCCTACCTTTCCGTTGGCCAGAAAGGAGATATCGATGGGCTGGAAAAGGCTACCTCCATCAGATGGGACGTTAAGCCGTGGCTCGGGGCGCACGAGAGCTACACTCTATACACGTTAAGAACATACTGGATGGCTTTGACGGGAGGCTTCCATTTGTGACCTAACAGTTCTCTAATGGGTCCCCTTTCAAACCTTTTTCAAACCCTCGTGGTGTTTGTGATCTGGCCATTGAGCCCATTGTGTGCAAAAAAAAGTGCCGTTCAGAGTGTTTTTTCCGCACTTCTTAATTGCATATAAAATATTCTCTTTTAACACACGGCAAATTTTTAGAAACCTGAAAAAAAGTGACAACTGACTTAAATAGCAAAATCTATACCTACCAGATATGAAAAATCTATACGGAAAAGAATGACAAAAATAGAGAAACCACAATAATAGATAAAAAGCAGATAATATATATATAAAATGATGACAGCCAGTGGTGCCAACAGAGAATTGAAGCAAGATATTTTGGGGTGAAAAGCCCTGTTGAAAGTATTATTCTTTACGTGACATTTTTCCTAGTGGTGGCTTTTTCACCCCAGTCTCGTTAATTCCACCGAGACTAGCCTCTGAAGAAGGAAATAATAAGAAAGAAAAGCAAAAAGGTGGCAACATTCTCATCGCCCAGCACACAAATCCTCTGTTGTGGATCCAAGGCACGACCTCAAATAGGTCGTCAATGTCGTTCGCACCTCACTGACATATTCGACCAATGGAGGCAAGGGAATTACTGTTTCGGCCTCTTCTTGACTCTCTCTGTGCTGCTCGCCTCACTCCTTCAGACTTTGGTCGCCAAAGTTTCTGTCTTGAGATGTGAGATAATGCGCCTGGACTCTCCCGATAACGGGAGAACGCGTTCTGCTCCGTTGAATACCGGTAATTGAAATCAACCCCTTGGGAAAAGAAATAAAACCACATTCTCCCTTCGCTATTTCCCCTTGTAACTCACTTACCCAGAGAATTCTGTATTTTCAATACTATCATTTAGTTGCAATTTTAGTTAAAGCATTTGCGTTAAAATGCCTTTAATATAATAAATACTATTAATAAAATACTGGTAGTTGCGAAATTTTTCATTATTTTAGTATCTCATGTAGGAAAGTAATAGGATGTTTTTGCTTCTGAGCGGAACTTTTTTTTGCATGCAATATGTTAATTGACCACGTTAGAAAGACTCAGATAGTTTGGACTAGGGGGTCCACAGGACAGCTGTTAAAGACAAACAGAAGCCTCCTGCTAAGGTTGGGTTATTTTACCTGTGAGCTGCACTTTTTTGCATACCGTGGGCTAAATGGCCAGGTCACAAGCCCCCAGAAGGCTGAGAGAAGATTGAGGGAGGAGACCTACTGGATAGTTGTTGGGAGACAGATGGTAGCCTCCCGTCAAGGCCATCCAGCGTGTTCTTTAACACGCTGAATGGCATGGCTGTCCGTACACGGGACCACGGTTTAACGTCCCGTCGGAGGGACGGTGGTCTTTCCAAGCCCATTGGTGTCCCCTATTGACAGTGAGCACGGCGGGTTGGGTTGTTTTACCTCTGAGAGGCACTTTTTTGCACATCAAGAGCTAAATAGCCAGGCCACAAGGACCCCGAAGGCTCGGAGAAGGTTGGCGGAAGGAACCTACTGGAACAGCTGTTGGAAGACAGATGGTAGCCTCCCGTCAAGGCCATCCAGAGTGTTCTTTAACGTGTACAGGGTATGGATCTCCCGCACACGAAGCCACGGCTTAACGTCCCATCTGACGGACGGTGGCTTTTCCAAGCCCATCGGTCATGCTGTCATGACGGCACTTTTTGCTGATGACATCGCTCTACTCTCTACTACAAAGACAAAGTAGAGGGCTGGTACTCTAAATGGGAAAACAAGATTAACCCAGATAATAGTCAGTCCATTCTCTTCTCTAGAAAGAAGATTGTTAATCCTGATTCTCCTACACTTTTTTGAGTTGAAACATCCTGGACACCAACGGTGAAATACTTTGGTGTCATTCTGCATAAAAATTTTTTTGTTGGAATGCACATATTGATCATGTGCTCTCAAAGGCTCAAATCATCATTCTTTATAAGATCTTCTGCGGCCAGTCCTGACATATGCCTCACCTGTATGGGATAATAGTACCATCACCAATGTCAGGAGACTTCAGAGCTTGGTCAGAAGATCCTCAGATCTGTGGTCACAGCTCCTTGGTTTGTGAAAAACAAGCATTCACACTGATTTGATCACTGACCACATGTACACCCACATTCGGAAGCTTGCGCAGACCTTTTTCGAGGCAGTGGGAGATAATCCTTATGATATAATTAGATCTTTGATTGATTATGATCCATTGGTTTTAAACCAATTCAAGCATCCTAAGATTGTGGTGTATGAACCCACATGTTTAACGTTTAGTTGTGCTTCTTTAGCAAGTTTGTTTTGCCCGTGTAGCCCCTTTGAAGTTTATGTGTTTTACTTTTGTTATTGCCAATCAGGCTCTATTTTGGGCTTCGAGATAAAAGCCATAGGCTTGGAGCTCTTAACATTAATTAAAGATATCAGATATCAGAAAGCATGATTGTTGATGTTATTAACTCAATGGAAGGGCCTTCTGTTCTAGGAAATGTTTCCTTACACGTTTCAACGTCATATTCTCCGGACGGTGGCCTTTCTGACTGAGGGCGGGGTGGGGGCTTATCGGAGATAAATACCAATGCAGGCATAGTCGGGACTCGAACCTGTAGATTAGGAGCCTGGAGTGCTATCTACTGAACCAACCTCCTCCGCAATTGACCTCAGACACAGAATTAATATGTTTAACTGCAAAGGCAAATAAATGCATTCGAAGGTTGTGTTATTTACTATCTTATGACGTACGAATATCGGACATTTATGAAAACAACAGTTTTTCTCTGGGAAACTTTCGCTTCAATTATGGGTTAGGTTATATCTGAGCTGGACTTTTTTTTAACACAATGACTAAATGTCTAGGTCACAAAGGGGGCGGGGGCGGGGGTGGCTCAGTCGGTAGCGCGCCAGGCTCATAATCTGTAGTTCCCAGGTTCGAGTCCCAGCTGAGTCAGCGTTGAGATTTATCTCCGCAAAAATTCCCCGCCCTACCCACGGTCAATAGGGGACACCGATGGGCTTGGAAAGGTCGCCGTCCGTCGGATGGGACGTTAAGCCGTGGCCCCGTGTGCGGGAGAGCCATACCCTGTGCACGTTAAAGAACACGCTGGATGGCCTTGACGGGAGGCTACCATCTGTCTCCCAACAGCTGTTCCAGTGGGTCCCCTCCCCCAACCTTCTCTGAGCCTTCGGGGTCCATGTGACCTGGCCATTTAGCCCATGGTGTGCAAAAAAGTGCCGCTCAGAGGTAAAAAACAACCCAACCCTAGGTCACAAGGACTCCGACGGCTCAGAGAAAGTTGGGGGGTGGAGACCCACTGAACAGATGGAAGCCTCCCATCGAGGCCATCCAGCATGTTCCTTAATGTGCACAGGATTTAGCTCTTTCGCACTCGGAGTCATGGCTTACCATCACATCCGACGGACGGCGGCCTCTTCAAGTGTCCCCTTCTGACCGATAGTGGAGGTTTTCCGGAGAAAAATCTCAATTCTTTCCCTGGTTCAACTTGTCCCTGGGAACTGAAGATAGCAAGTCTGGCGCGCTACCGACTGAGTCACCCTCGCTCCGCGCTGCAATTATAACAACCATCTGAGTCATAACTCTTAAGGTATTAGAGAAAGAAAGAGATTTATTTCTTCGAAAATGAATGCGGTGTTCAGAATAATGAACTCTTTTCTGTCGTCTTCGATCAAGGCAACAGATGGTTAAAGCAGCATGACGCTTCTCCTAGACAACAGGGAGAAAACAATTAATTAAAACCATATTGCATTCACTTGCAAATTACCTGCTTGCTGTCTAAAAGGTTTAAGATTGAAAGACGACTTTAAAAAAAAGGAATAAACAATTTGATCTCGAAACTTCGCTTTTCTTAATAAAAGGAAATCTGACTTAGAAGCTTGAAGAGGGGTAAAGTGGGGGGTGGGAAGAAACTGATCAAGAAGATGGAGATGTAGAAGATGAAAAAAAAATTGGGGAGGGGGAGGAGCAAGAAAGAAATATGGAAAAGACGACTTGGGAGTTTTAATTACACATTGAACCGCCGAGAATGCATAGGAAGGAAATAAACTGGTCGTCCTCTTCATTTTCTCATAGATCTAGAATGTGGTCTCTTCATCTTTAAGGCGGATTGTGCGGAGATAAATGTAATTACCAGTGAGAGCATTGAACGGTAATTTAGATACTTTCTTGCCATTGCTTATTCTATACCGTCGTTGCACGAAGGGATGGAGAGGGGGAGTGAGGAGGGAAAGGATAGTGAGGACGGAGGAAAGTGAAGAAGAGGAGGTGAGGGAGGAGGAGGCTGGAGTGGAAGAGGGCAGGCACGAGAGACTATTAAAATTCATTAAGAAGGAGAGCAATCTATTTCGCTTCTCTCTAGAGCGACATGTTGTGAGTTTATAAGGAACAGAATATGCAAATGAGTCGGATAGGAGAGGCGAAGTGGTAGTCTCTTAGATGGGTTTGAAGAGATTAACATTCTTCTCGTTAGGCTCCTGTCTAAAGTTGGAGCATTTCGAGTTAGTTTGACCAAGAAAACGCAGGAGAACTAGAGAGAGAAAAAACTCTTATTTGCTGTTTTAAATTTCTTTACTATTCTGAGTGACTGATTGGTGGTTGTGATTTGTTTAAAAAAGTTTAGTGATTCGTTGTTCGTTCTGCAGCAGATTAGTTTTTGTTTCTGTCACAATTATATTAACGGATGATGCACAAGGAATAGAAAATATGTGAGAGAAAGCCACTATGCAGTATCTGATTCGACACGGAACTTCCTAGTTACTGCAGTTCCCAGGTTCGAATCCTAACAGTTAGGATTCGAACCTGGGAACTGCAGTTCCTCCCCCTCTTCATATTTCTTTCTTGCTCCTCCCCTCAGGTTCGAATCCTTCCTAGTTACTGCAGTTCCCAGGTTCGAATCCTAACATCGTTGAGATTTATTTAAGCTAAACCTCCACATTGCTCTCGGTCAGAAAAAGGGCACTGATGGTTTGAAAACGTCCCAATCCTTCGAGTTGGGTGCAAAATAGTACCTTCGGGCGGGGGGCGGGGATGGCTCAGTCGGTAGCGCGCCAGGCTCGTAATCTGTAGTTCGCAGGTTCGAGTCCCAGCTGGGTCAGCGTTGAGATTTATCTCCGCAAAATTCCCCGCCCTGCCCACGGTCAGTAGGGGATACCGATGGGCTTGGAAAGGCCGCCGTTCGTCGGATGGGACGATAAGTCGTGGCCCTGTGTGCGGGAGAGCCATACCCTGTGCACGTTAAAGAACACGCTGGATGGCCTTGACGGGAGGCTACCATCTGTCTCCTAACAGTTGTTCCAGTGGGGCCATCCCCCAACCTTCTCTGAGCCTTCGGGGTCCATGTGACCTGGCCATTTAGCCCATTGTGTGCAAAAAAGTGCCGCTCAGAGGTAAAACAACCCAACCCAACCTCCGGGCGGCGCTATTTTGCACACAATGGGCTAAATAGTCAGGTCAAAAGAACCCCGAGGGCTCAGAGAAGGTTGGGGGAGGCGACCCACTGGACAGCTGTTAGGAGACAGATGGTAGCTTGCCAAGACCATCAGGTATGTTTTTCAACCGCATGGGGTATGGCTGTCTCGCGAATGGGACAATGGTCTAACATCCCATTCAACAGACGGCGGCCTTTCCAAGCCCACTGGTGTTCCCCTACTGACCGTGGGCAAGACTTGTGTATTTTTGGGGGTAAATATCTTAACCCTGGCTTAGGTGGATCTCGAACCTGGAAACTGCGGATTACGAGCCTGGTGTGCTACTGAGTGAGTCACCTCGCCCCTTACATGATCAGATCACAAGGACCAAGAGTTCAGAGAAAATCCATCGGACATCTATTAGGAGACAGATATTCATATTGCCTCACATCAAGGACATCCGGCATATCCGTTGACGTACAGTCGCTCAAAAAAGTATCCGAACAATATGGATGATTACAGAATTCAGAAAAAATTTCTGGCAACGATTTTTTTTAGAAATTAGTGATCTGGCAACCTTCGTGTCACACGAAGATTGCCAGATCACTAATTTCTAAAAAAAATCGTTGCCAGAGATTTTTTCTGAATTCTGTAATCCACCATAGTGTTCGGATACTTTTTTAATCTTAAGACTTACGAATATAGGACATTTATGAAAACAGTTTTCCTCTGGAAAACTTTCGCTGCAATTATGGGTTAGGTTGTCTCTAGCTTCACTTTTTTGCGATGAGTGTTTTTTGTGTTCACCCGTGTGGGCGGGATAGTCATGACTGCACACAGTCATGACTATCCCGCACACAGGGTTGGAAAAGTCCGTTGAATGGGGATTATGTCCCATCCAATGGATGGCAGCGTTTCTAAAGTTCATCAGTGCTCCCTTTCTGAACGAAAGCAGGGTGGAGGGTTAGCGGAAATTAATCTCAACGCTGGCACAGTGAGGACTCGAACCGGGAACTGTAGATTACAAGTCTGGCATACTACCCGCTGCGCACCCCCCTGTCCATCGGATGAGATGTTATCCAATGGCGCCGTGCGCAGGATATCCTGTCTAGTGCAGTTGAAGAACACGGATAGTTTTGATGGGAAGTTTCTGTCTGTCTCCTAAAAGTTATTCAATGAATTCCCTTCCCCAATCTTCACTGAGCTTTTGGAGTCCTTGTGACCTGCTATTTATCCCATGTTGTGTCAAAAGTGCAGCTAAGAAGTAGATGGGCTGAGATGGTTTACCTCTGAGCGGCACTTTTTTTCACAGCATGGGCTAAATGGCCAGATCACAAGGACCCCGAAGTCTCAGAGAAGGTTGGGGGAGGGGACCCACTAGAACAGCTGTTGGGAAACAGATGGTAGCCTCCCGTCAAGGCCATCCAGATTGTTCTTTAACGTGCACAAGTTATCACTCTGACGCACACGGGACCACGGCTTAACGTCCCATCCTACGGACGGCATCCTTCCCAAGCCCACCGGTGTCCCTACTGACCGTGGGCAGGGCGGAGAGTTTTGCGGAGATAAATATCCGCGATGACCCAACTGGGACTTGAACCTGGGAACTGTAGATTACGAGCCAGGCTATATACTTCAGAGAACAAATATCCGTGAAACTTACGATTTTTAATACATTTATTTAGATACATTGGCGAGGGTCTGGACAGAGCTACATATATCATATCGGGTCCGGATAATACACAAAAAAGAATAATATTTCGATATACAGGTGTTTTTATTAGAGATATATCACTTAAAATTTAACTAATAGCTATTTATGTTTAAAAGTTTGGTAAATGCGGAGATAAATCTCAACGCTGACCCACTGGGATTCGAACCTGGGAACTACAGATTACGAGCCTGACGCGCTACATGATTGAGCCACCCCCGCCCCCAAAGGTATGGGCATACACAGTCTTGTTGTCACAATCAAGCCAGGTGCGTGAAGTACGCAGGCAACCACTTGACTTCTGAAAGTATTAGGAAAAGAGATGAAGGGCCACCAAAGTGTGCCAATTGCGGTTTGGAGCACACTGAGAATTATAAAGATTGTTCCGCATTTCGTAAACTGCAGTCAAAGGCGATTAAAAACCATAATGAAAAACAGTAGCAAACAATGTAATATTGCCGTTGACAGTCAAAGTAAAATTCGTCCTGGCATTTCATATGCTCAGGCAGTTGTAAATTCAGATGTGGCTAAAAACGCTTCCAATCAGAATATCCAACCTAAGGCTGCTAACAGAAATGTCTATACTAGTCAACTTTCACAACAAGTTAAAGAAGAAAACACAGACCTGAATGCTTTGAAAGAATTCAATGACATATTGCAAAGTTTCAAGAGTCTTAATTTTTCGAGGGGCGGGGGTGGCTCAGTCGGTAGCGCGCCAGGCTCGTAATCTGTAGTTCCCAGGTTCGAGTCCCAGCTAGGTCAGCGTTGAGATTTATCTCCGCAAAATTCCCCGCCCACGGTCAGTAGGGGACACCGATGGGCTTGGAAAGGCCGCCGTCCGTCGGATGGGACGTTAACCCGTGGCCCCGTGTGCGGGAGAGCCATACCCTGTGCACGTTAAAGAACACGCTGGATGGTCTTGACGGGAGGCTACCAACTGTCTCCCAACTGCTGTTCCAGTGGGCCCCAACCTTCCCTGAGCCTTCGGGGTCCATTTGACCTGGCCATTTAGCCCATGGTGTGCAAAAAAGTGCCGCTCAGAGGTAAAACAATTCAACCCAACCTTAATTTTTCGGAAATTTTTGGCAGACTAAAAGAACTCTTAGCAGAATTCAGATCTGCTGAAGACAGTATTAACAAAATATCTGTTGCTCTGAAAGCAATTGACTATTAGCAAACTGTTTCAGTATGCCTCTTAAACAAAATAATTCTAAGCTCATCAACATTGCCTTTTGGAATGCAAATTGTTTAAAAAGTGATGCCATTGAGTTTAAAGAATTCCTTCTTAATCATGAAATCGATATTGCTCTTATAAATGAAACCCACCAAAAGCCATGTGATAGCTTCAAGGTGTCTGACTTCACGTGTTATCGAACAGGTAGGGTGCACAACAGAGTTGGTGGAACAGCGTTTTTCATCAAGCGTTCGCTTGACCATTTTGAATTCAGCCTGCCAAATCTGCGAAACATCGAAGCCACTGCAGTGATTCTGCGAAACTCAGTTGTGGGAGATTTGAAAATTGTATTCTGTTACAAGCCACCAAATGCTATTCTACAAACTGAAGATCTTGATTCGATTATATATAACAATTGCCCCGTGTTAGTTGCTGGATACTTAAACTCTAAACATCAATCATGGAACTGCCGAGGAACCAATGCAAGTGGAAAAATTCTATTTAACTATGCCATATCAAAAAACATTATCATTGATGCTCCAGATTCACCAATATTTTTTCCTTCCAATTGTCGACAGGTACCAGAAATTTTGGATATTTGTCTCATTGCCAATATGTCTCCAAATTATAGTCTACAAACTGTGAATGGACTAAACTCAGAGCATAATCCTGGGCTTTTGTCCCTGGATCGGCATGGAATGTCTTTCCAAAAAGAACGAGTTTTCATTAATTGGGATGTCTTTAAACAAACGTTGCACAATAGTATAATTGTGCAGGTTTCTGAAAAGAGTGCTGATGAACTGGAAAACAACAACAAAGATCTCACATTTCAGATTCATTCAGCTATAAAACTAGTCAGCAAGACAAAGAGCGCTCACAATGGTATTGGAGCTCTTACTTCTGAATTGAAGACACTCATTAAAATAAGAACAGGTCTAGAAGGCATTATCAAAATACACGAAATCAAAGCGATGAAACAAGCTATAATAAATTGAAGAATGAACTTCGACGTGCTCTACAGTTACACCAAAATTATTGTAGGAATGGGAAATTAGCTTCTCTTCAAGTTCAGGACCAATAAATCTGGCGTATGGTTAAAGCACTCAAGGGTGATATCGCAAATATTACTCCTGTTCATGGGATGGGCTCAGGTGTATTGTATACTCTGATGAAGATAAAGCTGAAGCTTTTGCTGACGCTCTTGGGCAGCAATTCACAGTGAACATTGATCCTTCCGATGAAGATATTACCTCAGCTGTTAGCCGAAAAGTTAATAGATTTATTCAAAAGACACCTGTTACTTATTTGGACTTTGTCACTCCAGAGGAGGTGGACAAAGCAATAAAAAATAAAACGCTATTATCCACAATTTGCCAACGAGAGTGAAAATAAGAATTGTTAAAATATTTAATAAATTACTAAGATCAAATATCTTTCCAAATCGGTGGAAGCTTGCTTCAGTCTCCGTTATACCTAAAGCTGGGCAAGATAGAACTTTTCCTCAAAAATATCGGCCAATCAATCTTCTTTCATGCTTAGATAAACTCTATGAACGTGTCATACTTAATAATTCGTTACTGACGAAAAGATTATCCAACCTGAGCAATTTGGATTCCGAAAACAGAACTCAACAAAAACTGTTCAACAACTCGTAAAACCTCATCACGTTTTACGAGTTGTTGAACATATTTCTGAAGCTTTTAATAAGAAAGAATCTACAGCGACAGTTTTTCTTGATATCGTCAAAGCTTTCGATAAAGTAGGATATAAGGACTCATTTTTAAATTAATTGAATTTGGCTTCCCTGATTCGATCATTCATATCATATACGATTGCCTCTCTCATAGATTATTTAGAGTGAAAATTAAAAATTGTGTCTCCACCACCAGACTACTTTCTGCTGGAGTTCCTCAAGGCTCTCTGCTTGGTCCGACTCTTTTTAACATCTATGTTAGTAACATTCCTAAGTTGGACAGAGTTCAGTTAGCTTTGTATGCAGAAGATACAGCTATCATGGCGTCATCTTTAAAAATGTAATAGAATGGAGAGAAAATGTCCAATACCTCGGAGTCAATATACATTACAAACTCAATTGGAGAGACCACGTTACAAATGTTGCCAATAAAGCTCAAAGAGTAAGGTTCAAGCTTAATTCACTTTTGTGGAGAGGTTCTGAACTTTCTCTTGAAAATAAACTGCAATTCTATAGAACAATCATCCGTCCTATTTTCATGTATGTTTCACCTACTTGAGGTTATGTTAATGAGTGTCAACTCAGAAAACTTCAAGTGCTGCAAAACAAGTTTCTCAGAAAAGCAGTTGCTGCACTTTGGTATGTAAGAAATGAAATCATACACAGAGATTTGGGTATTTCCAGTATCAAGGACTTGACCAAAGAATATTCTATGAAAATATAGCAGATCATCCTAAACAATTAGTAGCTAATTTGATGAACTATGACAACACTTGTGAGCAAAGGCACAAGCGTCAACGCTCGATATTATTATGAGTTATGTTATGCAACTTTCGGGTTCTGGACTTTTCCAGCTTATCTAGGTATAGCTTAACACTATGATATATGTGATGCAGAGCACTGCCTAATTGACGATAAAGAAGGTTATGGATAAGAATTTTGTTCGGTACTTCGAAAATTCAGTTATGATCTCTGATCTGATAGTCATCGATTCAGCGTAAATATACAACTTGCAGTGAATATAGATTTTATTCTAAATTTTAAAATAAAAATATTTCTTATCTTTTATACTAGAAAACTGATCTACAATATCCACTTTTTTAGCGTCGGCATTGCCAAAGGCATTTACATCAATGACACTCAGTATTCGCCAGTAAATGCTGAGAGACGATCCAATTCGCTATGGGAGCAAGGGAAAAAATATATGTACTCAAAAATGAAAAAAATAAAAAAAAAACATGACGAAAAAGGTTCAGTTTTCCCCCATGTCGGGCACGTGACTTGTATGGACCGAAGAAGCTATAAAACTGCATCTTATCTGTCCATTTCTGAAGCAAGGGTAGAGGTGGACGCAAGATAGAGTGAAGAAAGTGAGGAGATCATACAGTCAAAGCGACAGATAGAGAGGGAAAAAAGAGATTTCTTTTTCTGAAGCTAGAAATGTGAGTCTGCATGTATCATAAAAGCCAATGCCGTGGTGCTGGCAAACATTTCTTCCCTTCACCTTAGTCGTGTCATGGACTCCTTCAGGCGATACTCTCGATAGGGAAATGGAATTTTTGTGTGGAAAGTATGCGGCTTGAATAAGCAATCGCTGTCTGTATGGAGAGGGAGAGGATTCGTAGTGGCGATGGGGAACTGGGAGAAGACAGGCGGGAGGTCATGTTAGAGCGAGCTGCTGGACAGATGCGGCGGAGTGAATGTTAAGGGAAGAAATGGATGGGGAATTGGGAGAGAAGTCTCCTGGATGAAGGGAGCGGATGATAGAGGAGACACGAGCAGAGACAGAGAATTTCTACAGTAGAATTGCTTTGATAATAGAGAAATTTCTTGTTGAATCACGTGGCTGTGTGTTAGGTTGATGGGATTTTTTCACTATAGAGAAATGCTTCTTTTCGTACAAAATGTGTTAAAGAGCTATGTCACAAAGACCCCAAAGGCCCAGGATTTAGATGAAGAAGATTTGAATTTTTAATCAGGAGCTTCGTTTTTGTACACAAAATGGGCTAAATTTCCAAGTTAGAAGACCCGGGGAAAGGGGGGGGGTAGACGAAGAGTTCAGGAATGTTTTCTCTGAGTGTGTCTTTTATGCGCACACATTAAGCTAAATGACCAGGTCATAAAGGCTCCGAGAAGGTTGGGGGGAGGGGACCGATTGGACAGCTGTTAGGAGGCAGATAGTAGCCTCCTCTCAAGTCCATCCAAAGTGTTCTTTAAACCGAAAACGGGAAAATGATTTTACATTCCGTCCGACGGCCGGCGGCCTTTTCAATCCCATCAGTGTCCCTTACTGACCGAAAACAGGGTGGGAGTTTTGCGGAGATAAATCTGTACAATGGCAGGGTGAGTTTTTTGTGAAGATAATGGTTTTTTGTGAAGATATTGGTCTGTAAATGGTAACTAGGTAGTCACTGGAAGGACAGCTATGCACCAATCTCCTGTGATGACACATAGAACCGGCCAGGCCTAGCACCTCATGTCCGACCCCGCCTTCTCATGGTGCAGACCGTTAGTACCTTTCAAAAGAGATACTCTCTTGTGGAAGTGAACGGAAGAAGAGGAATAATAGAGAAATTTCTTGTTGAATCATGTGGCTGTGTGTTAGGTTGATGGGATTTTTTCACTATAGAGAAATGCTTCTTTTCGTACAAAATGTGTTAAAGAGCTATGTCACAAAGACCCCAAAGGCCCAGGATTTAGATGAAGAAGATTTGAATTTTTAATCAGGAGCTTCGTTTTTGTACACAAAATGGGCTAAATTTCCAAGTTAGAAGACCCGGGGAAAGGGGGGGGGGGTAGACGAAGAGTTCAGGAATGTTTTCTCTGAGTGTGTCTTTTATGCGCACACATTAAGCTAAATGACCAGGTCATAAAGGCTCCGAGAAGGTTGGGGGGAGGGGACCGATTGGACAGCTGTTAGGAGGCAGATAGTAGCCTCCTCTCAAGTCCATCCAAAGTGTTCTTTAAACCGAAAACGGGAAAAAGATTTTACATTCCGTCCGACGGCCGGCGGCCTTTTCAATCCCATCAGTGTCCCTTACTGACCGAAAACAGGGTGGGAGTTTTGCGGAGATAAATCTGTACAATGGCAGGGTGAGTTTTTTGTGAAGATAATGGTTTTTTGTGAAGATATTGGTCTGTAAATGGTAGCTAGGTAGTCACTGGAAGGACAGCTATGCACCAATCTCCTGTGATGACACATAGAACCGGCCAGGCCTAGCACCTCATGTCCGACCCCGCCTTCTCATGGTGCAGACCGTTAGTACCTTTGAAAAGAGATACTCTCTTGTGGAAGTGAACGGAAGAAGAGGGCTGCCAGATTAGTGGCCTACTGATCTGGACATCTATGGCTACTTTTTTTTTTCCTACCCTATTGAGGAATGGTCAACCACACAGGGTCCTGGTGCTGACCATATATACCAACCTGAACGGAATTATAGCTCTGAGCTTGATTATGGATTCTGATTTTGCTGAACTGATAGGCTTCGGTGGAGGGAAAATCTCCCGCTGTGTTTTCTCTGTGTTTGTGGGTTGACAGCCCCAATTGAATAGATTCACAGGATATGTTTATCAGCTGGTGGATAATCCTGAGCAGAGGTCATCGCAGCTACCTGAACTCTTTGCTTCTATTGGCATCGTCAAATTCTACATTGGAGGAAGTCTTCCAGTGTAGATGGCTTCAGCATTTAGTGGTGGGGGAACGGGTCTTTGCCCCATGTCTGCGATTAGGGGGCTGTTTGATATTGTCGGCATTCCCTCTCTCAATAAACATAGTTTCTTTAAACATCCTACTAACCATTTTCTCTCCATAGGTAATTGGAATGTGAGGACTCTGCACAGAGCTTTTTCTCTTGATGTCCTCACACAAGAATTCCACCATTATAATTTAGATATTATCGGCTTGCAAGAGACCAGATGGACACATTAAGGTCAGATTCTTAAAAATAATCTTAAATTTCTCTTTTCAGGGAGGGACGACAATTAGCATCACCAAGGCGTGGATCTGCTTCTCAGCAGACACGCTAGTGATGCTCTTCTAGGATATGAGTGCATTAATGAAAGGTATCTTACAGCAAAATTTCAGACAAGCGTTAAAGACTTGAATGTTATCTGCTGTTATGCCCCCACTGAGGATGTCGATGAGGATGAGAAGGATAGGTTTTATGAACAACTTCAGGATATTTTGAATTCTGTCAAGAAAGGAGATATTACCCTTGTTCTTGGTGACTTCAATGCTAAAGTTGGTACTGACTCTGACCTTCGGGGAGGAGTAATAGGCCCTTTTGGTATTGGTAGCTGCAATGGCAATGGGCAACGTGTCCTACAGGTAAGTAAACTCAATGGATTCAGAATACTATTACTTGTAATAAGTGAATAATCACTTATTACAAACACCGCGACATACATAATAACATAATAACATGGGTTTCACCCGATGGGCTGCATAAGAATATGATTGATTACATATTAATTAACAGCAAATGGGCTAGTTCTGTTAGGAATACCAGGACATATAGCGGAGCTGAAATTGGATCTGACCATTACCTTGTTAAAAGTGTCTTGCAACTTAAACTTAAAAAGTGTTGTGCTAGGGTTAAAAAATTTACTTTTAACACTGAAGCTCTGAAAGATCCAGTTATAGCCAAAGCTTACCATGATAGGTTACTTAGTCATTATGACAGTCATGGTTTGCTTACTACTGAAGTTGAGGAAGAATGGGATCATTTTAAACAGACTTTTTTGGACACTAACAGTACTCTTTTAAGAAAAAAGGAGCAGAGGAGACAGAATTATCTGAGTGATAAGGCACCTAAACTTATTTCAGAAAGAAAGAACTGCAGGAATGTCTTTAATAGAAAAGTACTACAGAGATCTTAATAAACGTCTAAAGGATCAGTTAGCTGCTGATAAGAATCTTTGGCTTGATGGCTTGGCTGACAAAGCCTAGGAAGCAGTTAGACAACACAACAGCAGAGAGCTGTATCAAATTTTAATGTTTTGTGAGGTAGAAAGCTAACAAGTGTACAGGGTTTGAAGGAAAAACAAGGTAAGGTTATAGAAGGCGAGGATTCTGTCATGGCTAGGTGGGCTGAGCATTTCACGGATGTTCTAAACAATGTAGTTAGTTCTACTCCCATTGTTTGCAATGATGATAGATGCATTGGTGGCTTTAATGTTGGCCCTATAACACAATCCGAAGTTATTTTGGCTGTTTCTAAACTTAAACTTCATAAATCCCCAGGGGTAGATGAAATTATTAAGGAAATGCTTAGAGCTGGGAATGGTTCGGTTACCACTTGGATGACTGAAATTCTGAATATCTTTTATGATAAAAGCATGGTTCCTAAGGATTTTACCAGAGCTATTGTTATCCCTATTTTCAAAAAAGGGGATCGCAGTTCTTATGATAACTATAGGGGTATCAGCCTACTCTCTGTTCCAGGGAAAGTATTTTGCATGATTGTGCTTATTAGAATTAAGAATCTGGTTGACAGGAATTGAGTGATGAGCAATGTGGATTCAGAAGTGGTAGGGGATGTGTAGATCAGATATTTTCACTTATGTGGATTCTTGAGAAATGTTTTGAGTTTCAGAAACCTTCGGTTCCTAGCTTTGTTGATTTCAAAAAGGCTTTTGACTCTGTTGATCGTCAAAATTTGTGATTGATTGTGAGATCATATGGTATACCAGACAAGTTAGTTAACATAATGAAAGCTCTCTAAAATAACACTGAGTCGTGTGTGAGAGTTGGTAAGGCTTGTAGCAATTGGTTTAGCATTACTTCTGGTGTTCGACAAGGGTGCATTTTGTCTCCTTTTCTCTTTAGTTGGTTATTGATTACGTTATGCGAAATTCACTTCAAGGGAAAGATTTTGGCCTTAAATGGGCTGGAGATACGAAAATTTCTGATTTAGATTATGCTGATGATTTAGCCCTTTTGGCAAATGATGTTGATGAGATGAACTCTTTCATTCGAGCTGTTGATGAGACTGGTAGTAGAGTAAGTTTGGATATAAACAGAGAGAAATCTAAAGTGATGAAAATTGGTCAGGCAGGCTGTGATTCAGTTAATCTGAATGGTTGCAGTCTTGAGCAGGTGTCACAGTTTAATTATCTTGGGAGCTATGTAAGCGATAATGGTGATGTGCAGCATGAGATTAACAGAAGAATAGGAATTACTGCCCGGACTTTTAAGAATCTATAGAGAGTGTGGAGAAAATGGCGTATACACCTAAAGACTAAATGTAGACTGTCTAATAGTTTGGTTCTTTCTAGGGTTAGTTATGGTAGTGAAACGTGGACACTTTGTAAACAAGATAACAGGAAACTAGATGCTTTTGATTCCAGATGCTTACGCAGTATCTTGGGCATTAGGTGGTTCAACTTTGTAACTAATGATGAGGTTAGGCAAAGGAGTTTGCAACCTCCTTTAAGCAGCATATTGTGCAGAGAGAGACTCCGTTGGTTTGGCCATGTTGCCCGTATGAATAATTATAGATTGGCCAATAGAGTTATGAACAGTGTGCCTAAAGGCCTCAGAAAGAAGGGGAGATCTAGGATGCGGACAGCAGATAATGTCAAACAGGACCTTGTTAGAATTGGTGTGCAGTGGCCAGATGCAGTAGATGTAGCTCAGGAAGACTTGCTTGGAGAACTAAATTTCACTGTCTGGTTGGACCTCCTTAGCCCATGGCTGCTTGAGGATGATGATGATGATGATGAAATCTGTTTTTTTATCAGAACCAGGTGGGACTCGAACCTGAGAGCTGCAGATTACGAGCCTGGCGTGCTAACGACTGAACCACTCAGCTCCAGTGTAGGTGGTGAAGGGTTAAGTTTTTTGTACCTGAGAGTTCCATTTTCTTTTCACAAAATGGACTAAATTGCCAAGTCATTGGACCGTAAGGGATCAACAGGTGGAGAGATTAAGTGCCGAGTAAATTTTTCTTGAGTTGCTTGGGTTGTTTTACCTTAGAGCGGCGCTTTGTTTACACACAATGGGCTAAATTACCAGGTCACAAGGGCCCCAAAATATGTCTCTCCCGCACAAGGGTCCAGAGCTTAACGTCCCATCTGACAGACGGCTGCCTTTCTAATCCCATTGGTGTCCCTTATTGATCGTGGGAAGGGCGGGGAATTTTACGGAGATAAATCTCATATGCGAGATTCGAGCCCATGCGAGATTCGAACCTGGGAACTGCAAATACGAGCCTGGAGCAGTATCGACTGAGCCATCTCCAGCCCCGCTCGCAGAATATATCTGGCCTGGACAGTCGTTGAGCACAAGGAAAAAAAATATGAATAGAAATTTAAGTGATTTAGTTTGTCTAAAATTTAACCTAAATCTATGTCTTTAAATCACCTATTATAAAATAATTTATTCATTAAGAGTATATTGAAATATTTATGAAAATTTATGAATAATAATAATTAATAATTAAGAATATTTTTAAATATCTATGAATATTTCAAAATAGGTTATCAGAATTTTAAAAATTAATAGCTATCAATTGAAATTTAATAAAGAAATTTTAATTAAGAAAATTATATGGGGAAAAAAAAGATTCTTCTGTTACTGCACAGTCCAGGTCTCATATGACAAAAGAGACTTCGTCTGCTCCAACTGTACTTTGACGATGAAGGGCATGACAGATCTTTCGATGACGTCATATATGGAGGAAAATGTTTTTTTTAATTTTGATGTATTATTGCAGGTTGCTTTAATTTATACCCTAAATTTAACAAAACAATTATTAATTACAATAATTAATGTAACAATAATCAAAACTGTTTTACTGAGCTGTAATTTACGTTTGTTTACATATCTATACTGTGTATATACATGAATTTCGTTATGTTAAATAATACTACAGGCGAATCATAGTTACTCTTGTGGATAAGAAACTTGGACTCGATAAATGTATCTGTATGCAGGCATTATTACTGTATAGTCAATGGGGCGGGGATGACTCAGTCGGCAGCGCGCCAGGCTCGTAATCTGCAGTTCCCAGGTTCGAGTCCCAGCTGGGTCAGCGTTGAGATTTATCTCCGCAAAATTCCTCGCCCTGCCTACGGTCAGTAGGAGACACCGATGGGCTTGGAAAGGCCGCAGTCCGTCGAATGGGACGTTAAGCCGTGGCCCCGTGTGCGGGAGAGCCATACTCTGTGCACGTTAAAGAACACGCTGGATGGCCTTGACGGGAGGCTACCATTTGTCTCCCAACAGCCGTTCCAGTGGGTCCCCTCCCCCAACCTTCTCTGAGCCTTCGGGGTTCATGTGACCTGGCCATTTAGCCCATGGTGTGCAAAAAAGTGCCGCTCAGAGGTAAAACAACCCAACTGTGTATTCAATGTTGAAAACTATGTCTATGTTTGTATTATAATGTAATTGCAATACTTGTACTTTTGTGTAACATGTACAGTGAAATGGTGTTGTATGTGATTACCGTTCTTGATAAGGCAATGTAAAGTTACTTTCATGTTCCAATTTTGCTAATAAATAAATAAATTAATTGAAAAAATATGCGTTCAACTGAGTTTTACTCATTTTTTTTTTTGCATTATTGCCCTAAGAGTAATATTTTAATATTTTACTCATTTTTCAGGTCTATCTTGCATCTACCTGCCATAATGTTATAGTTAAATTTATAAAATATTTTCCCTCCATGCCTAACATTGTTAAAGTAGCTCTCATGGCCTTAATCTTTCAGGAAGCCTTGATTGTTCCCGTCTGTTGTTCAACAGTCTGTGAATAGGAACTTGCATGAAAAAAATGCAAACACGCAGGTCACAAGCCGAAGGGAGAGGAATTATCATCCAAATCAATATGAACTGGTGGACGGTTACAAACTAAGGATTACTCAGATATTAAAAAGCTCTGTGGACAGGAATATTTTCGGTGACTGCATCCGTCGTCTTCGAATGCTTCGGCGGAGAGGAAAAGAGGGAGAAGTAAAGGCTTAAGACTTTAAGCCAAAAATGATGATACCGGTTTGGATGAACATCGAGGCTTCCATCTCTTTGACGATGCTGAATATGTGTTTATGTGTCTGTGTGTGCATGATAAGGGCTAATGCTCATAGCTAAGGTCTTAGAGATGAAAGCAGCAGTGCATGAGTTTGCTTTCTCATCCGAACTTAACTTTCCGCTTTGCCATAGCGAAGAAACTAAGAAAGCCTCTCCAATATCTAGCAATAGCCAAGTTTTGTCTGGGTGATCATTGAAGTAGACACACACATCGCATATGATGACTCAAGGGAAGCTTTCCCGATGCTATAATACCTAAATACTTTTTCCACAAGAGCGAATTTGTGTTTTGGGTTTTGAGGCATGTTTTTGAATTAATGGAATACATTCTCTGAATGTTTTGGGATTATATCAATGCGGTTTGTTTTAGGCTGGTTTTGATTGAAACATTTTGAAAGCAAGTTATTGCAGTGTGATCAAATGTTTGGTACTATTCACGTTGGATTTCTTTTTTTCTCCAGTTCCAATTACAAAGGACGTCGCAAAACAATTGTAAATGTTTCGCTGTAAATTTACAACAATGTTTAGAAGCCGCACGAATGTTGGGTTGTTTTATCTCTGAGGTCGTTTGTTTTGGACGGGCTAATTGGCCAGGTCACAAGGAGTCCGAAGACTCGGAGAAGGTTGCAGAGAGGGGACCCACTAGGCAGCTGATAAGAGACAGATTTTGGGTTGGGTTGTTTTACCTCTGAGCGGCACTTTTTTGCACACCATGGGCTAAATGGCCAGGTCACATGGACCCCGAAGGCTCAGAGAAGGTTGGGGGAGGGGACCCACTGGAACAGCTGTTGGGAGACAGATGGTAGCCTCCCCTCAAGGCCATCCAGCGTGTTCTTTAACGTGCACAGGGTATTGCTCTCCCACACACGGGGCCACGGCTTAACGTCCCATCCGACGGACGGCGGCCTTTTCAAGCCCATCGGTGTCCCCTACTGACCGCGGGCAGGGCGGGGGAATTTTGCGGATATAAGAGACAGATGGAAGCCTCCTGTCAAGGCCATCCAACGTGTTCTTTAACTTGCACAGAGGTTATGGCTTTCCTGCACACGGGGCCACGGTTTTACGACAAATCCGAAGGACTGCGGATTTTCCAAGCCCTACGGACCGAGGACAGGGGGAGAGTTTTGTGGAGATAAATCTGAACGCTGGCTCAGGTGGGACTCGAATCTGGGAACTACAGATTATGAGTTTGGTGCGCTACCGACTAAGACAACCCCCTCCCCCCCCCCTCCGTACGAATTCATTGTTAATCATAATATCTAGTAACCATGACAACCGTCACTTAGTTTCTCGCAGTGTTATAATAAGCACAGAAATAATTTGAAATGAGGTATATCCTTATCCGCCCGTTAAACACATTTTTGTGACTGTTTCTTTCAAGATTTTTGGTTATGGATATCAAAACTGAACAGGATTGTGCGATAAAATTTTCTGTGCGACTTGGAAAAGTGTTTCAGAATTTGTGCAATTATTGAAAGACTGCGTTCCTGCCACTTGTTAAACTTCTCCTGGATCTCGCTGTTTGGAACGGTCTTCAAAATCGCTTTCGTTTTTGAAACCACCTGCGATTCCACGCTGAAATTTCACCTGTTATTTTTTTAGTGGGAATAACCATAAATTACATGGCGACAGATCTAGATCACAAATCACTGTTCAGTTTTGTTATCAATAACGTAAAAAACGTGAAGGAAACAGTAAAAAAATCCTTTTAACAGGCGCTACGAAGATACCTCACTATAAACGATTTCTGTGAGTAATGGAACATCTCGAGATACTAGACGACGGTTGTCATGGGTACGAGACAGTCAATGGGCACTCTCGTGCGGCCTCCAAACAGTGTTGCCAATTTACAGTAAAAATATTCTCAGTTATTTTCGAATGATCTTTATATTTGCAAAGTAATGATAATTTCAGAGAATCAGTCTGTGTTGCAGGTAAAATTATTTCCATTGTTTCGCTTAATAAAATTAAGAATTTGATTGATGTATAATTGCGTGATTAACAGTGTGAATCAGAAGTGGTAGGAATTGTATTGATCAGATTTTTTCGCTTAGGTAGATTCTTGAGAAATGTTCAGAGTTTCTGAAACCCATGACTACTAGACTCCCAGTTTTAAAAAAGGCTTTTATCTCTGATCGTCGTGATACAGTATGACATATCTGAAGAGTTAGTTAGCACAATGATAGCTCTCTGTAACAATAGTGAACCATATGTGAGAATTGCTAATGCTTGCAGTATTACCAGTACTCACACATAACTATTTAAAATCGAGATTTAACTGAATTTGATTGTGATATTTAATTTATCTTCAGTTACATCCTTCTATTAAATGCATATTTTAGAAGTTATAGGCCTTTGAAGTGCATTCCGATTGACATAACATGAATAAAATGGAAATTCTCCAGTGTTTTCGTAGGGCAGATGGGCCATAAAAAGTATAAAAGTAGATGGGGAAAAAAGTGACGCTCAGAGTAAAACCTCTGAGCGTCACTTTTTTTCACACAATGGGCTAAACGGGCATGTCATAAGGACCCTGAGGGCTCATAGAAGGTTGGAAGAAGGAACCCACTGGACAGCTGTTGGGAGACAGGTAGTAGCCTCCCGTTAAGGCCATCCAGTCTGCTCTTTAAGTGCACAGTGCTTTAAGTGCACTCTCTCCTGAACACGGGGCCACAGCTTAACGTCCCATCTGACGGATGGTGGCCTTTCTAAGCCCATCAATGTCCCCTACTGACCGAAGGCAGGGAGTTTTCGTAGACAAATCTCAACGCTGGTCTAGTTGGGACTCGAACCTGTAGATTACGAGCCTGGCGCGCTACCGACTGAGATACACCTGCCCCAGTAAAAAAGTAAAGAATAAAAGTAAAATATTAGTAAATCACTCGCTCAATTCATATTAATTTCAAGAAAAAACCAAACGGATTTTTTTCTACCCACCGGAAGAAATTGCTTTTTTTTCTTTTCTTATATTTCTTGGGTGCGGGAGGAGGCAGATTTGGCTTAATTAGTAGCACTTCAGGCTCGTAGCCTAATGTTTCCAATTTCGGTCTCCATTTTTCTGAGCCCTTGGAGTGCTCTTGATATGGCCATTTCGCCCATTGTGTGCTCAAAAGTGCAGTTCGATGGTAAAGCAACCCAAATCAACCAACCATCTGTCTCCTAAAAGACGTGTGGTGGGGGTTGGCTCATTCGGTAGAGCGCCAGGCTCGTATTCTATAGTTCCCCGGTTCGAGGTCCCAGCTAGGCCAGGGTTGAGATTTATCTCTGAAAAACTCCCCACCCTGGCCTCGGTCACCGATGGTCTTGGAAAGACCGCCGTCCATCCGATGGGACGTTAAGCCGTGGTCCCCCGTGTGCGGGAGAGCCATACCCAGTACGTTAAAGAACACGCTGGAGGGCCTTGACGGGAGGCTAGCATCTGTCTGCGAACAGCTGTTCCAGTGGATCCCCTCCCCAACCTTCTCTGAGCCTTCGGGTTCTTTGTGATCTGATTATTTAGCCCATTGTGTGCAAAAAGTTCCACTCAGAGGTAAAATAACCCAACGTGGCTAAGTCGGTAGCTACCAAGGTCATAATAGTTCCGAAGTTCGAGTCCCACCTGTGTCTGCTAGCAGATTCATCTCCGCTAATTCCTCTTCTTGCTCTCCGTAATAAAGGAGATACAGATGGGCTTGAAAAGGCCGTCTTCTGTCAAATCGGATGTTAAGCCATGGCTCCGTGTGCAGGAGGAATATTGCGCGTTAGAAAACACGCTGGATATCTTTAACCGGAAGCTTCCGTCTGTCTCTGAACGTCTATCCAGAGGTCCCTTTCTTTTAACCTTATCTGAGTCTTTGGGGTCCTTGTGACTTGGACATTTAGTTCATTGTGTGCAAAAGAAAGTGACGTTCAGAGGTAAAAATATTACAACCCTAACATATGTCTTTTAGATAACATTCCTCTAACCATCTCTGAAACTTTGGGTCTTTGTGACCTGACCGTTTGGTCCACTATATGAAAAAAGACCCCCCCCCCCCCAAAAAAAAAAAAGCCAAGAGCAAATCAACCCAACTCAAAGCCTTAAAATTCAAAGTTTTAACGAATGTTTTTTTGCCTTCCAAGAATAGAGTGCACATAAAATTTATTGTTCAGTTGCATAACATATTCACTTGTTTCTACGAAAATCTGAAAGATACATTATTAATCTGAAATAAACAAAACCATTTCGACGAAGGTTGATCCATAAAATACATAAATAGATATATTTATCATTCAAAATCTGAATCATCATGCATTTATCATTTGGAAAGAATGGATCTGGATGAAAAGCGAACAACGAAACACATAATGGTTGCATTTCTTCATTTTTCCCCCTTGTAAACAACAGACAGCTACGCTGGAGACAAAAAGAAAAGGTTTATCCATCTTTCAACAGCTCTGGATGCTCAAGAGCAACTGAGAAGTGGTCTTGACAACGGAATGTTGCCATGAAGAGCGGAGCATTGCTTCCGCTACATTAAGCACCACTGGGGATGGACTAGTTGGTGCATTTAGAAGGGGATCCTGTTGTCAACAGAACCAATGAGACAATGACTCAACAGAGGGAAATATTATTAGGCCAATTGTAGTTGCAGTATCTGTTGTGTTTTTTTCTCTTTCATTTCCTAGGGATCTTTGCTTAATGAATACGCAGTACGGATTCAGTTATTCCAGCACAGGAAAAAAATCGTAAATTACATATATGGCAGGGTTGTATAGCTGTAGAGTTTTGTCTCAAGCTCGAATTTTTCCTTATGTTTTTAGCTCATACTTGTATTTTCGTTATACTTCCGCTGAAGCTTGTATTTTCGTTATGAAATAATTAATTATATTTTTCATTGTTTTTAAGTTCAGGGTTGTATTTTTTATTGTTTTTTTAGTACAGGGTTTTATTTTTCACTGTTTTTTAGTACAGGGTTTTATTTTTCACTGTTTTTTAGTCCAGAGTTGTATTTTTCATTGTTCTTTAGTTCAGGATTCTATTTTTCATTGTGCTTTAGTTCAGTGTTGAATTTTTTATTGTTATTTAGTTCATGGTTGCATTTTTCGTTGTGCTTTAGTTGAGGATTGTAGTTTTTGCTGTGCTTTTAGTTCAGGGTTGTACTTTTTATTGTGCTTTAGTTCAGGGTTGTATTTTTAATTGTTCTTTAGTTCAGGTTTGCATTTTTCGCTATCTTTGAGCTGAGGCTCGCATTTTCGTTATGATTGAGCTGAGGCTCGCATTTTCGTTATGATTGAACTGAGGCTCGCATTTTCGTTATGATTGAGATGAAGCTCGCATTTTCGTTATGATTGAGCTGAGGCTTGCATTTTCGTTATGATTGAGATGAAGCTCGCATTTTCGTTATGTCACATTTGAGCTTTGGCTTATATTTTCATCACGTTTGAATTCAGGCCTCTGTTTTCATTCTGCTTCAGCTCAGGTTTGCATTTTCGTCATGTTTTATCGCAGATTAGAATTTTTGCTATTCTTTAGCGCAGGATTGCATTTGCGGTATGTATTTAGCACAGACATGTATTTTCGTTATGCTTTAGCGCAGGATTGCATTTGCGGTATGTATTTAGCACAGACATGTATTTTCGTTATGCTTTAGCTCAGGCTTACATTTTTGTTATGCTTTAGCGCAGGATTGTATTATTATCACTTTTGAGCTCAGTCTTGCATTTTCATTATGTTTCAGCTCCATCTTGTATTTTTGCCACACTTCAGCTCAGGCTTGCATATTCGTCATACTTCAGCTCAAGCTTGGATATTCGTCCCGTTTCTGTTCAAACTTGCATATTCGCGCTTCAGCTGAGGCTTGCATATTCGTCACGCTTCAGCTCACGTTTGCATATTCGTCATTCTTCAGCACAAGTTTGAATAATCGTCACGTTTCAGCTCAAACTTGCATATTCGTCATGCTTCGGCTCAGGCTTGAATTTTCTATTTGTAATTTTCTACATTATTTTTATTGAATGTTTTATGGTGTTTCGAAAATGAGGTTACAATCTACGATATACTTTTATTTTTAAAATATTAGATTAATCGTTAAAAATATAAATTATCCCTCATGCAGCTGCTGGCCATAGAGAACCAACCTCAGACTGTCAATTTAATACGTCACAGAGATCTGTGAGGAAGGTGAGGCCTCAATAGAAAGTCACAGTAGAAAATAACATCCATATCTTATCTGCAGCTGAAACCAAAACCATCCACATACACAGGTCCTGAACAGTGGTTGAGCAAAATGAGGAAAAGAAAGGAGGAAAATTAAACATGTGTAACAATTTCAGTGGTTGAATTTGTTTTTAAAAGCAAGGAGAAGCAAGGAGATTGCTTTTAAATGTTTTATACTGATTTATCTATTAGAACTTTATTAAAATATTTTAAAACATTTTTAAATTAATTTCAAATTTTTAAAATTAATAGCTACCGGTTTATTTTTAATTGATTAAATCTGATTATTGCATTATACATATATATACGTGTGTCACAGCGGTTACAAGTACAAGAAGCCTAAAACGGTGGCGTTCTCTGAGGAGACCTACCCGTTTTAGGTTTCTTATACAATTTTACTGCTATTTTTAACTTTTCTTATGTTTGCCCTTAGACACCCACCAAAGGGTGGTTTACTTATATATTTTGTTCTTACTCATGCCGAATAGGCATGTCTTTCTGATGGAGTTGGTTAGGGGTAAAATTATTACCCGGTACATCGAATATGATTATACGATCTACGGTCTATATGTCAGAGCAGAAGTGTAGATTACACAGGGTGTCTCAAAAATATAGGTACAAACTTTTAGGGGAGGTTGTTAACATCTAAAGGAATGAGAATTGCCTAGGAATCCTTAACCGGAAACGTCACCGTAAGTCAATAGGCGGCACTGTTCATCAGTGCGCTAGAGGGGAAATTTCGGATTTCCTCATTCGAGCGGTAGTCGGCTTACAAAGAGCATGTAAAGGTATTCGAACAGAGATTTGGCAGACATGCACTTAGTGTATGGAATAGCTGAGGGCAACGGACGAGACGCTCAACGAATGTATCAAGAACGCATTCCACCCAGACATGTACCGGGCCACCGTTTGATTGCGCATGCGTATCAAAATTTGAGCGATTATGGGTCATTAAGAGGTAGCAGAAGTGAGGGCAGGCCACGATCGACGCGTACACCAGCCATGGAAGAAAGTGTGTTGGATGCCGTGGAGACTAATCCTAGTACCAGCACACGTGTCGTTGCCTCTGCCTTAGGAGTGTCTCGTTGCAGTGTACAGCGTTTTTTTTGCACGGCGAGTCCTTACACCCCTTTCATCTCCAAAGGGTTCAGTTACTTCTCCCCGCAGATCATCCTGCACGTGTGCGTTTTGCGCAGTGGTATCTCCAAGAAAGTGCCCAAGATGTGAATTTCCCACCTTATGTTTTGTTTACTGATAAGGCCAGCTTCACTCGGGATGGCGTATTCAGTCAGCACAATGCGCATTTGTGGGCTCACGAGAACCCCCACGGTGTGCACATCCATGCGGCACAACATCGTTTCGCAGGAAATGTGTGGGCAGGTTTGGTCGGTGACTGCTTAGTCTTGCCATACCTTTTACCATCCCGCATGACCTCCACGAAGTATCTGATCTTTCTGGAACAGGTTCTACCAGGCTTATTTGCCCATGTTCCAGCAAATGTGAGACGCAACATTTGGTTTCAACATGATGGGGTGCCTCCCCATTATGGAAGGTGTGTTCGTGCGCATTTGAACATGTCTTTTGGGCAAAGATGGATTGGGCGTGCTGGACCAGTTGCCTGGCCCCCACACTCACCTGATTTAACGAGCGTTGATTTCTTTCTATGAGGGACCCTCAAAGCTACCGTATATGAATCGCCTGTGGAATCCGACATGGATCTCGTGGCAAGGCTCGTCTGCGCTGCTGCTACTATCAAAGAAACTCCAGGTGTGTTCGACCGTGTCCGGCAATCCATCGGTATCACGCATGCATCGCGTCTCATGGTGTAAACTTCGAGCATCTGCTGTAACATTATGAAATGTATCATCTAGTACGCCATTTGTAATAATTATGTCCAATAAATGTTTTCCCATTAATCACTGTCTTGTGTCCTTTCAGATCTTGTACCTCTGCTACCACTTTCCTATGACGTTTCCGGTTATGGGTTCCTGTGCAATTCTCATTCCTTTAGATGTTTTCTACCTCCCCTAAAAGTTTGTACCTATATTTTTGAGACACCCTGTATATAAATACTGTAAACTTCGACTTCTATTTGGCTCGGAATGAGACAATAGATCTAAAAAATTCTTTTTATTTCTGAGTTGCGCTGCTCGAAATAGCCCTCTTCACCGATTTTAACTCTCCAGCACCGGTATATCGAATTTGATCTCTGGCCTCGAGGGACCCATTGCATCTAAAATTTGGAACAGTTTCTGAGATGTAGAACTCAAAATACTCCTAAGCACAAATTTATAGCCCTCTAATATTCGTAGATTGATATTTGACCTCTACATGACCTTCATGTGACCTTGAAATACACGTCGGAGGTTATATTTCGGATTTTTCTCCAGATCTCTATATGCAGATTTTCAGAGCTCTACCATTTCTACATCATAGTTAGAATTAGCGTGATTCCTTGTCAGTCAGTCAGCTATCAGTCCCTGAATTCATGGCCCAAAAAAATTCATGGCCAATGGGATGGTAGTACACACCGAACCCACCAATATTGTCATAGACTATGCGACCGTAAACGCAGTGAGAAGTCGGAAATGAAGGTCATACACAGAGGTATCCAGAGTGACATGCATTGGAGATCATTACAACAAATACTCAAACGTCCACTCTCCAACGTTGATACAGGCGGCACAACGGCGGAGTAGTGATCGGCGTACCTGCTCGTAAACACCGGGCTTGTCGCGCACATCGGCGGCTGTGACGGACAGTCGAGCTACCAGATCCTCCACAGAAAGAAATCGATACAAGAAAGATTGGGCGATATGGGGAGCCACAGGATGGGACCACCGTGCCCAATCCGTCGGTTCCCAAATGTGGTATGAAGATGCTGACGCACGTCCATGCGGGGCGGGGGTGTCTCAGTCGGTAGCGCGCGAGACTCGTAATCTGTAGTTCCCAGGTTCGAGTCCCAGCTGGGTCAGCGTTGAGATTTATCTCCGCAAAAATCCCCGCCCTGCCCACGGTCAGTAGGGGACACCGATGGGCTTGGAAAGGCTGCCGTCCGTCGGATGGGACGTTAAGCCGTGTCCCCGTGTGTGGGAGAGCCATACCCTGTGCACGTTAAAGAACACGCTGGATGGCCTTGACGGGAGGCTACCATCTGTCTCCCAACAGCTGTTCCATTGGGTCCCCTCCCCAACCTTCTCTTAGCCTTCGGGGTCCATGTGACCTGGCCATTTAGCCCATGGTGTGCAAAAAAAATGCCGCTCAGAGGTAAAACAACCCAACACGTCCATGTTGAAATGCGCCCCCTACCGGCACTGGGCTGCGTTTGCGGCCGCATATTCTATGACGAATATTAGTGGGTTCGGTGTGTACTACCATCCCCTCACGTTTGGGCCATGAATTCAGGGACACCCTATATATATTGAAAGCCAATTTTAATGTTAGTGCACTGTAAAAGCTCGACGTAAGGTGGCTTTGTCACCGTTACGCATTAGTCCTGGATAGCTGTTTAACAAAAGGAATAGAGAAAGGTGGGAAATAAATTATGTATTGAAATTTAAATGATTTAATTAGTCTAAAACTAACTGAAAGTTGTTTGTTTTTAAACAAAGTAAAGTAAAATATTTTTCTTGTTATTAACTTACTAAAAACATTTGTATTAAAAACATAAAAAAGTTGATTAAATTATCTATCAACTTAAAAAAATAATTACCAGTTGAATTTTAAGAGATAAAATATAATTTATGTAATCGATTTTTTTTTACATTTCAAAATTAGTTGTTTCGTTACTGCACGTCTAGACGTTGACCAACATTTCCTATAACAGAAAGCTAGGCGACCAATCTTATGACGTAAGCTTAAGGAATTGTACCATACAGACACTTCTTATATTTTTGATTCTAATATTATTACTGGCAGATTCTATGCTAATCTTTATGATAATGTTTGCCAATAAAAATATTTTATTTAGGAGAAAATTTATTTGTATTAATTAGCATTATTATATTTGATAATAAATACGAATAATTTTCTTTCTAAATAAAAAATATTTATAGAGAATATTAGTATAAAGATTAGCAAAAAGGTTCACCAGTAATAATATTAGAATAAAAAATATAAGAATTGTCTGTATAGTAAGACTATTTAAGTGACGTCAAAAATTTGGTACATTGACCTTCTGTCATAGGAGGTGTTGCCTTGGCTATGCTCGAATCCATGATCTTTCTCTGACCATAAGCTGAAAATAGCAATCATTCCAATTTCATATCTATTCAAATGAAATCAAGGTGGAAGAAGGGAGGAATTGGAAACAGAAATTAAACTTTGCTCATCTTTGTTCGAAATCTCGTACTGCTTTCAGTTTCGTTATGTTTTAATTGCGCGCCACTTAATTCATTGCAAAATCACTATTCATTAGGAACGTTTTAATCTCGGCACATGTTTCTCCACGCCTCGATAACTGTTTATACAGAGAGATTGCAGGAAGAGAC
Organism: Ryuthela nishihirai; assembly: GCA_038380435.1. Classification (NCBI taxonomy): domain Eukaryota; kingdom Metazoa; phylum Arthropoda; class Arachnida; order Araneae; family Heptathelidae; genus Ryuthela; species Ryuthela nishihirai. Next base: position 25,271,673 of record JAWZYU010000002.1, read on the forward strand.
AGAGAGAACAACAACAACGGGAGAGCTGCAAATGTCACCATTTGGATTAAACCGACGTTCAGTTCATAGCGATAAAATATTACTTCCGCGTCCAAGGAATCTTTCTGTCGCTTTCTCGCTTTTCGTCCCCCAGGAGAGCACGAGACGACGTCTGTGACGCAGTTGGCGCGTGTAATTTCTTAGTGGGGTTCATGGTAGAACGAGCGTAACATAGCGACGAAGGGAGTCAGATCGAGCGGATGAAGGAATAAAGATGCAGGATTAATTTTATAAGACTTCTAGTTTTCTTTTTTTGTCCAATAAAAAAAAATGAATAAAAGTAGTGATAAGCGGGAAGTTCAAGGAGTTATAGACAAAATTTTAATTCAATCAACGGATCAATTACAGACAAAGAAGGGTTGATTATCGGTTGCTTTTACCTCTCAGCGGCACTTTTTTTGCCGATACACAAGGACCCCAAGAGCTCAGAGAAGGTTGGGAATGGGAACCCACTGGACAGGAGAGAGGAGGATGTATTATGTACAGTGATTATGTAGTGGTACGTTTTTGTACATAATGGACAAATAGCCAAATCATAAGGACCCCAAGGGCTTGTAGAAGGTTGGGAATGGGAACCCCACTGGACAGGATATAGGAGTATGTATTATGTACAGTGATTATGTAGTGGTACGTTTTTGTACATAATGGACAAAATGGACAAATCATAAGGACCCCAAGGGCATGGGGAAGTTTCGGAATGGAAACCCACTGGACAGGATATCATCATCATCATCATCATCATCCTCAAGCAGCCATGGGCTACGGAGGTCCAACCAGACCGTGCAATTTAGTTCTCCAAGCAAGTCTATCCTGAGCTACATCTACTGCATCTGGCCACTGCACACCAATTCTAACAAGGTCCTGTTTGACATTGTCTGCCCACCGCATCCTAGGTCTCCCCTTCTTTCTGAGGCCTTTAGGCACACTGTTCATAACCCTATTCGCCAATGTATAATTATTCATACGGGCAACATGGCCAAACCAACGGAGTCTCTCTCTGCACAATATGCTGCTTAAAGGAGGTTGCAAACTCCTTTTCCTAATCTCATCATTAGTTACAAAGTTGAACCACCTAATGCCCAAGATATTGCGTAAGCATCTGGAATCAAAAGCATCTAGTTTCCTGTTATCATGTTTACAAAGTGTCCAAGTTTCACTACCATAACTAACCCTAGAAAGAACCAAACTATTATACAGTCTAATTTTAGTCTTTAGGTGTATACACCTATTTCTCCACACTCTCCATAGATTCTTAAAAGTCCCAGCAGCAATCCCTATTCGTCTGTTAATCTCATGCCGCACATCACCATTATCTGTTACATAGCTCCCAAGATAATTAAACTGTGACACCTGCTCAAGACTGCAACCATTCAGATTAACTGAATCACAGCCTGCCTGACCAATTTTCATCACTTTAGTTTTCTCTCTGTTTATAACCAAACCTACTCTACTACCAGTCTCATCAACGGCTCGAATGAAAGAGTTCATCTCATCAACATCATTTGCCAGAAGGGCTAAATCATCAGCATAATCTAAATCAGAAATTTTCCTATCTCCAGCCCATTTAAGGCCAAAATCTTCCCCTTGAAGTGAATTTCGCATAACATAATCAATAACCAAGCTAAAGAGAAAAGGAGACAAAATGCACCCTTGTCGAACACCAGAAGTAATGCTAAACCAATTGCTACAAGCCTTACCAACTCTCACACACGACTCAGTGTTATTATAGAGAGCTTTCATAATGTTAACTAACTTGTCTGGTATACCATATGATCTCACAATCAACCACAAATTATGACGATCAACAGAGTCGAAAGCCTTTTTGAAATCAACAAAGCTAGCAACCAAAGGTTTCTGAAACTCTAAACATTTCTCAAGAATCTGACTAAGTGAAAATATCTGATCTACACATCCCCTACCACTTCTGAATCCACATTGCTCATCACGCAATTGCCTGTCAACCAGATTCTTAATTCTATTAAGCACAATCATGGAAAGAACTTTACCTGGAACAGAGAGTAGGCTGATACCCCTATAGTTATCACAAGAGCTGCGATCACCTTTTTTGAAAATAGGGATAACAATAGCTCTGGTAAAATCCTTAGGAACCATGCCTTTATCATAAAAGAGATTCAGAATTTCAGTCATCCAAGTGGTAACCGAAACATTCCCAGCTCTAAGCATTTCCGTAGTAATTTCATCTACCCCTGGGGATTTATGAAGTTTAAGTTTAGAAACAGCCAAACTAACTTCAGATTGTGTTATAGGGCCAACATTAAAGCCACCAATGCATCTATCATCATTGCAAACAATGGGAGTAGAACTAACTACATTGTTTAGAACATCACTGAAATGCTCAGCCCACCTAGCCATGACAGAATCCTCCCCTTCTATAACCTTACCTTGTTTATCTTTCAATCCTTGTATGCATGTCCGTTTTCTACCACACAAAACATTAACTATCTGGTACAGCTCTCTGCTGTTGTGCTGTCTAACTGCTTCCTCGGCTTTGTCAGCCAAACCATCAAGCCAAAAATTTTTATCAGCAGCTAACTGATCCTTTACAAGTTTATTAAGGTCTCTGTAATGCTTTCTATTAGGACTAGTAGGGTATTGATTAAGGGCATTCCTGCAGTTCTTTCTTTCCGAAATAAGCTCAAGTGCCTTATCACTCAGATAATTTTGCCTCTTCTGCTCCTTTTTTCCTAAAAGAGTACTGTTAGTGTCCAAAAAAGCCTGTTTAAAATGATCCCATTCTTCCTCAACTTCAGTAGTAAGCAAACCATGACTGTCATAATGACTAAGTAACCTATCATGGTAAGCTTTGGCTATAACTGGATCTTTCAGAGCTTCAGTATTAAAAGTAAATTTTTTAACCCTAGCACAACACTTTTTAAGTTTAAGTTGCAACACACTTTTAACAAGGTAATGGTCAGATCCAATTTCAGCTCCCCTATATGCCCTGGTATTCCTAACAGAACTAGTCCATTTGCTGTTAATTAATATGTAATCAATCATATTCTTATGCAGCCCATCAGGTGAAACCCATGTGTACTTATGTATGTCGCGGTGTTTGTAATAAGTGTTAGTTATTCTGAATCCATTGAGTTTACTTACCTGTAGGAGACGTTGCCCATTGCTATTGCAGCTACCAATACCAAAAGGGCCTATTAATCCTCCCCAAAGGTCAGAGTCAGTACCAACTTTGGCATTGAAGTCACCAAGAACAAGGGTAATATCTCCTTTCTTGACAGAATTCAAAATATCCTGAAGTTGTTCATAAAACCTATCCTTCTCATCCTCATCGGCATCCTCAGTGGGGGCATAACAGCAGATAACATTCAAGTCTTTAACGCTTGTCTGAAATTTTGCTGTAAGAAACCTTTCATTAATGCACTCATATCCTAGAAGAGCATCACTAGCGTGTCTGCTGAGAAGCAGACCCACGCCTTGGTGATGCTTTTTGTCGTCCCTCCCTGAAAAGAGAAATTTAAGATTATTTTTAAGAATCTGACCTTTATCAGTCCATCTGGTCTCTTGCAAGCCGAGAATATCTAAATTATAACGGTGGAATTCTTGTGTGAGGACATCAAGAGAAAAAGCTCTGTGCAGAGTCCTCACATTCCAACTACCTATGGAGAGAAAATGGTTAGTGGGATGTTTAAAGAAACTATGTTTATTGAGAGAGGGAATGCCGACAATATCAAACAGCCCCCTAATCGCAGACATGGGGCAAAGACCCGTTCCCCCACTACTAAAGGCTGAAGCCATCTACACTGGAAGACTTCCTCCAATGTAGAATTTGACGATGCCAATAGAAGCAAAGAGTTCAGGTGCCTGCGATGACTTCTGCTCAGGATTATCCACCAGCTGATAAACATATCCTGTGGATCTATTCACTTGGGGCTGTCAACCCACAAACAAAAAGAAAACACAGCGGAAGATTTTCCCTCCACAGAAGCCCACCAGTGCAGCAAAATCAGGATCCATAATCAAGCTCAGAGCCATATATCTGTCCAGTCCAGTAGGTTTATATGGTCAGCACCAGGACCCTGTGTGGTTGACCACTCCTCAGCAGGGTAGAAAAAAAAGAAAAGTAGCCATAGTTGTCCAGATCAGTAGGCCACACTAATCTGGCAGCCCTCCCCTTCCGTTCACTTCCACAAGAGAGTATCTCTTTTGAAAGTTACTAACGGTCCGCACCACGAGAAGACGGGGTTGGACATTAGGTGCTAGGCCTGGCCGGTTCTATGCATCATCACAGGGGATTGGTGCATAGCTCTCCTTCCAGTGACTACCTAGCTACCATTTAGAGACCGGACAGGATATAGGAGTATGTATTATGTACAGTGATTATGTAGTGGTATGTTTTTTACATAATGGACAAAATGGACAAATCATAAGGACCCCAAGGGCATGGGGAAGTTTCGGAATGGAAACCCATTGGACAGGATATAGGAGCATGTATTATGTACAGTGATTATGTAGTGGTACGTTTTTGTACATAATGGACAAAATGGACAAATCATAAGGACACCAAGGTTTGGGGAAGGTTCGGAATGGGAACCCACTGGACAGGATATAGGAGCATGTAACCCCGTCAGTCGAAACCTCTAACCCCACCAATGGAAACATCTTACCCCACCAATGGAAACCTCTTACCCATGTCAAGGGAAACCTCTTACCCCATCAAGGGAACGTCTTACCCCAATCAATGGAAACCTCTTACCCCCATCAATGGAAACTTCTTATCGCCTTCAATTCTTAGAAAAAAAGGATAGATTGAAATAAAGAAAGAAGGATAGAAAAGCAGAAAAAGATGGTGGGAAATTTCGAAGTCTCGAAATCTCCCATTATCCAATGCAGTAGATGACAATGGAAGTTTAAATAATTCCAAAAATAAGGTTTAGGAAATCCCTGGAACCACCATCACCCGATTGCAGTAGATGACAGTGACGGAAGGTTTAAATAATTCCATAAAAGTTCGGGAAATTCTTTGAACACCATCACCCAATGCCGTCTATTATTTTACAAGGAGCAGTTAAAGAATATTCAGAGAAATTCGGAAACTATTTGAAATTACCATCATTCAGTTCAATTGCCCACAGAAGAATGTAAGAACCGAAGGATCATTTTTCCGCCTTAAGTTTTGTTTATTCAAGTCGCGTTTTGTTTTCTAATTCATAAATATCAAGCAACAGCATCAAAAGAAACAACAACACGGGGAGGAGCAGACGTTGCATCAATATTTAATCATCCCCCCCCCCGAAATACACGCACAATGTTTACACCGCAACCAGTCGTAAAGCAACAGTGTCTATAGCGACAAGAAGCGGAGAACAAGCCGCATCCCGTAGCAGTGGGGAAAGATGAAGGAGTAGGGGCTGGAGTCGAAGCTAGTTCGGTAGCAATCAGTAGAGATGCCCATCTCATGGGATAGGAAAACCAGGAGCAGAGCTGCTTGCTTCTCGGATCCTCCAGAGACACTCGGAAGAGACGATAAAATGCGGGACGTGGGTTTTATTGCCTCGTTGCATCGCGTAATGAGAACATAGATCTTGGTTTCCCTGGCTTCAGAAACAGACGCTGCGACGCTCCTCAAGGTAGGAGAAAGAGGAAAAGCGACTCCTTGACTTGTGGAGAAGTGTTGTCCTCCATCCTGCTGACTCTTTCAAAAATATTTCTCTTCGGTGTTGAAGAACTGAAATTCTAAAACATATTGTTATTTTGTCTCCTTTGGCCTGTTATTTGACTCAGCCTGTTATCATCCTTCCACTAGAGTTTAAACATCGCCTTTTGAAACATCTTTGTTAACTCTAATTTTAATGATTTACAGCCATTCCAAGTCTCATATTTTAAATCACAGAATTATTAACCACCGATGGAAAAAAAAATATTCAAATTATAATTAAAATCTTTAAGGGTTGCTGAATAAAGTTTTTCGTGTAAAATTGCCTTTGAGTCCGTTTTGAGGAAATAAAAAGAGCCAATAATTTCAATTTGTTGTGTGTAGACGGAACTTCTCCGTCTACACACGACAAATTTTATTTTTAGAGATGAATTGAAAATTTTTTTTGAGTTGAATAGGTATTGATGAAATATTACGATTCGCACTTTATGAATTTTTTAATAGTCCTAATTACGCCCTCTAACAGTGGAAAAAGTTAAACATTTTAAACGAATACGTTGCAAGCGATGTAATTATGTTAGAAATTTTGGTTTTGAAATGTGAATGTCATGAAGTTCACATTGACAACAATGGTTTTCACTTTACCCCAGATCTTACAACCCGAATTTTGTGTTTTAAGAGGTAATTGTTCATTTTTAGAGATAAATTAAAAACTCATTTTGAGTTGGATAAATATAGGTAAAATATTATGATTCACACTTTTATTGGTGGAATGTGATGGCATTTGGTAGCAAAAATTTGCACTTTCGCCTCTTGGTTGGTGGAAAACACAACTTTTAGTATTGAGAGATTAATCAAAAATTCTTTCTGAGCTCAAAATGTACTAACGAAATATGACGAATCACAGTTTTCCAATCCTCCAAAAAGCCTCAATTTACTCGTTAGAAGGCATCAAATTAAAAACGCAAAACTTGAGGTAATATTACATACGATACATATACAGTCGGTCCTCGGCTTTCGCGGGTTTAACTTTCGCGGATTTTATTATTCGCGAGTTTGCCGTCAATAATTAAATGGGATTTTTTTTTGAAGTTTTGCGGCCTACTGCGGAAAATCGCAGACGACCCGCGTAGACTAGAAAACGTAAAGATAACTAAAAAAAGTTCAGTAAGTCATAAATGCATAAAATTTATGCATTATTAATCTATTTTATCATTTACTACCATAAAAATATACACAAATTTATTATAAAAAGTTAAATTTTGAAAAAAGTTTCAGTGCGCTAAAAGAACTGCCGACTACGCCACCCTGACGATCCACTTTCACTCCTCGAATAAATGACAATAATGCAGCACAATTACAATAAACATTGTTTGAATGTGTGTGTCCTTGTGCGTACTGTAAGTCTCATAACTGTAGAGCATGAACTGTGTGTCAGAAATGTTTGTATTTCATCATCATCTGTACATAATCATCGCTAGCCTAGTCATCGCGTGAAAGACAAAGAAAATTTTAAAAGCATAAAATTATTAAAGTTTATAAAACACAATACTGTACTGTATATAACTGTGTTTTATAAACTTTAATAATTTTACTGATATCTAAATAATGTACGTGTATTGCATCACATACTGTACATGTACTGTATTACCTCTCTCTCACTCTCTCTGTGTGTGTGTTAGCCTACATTATTCATACTGCAATTTTAAATTCATAAAACATACTGTTGCAGTACAGTGTATTGTTTTACTTTTTTTTGTGTGTAAAATATGGTTAACAGTATTAGGAGTTAAGGTTTGGGGTGCCCAGAGGTATTCGTGGTTTTTCCACATTCGCGGCGGTCCTGCACCCCTAACCCCCGCGAATGTTGAGGGCCGCTGTACAGTCGCTCAAAAAAGTATCCGAACACTATGGTTGATTACAAAATTCAGAAAAAATATCTGGCATTGATTTTCTTTAGAAATTAGTCATCTGGCAACCTTCGTGACACGAACCTTCGTGTCACGGGACACGAAGGTTGCCAGATCACTAATTTCTAAAAAAATCGTTGCCAGATATTTTTTCTAAATTCTGTAATCAACCATAGTGTTCGGATACTTTTTTGAGCGACTGTGCTAAATACGGGAAATCTGGTGATAGAATGTGTTCATAAAGAACGGATATCTAAATCAAAGACGGTACACGTCAGCATACATAGTCCGTAAATTTTTGACACTTCTTATATATTTATTTCTATTATTATTACTGATCTATTTCAATACTAATCTTTATACTAATGTTTATTTAAAAATATACCATTTTTAGAAGGAAAATTATTTGTATTTATTAGCATTATCATTAACACTACTATAAGAATATTTATAAATAAGCATTAGTTTTGAAAATTACCACTAAAATAATAGAAATAAATGTATAGAAATACTAGATTTTTACACCTTTAAGCAAGAACTTACTAAACTTGAATTCTCCCTTACTGAAAAATATTTTCAAGCACAAGCAATGTGTAAAAACAACTTTAAATTTCATCTATCCAATAAAATTAATTACATTGAAAAATTGCCTTTTTTACGTAAAGAAAACAGAATAATATATAGATTAAAAACAAATACAATAAATTTAAATAAACAAAAATTTCAAATGAGGCTCGTAAATACTACAAACTGTCTAAAATGCAATCTTCCAGAAAATTCCAACCACATACTTTTAAACTGCAATTTATATCCTAAGCAAAGAGATATTTTATTCACAGAATTAAACAATATAGGAATCCTAGATTTTTAATATTCAAAACCTTTTAAACTATCCTATTTATGATACTGAAAATAAGGTTTATAAATTAATTCTCAACCTCCTCTTTTCCACTTCTTTGTGGAATAAAATATAAAAAAAAAAAGAAAATAATTGAAAAAAAAGAAAAAATTAAAAAAAAAATGAGATAATTTAAGGACTTATTATTCTGTTTTATTGAGTGATTTCTCTCAATTTTGTTCAAAACTTTTATTGGGAAAGCCTGAGTAAGGACCTCCCATTTATTTTGTAATATGATGATGATGATGATGATGATGTTTTTCTAACCTTTCTAATCACATTTTATCACATCACATCACTGCCTATGTTGATGTCATAATTTGGTGTTAAGATCTTTTGTACGAGACGTTGGCTTAGTGGAGATAAGTTTAAAAGTCAGCCCAGGTGGGACTTGAGTCTGGGAACTACAGATTACGAGCCTGTCGTGCTACCAACTAAGCCGCCCCCCCCCCCCCCCCTCGTCACCCAGCCTCGTGTGCCGAAATAAGCAAAATGTCTAATTTATTTTCAGGTATGTCTTGATGACAGAACGAACTTTATAAATAGAATATCAATATGCGAAGTTCAGTTATGTTTTATTAAATGAATAATACATCGCGTCAGATTTATGAACAAACTTAACAGTTTTTGCAGTTATATTAATATAGCTGAGTAATAAAGTATCACAAGAAAACGTCCTGTAGATAAGAAACACTTGAAATAATTAGTTGAAAAAAATTGGATGTCCTCAGTGGAATTCGAACCCACATCTCCCAGATAATTGATGATGCCACTGGAGAATCAACAAAATTGCGGGAATGCTTAATGTCACTTTGTTGAAAATAAAAATGGTTAGTTTCTGATGGTCCAGCGGTTAAGCGCTTGGTGGTCCAGGTTAAACGCCTGGTGGTTTCTGAAGGTCCAGCGGTGGTCCAGCGCCTGGTATATTTCTGGGAGACATAGGTTCGAATCTCACTCAGGACAATTAAGATAACTAATTGTTTCAAATATCAATGTAGTTTTTCATATTATTTACATGCAAAAGAAATACAATAATATTCGAATACAATAATATTCGAAATTCTAATTGATTAGTTCAATTAATATAATAAAAGAATTGATTACTCGTTTCAAAGCTTAATTTTAAAATGCTAATTGGTGGGAGGAGTGTTTATGGCGTAGCGGCAACTAGGATTATTATGCGCCAAACAAAAGAAAAAATAAACGATAAAAGACACGAAAACGCAACCTTATTTAAAATCAAACATAGCAAAGATGAAAAAAATGAAGAAACAAAAGATGGGGGAAAAAAAGAGTAAAAAATCTGTAGAACAATAAATACGTATGTACAAAATTAGATAAAACCAATCCAGATGTAAAAGTTCCAGGTCAGACAAAAAAAATTAAACAAAGTCATAAAATTAAAATCTGTTAAAATTGTCAGTAAAGCGCAAAAAATCAAAAACAGGAGTTAAAAATTAATCATCAGATAAAAAGTGTCCGAGTGTAAGAGGCTAGGACATAAAATTGTGGAAGTTAAAATATAAACAACATTCGAGGTTAAAACCAGTACACTCAATATATGTTTAACTGTTAAAGAAAAATTTAACTGTTAAAGTTCGCAAGAGACCAGATGGGTAGGTAAAGGTGAGATACTTAAAAATAACTTTAAATTTCTGTTTTCAGGCAGGGAGGATGGAAAGCATCTCCAAGGTGTAGGTTTGCTTCTCAGTAGACATACCAATGATGTGCTTCTAGGATATGACTGCATTAATAAAATATTTTTACAACAAAATATAAAACAAAAATTAAAAACTTGAATGTAATCTGTTGTTATTCCCCCACAGATGACTCTGATTATAATGAGAAGGATACGTTTTACAGCCAACTTCAGGATATTTTGAATTATGTGAAGAAAGAAGATATTTCTCTTGTGCTAGGTGACTTAAATGCTAAAGTTGGTACTAACTCTAATCTTTAGGCAGAAGTTTTTGGTCCCTTTGGCATTTTTTTGTTCCAATGGCAATGGGGAACGTCTCCTACAGATAAGTAAGCTTAAGTAACAAAAATAACATGGTTTGCGAATAACTACACATACTAGAATCACCGGGACATTTATAAATATACATGGGTGTCATCTAATGGACTGCACAGGCATATGATACATTGTGTTTTAAATAACAGCAAATGGGCTAGTTAAGTTAGAAACACCAGCTCATACAGGGGAGCCGAAATTGGGTCTGACCATTACCTGGTCAAAAGTGTTTTGCAGCTGAAGTTTAAGAAATGTTGTGCTAAGGTTAAAAAATTTAGCTATAACACTGAATGCCTGAAAAATCCAGATTTAAACAAAGCATACCATGATAGGCCATTTAGTCATTATGACAATCGTGGTTTGATTACGGCTGAAGTTGAGAAAGAATGTGATCAGTTTAAACAGGGTTTTCTTGAAACCAACAATACTCTTTTGGGTAAAAGGGAACAGAGGAAACAAAATTATTTGAGTGATAAGACTATATATATAAGACTACGAATCAACACTCTACTAGTCCTAACAGAAGGTATTACAACAAACTTAATAAACGTGTAAAGGATCAGTTAACAGCTGATAAGAATCTTTGGCTTGATAGTTTGGCTGACAAAGCAGAGGAAGCAGTTAGACAGCACAAGAACAGGGGGTTGTACCAGATTATTAATGTTTTATGTTGGAAGAAACAGACAGGTAAATAGGGATTGAGGGATAAACATGGCAAGGTGGTTGAAGGTGAGGATTCTGTGATACTAGGTGGGCTGAGCATTTCAGAGATATTCTAAATAATGTGATTATTTCTACTCCCATTTTTTGTAATAAGGATGTATGTATTACTGGCTTTAATGATGGTCCCATATAACATTCCGAAGTCACTTTGGTTATCTCTGCATAAATCCCCAGGGATGGATGAAATCACCACTGAAAAATGTTTAGAGTTGGGAACATTCATGTTCTCATATGGCTGATATATTTTGAATATTTTTTATGGTAAAGGTGTTGTTCCTAAGGATTTTACTAGCGCTATTATTGTTCCAATTTTTAAAAAAGGTGATCGCAGTTCTTGTGATAATTATAGGGAAATTAGTTTACTTTCTGTTCCAGGTAAAGTTCTTTGCATGATTATATTTAATAGAATTAGGAATTTGGTTGATGGACAATTGCGTGATGAACATTGTGGATTCAGAAGTGGTAGGGGATGTATTGATCAAATATTTTCACTTAGGCAAATTCTTGATGAGAAATGTTTAGAGCAGTGGTTCTCAACCTTTTATGCTTCACGCATCCCCATGGAAATGTGTATGTAACTGGCGTACCCCTTGTGTAAATAGATAAAACTATAGTTATAGTATAATAGTGATTATTTTTACTTTGTTACTAGATCTAGCGACTTTTGAGCTCTCATAGCGTACCCCAAAAATTTTTACCGCGTACCCCAAGTTGAGCACCCCTAGTTTAGAGTTTCAGAAACCTGTGGTTGATAGCTTTATAGATTACAAAAATACTTTTGACTCTGTTGATTGACATAATTTGTGATAGATTGTTAGATCATATGGAATTCCTGATAAGTTAGTGTAATGAAAGCTCTCTATAATAACACTGAGTCGTATGTGAGAGTTGGTACGTCTTTCAGCGATTGGTTTAGCATTGCTAGTGGAGTTAGACAAGGGTGCATTTTGTCTCCTTTTCTGTTCTGTTTTGTTTGTTATTGATTATGTTATGCGAAATTCTTTGCAAGGGAAAGATTTTGGCCTTAAATAGTCTAGAGATTTCAAAATTTTGGGTTTAGATTATGCAGATGATTTGGTCCTGTTGGCTAATGATGTTAATGAGATGAATTCCTTCATTAGGGCTGTTCATGAGAATGGTAATAGCGTAGGTTTGGTGATAAACAGAGAAAACTAAAGTTATAAAAATTGGTCAGGGAGATAGTATTTCAGTTGCTTTGAATGGCTGCACTCTTGAGCAAGTGTCTCAGTTTAATTATCTTGGGGGATATTTAACAGATAATGGTGATGTGCGGCATGAGATTAACAGATGAATAGGGATTGCTGCCGAGACTTTTAATAATCTATGCAGAGTGTGGAAAAATAGGCGTGTACAGCTAAAGCCTAAAATTAGGCTGTATAATAGTTTGGTTCTTTCTAAGGTTAGTTATGGTAGCGAACCTGGACCCTTTGTAAGCAGGATAAAAGAAACTTGATGCCTTTGATTCTAGATGCTTACGCAGTATCTTGGGCATTAGGTAGTTTTACTTTGTAAGTAATGATGAGGTTAGAAGAAGGAGTCATCAACCTCCTTTGAGCAGCGTATTGTGCAGAGAGAGACTACATTGGTTTGTCCATGTTGCCCGTATGCATTAGCTGCAGGAGTATGAACAGGAGTATGAACAGTGTGCCTAAGGGTTTCAGAAAAAAGGGGAGACCTAGGAAACTGTGGGCTGGCAATGTCAAACAGGGCCTTGCTAGAATTGACTTAGAGTGGCCAATTGAAACAGCTGTAGCTCAGAACAGACACGTCAGGAGAAGGAAATTGCAGAGTCTGGTTAGACTTCCGTAGCCCATGGCTGCATGAGGATTTTGTATTTTGTATCGATTAGTTAATTTTACAATTTATTCTTCAATAAAGAAAGAATCTAACTTGGTTTGTTTTTCTTGTCTCCTTTTGGTGCGCAATATTTGTTTGGAATACTCCATTAACTATTGTAACATTATATAATGCACAAAATGTACGTGACTTTAAGTTATTTTAAAGACGTTTTACTAAAAAAAAAGGGAAAAAGAAATTGCGTTATAGCGAATACGCTTTAAAAAGAACGGTTACCAGCACTCCTGACGTCATAAAGAGATGACTAGGACATAATAAAAACAATAGGTAAACTACAGAGAGCGTCCATTACCTATGGTATTACAAAGAATGTTTCCAACAAAGCCACTTTGATCACGTCATTAAAATATTTCACTCTTTATCTCAACCACCACATACCAAAATAATCCCTTTCTCGTTTTTCTCAACCTCTCGCATCCGTCCCGGTTTCCATAACTACCGATGTTAAAGATTTCTCCATCTCCCGTTTACACTACATGGGATGATGCATCTTAATTCAACATCCGTTTCGTTCTGCCTCTCACCATCCCTCGGGCGTGACGAAATGAAAGGAACTGAGTGCGTGAATGACGTCACACTCCCATATATAATTCACGTGTCAGTTTCCATTTGTGGTTTGCAGTGATGTGGCCGGAGAGTGATTTAGCGCCAACAGGGGAAGTATTAGGAGACGGGGACAGCGACGTAATGAAAACATATCGCGATGCGACTCAGCGAGGCCGGGATCGTGTAAAGCGTCCATTACGGATCCCTCCCCACGTCTGCAATAGCGCCATTTAAGATGGTAATTACGCTGAATTTATAAGTCCCTCCTATTACTGCAATGAAAGGCGAGATGGAAGTAAGGTAATGGATAAGAGTTAAACACAGATTTATCTTCTCGACTGTTACATTGTAAACTAGGACTATCTTTTCCTTTGGGGAAATTACTGCAGTGGAAGTTTAAAACTATGTATGCTTTTATATTTTATTTCACTACTGGTTAGTTTTCATCATCTTCTTTTTTTCACTGTTGAAAGATTTTGGACTAACATATCATGCACTTCAGTTATAATAACTTTTTATTTCAGATTTCGCAGAAATTTCTGTCGAAACTTAAAATACCTCTGTTTGTTTCGGTTAATAGAATTGTATTGAATTACCTAATAGATTGTTTATGTCGATGCAAGACCACCTAGATCAATGTTTCCCAAAGTGGGCGATACCGCCCCCTGGGGGCGCTGGAACGATCCAGGGGGTCGGTAGTAGCCTCGGGTGCAATTGGGGGGCGGTAGAAGCATAAAGAAAGAAGGGAAGATAAGAAAATTTTGAAAAACCGTTCATACATGTTTTATCTGTTGTGTAACGTAAAGTCTAATGTTACTATGGTTGATTTTAATAAATAATTTTATAATTTCAAGGTGTCTTATTTACAACAACATCTTTCTTTACTATGTTTTAGGACGTAGGTAGAAATATAGATACATAAAAGAACGCAAATTTGTCACTGCATCTTTCTGTTTGTTCGCTTAAAGAAGACAGATTTCCATGGGGGCGCTGAGTAATATTTTTTCTGAAAAGGGGGCGGTAGGACAAATAAGTTTGGGAATCTCTGACCTAGATAAAACCACACTTAGGGCACTAACAAAAAATTAGCTTTTAAATAAATAAATAAATAAAAGTATTAACTTTAGTTTTATTTTTTAACTGGTAATTTATATATCTTTTAACTTTTTACTGGTAGCTACTTATTTCTTAAAATAATAATAATTAATTTTGAAATATTTATAAATATAAAAAAATTCGTAATAAAACGTTGTTTTATTTCATGCTCTGTTAATAAATAAACTGGAGTTAAATTTTAGATAAATTGTGTCATTAAAATCTTTACGAATATTTAATTTCCGTGCATCTTTCATTTGTTCAACGGCTGTCTGGGTCAAGGTATGATCACCTAGCTACACCAGGCGAGGACAATGTACTACTAACAAAATAAATAATGTTTAAATGCATAAAAGTTCTAATTAAAGTGTTTTCATCTAAAAATCGAAATTAAAAAAAATATTAATTAAAATTAATTTAAAAATATTAACTAAAAAATTAATTATAAGATTAAAGAATTACGCCAAAACTTAACTAAAATATTAAAACAAATTGAGAGATCATAGATAAATAATAAATAAATAAATACCCCCTCAAGCAGCTGCTTGCCACAGAGGTCTGACAGGAGCCTGTCAGTTTATATGCTCTAGTAGAAGGTCTGAGAGGATGGCAGGACCTCAGCAGAAAAACAACACGAACATCCATGCCTTACCCGGGGCTCGAACCCAGGTCCCGTAGATCAGTAGCCAAGCGCGCTAACCTCTCGGCCACGGGACGGCTAGATCATAGATGACTCTAGTAAAGTCCCGCGTGCATTGCACCCGGTACTCTAGTAGAGTGTTTTATTAAATTTTATGGTCAATTTTTTTAAGCGTGTTAAGTATTCCAGCCTTCATAACTCTTTCAATACTGAACAAATACTGTTTAAAATCCGGATTTAGATAAATTTTATTGAGATCTTTAATTTATCTTTAGACATATTTTTCATCAAAAATCGTATAGAAGTTATTGACCTCTTGATGAGATTTTCTATTGAGATAATATGGAATTGTTTCCGTTTCTTCTATCCAAGTGCCTGTAAGTCTGTGAAAAATGAAAAATTTGCCTTATTTATTGACTTACATTATCTTCGTACAAGTAATTAATGCGAAGTAAGTCTTAAACGATTTGCTTTATTCCTTAAGCATAGGGGCGGGGTGGTTCAGTCGGTAGCGCGCCAGGTTCGTAATCTGTAGTTCCCAGGTTCGAGTCCCAGCTGGGTTAGCGTTGAGACTTATCTCAGCAAAAGTCCCTGCCCTGCCTACGGTCAGTAGGGGACACCGATGGGCTTGGAAAGGCCGCCGTCTACCGGATGGAACGTTAAGCCGTGGCCCCGTGTACGGGAGAGCCATACCCTGTGCACGTTAAAGAACACGCTGGATGGTCTTGACGGGAGGCTACCATCTGTCTCCCAACAGCTGTTCCAGTGGGTCCCCTCCCCCCAACCTTCTCTGAGCCTTCGGGGTCCATGTGACCTGGCCATTTAGCCCATGGTGTGCAAAAAAGTGCCGCTCAGAGGTAAAACAATCCAACAACACAAATCCTTATGCATAGCTTGAAAAACTTCCTTCTTAACCATTAGGCCAGATACGGTCTATTTTACTCTACAAAAGGGAATCGCAAATGCGTATTCGTAACCGTTTGCATTTCCATTAGAATAAAAGATCACTTCTAAGCCGAATCGTATTCAACTTCGATGACAGCATCTGGTGATTCTGAGAAAGCGTTCCAGAGTCATTGTTTCACGTTCGCCATTCATCGCTGTCAACGTCAGAGCTCGGAAAACCTCGTTCTCGCGTGAAGACAACAAAGGGTGAATGAACCATGGCGTGCCTATTTCGTTGACTATAAGATAAAGGGAAAATTGTTAAAGGAGAGACTGGGATTTGGCGGTTTGGCTCATTTGTAACTCCACTTGACAAATACCTCCACCATGAGGCGGAAATAAATAAAATATAAGGAAAGATAACGGGGGAAACTAAGTTAAAGACAAATCTTTTTTGATGTGGTTTAACTGTAATTTTTGTAGTTAGTTATTTATCGCAGTTCATAAAGTAACAGAGTTGAGGTGATATTTAAAATAATCATCAAGACTAAATTATCCATAGATTTTTTTAAAATCGATTTTTAAGACACAATTGCTGTTGCACATATACGTGTATATATATACTAGCAGATTTACCCGACGTATCAGGTTTTTTTTTCTTTTTGCGAGCTGACGATAAAAAGCATAAAACGGTGATAGATAGAAACACATTTAAAAAAAAAATACCCCCTCAAGCAGCTGCTTGCTACAGAGGTCTGACAGGTATATGCCACAGTAGAAGATCTGAGAGGATGGCAGGACCTCAGCAGAAAACAACACGAACATCCATGCCTTACCCGGGGCTTTGCATAAAAATAATTATAAAATATTTTGTTTGAGAATTAAAAATTTGTATCGTTTTATTTCAGTTCTCTTAATTGGAATTTTAAATTATGTTGTATATAAGCTACCGCTTTTTTTTTAACCGCAAAGTAATAATTAAAAATATATCGTTTAATGTGCAAAATTCAGCATTAAAACGAGTTCAAGTTAGTATCCTTCGTGATACAGATGTTAAAATAAATCATTGTGCAGCTATATACCAGCAGATTTACCCGGAGTTGCTCGGGTCTGAAACTCTTGAGAAATATAGAGTAGATGGTAGTCCACATGTCGCAAGCATTCATTTAGCTTAAAATGATTACGATCAATCCTCTTCGGTTTAATTTTTATCCCTCTCTTTTGGGAAGGAAAAAAAATGGACAAATTTCGAGGTACAGTATAATCCACCCTACGTTAGAAACTTCTGCACCAAAAGACGGAATTGCCTCCATCAGATAATCGAACTTTTCAAATAATTTCGTACGCACCAGAGTTTCTCGGGTACAGTTTACCAGGCATATGTATGCTTGCAATACGTCCAGGGATAGATAGCTCGGACTGTCCCGGATTTCAAAAGTTGTCAGGGATTTTGCCGAGGCTTTAAAATGTCCTGAATTCCAAAATTTCTTCACTCAAGTATCAATCAACATTTTTTTTTGTTTAGGTCGATTGGCTCTTTGAACGTGTTGTAGTTGAGTAACAAGACAGTATCGCGCAGGGTCGCAGGTGCAATTGTTGCACATGCGCAATAAGCTTTGTTTTAGTTTGCTATTACATCGATTGGCGTTACCCAGTAACCAGTAAAATTTAAAACTAAGTTAAACCCTAAAATTAGTATTTAAAGAAAGTGCAAGTTTACTGACGTACTTAAAGAAGAGTAGAAATATTTAAGAAGGCAAAGTGGCAACGAAAGTTTTTGATTGGGTTGTTTTACCTCTGAGAGGCACTTTTTTGCACAGCATGGGCTAAATGGCCAGGTCACATGGACCCCGAAGGCTCAGTGAAGGTTGCGGGAGGGAACCCACTGGAACAGCTGTTGGGAAACAGATGGTAGCCTCCCGTCAAGGCCATCCAGCGTGTTCTTTAACGTGCACAGGGTATGGCTCTTCCGCACACGGGCCACGGCTTAACGTCCCATCCGACGGACAGCGCCCTTTCCAAGCCCATCGGTGTCGCCTACTGACCGTGGGCAGGGTGGGGAATTTTGCGGAGATATATCTCAACGCTGACCCAGCTGGGAACTACAAGATTACGAGTGGCAAGATTACTGAGCTTTATAATATAACCGACTGAGATTTATAATAATTAATACCCCCTCAAGCAGCTGCTTGCCACAGAGGTCTGACAGGAGCCTGTCAGTTTATATGCCATAGTAGAAGGTCGTGAAGATGGCACGACCTCAGCAGAAAAACAACACACATCTATGCCTTACCCGGGGCTCGAACCCAAGCCTCTTAAATCAGTAGCGAAGCACGCTGACCACGCGGTCATGGGACGGCTTTAGAATTATAGCCATCGAATTTCGAAAATCTTAAGATATTTTCTTCGACAAATCTTAAATCTAAGTTGGAGTGGGCATATATCGAAAAAAGGGCTGAATATTTTAATTCTGCAATAGGACAACAACCGCTAACCTTTTTTAATATTTACGAATTGTTTGATGAACTATCATTAACAAATCAAATTTATATAAGTGAAAAATTTAATGATGACTCAAATTCAACTCAGATATAGATGCGAATACTTGAAATAGCTAAGAAAACTAACATTTATATTGGTAACATTTTTAAGCTTGTTGAATTTATCTTGTGTTTGTCTGGTACCTCGGCACCCGTAGAAAGAATTTTCTCAATGATGGGTTGGGTTGTTTTACCTCTGAGCGGCACTTTTTTGCACACCATGGGCTAAATGGCCAGGTCACATGGACCCCGAAGGCTCAGAGAAAGTTGGGGGAGGGGACCCACTGGCCATCTAGCGTGTCAAGGCCATCTAGCGTGTTCTTTAACGTGCACAGGGTATGGCTCTCCCGTACACGGTACCACGGCTTAACGTCCCATCCGACGGACGGCGGCCTTTCCAAGCCCATCGGTGTCCCCTACTGACCGTGGGCAAGGCGGGGAATTTTGCGGAGATAAATCTCAACGCTAACCCAGCTGGGACTCGAACCTGGGAACTACAAATTACGAGCCTGGCGCGCTACCGACTGAGCCACCCCCGCCCCCAATGATGGGTGATATTTGGTCATACGAACGTGGGCGCCTGCAAGTTTCGGTCGCAAAGGATTTGCTTAATATAAAAGTTAATGAAGCTTACAGTAGCTGCACTCAATTTTATGATGAAATTAAAAAAGAAACCAACATCCTGAAGAAAGCACTGTGTTTAAGAAACACCAATGGTATGATAAATCAGACGAGGGACAAAAGAAATAACGGATTAGGCGAGTCATTGTCAATGATTCCTCAAATTCTGGACCCAGTCATAGGTGAAAGTTAAGATTTCATTATTTAAAGGCTTTTTTTTAATGTTATTTATATGTTTTTGATTTTAATTAACCCGCAAAGAGTCCTGGATTAGGTCCATTATTTTAAAAATAATTTCGAATGCTGGATCAGTGCCATAATTCTCTAATTATGGCAGCCCTAAGCATATGCAACTTTATAGAAAAGGAAAATTATATATGATTTGAGATGCCCAAAAAATGTCTGAAAAAATTATTATTATCATTGAAAAACATTATTTATTACTTAATGCAGTGGTTCTCAACCTTTTATACTTCACGTATCCCCTGGAAATGTGTATGTAACTTGCGTATCCCTTAATATAGATAGGTAAAACTATAGTTATAGTATAATAATGCCAACTTAGCGACTTTGCTACCAGATCTAGCGACTTTTGAGCTCAACGGCGTCCTCCCAAATCTTTTACCGCATACCCCACGTTGAGAACCCCTGACTCATGTATTAAACCTTTTATTAATTAATATATTACGTTTATTAACTTTTACATATATTTCAAATTAAGTTAATGATTTTAATTTCCGATGCGAATTCTTAGTTTTTGAAGTTTTCATTTCAACAAAGAAACTCGAGTTCCATCCGTGCTTAATTAGAACGACTTCAATATCCACGGGCGCTGGCACTCTTGACCCAGCGAACGACTTCAATATCCACGGGCGCTGGCGCTCTTGACCCAGCAAACGACTTCAATATCCACGGGCGCTGGCGCTCTTGACCCAGCGAACGACTTCAATATCCACGGGCGCTGGCGCTCTTGACCCAGCGAACGACTTCAATATCCACGGGCGCTGGCGCACTTGATCCAGCGAACCGAACAACGAGTTTATCACGCGAAATCAGAGAGAAATTAGTTTGATCCATTCATTATTTCAAATTTATTGATGGAAACAATTATTGTGAATAAATTTCAACCGTTAATGTTTGATCACACGAAATTAGAAATTAGTTTAGTTTTATGTATTCCTTCTTTTCAAATTTATTGGTGGCAACAATTATTTTGCATAACTTTCTAGGGAATTTTCAGAAATTCAACCCCAATTTTGGTTGACCCAGAGGGTTCGCAAATAGCCTACGTTCTTCCTCTGTGTGAAGGGAACGTTCATGCGAAGTTTGAAGCCTCTAGCTCTTTTGGGGGCCGAGTGCATAAGCGTACAGAGACACAAACAAACAAACTTCTTTAAATATTTATCTCCGCAAAATTCCCCGCCCTGCCCACGGTCAGTAGGGGACACCGATGGGCTTGGAAAGACCGCCGTCCGTCGGATGGGACCCCGTGTGCTGGATGGCCTCGACGGGAGGCTATCATCTGTCTCCCAACAGCTGTTCCAGTGGGTCCCTTCCCCCAACCTTCTCTGAGCCTTCAGGGTCCATGTGACCTGGCTATTTAGCCCATGGCGTGCAAAAAAGTGCCGCTCAGAGGTAAAACAACCCAACTCTTTAAATATTAGATTAGCTATATCCTGCCAAACATTTGGCAGGCTTTCTATCCTTCAATGCATTCAAAGTGGATTTAATATTTAGTTCATATGTTTTTGCTTGTTTTACGTGAAGATTGTAATCATTCTTATGTCTTAGACATGCCCTCCCGCGACTCATAAGCCGCATTGTTAAAGAACTTGCGTATCATGGAACATATCATCGCTACAGTGAATGTAGCGATGATATGTTCATCGCTCAGTAATTTTAATTTTTTGACGAATCGTTTTCCGGTGCAAAACTAAACTCTTCTTCTTGTTTTTTTGCGCTTAGTCCTACTTAGAGCAGAGTTGGCATTTTTTCTGCATCTCGCTCTCCACTCCTGGCGAGTCTGATGCAAAGTGATGCGACTTGGAATACCTCAACCGACTTGTCGCTTAGTCTGACGTTGCGGACTCTGAAGACTGGGGAGGGACCCACTGGAACAGCTACTGGGAGGCAGATGTTAGCCTTCCCGTCAAGGCCATCCAGTGTGCTCTTTAATGTGCACAGGGTTGGGTTGTTTTACCTCTGAGCGGCACTTTTTTGCACACCATGGGCTAAATGGCCAGGTCACATGGACCCCGAAGGCTCAGAGAAGGTTGTGAGAGGGGACCCACTGGAACAGCTGTTGGTAGACAGATGGTAGCCTCCCGTCAAGTCCATCCAGCGTGTTCTTTAACGTGCACAGGGTATGTCTCTCCCGCACCCGGGCCACGGCTTAACGTCCCATCCGACGGACGGTGGCCTATTCCAAGCCAATCGGTGTCCCGTACTGACCGTGGGCAGGGCGGGGAGCTTTGCGGATATAAGTCTCAACGCTGGCCCAGCCGGGACTCGAACCCGGGAACTAGCAGATTACGAGCCTGGCGCGCTACCGACAGAGTCATCCCCGCTCGGTGCAAAACTAAACGATTTTCCCAATTTCTATTATTCCATAAAAAATCTATAATTTTGTTACTTTAATAAATATATTTTCTTAATTCCGTAATTTTTTTTTAATTCATTCCTCAATTAAAATATATGTTTTCGTTTTCAAATGCAGAATTTTTCCCTGTGGGTATTTAAGAATATAGTTTACCTTCTAGTGGGAATTCGCAAAGTTTGGATTGGTCAGCCCAAGTATAACTCTATCGGAATAATGATAATTAACGCAGTAGACTTTTCTCGACGTTTTAGTGATTTTTCATTTTAGGTCAAAATTATGAACTCTACTTTCGCAGAGAGCTTTCTTGAACGATTAAAAGCTGTAAACATCGCAATTGTGGTATTAAACGAAACTATATTATTCTAAAATTTTTATTTTATTTCCTTACCGGTAGATTCTAAATGCTATTAGAAAACTAAATTTTAAATGTTGAAATTGAATCTGTTATGAATAAAATTAATCACAAATATAAATTCAAAGTAGTAGTATTAAAGGGAGATGTAATTTCATATTTTGGATTAAGAAACTAAAATAATTTCATATTTAAATTTAGTAGATGAAATCAAATTAATAACAGAGCTGTAATACCCATTTCAATTCAAACCCTTTTGTATTTTAAGAAATATTTACTCTTTAACATCATTAAAACCACCAAAACTCTAATCCGCAGTCAGTATCAATGCAACTTTCCAGATAATATCTAAAGGATGTAAAAAAAGAACAATTTATGTTTATCTGGCTATTCAAATTCCGGTAAATTAAATCATTATGACGAAATTATTTCTATAAGATTCTTTTACTTGATTTAAAAATTTAATATAAGGTAATTTTTATTGTTAAATCCTCGACGGTCCTTGTATATTTGTGTATACACAAGAAAAAACTCAAACAAAACTGCGGTAATCATTTTATGTTGCAAAATAAAATTCTCAGTTTCATTTAAACTCAAGAGAAGCCAGGAGACATCAATACGTTGTGAATGTTTCTACAAAACAAACGATGCTGTTTCAATTTCTGAAGATTAAATTTTATTCGACCTGAACAAATGACATCTTGTAGTAAAATTTTATAATACACGAAATAAAAAAAAATTATCGAAAAATTAGTTACCTAATATAAATAATGCTACAATATCAAAGATGATTTTAAATGCAACTCAGATTTTTTTTGATGAGTTAACATCTACATCTATTTTAATACAGTGTTTATATATGTCTTTTTCCTATATATACTGTCTAGAGCAGTGGTTCTGAACCTTTTATGCTTCACGTGCCCCCTGTAAATGTGTATGTAACTGGCGTACCCATTGTATAGACAGATAAAACTATAGTTATAGTATAACAATGGGAATAAAATGAAACATATATATATATAACATATATCTAGCGACTCCTGAGCTATCACGGCGTACGCCCAAAAATTTTATCGCGTACTCCACGTTGAGAATCCCTAGTCTAGAGAATGGTTTCCAGTATTTTGGATCCCTTTCGCCGTTTCGAATGCCCTTTTTACTCTTGGTAATGACCCCTTTCATAAAAGCCAAATGCGTTTTCCTGTATAAATCTAGATTTATTAATATTTAATTCAATAAAAATTTACGACTATTTTGCATCCGTTGATTTCGAACATGGATGCAGGAAACATGTATAACTCTATTATTCTGACGACTGTTCGACATTGCATTTATTTAATCCATTTTTAGCGAAGAACTCAAGAACACGGTCTCCTAAATTTCAAAATCACTCCCTTTGAAAAACAATGCTCTACAGTAGCGATTCTTCTATGCTTTTTAGTTTTTATTCTTTACGGCTTATACAATAAAACCTAATGATATTTAGCACATCTAGCTTTTAGCTCCCGAAGTAAAATTTTAGTTATGGGAATTTTTTTAGTAAAATTTTAGTTATGGGGAAATTTACATATTAAAGGAAGTATTAGATTTCTTTCATAATTCGTTAATGGAAATTCAGTCTATTCCAAAATTAGCGTTTGCAGGTTCTCTTCACCATGTTGGCTTTGTTGCTGTTTAGCAACTTTAGATTTGAGAGAGAACTCACTAACTCATAACTGAATGGCATTTGTTTTCACAGAATAGGTCAAATGACCAGGTCACAAGAATCCCAAAGAGTGAGAACTGGGTAGGAGACCTACTAATCAACTATTAAGTCCCCTCAGACGGACAAGCGTTCTTAATTCAATTCTATTTATAGCACAGACTAAATGCTGACATAAATGGCAATAAGGTTGGGTTGTTTTACCTCTGAGCGGCACTTTTTTGCACACCATGGGCTAAATGGCCAGGTCACATGGACCCCGAAGGTTGGGGGAGGGGACCCACTGGAACAGCTGTTGGGAGACATATGGTAGCCTCCCGTCAAGGCCATCCAGCGTGTTCTTTAACGTGCACAGGGTATGGCTCTCCCGCACACGGGGCCACGGCTTAACGTCCCATCCGACGGACGGCGGCCTTTCCAAGCCCATCGGTGTCCCCTACTGACCGTGGCCAGGTCGGGGAATTTTTGCGGAGATAAATCTCAACGCTGACCCAGCTGGGACTCGAACCTGGGAACTACAGATTACGAGCCTGGCGCGCTACCGACTGAGCCACCCCCGCCCCAATGGAATAAATGTTGACTAAATGTCATCATAAAAAATATTCTCGTTGTCATCCGTCTCAGTAGAGCAAGAGTTGGCTCAGTCGATAGGGGCAGTCGATCCACACGTTTTGTTTTTACGCGGAAACCCCGCCTCCAAGTTTGACCGTTATGATATTCTCCAATTCCATTGGAGAATAAAGTGGTGTGGGTATTTTCCCGCGCTTTCCAAATGTGAAGCCACCGTTATTTCATTATAGTGGAGCTCTGTGAGTGAATTATAGTGAGCTTGGAACTTGGCTGTTGACTGACAACCTTCCGCTGACACCTTCTGGAAAAATTAAGAAAGGCGACGGCATCAAAATTGGCGGAATGGGTATCGATAGCTTGGAAGTTAATCCCAGAAAGAATAGTGCAGCACTCATTTAAAAAATGTTTCATCACCAATGCTCTCGATGGCTCAGAAGACGATATATTATGGGATAATGAAGATAAAGATGGCTCTGAAGAATCAGACTCTGAATGTGAAATAGACTCTGATATTGATTCAGATGCAGATATCGACGCCTCAGAAGAAAATAATATTAAAAAAAGTAAACTATTAATTATACTCTGATATTGATTCAGAAAGAAGTAATGAATAACATAGCTACTGATAAATAGGTATTATTGTTGTTAGAAAATTCAATTCTATTATAATAAAAATATTTGTTAGATATATTTTAGCATTTTATTTTTTCTTAGAATCAAAGTTTTTTTTTCTCTTGGTGGTACTGAAATTAAGGTGCGTCTTACAATCGATGGCGTCTTAGAATCGAAGAAATAAGGTATATTTTAGGAATTTCTCAAAACATTTTTAGACTTATAAACTGGAAGGGAAAATGGTATAAATGAAATTACAGTCTCTTGACCCTGTTCTTTTTTTTTTCGGGTTCGATCGAGTCACTTGGCACACCCCATTCCCACCCCTATTCCCACTTTTATCATTTACTAGATCCAGGCCTGATAATAAGGGTAGGAGTGGCTCAGTTGGTAGCGCATCAGGCTCGTAATCTGCAGTTTCCAGGTTCGAGTCCCAGCTGGGCCAGCGTTGAGATTTATCTCCGCAAAACTTCTCGCCCTGTCCACAGTCAGTGGGGCACATCGATGGACTTGGAAAGGCCGCCGTCCTTGGGACGGCGGCCTTTCCAACTTCGAGTAAAAATAATACATTCTCATGTACGCAAGACTGGGGATGTTCAGCCGTGGCTCCGAGGGCGGGAGAGCCATATCATGTGCACATTAGATGGTCTTGACGGGAGTAGGTCCCCTCCTTCTGTGAGCCCTTTGGGTCCATGTGACCTGCCTAATGTGCGTAAAAAAGAGCCGCTCAGAGGTGAAACAACCCAGACTCCCCCTCTGGTTAAAATTTCGTCCCTCTCTTTTAGGGGAGAAAAGAAATGGACATAGTTCGAGGTACCCATAATCCTACCCACGTCAGAAGTTTCTAAACCAAACATGAATTCAAGTAACTTTGAAATATAAATTCTCATGTACGCAAGACTATGCTTTACATAGAGGAATTGCTGCCGAATTCAATAGAAAGCATCCCGATAAGCATCCAATAACACATGCCACTGTTGGAAAAGTGTTTAAACGTTTTAGAGAAACAGGAAGCGTATATGATCGACGGCGTAGTGGTCGTCCAAAAACTGTAACTGATGAGGAAACCTCTGCAGTGGTATGCGAACACGTGATGAGAAGCCCAAAAAAGTCAATACGCAGATTATCAGATGAAACAAGTGTCACAAAGACCTCGACTCAACGAATTATTAGAAATCATCATTTCCATTCCTATAAAGTGCACCTGGTCCAGGAACGGCATTGCGATGACACAGACAGGAGTGTGGAATCTTGTGAATAGTTCTTACAAGAGCGGGGATTTGTTATGTTTTACACTGATGAAGACACATTTCATTTAAATGGTAGTGTAAACCAGCACAATGCACGTTACTGGTCTAAAGACAACCCAAAGTGGATGGAGGGAAGGCCATTTCCAAACAGATCCAGGAATTACGGTGTGGGACGGGTTATTTAGTGGCAGATTAATTGGGCCATATTTTTTGGATGGTAACGTAACAGGGACATCCCTTTATTGGAATTACGTAAAATGTGGTTTCAGCAAGACGGTGGCCCATCACATTTTGCTATTGATGTGAGGAAGTTTTTAAATGAAACGTTTCCAAACAGGTGGATTGGAAGGCAAGGTCCAGTCGAATGGCCTCCTAGGTCTCCACACCTAACACCACTTGACCTTTTCCTTTGGGGACATCTGAAATAGGTAGTTTATCGGAATCGGCCAAGAAAAATCGCTGCACTAAAGGAGGAAATCATCTCTGCATGTAGCAACATCGGTTCCGACACTTTGAGAAATGTTCAAGTTCTTGTTCCTCCCACCTACTTTATTCTTTCAGCGTATCGACAAGTGTCGCGAAGTGCTAGGCTGTCAATTTGAGCATTTGTTATACCTTTTAAATAAAGTTTTGTCTACGAATTCAGACTTTTGGATTTCAAAGTTAAACCAAACGTGAACTTGCGTACATGAGAATTTGTATCATTATCGCTGTCTTGCGTACATGAGAACGAGTTCAATTCTTTCATCTACTCTTAGTTTCGAAGCCATCTTGGATCTGAAATACAATAGAAATTATCATATTTCAAATAAGGACAATTGCCTATGGATTCAGACTTTTGGGACACCCTATATATAATCATTATTATAATGCTAATACATACGAATAATTTTTCTCTCGAGATGTATATTTAGAAATATTAATTAGTAAAAAAATTAATCTTAAAACTTACCAGTAGCAATAACAGAAAAAAGTTATAAGAAATTTGAAAATTTTCAGTTCTACAGAAAACCCTTCGCGACCCCATTAAGCTAACATTATTTTGAATTATACTGAAAAATCTATTTTCGATGTGTTTTCATTTACCCTATTACAAAGCATATTTTTAATGTATCGGGGTCGCGGGTCACTTTGCCTCTATAAAATGGGGTCGCGACTCGAAAAAGGTTGGGAACGCTGTTCTAGGTGATGTTAGTTAAGCCAAAGCCACATTTGTACACCATGCTTGGACATTGATAAAATGGAAAGAAAATAAATAGTCATAAAAACTTAAGTAATTAAATCTGATTAAATTTGTCTTAAATTTAAAAGAAAACTATTTATTTCTAACACATATAAAATAATATGAATATTTTAAAACTTATTACAATTTTTTAAATTAATAGTTACCAGTCGAAATTTTAAAACTTAAAATTAATTAAATTAAAAAATGTATATGTGTGTATTTTAAACTAATTATTCTGTTGAGGCACATTCAGGTCTTGGAGGATCCACAGGAGGATTTGTTTAAGCATAGAAAATCTCAATGTAGCTGGAATTGAAACCTGGGAATATCAGAATCTTGTCATGTTACTGACTGATAAACACCTCCCCAGTAGTTAAAGAGTTATGGAAAGTGAATATTAGTACTAGATTTCCGAGTTAACATTATTCATTGAAAGTTAATTCGAACAGATTAAAACAAAGCGATAAAAATCATGTGAAATTTCACAAAGATCTATGCTGCATTCCTCTCAGAATAATTATTTTTTACTTCAATGCTTAAGCAAATAATTTATGAACGTAAATATGCATCTAAACAGTGACATTTTCCAAGTGTAATTTTTAGTATTTCTAGTGATACTCAATATTTTATGTTAGTTTTGCAATAATAAATACCCCCTCAAGCAGCTGGGGGGGGGGGGGGGGTGCCTCAATCGGTAGCGCGCCAGCCTCGTAATCTGTAGTTCCCGGGTTCGAGTCCCAGCTGCGTCAGCGTTGAGATTTATCTCTGCAAAACTCCCCGCCCTGCCCACGGTCAGTAGGAGACACCGATGGACTTGGAAAGGCCGCCGTCCGTCGGATGGTACGTTAAGCCTGGCCCCGTGTGTGGGAGAGCCATACCCTGTGCACGTTAAAGAACACGCTGGATGGCCTTGACGGGAGGCTACCATCTGTCTCCCAAAAGCTGTTCCAGTGGGTCCCCTCCCCCAACGTTCTCTGAGCCTTTGGAGTCCTTGTGACCTGGCTATTTAACCCACGGTGTGCAAAAAAGTGCCGCTCAGAGGTAAAACAACCCAACAACACAACTCAAGCACCTGCTTACCACAGAGGTCTGACAGAAGCCTGTCAGTTTATATGCCATTGTAGAAAATCTGTGAGGATGGCAGGACCTGAGCAGAAAAACGACACAAACATCCATGCCTTACTCGAGGCGCGAACCAACACCTCCTACAACAGAAAGCCAGAGGACCAAATTGCTAACGTGAACTTAAGTAGTCCTACTATATAGAAACTTCTTATATTTTTGATTCTAATATTATTATTACTAGTTGACATTGTGCTAATTTTTATACTAATGTTTATGTATTTGTAATGTTTATATATTTTTTGTATTTATCATCAAATATCATAATATTAATTAATACAAATAATTTTTTTCCTGAATAAAATATATTTATAGATGATCATTAGTAAAATATTACAGAAGAAATCACCAGTAATAATATTAAGATAAAAAATATAAGAACTAGCTGTATCGTAGGACTACTAAACGACGCCATAAATTGTCCATTGGTCTTCTGTTTAGGAGGTGTTGCTCGAATCCATGTCTCTTGGATTAGTAGCCAAGCGCGCTAGCCACGGGGCGGTTGTTAGTTTTGTGCTCTTTGCAATTATTTTTTGAATGCCACCTGTGTTGAATTCTTAAATAATATACAGATGTGTAATTTTAAATGATAAACAGATGTGTAAATTTAAATCATAATCAGCTTTTTTATCCCTTACATGATAAAAAGATGAGTCACTTAATAAATTGTTGTTTGTTGTAGCTTCAGGAACGGCAAAGGAACTCCCAGACCTGGAGGACTGTGTGGGATGAGCAAGCTGCAGCAGCGAAAGAAGGTCACTCCATACCTAATCATGTGATTCACTTGGGATCGACATCTAGGTCGAGGTTAGGCACTCGCTAGCGTTGTCGAGGTCGCAGGAGCGCGGAGTCAAAGGAATTGAAGTGAACAAATGCTTCAGAGATTTATAGTTTTTGAAAAGTGATATTTTTTGGCAATGGAAATAGGGGAGATACAGATCTTGCACTATCCTAGAATTTAGGCGATTTATTTGACAATCATAAGCTCATCACATGATGGAATATGTAGCCGCTGGTGCTGGCAGTTGGGTTGTTTGTCTATGAGAGGCACTTATTTTGCACACAATAGGCTAATGCCCAGGCTACAAGGACACCAAGAACACAGAGAAGGTTCAAGAAGGGTACCCACTGGACAGCTGCTGGGAGATAGATATTTTAGTTATTTATTATTATTATTAAGAGAGTTCTGTAGCCTCCCGTCAAGTCATCCAGTGTGTTATTTAACGTGCACAGGGTATATGGTTCTGTGGACCATACCCTGTGCACGTTAAAGATGTGTTTATGTCTCATCAGATGCACGGAGGCCTTTCCAAGCTCATCGGTGTTCCCTACTGACAAAAATTGAAATTTCAATCAATCACGGCTTCAAGGTAGTCGTAAATGAAAAAGAGTAAATTTGAATGTAAACCAAAAGTTAGAATTGATGGAAAAATTATAATCAGGAGTGTCCGTTGCATGTGTTTGTAAATACACTAGTGCTCAAAATTAAAGGATAATGGACAAAAATGTATACAGCTGCCAATATATGTAAAAGAATGCACTGAAAATGGGCGAACATGTTAAAAACGCTACGCGGAAAACTATACCGCATTTACAGTTGCCCACGTAAGCGGGAATATGCAAATTAGGAATGTTTTGAAAAGACGTGCGAGTCTACTCGCAGATTGTAGCTGTTCTGGGCAACTCTTGCTTTCACGTCTGGGGGCGGAGGTGGCTCAGTCGGTAGCGCGCCAGGCTCGTAATCTGTAGTTCCCAGGTTCGAGTCCCAGCTGGGTCAGCGTTGAGATTTATCTCCGCAAAATTCCCCGCCCTGCCCACGATCAGTAGGGGACACCGATGGGCTTGTAAAGACCGCCGTCCGTCGGATGGGACGTTAAGCCGTGGCCCCGTGTGCGGGAGAGCCATACCCTGTGCACGTTAAAGAACACGCTGGATGGCCTTGACGGGAGGCTACCATATGTCTCCCAACAGCTGTTCCAGTGGGTCCCCTCCCCCAACTTTCTCTGAGCCTTCGGGGTCCATGTGACCTGGCCATTTAGCCCATGGTGTGGAAAAAAGTGCCTCTCAGAGGTAAAACAACCCAACCCAAGCTTTCACGTCCAGTGTCATATCAAGCTGATTATGTCCCAAAGACATCGCATGGATGATTTTCAGTGGTATAGAGCGATTGGAAGGATGGAAGCAGGTCAGTCCCAGACGGAAGTTTCCAGAGCATTGAATATTCCACAGAATGTCCTGTCAAGACTCTGGAGACAGTTTGTCGTCGACCAGGACAAGGCTGTCCCAGAGCCACAACTGGTGTAGACGATCGCTATATGAGTCTTACTGCCAGATGGAACAGAGTGATGACCTCTAGGAAACTTACTTTGGAGCTTGCAGCAGCTATGGGAACGAGGGTTTCAAGGCATATTGTTTACAGCAGACTTCGTGAACATTGCCTTTATGCCAGGAAATCTGCTATTTGTATCACTTTAACTCCAGCCGCCCTCGTTTAACGTGGAATCGTCAACATCACACTTGGAGTCCAAACCTGTGGGTGCATGTTATGTTCACAGATGAATCGCGATTCAGCGTAAGTACTATTTGTTGCCAGATGTTCGGCAACCACGGCAATTCCTGGTTCCGTCTCACGACTCTACCAAGTTAACGGAAAGCCGTGACTATCTAGAGCCGGGGGCAAGAATGCACCATATAGATACATCTCATCCCCGACCTCACATGGCAGCAGTCCTATAAAAGGAAAGCTAACCACAGGTAGAAACCTGAAATTTAATCTGTTCCCCGGTTAGCCATGAACAAGGATATGTAAATCCAAGTTCGCTCGGCACCCGGGGTGGAGACTCTTAGTGAGGCGCAGACTTTGAAAAAGGCTCGTGCCTACTAGGGGACCAAATCCGTTCAGCCGTGCCCTTGAACTTGCTCCACGGAGCACCTGATGTTGAGGTCTTGACACCATCCAACCGGGACACCAAACCGGTCAGCGATGTTTTCGACCTCGGTTGGTTGTTTGGGTTGTTTTACCTCTGAGCGGCACTTTTTTGCACACCATGGGCTAAATGGCCAGGTCACATGGACCCCGAAGACTCAGAGAAGGCTTGGGGGAGGGGACCCACTGGAACAGCTGTTGGGAGACAGATGGTAGTCTCCCGTCAAGGCCATCCAGCGTGTTCTTTAACGTGCACAGGGTATGGCTCTCCCGCACACGGGGCCACGGCTTAACGTCCAATCCGACGGACGGCGGCCTTTCCAAGCCCATCGGTGTCCCCTACTGACCATGGGCAGGGCGGGGAATTTTGCGGAGATAAATCTCAACGCTGACCCAGCTGGGACTCGAACCTGGGAACTACAGATTACGAGCCTGGCGCGCTACCGACTGAGCCACCCCAGCCCCACCTCGGTTGGTCTTGGCTTTGTCCAACCGGGGACCCAATCCAGTCAGCAAAGTCTTCAACCGGTTTCTGGGCCCGAAGCCCCACCACCACCACCACCACGTCAAGGTGGTCCCCTATCGGGGGGGGGGGGATTCAGCGTAAGTAGTGATTCGCGACGTATTCGCATTTGGAGAGTACCATGAACCCGAAACAGTCCCTCGAACATCAGAGAAAGGGATTTCTCTGGTGGCCATGGGTGATGGTGGGGGTTCGAATCATGACGAATAGGCGTACAGACCTTCAGATCTTTCCGAGTGCCTCGGTTACTGCCCTGCGGTACAGAGAGTTCTTGAACCATATGTCAGGCCATTCCAGGGAGCCTTTGGCCTAGATTTTATTCTTATGGACGATAACGCCCGCCCCATCCAGCTCATGTGATCGCCGATTTTCTCGAAGATTAAGATATTCACCGAATGGAGTGGCCACCCAGATCTCTTGACCTCAGTTCCATTGAGCATGTATTGGATGCTCTAGGGAGATGCATTGCAGCTAGCCAGCCTCTTCCAGAACTCTCCACGAACTCAGAACAGCACTTGTCGAGGAGTGGTCATTAATTTTTCAAGACCTCATCAATACCCTCATAAACAATATAAGGAGTCGTTACTTGAACTGCATGCATATCAAGGGTAATCATACTCCATGTTAACATACCGCATGTCGTACGTAACAGACTTTAAGTATTGTTCCGTGGACTTATCCTTCATGTCAATTGCACGATTATGATCTTAATGCATGTACATTATACAATTATGAATTTCTTCTGCTTGATTTACATTTGTAGTGTAATAATAAACCTATTTACCAAATTTCATTGAATTCTCTTGAAAATACTTCGAGTTATGTACGAGTTTATACATTATCCTTTAATTTTGAGTACCATGTACATATGCACGTGTTCTTATGTAAATACATAATTAAAATTTGTGAACTGACCAAGGCCACCTTGATACACCAGGCTTGAACAACCTTAAACAAAAGGAGGGAAGAAAAGAGGGAAATTAATTATGCATAAATATGTAATTGATTTAATTAATTTAAATTTTAAGTTAAAGCCAGTTAAAATAAAATAATTTATTCATTAGGATTTTAGTAAAATATTTGAAAATAATATAAAATTAATTACAAAATTTTTAAAAGTAAAGAGTTACCCGTTTAATTTTTAAAAATTTAACTATAATTGAAACTGCTTTTTTTTAAATTAGGTGTTCTGGTACTGCAGCGTCCAGGCCTTTGTATCGAGGTGTCCTTGATCTGACACTCTTTCCTATAAAATAGTAATATAACAAAAAATAGTACATATTAACTTACTATTCTCGTTTTTATAAAATCTCATTCACTTTATCGAATCATCGGATTTAACGGACATTTATTCTCCCAATAATCATTTCCGGTAAAACGAGGGTTTGTACTTTCCTGATCTTATAAGCAGATTGCAATGTCTCTGCCATGTTTTAACTTTGATGGAAATAATTTTCTGAAAGTCCTTTCAGTATTGCTGCTATATTTCTGTGAGTGTGAATCAAAATGAAATCCTTTCAAGAAGTTTTTAAGTTTTGGGAACACTAGATAGTCACATAGTGCAAGTTGAATTGAGTGCGGTGAGTGGTTGCAATTGTCCCTTTTTTTGGTCAAAAATTGATTTACCGAAAACGCTGAGTGGGAATTTGTAGTGCTATGATGGGAAATCCATTTGTCTGGCCTCCCAGAAACGTCTTCCCTTAAGGTACTTCAATAATTCGAATTTTTTACCAAAAAAATAACTACCGAGTTGGGATGTCTACCTCACACACTTGAATTGCTTCATGTGACTTTTTCATGTTACTGAAACAGAAAATTCTTTGTAAAGATCTCATTTTGATTACACTAAAGACATTCAATGCAATGTGACAGCAGTACTGAAATGGGCTAAATAGTCAGGTGACAAGGACCCCGAAAGCTCAGAGAAGGTTCACTAGACAGCTGGAGGAGACCGATGGAAGTCTCCCATCAAGAGGATTCAGGCAGAAATCGAGTTCTAACGAATTGAATATGCCCGGAATCGATTTCTACGGAATGTATCGTGCCAGAATCGACTTCTAAAGGAATAAAGTGGGCCAGAATCGACTTTCAATATAATGAAGCCGTCAAGAATCGATTTCTGAATGGAAAAAAACAGACAAGAATCGACTTCAAACGGAATGAATTTGGCCAGAATCGACTTCTAAAGGAATAAAGCTCGTTACAACAAAAGTAGTGGTGTGCAATGTAGTAGACTACAAAGTAGTAGTGTACTACAAAGTAGTAGGTGTGCAATGATGAAGTGAATGTAGTACTAGGTGTATCGCAGTGAAGTGAACCTATACTAGGTGTAATAAGACAAAGTGCTGGTGTAGGGAGCCCCGCATAGGCTAAATTCACATGTTCTTACAACTTCATGAACTAAGACAAAGTGAACCCAGTACTAGGTGTGCCACAACGAAGAACCCAGCACCAAATTATTAGCTGGCATAGTGGAAGGAAGCTAGCGACTGTTCCAGCAAGGCAAACTTTGTGTGTTGTGTTAGCTCTAACTAAGGCAGTGGTCAGCAGTGACTTCGGTCTTAGTAGGGCATGTCCTTGAATGAGAAGGCCTGTAAAAGCTAGGAGTAGCTTCTAGGATTCTTCTCTGTACTATATGTCGCAAATCAGAAAAAAAGTACGTTGCGTCGAAGCGAATCCTGTACGAGGTGGGTCGAAGTGGATTCAGTACGAGATGTGCCGCGATGTGAAAGAGACTGAGAACAACTGCCTTAAAAGTAGCTGAAGACGTAAAATGTGGGACTTTTTTAAAATGAAGATTCAGTGTTAGAGGAGATATGTTGTTCTTTTAATTAATTTAAAAATTATTGCAATCATTTTAAGGTCGTTGGGTTGGGTTGTTTTACCTCTGAGCGGCACTTTTTTGCACACCATGGGCTAAATGGCCAGGTCACATGGACCCCGAAGGCTCAGAGAAGGTTGGGAGAGGGGACTCACTGGAACAGCTGTTGGGAGACAAATGGTAGCCTCCCGTCAAGGCCATCCAGCGTGTTCTTTAACGTGCACAGGGTATGGCTCTCCCACACACGGGGCCACGGCTTAACGTCCCATCCGACGGATAGCGGTCTTTCCAAGCCCATCGGTGTCCCCTACTGACCGTGGGCAGGGGGGGGGGGAATTTTGCGGAGATAAATCTCAACGCTGACCCAGCTGGGATTCGAACCTGGGAACTACAGATTACGAGCCTGGCGCGCTACCGACTGAGCCACCCCCATTTTAAGGTCGCGAAACTAGTAGTAGTGAATTGATTTTAATACTTAGATTGAGTTTAAAACAGTGATTTACAGTTGGGTTGGGTTGTTTTACCTCTGAGCGGCACTTTTTTGCACACCATGGGCTAAATTACCAGGTCACATGGACCCCGAAGGCTCAGAGAAGGTTGGGGGAGGGGACCCATTGGATCAGCTGTTGGGAGACAGATGGTAGCCTCCCGTCAAGGCCATCCAGCGTGTTCTTTAACGTGCACAGGGTATGGCTCTCCCGCACACGGGGCCACGGCTTACCGTCCCATCCGACGGACGGCGGCCTTTCCAAGCCCATCGGTGTCCCCTACTGACCGTGTGCAGGGCGGGGAATTTTGCGGAGATAAATCTCAACGCTGACCCAGCTGGGATTCGAACCTGGGAACTACAGATTACGAGCCTGGCGCGCTACCGACTGAGCCACCCCCATTTTAAGGTCGCGAAACTAGTAGTAGTGAATTGATTTTAAGACTTAGATTGAGTTTAAAACAGTGATTTAGAGAAGAAGAAAGATAATATTGTTGAATCATATTATGCGTGCAAGATTATATTGGTTTTCTGAGTTTGTTCCAAGTGCATGATGATTTTATATGTTTGTTGAAGCTACACGCTTGTGCCCCAAGACAGCAAATAATCCGACCACTATTATCAAAAGATTGCTCTAGTTTGAATGTCAAAATTTTTTTCGTGTTGGCGATAAAAAGCGTAAAATGGTGTGAAGCGAAAAGAAAACAATCAATTTCATTGAAACTCTTCCAAAATATTCTGTTTGCAAATTCAAAAATATTTCATGTCAACTAATAAATCAGCACTTTAGCGTCGATTTCGATTTTAGAGGAAAAATTGTCTTGAGCCGGGTGGGATACGAACCCACGACCTCCTGATAACGTGTCAGGTGCTCTGACAATTTTTCCTCTAAAATTGAAATCGACACTAAAGTGCTGATTTATTAATTGATATGGAATACGTCGAGTTTATTTCATTATTTATTATCTGCATTTGTAATCATATGCTTCCATCTATTGGCAAGTTGAAGGCCGCTTGTGGCTAAACTGCCCAGAGTAGCGCATATATGTGACATAAAAGAAATGTTCATAGCGCTAATTAGAGGAGATTTTGACCGGCGGCCGGTAGCTCAGTGGTCCAGAGCACCTGACAAGTTATCAGGAGGTCGTGGGTTTGTATCCCACCCTCCTCAAGACAATTTTTTCTCTAAAATTTAAATCGACGCCAAAGTGCTGATTTATTAGTTGATATGGAATACGTCGAGTTTATTTCATTATTTAAAAATATTTCATATCGTTCCATTAAAAAAACTCTTAATTTATCATCGAAATTATTCTTCAAATAAGTTACCACTATTTTTTTGATCTAAATATTTTAATTCAGAAAATTCTTCGTTTAATAACTGAAGGAGTAAGAGATGTATATATAGTCAAGAGAGTATCCTTCGTGATACAGATGCTACAAGAAACCAATCCTCAGGCAACTGCTTGAAATAGAGGTGTCAAAGAACGTATAAAAAGAAGAAAACTTGGGATAGCCGTAAGTGACGCCTCCTGTGGTATTTTTGGCAACTATAGCGTGGTAAATTCATGCTTTGCAAAAACATCTACAGTTAGGAGCTCTGTGGTATTTGTTAAAATGAATTGAATTATTTATTGCCCTCATTTTACAGATATATAAATATGTTTTTACCACAAATATTATTAAAATAAAATACAATTCAGAGTTTAGAGGTTGATTTCGTTTTTTTAATGTTAATATATTTTACACAATAAATTTCGATAATTATTGGAGACTACACGAGAATTAAAACTCGTTGGTAGAGGTAAAATAAAATTTAAAACACATAAATTTTTGGAAAAATCCATCATGCAGTTAGTTGCCGAATTTCCTTAAAAAGTACAGAATTCATACTCAAATAAATGAGAAATTCAAATCGGCATTTTTTCAAGATAAAAATGAAGAAAAGGACAAAGTAAAATAATGTTACCTAAAATATATATTAATATATTTAAACTAATAAACTCTATTAAAATCTAAAATTTCTTGAATTATTAAATTGGAAAGTACCACAATATTCCACTAATCTAATTTTTGCTTTTTTTTTCTGGTACTACAGTTATTTTTCTAAGATATATTATATTAAAAATCAAAAATCTAAAACCCTCTTGTTTCAAATTGTTCAGTGTAATGCTAGATTCTGTAAATCGTAGATCGTATAATCATATTCGAATAATCATGTTAAATCTATCGGGTAATAATTATACCCCTAACCATCTCCATCATAAAGATTTGCCTATTTGGCATGAGTAAGAACGAAATATATAAGTAAACCACCCTTAGGTGGGCCCCTAAGGGTAAACGTAAGGAACGCTAAAAATAGCAGTAAAATTGTATAAGAAACCTAAAACGGGTAGGTCTCCTCAGAGAACGCTACCGTTTTAGGCCTCTTGTACTTGTTCAAAACAGTATGATCGTAAAAAATCAGAGAAGAAATAATATCATTATTACAGTTACTCATTGCTTACAGTCTAAAAAAATCTTTTTGAGGTGCGTTTTATATGTGTATATATATATAGTCGATGCCCAGGTCTTCATGGAGTTGTCTATTAGTGACAAACCAGGGGGCATCGACCGCAATTCTCAAAATCTTGTTCTGTAAAACCTGAATCTTACGAATAATGGTGGGTGTAGTATTCGCCCATATGGGTGAAGCATAGAGAATTACCGGTCTGATGATCATATAAAGTAAAAGCTTATGATCAATCATTGAAATGGAATTTCTCCTAAGGAGTGGGCCTAGCTGGCCCATCAATTAATTGACTTCGGAGATTATATTTTTTATGTGATAGTCCCACTTTAACCTCTTATGTATAACAACCCCAAGATATTTGACTGAATCACTCCAATCAATGGGAATATCTTGTAAATGGAGGCCAATAGGATTCATAATACGCTTTCCAGTAAAAAAGATGGCAGAACTCTTGTCAGAGTTAATCTTTATCTTCCATTTTTCGTACCATGTGCCCAGCTTGGTCAAACTATGCTGCCGCCTCTTCACAGTGATAGCAGGACCGACGGAGGGAGATAGTAAGGCAAGGTCATCTACTTAAAGTGCAAGATGAATACGATCAAAGGAAGGTAAATCGTATAAGTATAATGCTAGATTCCTTTCTAATAAGAAAATTGTGCTCTTGGGCGTTTTCAAATATGAGTCAGTGGTTACTTTGGCCATATAAGACATTGGCAGCTCCAAACATATTGACCATTTGAAAATATCGGAATATGAAAACTTTTTCACTAGAAAAGATCTTCACAGTCAAGGGGTTGGTCCCCCCCCCCCTCCGACAGGGGATCACCTTGACGTGGTGGTGGTGGTGGGGGGCTGAATGGTGACTCTATGAAGTAGGGTCACGGCTTGTTGTTTCTTGGTTTGTACGAGATCTTATAACTTCTGGTGGAGGGGCCTGTTGAGGGTCTGCGGACTGGTTTGAGAGGGGCCAGTATAGTGGGCTTATTGACTTGTCCCCTGAGAAGCTCCGGGTTGCAGCCCCAGAGGAGGGGCTGAGGCTGACGGTCTGCGGACTGGGCTTGGGGAACCCGGTCCAGTCGGCTCATCGGTGCAGCCTCGGTGAAATTGTGGGTCGGAAGACTGCGGCTGGGGGCCTTCGGCCCGTGGAACTATGGAGAGGACGAAGTTGAAGGCTCGCAGCTGGGAGTGGGATCCCTGGTCGATGGGCTTATCGATGGAAAAGCCAGACTAAGAGTCTCCACCTCGGGAGCCGAGTCAACTTGATTCTATATACCATTTCTGTGGCTAACCGGGGAACAGATTAAATTTAAGTTTTGACCGATGGATGAACCTTCCTTCTATAGGATTGTTCGCCATAGGTAGCCGTGGATGCGCTGTGTCCTTGTGGCACTGTCTTGTCCCGGCGTAGGTAGTGGTGTTCATGGCATTCTCCCTATAGATGGTGTGAAGAGATATGCTGCGGTACATCTGGGACTTGCCTTTAGTTAATGTAATGTCAAGAGGTTGGTCTACTTATACATCGCACCATACCATACAGCTTAATCAAGTTACCTGAAAACGATACAAGATTAGAAAGCATTGTTGTCGTTATCAAGATTAAACATCTGGAACTTTCACTCATTAACTTCTATAACTCAGGAAAGGATATTCCTGAGATTATAATTGAAGAGATTATAGATGCTTGTCCCCCTCTTTGGATCATTTGCGGAGATTTCAACGCCCACAGCATCGAATGGGGGAAATTCTTTTACTGATCCCCGAGGCAGAGTTATCGAGAATATATTGACAGATTGGATCTGATGTTACTCAACAAGGCTTTTTGGTAACACACGTTTTTTGGACATAACTTTAATTCATCAGCTATCGATCTGACCCTTGCTTCACCTGAGCTGGAATATATTTTAAATTGGTCGACTTCAGCGGATCTGCTCACAAGCGACCACACACCCATCATCATTGAGGGATTTCCGTCATTCGTAAAAAAAGCTTCGAACAAAGGAAAAATAGTTCAATGGCAAGCCTTCGCTCTAAATTTAAACGACACTATCAGCACCGAAACTGAAATAAATGATCAATCGTTGCTGAAAGTCTTAAACCAAGTTACGAACAGTCATGCAGTCAATTCTATTGAAATTAACAAACACAACTATATTAATTATCTAGCATTATATATTAGAAAGATGGAAGAGTGAAAAGAAAGGCCAGAAGAATTAGAAGGGAAGAAGACATAAGAGCACACAAAAGACTGACTGCAGTTACTAAAATAAAAATAAAATATGCCAGAAGTATGGAGTGGCAAAACATATGTAACGAAATAAATATATATACCCCACGTTCATAGCATGGAAATTAATTAAAATACTGGAAAGCCAGTAATACCAGAAACTCCATGGAAAAATATACTCGTGAAGCAAAATATTGACACTAAAACTGCGGCCAACAAGTTTGCTCAACAGTTCCAAAAACTATGAGAAATCCCCACCACTGCAGCATTTTTAGAAAGTCAAGACAGGGTTAAAAACTGTGAGCCAAAATATAGCAAACAAGAAGACATTACTGATGAAGATAGAATAAACGATAAATTTAAAATAGAAGAATTAATAAAAGCCATATGCTCCTCTAAAACTAATTCAGCAGCTAAAACTAATTGTTGCAGACCCAGATTAATTTGTTAATTAAACTGGGTCTGCAACAAATTAATCTGATTAATTAACTTCGTGTCACGTGACACGAAGGTTGCCAGATCACTAATTTCTAAAAAAAATCGTTGCCAGATATTTTTTCTGAATTCTGTAATCAACCATAGTGTTCGGATACTTTTTTGAGCTACTGTACAGGCAGCCAGCCTGCACATGTCGTTACCGAAAACAACATATTATGAGTCACATCCCCACAATAGCACTTCCAACAACACACTTAATACATAAAAATATTTGCAATAACAAAAATACAATAAAATGCAAAAATAAATAACAATAATAAATTAGAGGGATATGACAGAAGTGTCCGGTAATTTTTTGTAATATGGTGTATATTAAAAAGAAGTTCAGATTCCATAGGGACTAACGTGAAACAAATACGTGCATTATGGATAAGGAAAAGTTAGCTTAATAGGGGATGGATTGTAGCAATTTGTGGCCATGGACAGGATTATGACATGCAAAATTTCTATGTCCTGTTCTGGCGCACCAAAATGTGGGAAAATGGCACTAACGGTCTGTATCTATTACATTTTTATGGTTGTTAGTAGCAGTTTTGAGGAATTGAATCTCCGCGCATAAGATTCAATATATATATATACCACAGAGTAGTAGATACAGAGTTTAATCTTCCTAAACTGCTAATTGTAACATTTCCATAAAGTTAATTCTTTTAGAGCAGCGCCCTCAGTGACTCAAAAAAGAACTAACTTGTACAGAAACAACATTCGTCTGAATTCTCTTGATTTATTTCATGTGCGAGTAAATTAGGAGAAATATTTATTTATATTTATAACTTTAAATTTCTGCAACTCTTTATCTGTTTTTAAAAAGTTATGACGCCATCGTAATCAGTTCTCTTTAGAAAAATTCTTAGAAAATTATTATTAGAAAATAATTATTTATAATAACGCTTATTTAAAAATTTTTAAATGTACCTTATTCAGAAAAAAAATTATTTGCATTTATTAGAAATTATCATAATGGAAATATATACGAATAATTTATCTTCTAAATATAGTATATTTATAAATAATATAAATATTAGTACAAAAGTACACTAATAGTAATATATTATAAATGATAGTAATCAAATTTTTTATAATAATAAATTTTTTGGGAAGATTAAACTCTCTGATATATGTGCACAGTAATAATACAAATAGATATATAAGAATTTTCTAGATTACAGGACTACTAATGCAGACGCCATAACTTGGTCCACCGGACTTCT
Organism: Ryuthela nishihirai; assembly: GCA_038380435.1. Taxonomy (NCBI): domain Eukaryota; kingdom Metazoa; phylum Arthropoda; class Arachnida; order Araneae; family Heptathelidae; genus Ryuthela; species Ryuthela nishihirai. Next base: position 25,313,725 of record JAWZYU010000002.1, read on the forward strand.
GTTGTATGTGTTGATTAAACTTCCCAAAAAGTGGAGTTAACACTGTTAATCTATTGCTCTGTGATATATGTTACAAAGAGAGTCATTAACGGGCGAATTCGAGCACAGGCTTCTTGCAAGTTCTTATCGCCTCTATCTGGAAGGTGCTGTGGCACTTAATTTAAAATTTGGAGAGGTTTAAACTGAAAAGGATCAGAATCAAAGGCTATTTCTTGCTTTTCGAAAGCAACAAGAAAAAAATTGGATATATCATTAAAAGTTAAACAAAAGCGTTGTATGAGAACTAATGCATTCTATTTTATTTTAATTTAGAAAGATTGCTTTCTATATTATTACTGGTAGTTTGATATATATATATATTACTATTTATATAATAAAATTAGAAGAGCCATTACATTCCAAAGCTTGTAACCTGTACCCTAGTTAGATCTTTGCAACACTCTCACTTCCAAAACTCACTTCAGAAAAGCGCAAAAGAAGTATTTTAGAACAACCAACCTAACTATTCTCATGTCTCAATCCGATAGGCCATCTGTAAAGCCCATCACAAGTACGCCGGCGATTTGAAACAAACGGCAGAAAAGAAAGGGAGAGAAATACTGGTCAAAGCATTCGAGGTTGAATGCAGTCATCTATTGACATGATCGTGTATATCTGAGCGCATCTGCAGTAAGAAAAGAAATAAGGAGATAGGGGAAAAGAAAAAGACAAAACTGCCTGGAATGTTCTCCTTTTGTGCAGCGGTGGCAAGAAGCTAGTCGGACATGACTTGGTAAGTCTTAATGGCCCAGTGGGTGTGTGTCTGTGAGTGCAAAGCCAGAAAGACGGGCAATTACGGTTGGAGTAGGTAATTGTGTTTGTTGCCGTACATCAAGAGTCAGCAGGACAGTGAGACTGTGCCGCCATATTGCCGAACTCAATAATGGTGCCATTTGCAGCGTTCGTGATTCCCCCCTCCGGTTCTTGCTACAGCACCCCCCCCCCCCCCCCCACCTCCGATGCTGCCGAAATCACCTCGTTTTATTTTCTTCTTTCTGTTACTATTTCGCATCTTTTTACATTCCCGTCCCCCCATAAGTTTGCAATACGATCCATTTCGACATGGGCGTCCGCAGAGGGCGGAAAACGGGGAACGTGCTCCCCCCTGGGATCGAGAAAAAAATCTACAAATGATAATCGTAACAATTTAAACTTAATTAATTTCTATACATTATGTATGTGTTTTTGTATATATGCAATACTGTATTCTATAATCTACTTGTGAAAAAAATCCTAAAAGGAATTAAATACCGTATATTTCCGCAGATAAGACGACCTTCAGATAAGACGAGGTATAAATTTTCGTCAAAGTTTTATAGTTTTAGCATATATCTGTCCTATAAGACGACCCCAAACTATCAAAGACCTATGAATTTAGTTTAGATCAGCGATCATCATCTGGATAATAATACTGTATAGCGTATACGGAATTATGTCCTATTCGCAAACAATCGCACTGATTCGGGCATTCGGGTACCTTGACTATTCACAAAAACGTCGTATGGGCTATTCTATTTTGTGGACATACCCTACTCTGTACTAGTAAATAATTACGGTTTGTCCGTTTTTTCCTCAGTAGCTCAATAAACATAACTTTTAATATTTATTTTGTTTTAGTATTGTTTTATTATTACAATGTAATGTATTATTTACTATTACAATGTAATGTATTATCATATAGCGTATTTAAATAATATGATAGATTTTTCGATAAGTTGTAGTAATAATGGTTTCAATTTATATAAATTTCAATCTAATTTTTTTGTATCTGTCCTATAAGACGACCCGGATTTTGGGGGCCTTTTTTATGATTCAACTATCGTCTTATCTGCGGAAATATATCGTAATTAAATAAAAAATTATTGATATAATCATTTGTCTCCAAGCTTTGCCCCCTCCCCCCGGAAAATGTTCTGCGGACGCCCATGCATTTCGAGGATATTTTCTTTTCTTACGTTTTTTTCTTGATCGAAGGTTATTTTATCCAGCATCTGTCTTTCATTTACAATTAAAGATCACAGCACTTTAATGTTTAACGACTCACGATGATGACTAAACCGCACGAATTCAGCATCGCAAAATATGACTTTAAGTGTCAGTTACGATAATTAGGTGTATGCAGTGATTGGGTGGATACAACAACTGGGTAGATGACAATTGGACCATATGACAATTATAAGGCACAACTATTGGAAGCATGCGAAAATTGGGTGATGCGATTATCAGGTTAGTGTGACAATTGAAAGAATGTCGCAGTTGGGAGTTTCGATAGTTTAGTGGATATAATGATAGAGTGGGTACAGTCGCTCAAAAAAATATCCGAACACTATGGTTGATTACAGAATTCAGAAAAAATATCTGGCAAAGATTTTTTTAGAAATCAGTGATCTGGAAACCTTCGTGTCGTGCATCTGCAGTACGGAAATAAACTATTCGTGACACGAAGGTTTCCAGATCACTGATTACTAAAAAAATCTTTGCCAGATATTTTTTCTGAATTCTGTAATCAACCATAGTGTTCGGATACTTTTTTGAGCGACTGTACAACAAATGGGTGATACAATGGTTGTGAGACATGACAATTAGAGGATGTAACAACTGATGTGAACGACTATTCAGTGGACTAGAATATCAAAGGTGTCAATTTGGTGGATGTTACAATGGCACCATAATTGATGGAAAGTGAGAGATTTTTTGGACGACAGTTACCTGCATAACAATGGACAAGATGACAATTGCATGGCACCACAAACGGGAAGACGTTTTGCTGGTAAAATTTGCTGGTATCATACAGCAAAAGGCTGTACACTAAGCTACGATAATTGCATTAATATTGTTTCTTCTTCTTCTTCAAAATAAACTATTATTCTGAAAATCACTCGGGGTAATAGATATATAATAAGTAATAATTCGCTCCCTCTCGTCCGGAAATTCTGCTAAGAAAGGTTTGTGAATATGTGAGAAAGTTCTACCAATTGAGTCTGACAAATCGAATTTTCAAAGCAAACCATAAAATTGCCAGTATCTTGGATTGGTGGTCAAATAAACGTTACTCGTAGATCGTAGATCGTATAATCATATTAAATCTACTGGGTAATAATTTTACCCCTAACCATCTCCATCATAAAGATATGCCTATTTGGCATGAGTAAGAACAAAGTATACAAGTAAACCCCCCTTAGGTGGGCCCCTAAAAGCAAACATAAGGAAAGCTAAAAATAGCAATAAAATTGTATAAGAAACCTAAAATGGGTAGGTCTCCTCAGAGAACGTTACTGTATTAAGCCTCTTGTACTTTTTCAAAACAGTATGATCGTAAAGAATCAGAGAAGAAATAATCTCATTGGGATTATTGCTTACAACCAAAAAAAAATCTTTTTGAGGTGCATTTTATATGTGTATATATACAGGGTGTCTCAAAAATATAATTACAAACCTTTAGGGGAGGTAGATAACATCTAAAGGAATGAGAATTGCATAGGAAACCATAACCGGAAACGTCACCTTAAGTCAATAGGCGGCGCTGTTCATCAGTGCGCTAGAGGGGAAATTTCGGATTTCCTCATTCGAGCGGTAGTCGTCTTACAAAGAGCATGTAAAGGTATTCGAACAGGGAGCTAGCAGACATGCACTTAGTGTATGGAATAGCTGAGGGCAGCGGACGAACCGCTCAACGAATGTATCAAGAACGCTTTCCACCCATACATGTACCGGGCCACCGTTTGCTTGCGCGTGCGTATCAAAATTTGAGCGATTATGGGTCATTAAGAGGTAGAAGTGAGGGCAGGCCATGATCGACGCGTACACCAGCCATGGAAGAAAGTGTGTTGGATTCCATGGAGACTAATCCTAGTACCAGCACACGTGCCGTTGCTTCTGCCTTAGGAGTGTCTCGTTGCAGTGTACAGCGTGTTTTGCACGGCGAGTCCTTACACCCCTTTCATCTCCAAAGGGTTCAGTTACTTCTCCCCACAGATCATCCTGCACGTGTGCGTTTTGCGCAGTGGTATCTCCAAGAAAGTGCCCAAGATGTGAATTTTCCAGCTTATGTTTTGTTTACTGATGAGGTCAGTTTCACTCGGGATAGCGTATTCAATCAGCCCAATGCGCATTTGTGGGCTCACGAGAACCCCCACGGTGTGCGCATCCATGCGGCACGATATCGTTTCGCAGGAAATGTGTGGGCAGGTTTGGTCGGTGACTGCTTAGTCGGGCCATACCTTTTACCATCCCGCATGACCTCCACGAAGTATCTGATCTTTCTGGAACAGGTTCTACCAGGCTTACTTGCCCATGTTCCAGCAAATGTGAGACGCAACATTTGGTTTCAACATGATGGGGTGCCTCTCCATTACTGAAGGTGTGTTCGTGCGCATTTGAACATGTCTTTTGGGCAACGATGGATTGGGCGTGCTAGACCAGTTGCCTGGCCCCCACGATCACCTGATTTAACGAGCGTTGATTTCTTTCTGTGGGGGGCCCTCAAAGCTACCGTGTATGAATCAGCTGTGCAGTCTGACATGGATATCGTGGTAAGGATCGTCTGCGCTGCTGCTACTCTCAAAGAAACTCCAGGTGTGTTCGACCGTGTCCGGTAATCAATGCTCCGTCGGTATCACGCATGCATTGCGTCTCATGGTAGAAACTTCGAGCATCTGTTGTAACATTATGAAATGTATCATCTAGTACGCCATTTGTAATAATTATGTCCAATAAATGTTTTCCCATTAATCACTGTCTTGCGTCCTTTCAGATCTTGTACCTTTGCTACCACTTTCCCATGACGTTTCCGGTTATGGGTTCCTATACAATTCTCATTCCTTTAGATGTTATCTACCTCCCCTAAAAGTTTGTACCTATATTTTTGAGGCACCCTGTATATGGTCGATGCCCAGGTCTTTATGGAGTTGTCTGTTAATGACAAACCAAGGGGCATCGACCGCAATTCTCAAAATCTTGTTCTGTAAGACCTGAATCTTACGAATATTGGTGGGTGAAGTATTCGCCCATATGGGTGAAGCATAGAGAATCACCGGTCTCATGATCATATCATAGAGTAAAAGCTTATGATCAATCATTAAAATGGAATTTCTCCTAAGGAGTGGGCCTAGCTGGCCCATTAATGAATTGACTTTGGAGATTATATTATTTATGTGATAGTCCCACTTTAACCTCTTATGTATAACAACCCCAAGATATTTTGACTGAATCAATCCAATCAATGGTAATATGTTGTAAATGGAGGCAAATGGGATATAAACGCTACCGAAAATGTAGAAAAATGTTATATATTTGTTTCTAGCATTACTACTGGTATAATGTGATAAAATGTGATGGGAAGGTTAGAAACCCTTCAACAATGGGCTTCCTGCTATCCCAATACTACTGGTGTATTTTAATATTAATCTTTATAGCAAAGTTTATTTACAAATATACCTTTTTTTAGAAGCAAAATTATTCGTAATCATTAGCATTATCATAACTCTAATACATACGAATATTGTTTTTAAAATAATATATATCTATAAATAACTATTAATACAAAGAAAATTAGTATTAGAAATCACCGGTAAAAATAATAGGAATGAATTTATAAGAGATATTTAGCTATTAAGGAATAGCGCTGACGTCATAACTTGGTTGTACGGCTTTCTGTTACAGTGGGTGTTGAATCAGCAAATCCAGCACTCGAATGAGAGGCTTGATCAATTTTCAGTACTCGTCTAGTCCTGATTACCTATTCTGTAAGACTCGTCTATTCCACATTGCACGTGCATGAAACATATTTGAAGTTAGTTCTGTACTTAACAGAATGTCTATACCAAATTCAACACAAAGAATCTTAAGAGATGTAAACTCTATTTCTTCTTTCTGAAATGGCGATAAAATTGTTCCTATTGTTGAAGCGCAAGATCAGTGTCACGTTTTATAGCATTTGTTTCCAGCAAAACGTTTACGAATTCAACCTCTCACGTTTGCGTGAGTCAGAGAAATACTTATCTTGGAGTAAAATGAAATGGACTTGGACAAAGGAAAGCTCGCAATGATTACGAAAGCTCGGCAAGAGAGGAAAAACCATCTGATCGTAAAAACAAACCTCTCTCGCTCGTTGTCCTTTATGTAGAAGTTAGAGAAGCTTCAGATACAGTAAAATGTTGTTTTGATAGTTAGCAGACAAGAGCCAAACCACATGGATTGAATGCTTGCAAAAGATCACCTTGATTCGTGGGCAATTACTCATGGTGTCATGGCGTTATGGCGGAAGAATCACGCACCAGCTCCGCGTTGCGTGTCCCGCAACTGATTCCCATTGTTAATACGGTTAGGGAAAGAAAACTGAGCTTGTAAGGCAAGTACGCGAATTTATCCCCCCTATTACTTTTTCTGCCCCTTTAACCTCTCCACCCACCATCTCCTTTCTGGCTCCGTGTCAGTTTCTTTCAGTTGTGAACAGACAACAACCATTCGGAAATCTGCTTCCCAGAACAATGGACATCCTTTGTATTGATTTATAGCCTTTGTGTTATTTCCTTCTGCTTGCCAATAAGAGAACTTTGTTGCAGGTGGTGGTGATAGAGCAAATGAATTGGAAGTAATGGAATGTCGAAGACAAATAAAGGGAAATAAGGTGCCATAGCAATGGAACCGATTTGGGTTGGGTTGTTTTTCCTCTGAGCGGCACTGTTTTGCACACCATGGACTAAATGGCCAGGTCACATGGACCCCGAAGGCTCAGAGAAGGTTGGGGGAGGGGACCCGCTGGAACAGCTGTTGGGAGACAGATGGTAGCCTCCCGTCAAGGCCATCCAGCGTGTTCTTTAACGTGCACAGGGTATGGCTCTCCCGCACACGGAGCCACGGCTTAACGTCCCATCCGACGGACGGCGGCCTTTCCAAGCCCATCGGTGTCTCCTACTGACCGTGGGCAGGGCGGGGAATTTTGCGGAGATAAATCTCAACGGTGACCCAGCTGGGACTCGAACCTGGGAACTACAGATTACGAGCCTGGCGCGCTACCGACAGAGCCACCCCCGCCCCCAATGGAACCGAAGATAACAAGTTCATAGCAATGAGTTTGAAGGTAGTAAAATGTCATAGTAATGGAATTGAAGGTACCATGGTCACATAGAAATGGAATTGGAGAGCAAAGTGAAATAGCAATGGAATTGAAGGTAGCAAGGTAATATAGCAATGGAATTGAAGAACACAGTAGCATAGCAATGGAATTAAAGATAGTAAAGTGACATAGCAATGGAATTGAAGGTAGCAAGGTGCCAAAGCAATGGAATTGAAGATAGTACGGTGAAATGGTAATTCAGTTGGAGGAAGCAAGGTGACATAGAAATTGAAATGAAGGTAGCAAAGTATCATGGTAGTGGAATTGAAGGTAGCAAGGTTCCATAGGAATGAAATTGATGTCTGTAGATATGGGAGTCATGAAATAGTTAGCCGAGATAATTTAGTTTTGCCGTGAGTGAGATTCAATCCCAGTCTTCCAATGACATGCCAGGCATGATTACCACTACACTATCATTGGCTTACCATTTCCTTAGTTAATTATGACGGACATATGCATTCTTTACTTAAATGTATCAAAATATAAAGCCCCCCCCCTTCCTCCCCAGTGATATGCCAGGCATGCTTACCACTACACTATCAGCGGCTAAACATTTCCTTAGCTAATGTGATGGATGGATGTATGTATTCTTTATTTAAATGTACCAAAATGAGGTATAACCTCCCCCCCCTCACACACACACGGGTACGTCCCTGCTTTAGCGGGGTAGGGGTGGCTCAGTCGGTAGCGCGCCAGGCTCGTAATCTGCAGTTCCCAGGTTCGAGTCCCAGCTGGGTCAGCGTTGAGATTTATCTCCGCAAAATTCCCCGCCCTGCCCACGGTCAGTAGGGGACACCGATGGGCTTGGAAAGGCCGCCGTCCGTCGGATGGGACGTTAAGCCGTGGCCCCGTGTGCGGGAGAGCCATACCCTGTGCACGTTAAAGAACACGCTGGATGGCCTTGACGGGAGGCTACCATCTGTCTCCCAACAGCTGTTCCAGTGGGTCCCCTCCCCCAACCTTCTCTGAGCCTTCGGGGTCCATGTGACCTGGCTATTTAGCCCATGGTGTGCAAAAAAGTGCCGCTCAGAGGTAAAACAACCCAACACAACCCTGCTTTAGCTTACATTAGCATTAACATATCTCAGACGTGCGAGGTAATGAAGTATAGTCATACGAGTATTTTTTATTTTCCATTTTATTTTATATTCATTATTTTTTATAAATATTTGGTGCAAATGGGTATTATAAAAATCGGGTGAAAGTTCAGATTTTACATAATAGAAGAAATTCACTTTTATAAAAAAAAAATTCTGTTCATGTTTAGCGCAAAAATATTTGTTAGTCAATGAATTAGGAAGTTACTGAGTTCTGTAGCTGAGTAACTATTCATATTGAATGAGACTCTACTGAATAAAGTGGCTTATGAATAAAAAAAAATACCCCCCTCAAGCAGCTGCTTGCCACAGAGGTCTGACAAGTAGCCTGTCAGTTTATATGCCATAATAGAAGATCTGTGAGGATGCAGGACCTCAGCAGAAAAATAACACACACACATCCATGCCTTAACCGGGGATCGAACCCAGGTCCCTTAGATCAGTAGCGAAGCACGCTAACCACTCAGCCACGGGATGGCTGAAAGTGGGTTATGAGTGAATATATATAAATTTACATCAATATGACGCTTTTCAACGATTGTCTGTTTTGTAGCAATACTTCCTTTAACAGAAGGACAATGTACAAAATTTATGACGTCACTATGGTATTAGTACCACATAGAGTAGGGGTTCGGTAAAATTTTTGGGGTACGCCGTAAGAGCTCAAAATTGTAAGCATAAGCAAGCGCAACCATTTCACTGATTACCGAGTAAAATGTTTATAATTTTATAAGATTTATTAAATTGTTTATGTCATTTTTTGTGTTTATCGATATATGTAATTTATGAATACAAAATTTAATGTGTGTGTATATATTTTATTTCCATTGTAAACTATATCTATTAACTATAGTTTTATCTAGCTGTACAAGGGGTACGCCAGTTACATACACATTTCCAGAGAGTACGTGAAGCATAAAAGGTTGAAAACCACCGATATAGATAATTGTTATATTTTTGATTCTAATATTACTACTGGTAGACTCTTGGGCTAACCTTTATACTAATGTTTATCTATAAATATATTTCATTTAGAAAGAAAATTATTCGTATTTAGTGTCAAATGTAATAACTCTAATTAATACAAATAAATTTTGTCCTAAGTAAAATATATTTATAGATAAACATTAGTATAAAGAGTAGCACAGAGTTCACCAGTAATATATAATAATAATATTGGAATAAAAAAATATAAGAAGTGTCCATATGGTAAGACTACCTAAGCTGACGTCATAAATTTAGTCCACTAGCTTTCTATTATACGAGGTGTTGGTTGTGGTCAGTGCAATTGAGTATTTTTTTTCTAAGTAGGCACACCTAAGAAATTGCTGCTGCCGACACTAGTATTTATGTAATGGAAGGGACTAGTAATAATTTCTATAGCAGATACAAAGCGCCGGCCTAGAGCCAAGATAAAAGGAAGTTCCTGCCAGTAGATAAAAGGAAGACACAAGGGAACTAATGAAATTTATTATCTAATGCTTCTTCAAGAGAAGAAAAAAGACATCAGAGGAATGGCACACATCCGATGTTCCGGATTCTCAATAGTCTTAGAAAAAATCTCTTCCTCTGACAGAGGCTAAGAAGGAAAATAAATCACGTTCCCCTTAATGATTCATATCAAGAAAGGGGGGGGGAAGATCAAGTGGACAAATTTCGTGTAAATGGTTGTTTCTTCTTTGGATATTATATTGTGAAGAATAAATTTCTGTTTAACGTTATTTTATTATGAATTATGAAACGTCCGTAGATCGTAGATCGGTTATTCATTTTCAGAGTACCAGGTACATGGGTACCCATAACCTCTTCCATCTGAATATGTGCCTAGTTGGCATCAGTGTAAACACAACATAGTAAAATAAACCACCAATGGTGGGTCCCGAAGGACAATAAAGTTCAACAGTAAAAACAGTAAGGATGCACAAGAGATCTAAAATGGATGACTATCTTTGCTGAAAGCCATCATTTTAGGCCTCTTGTAACTATTCATGACTTCATGACTGTAGTCGAACAAGCAGGATATAATTCCATGTGGATTACTTTGAACATTGTCAAAGAAACCACGTGATAAAAACTTGATATAAGTGTAAATATGGTCGATGCCCAGAACTTTGTGGATTTGTCTGTTCGTTACAAACCAAGGGGCATCGACCGCACATCTCAAAATCTTGTTCTGCAAGACCTGTATCTTGTGTATATTGGTTGCAGTGGTGTTCGCCCAAATTGGGGAAGTATAGGAAATGATGGGTCGTATGACCATGTCGTAGAGCAAAAGCTTGTGGTCAATCGAAAGGACGGAGTTCCTTCTGAGAAGAGGTCCCAGCTGACATCGGACGATGTTCACCTTAGTGATGATCCCGTGAATATGGGGATCCCATTTCAGTTTCTTCTGCAAGGTGACTCCAAGGTATTTGACAGTGTCTTGCCATCTGATGTCTTCATCCATAAAAAGTAAAGTCTGAGGGTTATTGATACTCTTGCCACTAAAAGGTATGGCGTTATTCTTGTCAGCATTGATTTTCATTTTCCAAGTATCATACCATGAATCTAACTCATCCAAACAATTCTGGAGTCTTCTAATTGCATACTCAACTCCCAAGGAAGGGGAGAGGAGTGCAATATCATCAGCATACTGGGCAATGACAATCCGGTCAAAAGAAGGGATGTCATAAAGGTACAATGAGAAGAGAGTGGGGCCTAGGAGAGAGCCTTGAGGGACTCCAGCGGCCACCACTCTCTTTGTAGAAATAGAGGAGTTGATGCGAACCTAGAAGGTTCTATCTGAAAGATAAGTTTGAAGGATACTAGTCAAGCCCGAAGGAATTCCAATCTTGATCAGTTTATAGATGAGGCCGTCCATCCAGACGCGGTCAAAAGCCTTGTCCACGTCTAGAAAGACGGCAGCAACAATTTCCATTTTATTCAGAGTCTCAGCGGTAGTCTCCACTACTCTGAGGACTTGATGCTGAGTCGATCTTTTACGTCTGAATCCAAACTGTGTCTCAGGTAGGATAGGATGGTTTAAAAAGAATTCATCCAGTCGATTGAGCAAAATTCGCTCAAACAACTTCCCCAAACAGGATAAAAGACTTATAGTTCGATAGCTGTCAGCTAAGAATTTGTCCTTACCCGGTTTATGGATGAGCCTAACGTAAGCATTCTTCCAGACCTCCGGAAAGATGTGATGCAGGAGAAGAAAATGGTAAATATTGGACAGATGCGTGATAGCTTTTATCGGAAGGTTCTTCAGCATCCTGTTGGATATATCATCAGGACCTGAAGACTTATTGAGTTTCAGTTTGCGGATGGCCTGAGTCAGTTCAGGTGGAGATGTAAAATGAATTCTGGATCTGTGCACTTGAGAGAAACGGAAAAGAGTTTCCTCCACTTTGTCACAGGTGTTATCGTTGGAGAGATCAGAATTTTCCTGAAACTGGATCTCAAGGGCATCCGCAAAAGCTTCGCATTTATCATCCACATTGTAACATAACCCATCCTTTCCATGGATGGGTGGGTAGTTAACATAAGGATTCTTTAAGGTGTTAACCATCTTCCAGATGGAGCCGTCACTTGTAGAGAGTGAGGTAATCTTCTTGTCCCAAGTAAGACCTCGGTAATCCGAGAGCTCTTGTCTTACTTCTATCTTAAGTGCATAGTAGGCATTCTTGTCACGAGCCTCTCTCGATCTCTGCCATTTATGCCTAGCTTTATTTTTCTCTTTAATATGATCAGAAAGAAATCTGGGAAGAATGTGGAAATCCTTATGTGGTATATGAATGGTACTAACATCAATTCTAGATTGATTCAAAAGATCTGTAAAGATGATAATTGTATCATCAGTCTTCTTGAGAGAAAGAGGATTACAGGATCCGGAGACTTTTCCGTTGACTGTAGTTTTAAAGAGTTCCCAGTTTACGACTCTAAAATCGTCTGGGACAAGGGTGACAGACGAGAAAAGAGTCAGGTAGACTGGTAAATGGTCAGAGTTTAAAACTTCATGAACACAGAGGTCATAAGATGGTAAAACATTACCGAAAATGACCAGATCAATTATATCTGGTCGGTGCATGGAGTTGTAAGGATAAAATGTGGGCTCACTGGGAGCATCCACAATAATGCCGTTGGCTGTGGCATAATCTAAAAGAATTTTTCCATTTTTGTTACAAGATCTGGAGTTCCAGGTAACATTTTTTGAGTTTAAGTCTCCTGTTAAAATTGTAGGAGTACTGGTATTAAAAATTATTTTGAAATCATTCAAAATAATATCAGAATTGGGCGGTTTATATGCCGCATATATATTCAGATTTCCAAAAAGGATATCGTCGACTGCAATAGCAGTAACCTCAAACGTACCGAAGTCTACAGTTTGTAAAAGATGGTGTTTGATGGATCTCTTGACGATAACAGCAGTACCTCCACCTCTGTTATGCTGTCGATCCGATCTGTAGACCTCAAAATTAGGAAACTTCAATTTGTCAGAATCCCTAAGGTGGGTTTCGCCCAAAAGGACAATATCAGCTTGGGAGTCAGTCAAAAGGTGACTGAACTCCCATAAATCGTTGAGAATGTCATTCGCATTCCAATAAAAAATCTTGAGATGGTTCTTTTTACAGTTGTGCTCCATTTGAGGACAGCGAAGAGAGTAAATAGTCGAACGCTTTTAGCCCAACTGTGAGTTTGCCCATAAGGTCGTTGGCATTCTGATGTTCATTAATTAATGACTTAGCCATTAATAAAATATTGGAGACATTCAGATTTTTGAAGATCAAAAAGATTTCCTTCAGATCGTTTAAGATGATTGCATCAAACTGCTCGCTTATAGAAGGAGCTGGCGCAGGAAGTACGGCAGTTGGGTGCTTTCTCTTAGATAAAGGTTTCTCTTTACCAATGGGTTTGGGAGCAGGTGCGCCTTTCGCAGAAACAGTTGCGTAAGATAATCCGGGTGTGACAGGAGTACTAACAGCCTTTAAAGGTGGGGCAATGTTAGTTTTTTTCTTTGGAATTGTCACAACCTCCTTGGTAGGATAATAGGAACAGCCATATGAAACGTCCGGTTCTCACATTGATGAAAAAGAAAGCACACATTATTAAAATAGCGGTAGCTGCTTTTATCATAATAATAAAAAAACACATATTATTAAAATACCGGTAGCTGCAGAAATGTTTTTTTTTTATAAATATATCAATAATTTTATTAAAATTGCAAATATAAAATTCTAGAACTCAATCTGTCCTTCGGCACCTCTTGATTTCTAGACCGTCACTGCGACCACCCCCTGACCTTGAACGCATTACTGGATCTGAAAATCATTCTTATTTCTGAGTTCTACTGCCTGAAATTGCTCTATTCACAAATTTTTAGTTCCCCAGCATCGGTAAATTGAAATTTGACCTTTAACCTCAAAGGTCCCATAGCATCCAAATTTTGACCAAATGTCTGAGATCTACGACTCAAGATATTTTCAGGCACCATTTTTAACCCTCTAGCATTGGTAGATCTATACTTAATTTATATATAGAGATTGTGGAGAAATAGGCGTATACACCTAAAGACTAAAAGTAGACTGTATAATAGTTTGGTTCTTTCTAGGGTTAGTTATGGTAGTGAAACTTGGACACTTTGTAAACAAGATAACAGGAAACTAGATGCTTGTGATTCCAGATACTTACGCAGTATCTTGGGCATTAGGTGGTTCAACTTTGTAACTAATGATGAGGTTAGGCAAAGGAGTTTGTAACCTCCTTTAAGCAGCATATTGTGCAGAGAGAGACTCCGTTGGTTTGGCCATGTTGCCCGTATGAATAATTATAGATTGGCGAATAGGGTTATGAACAGTGTGCCTAAAGGCCTCAGAAAGAAGGGGAGACCTAGGAAGCGGTGGGCAGACAATGTCAAACAGGACCTTGTTAGAATTGGTGTGCAGTGGCCAGATGCAGTAGATGTAGCTCAGAACAGACTTGCTTGGAGAACTAAATTGCACGGTTTGGTTGGACCTCCGTAGCCCATGGCTGCTTGATGATGATGATGATGATGATGATGATGATGATGATGATGATGATGATGATGATGATGATGATGATGATGATGAGGAGGAGGAGGAGGAGGAGGAGGAGGAGGAGGAGGATTTTAAAACGAAATAAGGCAGATGACGTCCCTCATTGGTTTTGGCGATGACTCACCCTTTTTTCCCTACACATAATCCTCTTTTTCGCTTCTTCCCTTTTCAGCTCACCACTTTTTGGGGCCAAATTAGCTCCTATACTATAGCGGAATCACTATTCGTTAGAGTCCCAGCCCCAAGCTAACACCATTTTATTTAGAACAGTGATATTTAGAAGACATAAAATGCAAACATTCCCCAAGAAGAGAAATATAAAAACAAATTCTTTTCCATCTCCCAATGGAATAAAGAAAGCAACATATAATTCGTTGGCACTTATGCAGTGAAGGCAAAAATCATTCTTTTTGCAATATCGTAGCATAAATCAACCACTACCGAAATTAGCCTGGCATTTTTTTCTTTTTTGGTGAAATGGCATCATGCGTAGGAACGTTTTCAGTTTCTTTTTTTATTCTTTTTGCTTTCGTGGCAGCGTCATTTAAAAAAAACAAAGCTGTAAGAAAGAAAAGAAAACAAACCAAAAATTGGCGCTCTGAGCTGTTTTAATGCGTGCTGACGAAAGAGACAGAGAAACATCTTGCAGACGCTCTGGCGCAGACATAGAGCAGCTGCAATATCGAACGTCAGACTTGTAGTAGGAGACAGGAAATTTAATTTGAATTCGCCAGACAGCAGATTGCTTTTTTTGACTCTTTGGACCACTTTTCTTTCGCAATGGCTTGGCAGATGCCTACCTTTTGCATCAATAACTCCCAGAAGGTTTAAAGCACGCATGTATTAAGAAGGTTGGTTTTTCTATGAGCATGGCTGATTGACGAAAGATGGAGAATCGGGAAGAGATGGAAGATGATGCGGTGAAAGAATGGAGGAAGTCGTTTATTTTAGTTTTGGGGAAATATTGACAATTTATGGCCCAGATTTTAATCTCACATTTGCGATTCTTTTCCTCGCACAATGCGATGTTGCTAAGGTGATATAAAACATTCTTTGGATGCGAAATACGTTTGCGAGCTATTTCGAAGGTAATCAACTAAAGTTATGTTAGTGATTTATGAAAGCAATAGTAAATGTTTTACTATGGAATTTGTTTCTATTTTTCCATTGAAAAATGGACAGCATTTGGCGATGGGGTGGCTCAGTCGGTAGCGCGCCAGGCTCGCAATATTCAGTTTCCAGGTTCTAGTCCCGCCTCGGCCAGCATTGAGATTTATCTCCGCAAAACTCCCCGCTTTGCCCTCCGTCAGTAAGGGACACCGATGGGCTTGGAAATGCCGACTCTTGGAAGCGTGTGATCTGGTTGGATGAGTCAACTTTTTGCTTGCACTCGAATGATGCGAGGCGACGGTTGCATCGTAAGCCGCATGAAGCCTTCCAAGCGACTGTGTGCAAGGTTCTGTTCAAGCTGGAGGAGGCTCTGTAATGTTCTGGGGGTGTTTCACGTACGAGAAAATTGGTCCTTTGGTTGCGGTGATGTCGCACTTGAACCAGAAGGGCTATATGGAGCTACTGGGCGACTACATGCTACCTTTTCTGCAGCATCTCCACAGTGAACACCAGAAGGATACCCCAGACTTCCAAGATGACAATTGTCGAGTTCACAGGGCTCGAAGTGTGTCGGATTGGCACGACGAGCATTCTGAATCCTTCGAATATCTCGACTGGTCAGCCAAATCCCCTTATTTGAATCCCATAAGAACTTGTAGGACTATTTTGGGCAACGAGTGAAGCGCCGTCCCAGCCATCCGGCCAATCTGGTCGAACTGCGGCATTTGCTGCTGGAAGAGTAGATGAATATTGATGTGCACTACATCCACACACTGGTGGCATCCATGCCAGGCAGGATTTCGGCTCTTCTTCGGTGGCATAGAGGCGTTACACGATAAGTGACCTTCAACCAGGGGTGACTAATTTTTTGTCCGGTGAGCTTATATTCTGAGTATACAATTATTTCAAAAATTATTAATAAAAATTAGAATTAATAAAAATAAAATTGCTTCAAAATATTTTGAAGCTTCACTCTAATACACTTATTCTATTAAATGGTTTGAAATAATATTTTTTTAAAGTTTTAATTAATTTTTGAAATCTCTGTTTTTCATATTCAAATTTCTATAACTGTTGAAGCACTGAACGGGTAATGTTAAAATCGAAATTTAGACAGTTTGATTAACAACTTATATTTATCTTCAGTAATATGTTTCCATAAAAAATTATTTAACCAGTTACAGAGTTCTCGAATTAGATTCTCCATTGATATAAGATGAGGATGTTTCCATTTTTCTGTCCACTGCCTGTATGTCATTACTCTATTAAATAGTATTTACTAGGATTACTCTCTTACATAAGATATAATGATGATTTCAATTTTATAATTCATAATTTGATTACAGTTCAAATACTATCGTACACGTAAATCGAGAGCTCATCGTTGCCAGGGTATGTCTTATTACTCAGATAAAGTGTACCTTTTATCCAGATCGATTCTGGATAAAGGAGTTGATTATACTGGCACAATTTGATAATGCATACCTCTTTGTAAAGTTTCAAATTCTGCTTTCTTTCCAACTTTTACGTGGGACGTAATAAGCTAGCGATTTATTATGCATTTTAATTAGCCGAGAATAGAATTAGAGAACATTTGAAATATTTTGGAAAACTCTTAGTAAAAAATGTTGTTATACGATGATGAGCATACAGAGTTTGGTAATGTACACAAAGTATAGTTTTCGTCCACAAAGGCGTCAGCTTTAACGTTTCAGCTGAAATTTGCGCATATATTTCTTACTTTTAACCTGTACATTCTAAAGTTAAGGAACATTTAAAGTTTACAATAGATTACCGACTTCGGACGTCGACATCCCTTGTATCGCTGGCATCTTGTGCAGTCATATTCCCAGTCGTTTCACGCACTGGCAGTTGTCAGTGTTTGGATGACGGTGCGTTTTCTGCAAGCTATGAAGAGGAGAATATCAATTTAGATTTCTGAGGAATAAAATGGAGAATATTCATCTGTATTCTGAAAAGTCAATGCAACCGAAAATATTCATCTGGATTCTGAGAGTCAATAGAACAGAAAATATTCATCTGGACTCTGAGAGTCTATGGAACGGAAAATATTTATCTGGATTTTGAAAGTTAGTGAAATAGAGAACATTCATCTGGATTTCTCAGGAATAAAAAGGAGAATATCCATCTGGATTTCTGAAAATCAATGGAAGTGAAACTATTCATCTGGATTCTGAAAGAGAACGAAAGGGAAAATATCCATTTGGATTTGTGAGCAATTAAAAACAGAATATTCATCTGGATTTCTGAGAAGTCAGTGAAACTGAGAATATACATTTGGATTTCTGAAACGCCAATGGAACGGAGAATATCCATCTGGATTTCTGAAGAAGTAATGAAACACTGAAAATCCATCTGGATTTCTGAAGAAGTAATGAAACACTGAAAATCCATCTGGATTTCACCATACGTTCGCTCCAGTACCTTTCGATTGAGATACACTGAGAATCGCGCATATTGTTTGCAGGTAGTTATTATTCCTATTGGATGACCGTCCCCCCCCACCTCATAGATTGTACGCTTCTGAACGTATTGAGTTATGTATTATTCCTAGGTGATAATAAGTAGCCATGAAGCGTGGAATATCCATTCTCAATATTAGGATTCTAAGCTGCAAAACCTCAAGATACGTTCCCGTCATGTTATAGATCAGTGGTTCTCAACCTTTTATGTTTCACGTACCCCCTGGAAATGTGTATGTAAACGGCGTACCCTTTGTATAGATAGATAAAACTATAGTTATAGTATAACAATGGGAATAAAATAAAGCATATATATATATTAAATTATATATATATATACACATTAAATTTTCTATTCATAAAATACACATATCGATAAACACAAAAAATGGCATTTTTGCACAGCAGTGTTGCCAACTTAGCGACTTTGTTACTAGATCTAGCTCTCACGGCGTACCCCAAAAAATTTTACCGCTTACCCCACGTTGAGAACCCCTACTCTAGACTGTATTATTTCGCTTCTCCATACTCATGAGACCGAAAGTATTAGTAATAACTATAAATTCAACAACGACAACAACTGTCATAATTACAATAGCAGAAACAACAATATCCACAAAACTAAAACAACGCTTCAATGATTGATATATCAGCTTCACGTGTCAAAGCAAAATCTCCTACAACAGAGAGCCGGTGGATCAAATTTTGACGTGAATATAGGTAATGAAATTATCTAACAAAATTTTTATATTTTTCCCCCTATTATTATTGCTGAAAAACTTTAATACTATATATGGAAACTTTTATACTATAGTACTCATAAATATCAATAATTGCATTTCTAAATTAATTATTATAAAATTTTGCATAAAAATTCACCAGTAATATTATTAGGAATAAAAATATAAAATGATGCTAAATAATAAAATTCCTAATGCTGATGTCATAATTTAATTTAAGTACTTTCTGTTATAGGAGGTATTGGTCACAGTTACGTTATAGACACTGATTCATCCTACCTCACAAATACATCATCCGGAATCAGCTGTTCCAGCTCACAAAACAAACCACGCCTCCTCCTCGTCGATAAACAGGTTGATACAGTTTCCCGAAATCATAAGAGTTCTTAATCGGTCCCCATTCCTGAGGTATGAAGTTTCTGCCAGTGGAGCAAAACAGAGTTTCTTTCCTTCTTTTCTCCGCAACACACACAGTGAGAGTCTCTGGAGGGGGAGAACGGGGATGCTAAGAGCCACAGAGAGAGAAAAGAAAGAGCTATTCATTCACTCAGCCACACATAAACACCGAGAGCGGAGGATGAACACACCAACCGCTACTGCAACCGTCCATGCTGCCGTCGCCGAGCCGACTGCCCCACCTAGCCGGCAGAGACGTCAAGGCGCCTGTCCGGTGCACTCTGGGAGTGGTTACGGCGGCTAGGGAGGCCAGGAAAAGCAAGCAGCCCCAGCAGCAGTATCTAAAGGATCGCTAATGTAACGTTGGCCTGGAGAGAAATGTACTGGTGTTGGAAGAGCGATGAGACAGCAAGACAGCTTGACCTTGTTACATCCATTTACTGACCTTCTGCATAGAAGTCTCTCTCTGGATTCTTATTTCTGACTTTGTTTTTTAGCTTATACGATTTATGCTCGAAAGTTTCCCAAACTCAGTTTCACTACGGAAAAGAAATAATAATAAATGTGTCTTTCCAATGGCGTTTTAAATACTCTGCAACACTTTGAAAGCGATCAGTAACGTGGTTTTGAAAGTGTTTATTGATTAACAAAGCTCTTCTCTGTCTTTGCTGAGTTGGGTTGTTTCACCTCTGAGCGGCACTTTCTTCGCACACAACGGGCTAAATGGCCAGGTTACAAGGATCCCGAGAGCTCAGAGAAGGTTGGGTGAGGGGACCCACTGGAACAGCTGTTGGGAGACAGATGGCAGCCTCTCATCAAGGTTATCCAGCGTGTTCTTTGAAGTGCGCAAGGTACGGATCTCTTGCAGACGGGACCACAGCTTAACGGCCCTCCGACGGACAGCGGCCTTTCCAAGCCCATCAGCCTGATTCGCTACCGACTGAGTTTGAAAGTTAGTGAAATGGAGAAAATTCATCTGGATTTCTCAGGAATAAAAAGGAGAATATCCATCTGGATTTCTGAAAATCAATGGAAGTGAAACTATCCATCTGGATTCTGAAAGAGAACGAAAGGGAAAATATCCATTTGGATTTGTGAGCAATGAAAAACAGAATATTCATCTGGATTTCTGAGAAAAAATCCCCCCGCAGCTGCCCCCCCCCGTGGGAACAGTAGAGACATACTCTGTTCGTGTTAACTCATTGGATAGCGTTGATGAGAAACTTTCTTCTGCTTCTCAATATCTTCTCAATCTATCCTCTTCACCTATAGAAAGCTGAGTGTTTGGGGTCCTTGTGACTTGCAATTTACCTCATTTGTGCGCACAAAACTGTCACTCAGAGGCGAAAAATAAACCCATAAACAACGCCAGTTAGAGCCATACGATTGCAGAACGATTTTAGAAACCCAAACCCTTAAATCGTACATCTGCAACGTTGTCGTCTAGACTGTAAATTTTCATTTTTTTCCAGGGTTCAAATTTAGATTTTCGTCTAAAGCAGTTTTCTGAAATATCTGGATTGGGGCCCGGTGATCACCTATCAATATATGAGCTTACTTAAAAAATACATTTCAGTACAAGTTCAACAATAAATAACTATAAATGTCTTATCTCATGACAGCAACGGACTTGGAAAGGCCGCCAACCGTCGGATAGGACGTTATAAGCCGTGGCCCTCTATGCAGGAAAGCAATAACCTGTGCATTTTAGAAAACCATCTGGATAACCTTGATGGGAGGCTTCCTCTGTCAAATGGGTCAATTCCCAGCATTCTCTGAACCCCAGCAGTCTATCTGATCTGGCCATTTATCTTATTCTGATTAACCTATATTTAACAATAAATTACATTATTTTATTAAAAAATTCATAATTGTCTAATATTGAAATAATCATTACGGAACTTCTGAAATATATATTAATTTTATTAAATGGCTAGAAAAGTGTTATTGTATGAGTTTTAATTAATTTCTGAGTAAAATTCTTGTTACCTTATTGTTCGGAAACATTCCAACCTCTCTAACTCTTTAAATACTGAATGAATATTGCTGAAAATCGAGATTTAAAAAGATTTATTTATGATCTTTAATTTATATTTAATTGCATGTTTTCATTGAATGTATATTTTAGAAGTTATAGAGCTTCGAATTTAGATTCGCATTCACATGATCTTTTGAAAGGCAGTGTGGAAAGGTGTTTCTTTGTGGCACTTTCACTGCATTAACTCTACTATTGCGGCAAAGTGGCTTTTACAGGGGGAACTAGGAATTCTAAAATCTAGATCTATGGATGTTAGTGAAGACACTTAGGCAGAGCATGGGTTTATTGCTGGTCAGAGAGGCTCATGTCTCCTCCCAAGTGAATCTGTTCGCGTCTCCGAGTCAGGAACGTAGTCAGCGATGATTTACAACTGGATCCTGCTCTGCTAACAGTTACAGGGAGAAAGGGAGAGCGATTCGGTGAAAGCTTCATGCGCCACAAACATTTGAGCGTTCTCTCGAGGATCATCAATGCCATGTGAAGTGACGATGTGGGAATAAGGACAATGCTCAGAGTTTCTACTCGGTGTTACAGTCTATGGGATGAATAAATCGCACCCATTTTGCTTCTAGGTTATTAGTGCTGCATCTCGTTCTTTTACATAAGTCTTCCTTAATTGCATAACCATAAACATAAGTGTACATGAAGTAGTACTACAGATAATGCAAATGAGGACAAAGAAGGTGGTTCCTTAATTGCTAAAATATATATATTAAACAACTGCTCTTTTACAGCAATACACCCTCAGTGTTTCAGTTCGGCAGCATTGGGCTGTACGCTATGCCGAACCATGGAGGGACGGGGCTGGCTTAGTCGTGGCGCGTCAGGCTCATAATCTGCAGTTCCCAGGTTCAAGTCCCAACTGAGACAGCGTTTTCTTCTGAAAACTATCCTCCCTCGGTCAGTAGTGGATACCGATGGGTTGAAAAGTCTGCCGTCTGTCGGATGTCACATTAAGCCGTGATCCCGTGTGCGGGAAAGTCATACCCTGTGCACGTTAAAGAACACATTGGATGGATTTGACTAGAGGATACCATCTGTCTCGTAGCAGGTTTAGAGTGGGTCACCTCCTCCCAACCTTCTCTGAGCCCTCGGTATCCTTGTTACCGGCCATTTAGCCCATTGTATGCAAAGAAGTGCTGCTCAGAGGTAAACCAATCTTGTGCAATTTAAGAAAACACACTGGATGGTCTTGACTGGAGGCCAGCATCTGTCTCCTAACAGCTATCCAGTGGGGCCTCTCCTACAACCTTCTCTGCGCTTTCGGAGTCCTTATGACCTGCGCATTTAGCCCATTGTGGGAAAAAAAGTGACGCTCAGAGGTAAAATAACCCAACCAGAACCATGGATTCTCTCTTTATTTTCTTTATCAGCAAATGAAAAAACATTATATTTTGTCATTCATTAATAAATACGCTGATTACCTGTTGATATATAATTTAATAAATACTTTTGTGAGAAAAATGAGTTTCGCTGATAAATGGTGTTCGAATTCTACTCGTCGGCAACCACATAGAATGATTTTTAATCACTTTTAACCACATAGAATGATTTCTTGAATTATATGTCAACATATAACCTGTGTATTCATTATTGATTGATTCTTGCATTAATAACGCTTCAGTATGAGTGACTTCATTATTTAACATCTATAAATTGAGAAATATTTGATAAGTTGATTTTCTCGACCATAGATGGCGTCATGAGTGACAAGGTTACGAATATTTAAAAAGTCACTATTAGTGAATAAATGACGGAACTGGTGATAGCTCAGTGCAGTGGTTCTCAACCTTTTTATGCTTCACGTACCCCCTGGAAATGTGTATGTAACTCGCTTACCCTTATATAGATAGATAAACTATATTTATAGTATAATATTGCCAACTTAGCGACTATATTACTAGATCTAGCGACCTTTGAGCTCTCACGGCGTACCCCAACAAATTTTATCGCGTACCCCACGTTGAGAACCCCTGGCTTAGTGGATAGAGCACCTGGCATATAACTGGGAGATAACTGGGAGAAGTGGGTTCGAATCGCACTTTTCCCGAGCTCGATACTAGACTATATTATTACTTTGTCCCATGCAATTTTTAAAAATATAGTACGCCATTATTTATTAAATAACGGAAGGTTTGTATACTGAATTTCAAAGGTTTGAGTTCCACCTGTGGCAGAATTTAGATTTATTACCGCTCAACTCCCACTCTACTCTCGATCAGAAAGTGGACACCGATAAGATTGGAAAGGACGTCGTCCATCGGATGGGAAGTAAAGCTGTGGCACCGTGTGTATGAGAGCCATACCCTGTGCACATTACAGGAAACGCTGTATGGCCTCTACGGGAGGATTCCATCTGTCTCCTAACAGCCATCCAATGGGTTCTCTCCTCCAAACCTTCTCTGAGACTTTGTGACCTGGGCATTTAACCAAGGCCACCTCGAGACAATAATATATTTCCTAATTTTACTTGAATTTTTCTATCTTTCAGAAAATCGTTTATGTAGTTAAACATATTGCCAGTTATTCCTAATTTTAAAAGCTTAAAAAGGAGTCCAAGATGCCAAACACTGTCAAAAGCATGCTGGATATAGAAGAAAACCACAGCCACTTTTTTTTTTATGGAAAGAGCATTTTGTGACTCAGCAATTAGTTGAAGTAAATTGTCTTGAGATGACATTCCTCTCCGAAAGCCCGTTTAGAAAGGAGATATTAGTTCAGAACTAAATTCAAGAAACCAATTGAGTTTGTAAAGTATCATCCTTTCAAATACTTTCCCAAAACAAGAAGTCAGTGAAACAGGTCAGTAGGATCTAAGTAAATTACGTGGTTTCTTTAGTTTTACAATAGGAATGATCTGGGCTATTTTCCAAGTATCCGGAATTGTGCCTCTGTTCCAGCATTCATTAAATAGTTCAATAAATGTATGAGTCCTTCCTGTGAAAGGGATTTAATAATAGTATTGGTGATGTTTTCTGGTCCAGAACTGCTCTTATTTTTGTTTTTTTTACAGCATTTTCAAATTCCCATAGGTTGAAAGGAGTATTCAAATATTCTGGAGACAGGGGTAAATTATCCAAGACTGTTGCCATAAAATTGTAATTTTATCTTTGCTATTTCTGAATGAATCAGAAGTAGGTAACTTATAATAAGAAGATAAATGATGGAAGAAATATTCTGCTAGCCTCTCGGTTGTGCAATTTAGAGTTATAGTAAGTTGGTTCCAGATGGGATAAGGTTCGGGAGCTGATCCAATTTTCTTTATTTTCCTCCATATAGCTGACTGAGGAGTCTGGAAGTTAATACCCTTGCAAAAGTTTTGCCACTCTGTTGTTTCTCAAAAATTTTTGTTTCTCTTTTACTTTTAGCACAAACTCTTTGGTATTCTTCAATATCTTTTAAATTTCCAGATCTTTTAGCTTGCTTCTCCTATTTGCAGTGATCTTTTTTACTTCTATAGCATAAGAACAAATTTTAACGGGGGCTTTGAATTCTTTAGTATTACATTGATAGTTCCTGAAGAGAGAAGAACTAAATTCAATTAGATTAGACTGGTTGTTTGCATTTTGCAGTTCAAATGAGATATTTTTCTTGAATTGGAACCAATTAGTAACTTTCAAACGAAGTTTAGATATTTTAGACTAAAAGTTAGCTAAAATAATGACTGGTAAATGATCGCTCCCAAGAGAATCATGATGTGTTGTCCATGCAAAATGTTCGGCAAAGGGAGCTGAGACAAGGGAGAGATCAATAGCACTTTCTCTTCCTGGAAGTTTGAAAAAAATAGGAGAGCCATCATTGAGCACAACCAGGTTAAGATTCATGATCAGATCTTCAACAATGTTTCCTCTTCTGTCTGTAGTGGGGCATCCCCAAGTTCTACTGTGTGCATTCCAGTCTCCACAGATAAGCTATGGTTGGGGGTATTGATGCAAAGTGTTTTTGAAATCTTACAACGAAATATCATAACCTGGATTATACAGTGAAATAATGCTGAAGGTAAAATCTTTAATTTTCACTTGCACTGCTAGAATTTCGAGAAATTGATTGTGACAGGAAATCTCAATTGCAGCTTGGGGCCTTAATTTATTAATCTGCTTAGCGGAATTTTCTGACGGTGAGTATTAAAAGCGTTTTAAAAGAGAAACGTTAAGCATATTTTTCCGTAAATATTGATTCTTAAAAATATCGAATAATACATAACGAAAAATTAATTGGTCTAGTTTTTTGAAATACTCTCAGAGACAGTTTAAAATGCTGTCTTGCTGCTTGCAAAGACGAAAAAATAAGTAGAATTTGCCTTTAGAATTGTCAGTCATTCGAATTTTCCATCCAATTGAGCCGTGGTTATTGTCCGTGAAACGAGATTTTAACGACAGCCTTCGTGAACTGTCGGCAACATGCATGGCCAAATGGGTGGGCGGACCGGAAATAAAGTGTTCTTTTGCATATTATTACTGCTTTACGCCTGTGTTATGGCCTTCGGATATGGAAATGAGCGAATTTCTAAAAATCTGGAGGAGAAGAACAGGGATGCAGGTTTTGGTAGAAGATCGTATGAATGCAAAGTACACAGCAGAATTTATCGTTTCATTAAAACAAACTATTTTCCAAGTGACGAAAACAGCATTGTTTAATTTTCATATATAATTTACATAAATAAATGAGAGTGATTCACAACCGCTTTTACTATAAGAAA
The DNA here is from genome assembly GCA_038380435.1 of Ryuthela nishihirai. Taxonomy (NCBI): domain Eukaryota; kingdom Metazoa; phylum Arthropoda; class Arachnida; order Araneae; family Heptathelidae; genus Ryuthela; species Ryuthela nishihirai. The sequence continues at coordinate 25,339,500 of JAWZYU010000002.1, forward strand.
CAAATAGAGGTAAATTATACATTAAACGAAGTGCTTTTAACATTCTTGCTACTTATTGATCTAATCTTTAGTATCAGAGTCGGAACTGAAGGCCATGCCGATATCGAATGTCAGTAAAATGCAATGGAGAAAAAAAATAAACTCGCGCATATTCACGCATTTTTCAAGAAATGTTTTTAAAACTTCTAAAACAGAGGGGGAAATGTTATACTCTAATGGAAATCTATTCTCTTGCTCCCACCCCCACCTATTTTATTCTTTCTTAGACCTGGACCTGCTTAATAGTATTAAACGACTTTTGCGTATGAGCTCTATTTGGATCGTTTTGAGTGTTACAGTCATAATTACAGTGTTTTCTCTTTGTTTAATGAGGCGAGGGTGGCTCACCAGGTGGTAGCGCGCCAGGCTCGTAATCTGTAGTTCCCAGGTTCGAGTCCCAGCTGGGTCAGCGTTGAGATTTATTTTCGCAAAATTCCCCTCCCTGCCAACGATCAGTAGGGGACACCGATGGGCTTGATAAAGGCCGCCGTCCGTCGGATGAGACGTTAAGCCGTGGCACCGTGTGCGGGTGAGCCATACCCAGTGCGTGTTAAAGAACATGATGGACGGCCTTGACGGGAGGCTACCATCTGTTTCCCAACAGCTGTTCCAGTGGGCCCCCTCTCCCAATCTTCTCTGAACCTTCGGAGTTCTTGTGACCTGGCCATTGTGTGCAAAAAAAGTGCCACTCAGAGGTAAAACAACCCTTTGTTTAATACAGTTGATTAATTCAGTGGTTTAATACAGCCCCTGATCTCGAAAAAAATTAAGGGAGGGGGGAGGGGAGGGGGGGTTAGCGGCAAGAAACTCAATGTAGCCGGGGAAAAAGGTAAAGGGGCAAGAGTGAATGTGAGACAGGAATTCTAATATAGTGTAACATTTCCCCTTCCATTTGAGAGATCTTTATAAAAAATAATTTCAAAGATTCATCACTTTAAGATTTTTCTGCCTTTATTACCCTTATCAGCATTTTTAAATGGGAGGGCGGTGGAATTGGCTCCCTCGACTCCCTCCCCTTAGATCCGGCTCCGATTTAATATATATCTAACCTAAGCTCGTTCGAATAAACGAGATATTGTTTCATCTTCTTTGCAGTATCTACCTACCTGCCCGTCCGTAAACATTAAACATTTTTCGTTTTAAAATATAAATTAAAAAATTATTTTTAAGTTCGATAACTGTTAAAAAAATTATTCTTAGGGTTTTCTAAATCTTCCATTAATTTTAGTAACTTCACATGCTAGGGAGGGGATGGTTCAGTCGGTAGCGCGCCAGGCTCATAATCTGCAGTTCCCAGATTCGAGTCCCATCTGAGCCAGCGTTGAGATTTATCTCCACAAAACTATCATCCTGCTCTCTGTTAGTAGGGGACACCGATGGGCTTGGAAAGGACGCCGTCCGTCGGATGGGACACTAAGCCGTGGCGCCATGTGATGGAGAGCCATACCCTGTGAACGTTAAAGAACATGGTCGATGGTATTGACGGGAGGCTACCATCTGTCTCCCAACAGCTGACTAGTGGGTGCCCTCCCCCAACCTTCTCTGAGCTTTCGGGGTCCTTGTGATCTGACCATTTAGTCCATTGTGTGCAGAAAAAAAGTGTCGCTGAGAGGTAAAATAATCCAACAACTTCACATACTACAAACTGACACTTTATGCTATAAACACGCTATATAAGTGGTAAGGTGTCAAGATATGTGAAGGGGAAATTCATAAAAATAGTTTAACAACCATGACGTGGCTCTTTTAGCAGGGGAGGGAAAGAGAAAAATCACCTTTCTTACTTTTTGAAAATGAACATTCATTATTCGCCGCTGGCATCTGGGTTGTTTTACCTTTGGGCCGCTTGTTTTTTGCACACAACAGGATAAATGGCCAGGTCACAAGGATCCCAAAGAATTAGAGACGGTTGGGAAAAACTGATCCGTGGGAGAGCTGTTAGGAGACATATGGTAGCCTCCAATTCTAAAAATAAAATTCTAAATAAATTGTAATGAGTAAATTGCACCGTTTTATCTGGTTTTAAAATAAAAAACTTTAGTTAAATTTTCAGCAAATTAAATTCTGATATTTTTTAAAGAAAATTAATAATTTTCTTTATTCCCCACCGTCCGTCGGATGGGACGTTAAGCTGTGATGCGATGTGTGGAGAGCCATATCCTGTGCACGTTGAAGAACACGCTGAATGGTCTTGACTGGAGACTGCGATATATCTCTCCCAGCAGTAGGTCATCTGTACCCAATATTCTCTGAACCTTTGGGGTTCTTGTGACCTGGCCATTTAGCCTATTGTGTGAAAAAAATGCCGCTCAGAGGTAACGCAACTTTTTTAAAAAAAATTGTTCTGATATAAATAAGATTTGATTGCGCTAAAAGTTATCATTTGTTGCCTGTAGGACAGAACGAAAAAATGTAGACCTAGAAACTGCTACTATTATGCACAGGACTTCTCGCAGAAGGATATGTTTCCATTAGACTCAAGTGAGATTTTGACAACCAGAACTTCATCTAAAGCAACGATGTTTAATTGAAGTGAATTCAGTCAAAATATTTGACTTGATAGAGAAAAGGTAAAAATTGTTGTGAGTATTTATTTGAGTGTGAGATGGTAAATTCAATTTATTTTAAAAGTAATATGAAACTGGGTTAAGTCTTAATGAATTATCGGTTATACTTAAGGATGCTGTATTTAGAAAATAATATAATTGAGAGACAATTTATCCTCGCTCCCCTTAAATATATTCCTGTTCGGAATACTTTCGAATTTTCATCGCATGTTCCATATATTTGAGCTTTCGCATGTGCAGAATCTTTCCTAGAAATCTATGGGTAACTTTCTGCCAACTGTATTTTCTTACTAACAAATTTTTATTTGTAATAAAATAATTTGTTTCTCTGCTGGTAGTTAAAAATTGGTATTAAAAGAGAAAAAATATAATTAATCATAAGAGAAAATCTTAATCATAAGAGAAAAAAACATAATTAATCAATAATGTAAAAAATACGAAAAATATTAAATTACATAATTTAAAACGTGTTCCTGATTTTATAATAAAATTGCATTTCTAATAATAAAAGATTGTGTCAACCTCTGAGGGGCACTTTTTTTGTATACAATGGCCAGGTCACAAGAACTCCGAAGGTTCAAAGAAGATTGGGGGTGGGGCCCCACTGAACAGCTGTTGGGAGACAGATGGTAGTCTCCCGTCAAGGCCATCCATCATGTTCTTTAACACGCACTGGGTATGGCTCTCCCGCACACGGTGCCACGACTTAACGTTCCATGCGACGGGCGGCGGTCTTTCCAAGTTCATCGGTGTCCCTTAACGACCGTCTGCAAGGCGGAGAATTTTTCAGAGATAAATTTCAACACAGGCCTACTGGGACTCGAACCTGGGAACTGCAGATACGAGCCTAGAGCGAAACCGACTGAGCCGCCCCCTCTGCTAAAGTGTCGAGGGAGAAAACAGAACTTGCGAAACTAACTTTTAGTGCAGTAAAAAAATAAAACAGAAAATACAGATTGAAAGTGAGACCGGGGCAGGGTGACGTTCAGCTAGTATGAATTAAATTACAAAATTAAATTAAATATCAAACTTCCCATTAGGACTTTCCATCACTATTAAAAAAAGAAAAATATTAACATCGATACGACTTTCCCACTTATTAACTTTGTAAATGTACTCTAATGGACACTTGGGTTAAGTATTTTAGATTATAAAAATAATACCCCCTCAAGCAGCTGCTTGCCACAGATGTCTGACAGGAGCCTGTCAGTTTATATGCCATAGTAGAAGGTCTGTGAGGATGGCAGGACCTCAGCAGAGAAACAACACAAACGTCCATGCCTTATCCGGACCTCGAACCCAGGTCCCTTAGATCGGTAGTCAAGCGCGCTACCCACTCGGCCTCGGATATCCTGAAAAATAATTCAAGAAAAAAAAAAGATTATTTTGTTTTAGTATGTTTATAGTATTGCCAGAGAAGAATGTAGAAAAAATATGGGGATGTATATGATGAGAGAGGAACAATTGGATTGACTGAATGGACTGAAACACAGTTCCTATAATTTCTCCTGATTTTATTATTTCCGTGAAGAAGGGAAATATATGTTTTCCTCCCTTTTTACCTATCTTTGTATAGTTTTTTCACTCGTGACTGGCCAGTTTTTTTATTTGTCTCGGTTTGTATTTATGTTTATCAAAACAGTAGTTTTACCATATCTCTCTCCGTTGGGCTTGGAATGTGCACAGTCCGTCAGGTTCGAGCCGTAATCTAGGCATCATTCGAGCCGCAGCTTGGGCTCAGCGTTGAGATTTATTCCGCAAAACTCCCCGCCTTGCCCTGGTCAGTAGGGGACACCGATGGACTTGGAAAGGCCGTCCATCGAATGGGACGTTAAGCTGTGGCCCAGTGTGTGGGACAGCCATACCTTGTGTAAGTTAAAGAACACGCTGAATGGCTGAGACGGGAGGTTGCCATCTGTCTCCCAACAGCTGTTCCAGTAGGTCCCCTACTCCAACCTTCCCTGAGTCTTCGGGGTCCTTGTGACCTGGTATTTTGGCCATTATGTGCAAAAAATGATATAAGATATTTTTACAAACATTATGTTTCAGTTTTGTCGCGTGCATTCACGTTTCAGTATTGTTGTGAGCATTTACGTTTCAGTATTGTTGTAAACATTATGTTTCAGTATTGTTGTAAGCATTATGTTTCAGTATTGTCATGTGCATTACTTTTTTTCAGTATTTATCTAAGCATTATATTTCAGAAATTAACAACTTTTTTTTAACTTCTTTTTTAAACTTGATGCATTTATCCATTTCGGATTTGTATAAGCAAATACATCTGGAATAGAGTACCGGGTTGGATTCTTTTACTTCTTAGAGGCAATTTTTTTGCATACAATGGACTAAGTTGGCAGGTCACAAGGACCCCGAAGGTTCAGAGAAGGTTGGCTCTACAGTTTTATTTTCCATTGTGTATTATAGCTAGTGACGATTAAAGACAGATAATATATTTGAAATTTCGTACGTAATATTAATTCTGGTAGATAAAAATGACGTTGAAAATTTTCAGTGTAGAAATAAATATTAACGATAAATAAAAAATGGAAAAGTAACAAAAAATATGTTATCGAATTACTTCTCAAAATAACCTAAAATTCTAAAGCAACAGTAATTTTTTTTATTGAATGTCAATTCTTTGATCAAGTTACTTTTCTCTCTGCCATAAATAGAAACTGATGAAGACAACACGACGTACACACGTGTAGGAACTGTAAATTCTGGCACTTTAGCAACATTGTTTCTTCCTCTTTAACTAGCGGGAAATGTCTCAGAAGGTATAGCGTCAGGCTTATAATCTGCAGTTCTTAGGTTCGAGTCCCAACTGTGACTGAGTTGATATTATCTCCGCCAACTGTCACGATGCCCTGGACGAGAAAAGGAACACTGATGAACTTGGAAAGCCCGCCGTGTGTTAGATGAGATGTTAAGCTCTGTAACCCTGTGTTAGACGGGATGTTAAGCTCTGTAACCTTGTGTTAGATGAGTTGTTAAGTTCTGCCCCCTTGTGTTAGACGGGATGTTAAGCTCTACAACCGTGTATTAAATGGATGTTATCCATCGTGTGTTAAATGGGATGTTAAGCTCTGCCCACATATGTTAGATGGGATGTCAAGTTCTGCAACCGTATGTTAGATGGAATGTATTGTGTTGATTCGACTGCTTCCTTTACTTCATGGGGTACAATAGTGTAACATTAAACCATTTTTATTCAACTTATGGTACTTCGTGACTATGCATGACACATGAACACTCGTCAAAGCACAAAGCTAAACTCATATGTTTGGTTTACATGCCTTTAAAATCATAATTAAATCTTTAAAATGCTGTAGTTTTTAGAAACATTGGAAGCAATTTTTCTCTATGGATAAACTTTTTCACGATTCAGACAAATCGAGAACAATGATTTCGTCTTATCAGTGGCGACTCAGTTCTTCTGCTGATTCTCAGGGATCACTCGATAAAGCAGATGAGAGATATCTCATTTGCATATAAGAAAGAATGCTGAGTAATTTGTTATAGTGACATAAGGATTCTTTTTTTCCTAGAAAGAGTGATGCATTAGCTGTTTTATTTCATAAGATAATGTTTGCTAAAGACGAACCCATGTTTTATCAATGGGACACTGTCTATGAGTTGTGTGTGTCCTCCATGGTTCGGAACTCTTTCTGATATGCAAATAAGATATTTCTTATATGCAAATGAGATATAATTCTGTCTACGAATCGCTGTAGCATCTGAAATAAATGTTTTGTGAGAAAATGTGGCGGGGAATAATTTAAAGTTTTGAATAAAATCTATCTAAATTTCTATTTTCAAAAGTATTCTTACAGTATTTAAGCATGTATGGAAATATAAACCTTTCACAGGAGCAATCTGTTCTAAATTTATAAAAAAAACAACCAAACAAATGTTGAAGTAATTACACTAGACAACATATTGAAAGTTTTTTATAACATTGGTCAAATACTATGTTTTTAACTAATTTTGGGCTGCTGAATTCAAATATGGCTGTGAAAAATCTGCAGCACGTACAGTTTTTATTTTAAATTAAGGATTGATGCATTTCAAATCACAATGAATATGCATATCTGGGAAATGAAAATAAATGTGACTATTTTATTAAATTGCAACTTAAAAGTCGTTAATTGATTACATGATTACAGTGAAAAAATTTAGAAACATCATAGTTATAGACCACTGAATATAAAGTAACAAACGAAAAAATATTGAAACGCAAAATAAGAAAACAGGGGTAAGGATCTTTTATACTTACAAGAAGTTAATTTTTGTATTTTATGTGCTGAGGGATCTTTCTTCTAAAAGAACCAGCAGTAGTCACCCATCATTGCTGGGTCTCACCTGCCTTGATATCTCTCCTCCATGGTTCGGATATCCTTGTGCAATGTTTACCCTTGCTCATCACTGACAGTTCCTTAGGTCTTGGGAAAGAAGTCGAGATGCGAGTGCAAGAAATGGATCTTCAAAGACATTTCGCAGCCAAGATTTTCATAGTTGTTGGGAAGTTCATGAATGAGTTGATGGTAGTTTCCCTCTTTGTGATTCCCCAGAAAACCCTGGAACATAAATGTGAAGGATTTCCACACAGCGCGCTCCTTCATTTTCAGTTTTTCTTCGAAAGCAGTATCATTCAGTAGTTTCCTAATCTGAGGACCAACAAAAATCCCTTCTTTGAGTTTGACATCACTTAGTTTTGGAAATTTTTCCTACAAGTGCAAAAACCCTTTACCAGTTTTGTCCATGGCCTTTACAAAGTTTTTCATAAGCCCCAGTTTGATGTGTAGTGGTAGGACCAGAACATCAGAGGGGTCAACTAGAGGCCTATAACTCACATTATGCTTTCTAGGAATAAAAGCATCTCTTTTGGGCAGTCTTTTGCTTTGTAGCGTTCCTTTCTGGCCCTACTTTCCCACAAACACAGAAAACAGCAAAATTTTGTGAAGCCTCCTTGAAGCCCGAGCAAGAGAGATATGACCTTTAGGTCACCACATATTGTCCACTTAAACTGGTCATATTTTATAGCAGTGAGTATTTTTTCCATGATTTCATGTTTCCTTCATTCCCACAGCCTGTGTCACTGGAATAGAAGGTTTTTGGTTTTTTTTATACAAAAGGACAGCTTTTAAGCTGAATTTTGATGAATCTATAAATAGACGCCATTCCTTAGGGTCGTGAATCAGGATCAAGATTAACTTCAGCTATCTTAGCACCGCTATTCTCATATTTTCAAACTTTCATAACTGGAAGGAGTATTGACGAAAAAGTGATATTTAGATAGAAATGATTTTTATCTTTAATTTACCTTAGATGGCATTTTCCTATAAAACGTCTATTTCCTATATTAAATTCCTTCCATCAGCCCTGAAATATTTGTGCAGAAACACAAACCATCTTGCATCTCGTAAAATTCAGATAAAGCCAAATTTCTCTTTCTGGACAGAGAAACTCTGGTACCCTTGGCCAGAAGATTCTTGAACCTAAAACCTCAGCTTATTATTTGAAAAGTCCTAGGTCTCGAACAAGATCATTTAGTTCATTTCGTTGAACCAGATGAGGCTCGTCTAACGTTTTTGGGATGTATGTAGAATCTGGATCTGTATGTGCCTCAAAGTCTTCCTCTGATGAATGGGAATTCATCTCCTCCCAGTTAGTTGGAGGTGTTGGTATAGGAACTCCATGAGTAACTGGCTTTATGGCTGAAGGCACATTTGGATATTGTATTTTGCTTTTGTTATGTTTTGATAAGCCCGACACTTTAGTTAAACAAAAATAACAATCATGCAAGTGACTAGTTGGCTCATGCCAAACCATTGGAACTGAAAAGGGCATGGATTTTATCTTACCTTTCAACCATTCACTCAGGCCAACAAAGCACGAAATGTAGCACACATGTGGAACTCATGTTTTGTCCTGATCTCCAACATGACACCCAAAATACAAGTTATAGGCTTTCTTCACAATCTTTGCTAAACAACGATCCTGGAATTTTAAAATAAATTTCCACACACATAACAAAACTTATCTGGCACATTAACACATCCGTGATGCTGCCTTTGTGCCATTTAAACGCCAAAATTCACTCTTCAACGTACAACACGTGTTTCAACTATATTGAAAACAACAAGAATGGCGGTCTGAGGTTAGGCTACTATTACATGTTTTCTCCCACTTGGCATAAGCCACCTATGCATCTATCATCATTGCAAAGAATGGGAGTAGAACTAACAACATTGTGTAGAACATCACTGAAATGCTCAGCCCACCAAGCCATGACAGAATCCTCACCTTCTACAACCTTACCTTGCTTATCCTTCAATCCCTGTATACCTGTCCGTTTTCTACCACATAAAACATTAACTCTCTGGTACAGCTCTCTGCTGTTGTTGTGTCTAATTGCTTCTTCGTCTTTGTAATCCAAGCTATCAAGCCAAAGATTTTTATCTGCAGCTAACTGATCTTTTACACATTTTTAAGCTCTCTGCATTAGTAGGGTATTGATTAAGGACATTCCTGCAGTTCTTCCTCTCAGAAATAAGCTCAAGTGCCGTATCAATCAAATAATTCTGTCTCCTCTGCTCCTTTTTTCCTAAAAGAATACTATTAGTTTCGAAACAAGCATGTTTGAAATGGTCCCATTCTTCCTCAACTTCAGTAGTAAGCAAACCATGACTGTCATAATGACTAAGTAACCTATCATAGTAAACTTTAGCTGTAACTGGGTCTTTCAGAGCTTCAGAATTAAAAGTAATTTTTTTAACCTTAGCACAACACATTTTAAGTTTAAGTTGCAAGACACTTTTAACAAGGTAATGGTCAGATCCAATTTCAGCTCCCCTATATGCCCTGGTATTCCTAACAGAACTAGCCCATTTGCTGTTAATTTTATATATAATTTATCGTATTCTTTTGCAACCCATCTGGTGATTAACCCATCTGGTACAGTTAGTAAAGATTGGCTATTTTCATTTCAAAGCCTTTTTGTGTGTTGCCCAGTGTAATTGCATCGAACGGATTCATTTCATATAGCGAACTTCCTCATAGCGACTTTAAGCCTAACGATGATATATGTGTTGCCGTGAAGCGCTGAAAGAGCAAGAAACAAAATAATGCTATCAATTAGATACTTTATAAAGCTTTTCAGTTTACATGCATAATCAGTCTTGTTATATTATCAAACACTATATAAGAATATTTGCATAGTTATGCACCAATCCCGTGTGATGATGCATAGAACCGGCCAAGCCTAGCACCTAATGTCCGACCCCTCCTTCTCTTCTTTGAAAGGTACTAGACCGCTAGTACCTTTCAAAACAGCTGCTCTCTTGTGGGAGTGCTGCCAGATCAGTTTGGCCTACTGATCTGGACAACTATGGCTACTTTGTTTTCTACCTTGCTGAGGAGTGGTCAACCACAAAAGTTCCTGATCATATAAACTTACCGGAATGGATTGGATTAAGGGTTGGATTAAGGATAAGGCAACTAGATATTGATTACGGATCCTGAATTAGCGGCACTGGCGGACTTCTGTTGAGGGAAAATCTTCCGCTGTGTTTTCTATTTGTTTGTGGGTTGACAGACCCAAGGGAATAGATTTATAAGATATGTTTCGTCAGCTAGTGTTTCATCGCAGGCACCGTGAACTCCTGCTTCTACGGGCATCGTCAATTCCTACATTGGAGGAAGTCTTCCATCGTAGATGTCTTCAGCCTTTAGTATTGGGGGAGCGGGTCTTTTCCCCATGCCTGCGATTAGGGGGCTGTTTGATATTGTCAGCATTCCCTCTCTCAATAAACTTAGTTTCTTTAAACATCCCACTAACCATTTTCTATCCATAGGTAGTTGGAATGTTAGGACTGCACAGAGATTATTCTCTTGATGTCCTCACACAAGACTTCCTCCGTTATAATTTAGATATTCTCGGCTTGCACGAGACCAGATGGACAGATAAAGGTCAGATTCTTAAAAATAATCTTAAATTTCTCTTTTCAGGGAGGGAAGATAATAAGCATCTCCAAGGCGTAGGTCCGCTTTTAACAGACACGCTAGTGATGCTCTTCTAGGATATGAGTGCATTAATGAAAGGTTTCTTACAGCAACATTTCAGACAAGCGTTCAAGACTTGAATGTTATCTGCTGTTATGCCCCCACTGAGGATGCCGATGAGGATGAGAAGGATAGGTTTTTACGGAAAACTTCAGGATATTTTGAATTCTGTCAAGAAAGGAGATATTACCCTTATTCTAGGTAACTTCAATGCCAAAGTTGGTACTGACTCTGACCTTTGGGGAGGAGTGATAGGCTCTTTTGGAATTGGTAACTGCAATGGCAATGGGCAACGTTTCCTACAGGTAAGTAAACTTAATGGTTTCAGAATCACTAACACTTATTACAAATACCGCGACATATAAAGTTTGTCGATTGGCTCTTGTTTAGGAGAGATAAAGATGGTCATTTATAAACGACTCAATCCGCATTGAGTACATAGGTAACCATTTGGCAGCGCTGTATTTTAAACTCCAGATTGCAATATATTGCATTGTATTGCATCAGCCCGCCATATACGCAACCCCCGGAAGTATTGCATCATTGACTGATGTAATGTAGGTGAGTCATGACAACGGGAATAAAAAATGATGCAATCGTTAGTTGTAATCGTCGTCGTAGGGTGAGTAAGTCTTTTGAGCGACTCTCATTTACCCCTGAGTTATAAGTATAAAACAAGTGATCCTTGCAGGTTTAATCCAGCAGTAATGATGCCCCGTAACTGTGTTAATAGTGCAGATACATTTTGTTATATTTGCGGGGAAATGCCGTTTGCAAGCCAGAAAAGAGCCATCACTCCAATAGTAAAAGTGGCGTATGAGTTTTATTTTGGATGCAAGATCGGGGACCAGGACAATGCCAGGCTGGGCCCCACATGTATGCTGCATACATGCGCAAGAGATCTTACGAAGTGGCTGAAAGGCGAAATAGTGGCGATGCCGTTTGCTGTTCCTATGGTTTGGAGACAGCCACGGAATCACGCAAATGACTGCTACTTCTGCATGGTTCCACCTGTTTCTGGAGGCATCACAAGGAAAAAGAAGTGGACAATAGCGTACCGAATATGCAATCTGCTCTCCGACCAGTTCAACATAGCAAAGGCCTTCCCGTTCCCAAACCTCCAAAAGAATTTTCCATCGATTCAGACAGTGAGTAGGGAGGCGAAACGACGTCTGGTTCTCTGCAGCCATTGGTGTCTAATGATGATCCATACATCTTCCACGGTGCGTCATCTGCGGCATACATTCTCACCGAAGAAGAAATGAGCGTTCTTGTTCACGATCTGGTGCTGTACAAGGCCAAAACAGAGTTACTTGGATCAAGACTTAAACAATGGAATCTTCTCAAGGAAAATGTCCGAGTGACTTCGTTTCGAACTCGTTATGAGCAGTTTGCACCTTACTTCAGAATGAAGATGACCTTGTGTTCTGCTCCGATGTAGATGGCCTGATGAATAACATCGGAATCAAACATGACCCTCAAGAATGGCGACTATTCATAGACTCCTCGAAATTGAGTCTCAAGGCGGTGTTGCTGCATAATGGAAATCGACTTCCATCGATTACAGTCATACATGCCATCTACATGAAAGAAACTTATGATAACCTAAAACAACTATGAACTGTCTTCAAGTATGGCTGGCATCTTTGTTGTGACTTGAAGATAGTAGCTCTGTTGATGGGTTTGCAGCTGGGATATACTAAGTACTGCTATTTCTTATGTGAATGGGACAACCGAGCAAAGACTTTACACTACGTGAAGAGAAACTAGCCTCAGAGGAAATCTCTGAAGGTCGGAGAGAAGAATATGGAGCACCCAGCACTGTCAGAAACGTGCAAAATCCTCCAACCGTCCCTACACATCAAACTCGGTGTGATGAAAAACTTCGTAAAAGCCATGGATCGGACTGCATCAGCTTTCAAGTACTTGGATGACAAATTCCTTCGACTCAGCGAAGCGAAAATTAATGGGAGAATTTTTGTGGGTCCTCAGATCCGCGAGCTGTTCAGAGACCAGATGTTCGATAACCTGCTTCAGGGTGACGAGAAAAAGGCTTGGGACGCGTTTCGCCTGGTGTCAAATAGATTCCTCGGGAATGTCAAGGCAGGCAACTACAAGAAACTGGTTAAGAACATGTCTCTATATCATAAACTTGACTGCAATACGTCCTTAAAGATCCACTTTCTCCATTCCCACTTAGATTTCTTCCCGGACAACAGCGGCATGGTTTGTGATGAGCACGGTGAACGTTTTCACCTGGACATTGCAACGATGGAGAAACGATACCAGGGAAACTGGTCCACTTCAATGTTGGCTGACTACTGTTGGACGCTCGCCAGAGATGATCCTGAGCAGCTGTACAAGCGACAGGCAAAGCGACGTCGTAAGTAAAAGCGGAGTTTTACCGATACATGTCATATGTACATATTACTTTATTATATAAGAAACTATTGCGGATTTCTCAGAAATCGTAGCCAATTTTTCGTTTTCATTGTCATATTCGTGTTTAGCACCTCGAAATCTTTAAGAAATCGCTACTTTTATCTCAGAGGCATGACTTTTATGAAAATTTGTTTCCTAGTGTTATCGCTCGATTTTATTAATATTATGAGCTATTCCATATTCTTTTCATCTCTCACAGAGAACTATTTTAAAACTTTACCTCAAAGATTAACCTTACCTACATGAACCTTAAAAAGTTGCAACTTTACGGCAATTAAGCGAACACGTAAACTAGTACAGTTATCGACGGAGTCAAAACACGATCTGAGTAGTTCACGCTAATCCTTAGTGTGGTGTCTTTACGTAGTTATATTATCTATAGCTTAACATCTTAGGAAGGTGAGACATCAGCAAATTCTTCCAATATAATATATTTTCCAAGTATCAAAAACAACAGGACTTTGTGAAACGTCATCATTTTTTATTATTGTTCGCTTATTAATGTTTTAAAACATATTTCATTCACTCTTATGTAAATTTAGAAGCATTGCGCGGGCTGTAGAAACTACCGCTGATATTTGTTTCAAATCAGACTTTTTAATGAAGAAAAAAAAAATTTAAACGCGATGAAAATTTTTCCTAAAAATATCAAGTATGTACCTGCTTAGATAGAGTAGGACACTTAAACAGGATTTTATCTATTCAAAGAGATGGTTTGAGAGATTTTTTTAGTCTTCGACCCTTACAACTATGAAATTTCATAAGAGAAGAAATATGTCTCTTCCTGTAACCTAATTAGGAATTGGTTTTTTACTAATTTGTAAGGGAAGAAACCTGAAATTCGTTTCTTTACATAATTTTTTTTTGAAGACCAGCTCTCGTTTCTATTTTACTCTCGTCCATCTGTAGAGAGCCAAATCTTTCTTTTAAGAGATAAAGGAAAACTGTCTCTAGGTTGGATGCTTAATATTTCTTTATTACTTCATCTTTTCAACACATCCAATAGTTAGAATTTCCACCGGTTCTCTTTGCATTGGATAGATAATAAAAAGTCATCAAGTTTTCAAGTCATCCTTTAATTAGAATTACTATTGTAACAGGGCTCTAAATTTCGAAAAATGGTAAAAAAATGTGTTGTCTTTGAAAGCGAGTATCTCATATTCATCCGAAGAGGATTGTTTTTCCTATTACCTTTTTAGACGATATTCTCTCAAAATCGTGAAAACACGAACTTTTGTTCTTTATGATGCTTTCAAGAACTATTTTTAAAAAATTGGTGAAATATACATGCAGCAGAGGCTCGGTTATCCGAGTTCGGCTTCCGACTCTGTTTTTAACTCCGCTAAACCCCCATCCTGTCTTCGGTGATGCAGAAGACAGCGATGGGCTTAGAGACACGGCTCTTATTATCCACATGCTCTTGTGGGGCAAGAAGCTGCATAATGATTTATTTTAATATCTGTACCGCGAAGGATACTGTCTGGAACTTTATTTCATGAAAATTTTGTATTTATTGATTAAACGACATATTTATTTAATTAATATTTTGCAATTGAAAAAGTAGTGGTAGTTTATATTCAACATAATTTTAATTTCAAATTAAGGGTTTTCAACTGAAATAAAACGATACAAATTTTTAATTCTGAAACAAAATATTTTATAATTATTTTTATGCAATTGTGTTTTTATCTCTCACCATTTTATGCTTTTTATCGTCAGCTGTCAAAAAGAAAAAAAAAATCCTGTGATTCAAACCGGAGGAATATTTTTGATAATCGTGGTTGGACTATCCGCTCCCTTGCTCAGAAACATAAAAAATCCCTTTTTATTAGGACGGAAATAAATATATATATAGATTGCATGCATCATTTTTGCCCTACCAAAACATTAGACAATTTCCATGTTATGTCAATGGGAATCTAAGGTCGAAGGTCTACAATTTCTACCATATGCAATTAGTGTAAAAATGTGGCTAAAGATAAAGATCATAGTAAAATCTACACGTAATGAAAACGGAAACCGCAACCTGCATCACTAACACTTTGTTGGATCACCACGTGTGTCTACTAGATACTGTGTACGTCGTGACATAGAGTCTACCAGTTTCTGAAAGTCAGCAGGAGAGATGTGATACCATTCGTCCACAAGATACCTGATCAATTCCTACTTGTTCGACGGAGCTGGAAAACTCTTTCTGAGAAGTCGTTCCAGACGTTCTCATAAATTTTCCAGCGAGTTGGTATCTGGTGACTGTGGTGGACATGGTATATCAAAAACTCCTGTCTCATGCTCCTCAAACCACTGTATGAGCACATATGTTCTGTCGATGGGAGCATTGTAATCCAGAAAAACAGCTCTCTCTTCATGAACGAAATGCTGTATCATTGGATGAAGATGGTCGCTGAAGATTGTCAAATAGCAATCGGCATTAATCTTATGAAATAATCTTATGAAATAATTAATTCTAATGAAATAAGTGCACCCAAATCATGCCACAAGAAAGCACCCCACATCATTGCAGAACCTCCAGAACCCTTAACAAGAGGAAATAAGCAATCAGAGTTGAAAGCGTTCTTTGATTGGCGCTAAACGTGCACTCATCCATTTGTTGTAAACAGAGTATAGGATGATTCTTCAGTCCATATCCCATTCCTCTATTGCTCAATATCGAATCTCTTGTGCTCATTGCACACTGGACACAACGACGTGTTGATGTGTGACATAACTTTTTTCTGCAGTGCAACTGCACCGTGATATATCCACCTCTATGGATTTGTCGACTTACTGATTTTCACGAAATTGGTCTATCTATTAGAATATAATATCTATTAGAGCTAAGGTCAATAAGATATTCCCTCAAAGGCCTGGTGTGGCGCGGGTAGCTCAGTCAATAGCGCGCCATGATCGCAATCTGCAGTTCCCAGGTCGAGTCCCAGAGTAGGCCAGCCTTCAGATTTCCCAAAACTTCCCTCTTTGCCCATGGTCAGTAGGGGACAGCGATGGGCTTGGAAAGGCCGTCGTCCGTTGGATGGGACGTTACACCTTGGTCTTCTGTGCGGGAGAGCCACACCCTGCGCACGTTAAAGAACACACTGGATAGCCTTGACGGGAGGCTACTATCTGTTTTCCAACAGCTGTTCCAGTGGGCCCCCTTCTCCCAACCTTCTCTGAGCCTTCGGGGTCCTTGTGACCTGGCCATTTAGCCCACTCTGAGCAGAACGTGCCTCTCAGAGGTAGCCCATTAAAAATATTGCAATTTTCACTTTTGAACTCCCGCCTAATGCAGGAGATGAAAATTTTTATAGGGCGCAAAATTTGAGAAATGGCAAAAACGCTTTGTTTTTGAAAGTGAGTATTTCATATTCATCAGGGGTGATTGGCCTTCCTTCTATGTTTTTCAGAGGATATTCTAATGAAACTGGGTAATATATGCATTTTATTTCTCTTATGATCATTTAAGAAACTATTGTTGTAAAATATTTGGATTTGGATTGGGTTGTTTTACCTCGGAGCGGCACTTTTTGCACACCATGGGCTAAATGGCCAGGTCACAAGGACCCCGAAGGCTCAGAGAAGGTTTGGGGAGGGAACCCACTGGAACAGCTGTTGGGAGCTAATGAGGTGAAAAAACGGTTAGATAGCTTGTTTAGTGTATTAGGATGGCGGTGCTTCAGCATATTATTACAGTTTATTATTTTTCTAAAAAAATACTTTTTGAAATGTTAGAATTTTTGTTATTCTTTACTTAAAATTATCTAAATATATTTCATTATATTTTATGTAAGAACGTAAAATAGCTACCGCTAGAATTTTAAAATAATATTTTATATAAAATATTAATTATTGCATAGATAAATTGTGATGATGCTACATTGGAATTATCGAGTATGTATCTGTTGAGGTACTGGTTATTTGAAAGTTGATATTTCGTTACCGATGTAAAAAGAATCGTTCGAAAGATCTTCAGTTAAAGTTTAAGCCTTTAAAACAGTGGTTCTCAACCTTTTATGCTTCACATGCTCCCTGAAAATGTGTATGTAGCTGGCGTACCACTTCTATAGATAGATAAAACTATAGTTATAGTATAACAATGGTTATTTTGATTCTGTTACTAGATCTAGCGACTTTTGAGCTCTCACGGCGTACCCCAAAAACTTTTACCGCGTACTCCACGTTGAGAACACCTACTTTAGAATATGGAAATTCATAAGAGGAAAAATAACAAGACTAAAAATGTCTCTTTCTGAATTGTTATTAATTGGCTACTTTACTAATTTCGAAGTAAGGAACTTGAAATCCGTACTCGTTAACCTCGGTTTTTTGGGAGCGAACCGTTGTTTTCACTTTATCTTCTGCCTGTCCATCTGTAGATATTGAACTTTTGTTTCTTTTAAGAGAAAATGAAAAATTCCTTTCCTGTTGGATGGACAATAATCTGAAATCTGACACTTCAATCTCCGAAGTAATAATTCTGATGAATTTCAAATACCAATTCTCTTATTTTCTTTATTAATAACTTGAAATGCTTCATAATATTAGGATTTCACGGATGTAATTAGTTTGTTTATTACTAGGTAGAGAAGAAAATTATGTCAAGTCCTCCAGTTCAACTGTGTTTTTTCATCTTGAAAGGTATTTGGTTGAAAGGCCTTCAAATTATCAAAAGAAAGGATGAGAATCTTGGATCTACTCACAGTTTGGGCCCAAGTTAGGTTATTATTTTATTTGCAATGCTTTTGTACGACAGACTGCAATTTTAGCAGAGCACTCAGCATATATTGCTGGCTGTTGGTTTCCACAGTTAGAGCAGCAAAGAATTTTCGCTTTACATGTTTTGTGTGAAGTGCTCGTGATAACAATTCGTACATATTGGTTTACGTTTACAAACCGCCGCCTTTGTGTCTTAGTGGTTACAGACAAAACAGAACGGGAGTTCAGAGTAATTAGAACTTACAGAAACCTAAATGCATTTTTTTACGTAATTTCATGGAAAATAATAATGGGATGAAATATTTCTTAAA
Source organism: Ryuthela nishihirai (assembly GCA_038380435.1). NCBI lineage: Eukaryota > Metazoa > Arthropoda > Arachnida > Araneae > Heptathelidae > Ryuthela > Ryuthela nishihirai. The sequence continues at coordinate 25,357,633 of JAWZYU010000002.1, forward strand.
TATTTATTTCTGTTATTATTACTGGTAGATTTTAATAGTACTTTTTTATTAATGTTTATTTCTAAACATATGTTTTTTGAAGGAAATTATTCATGTTTTTTATTATCATTATCATAAAGCTAACACAGATAAATATTATTTTTTCAATTTACATTTATAAATAAACATTACTATAAAGATTAGTGATCAATCTACCGATAATAATGACAGAAATAAATATTTCCAGTTTTGGTTAATACATTTGCTCTAAAATTTTCAATGGAAAAAAAAAGAAGCATTTTTAAGTGGGGGGGGGAGGGGTCCCCAAATAAAATGTCTGGGTTTCCTGTAATATAAAGGTGGGAACACTAGTGGCTTAGTCATTTGGCTTACTGTGATATGAATGAAAAAGGTTCACTCTCGGACGGACCACCATCTAGAATAAAAATCATAAGGACAGGTTCTGAGGAGAAAGAAAATCATAGTGACCGGTTTGAATCGAGGTCACCTTAATGCCTCAGGCCTGAACAGTCGTTGACCGAATGAGTTGAACAATTGGTTCGATAACCTGTTTAATGTATTAGGAAGGGGAAGAAAGGAGGAAAATTAAATTTGCATGAAAATTTAGGCGATTTAATTTCTCTAAAATATACCTAAAATCCACTTATTTTTGAACTTCATAAAATGTGAACATTTTATTCATAGTGGCTAATTGAAATATTTAGGAATATTTTAAAATTAATTACCAGTTGAATTTTAAAATATAAATTTTAATTTAAACATTGGTATATTAAAATTAATTCTTCTGATTTTGTACTGTTCAGGTTTTGTACGATATAGGAAGATTTGGTTCAACCAGAACGTATCAGAATGACGTTCCTTTTTTTCTCCAGAAATTATTATTCCAAAATCAAGCAATAGATATATTTCACCCTTAGTTCTAGTTGTCTTTCAAAAACTATCGTTGCAAACTATGTGTATTTATGTTCACCATTTTTTCGCCCTCATCCCGTAATTAAAATTTAATCAATTCGCCCCCCCCCCCCCCCCTATGCCTTCCTTAATTCAGCCTTGGAGGTTAGAAAACAACATAACAATGGAAAATTAAAGGAAAACTTAATGTGGCCTATGAATGTATCCTAATCGTTATCCAGTTGCATCCGTACTAACGTTAAATTCTACTACAGGAAATGTCTGGGGGCTTCTATTCATCCTAATAAGCTATAAATTCGTGTTAGTCTGTAACTGGCAGTTTATTAATGATAATGTGACATCCCCAAATCCCTTTCAGAGACAGAGAGGACGAAGATGGCCACGTGGCTCCTCCATCCATTGTGTGACTGCTCCTCCTCTTCCAGACATCACGATCTGACTCTGCCACAGATGAAACTAAACAGTGATTTACGGGCGAATGACTCCCGTCACAGAAGACGGAGATGGACGGAGGTCACGTCCGACCGGGATGCTGTGAAGTGATGTAAACTCCGGAACCTTCCGCTCTCTGGAGTAGCATCACCAGTGAAGCGTGAAACGCAAGAGGAAGATACGAGAGAGAAGCTAGAGTGATGGTGATTCCAGCACGTGGCAACTTGAGATTCTCTCTTCCCTCCCTCATCTCTTCCCCCTCCTCCCACCGTCTTTTCCTTCCCATTCTGAAGATGCCGAATCCTACAGGAATATTAGGAGGTTGTAACACATACTAACATGTTAGAACTTCTGTAGTTGGAATAGACGATCGATAGGAATGGTAGTTGCGAACAAAATGTGGAAGTGGGAATTTGGAGAGATAGAATGATGTTGATGGAAGAAGATGAAAATAATACAAAAATTAGAGGTTGTATCTCAGTAGCAATTTATTTTAATTATAAATAAATAGATTCAAATATGGGGGAAAAGGTTAGAAGCACCTCATCTTCGGACTTCCTGCTATCCCAAGCAAAGAATAGGACAAATAAATTACAATACAGGAAAAAATAAAATAAATTCGAATTTTTAAAGGTTTCACCTTGAGAAGAGTAAAGCTTTCTGTGATACAGTATCTCTTGGATCCAAATCTGCTTTCATTTCTGCACCAAAAATGACTTCAAAAACATAAATCAACAGATCAAACAAGGTATAAAAAAACAAAGTTACAGTTTTGTCTGTTCAGTTCCACTGCCAAAAATAGCTATGAGGGGATATGCTTTTCACGTGGGGAAGTTATGTAAAAACATATATTTTGAAAATCCAGTATTGATCATTGTAAGTTTATTTTTTTCCTAAAGCGAAATCCATAGATCTCCATCGTTTCAGATTCTTTTTATTACAGAACGTTCCTCCCGGAACCTGAGAAGCTGAATTTAGATCTAACGATTAAATGAAGCCTATTTAGGAAATGTACATACAAGATAAAATAACGGTAGTGTTAAAATTACACATTTAATTTAAAATATTACTGCGCGTTTAATACATACTGCTATAAATTTTATAAATGAAAACTGAGCGTGAATTCAAAAGTATACTTACCAAGCATAAATATGTGAAATAATTTATTACAAAGGTATAAAACCATACAAATAAAACAATCTTATCTAAACACAAGTTTTTTGTTTCCATCAGTTTGTCATAAGTCAAGACAACCATAAAAAAGTGATTTATTATGCTAAACTAATTTTTCTAATGTTTGCATACAGTGTTTTCAATATTTACTCCTAGTACAAAATAGACCTTTTATTTCATAATATTAAGCAAAGAACGCAAATATCATTTGAAATTCCTTTGTGATACCATGAATACCTTAACAATTCTTTACATCTTATTTTTACGAGGCATCAGACGATGATCTCTCCTTAAAGAGGACCTAAAACAAACTTTTCCTGTTGGCTTCTTTTCATCAGTGAGACTACAGATTATGAGCTGGCGCGCTACCGACTGAGCTACCCCGCCTCAAAGTTATTCGCATTTTCAAAGGGGTTGGGTTGTTTTACCTCTGAGCGGCACTTTTTTGCACACCATGGGCTAAATGACCAGGTCACATGGACTCCGAAGGCTGAGAAGGTTGGGGAGGGAACCCACTGGAACAGCTGTTGGGTGGCAGATGGTAGCCTCCCGTCAAGGCCATCCAGCGTGTTCTTTAACGTGCACAGGGTATGTCTCTCCCGCACACGGGGCCACGGCTTAACGTCCCATCCGACGGACGGCGGTCTTTCCAAGCCCATCGGTGTCCCCTACTGACCGTGGGCAGGGCGGATTTTCAAAGGAGGGGAAGCATGGTCTCTTGATTTTGAAAAGCAAGAAGGAAATTTTTGAAAAGGATGAAGCCCTAGGGCTTCATCCTTTTCAATTCACACTTCTTAAAACTAAATCCATGCTATAGGCCAAAAATCCAGGTGCTTCATTTTGCCCATTTATGATTTCTGATGAAAATAATGATATTTAATAATTTAAAGTGATGGGGGTCTAGAAACGTTTCTTCACCTGCAGAACTGTAAAACACAAAAAAAAAAGAAATTCCCGATATTCCTGTTACAAGAAATGCAGTGTTCCTTTACCAAATGCTTGCGACGAAATCTTTCTCTACTGTGCAGTTTCCGCGGATCTAATAAATAGTTCGAGTTTCATTTTATTGATATCACTTTAATATGACAGCTGATTTTCTCCCACCTTACCCAATACCAGAATTGCACAATACCAGAATGAAGCACAGACCATCAAACCGGCTGAATGAGTCTGTGATTAGAAGTTTCCCATTTCACAGGAATATTCATTTTGGGATTTGATGACGAGACCAGACCATCAAACCTTGGCTTAGAGCAGAGATCGCTAATCTGTGGTCCGCGGGAAAATTTTGGTAGTCCGTGGAGAAATTTGGACACCGATACAGGATCGCTGACAATTTACGTCTAGGGGAATTTGCAACAACCTATTTGTGTGAAAAGACATTCTCATCTGTTACGGCAATTAAAAACAAGTACCGCTGTCGGCCTGAAATAGAAACGACTCTCCGTGTTCCAGTGACGTCATTGGAGACAAGAATCCATAAACGTATTTCAAACAAGCAGCAACATATAGCACACTAATAATTTTGTTATAATTAAACAAGTGCATTTCATGTTAATAAAATGCAACTTTTATGATCATTTTTTTATTCATGTTTGTACCTTTTTAAAAATATTCATGTTAGTGGTCCGCGGGATTCAAAATTGTGATTTTAGTGGTCCTTGAGGTTCAAAAGATTGACGACCGCTGGCTTAGAGCATAGCCTTCTATATCTTTCACGGCCTGGACAATACAGTGGCAGAAGAATTAATTTTCAACTATATTACTATACAGGTGTACTACGGTCATACGAAATGTTAGGTTCCAGACCACCGTCGTGTAGTGAATCATTGTCTTTTTAACTTGTAGACGACATTTTTAAGCAGTCATGTATTTGAGTAACTAATGTATATAAAACATTTACAATTCAAATAAACACTGTACTTAAAATAATAGAATTTCTCAGCGGGGGTGGCTCAGTCGGTAGCGCGCCAGGCTCGTAATCTGTAGTTCCCAGGTTCGAGTCCCAGCTGGGTCAGCGTTGAGATTTATCTCCGCAAAATTCCCCGCCCTGCCCACGGTCAGTAGGGGACACCGATGGGCTTGAAAAGGCCGCCGTCCGTCGGATGGGACGTTAAGTAGTGGCCCCGTGTGCGGGAGAGCCATACCCTGCGCACGTTAAAGAACACGCTGGATGGCCTTGACGGGAGGCTACCATCTGTCTCCCAACAGCTGTTCCAGTGGGTCCCCTCCCCCAACCTTCTCTGAGCCTTCGGGGTCCATGTGACCTGGCCATTTAGCCCATGGTGTGCAAAAAAGTGCCGCTCAGAGGTAAAACAACACACAACCCATAGAATTTCTCAGATATATATATACCTGGTAGTAGTTTGTTAGAATAATATAGAGGAAAAATTGTCATTAGCCGGGTGGGATATGAACCCAAGACATCCTGATAGCATAACGACCTCCTGATCACAAATGTTATCAGGAGCGCAACGACCTCCTGATAGCAAATGTTATCAGAAGCATAACGACCTCCTGATAACAAATGCTATCAGAATTTGTTATCAGGCTAATGACCCCCCCCGGCTAATGGCAATTTTCCTCTCTATTATTCTAAAAAACACTGTACTTTACTTACTCTCAATCTGTTGTTCTTTTGCTTGTGGATTATCTGGGTCTTCATCAAATGCTAAACGCTTTCTTGCTGGAGATTTGGACGGAGTTCTTGAAATAGTTGATGATCGAGGGTTGAAGGTTGAGATAGGATTTGTGAGGTGGTCTTTTATGGAACATGTATCTAACGAAATTTGAATGGTAGATAGTCTTTTCTTTTCTCTGCACTTTTCTCTATAAGAGGCATATTTATCTAAAATGCCAGAATTTACTTTGGAGTTTCTCTCAAAATTGGGATCTGCCTTTTCAAAAATGGACATGACAATTTCTTTATAACTGAAATTTCTTTGCCAGATATTTCTTTAGGCACAGGGCTCAATATATCTTCAGGATGGGACTCCTCTTCATTCTTCCTAAGCTCTTCAAGTTTAAGAAGATTTTCGTTAGTTAGGGGCTGGGAATGAGATTCAAGTAGGTCAGTAACATCTTCAGGCTCCAATTTCATCCAGTGTCCTTTAACGTGCAGAGCGTATGTCTCTCCTGCAGCCTCTCCTGCTGGATGGCCTTAACGGGAGACTACCATCTGTCTCCCAACACTGTCCAGTGGGTTTCCTCCTCCCAATTTTCTTTAAGGCTTCGGGGTAACTTGTTACTTGGTCATTTAGTCCATTAACTGCCTTGCCATGTCTACAATATTTGCATTTAACTGCCTTGCCATGTCTACAAATACTAACTAAAAACTAACTGCCTTGCCATGTCTACAATATTTGCATTAACGTCCTCAGCAGGATTTCCAAATCCTTCAAAATCATCAATAAATTGTAGTCCCAACTTTTTTCATACTCCTTTAAGTGTTCAATGTTCTGTTGCATAAATAAAGGAATTGCTTGCACTTGTTCTATATAGTGGAGTGTCGGATGACATCATTCAATCATATTCAAGCACTTGTTTAATGTTCATAAAGTTTAGTACGCTACCATTTCTGGACAATGCCACAATTATAAACTTGACAATGCAACAACACTGAATATATATAGGGTGATTCAAAACTTATCGTTCAAATTTCGTGGGGAGGTAGGGAATACGTCAGGAAACCGATTTCACATAGGAAAGTATGTCCGCAAACGTCATCTACATGAACAAAATGGACAAGTAAAGTGAACACAAGGAAACAGTACAGTTAAGTGGTAACGAATGTGACTTTTATTCCAACAAGGTAAAGTACAGGTTCACAGTAGGTTGCGATGATTGCGATGATGATTCGCGCAGATTGCGATGCACACGTGCAAACATTTGATGCTGCGGTATTCTTCTGTTGGGGTATCATCGGTCTTCGTAAACTTGCCTAGCTCGGCGGCCGCTTTCGCCAGCTGCCCCATATGCGAGATGCATATCCGCTAGCTCTTGATGCGTAAAACGATTCATCTTATCACTAGTAAGTCAGCTCGTACACTGATGACAGCGGGAGTGGTCGGGCGAGCTGTACACTGGTTGGGTACACACAGTGTCCTCTACATACGCATGCGTACATTTGCGGACATACTTTCCTATGTGAAATCGGTTTCCTGACGTATTCCCTACCTCCCCACGAAATTTGAACGATAAGTTTTGAATCACCCTGTATATATTCAGTATTTTTGGTTGTTTCCTTTCGGGTTACTAATTCCCAGAGGGGCAATGTCCTATTCCCCTCATTAATCTACCCTGAATCTTGGTATACTTGTCTCTGACGGTAGCGCGCCAATCTCGTAATCTGTAATTCCCCGGTTCGAGTCCTAACTGTGTCAGCACTGATATTTATTTCTGCTAATCTTCATTCTCTCCTCGGTGAGAAAAATGACACTGATGGTCTTGGAAAGGCTGCGTCCATCGGATTGGGCTTTAAGTCGCGGCTCCATCTGTAGGAGAGATATAACCTGTGTACATTAAAGCATACATTGAATGGTCTTGGGGTGGGGATGGCTCAGTCGGTAGCGTGCCTGGCTTATAATCTGCATTTCCCAGATTCGAGTTTCTCCGCAAAACTCCCTCCCTACCTTCGGTCAGTAGGGGACATTGATGGGCTTGGAAATATTGGCATCCGTCGTGTGGGACTTTAAGCCGTGTTTCCATGTGCGGGAGAGAGATTCATACCCTCTACACGTTAAAGAACCCTAATGACAGAGGGAAGAGGGGGGGGGGGGTTCAGAGACAAATCTCAACGCTCTCCCAGGCTCGACTGGAAACTGGGAATAGCAAATTACGTGCCTGGCGTGCTACGGACCCGTCCCAATTTCATCCAGTGTCTTTTAACGTGCAGAGGGTATGTCTCTCCTGCAGCCTCTCCTGCTGGATGGCCTTAACGGGAGACTACCATCTGTCTCCCAATACTGTCCAGTGGGTTTCCTCCTCCCAATTTTCTTTAAGGCTTCGGGGTGATTTGTTACTTGGCCATTTAGTCCATTGTATTCAAAAAAGTACCTCTCAGATGTAAACCAATTCAACCCAACTGGATGGTCTCGACGGGAGGCTTTCATCTGTCATCTAACATCTGTCCAGTGGGGTCCTCTTCACCTATCAATCCTTGAATCCTTGGATTATACTTGACCTGGTCATTTAACCCACTGCGTGCATAAAATTGCCGATCAAAGGTAAAACAATCGATCCCAACTCTGAGTAAATTTGTATTTTTTTTATTGATACAAAATAATCCATTCTGTTTATACCCTTTCTTTTAGTTTTCAATTTGTGATCAGACCCACAAAGACACAGATTGATTCAAAATTCGCGTAATCCATATTAAAAAATTTCATTTATTCTCAAACTTATTTAAAAGGAAAGTTTTCTGAGATATTCCCAGGGCGACTGCTGCAAACGTTGATTAATATCCTGAAATTTTTCATCACTTAATTGAGAAGTCCGATCACTATGTTTCTTGTCATGCACTTTTCCAGTTTCAGGGAATCGTGCAGTTAAACGTGATATTGCAGACTTCTTGGGCACAGTCGCTCAAAAAAATATTCCAATACTATGGTTGATTACAGAATTCAGAAAAAATATCTGGCGTACACGAAGGTTGTTAGATATTTTTGGTTAGCCAGATATTTTTTCTGAATTCTCTAATCAACCATAGTGTTCGGACACTTTTTTGAGCGACTGTACCGGAGAATCAGGAAAATATTCATTGAAGCCAGCTTGAACAGTTAGATATGATTGTTAAATTACTTTCGACTATTTACCAGGAATGGTTAGCGTGCTTTGGTACTGATCTAAGGGACCTAGGTTCGAGCCCGGGGTAAGGCATGGATGTTCGTCTTGTTCTTCTGCTAAGGTCCTGCCATCCTCACATACCTTTTACTATGGCATATAAACTGACAGGTTAATGTGAGACCTCTGTGAAAAGCAGCTGCTTGAGGGGGTATTTATTTTTATTTTTTACAGGTTCGGCTGGGAAAATTTCATTATGGACAATTAGTACAATACACGTCACCAACAAAAAACTGACAGCGCGAGAACTAAACTAAACAGTGATGTATATGACAATGACTGCAGGGTTGCCAACATTAGAATCGGTATTTAATTCCATTCAGTTGGCGCGAAATAATAAGCATTTACATTCGGGTTGCGCGAATTTTGAATCACTCTGTATTAACTTATCTGAAGTTATGACAGAATAAACACCGACCCTAACAGTTGCAATGTCACCGTGAAATAATGTGATACCACTATTCCACCGAGGCTGTAAGGTAGCCCTATTATCCAAAAGCAGCTATGTTAAAATCTTGCCATTATTCTCAGACAAAATAATAAAGTTCTACTAAAAAACAAATGAAAAGCAAAAAGCAGGAGAAAGACAGAAAAAACTACCAGAATGAAAACAAAAATCCAGAGCTAAAATTTAACCCTCGTGGATCAAACTTCCATTTACGAATAACAGAGGCAACTCCGACGACTATCGCGCCAGAAAATGGCAATGCCAACATTCCTTGCCACGAATCGGAATAACAGGAGGGGAGAGTATTGTCCTCTATTTGATCTTGGTATTCCCGGGGGATTTCAGTTGATGGACTCGTTCGCTTTTTTGGGCAATGCGATATATTCCCCCCTTCCGTCTCCATATTTGCATATTTTATCGCATGTCGCCATCAGACACTTTTTCCTTCTGCGTTTGTTCCCCGAAGACATTTGTCGAATCTTTTTCTCTCCAGTTAGGAAGGGAAGAAAGTATGAGCAGACATCACATCACAAAGACCAAAGAGATATATGAATTTCAAACCAAGCTCTATTTGCATGCAAAGGAATGAGAATTTTACTCCTTTTTTCCTAACACCACACACGGGGGGGGGGGGTGCTCTTTTTTTTAGGTTTAAGGTCTTTCGTCCCTTTTGTGTTTTTCCTTCATTTTTCCGTTGAAATAGCTTACAATGAGCCTATGATTTAAAGTTTAAGTTTTATACGAGCCACGATTTCGGAGAGAATCCTAATCCCGGATTGCGAGGGGGAGGGGGACGAGATGTAGAGTGGCTGTATTAAACCAAAATTAAATCTGATCGCTATTATGTTGTTTTTTTTATTTTTTACGAAATTATTCCTTGTAAACTAATGCATTATATGAATTCCATTCTAAGTTTTATTTTAATTGTTTAAGAACATTTTTTGGTCTGTCTCTTAACAGCAGTTCCAGTGGATCCCCTTCCCCAACCTTCTCTTAGCCTTCGGGGTTCTTGTGACCTAGTCATTTAACCTATGGTGGGCAAAAAAGTGCCGCTCAGAGATAAAACAATCCAACCCAACCTAAAAGCTGTTAAGTGGGTTCCCTCCACCCCAATTTTCTCGGGATCCTTGTGACCTGGCCATTTAGCCCCCTATGTGCAAAAAGTGTCCTTCAGAGGTAAAACAACCCAATCAGAATGTATAATTTAGCCCAAGCTTGACTTGTCCATTGCAGGTCAATTCTAACAAGGTCCAGTTTGATGTTGTCTGCCCACTGCATCCTAAGTCTCCCCCTTTTCCTGAGACCTTCCAGGCTCGTAATCTGTAGTTCCCAGGTTCGAGTCCCAGCTGGGTCAGCGTTGAGATTTATCTCCGCAAAATTCCCCGCCCTGCCCACGGTCAGTAGGGGACACCGATGGGCTCGGAAAGGCCGCCGTCCGTCGGATGGGACGTTAAGCCGTGGCCCCGTGTGCGGGAGAGCCATACCCTGTGCACGTTAAAGAACACGCTGGATGGCTTTGACGGGAGGCTACCATCTGTCTCCCAACAGCTGTTCCAGTGGGTCCCCTCCCCCAATCCTTCTCTGAGCCTTCGGGGTCCATGTGACCTGGCCAATTAGCCCATGGTGTGCAAAAAAGTGCCGCTCAGAGGTAAACCAACCCAACCCAACCCTGAGACCTTTAGATACATTATTCACAACTGCGGGTCGCGATCCATTAGAGGGTCGTGAAATTAGTTCAGTTGGGCCGCAACCAGCTTTTTTTTTTAAATGAAATAGAATAGAAATTATCAGAGTCTGAATCGCGATGCAAAATGTGTTTTACATTGTGTCTCGCGGTGAAAAAAGTTCGAAAAACACTGCTCTAATCTATAATTAACATACGGGGAACATCGCTGAACCAGAGCAGTCTCAGTTTGCACAAGATATTACTCAAAGATGGTTGCTGACTCTTTCGCCTAACTTCATCACAGTATTTTTAGAGTGGGAAGGGGGGGAGGGGTGCTGAACCTCAGATTTTATTTCTATTATTATTATTATTATTTTGGAGGAAGGGGATGAATTTATGTTTTTTAAGAGGCGTGAACGTAAGGATAAAAAAAAATATTGGAGCTCCACACACAGTACCCGTCCTACCCTCGGTCAGTAGGGGATACCGATGGGCTTGGAAAGGCCGCCGTCCGTCGGATGGGACTCTGTGCACATTAAAGAGTTCATAGAGTGTGTTCATAAAGTATTCATAGATCGTTCAAGAGCCATATCGTACATTGCACAAGATAACACGTTAAAGAATACGCTGGATGGCCTTGACAGGAGGTTACCATCCGTCTTCCAACATCTGTTCGAGTGGATCTCCTCTCCCAACCTTCTCTGGGCCCTCGGGGTCCTTGTGACTTGGCCATTTAGCCCATTGTGTGCACAACCGCTCAGAGGTAAAACAACCCAACCCATACACAGTACCATGCTCAAGATGTTTGTATTGCTGTTGTGTGTGTATATGGTGGTGGTGGGGAGGGGTTTTTTTTTGCATATATACATTCCAAGCAATTTATATGAAAGAAACGTGTTTCCCTCTTTTAACCACAAAACGTAGATTAGTCCGGTCTACTATTCGAATATTTATGGCATGTTATGTTAGTGATTCTCAACATAATTCACCTCATCGCCCAGCAAATTGTAAGAATATATTCCCTCTCCCAGAGAGAATATACGAATATGTTCGACAGCAGTAGAGCATTAATAATTTGAAAACTCTCTAGGATGCTTTTGCCTCTGAGTGGCATTTATTTGCACAAATGGGCTAAATGACCAGGTCACAAGAACCCCAAGGGCTCAGAGAAGGTTGGGAATATTGGAAAGCTATTTGAAGGAAAATTGAAGTCTTCCGCCTAGGCCATCCAGCTTGTTTCTTTAACGTGCACAGGGTATGGGTTATACGTGAAATATGCACATGAAACCACGGCTTAATGTCCCATCCGACGGACGGTGCCTTTCCAAGTCTGTCAGTATTCCCTTTCTGACTGAGGGCAGTGTTTTAGCGGAGATAAATCTGAAATCTGGCACAGGAGGAACCAGATCTTGGGGACTATAGATTACGAGCCTGGCGCACTACCAACTGAGCCACCTCCGCCCGTATCCTTAAATCTCCTTCACTCAGCATTATATATGAAACAATGCATTTTTTATTAAGTATCGAACAGTTTTAATAACACGAAATGTGAATAATAAGTTTTAAAGCATATCATATTAATAAATTAGGAAAATAGCATATCTTCTCCGCCAAATATGGGATGCTCATTTGCATAGAGAATGACGATTCTTATTTTCCGACTTTAGCACCTTCTCACGGTGTAAATTAGAACTAATACATGATATGAAAAATGGAAAGAGTAATATGTTATCTCTACAACACGGAGCGGGCGCGCCAGGCTCGTAATCTGCAGCTCCCACGTTCGAGTCCATCTGTGTCAGTGTTGAGATTCATTCCCGCAAAATTCCTCGCCCTGACCGCGGTCAGTAGGTGACACATTGGATTTGGAAAAGCCATCGTCCATCGGATCGGATTAAGCCGTGGCTCCGTGTGTGGGAGAGCCATACCCTGTGCACTTTAAAGAGACACGCTGGATGGCCTTGACGGGAGGCTACCATTTGTCTCCCAACAGCTATTTCAGTGGGTCGCCTTCGAGGTCCTTGTGACCTGGCCATGTAGCCATTATGTGCGAAAAAAGTGACGCTCAGAGGTAAAACAATTCAACCTATACAACACAAAAGGAATTATTTCCAGTTCTCTAAAAATAAGTTAAATGTCTAGAGTAGAAACAACAGCTCATTTTTCAAACAAAAAAGTAACTAAAAACACATTTTAAGATCTAAATATCTTGGAAAATTTAAAAACAGTATAGTTTCGAAATTGGAGTTAAAACTGTACCTTGTAGTAGGCATTTAGCGGGTTGAGACTCATTGTGTTACAATACATTAACTTGTACTCTTGTTTCATCTCTCTTTTTTCATTTGCCCACTAGATGGCAGTACTTGCTACACTGCTACAGTAATCTTAGAATGATGTACATATATTACAGCATATAAGATGAGTTGGGTTGTTTTACCTCTGAGCGGCACTTTTTTGCACACCATGGGCTAAATGGCCAGGTCACATGGACCCCGAAGGCTCAGAGAACGTTGGGGGAGGGGACCCACTGGAACAGCTGTTGGGAGACAGATGGTAGCCTCCCGTCAGGGCCACCCAGCGTGTTCTTTAACGTGCACAGGGTATGGCTCTCCCGCACACGGCGCCACGGCTTAACGTCCCATCCGACGGACGGCGGCCTTTCCAAGCCCATCGGTGTCCCCTACTGACCGTGGGCAGGGCGGGGAATTTTGCGGAGATAAATCTCAACGCTGACCCAGCTGGGACCTACAGATTACGAACCTGGAGCGCTACCGACTGAGCCACCCCCATATAAGATGAACTTTTATTACAAAAATTATGGATCAGGGTAAGGCCACCTTGATACACTAGGCCTGGACAGCCTTGATCAAAAGGAGGGAAGAAAGTAGAGAAATTAATTATAAATGAATATCTAATTAATTTAATTGATTTAAATTTATGCAAAGCCATTTTTTTAAAATCAGTTAAATAAAATAATTTATACATTAGGATTTTATTAAAATTTTTAAGAATATTATAAATTTAATAATTACCAGAAGAAATTTTAGAATTAAAAATATTATTAAAACTGCTATATGATCTAAATTTGACCTTCTGTGACTGCAATGTGGGTGGCCTTGCTCAGGAATGCTCATAACTCTCAAGTCTGTAGGAGGTATTATTAGTAAATGATTAGTAAATGGTACCCATTTTGGATACAGTTTATTTAGTAATCGAAATCCTTCTTAGCTGCTTGTCATTTGGCTTCTGGGGTGCTAAGAGCGTCGTTTTGCTTCCTGGGAAAGAAACCGCTGACCACGCCACTAATCCTTTTAGGAATACAAAAGATCACTGCTGTTAAAATAAAAATCCAATCTCTTGCAGGGAGGTCATGCTCCCATGGCCCCCCACTTTATGACCGCCACTGATATAGCTCAAAATCTTCTTGCGTCAAATACTAGTCTGGCCCAGATCTGATAGGAAGGCCAACGCAAGAGATAAAATACCATAGATCAGTGATTCCCAACCGGGGGGGGGGGGTAGTTTTTTTGGTGCCATTCTTGTTGTGGTGCCATTCTTGTGTTCTTTGAACCGTTAAGATCCTTGTGGTCTGGCTATTTAAACCAGTGTGTGCAAAAAAATTGCCGCTCAGAGGGTAAAACAGCCCAATTCCCTGAGCCCTTTGGGTCCTTCTGACCAAACCATTTAGGTAAGTAAGTTAAAAAAAGTGCCGCTCAATGGTAAAACAACTGAACCCAACTCTCTGAGATCTTGGGTTCCTTGTGACACAACCATTTAGCCCAATGTGTGCAGAAAATGCCGCTCAGAGATAAAACAACCCAACTCTCTGGGCTGTTGGGGTCCGTGTGACCTAACCATTTAGCTGGGTAAGTGAAAAAAGTGCTGCTTAAAGGTAAAAACAACTGAACCCAAATCTCTGAGATCTTGGGTCCTTATGACATAACCATTTAGCTCAATGTGTGCAGAAAATGCCGCTCAGAGATAAAACAACCCTACTCTCTGGGCCTTTGGTATACTAGTGACCTAGCCATTTAGATCAATGGGTGCAAAAAGTGCCGCTCAGAGATAAAACAACTCAACCCAACTCTCTGAGATATTGGGATCCTTGTGACCGAACCATTTAGACCAGTGTGTGCAAAAAGTACCCCTCAAGAGTAAAACAACCCAACTCTTTGGTCCCTTGGGATCTTCGTGACTTGGCCATTTAGCCCAGTGTGCGAAAAAATGCCTCTCAGAAGCAATTCAACCCACCTTGAAACGGATGGACCTGTGCAAAGATATTTTGATTGGTTCCTCATACAGAGATGGAAGTCGATTGCTTATTTCAACATTTCTGTTTTTTTCTCGAATGCATCTACTATAGGAGACATTGGAACTTAGCCAACAACTTCTACAAGCCAACCTCTCTCAAAAAAATCCTATCTTGTTGGGCTTAGGAAAAATGGGATTGTCGATACCGTAGCAGACCTTTTAGCAAAACAGAAAAAAATATTCTCCAATTTTATACCAGCAGATCTCTTTCACTGAAAAAACAGGGGAAAAAATCTTTAAATATGCGTTTACAAATCAAGCCAAAATAATAGACTAAGATATATTTTATGACCAAAAAAATTTTGTAATATAACGATAGACTCAGGAGCTAATTTATTAGGTAGAGTAGCATGTCAAGTTAATAGTAACTAATATACAGAACTCAGTAATTAAGGAAATAAATAATAAATGATTTCTTTATTATGATTCATTTAAATATTATTCAATATTTTAAAATCATTAACTTTAAAAATATTAAAGATTGAATTTTATCCGATAAAACTTTAATAAAACACATAACTTTAAATTTTACGCAATGTCCACGCCGACTGAAATACCCCGAGGGGTGGGTCAGTTGGTGTGGACACTGCAAGAATAAAAGATCTAATTTACACACACATACACACAGTAGCATGTAGCATAATTATGATTTTTCGAAGTACCAGGATAAAAGATCCCATACCTTCTCCATCTGAGGATATCCAATAAATCGCATGAGTCGCAAAGGATAACACAAAAAAACCAAAAGGTGAGCCCCAAGGGGCATGAAAACAATGATAAATATGGTAGATCAGGGTACTAGACCAAAAGGTGTTCCTGATCGAAAACAAATGGTCTAGCTCTCTTGAATCTGCTCATAGGATCATGATCATACTTTAAAATGTTAGTAATGAAATCGTGAGGATTCGTGTCCACAGCTTCTAAGAATTTCTTAGAGATCAGCTTTATATGGGTGTAAATACGTTGGACGCCTAAATCCCCATGTATTTGTCTGTTGGTCACAAACCATGGGGCATTTATGGCCTGTCTCCAGATTTTATTTTGATAGATCTGGAGTTTCTTAATATTTCCCTTTGCCGTGTTAGCCCATATGGGGGCTGTATATGTTATAACAGGTCTAAGAACTGAATGGTAAAGTAGCAACTTATGATAAATGGAGAGGATAGAATTCCTCCCCATCAATGGGCCAAGTTGGCATCGTATTTTTGCTTTTTGCAGAACATTTCAATGTGCTTGTCCCATCTGAGCTTGCTATGCAAGGTAAACGCCCAGATACTTAACAGTTTTTTTTGCCAGTTAAATGGTGTATCGAAAAGGTTAAGCACACACACTCCCTATGCACCTGTTTAAATTATATTTTTATTTTTAAAAATTCAAACTGGTATTAATTATTTTTAGAAATTTAGTAGATAGTTTAAAAATAATTGAAAATTTTTAAATAAAATTTTAATAATTAAATTACACTATTTCAGCAGGCTTTAAAATAAAAACTTTTACTTAAACTTTCAACAAATTAAATCACTTATATTTTTAAGCAAAATTAATTTCCCTCCTTTCCTTTCTCCTTTCTCTCAAAGCTGTCCAGGCTTTGTATATCAAAGTGGCCTTGGATATGCTCGTAATCTCCAGTTTCCAGGTTCGAGTCCCGCCTGGGCCAGAGTTTTGATTTATCCCCACAAAATTCCACTTCCTGCCCTCGGTCAGTAGGGAACACCGATGGCATAGGAGAGGCCACCGTCAGTCGGATGGGACGTTAAGCCGTGACCCCGTGTGCGGGAGAGTCATACCCTGTACACGTTAAAGAAGAAGCTGGATGGCCTTGACGGGATCTGTCCAGTGGGTTCCCTCTCCCCAATATTCTCTAAGCCCTCGGTGTTCTTGTGAACTGGCCATTTTGCCCATTATGTGCAAAAAAGTCCGCTCAGAGGTAAAACAACCTATCTCAGAGTGCGAAATCTCTATAATCATAGGAATATTTAAGGCTTCTTTTAATGAACAATATTTTGGATAATTTTCTCCGAAAATGTGTTTGAGTGTGTTGGGTTGTTTTACCTCTGAGCGGCACTTTTATGCACACAATGGGCTAAATGGTCAGTCCACAACAACCCCAAGGGACCAGGGAATATTGGGAAAGGGGGAGTCACAAGATATACCGGTGCCTGACAGTCGTTAACAAAAGAAAGGAAGAAAATTAAATATATATAAAATTTTAAGTAATTTAATTGTTTTAAAATTTAACTACGAACTATTTATTTTTAAGTGGCGTAAAGTAAAAAATATATTTCTTTCATTAACATTTCGAAATTAATTGCATATTTTTAAAACTGAATAGTTACCACTTGAATTTTAGTTATACTACAATAATTTCATTATTTATTTAACAATTGGTTATTTTGTTAGTACACTGTCCAAGCCTAATATGATAGGCTTTCCTGCACCGCAAAAATTCTCAATCCTGGCACAGTTGGGACTCTTAACTTAGGAACCGCAGATTACGAACTTCGCACACTTTTGACTGAGAAATCCCCACCGTAAAATGTATCCCCGACAAACAAGGAGACGATGATAAAATTCAAGACCAGATTAATAATAAAAAAAGCCTGTTTTCTTCATTCAAATAAAATAAAGGCAAACAAAATCATTCATTGCTTACGAAAGTCAAGAAATCAAACCATTCCTCTCTCTCTGGAAAGCCTCCTACTCTTTCCAAGACAGATTATTATATATCGTTAATATTCTCTGCTCTCCCAGAGTTACTTGTTAAGATGACAATAATAAATTGGAGAACATCGAAAATTAGAATTTACAGCATCGGAAATTTCCCTCCCGAGGCAGTGGAGTTGTGAATACAATCATGTAGCTCCTTAATAAATATTCATGCTCTCTTTGCTCTGTAGAAAGTCTGCTTGGGCAATTTGCAGAGTCATGCGGAGATTCCCAGGCCTCATGGCTGAAATTAAATAACTGAAATCCATCATTTTCTCTTGACTGTTGGCAATAAGAGTGAACTACTCTGTCTCTCTTTGGCTCACGGTTGCCATAACTTAGCTGAAACGATTTAAACATTGTGGGATATGCATGCGCCTGATGCTGGCCTGAATGTAAACAAGATGATTTACTGGGGCAAGATGTTTTTATAAAATATATGAAGTTAACAAAGAAAAATTAGAGTGGGTAGGTAATATAATCCTATTTGCTGAAAAAAATTCACAAAGATATAATTAAAGTTAAAATTTATTTACAAATGATGCAAATTACCAAATGCTACACAATGCAATTGCTATTTTTGTAATTAACAGAATTATGCTCTTTTGTTTGCAATTAGTGCATGGTTATGACCATAGATTAAGTTAACCAGTGGAACACTTTGGTTATTACAATGAGTTTCGAGAACCATTAACCGATAACAGCGACACTAGCGGCATTATGAAAAATTAAATGCGAGTAAAGTTTAAGTGATTTAATTTATCTAAAATTAAGCTTCAATTCAAAGCTAAGTAAAATGAATAATATATTTATTACTATTTATTTAAATATTGTTGAATATTTAAATTTAATTGTTAAATATTTTTAATATAGATAACCACCGGTTAACGTTTAATATAAATAATTTAATTTAATATATTTTTAAAACTAATCATGTGGTGTGAAAGCGCAGTGAATAGTAAATAGCTATGACAGTAGGGGGCGCTAAAATCGTGAAAAGTATCGATTACATTAAACTGGAATATGACTACAGTAGAATCTGATTATATAGATTGAGAAAAAAATTCCGGATAATCGATTTCCTAGTTAATCGCCATCCATATGAAATTTCTAAATTTTTAGGAAATATCATAGCATGTACTTAACTTTTTCATTTAAAATAGTATTACAAGAAAGTTGCATTTTCCCTTCGTTCATCGATGAATTGTACTAAAACATTTTGCTGCGTAAAACCCTTTACTGTTTCATCGTATTTTAGCAGCCGCTTTCTCGTAATCCATATTATTTTCGGGCATACATTATTTTTTTTTTCCGACGCTGGATAATCTAGAGCAGAGGTTCCCAAACCTATTTGTCCGACCGCCCCTTTTTCAGAAAAAAAAAATTACTCTGCACCCCCTGTAAATCTACCTTCTTTAAACGAAAAAACAGAAAGATGCAGTGACAAATTTGCGTTCTTTTATGTATCGATATTTCTACCTACATCCTACAACATAGTGAAGAAAGATGTTGTTGTAAATAAGACACCTTGAAGCTCAAAATTATTTTTTAAAATCAACCATAGTAACATTCGCATTACACACAGAAAATTAAGATAACGAAGGATAATTTTTTGTGTTTATTTGGAAAATAAAGTAATCACTACGACTTTAACTCTATGTTACACAACAGATGAAACATATACGAACGGTTTTCAAAATTTTCTTATCTTCCCTTCTTTCTTTATGCTTCCACCGCCCTCCAATTTTATCCGAGGCTAGTACCGAATCCCTGGATCGTTCCAGCGCCCCCAGGGGGCGGTAACGCTCACTTTGGGAAGCATTGATCTAGAGTCTACTGTATTTGAATTCACTGAAAACCTTTCATGAACTGAGGTAGAAATTTAGTGTGCAGGACTTTAGTAGTTAGAATAGAAGAGAAGGAATTGTCTTCTGCATTCTTTCTTGGGTCCAGAGAAGAGTATTAGCTCATTTTTTTTGCTCGCCACGTGTTAAATAGCCAGGTCACTAGGACCCTGAAAACTCAAAGAATGTTTGGGGAAGGGGACCCACTGGACAGCTGTTAGGAGACAGATGGTAGTCTCCCGTCAAGGCCATCTCTTGCGTTCTTTAACGTGCACAAGGTATGGCTCTCCCACACAAGAGGCTCATCTTTACGTCCCATCCAAAGGAAGGCGACCTTTCCAAGTCCATTGGCGACCACTTTCTCAACGGAGATAAATCTCAACGCTGTCCCAGCTGGGACGCGAACCTGGGAACTACAGATTACAAGCACGGCCCCTACCGACTGAGCCACCCCCACCAGGACCCCGAATTCAATTGGAAATTCAACGCAAAACAGTTTAAAAACAACTGAATAATACCAGTTTCTTAGTGGGACTATAGTTAGCTTGCAATATGCAGGTCCCAGGTTAGATTCTCACTCGTGCAAGCATTAATTTATCGCAGCCGAACTTTGAGGGGAAGCTAACGTCTGTCTCCTAACAGCTGTAAAGTGGGTCCCTTCTCCAACAGGCTCGTAATAAGCAGTTACTAAAGTCGAGTCCTACCTGGGCCAGCATTGAGATTTATATACGCAAAACTCTCCGCCCTGCCCTCGGTCAGTAGGGGACGTCAACGGGCTTGGAAAGGTGCCGTCTGTCGGATGGGACATTAAGCCGTGGTCCCCATGTATTGGAGAGCCAACTCTGTGCACCTTAAAGAACACACTGGATGGCTTGATCAGACCCTGCCATCTGTCTCCCAACAGCTGTCCAGTGGATCCTCTCCCCTCAACCTTCTCTGACTCCATCGGTCCTTGTGACCTGACCATTTAGACCATTGGGTGCAAAAAAATGCTCTCGAGATAAAACAACCCAACTCTCTCAGGGTCCTTGGAGTTCTTGTGACCTGGCCATTTAACCCATTATGTGCAAAAACTAAAAACAGTTCCGCTCAGAAATGAAAACAACCCAACTACTTTCTTATTTATAAACAATATTTACAATAAAATCTAAATGCATAAAACGCTGATTAGTGGAGTTTTAACTAACAATATTGAGGGTAAAAATGTTTAATATTTGAACAACAAAAGGGGATTTTTCGTTACTCAAAATATTTCTGTGTGTCGCAGATCTGTAAAGACAGTTAAGAAAGAGGAATCAACGGTTTGAGTTAGAACTTTCTTACGACATATTTTTCAGAAAAAATATTTCTCCGAATAGTGCAGTCATTTCGAGAATAAGGAATAAAATTATTCGCATAGGCATCGAGGCATGGCTCAGTCGGTAGCGCACATGGTTCGTAATTTTCAGTTACCAGATTAGAATCCTATCTGTTAAAACGTAGAGCTACACGTGGTCTGGACGACGCTGAACGAAAGGCGAAAAATGCGTAAAGATTTAAATAATTTAATTTGTCTATAGTTAAGTTACTTATTCTTAAAGAATATGAAATATACAAATTATTTAAACGATTAAATTAAAGTATTTTAAAATTCGTTACTAAATTTTTAAAATATAAAGCCTACCAGTAGTGTTTTAAGAGAGATATTTTAATTACTCATTATATATATATAAAAAGAGTAGAAAATGCAAATAAAGCAAAAAGATCAAAATCATTTCAGGACATCAATAAATTCAAAAAACTAAAAGCTGAGGTTAGAAGGAAATTAAAAACTACAACAAGAGATGACTGGAAAGAATTTACCACACAGCTTACAACTCAAAATTCAAGTTTAAATATATGGAAGATCTTTAAATCCATTTCTAAGGAAAAAAATCAATCTTTACCTATTGCTCAGTTTGCAATTCAACATAATTATACTCTTGAACAAACTGCAGAATTTTTTGCCAAAAATTTAAAAATTGTACAAAAAGCTCCCACATTGGATATTAGACAGAAATCAATTTATAAATGTCAATTAAATAAACTTAAGTCAATCAACACTAGTGTCAATCTACCTTTTACTTTACCAGAATTAAATAATGCCATTAAAAGATTAACCTAAAGTCAGCACCAGGAGCTGACTTAATTTCCAATAAGTTTTTTAAAAATTTGCCAAACTGCTGGAAGGAAAAACTTTTAATTATATTTAACAACATTTGGACTACTCATAATATTCCAAATACATGGGAAGAAATTCTAATTATCTTTATACAAAAGCCAAATAAAATCCCAACAGAATTCAATTCTTATAGACCTATCTCCCTACTTTCCAACTCCCTAAAACTATTTGAAAAAATTTTGTTTAGAAGACTAATTTGGCAAATTGACAAAAACAATATTCTACCTAAAAACTTCTTTGGCTTTAGAAAAAACCGGTCATCCAAAGAATGTGTTTCATTACTCCTATCTGATATTCATTTAGCTAATAAAAGGAAAAAAATTTTATTGGCAGTGTCAATTGACCTAACCCAAGCTTTCGATACAGTCTCAATTGATTATCTTTTACTAAAGTTGAGTAATGCAAACATTGATTATAACTTAATAACATTTCTT
Organism: Ryuthela nishihirai; assembly: GCA_038380435.1. Taxonomy (NCBI): domain Eukaryota; kingdom Metazoa; phylum Arthropoda; class Arachnida; order Araneae; family Heptathelidae; genus Ryuthela; species Ryuthela nishihirai. Next base: position 25,379,600 of record JAWZYU010000002.1, read on the forward strand.
TCAAAATACTTAAAAAACAGAAAATTTAAAGTCAAAATTAATTCTTCTTTTTCTAACTGTCATAACATTTCACAGGGCTTATCTCAAGGATTTACCCTTTCACCCATTCTTTTTAATCTATATTTATATGACATTAAAAAAAATTTTAATAATAAGTTTAATTATACAAGCTATGCGGATGATCTCACTTTTTGGACTTCAGACAGAAATGAATATGACATACAACATAATACTCAAGAACCACTCAACAAATTAACCAAGTACTGTGAAAAATGGAATTTAATAATAAATATAAATAAAACCTACTGTATACATTTCTCCAAAAACAAACGTATTTCCCCAAAATTTGTCCTAAAAATTAATGATAACAAAATTGCTCAAGTCAATCAATGTAAACTTCTCGGATTTTATTTAGATTCAAAATTAAATTGGAATTCACACCTTGATCATGCATACAATTCAGGCTCTAAATTACTTAATATATTTAAATTTTTTGCATTCAAAAAAGAAGGATCGCACCCTAATACATTATTAACTTTATACAAAAATTTAATAAGAGCAAAAATTGAATATGGCTTTGATTTAATTGATTTTCCAAATTTAACAAAACTGAAAAAATTAAATATTATTCAAAACAAATGCATTAAGATTGCTCTTGGTCTTCCTAGGTTTTGCCCCTCACTTGCTCTTTTGGCTGAAACTGCTCTTCCAAACTTCGAAACAAGACATCCTATCTTAATCTTAAAATATTATTCTAGATTACATTTTAAGCTTCCTGACCATTCTTTTTATCAAAAATTTAAAAGACTATCTTTTTACAAAATTTTAAAAAACCAACCATCACTCTTTAATTTTTTTAAAAACCTTCATAAGGAAGACTTAAGAGGAGATATTATAGAATCAATTCCATTTTGGTGTTATCAACTTCCTAAATTTTATACTGAAATTCCTTTATTACACACTAAAAATGAATATTCAAATGAAGTCATTTTACAATTATTTAATAATTTTAAAAGGGAACATTTTGAGAATTTTCTGGAAATTTATACAGATGGTTCTTTTTTACAAGACTCTGGTTCTGCTTCTGCTGCTGTTTTTATTCCATATTTTAATGTTTCCTTAAAATTCAAATTACCAAAACACACTTCAATTTTACATGCAGAAATTTTTGCCATTTTGGCTGCCTTAAAATGGCTTTTACAAAATACTAAAAATCAACTTATTGTTATTTTTATTGATTCTAAAGGAGCTATTCTCACATTAACACAGGATCAATCATACTCCACATATCCATATTACATTAATTCACTACTTAAACTAAACACAGAAAAGTTTATTGAAAATAATAATAAAATCCACCTAAGTTGGTCTCCAGGACATACTGGAATTAAGGAAAATGAAGAAGTAGACAAGATGGCGAAAGCAGCACATGACCTTAATATATGCTCTCCAACTTCTAAATTTTTTATTAATACAAAAAGAGAAATTAAAAATTTGGAATTCTCCTTGACAGAAAAATTCTTTCAACTTAACTCTATGTTTAAACCTAACTTTAGATATCTACTCTCAAGCAAAATTAATTACTTCTCAAATAGTGTTTTTAATAGACAAGAAATTAGAGCCATTCTTCGATTAAAAACAGATACTATATTATTAAACAAATCAAAATTTCTTTTAAAATTAGTTGATACTCCTAACTGTTCACTATGCAATCTAAAAGAAAATTCTACCCATATACTTTTAAATTGTGGCAAATTTAACCTTCAAAGAAATGTATTTTTTCATGAACTTGAGAACATTGGAATTACTGAATTTACTCTAGATGAAATTCTAAATTCCCCTAATTTTTCACTGCAACAAAAAATTTATCAATTGTTATTGAATTTCCTCCAAGAGACAAATATCTGGAATCAATTGTAAAAAAAAAAATAAATAAATAAATAAATAAACAAAAAAAAGTCATAAACATATAAAAAAAAAATGAAAAAAAAAAATGAATGAAGAATGAAAAAAAATATGTAAAAAAAAATGAATGAAAAACAAAAAAAAATATAATAATAATAAAAAATGAATAAAATAAAAAAAAAAAAAAATGAACCACATGAAGAAAAAAAAAAAATGTTTCTTTTTTCTTAATTACCTCAAGTAAGATTCTTGAGGCTTTCTCTTTGAATTTTCTTACTTGTTCTGGGAAAGCCTGAATAAGGACCTCCCAATTTTGTGTAACGTTAAGAAGAAGAAGAAGAAGAAATGTACACGTTTGACTATGGAAAATTTTCATCTTGGGGATAATCTAAATTGCTTTTCCTCTCCCATGGACATTAAGCCGAGGTCCCCATGTATTGGAGAGCCAAACCCGTGCACCTTAAAGAACACACTGGGTGGCTTGATCAGACCCTGCCATCTGTCTCCCAACAGCTGTCCAGTGGGTCCTCTCCCCTCAACCTTCTCTGACTCCATCGATCTCTGTGACCTGACCATTTAGACCATTGTGTGCAAAAAAGTGCCCTCAGAGATAAAATATATAGACAATAAAAATTAAATAATTTGATTTGTCTATAGTTAAGTTACTTATTCTTAAAGAATATGAAATATACAAATTATTTATAACGATTTAATTCAAATATTTTAAAATTCGTTACTAAATTTTTAAAATATAAAGCCTACCAGTAGTATTTTAAGAGAGATATTTTAATTACTCATTATATATATATTAAAAAAAGTAGAAAATGTACACGTTTGACTATGGAAAATTTCTCTCTTGGAGCTAATCTAAATTGCTTTTGCCCTCCCATTCCATTATCCTCCAAACCTACTGTCCCACCCCCCAAAAGAGAAATAATTGGCACCTTCACTTTTCATCTTTTCGTACTTTCGCTTCTCTCTCCTGATGCCCTCTTACCTCCCATCTCCTACTTTGGCTCCAGTTCTACTCCCCCCCCCGTTTCCTCCCGATTTCACCTGGAGTTCTATCCCAGGTCATAACTCAGTCGAGTCAATGGCAGTCTCTGCCACGGCTTTGCCGTTTAATTTCCATTCTCACTATTTACCTAAAAGTATCAGATCATACAGGTGTGTGGTATCTTAGCCTGGTACTGTGCTTATCATGCGCGATCTTTGATCTTTGATACATATATAAATGGTTCTTCTCTGGCTAGACCTATAAAGCGTTAACTCCCTACGCGTTTGCATCTTAACTGACTTCCAAGGACATGTGCAACTTCAGCTGCAGCAATCATTAGTTTCCTCAAAGAAACTATCATTTTGTTTTGTGTATACAATATGCTTCATTCACTTGACAAAGTGAAAGCGTAATAATAACCAAAAAGGAAACCACATATAAAAAAAATTCTTCAGTCTCCCCTAGAGGACTTCCCGGCATGCATGGAAGAAGCTACTCCAGGAATTGTTTACTTCTCTTCGTCCCTGACTTGCCTCTTCCTATTATTTCCTTTTTCTTTCCACTCTGCTCCGCCTTGCCTATGATCAGTAGGGGTCACCGACAGACTTGGAAAGACCGCCGTCCGTCGAATGGGACATTAAGCCGTGGTCCCATGTGCGGAAGAGTGCATGCTAAAGAACACGCTGGATGGCTTTGACGGGAGGCTCCCATAGGTCTCCCAACAGCTGTCCCAGTGGGATCCCTCCCCCAACCTTCTCTGAGATCTTCGGAGTCTTTGTGACCTGGCCATTTAGCCCATTGTGTGGAAAAAAAGTACCGCTCAGAGGCAAAACAACCCAACCTTCTACTCTAACATAAAAGTACATCTCTTAAACTCTCTGTGTGGACTCTGAACGATTTTATATAGGTTTGTTAACAGTATAGTAGCGGTTAAATATAAATCCGAGGTTTCAGTGACTATGTGTACCGACGTTTGTGCGCCACGAACAATTTGAAATGGAACTAATTTTACATTTTGTGATCTTGTACAGCCACAGACTTCTACACTCCATGAAAGAACAATATAAAATGAAGAAACAATATACAAATATGAAAAAGAATATGAAATAAAATAATTTATTAGAATAATTATATAAAAATAATATAGACTAATTTAAAATTTACTTATGGCTTTTTAAAAAACAAATAACAAGTACAACAAATGAAAGTTGTAAAATTCAACAATTTTAAATTAAATATAACTATTATGTCATATTCTTTTATTCCAAACTGTTGACGGCTCTATACTATGGGGACACTGTGGAAATGTTACGATTAGAGGTAAACAACACAAATAAATTTTTGTTTCATTATTACATTAATATATAAATAACATATTAATTTTTAAAATATCGATATATTAATTAAATAAATAATTATTAAATGTTGAAATTCGAAAACAATATAGTCAACTTAAATTTGTTAACTTGCACAATTTCCAACAGATGGCAGCACTAGCAAAGAACACAAATTTGGTCCTTTTAAGCCAGTGTCTAGCAAGCTTTTTTACTCTGCGGCACACTGAATCTAATTTTTTTCCCGCGGCACACCTAAAAAAGAATTTTTGATGGTTACATAAAAAGAGGAAAATTGAAGTTTCGTTAAATGCATTTTATTTAAAATAAATCTCATAATAAATATAATTAATCATAACTCGGTGTTTGTTTTAAATATTTGTCCATTCTACGGCTTGAAATAATCAAAAATTAATACTAAAATGTGGAAAAAGCTTGATAAATACTTATAAGATCCCAGTTGATAAAATCTGAAAGATTTTTATTAAAGCACGTCGATAGCACGTCGATAACACAAGTCAAGTCAAAATCTTTGGAATATCTAGTGTCAATTTGAAAATCTCTCGCGGCACACAGTTTGCGAGACACTGTTTTAAGCCTTGGCTCGGTATATATTAAGCACATTACTCGTTAAAATATTACCAATGCATTCACTCATTAGGAAATAAATTATACGATATTGTAAAACATTCATATGGTTTTCAGTTGCGTGAGGAATCGCGAAACTTAGTAGTTGCCTTTGCAAACATTCGGGGTGCTTCAAGTTTTAAATTCAATTAATAAATTTAAAAGTTACCCATTGTCTTATAGGCACCTTTAGAAGTAGAAAAAAGAAAGAAATCGGTTGATTATTTGAGATAGTTGTAGATGAAGTTACAACGACTTTGGGAGCCAGTAAGATGCAAAAATGTAAGCAGCTTACACTTGCTAGGTACATCCAGAGAATGATAAAATACATCTCTTAAAATACTACTGGTAGCTCTATCAGTGTTAAAATAACACGAAGAGAATCCAGTGGACAGTTGGGAAGATACAATTGGAAGCCTCTAATCAAAACCAATCGGTGTCCTTTAATATTGAGGGCAGAGTGGGATGTTAGCGAAGTTACGATCCTGGAGTTCTACTGGTTGTGCCATCGGGGAGAAAGGGGGAACAGCGATGTCCATCGGATATTAGGTTAAGGCAGTGTAGTGTGCAGGAAAGCCATACCCTGTGCACGTTAAAGAGCAAGCTGGATGGTCTTGACGGAAGGCTTCCATCTGTCTTTTAACAACTATGCCCCGATCTAGAAACAAATAAAGGGGGGAAGGGTAAGAGACTGGATTTCCATTGTATAACAGTCGTTCTATGCTTTCGATATCTTTAAAAAAGTCCCTGGAAAATTCACGAAACTACGCACAAGTTCATAATTTTTTGCCTCCATTACTCTTACTAGCATTCTCAAGGAGAGAGGGGGGGGGGAGCATGATCCCTTTGAGAATGATTGCCTCTTCCCACAACCATCTTTCTGCACTTGAGGTCCTTGTAACCTGGCCGTTTAGCTCATTGCGTGCAAATAAAGTGACTCTCAGAAGCCACAGCACGTCTAAAGGTATATAAATTAAAAAGATAGAATATTAATCAGCTGTTGGATTGTTTTGCTACGGAGCAGCAATTTTTCTGAAGTCACTGGGATAAATTATCAGGTCACAAGGACACCAACGGCTCAGAGAGGTATGGGCGAAGGGGACCCACATGAAAACATGATGAAAATTCCCCCTCCCCCAAGGCCATTCAACGTGCTCTTTAACGTGTTGTCCACAGGGAGGGAGGGTCACCGTAGTCGGTAGCCGCTTACGCTCGCAATCTACAGTTCCCAGGGTTCGAGTCTCAGCTGGGACAGCGTTGAAATTTATCTCTCCAAAACTCCCCACCCTGTCCTCGGCCAATAGGGAGCACAGTTGGGCTTGGAAAGGCCACCGTCCATCGGATGGACTTTAAGTCGTATCCCCGTTTGCGGGAGAGCCATACCCTGAGCACGTTAAAGAACACCATGGATGGTCTTGACGGGAGGCTAACATTTGTCGCCCAACAGATACAGCTCTCAATCTAGGCACAGTAGTATCTCGAACATGGATTGGGTTGTTTTACCTCTGAGAGGCCTTTAGTGCGCACAATGGGCTAAACAGTTAGGCCGCAAGAACACTGAGGTCTCTAAGAAGATTTGGAGAATGGTACCCATTGGTCTGCTCTTAGGAGACAAACTAAGATAGCCTCGCGTCATGGCCATTCAGTGTGTTCTGACGTACACAGGGTATAGCTGTTCCGCCCACGAGACTACGGCTTAACGTCTCTGATACCGACTGACGGCAGCCTTTTCAAGCCCATCACTGTCCTCTACTGACTGAGGGCAGGGAGTTTTGCAGAGATAAATCACAAATATTTAGTCCATGAGGGAGTCGAACCTGGGAAACTCATATTACGAATCTAGAGCACTACCGACTGAGACTCCACTCCCACCCCTCATTGCACAAGAACACTAAGGGCTCACAGATAAAGTTAAGGGCTCCACTGGATAAATGTTATGATGCGTATGGAAGCCTCCCGTAAAGGTCATCCAAAGCATTCTTTAATGTGCACATAGCAATGCTCTCTCTCTCTCCTGCCCACAGACCACGACTTAACGTCCCATCTGATGGATAGCGGGCTTTCCAAGTTCATCAGCGTCGCCTTTCTCACCGAAGAAACAACGGGATTTAACGGGAAACCCCAGGTTCGAGTCCCAGCTGGGTCAGCGTTGAGATTTTTCTCCGCAAAATTCCCCGCCCTGCCCGTTGTCAGCAGGGGACACCGATGGGCTTGGAAAGACCACCGTCCGTCGGATGGGACGTTAAGCCGTGTCCCCGTGTGTGGGAGAGCTATACCCTGTGCACGTTAAAGAACATACTGGATGGCCTTGACGGGAGACTACCATCTGTCTCCCAACAGCTGTTCCAGTGGGTTCCCTCCTACAACCTTCTCTGAGCCTTCGGGGTACTTATGACCTGGCCATTTAGCCCATGGTGTGCAAAAAAGTGCCGTTCAAAGGTAAAACAACCCAACCCAAATTAACGGGGAAATTTTTCAAAGCAGGCACAGTTGGAACTGGAACCTGGGAACTGAAAGATTACTATCCTGGCGGGTACCGACTGAACTAACTCCCAACCCAAAATGTGAATCAGACAATTTTCGAAATATTTTGCAGAGCGAGGTTTGATTTTTGAAGCGAAAAAAGTGGGACAGCAGTTCTCCTTGATCAACCATGCAGTAAAGGTCAATTTCCCTCTTCAAGCAAAGTTTCAATTTTTAGAAGTTGATCAATAGATTGCGAGGGAAAAAAAGATCTAAAACGGCAGAACCTTCATTCTGAACAGCGGTTTTACCTTTTTTCCTTTTCCCCTAACACTGTGTCCAATTAGTGGAAGCTAACCCCCAATTTTTACCACTTAAGTTCTCAAAGAGCGTAGAAAACGCCGTTTTCTGGAATCAACGAACCGTGAGATTTTTTACATTTGGATTACAAGAGAAATTATACGTGTAAGAAATTAAGTTGATTAACCAAGTAGAAACATCTTTGCTACATTGAGAAGTTTTTCCTTACGAATAAGATGTAAACAGTGAGGGAAGATAGTAACCGTCATGGATGCATTGGATCGTTTCTGCCACAATGAGCGATTTTCCATTCTGGAGGAATAAGGTTTTTAAATCTGCTTTAAGCTCAGGCAACATCCTACTACACAAAGTCATAGAGTTCAATGTGATGGGGAAATGGGGGGTGTGACTCAATCGTAGCTCTCCAAGATTCGCAATTTGAAGTCCCCAGGTTCGTTAGGTTGTTTTACCACCTAGCGACACTTTTTGCGCAAAATGGGATAAATGGCCAGCCCACAAGTACCCCTAGAGAAGGCTGGGGGGGGGGGGTCCCTGGATATCTGTTAGGAAACAGGGGGAAACCTCGCGTCCAGGCCATCCAGAGAGTTCTTTCACTGTAGCACAACATTGAGATTCATTTCTGCTAAACCACCACCCTAACTGCGGTCAAGAAAAGGGGAACCAATGAGACTGAAAAGGCCGCTGTTCATCAGAAGGGATGTAAAGCCATGGCTCCGTGTGCAGGAGAGCGAAATCCTGTGCATGTTAAGAACACGATGGATGACCATAGACAATAGCGGGATATTTCCATTTGTCTCCTAACACCTGTCCAGTGGGTCTCCTTCCCTCCAAATTATCTGAGCACTTGGGGTTCTTATGACCTAGATATTTAGCCCATTTTGTACAAAGTGCGGCTCAGAGGTAAAACAATCCAACCCTTTCTGGGCCATTGGAGGAGTCCTTGTGACCTAGATATTTACCCATTGTGTGCAGAAAAAGTGCAGCCCACAGGTAAAACAACCCAATCGTTCATCACACTTTTCTGGCCCTTGGGGTCCTTGTGACCTGTGTTAAGCGCAAGTGTCGCTCAGAGGTAAAGCAACCCAAGCCAACCCTTCCCCCAACCTTTCCTGGGCCTTTGGGGTCCTTGTAACCTGGCCATTCAGACAACTGTGTGCAAAAAATTGCCGCTCAGAGGTAATATAGCCCAATCAATCTTGTTTGTGTGAAAGAAAGCATGGGTGAAATCAGTAACAATCGAATTCATGGTTCTCATAGAATAGATATTAATTTATATTTCCCTGTAGGATTCACTTAAAACAAAGAGTCATTTACTTGTGATTAAAAGCTCCTGATATTACGATAAAAAAAGCCCTCCCATGGCCGAGTGGTTAGCACGCTTGGCTACTGATCTAAGGGATCTGGGTTCGAGCCCCGGGTAAAGCATGGTTGTGTGTGTTCTTTTTCTGCTGAGGTCCTACCATCCTCTCAGACCTTCTACTATGGCATTATAAACTGACAGGCTCCTGTTAGACCTCTGTGGCAAGCAGCTGCTTGAGGGGGTATTTATTTTTTAATATTACGATCCCTTCATGAGATCGGACTCGTTTCTAATTGCAAGTAAGAGTTCTTTGCCTTAAGTGAAGTCTACAGTGAAAAGTAAACTAATCAGTGAAATGTTTGCAGTCTATGACACTTCCGAGCACAAGCTTTCATGTGACACTTAACAATTGTGTAATTTAACCGGTATCGCATTTCATTTCCTCAAACATAGTGCTTGATTTTTTCCATTCCTTTTTAAATATAAATGTTGAGTTGCTTTATCTCTGAGAGACACTTTTTGCACACAAAGGGCTAAATGACCAGGTCAAAGGACCACGAGGGTTCAGAGAAGGTGGGGGAGGGGATCCAGTGGAACAGCTGTTCGGAGACAAATGTGCTCTTGTCAAGGCCATCCAGCGTGTTCTTTACCATGCACAGGGTATGGCTCTCCCGCACACGGGGCCACGGCTTAATATCCAGTGATTTCACTAATTTCTAAAAAATTCGTTGTCAGATATTTTTTCTGAATTCTGTAATCAACCATAGTGTTCGGATTTTTTTTGAGCGACTGTACGTCGTGTTGTCTTCGTCTATTTCTGTTTATGACAGAGAGAAAGTAATTTGATCAAAGAATTGACTTTTCATTAAAAAAAAATTTTGTATTCGATTTTTTGTTATTTTGAGAAATAATTCGATAAAATATTTTTGTTATTTTTCCTTTTTAATATATTGTTAATATTTCTACACTAAAAATTTTTCAACATCAATTTTTGCCTACCATAATTAATATTAAGTATAGAATTTCAAAATGATATCAGTCTTCAACGCAAAAAATGCAATAGTTTATGCTACAATTCCAGAGACAGTTCTGTTCACACAGAACTATAATACACAATGCTAAATAAAACTATAAAGCCAACCCTTCTTTGAACCCTCGTGGTTCCTTGTGACCTGACCACTTAACTCATTGTATGCAAAAGAGTGCCTCTCAGAAGTAAAACAATCCAACCCGTTACTCTTTATTCCGGATATAATTTTCATACAAATTCTAAGATGATAAATGCATTAAGTTTAAAAAAGAAGTTGTAACATACTGAAACATAATGCTTATAACAACACTGAAACGTAATGCACATGCCAATACTGAAACATAATGCACACAACAATATTGAAGCGTAATGTTTATAACAAAACTGAAACATAAATCACATAACAATACTGAAACATAAATCACATAACAATACTGAAACATAAATCACATGACAATATTGAAACATAATGTTTATAGAAATATCTTGTATCGATTGTATCTTATATCATCTTTTTGCACACAGTGAGTTAAACGGCCAGGTCACAAGGACCCCGAAGACTCAGAGAAAGTTGGGAGAGGAAACTCACTGGAACAGCTGTTGGGAGACAGATGGTAGCCTCCTGTCAAGGCCACCCAGCGTGTTCTTTAAGGTGCAGAGGGTATGTGCTCTCTCACACACGGAGCCGTGGCTTAAAGTTCCATCCGACGGATGGCGGTCCTTCCAATCCATCAGTGTCTCCTATTGACAGAGGGCAGGGCGAGGAGTTTTGCTGGGATAAATCTCAACACACGCTGCCCCAGGCGGGACTCGAACCTGGAAACTGCAGATTAAGAGCCATCCCCGCCTTATATTAAAGTCAGAAAATACTTTTTAAAAAAATCGAAAAACACGTGGTACTTATTTTTGATTACTAAGGATTAATCAAAAGGTTGAAGTTATAATCAAAAATATTTTATATTTCTGTTTTTTTACAATTACAAGAAATATTTGAAATTTAAATGATTCTGAGTCCCCCGCACGATTCTGTCGGGGATCGGACACAGTTCAACAAAGCCTAAGCCGGAACTCATTTTTAATACGTACATATAATTTGAATTCTTTCGAATGGCACATTCTAGAGTCTACTTGATGTACATGCCCTACCTAGAAAAATTGGAGAAAGAAGGAAAATTCCCATGTTATGTTAGCAAAAATCCAAATTAGAAACAATATCTTACAGAATAATTTTTCAATGGGATGAGACTAAAAATAAATTAAATATCGAAACAAAATATCTTTAAAGATTAAGTTCCATCAATGCTCAAAAAACGACAATTAAATTTCCTTTTAAACAAAAAACTCCAGCCCATTAATGTCTCCGTATCGAGAGAGATTGAAGATGCTTAATATACCCTTTTTCAAAATAATATATAGCTGGGGTGGGGGACATAATACATCCAGCTCAGTCCGTAGCACGCCAGGCTCGTAATCTGCAGTTCCCAGGTTTGAGTCCCAGCTAGGCCAGCGTTGAGATTTATCTCCGCTAAACTCCCCACCCTACCCACAGTCAGTAGAGGACACCGATGGGTTTGGAAAGCCCGCCGTCAGTCGGATGGGATGTTAAGCCGTTGCTCCGTGTACGGGAGATCCCATACCCTGTGTACGTTAAAGAACACCCTGGACGGCTTTAACGGGAGGCTACCATCTTTCTCTTAACAGTTGTCCAGTGGGTCCCCTCCTCCTAATTTTCTCTGAACCCTCGAGGTATTTGCAGCCTGGCCATTTAGCCCATTGTGCGAAAAAATGTGCCTCTCATAGGTAAAACAACCTAACTGTATAGCTTATTTTATTTCTTTAGGACAAAACTTTCGAATTTTCATTTGAATATTTCGTAATCGATTGCACGTTTCGATGACGATGAGGAAATTTATATTAGTTCACTAACCTATCTGATATTCATCGTAGCTTTTTTTTTTTTTCTTAGAACGAAACTTTCGAGTCATCATTTAAACAATTCTTAGTCGACTGCACGTTTCGATAACGGTGCGGAAATTTATATCAATTCACTAACCTATCTGATATTCATCATCATCATCAAGCAGCCATGCAATTTAGTTCTCCAAGCAAGTCTGTCCTGAGCTACATCTACTGCATCTGGCCACTGCACACCAATTCTAACAAGGTCCTGTTTGACATTATCTGTCCACCGCATCCTAGGTTTCCCCCTCCTTCTGAGGCCTTTAGGCACACTGTTCATAACCCTATTTGAAAATCTATAATTATTCATACGGGCAACATGGCCAAACCAACGGAGTCTCTCTCTGCACAATATGCTGCTTAAAGGAGATTGCAAACTCCTTTGCCTAACCTCATCATTAGTTACAAAGTTGAACCTCCTAATGCCCAAGATACTGCGTAAGCATCTGGAATCAAAAGTATCTAGTTTCCTGTTATCTTGTTTACAAAGTGTCCAGGTTTCACTACCATAACTAACCCTAGAAAGAACCAAACTATTATACAGCCTAATTTTAGTCTTTAGGTTATTCGCCTATTTCTCCACACTCTCCATAGATTCTTAAAAGTCCCGGCAGCAATCCCTATTCGTCTGTTAATCTCATGCCGCACATCACCATTATCTGTTACATAGCTCCCAAGATAATTAAACTGTGACACCTGCTCAAGACTGCAACCATTCAGATTAATTAAATCACAGCCTGCCTAACCAATTTTCATAACTTTAGTTTTCTCTCTGTTTTTAACCAAACCTACTCTATTACCAGTTTCATCAACAGCTCGAATGAAAGAGTTCATCTCATCAATATCATTTGCCAAAAGCGCTAAATCATCAGCGTAATCTAAATCGGAAATTTTCATATCTCCAGTCCATTTAAGGCCAAAATCTTTCCCTTGAAGTGAATTTCGCATAACATAATCAACAAACCAAGCTAAAGAGAAAAGGAGACGAAATGCACCCTTGTCGAACACCAGAAGTAATGCTAAACCAATTGCTACAAACCTTACCAACTCTCACACAGGACTCAGTGTTATTATAGAGAGCTTCCATTATGTTAACTAACTTGTCTAGTATTCCATATGATTTCACAATCAACCACAAATTATGACGATCAACAGAGTCGAAAGCCTTTTTGAAATCAACAAAGCTAGCAACCAAAGGTTTCTGAAACTCTAAACATTTCTCAAGAATCTGCCTAAATAAAAATATCTGATCCACACATCCCCTACCACTTCTGAATCCACATTGCTCATCACGCAATTGACTGTCAACCAGATTCTTAATTCTATTAAGCACAATCATGCAAAGAACTTTCCCAGGAACAGAGAGTAGGATGATACCCCTATAGTTATCACAAGAACTGCGATCCCCTTTTTTAAAAATAAGGATAATAATAGCTCTGGTAAAATCCTTAGGAACCATGCCTTTATCATAAAAGATATTCAGAATTTCAGTCATCCAAGTGGTAACCGAAACATTCCCAGCTCTAAGCATTTCTGTAGTAATTTCGTCTACCCCTGGGAATTTATGAAGTTTAAGTTTGGAAATAGCCAAAATAACTTCAGATTGTGTTATAGTATATCTATAACACACATTATCATTAAAGCCACCAATGCATCTATCATCATTGCAAACAATGGGAGTAAAACTAACCACATTATGTAGAACATCACTGAAATGCTCAGCCCACCTAGCCATTACAGAATCCTCACCTTCTATAACCTTACCTTGTTTATCCTTCAATCCCTGTATACCTGTTCGTTTTCTACCACACAAAACATTAACTATCTGGTACAGCTCGCTGCTGTTGTGCTGTCTAATTGCTTCCTCGGCTTTGTCAGCCAAGCCATCAAGCCAAAGATTCTTATCAGCAGCTAACTGATCTTTTACACGTTTATTATGTTCTCTGTAATGCTTTCTATTAGGAGTAGTGGGGTATTGATTAAGAACATTCCTGCAGTTCTTTCTTTCCGAAATGAGCTCAAGTGCCTTATCACTCAGATAATTCTGTTTCCTCTGCTTCTTTTTTCCTAAAAGAGTACTGTTAGTGTCCAAAAAAGCCTGTTTAAAATGATCCCATTCTTCCTCAACTTCAGTAGTAAGCATACCATGACTGTCATAATGACTAAGTAACCTATCATGCTTTGGCTATAACTGGGTATTTCAGAGCTTCAGTATTAAAAGTAAATTTTTTAACCCTAGCACAACACTTTTTAAGCTTAAGTTGCAAGACACTTTTAACAAGGTAATGGTCAGATCCAATTTCAGCTCCCCTATATGTCCTGGTATTCCTAACAGAACTAGCCCATTTGCTGTTAATTAATATATAATCAATCATATTCTTATGCAACCCATCAGGTGAAACCCATGTGTACTTATGTATGTCGCGGTGTTTGTAATATGTTTTAGTTATTCTGAAACCATGGAGTTTACTTACCTGTAGGAGACGTTGCCCATTGCCATTGCAGCTACCAATACCAAAAGGGCCTATTACTCCTCCCCAAAGGTCAGAGGCAGTACCAACTTTGGCATTGAAGTCACCAAGAACAAGGGTAATATCTCCTTTCTTGACAGAATTCAAAATATCCTGAAGTTGTTCATAAAACCCATCCTTCTCGTCCTCATCGACATCCTCAGTGGAGGCATAACAGTAGATAACATTCAAGTCTTTAACGCTTGTCTGAAATTTTGCTGTAAGAAACCTTTTATTAATGCACTCATATCCTAGAAGAGCATCACTAGCGTGTCTGCTGAGAAGCAGACCCACGCCTTGGTGATGCTTATTGTCGTCCCTCCTTGAAAAGAGAAATTTAAGATTACTTTTAAGAATCTGACCTTTATCTGTCCATCTGGTCTCTTGCAAGCCGAGAATATCTAAATTATAATGATGGAATTCTTGTGTGAGGACATCAAGAGAAAAAGCTCTGTGCAGAGTCCTCACATTCCAACTACCTATGGAGAGAAAATGGTTAGTGGGATGTTTAAAGAAACTATGTTTATTGAGAGAGGGAATGCCGACAATATCAAACAGCCCCCTAATCGCAGACATGGGGCAAAGACCCGCTCCCCCACCACTAAAGGCTGAAGCCATCTACACTGGAAGACTTCCTCCAATGTAAAATTTGACGATGCCAATAGAAGCAAAGAGCCTGCGATGACCTCTTCTCAGGATTATCCACCAGCTGTTAAACATATCCTATGAATCTATTCAATTGGGGCTGTCAACCCACAAACAAACAGAAAACACAGCGGAAGATTTTCCCTCCACAGAAGCCCACCGGTGCAGTAAAATCAGGATCCATAATCAAGCTCAGAGCCATATATCTGTCCAGTCCAGTAGGTTTATATGGTCAGCACCAGGACCCTGTGTGGTTGACCACTCCTCAGCAGGGTAGAAAAAAAAGAAAAGTAGCCATAGATGTCCAGATCAGTAGGCCACTAATCTGGCAGCCCTCTTCTTCCGTTCACTTCCACAAGAGAGTATCTCTTTTGAAAGATACTAACGGTCTGCACCACGAGAAGGCGGGGTCGGACATTAGGTGCTTGGCCTGGCCGGTTCTATGCATCATCACAGGGGATTGGTGCATAGCTCTCCTTCCAGAGACTACCTAGCTACCAACGATGTTCATCGTAGCTTATTTTATTTTTTCTTAGAACAAAACTTTCGAGTCATGATTTGAACAATTCTTAATCGATTGCACGTTTCGATAACGGTGCGGAAATTTATATCAGTTCACTAACTTATCTGATATTCATCGAAAGTTCAAATGAATGTTGTCTCTTAACAGCTAAAGAGACAAATTGAAATTTGTTCCATTGAAATTTGTTCCATTGAAAATTGTTCTTCACTAGAACCTGAAGAGGAAATGTATTTCCCAGAATGTTAAAAATAGATTTTCATTGAAACATTTCGCAAGAGCAGAATGGTTTTGTGTAATCTTTTCCTCATTTCATTTTTACTTTCTGCTTTGAATCTGTTAATGTAATCACTAAGATCGTTACTTGGATGAGATTATAGATAAGTCCTTTGTGTTTACTTAATGACACTCTTATTACAGAAGGAAACAGCCTTGATTAATTGAAGAAAATTGGTAACGTTTTTCGACTGTCAACGGTAATGATAATATAGTGGTAATACATCCTTATTCCCAGCGTTGAGATTTATCTCCGCAAAACTCCTCGTCACGCTCTCGGTCGGGTAAGGAACACCGATGTGTTTGGATGCGGTCGTGGTACTGTGTGTGGGAGAGCCATACCTGCGCACTTTAAAGAACACGCTGGATGGCCTTGATGGTAGGCTGCCATCTGTCTCCCAACAGCTGTTCAGTGAAATCCCCCCCCTCAACCTTCTTTCTGCTCTCGGAGTCCTTTTGACCTGGCCATTTAGCCCATTGTGTGCTTAGGTTGGTTAGGTTGTTTTTACTTTTTTGCACACAATGGGCTAAATGGCCATGTCACAAGGACTCCGAAGGTTCAGAGAAGGTTGGGGGAGGGGACCCACTGGAACAGCTGTTGGGAGACAGATTATAATAACACTGAGTCCTGTGTGCCTCCCGTCAAGGCCATCCAGTGTGTTCTTTAACGTGCATAGGGTATGGCTCTCCCGCACACGGGATCACGGCTTAACGTCCCATCCGACGGACGGCGACCTTTACAAGCCCATCGGTGTCCGCTACTGACGGTGGGCAGCCCATTGTGTGCAAATCAAGTGCTGCTCAGAGGTAAAACAACCAAACCCAACATCATGAAGTGGCTTTTCTAGACTTATGGTTGTCATACGGTATTTTCGCTAAAGTTTAACAATGAGGTATAATCATACCTCATTGTTAAATTATTAACACAAGTAGAACTCAATGACTCGAATTCGTTTTAATGCGATTCGACGCATTAAACAATTAAAAAATAATATTTAAATTAATTAAAAATTAAAAATAATAATTAATGTTGAGTTGTTTTATCTGTGAGCGGACCTTTTTTTACACACAATGGGCGAAATGACCAGGTCACAAGGATCCCGAGGCTTAGAAAAAGTTGAAAGGAGAGAACCCGCTGGATAGCTGTTAGGAGACAGACTAAGGTAGCTTCACGTCAAGGCCAGCCAGTGTGTTCTTTAACGTGCACAGGGTATGGCTCTTGCGGGTATGCACATGGAATTACAACTTAAAGTTCTATCCGAAGGATGATAGTCTTTACAAGTCAATCGGTGTCCCTTACTGACTGAGGGTAGGGGATTTTGTAGAGATAATCTCAATGCCGGCCCAGGCGGGATTCGAACCTGGTCACTGCAGATTACGAGTCTAGCGCGCTACCGACTGAGCCACTGCGTTCCACAACTGTCCAATGTTTCCTACCCAGTTCCAAGGCCTTTGGGTCCATGTGACCTGGTCATTTAGTCTAATAATAATCCATCTGTTTCCTGATAATTGTCCACTGTTACCTATCGAATTATGTTACATTGGGGTCCTTGTGACCTGCTGATTTAGTCCCCATAATAGTGAAGCTCTGAGATAGAACAATCCAAATCAAGTTATAAGGACCCTCAGGGCTCACATTAGGTCGGGAACAGGACATAATAACTATTCTAATACAGTTGGAAGTTCTCCTGTCAAGGCTATCCAGCGGGTTTAATATGAACTGTCGGCAGCGTGCCAAGCTCATAATCTGCAGTTTCCAGGTTCGAGTCCCAACTAGCCAGCTTTGAGATAGACTTTCGGAGAACGATGGGCTTGAAAAAACCTCCGTACGTCGGATGTAACGTTAAGCCGTGGCCCCGTGTGCGGTAGAACCATACCCGTGTGCGTGAGAGTCACACCCTGTGCACGTTAAAGAACACGCTGGATGGCCTTGATGGGAGGCTACCATCTATCTTCCAACAGCTGTTCCAGTAAGTCTCCTCCCCAACTTTCTCTGAGCCTTCGGGGTCTTTGTGTCCTGGCCATTTAACTCATTGTGTGCAAAAAAAAAGTGACGCTCAGAGGTAAGAAATGTCAAACAACCCAACAACCTAAAATTGAAATATTTCTTATATATTTTTTGCTATTATTACTGGTAAATTTTAATGCTAATATTTGTACTAATATTTATTTATAAATATGCATTATTTAGAAAAAGATTCTTTGTGTGTATTAGCGTTATGATAATGCTAATAGATACGAAAAAGTTTCCTTCTAAAAAAGAGGTAACAATAAATAAACAATAAAAAAAAATTTGTATTAGAATTCCCCAATGCTACTAATAGAATTAAGTACATAAGAAATGTCCAGATTGTTTCTTATGTTCATTTGGGATAGCAGACTGCCAATCAGGCTGCAATTTTCCCTTACTCTCATTATCCTGGTAGCGAGGGTGACACATTTCGTAGCGCGCCAGGCGCGTAATCTACTGTTCCCAAGTTCGAGTCCCAGCTGGCCCAGCTTTGAGATTTATCTCCGCAAAACTCCCCGCCCTGCCCATGGCCAGTAGGGGACAACGATTGGCTTCGAAAGTCCGCTGTCCGTAGGATGGGACGTTAAGCGTGGCCCCTTGTGCGGGAGAACCATACCCTGTGCACGTTAAAAAACAAGCTGGATGTCCTTGACGAGAGACTACCATCTGTTTCCCAACAGCTATGCAGTGAGCCCCATGCCCCCAACCTTTTCTGAGACCTCGGGTTCCTTGTGACTGTTCATTTTGCCCATTGTGCGTAAGAAAGTGCGGCTCAGAGGTAAAACAACCAACTTATCCTGTTATCCTCTTCTTATGCTGACGTCATAACTTAGTAGTAAGGCCTTGTTTTATAAGCGTGTTGGCTTGCTGCATGCTAAGTAAACCAGCCCCTGCTCATAGCAAAGAAAATTGCATTTTATATTGATTAACGATATAAACATCAGATTATATAATAGACGTCATTCCGGGCGAACGAACGAGCGAACGAAGGGGCGGACACTTATGATGTTATCTGTGCATAAATTGTCGGTTTCCCCGTGGTTCCGCGTCTACTTGAGCGATCGGTCCCAAATTTAATGGGGTAGTCCCACTTAGTTCTAATCTCTTTGGGGTAACAGATCGGGTTCCTAGCTGCCGTGGGTCGAGTGTGATGCTTCGAAAAGTGTCCGAAATTCCTGGGGGCGCTGCCGTCGCCTGTCTTGTGAATGGTGTATTACGTTAACGGGGCAAAGCTATCGATGGGAAGACTTATCAATGGACATATGTTTGGCGACATACTTTTGGCGTGGGTTTAACTAGTATGAAAAATGTTTGTTGCAATGTATATTCCTTGTTTCTCCTTCCCCACTGTTTCGTGATAGCCGTCACGTGACCGAGTGGTTAGCACTCTTGGCTACTAATCCAAGGAACCTGGGTTCGAGTCCCGGGTAAGGCATGGATGTTTGTGTTGTTTTTCTACTGGGTTACCGTCATCCTCACAGACCTTCTACTGTGCCGTATAAACTGACAGACGTCTGTGGCAAGCAGCTGCTTGAGAGGATATTTATTGTTTTGCGCAAACATCAAATATCCCCTTCATCTGTTTTCATTTTCAACGTTTTGAAAAAACGAACTCCTTCAGTATGATCGAACTTCTTTCAAACGCTTCGAGTGCCTTTCTTTTGACAGATTATTCAAGCATATAAAATCCTACACCTACACTCCTCTGATAAATGCTCTTTCCCCTGAACTAATTCTGTAAGAAATGACGCGAACAATGTTAGCATGACCAATGACATACATGGCCAATGTAATAGGTCAGCCTCTTAACGTAATCGCTTTGAAACGAGGAAATCTAAATAAGGATTGCTGCTTCTTGAGAAACCTTTTTTCCTTGTTAAGTGTGAAGCAAGAGAACGAGTCAGTAATCTTTTGATTTTACCAGGCGATCAAGGTTAGTTCAGAAAAAAAAAAAGTCTTGAGGTGCTACAAATACTGGCTTCTTTATATTGTTAATCGACCACAAATATAGCTTTTTTTTAACAGTGAAAATTAATTATTCTAGTGTTTGTTAATAAATATTAATCAATACAAAATACAATTTTCTTTACATTGTTAATCAATACAAAATGCAACTTTCTTTACATTGTTAATCAATACAAAATACAATTTTCTTTACTTTGCAAATCGATACAAAATGCATTTCTAATAGATACAAATATGTTTTCTCTATTGTTAATCAGTACAGAATGCAGGCTTTTCTTTTACACGGTTATTCGATTATACTACAGTCTTTGTTAATAAATATTAATCAATAGGCATAAAAGTTTTCTTTACGTTGAAATCAATGCAAAATACAACCTACTTTCCATTGTTAATCAATACAAAATGCAATTTTTTTTACTTTGCGAAGCGATACAAAATGCAATTTTCTTTACCTTGCGAACCGATACAAAATGCAGTGTTTTTTTCATTGCTTATCAATACAAATATGTTCCTTATATCGTTAATCAATAGAGAAAGCAGCCTTTTCTTTTCCATCGCTAATTAATTATACTATTAACTTGTTAATAAATATTTATCAATGCACAATAAAGTTTTCTTTACGTTGCAATCAATATATAATGCAGTCTTTTTTTTTACATCGTTAATCGATACGAAATGCAATTTTCTTCACCTTGCGATTCGATACAAAATGCAGTCTTTTTTGCCTTGCTAATCAATACAAAAATGTTCTCTATATGGTTAATCAATAGAGAATGCAGCCTCTTTTTTTTGCACTGCTAATCAATTATACCACAGTCGTTGTTCGTAAATATCAATCAATACAAAGCAATACAAAATCGAGGAAAAAATTTAAAAACGGGGGAAAGGGGGGAAGAAAGGGGGGAAGATGGGGCAAGGGGGAGGGCCAAGATTTTCGATGCAGTATAGCATTTCTCCTTCCAATTTATAGTTCTTTAAAAAATTTATTGAGAAATACATGAATTATTAAATAAGTTGTTATTTCATTTTATAATACCCTTTTCAAGAAAAGAAATCATCCATGGACATTTTATGATTCTAGCTCCACAAAATTTTAAGAAATTACGGATCAATATAAGGGAAGAAAAAATGGAA
Source organism: Ryuthela nishihirai (assembly GCA_038380435.1). Classification (NCBI taxonomy): domain Eukaryota; kingdom Metazoa; phylum Arthropoda; class Arachnida; order Araneae; family Heptathelidae; genus Ryuthela; species Ryuthela nishihirai. The sequence goes on from JAWZYU010000002.1 coordinate 25,400,597, forward strand.
TATGTTTAAAAACAAAATTAGACAACGATTATTAAATATAAAAATATTATGTCATTATTTCAGTCAAGTGAAGTATCTCATTTCATATGTCATTAATAGACAAATACGAAACTAACGTTTTTTGAAATTTTATTTCCACTCTTAAACATTTGAATCAATATCAATAGTGTAAAATAAAAATGATTATTAATAATAAATAATAATGTAATTCGACAACCTGTAAGAGTTTCATTAAAGCTCATTGGTTGTTCTTATATGGTTTCTATTTGATGCGTTTTAATGCATTTCATTTCATAGTAAATTTTTCACATATTGATTTGTATTTATGTTGAATTTTTATATATATATATATTTGTTCGTATTGAAATGTCGATATAAATTTAGCTCATTATTTACGTATAAGCTTTATATGTCATATTTATTATGTTTCATTAAGTGTATTGTATGTTATATATGGTCAATAAACATTTATAGTTTATTTAATAATTTTGCCTCATTACCCTTACTAACATTCTGAAAACCCCATGGACCCCTTGCCCCCTTGCCCCTTTCTAGATTCGGTTCTACTTATTATATAAAACACACTTTTACATATTTTTTTTATATATATATATGTAGAAGTGAGAAACAGGCAGGACCAAATGGCACCTCCTAGAACAGAAGGCCCTACTACTCACTTACGACGTCATCAAAAATGGACCTAAAAACAGGATAAACAGAATAAAAGAGAGAAAGAGAAAAATAGCAGTCTGTTTGGAAAATGTAAAAAAAACTAAACGTTTCTTAAATATTTATTTATATTTTATTACTGGTGGATATTAATGCTAACTTTATACTTTTATTTTTTCCTAAATACGCATTATTTAGGAAAATATTCTTATGTATTAGTGTTATGATAATACTAATATACACAAATAATTTTTCATCTAAGAAAGGTATACCTTTCTTAGATGAAATTCTTTTTGTAAATAATGTTAGTATAAAGAACAGTATTAAAATTCACCAGTAATAAATATGGAAATAGAAATTGAAGAAATATAAATTAAGATCGGTGTACCTTCTGGTCTTGCCAGTATTTTACAGTCATATTTGTCAAAGAGAACTTTTCAAGTGGAAGTTAAAACTTTCCATCTACAAAGAGAGTAATGGCCGCTGGAGTACCCCAATGCTCTCTCCTAGGCCCTTCTCTCTTTTCATTCCTACCTTTATGGCATGCCATCTTTTGATCGCATCCTATTAGCCCAATATGCTGATGATATCGCCCTCCTTTCCCCCTCATTGGGTCCAGTGATTGCTATAGACAGGCTTCAGAGACGCCTTGATGAGGTGGAGGGGTGGTACGATAAATGGAAAGTCAAGATAAATACTGAGAAGAGAACTGCCATCCTCTTTAATGGAAAACCAAGTTTGTTCTGAAGTGCCCAAGTCATTTATGTCCGCTGCTTTTCCCATCTGAAGAACAAGAATAACACTGATTAACATAGCTCAGTATCAGGTATTATTCATACCGTTTCATGACTTTCACACGCGCCGTCGTTTATCTGTAGTTGTTTCGATTTGCATGTATTTATTTCTATTTTTTTGTAGTTAACTTTAAAAAATTACCTACCAGAAAAAATATAATTAACTTTTCTTATGATTTAATTTTTTAAGTATCATGGGTGACATCTAGAAAAGTTTCTGTCATTAGGAAAATAGAAGTGCAGAATTAAGAAAAAGAATTCAGTTATCTTCCATCATGTTCCTCAAACCACTCACAGACAGATTTCGCACAGTGGATTTAAGCATTGTCACACTGAAATTTTCTGAGGAAAAGAATTCAAATAATGCAAGAAAGAAATACCTACCAGTCATATTTTAGGCAAATAAATTATTTAAAATAAAAACGCCTAATAAAAATAATTATGTGCTATCTAGGCTTGGTATAAAATAGGTAGCGCTGCTGTAATCTGGTCACGGCTTAGCCTAAGCATGGAGGTAGGAAGACAGGGAGGAGCCTTATCGCTTGAAAACTGTAACCGAGCTTTGCCATATTGTCGCTACTTGTAATCTTTCTATCATTGTGTTGACAGATTGCATTGAAAAAACGGATTTGGGTAACGCGTTTGATTACAGTAATGAACTTGTGAAAAAGATCAAAAGGATAACATTTCACAGGTGAGAAGTAATGCTAAAGTTTTACTTTGTAAATTGAAAGCCCTTTAGTCATTTCAGATAATTTATGACAGTTGTGTAGTTAGGCCTAGCGGAAGGCGATAGGAAGGATTGCGAAATTTTCTCAGTGTTTTTAATGTAAACTGTTGAAATAAAGTGTTCTTATAAATTCATAAAAAGAGAAAAAAAATCAACAAACAGGGGAAAATGTTATACTGATGCCATTTGTCATTTCCTATGTTTTTGATGTACCTTACCGAAACGCTAGAGAATTTCATGTTATGTCAATGAGAATCTAATTTCGAAGCTCTGTAATTTCTAAAATATGCATTTAATGGAAAAATTTGACTAAAGATAAATTAAAAATCGTAATTAAATCTATTTAAATCTCGATTTTAAACAATATTCGTTAAGTATTTAAAGAGTTATGGACTCTAAAATATTTCATGATAAATTATGTTCCATGTCCATGAAATTATGTTCCATGTCGATGAAAATCTAACTGTGAAGTGCTATAACTATTAAAATATGCATATAATGAAAAAATACTACAGAAGGTAAATTAAAGATCATAATCAAATCTATTTAAATCTCCATTTTTAACGATATTCATGCAATTTAATGGAAGAATATGACTGAAGATAAATAAAAGATCATAATCAAAACTATTTAAATTTCTATTTTAAACAATATTCAGTAATTTAGCCTATTTAAAGTCTGAATATTTCACAACAAAATTCCTACTTTTTATTCCAAAGAGAGTGTTTTTGTTAATATTTACATTTTTTCTTCTGTGAGAGATTTGACTTATCACAGTTTACTCTGAACATTAGAAATTTGATTAAACAATGATAGAACTTTGAAACATTATGCAGGGGAGAGGAATTCAGTCCCTATTTTATGAAAAGGGAGGGGTAACTTTCATTTGATATGTAATTTGTTATTATTAACTTTAAGTCCTGAGGTCCTGCCATCCTCTCAGATCTCCTACTGTGGCATATAAACTGACATGCTCCTGTCAGACCTCTGTGGCAAGCAGCTGCTTGAGGGGGTATTTATTTTTATTTATTTTATTTTAAGTGTGAATAAACAACTGTGTTTAAAAACGTAAATAAACGAAAAACTAAAGCGGAAAAAAGTATTTTTTTATATATGTGTTAAATATTTCTTGACCTTCCAAGAAAAAAAATCGATTTAGCAATATTCGTCGAAATAATTCCTTTTTTGTACATGAAACAATTGCGATTTTATTGAGCAGATTCGTATTTGGATATATTACAATTGACGTATCGCATTTGGATACATTACAATTGACGTGCAGCGTGCGGCTTTCTGAGTAGCAAGAACATGGCTACCGCCGTTCTGCGCGGCTACACTAGCGACCTATGTTAAGATAGAGTAAAGGCGCCTCCCACTCTTTCTACCTCCATGAGCCTAAGAAGATGCATTTAGTTTTAATCCGTTCAAACTCAAATAAATTTGCGCAATATAAAAATAATACCTAAATGAAAAAAGAATTGAAAAAAAGCAAATGCAGCAGAATATTGAGTTAGTTGCATTGAAATGTCATTTTGACATATTAGAAGTGGGTTAGCAATGCTAATTTCACGGTTGAATGAATTAGACTCAGAAAACTTGAAGTTACTCCTGAAATATATATATTAAGGTTTGCTCCTTAAAAATAATTAAAGAGAAAGAAATATTTGAGGAATTTAAGAAATAAATTCTGCATAATTTGCAAAGGTCAGACTATTAGGAAAGTAAATAAAATAGCTACTGGTTACTATTTGCCTGAATGGAGCAGATTGGAGTGTGTGACCTAAATAGTCATAGACATAACGAAATTTTAAAAGAAAAAGCTTTTTCTAAACATGATTGTGAAATTCTTTGTTTTTAGGGGATATCTGATGGTAAGAGAAAATTCTACATTAAAACGATAAAAAAACTAGGCAATCTGCTTGCCACAGAGGTTTGACAGGAACTGCTCTGTTAAGTAAAATTAAATATGTGAGGAAGTCAAGACCTCAGCATAAATAGCTAGCTTGACGTTCAAACCCGATCCCTTTGATCAATAAGCTATCCACTACACCAGGACAGGGCAAAGTTTTTAGCTCGAGGGTTAGGTTAGGTTGTTTTACCCCTGAGCGTCCCCTTTTTGCACACAATGGGCTAAATGGCCAGGGCATAAGTACTTGGCCATTTAGAAGGTTCAGAAAAGGTTGGGGGAGTTCCCTCCCTGGGGCAGCTGTTGGGAGACAAATGGTAGCCTCCCGTCAAGGCCATTCAGTGTGTTCTTTAATGTGCACAGGGTATAGCTCTCCCGAACAAGAGACACGGCTTAATGCCCCAACGGACGGACGGCGACCTTTTCAAGCCCATCGGTATCCCCTACTGACCGTGGGCAGGGCAGAGAGTTTTGTTGAGATAAAATAAATATCTACGCTGGCCCAGCTGAAACTCCAACCTGGGAATTGCAGATTGTGAGCGCCCCACTCCTATTAGCTATAGGTCCGCATAAGAAGCTTAAGTAGAACGGCTGCCAGAAGAGGAAATATAAAATCAATTATTTTATATATGATGAAAAAAAAAAGAAGTGGAAGATAAACAATATAAATTTTATCAAACAATTTATTTTAATGAGAATTCGCTTTGCAATAGTTGGATTTCTTGTTCTCTAAACGTTCTTTTTCTCTTTTCATAAATTTAATTTTTTTTGGTCATCGTGGAGCCGTAATTTGTCCAGGCCTCCACTGGGAAAGGCGTGGTATCTCAATCGGTAGCGCGCCAGACTCGTAACCTGCAGCTTCCAGGTTCGAATCCCAGCTGGGTCAACGTTGAGATTTCCCTCCGCAAAACTCCCCGCCCTACCCTCGGTCAGTAGGGGACACCGATAAGCTTGGAAAGGCCGCCTTCCGTCAGAGCCCCCGTGTGCGGGAGAGCCATACCTTATGCATTTTAAAGAACACGCTGGATGGCTTTGACAAGAGGCTACCTTATGTCTCCCAACAGCTGTTCCAGTGGGTCTTCTCCCTCCAACCTTCTCTGAGGTCCTCGGGGACCTTGTGACTTGGCTATTTAGCTCATTGTGTGCAAAAAAAAGTGCCCCTCAGAGGGAAAAACAAACGAACCCAACGCCTCTACTAGGTTTCTGACTCGATAATTAATCCGTTAACCTGAATTTTGATCTGGTTCCCAGTAAAAAAAATTATATAATCGCTCGGTCACTATAACAGCCTAAATAAATTTGTGCCCTGGCTTCCTTTTGTCAAGAAGTCTGGCAGAAAAATATAGTAATTCCTAGAAACTGGAATATAATAAGAGAAAAAAAAAACTGAGGAAGCGAAACCTCAACAGAAAGGAAACACTTGCTTCTTATCCGGATCTCCAACTCAGGTTTCTTTAAACTGCAAACAAATGCTCTAATCTCTGAAAAAAAAATCAGAAGCTCAATAACTACCGAGAAATTTTTCTTCAAATAAATTATAAATATTATCTACAATACATTGATTTGAGGTTTGGAATATTAATGTTCTAATACGTCAATAGCAGATAATAATGATAATTAAAATGCTTCATAAAATTCTCACAATAAATATCTACATGATAGAACACTTCCGGAAATATATATTTTTTCCACGCTTTGTTCGTTTTCCGTAACAAATAATAAACGCAATTGTTCATTTAAACAAGCCCACAGAGGATGCAATGAATTATATCAATTTTCTTTATCTCTCCATCTCGTTAAGTTTCGCTCTCATTACTTGCTACGGTCAACAGCTGGGAGCCTTTGCTGATAACATCTCCGCCATTCACTTGAAGGCATAAAGTTCCGCTGCATCACGCTTCACTGACAATTAATGCTCTGGGAAACAATGTAAATTGGGCTTCCGGTGTGCCCTGCACTTTATAGATAAGCTCTTGGAAGCTCTATAACGCTTTCACCTACCTCTCAGAGTATCCTCAGTATTTTGTTCTTTCAGTTTTTGAAGACTTGTTTTTTTCAATCTTGGGAACGTTTTATTGTGCTTTGGCTTGAAAGCTGTGAATTTTGCTGATCTTATGAAAGGAAAAAGATAAAATTTTTTTCAAATTTATGATCACAGAGCGCTCCCTTGAACAGATAGCTTTGATTAGAAGAAAGCTTATTAATAATGGTTTAGCTCAGAGACATTAAACTTTGGTTAGCGAAGCAGTTTTGCGTATTCAGCCAAGTGAAAGTAAATATACATATATTAATATTTGGGGTGATTGGAAGCTGGCATTCAGTTTAAAGCACCTTATGTTTATTCTTAAAGACGAGGGGTGGCGGTGGCGGTTGTAAGCTCGTTATCTGCAGTTCCCAGGTTGGAGTCCCATCTGGGTCAGCATTGAGATTTATCTGCGCAGAAATCCACGCCCTGCTCTCGGTCTGTAGGGACGGGCTTGAGATTTTTTAAAGTCTTCGACCCTTACAACTATGAAATTTCATAAGAGAAGAAATATAAGTCTCTTGCTGTAAACTAATTAGGAATTGGTTGTTTACTAAAATGTAAGGGAAGAAACCTGAAATTCGTTTCTTTACATATCTTTTTCTAAGACCAGCTCTCGTTTCTATTTTACTCTCTGTCCATCTGTAGAGAGCCAATTCTTTCTTTTAAGAGATAAAGGAAAATTGTCTCTAGGTTGGATGCTTAATATTTCTTTCTTACTTCATCTTTTCAACACATCCAATAGTTAGAATTTCCACCGGTTCTCTTTGCATTGGATAGATAATAAAAAGTCACCAAGTTTTCAAGTCATCCTTTAATTAGAATTACTATTGTAACAGGGCTCTAAATTTTGAAAATGGTAAAAAAATGTGTTGTCTTTGAAAACGAGTATCTCATATTCATCCGAAGAGGATTGTTTGTCCTATTACCTTTTTAGACGATATTCTCTCAAAATCGTGAAAACACGAACTTTTGTTCTTTATGATGCTTTCAAGGACTATTTTTAAAAAATTGGTGAAATATACATGCAGCAGAGGCTCGATTATCCGAGTTCGGCTTCCGACTCTGTCTTTAACTCCGCTAAACCCCATCCTGTTTTCGGTGATGCAGAAGACACCGATGGGTTTAGAGACACGGCTCTTATTATCCACATGCTCTTGTGTAGCAAGAAACTGCCTAATGATTTATTTTAATATCTGTACCGCGAAGGATACTATCTGGAACTTTATTTCAAAAGATATGTAACTACTGATTAAATGACATATTTATTTAATTAATATTTTGCAATTGAAAAAGTAGTGGTAGTTTATATACATCATAATTTTTAATTTCAAATTAAGGGTTTTCAACTGAAATAAAACGATACAAATTTTTAATTCTCAAACAAAATATTTTATAATTATTTGTATGCAATTGTGTTTTTATCTATCACAATTTTATGCTTTTTATCGTCAGCTGTCAAAAAGAAAAAAAATCCTGAGATTCAAACCGGAGAAATTTTTTTCATAGTCGTGGTTGGACTATCCGCTCCCTTGCTCAGAAACATAAAAAATCCCTTTTTATTAGAACGGAAATAAGTATATATATATAGATTGCATGCATCATTTTTGCCCTACCAAAACATTAGACAATTTCCATGTTATGTCAATGGGAATTTAAGGTCGAAGTTCTACAATTTATACCATATGCAATTAGTGTAAAAATGTGGCTAAAGATAAAGATCATAGTAAAATCTACAAGTAATGAAAACGGAAACCGCAACCTGCATCACTAACACTTTGTTGGACCACCACGTGTGTCTACTAGAGCCTGTGTACGTCGTGACATAGAGTCTACCAGTTTCTGAAAGTTAGCAGGAGAGATATAATACCATTCGTCCAGAAGATACCTGATCAATTCCTGCTTGTTCGACGGAGCTGGAAAACTCTTTCTGAGAAGTCGTTCCAGACGTTCTCATAAATTTTCCAGCGGGTTCATATCTGGTGACTGTGGTGGCCATGGTATATCAAAAACTCCAGTCTCATGCTCCTCAAACCACTATATGACCTACATATGCTCTGTGGATGGAAGCATTGTAATCTAGAAAAACAACTCTCTCTTCATGAACGAAATGCTGTATCATTGGATGAAGATGATCACTGAAGACTGTCAAATAGCAATTGGCATTAATCTTGGCTTCTAATGAAATAAGTGCATCTGATTTGAGATTTCGTATAAGACGACCGAATTTTCGGGTGAGGGGGCAGCAGAAAGCAAAACCATAAAATTTCCAGCAATCTTGGAATGGCGGTCAAATAAACATTCCAGAGTTTTCTGAAGGGATTGTTGTTGTTGTTTTTACCTCTAAGCGGCACTTTTTTGCACACCATGGGCTAAATGGCCAGGTCACATGGACCCCGAAGGCTCAGAGAAGGTTGGGGGAGGGGACCCACTGGAACAGCTGTTGGGAGACAGATGGTAGCTTCCCGTCAAGGCCATCCAGCGTGTTCTTTAACGTGCACAGGGTATGTCTCTCCCGCACACGGGGCCACGGCTTAACGTCCCATCCGACGGACGGCGGCCTTTCCAAGCCCATCGGTGTCCCCTACTGACCGTGGGCAGGGCGGGGAATTTTGCGGAGATAAATCTCAACGCTGACCCAGCTGGGACTCGAACCTGGGAACTACAGATTACGAGCCTGGCGCGCTACCGACTGAGCCACCCCCGCCCCTTTCTGAAGGGAGGAGGTAGTTCAGTAGAAACTGAAAGTTCTTGATTAACATCATTAAAATCTTATGAGTGATTGATCTCCTAATGCAAAACATCATGGTATTATTTGGGCACTAAATCAAATGCTGTCAATCAATCTATCAATCTATTAATTTAAAATTATATTTTCTTTTTATCAAATTCTGGTGTCCCAGTAGATCTTTGAGTGTAAATTCCTTAATTCCAATTTCTTCTAATGAGTGAAACATTTAATCTCTGTGAGTACCAAATTTACTGCAATTAAATAACACATGAGAGGTTGTTTCTTTTGTTCTACATGAATCACAGGAAGATCACTCAGCTCTGTTCATCTTATGCATTTGATCATTCAATCTTGTGGTCCTTGTTCTAAGTCTGGAAATGGTTACTGTGCCCTTTTCAGTCAGTCCGAAATCTTGAAATGGGTCAATGGCTTGGCTAATCAAACCCGTATGATTCAGATGTGAGGAAGAATGAACTTTAAAATAATGCAGAAAATTTCGTTTTAAAATTTGCTTATTTTTCCCACTACATGTAATTTAAAAATATGCAATAAAATAATTTCCTTATTAATTAATGTTATATAAAAATATTATAGAGTAATTTAAAATTAATTCATATCTTTTAAAATGAATAGCTATCAATAAAATTCTAAATTAAAATTATATATTATATTCACGTCAAATTTGGCAATTCACGGCCACTAAATCCCTACTAACTGGTTTACTTATTTGAATAATGGGCATTCAGTTACATACTTGTTTCTGTAGAAGTGAGTTCGTTAGCCGCATACTGAAGCACTGCTCTATGAGAATTAACCTTTTAGAAATTTACCATTATAGGTGTAGAATTGGGCAGGGTTGTTTTACCTCTGGACGACACTTTTTTGCATACAATGGGCTAAATGGCCATATCAAAGGACCCCGAAAGTTCAGAGATGATTGGGAGAGGGGATCCACTGGATAGCAGTTGAGAGAGAGGTGTTTGCCTCTAATCAAGACCATCCAGCGTGTTCTTTAACTTGCACAAAGTATGGCGCTCTCCCGCAAACGGGACCACGGCTTAACGTCCCATCCGACGGACGGAAGACACTGGTCGAAAGATCTTGAAATGACAAAAGATTTATATATTGATAAAAGCCTATAGTTAGCCTTTGCGCACATTATTTGAGCGACCCGGATCATTTTAATACAATTAGAGCCGTCCCATGGTTGGGTGGTTAGCGCGCTTGGCTACTGATCTAAGGGACCTGGGTTCGAGCCCCGGGTAAGGCATGGCTGTTTGTGTCGTTTTTCTGCTGAGGGCCTGCCATCCTCTCAGACCTTCTACTATGGCATATAAACTGACAAGCTCCTGTCAGACCTCTGTGGCAAGCAGCTGCTTGAAGAAGTATTTATTTTATTTATTATTTATTTAATGTTATTAATACCAGTAAATTTCCCATTTCAACGGGTCCTAAAGGGTAAAAATGAAGGTTGTTTTAAATTCGAAGCAAATCGAGCTTACCCTGTTAAAATTCATTCGATCCTCTCCAGAGACGCACGCAGATGGGGAGAACGAGGTCCAGACCCCCCCTCCTCCCGAATATTCTATTGTCTTATAATAATAATACCCCCTCAAGCAGCTGCTTGTCACAGAGGTCTGACAGGAGCCTGTCAGTTTATATGCCATAAGTAGAAGGTCTGAGAGGATGGCAGGCCCTCAGCAGAAAAACGACACAGACAGCCATGCCTTAACCGGCTATACGAAACCTCAAACTTGTCTACCTGCTTTGAAATCCGAAACAGTTGTCTTCGTATAATTTTATTTTAGCCTCATATTTCATATCCGTCACTAAAAACTGATTGAAAACCAACTGTAAAATTTCATTCCATATAGAATATCACTTTAACCTTTCCTGTTAGGTGGAATGTTTTAGCAACTGGGTTGTTGTTGGGTTGTTCTACTTCTGAGCGGCACTTTTTTGCACACCATGGGCTAAATGGCCAGGTCACATGGACCCCGAAGGCTCAGAGAAGGTTGGGGGAGGGGACCCACTGGAACAGCTGTTGGGAGACAAATGGTAGCCTCCCGTCAAGGCCATCCAGCGTGTTCTTTAACGTGCACAGGGTATGGCTCTCCCGCACACGGATCCACGGCTTAACGTCCCATCCGACGGACGGCGGCCTCTCCAAGCCCATCGGTGCCCCCTACTGACCGTGGGCAGGGCGGGGAATTTTGCGGAGATAAATCTCAACGCTGACCCAGCTGGGACTTGAACCTGGGAACTACAGATTACGAGCCTGGCGCGCTACCGACTGAGCCACCCCCGCCCCTTTTAGCAACTGGGAAACCTACTCAAGTCACTATATACTGTTATGAATTAAACGAAAGGAAACAGCGTGAGTTCAAAAAAATAGAATTTAACATTTATAATTCTAAAATAATGTAATTTATTACTAAAGTATGAATTAAAAACCTTTATACAAACTAAAGTCAACCAAGACAAATCTTTTTCAATATAAAAATAAATCTTCAAAAGAACTTAGCACCTTATTACTATTCATACAAAGAAATATTTCCTCTGTAATTCCTACTATAATATGCTAAAACATAAAATTAAGACTTTTTACAAACTTGATAAGTGTTACAATCCTATTTGTGAACAATATGCAATCTATCGGAGGAAGGGACACCTTAATTCAATCAATTGGAGGAAGGGACACACTGGAAGAGCTGTTGGAAATCAGATGGTATCCTCCCGTTGAGGCCATCCATCGTGTTCTTTAATATGCACAGTATATGTCTCTCCCGCACACGGTTCCAAGGCTTAACGTCCCATCCGAGGGAAGGTCGCCTTTCCAAGTGTAACGGTGTCTCCTACTGACCATGAGCAGGGAGTATTGAGGAAACAAATCCCCGCTTGGACTCGAACCTGGGAACTGCAGATTGTGAGCCTGGCACGTTACTGACTGAGCCACCCCAAGTGGGATTCGGACCCATGTTCCCTAGTAACACTACGTCCTACAACATAGTGAAGAAAGATGTTGTTGTAAATAAGACACTTTGAAGCTCGAAATTATAAAATTATTTTTGGGGCGGCGGTGGCTCAGTCGGTAGCGCTCCAGGCTCGTAATCTGTAGTTCCCAGGTTCGAGTCCCAGCTGGATCAGCGTTGAGATTTATGTCCGCAAAATTCCCCGCCCTGCCCACGGTCAGTAGGGGACACCGATGGGCTTGGAAAGGCCGCCGTCCGTCGGATGGGACGTGGCTCCGTGTGCGGGAGAGCCATACCCCGTGCACATTAAAGAACACGCTGGATGGCCTTGACGGGAGGCTACCATCTGTCTCCCAACAGCTGTTCCAGTGGGTCCCCTCCCCCAACCTTCTCTGAGCCTTCGGGGTCCATGTGACCTGGCCATTTAGCCCATGGTGTGCAAAAAAGTGCCGCTCAGAGGTAAAACAACCCAACCCTACTAACATGCCAGGTGTACTAACCATTACACCATCACCGACTAATCTTCAGCTAATGTGACTTATAGGCTTTCTTGCATATTATTTGATTCTAGCACCATCTATGTTGAAAAATGGGCAACCATGTTGCCACATATAGGAGCCCGAACAAATGAGTCAACACTACCTAGAACAGAAGGCCGTTTCACTAAGTTATGACGTCAATATATGTGGATCTTACAAAAACTGCAAATTTCTTTATATTTATTTCTGAGATCGCTACTGGGTTAGGTTGTTTTACTTCTGAGCGGCACTTTTTTGCACACATGGGCTAAATGGCCAGATCACATGGACCCCGAAGGCTCAGAGAAGGTTGGGGGAGGGGACCCACTGGAACAGCTGTTGGGAGATAGATGGTAGCCTCCCGTCAAGGCCATCCAGAGTGTTCTTTTCAAATCCATCCAGAGTGTTCTTTTCAAGGCCATTTTCCATCCAGAGTGTTCTTTTCAAGGCCATCCAGAGTGCGCAGGTATGTCTCTCCCATACACGGGGCTACGGCTTAATGTCCCATCCGACGGACGGCGGCCTTTCCAAGCCCATCGGTGTCCCCTACCCACCATGGGCAGGGCGGGGAATTTTGCGGAGATAAATCTCAACGCTGACCCAGCTGGGACTCGAACCTGGGAACTACAGATTACGAGCCAGGCGCGGTACCAACTGAGCCACCCCTATCGTTCTAGTAAGTATTGGTATAATTAAAAGTGACGAGCAAAGCAAACGAAACAACATCCTTTCTCTGCAATCAGAAAATAGCCACTTTCTTAGTGAAACACCGTTTCCGTGAAAAGCCTGCCGTTTCGAAAACAGTCGACCATTCTCGAACGTTTCACACACCAGAAAGTTTTGATTAAACTTTTGTGCCTCGGGTCAGTGGATCTTTGCAGCTTCTTCCGAATGGCTGGTTGCCAGAGCACGACAAAACTCACGGCGATCAACGGCGAGACGAAATCTATCCCCAGGCAGACACTTGTCACGGAAATCTGACATGGCGCGTGGATATGGAGCGGTGACGTATTCAGAGTAGCCTCTATCTCTATGAGCAATAAAAAAAAGTAAAAAAAAGATTTAAAATAAATTGCCACACAGTGTTCCCTTACTTTAAACGAGGCTGTTGTAGAAAATGATGTTTCAAGTTGTTGTGTTCCTCTGAACTGCACTTATTTTTTCTCCCTCTCATTACAACTGAAGATCGTCTCCTTTGATGTCTTAACGGAGCTATATTGGTTAGCCGAGCTACCTTCATATTTAAGGCGTGACAACACTTCAATGACAAGTCGTAGATCGTGTATGGACATGCGATGCTCCAGATGAAACATTACCCATTACCATCTCCATCTGAGAATATGCCAGTTGGGACAAGTAAAAACATGTAACGAGTAAACCAGCCGTGGGCGGGATCCTAGAGGCTAATTGAATGACACTTGTAAAATGAGGATTTTTCTATTGAGATGAATTTAATATTATTCCGGGTTGCTTTAGAATATAATGTGTGTATATATATATTAATATACAAATAATTTAAAATTATCGCTATTAATATTATATAGATGTATTATGGCCGAATGGTTAGCCACGCTTAGCTACTGATCTAAGGACCTGGTTCGAGCCCTGGGAAAGGTATGGATGTATGTATCGTTTTTCTGCTGAGGTTCTGCCATCCTCTCAGACCCTCTAATATGGCAAATAAAAACTGACAGGCTCCTCAGACCTCTGTGGCAAGCAGCTGCTTGAGAGGGTATTTATTATTTTATTTTTATAATGTTATAATTAATATATATATATATTTTAAATATACGTATCATAATAACATAAAAATAAATATAACACAAAATATATTATATTTATTATAACAATAGCACGAAATATGGAAAAAAAAATGGAATTCTGAAAATATATTTAATTTTATCAAAAAGAATAATACGAAATAAGCTAGAAACATTTTGAGGTACAAAATCTAATATGAAGAAAAAAATGAAGTAAATTGAAGAGATGATATGATGGAATTAGAAATATTCTTATCGAAACCATCAAATTCACTTTATTAAATTACAGGTTACTAAGGGCACCTCAGTGAGAAAGGGGACACCGATGAGCTTGGAAAGTCCGCCGTCCGTCAGATGGAATGTTGAGCCGTGACCTCTTATCTGGGTTGGGCTTTTTTTTCCCTCTGAGCGGCACTTTTTCTGTGTTATGTGAGAGAGACATACCCTGTTCTCATTGAAGAACACATTGGATGGTCATGATGGGAGGCTACCATCTGCCTCCTAACAGCTGTCCACTGGGTCCCCTCCAATGTTCTCGGGGTCCTTATGACCTGGCCATTTACTCCATTGCGTGCAAAAAAAGTGCCGCCCAGAAGTAAAACAACCCAACCCATTCTAGCCATCTACTTATTCTGTGCACAAAAGGCGCCGCTCAGAGGTAAAACAATTCAAGCCAATAGTTTGCTTTGATCTTCACAAAATACTTTCAGTTTGCAAGAATATTTTGCCTTGATCTTCATACAATGCTTTGCTTTCTTACTGACATAGAATTTTCCTTTGAACATCCTAAAATAATTTTTTTTTGATCATCATAATGTTGTTTTCTGCTGAGGTCCTGCCATCCTCTCAGATCTTCTACTGTGGCATATAAACTGACAGGCTCCTGTCAGACCTCTGTGGCAGCAGCTGCTTGAGGGGGTATTTATTTTATTTTTTTATTATTTAATGCCGCTCAGAATCTGATTAGATTTTTGATTCCGCCAATGCCAGAGATTTGATTTTTGTTTCCGCCAATGTGAATGGCTGTCTCCTTGAAATATTAATACGTGTTGTAGTAATAACCATAAGGTTTTTGAACTTAAATCCTGTTTCCTGAGGGGCAGGGGTGGTTCAGTCGGTAGCGCGCCAGGCTCATAATCTGTAGTTCCCAGGTTCGAGTCCCAGCTGGGTCAGCGTTGAGATTTATCTCCGCAAAATTCCCCGCCCTGACCACGGTGGGTAGGGGACACCGATGGGCTTGGAAAGGCCGCCGTCCGTCGGATGGGACGTTAAGCCGTGGCCCCGTGTGTGGGAGAGCCATACCCTGTGCACGTTAAAGAACACGCTGGATGGCCTTGACGGGAGGCTACCATCTGTCTCCCAACAGCTGTTCCAGTGGGTCCCCTCCCCCAACCTTCTCTGAGCCTCCGGGGTCCATGTGACCTGGCCATTTAGCCCATGGTGTGCAAAAAATTGCCGCTTAGAGGTAAAACAACCCAACCCTGTTTCCTGAATACGAAAGCCTTACCATTAGAGTCTCTGGCATTGGCGGAATCAAATTTACGACCTGTTGGTGGCAGAATCACTATCTCTTTCACGAAGTTTCTATGGATATCTCAAGATAAATAATCGATAAATGTTATACTTCACACTTGCAAATTCTGATTGAGGAATTTCCACAAGGGGCAATAAATCATCCCTCACTGCTGTACAGAGATTACGAAATTCCGGAGCGTTCATTATTGCAAGGGTACTTAAAAGGATGCTGCTCGTCACGCCTCATCACCAGGCGATTAGGAAGACTGATCCCGCTGTGACAACAGATCGTTGGTGTTAAAATAGGGAATGTCAGTCACGTCAGAGAAATAATATTTCACTTGCGGCCGTGCCGGAGCCATGTATATCGTCTGCACCCGGACAGAGTACCAACAGAATAACGAATATTTATCATTCAGGTAAATTTATTTAGTATTATTTCTTAAAATTCTACTGGTAGTTATTTGTTTTAAAGATTTGGTAATTAATCTTAAATATTTATAAATATTTGAATAACATCCTATTAAATAAATTATTGTAGTTTGAAATATTTCAAAATAAATAGCTTTTAATTAAAATTTAGAAAAATTAATGTTCTTCAATCTTTATGCACGTTTAATTTCACTCCTGTTTTCACCACTCCCCTCCAGAGTAAGTCTTTGCACATAAGACATGGATGTTATTTTTTCTGATATGCGTTGACCTTCCGCTGAGGTCTCTTCTTGCTCATAATAGAGCTGAAATTGGTTCAGTTCGCAGATGAAACTGAAACAAGTCTAGGCAACTGAGAGTCTGTAGACGTTCGTAAAATGCTGTTCCCAGGTTGGAGTCAAAACTGTGTCAGGGTTTGAGACATCTCCGCTTACAGCAATTCCGCCCTCGGTCAGAAAGGGAACACCGATAGGCTTAGAATGGTTGCCGTTCTCAGATATGATGTTAAGCCGTGGCTCCGAGTTCAGGAGATTGCGTTGTTATGTCTCTATTTTATCCTCTCTCTAATCAGACTCTGATCGGCACTTTTTTCCCCACAATTGACTAAATGGCCAAGTCACAAAGACCCCAAGTGCTCAGAGAAGGTTGAGGCCCACTCGACAGCTGTTTGGAGACAGATGGTAACTTCCCGTCAAGACCATCCAGGGTGTTCTTTAACGTGCACAGGGTAGGGTTCTTCCGCACACGAGCCACGCTTAACGTCACATCTGATGGACAGCGGCCTTTTCAAGCCCATCAATATCTCCTACTGACTGAGGGCAGGGAGTTTTGCGGAGATAAATCTCAACGCTGGCTCAGCTGGGACTCGAACCTGGGAACTGCTGATTACGAGCCTGGCGCGCTACCGACTGAGCCACTCCCCCCTCCCAAAGTTGAAAAGAGAACAAATTTAAAAAATATAATATGGTGTGTTAATGCAAAATATTTAAGACCATTGTGTGCAAAAAAAGGGCCGCTCAGATCCAACAGAAGAATAACAGAGGATATGGTCAAACTCCAGAATCATACAAACACTAAAATAAACATGTCTAAGAATCAGTTCAAGCTCAACTTATCTATTATATCTTTAAAAAAAACTATAATAATTAACCCAAATGTAAAATCAAAATATCTACTAGAAGCACAGAATACGTTCTCAAGAAAACAAAGTCTTCCTAATGAAGCGTCTCGGTGAAATAAATGAAGTCACTTAAGTTTATTTACAACTTAGAAAAAGCCTGAGTGAGCCAATTCTCATCTCTTCTAGATGAAGAAGCCCCTTAAAAGTTAGAAATCATCCGACTGATGAAGTCACTTAGAAGTTTAGAAATCATCTGGAAAGGTAAGTTTGTAAAACTTCAAAATTTCCTGGACTCAGAAACACGACTGAAATGTTAGAAATCATATTGCTGAAAAAGCCTTTTAAAAGTTGGATAACTGGATGAATCCGTCTTTTTCACAAATAAAAAAAAAAGTTTCATCGAAATGTTCTTTTTTTTGTTCAATAACGCTAAATAATTCTCTGTCTATAAAAATACTAAATGTTTACTTTTGAAAATAGTTTTTCCCAACGTGGCCAAGTGGTTAGCGTGCTTGGCTACTGATTAGAGGGACCTGGGTTCGAGCCCCAGGTAAGGCATGGATGTTTGTGCTGTCTTTCTGCTGAGGCCCCCGCCATCCTTACAGACCTTGTACTATGGCGTATTAAACTGACAGGCTAGACCTTTGTGGCAAGCAGCTGCGTGAGGAGATATTTATTATTTTTTATTAAATTTTTTAGCACATATTCTTTTTGTGGGGTGTGATCCTAATAATTTTTGTCTTGGACATAAAGAGTTCCTGGGTTCGAGTCAGGGTTGGGTTCTTTTATATCTGAGCAGCATATATTTGCACACAATGGGTTAAATGACCAGGTCTCAAGGATTCCAAGGGCTCAGAGAAGGTTGGGGAAGGGGACCCACTGGACAACTGTCATCATACTGCAGTTATTACAAGCTCTAATCAGACTTCTACAGTGCGGCCGGGGTGATTCAATCGCTAGCGCGCTAGGCTCATAATATGCAGTTCCCAGTTTCGAGTCCCAGCAGGGACAGGGTTGAGATTTATCTCCGTCCAAGTCCTGTCTTCGGTCAGTTAGACGCACCGATGGGCTCGGAAAGGTCGCCGTCCTTCGGACGGAATGAAAATGCATGGTTCCTGTGCGGGAAAGCCACACTCTCTGCATTTTAAAAAACACGTTGGATGACCTTGACGGGAGGCTACCATCTGTCTCTTAACAGGTCTCCAGTGGATCTCCTCCCCAAACTTTCTCTAAGCCTCGGAATCCTTGTGATCTGGCCATTTAGCCCATTGTGTGCAAAAAAAGATGCCACTCAAAAATAAAATAACCCAGACCTCTGCAGCAAAGAGATTACCTCTGTAGTTCCCAGGTTCGAGTCCCAGCTGGGTCAGCGTTGAGATTTATCTCTGCAAAATTTCCCCGCCCTGCCCACGGTCAGTAGGGGACACCGATGGGCTTGGAAAGGCCGCCGTCCGTCGGATGGGACGTTAAGCCGTGGCCCCGTGTGCGGGAGAGCCATACCCTGTGCACGTTAAAGAACACGCTGGATGGCCTTGACGGGAGGCTACCATCTGTCTCCCAACAGCTGTTCCAGTGGGTCCCCTCCCCCAACCTTCTCTGAGCCTTCGGGGTCCATGTGACCTGGCCATTTAGCCCATGGTGTGCAAAAAAGTGCCGCTCAGAGGTAAAACAACCCAACCAACCCGCAAAGAGATTACCTGACTTTAAGAGAAAGTAAATCTCTAAATCGTTTAATGATAAATTTAAAAAATAACATTTATCCCTAACATAAGAAATAAAATGATTTATTCTCGTGACTTTATTTTTCGAAAGCACAAAAAGGAAACATCAGAGATATTTTCTGTTATTAGAATTTTCTCGAAAAGGCCTAGCACCAAACCATATAACAATTGCCATTTTTCACCCCCCGTAACACCTGGAAAGGCGTAGCCGAAACGTCACGCGCGCGAGTGCACGTGACAGCAGCGTAACGGACCACTCAGCCAATGGCAGCGAAGTGAGAGTTGTGTGTGTGTGCAAAGCGCGATGGCGCACGGAAACACGACGAGTGCGTGTGTGCTGCCAGCATACTCACGCAGTAGGTTGGCGATCGCCCGCAGGAGACCGGTTGTGTGTGCGTCGACTCTTAAGCAATAGAAACGAAAATAGGAAGCGTGTGTTTGTTGTATGCACGAAGGCAACGAAGGATGCTCTCCGCCTGAAAGTCCAGTCGCTCAGCTAACCCGGAAGTATCAAGATCTGCCTAGAGACGTGGTGGTAAAAATGCATCTTGGGATCAAAGCAGATGTCTCTACAGCTGTGTAAGGAGACTTCGAATTCGTCACTTTGTCATTCTCTGCTTCAATCTTTCGTCGATAACACTGCGTGGCTGTTTATAGTTTTACTTTTAAAACGTTGAGGAAGGAAATAGATACATTTTTTTATTCCCCGTTGGACTGTGAGCTAGTTTCGGTTATTGACTTTGTTTGTTGTCTCATTGTGTGAATTGCATCTCTGCTGCCATCGGTTTAACTGTTTTATTAGTTTGTGCGTGTGTGTTTTTGTATATACGATTGTGTGTGTACATGGCATCCTCCAAAGTAACGAGGGAAAAGTTGAAGCGGTCGGGCTCGCTCCAGATGAAGGAGCCTCCTCCAGTGCATATTAATGGAGTGAGAGACTTTAAACTGGACGATCTAGAGATGTTAAAAACTGTGGGTAAGTCAATTTTTATTCTTTGAAATGATTAACTTCATGTATGAAAATTGTTTAATAGTATAAAATCTATAAAATCCATCAATGTAACTTGTCATGGAAGTATGACAAGAACTTGTTAACAAATTTACCCCACAGAAGAGTAAAATATACCCGATGGAAAATTATAATATACCCGATAGAAAAGTATAACATACCCCACAGAAAAGTATAATATACCTCCATAGAAAAGTAGGGGCGGGGGTGGCTCAGTCGGTAGCGCGCCAGGCTCGTAATCTGTAGTTCCCAGGTTCGAGTCCCAGCTGGGTCAGCGTTGAGATTTATCTCCGCAAAATTCCCCGCCCTGCCCACGGTCAGTTGGGGACACTGATAGGCTTGGAAAGACCGCCGTCCGTCGGATGGGACGTTAAGCCGTGGTCCCGTGTGCGGGAGAGCCATACCCTGTGCACGTTAAAGAACACGCTGAATGGCCTTGACGGGAGGCTACCATCTGTCTCCCAACAGCTGTTCCAGTAGGTCCCCTCCCCCAACTTTCTCTGAGCCTTCGGTGTCCATGTGACCTGGCCATTAGCCCATGGTGTGCAAAAAAGTGCCTCTCAGAGGTAAAACAATCCAACCCAACAACCCATAGAAAAGTATAATATACCCCATAGAGAAGTATATTACACCTCCATAGAAAAGTTTACCCATAGAGAAGTAGAATATATCTTCATAGAAAAGTATAATGTACACCATAGAGAAGTATAGTATTTCTTCATGGAAAAGTATAATATACCCCATAGAGAAAAATAGCATACCTCCACAGAAAAGTAAAACATGCCAAATAGAAAAATATAGCCGATAGAAAAGTATAGCATTCCCCTTACAAAAGTATAATATATCAAATAGAGAAGATAGTACACCTCCATAGAAAAGTATAAAATACCAAATAGAGAAGTATAGTATATCCCCATAGAAAAGTATAATATACTCCATAGATAAGTATATTATACCTTCATAGAAAAGTATACCCCTAGAGAAGTATAGCACACTTTCATAGAAAAGCATAATGCACACCATAGAGAAGTATAGTATAACGCATAGAAAAGTATAATTCCCTATAGAGAAGTATACCTATATAGAAAAGTATATACCCCATAGAGAAATACAGTATACCTCCACAGAGAAGTATATTTTACCCGTAGAGAAATATACCCGATAAATAAAAAAATAAATACCCCCTCAAGCAGCTGCTTGCCACAGAGGTCTGACAGGAGCCTGTCAGTTTATGTGCCATAGTAGGTCTGTGAGGATGGCAGGACCTCAGCAGAAAAACAACACAAACAGCCATGCCTTATCCAGGGCTCGAACCCAGGTCCCTTAGATCAGTAGCCAAGCGCAATAGAGAAGTATAATATACCCCACAGAGAAATATGGCATACTCCATAGAAAAGTATATTGTACTTCATAGAGAGGTATGTGTATCCCGTAAAGGATTATAGTATGTCTCAGAGGAAAGATATTGCTTCTTAGTAAGTTCCTGTGGTCTAACGGTTAGCGTTCTTGATAGCGTAGCAAAGAAGTCCGTGTTAATATCTACAAAAAAGCAAGAGCTCTTTTCTCTTCCTGATGAATTCTCGTCATTTTACTGGTTTCGTGGGGGCGGGGGTGGCTCAGTCGGTAGCGCGCCAGGCTCGTAATCTGTAGTTCCCAGGTTCGAGTTCCATCTGGGTCAGCGTTGAAATTTATCTCCGCAAAATTCGTCGCCCTGCCCACGGTCAGTAGGGGACACCGATGGGCTTGGAAAGGCCGCTGTCCGTCGGATGGGACGTTAAGCCGTGGCCCCGTGTGCGGGAGAGCCATACCCTGTGCACGTTAAAGAACACGCTGGATGGCCTTGACGGGAGGCTACCATCTGTCTCCCAACAGCTGTTCCAGTGGGTCCCCTCCCCCAACCTTCTCTGAGCCTTCGGGGTCCTTGTGACCTGGCCATTTAGCCCATGGTGTGCAAAAAAGTGCCGCTCAGAGGTTAAACAACCCAACAAACAACTACATAATTCACGCCCGGATAGAGGGGTAAAAGGGCCGTGGCCTCCAGCTTTCAGAACGTAAGGTTGTAAAAACGGAAATAATTATTAAACTTACTAATATTTTATTTATTTTTCAAGAATTAAAAAAAATCGCAAAACTGAGAGGGAAATGTTATATTTGAAATCTTGGCCGCCCCTTTTACAATTTTTCGGCTTCATTGTGTTTCTTCCCCCCCCCCACCTCTCGGTTTTTTTTTCTAGGTCCGGGCCTGCTACATATCAATAATAAAATGATGGCAAAGTAATACCCAGTAATTACTATGAACTAATCGAATTCCAACTCGTCAAATACGTGTTTTGATACATGATAAAATATTCTTTATCATATACGTATCATCAGTACCATGATTTCGGGGCGGGGGTGGCTCAGTCGGTACCGCGCCAGGCTCAAAATCTGTAGTTCCCATGTTCGAGTCTCAGCTGGGTCAGCGTTGAGATTTATCTCCGCAAAATTTCCCCGCCCTGCCCACGGTCAGTAGGGGACACCGATGGGCTTGGAAAGGCCGCCGTCCGTCGGATGGGACGTTAAGCCGTGGCGCCGTGTGCGGGAGAGCCATACCCTGTGCACGTTAAAGAACACGCTGGATGGCCTTGACGGGAGGCTACCATCTGTCTCCCAACAGCTGTTCCAGTGGGTCCCCTCCCCCAATCTTCTCTGAGCCTTCGGGGTCCATGTGACCTGGCCATTTAGCCCATGGTGTGCAAAAAATTGCCGCTCAGAGGTAAAACAACCCAACCTAAAAAGTACCATGATTTAAATTTAACAAGCAAAACTTTCTATTAATCTTATTATAAAGTAATGGTTTCCTTATTATTAGTTTTTTTTTATAGTTTCATTGTCCCAAGAGTACTGCAAATATTTGAAAATGTAAAACTTGTTTACAAACCATCTCTCTCTCTATATGTACTGTATATTGAAACCTCGATATAACGAACGTATTAGGGCTGGAGAGTTAACTCAGTTGGTAAATTACACTTCTCAAGTTCGACTGGGAGCGGAGGTGGCTGGAGATAAACCTGAACGCTGACCCAATTGGGATTCGAACTTGGGAACCGAAAATTGCGTCTGACGCACTATCAATTGAGCCACAAAAATCTCAAACGTGTTTTGGTCATTTACGTTTCAATACAGAGAAGGTTGGATATACAGTGGGTTAAATGGCCAGGTCACAAGGATCCAGAGAACGTTACTGCAATGGATCCATTAGACAGCTGTTAGGGTTGGGTTGTTTTACCTCTGAGCGGCACTTTTTTGCACACCTTGGGCTAAATGGCCAGGTCACATGGACCCCGAAGGCTCAGAGAAGGTTGGGGGAAGGGACCCACTGGAACAGCTGTTGGGAGACAGATGGTAGCCTCCCGTCAAGGCCAGCCAGCGTGTTCTTTAACGTGCACAGGGTATGGCTCTCCCGCACACGGAGCCACGGCTTAACGTCCCATCCGACGGACGGCGGTCTTTCCAAGCCCATCGGTGTCCCCTACTGACCGTGGGCAGGACGGGGAATTTTGCGGATATAAATCTCAACGCTGACCCAGCTGGGACTCGAACCTGGGAACTATAGATTACGAGCCTGGCGCGCTACCGACTGAGCCACCCCCGCCCTCAGTTGTTAGGAGACAGGCGGAAACTTCTCATGAAGGCCATCCTGTGTGTTCTTTAATGTGCACAGGTTTTGGATTTCTTGAACACGGGATCATGGCTTAACGTCTCATCTGAAAGATGACATTCATTCCAAGCTCAACTGTGTCCGCTTGTTTTCCGAGTGCAGACTGGAGGTCAAAATGGAAAATTTTCAATGCAAAGCTCATCAAGGACTCGAACCTGGAAACATCAGATTATGAGCCTGGCGCGCCACCTACCGATCCGATCCTCGCTCCCAATACAGTAAGGCCTAACAGTATAATACGCCTTAAAGAATAAATTTGAGGTCCATGAAACCTTAGCAGAAAGGAAACAAGAAGATTAGTTCCTTTCGATTTCCGGGATTCGAACCCAGGCTTCATTGGTCCGCATTCAAACATGTTAACTGTTCAGCCATAAAAAAAATATCTCCAAAAGAAACGAAAAAAAATTATGTTTAGAATAAGAATGATGCTTCGTGCAAAATTAAAAAAAAAAAAGTTCTGGATAGCTTTGACGGTAGGCTTTGTTCCTAACAGCAGGGAGGCGGGGATGGCTCAGTCGGTAGCGCGCTAGGCTCGTAATCTGTAGTTCGCAGGTTCGAGTCCCAGCTGGGTCAGCGTTTAGATTTATCTCCGCAAAAATTCCCCGCCCTGCCCACGGTCTGTAGGGGACACCGATGGGCTTGGAAAGGCCGCCGTCCGTCGGATGGGACGTTAAGCCGTGGCCCCGTGTGCGGGAGAGCCATACCCTGTGCACGTTAAAGAACACGCTGGATGGCCTTGACGGGAGGCTACCATCTGTCTCCCAACAACTGTTCCAGTGGGTCCCCTCCCCCAACCTTCTCTGAGCCTTCGGGGTCCATGTGACCCGGCTATTTAGCCCATTGTGTGCAAAAAAGTGCCGCTCAGAGGTAAAACAACCCAACCTAACAGCAGTCCATTGGGTTAACTTTTTCAGCTTGCTCTTAGCCTTGGGGGTCCTTATGACTTTGCCACAGAAAACGGTTTAATCAAACCCTTTACTGTTGCGTTAACTTTTCCCTCACTCTGATGTTATTAATTTATAAAGCAACTGAGGTTTTCAATCAGCCCGAGCTGTTTTATCGCGGGAGTTCATCTCGATACTTGACGACACGTTTACGACGGAGCAAATGACACCGATCTGGTTACCCATCCCGGAGTACACGTCACATGACTTCGGACAGTGACTGAGTAATGGCACCCCATCAGCTCCGTCTTCCAGTTAAGGCTGTCACGCTTCAGAGTAAGTTTGATTATCGGAATTAACTGATTTAATTCATTTGTAACCATAGCAGGTTCTTGACCTTCATGTGTAAAAATGTTTATTTCTTCGAATTTTTCTGTTACGTGAAACAATAAAAAAAAAACTAAGAATTTGAGCTCAAAAAGTTTCATAATTATATTTAATATTAAACTACAGGTAGTAAATAAAATTTCTATTTAAATTAGTATACATGTTAATAAAAATTTTTTATTTAAATTTTACATTTATGGATTCAAATTCGCTTTAAAATTTTCTTCTATGAACTTGTTCCTCTTCGAGATAAATGAAATATTCTTTTTGGATAGGAATTATAAAGTGCGTTACAATTCATATTTTCCGAATTTATCTATAGTGTCAGTTTCGACGGTTAGAAGGCGCTGAAGGAGCATCATCCTTCAAGAGCTTCATTAGGATCATCCAGCATCCTCTAGATACTCTGACCACTGAGCTATCGCAGCTAGCTCTTTTTTCAGCTTTACATTCGCGTCCCACTGGAGGCGAAACTAAATTTTTCAGTTATCTATTCATAACATAATGTATTTTAATACATAAATAACATGTATTAAGTAGCATATCAAAATAAAAATGTTCAATGATGTCTATTATCCAAAACCATGGGCAGTTGAGAAACTTGTAAATATAAATGGTCTGTGAAGTTAACCACTGACTACTCTTCAAAAGGGGTGACCAGGTCACAAGGACCCCGAGGGCTCAGAGAAGATTGGGGGAAGGGGACCCACTGGACAGCTGTTAGGAGACAGATGATAGCCTCCCATTAAGGCCACCTAGCGTGTTCTTTAACGTGTACAGGGTATGGCCATCCCACACACGGAATGACAGTATTACGTTCCATCAGACGGAAGGCAGCCTTTCCAAGCCGTCGGAGTCCTCTACTGACCTCCTAGGGCACGGTGAGGAGTTTTCGGCGGAGATAAATCTCAACGTTAGCCCAGGTGAGATTCAAACCTGGGTATTGCAGATTAGGAGCCTGGACTCAACCGACTCGGTGTGAGAGTCATAACTTTTGCACGTTAAAGAACACGCTGGATAGTCTTGAAGGGAGGTTTCCATCTGTCTCCTATTTCCCCCCAACCTTCTCTGAGTCCTTGGGCACTCGTGACCTGGCCATTTAGCCCATTGCGTGCAGAAAAAGAGCTCAGCTCTCATAGGTAAAACAATTCAACTATATATACACATAAATAATAAAAATAAATAAATACCCCCTCAAGCAGCTGCTTGCCACAGAGGTCTGACAGGAGCCTGTCAGTTTATATGCCATAGTAGAAGATCTGAGAGGATGGCAGGCCCTCAGCAGAAAAACGACACAGACAGCCATGCCTTAACCCGGCGCTCGAACCCAGGTCCCGTAGATCAGTAGCCAAGCGCTCTAACCACTAGGCCACGGGACGGCTATATATACACATACATGTATTAAAATGAAACTGCATTTAGCCTTTTTTTATTTCTTTCGTTATGGTTGTTCTTTGTCTGTAAAAATGAGTTAGTAGGAAATATACTGTTCATAAACAAATAAAAATTTAAAGCATTAACCAAATTCTATTTACAATAAAGGAATAAAATTATACATATATTAATCAAGTTGAGATTTTGGAACGCATCCCTACCTATCTATATTATTTCTTAAGAGAAATTCGTAAGAATCCGGAGCGAGGGTGGCTCAGTCGGTAGCACGCCAGGTTCGTAATCTGCAGTTCCCAGGTTCGAGTTCCAGCTGAGTCAGCGTTGAGATTGGCTTGGAAAGTCCGCTGTCCGTAGGACGGAACGTTAAGCGTGGCCCCTTGTGCGGGAGAACCATGCCCTGTGCACGTTAAAGAACAAGCTGGATGTCCTTGACGAGAGACTACCATCTGTCTCCCAACAGCTGTTGCAGTGAGCTCCATCCCCCAACCTTTTCGGAGACCTCGGGTTCCTTGTGACCTACATTCTACATGTATCACAGGAAGATGAATCAGCTCTGTTCATCTTATGTATTTGATCATTCAGTCTTGTTAATTTTAAGTGTTGAGTATAATATAAAAATAAGTAACAATATCATCATGGGTAGCTATAACATATGAATTAAATTCATAATTTTGCTTATAATAATTAACAAAAAGTAGTAATAAATAGAGAATTACGTAGAATATTAGAAACTACAAAAATGAGCAATAAAAAATTGATAATAAAAATTGATGATAAAATAAAATATTTCTCTTGATTTTATTATCGAAATTTTAATCAGCATTCAGTAATTAAATTTAATAAGCACTATTAAGCTTTTGGTTATTTTTTTCAAAGATTTTCACTCTCCTTAATGAGGAGTAATTAGTTTTTTCATTCTTTGTTTCTATCTAGTACACCTTAACTTTAATCAAATTAATTTTTATTTAGGTTTCTACACCGGGACATCAACTTTCGGAATTTTTATAATTAGTATAAAATCCATTAATTAAAATGTTGCCTGTATCCAGCAAATTCTCATTGAAGAATCTCTTTTATTATTTGTAATGATGCTACTCAGGAATTATCAGCTTTTACATATTATTTCTATTGTTTTTTAGTTCCATATTTTGCTAAAAACTTGTAATACGAAGTATAAAAAAGGGTAGCAGCATTATGCATATGTGTAATGAACTTTTTCTTTGCTTTAATTTTTTTAAGCTGAACTCATCTGTAGTACGTAGATTGGGTTGTTTTACCTCTGAGCGGCACTTTTTTGCACACCATGGGCTAAATGGCCAGGTCACATGGACCCCGAAGGCTCAGAGAAGGTTGGGGGAGGGGACCCACTGGAACAGCTGTTGAGAGACAGATGGTAGCCTCCCGTCAAGGCCATCCAGCGTGTTCTTTAACGTGCACAGGGTATGGCTCTCCTGCACACGGCGAAACGGCTTAACGTCCCATCCAACGGACGACGGCCTTTCCAAGCCCATCGGTGTCCCCTACTGACCGTGGGCAGGGCGGGGAATTTTGCGGAGATAAATCTCAACGCTGACCCAGCTGGGACTCGAACCTGGGAACTACAGATTACGAGCCTGGCGCGCTACCGACTGAGCCCTCCCCCCCCCCCTGTAGTACGTAGAATACTGTGTTGTTTCGAAAGGGGCTATTGGTAATTGGCAACGACCTGTTTATAACAGAAGGCCATCCAATTAAGTTATGATGAGAACACAAATATTAATTATATCCACAGCTCATCAGCTTTTACTGGGTATGTACAGTCGCTCAAAAAAATATCCGAACTCTATGGTTGATTACAGAATTCAGAAAAAAAATCTGGCAACGATTTTTTTTAGAAATTAGTGATCTGGCAACCTTAGTGTCACGTGACACGAAGATTGCCAGATTTCTAATATTATTATTATTGGTTATTTTTAATGCTGATCTTTATATTAATGTTAATTTAAAAATATATACATTAGAAAAAAAAATCTGTGTTAAGGTTATTGTAATGCTAATAAATCCCAGTAAATTTCCTTCGAAAAAGTTATATTTGTAAATAAACTTTAGTATAGACCATTTAGCCACACCGTGTGCACGCTAAAGAACACGCTGGATGGCCTTGACGGGGGGGGGGGGGGGGCTACCATCTGTCTCCCAACAGCTGTTCCAGTGGGTCCCCTCCCCCAACCTTCTCTGAGCCTTCGGGGTCCATGTGACCTGGCCATTTAGCCCATGGTGTGCAAAAAAGTGCCGCTCAGAGGTAAAACAACCCAAGTGACCTGGCCATTTAGCACAATGTGAGCAAATATTTGCTGCTCAGATGTAAAAAAACAGTCCTCACTTTATGGACAGAGAGTGTCAATGGTTGCTATTAAGCTTTTCTTTGAAGGTGAATAAAGAAACAAAAAATATCGGAGCAAAAGTTTCTAGATTATTTAACCTTGAGCTAAATTCTTCGGAGAGAGGATTAAAAAAACTTAAAGTACGTGATCGATCGGACTTGTTTTTTAATTCGTTTTGTTTAAACGAACTATTGTTTCACTTTGTGCTCCGATATTCAACGTCAGAAGGGGGGGGGGACATCAAAATGGGGAAAGGCCGTCGTCCGTCGGATGAGATGTTAAGACGTGGTACCGTATGCAGAAGAACCGTACTCTGTGTGTGGCGCTAGTGGTTTAGGAGCTAGCAGTTCCCAGGTCGAGTTCCACATGAGTCAACGTTGAGATTATCTCCGCAGAACTCCCCGCCCTGCCGTCGGTTAGGTCACCGATGGGCTTGGGAAGGTCGTCGTCCATCAGATGAGACGTTAAGCCTTGCCCCGTGTGTGACAATGCCATAACCTCTGTACGTTAAAGAACACACTGGATTGCTTTGACGGGAGACTTCCATCTGTCTCCAAAGAGCTGTTCAGTTTGCCTCTTCCCCAACCTTCTCTAAGCCCTCGGAGTCCTTGTGACCTGGCAATTTAGCCCATTGTGTGAAAAAAGTAGTGCTTAGAAGTTAACCCCACTTTACTCTGTGCACTTTAAGGAACACGCTGAATGGCCTTGACGGGAGCCTACCATTTGTCCTCTAACAACTGTCCAGTGGGTCTTCTCCCCCTAAAGGGCAGGGATGCTCAGTCGGTAGCGCGCCAGGCTCGTAATATGTAGTTCTCAGGTTCGAGTCCCAGCTGGGTCAGCATTCAGATTTATCTCCGCAAAACTCCCCGCTCTGCCCACGGTCAGTAGGAGACACCGATGGGCTTGTAAAAGCCACCGCCCGTCGGATGGGGCGTTAAGCCGTGATTCCGTGTGCGGGAGAGCCATACCCTGCGCACGTCAAAGAACACGCTGGATTGCCTTGACGGGAGGCTACCATCCGTTTCCCAACAGCTGTTCCAGTGAGTCCCATCCCCAACCTTCTCTGAGTCTTCGGGGTCCACGTGACCTGGCCATTTAACCCACTGTGTGCAAAAAAGTGCCGCTTAGAGGTAAAACAACCCAAAAACAGCTCTCCTAGAGTCAACTATGATCTCTGATCTCTTAACTTCTTGAAACGTTTAAATTAAATTTGGGGAAATTTATTTTTGTAGTCTATTAAATACTGAACAAATATTGTTTAAAATCGAGATTAAAATAGATTTCATTAAGATCTCTAACTGATCTTTAGACATATTTTTCTTTAAAAAACATATTATAGAAATTATTGAGCTTCGAATGTGATTTTCCGTTGAGATAACATAGAACTGTTTCCATATTTCTGTCCAGTACTGTACCACCAGTTAAGAAACACTGCCCCGGGACATAAAGCAACACCTCCTGTAACAGAAGGATGATGGACCAAGTTATGACGTCATCGTATGAAGTTCTATGTCTAGAGAATTCTTAGAAATTTATTTCTGATTCTATTGTTGGTGTATTATTTATAATAATGTTTACTTATAAATGTATCTTTTCCGGAAGAAAACTATTCGTATTTATTACAGATTATCATAATGCTAATATATACGAATAATATATATTTATAAATAAACATTAATATAGATATTAGTACAGAAAGTACAGAAGTACACCACTAATAATAATAGAAATAAATATATAAAAGTTTTCTAGGTTTCAAGATTACTAATGCTGACGTCATAACTTTGCCCATCGGTCTTCTGTTGTGGGAGGAGTTGTATAAAGGCACATGGCTGTAAGTACATAAAAATTCTTTTCTCTCTATCACTCTCTCATCGCTTCTTCTGCATTTCCTCCAAACGTCTTACATTTGCAATACCCCAGTAAAGTATTAAATTCCTTTCACCCGCTTTTCCTGTTCTTCTGTTGGCTTGATCTCGTCCTTCCTCATTTTCCGTCACGAACCGGTTTCCTTCACTGCGCTAATGTTAATAAAAGAGAAGCATCACTCATGCAAAGGGAAGGAGGGCTTTCTAGTGTTGTTTATTTCCTCCGCAGTAATCGATGAATCCAACAGTGATCAGTTTCCTCAGTAAGTTTAAAAATCGTTGAATTGGGCAAAACGTTGAAATCAAAAAATATGCGTGAGATGTATTGTTGTGCAAAATGTTTCAAAATATTAAAATATTTGTCATTTTCCGTCGTTAGAGGGCTCTATTGGGGATATTGAGAGATTTAAAAAATGTGAATCATATTTCATCACATCAATACCTATCCAATTCCGTGCAAAATTCTCCGCCCTGCCCACGGTCAATAAGGGACACCGATGGGCTTGGAAAGGCCGCCGTCCGTCGGATTGGGGGCTTTAGCCGTGGCCCCGTGTGCGGGAGAGCCATACTCTGTGCACGTTAAAGAACACGCTGGCTGGCCTTGACGGGAGGCTACCATCTGTCTCCCAACAGCTGTTCCAGTGGGTCCCCTCCCCCAACCTTCTCTGAGCCTTCGGGGTCCATGTGACCTGGCCATTTAGCCCATGGTGTGCAAAAAAGTGACGCTCAGAGGTAACCCAACCCAAAAATCCAATTCCGGGCGAGGGTGTCTCTCAAACAGTAGCGCGCCAAGTAATCTGCAGTTCCCAGGTTCGAATCACACCTGGGAGATTTACCTATTACACGTTGAGATTTATCTCCAGGAAACTCCGCACCCTTCCCTCAGTTAGTAGGGGACGCCGATGAGCTTGAAAAGGTCGCCGTCCATCCGATGGGACGTTAAGCCGTGGTTTGGTATGCTCGAGAGCCATACCTTGTGCACGGTAAAGAGCAAAATGGATAGCCTTAACGGGAGGCTACCATCTGCCTACTAACAACTGTCCAGTGGGTCTCCTCCCCCCAACCTTCTCTTAGTTCTCGGGGATCTTGTGACCTGGCTATTTAGACCACTGTGTGCAAAAAAAGTTCCGCTCAGAGGTAAATCAAAACTTATCCTTAAAAATTATTTTTAATTCAGCTGTTAAAGGGTTGGGTTGTTTTACCTCTGAGCGGCACTTTTTTGCACACCATGGGCTAAATGGCCAGGTCGCATGGACCCCGAAGGCTCAGAGAAGGTTGGGGGAGGGGACCCACTGGAACAGCTGTTGGGAGACAGATGGTAGCCTCCCGTCAAGGCCATCCAGCGTGTTCTTTAGCGTGCACAGGGTATGTCTCTCCCGCACACGGGGCCACGGCTTAACGTCCCATCCGACGAACGGCGGCCTTTCCAAGCCCATCGGTGTCCCCTACTGACCGTGGGCAGGGCGGAGCAGCTGTTAAAGCAAAAAAAGTTTGGATATCTATAGACGAAAATATGAAAACATTAGCTGTCTTTTATAGGCACCACAATTGATTTTGTCATATTATTGTATCATTTACTATATTTTAACTTTCTAATGTTGAATATTTTGCTCTTTTAATACCAGTAAAATCAATTATCCTGTATTACACTTCTGTTTTTAATTTAATTTAAGGAAGAAAACAATGGATTGTCTTAAAAAAAGGGATGAAAAGAAAGGAATTTCATGTTCCTTCGCTTACAAATGAAAAAAATGCTAATTACTATTAACTTTACAGGAAGAGGCCTATATTTTGGTTTGCCATTTTTCCGCTTATGAAGTTTGATATTTTTAGACTGAGGCCTTAAATTGAAAATCTTACAAACCATTCCTTTTAAATCGATAATGTAAACTGAATATTAAAATAGTCTTTGGTCCCGGTGGCCGAGTGGATAGCACTCTTGGCTACTGTTCAAACCGAGTGGATAGCATTCTTGGCTACTGTTCAAAGGGACCTGAGTTCGAGCCCCAGGTACGACATGTTTGTGTTGTCTTTCTGCTCAGATTCACAGCCTTCCTCACAGATTTTCTACTGTGGCGTATTAATCTAACAGGCTACTGTCAGACCTCTGTGACAAGCAGCTGCTTGACGGATAGTTTTTTTTTTCTTTTCCAAAGTATTTCAACGTAATTTTTATTCTTTTACCGACTTACTGTTAAATATTGACAAGAAAATATTATGTAAAAGTTAATTAGTTAAAAAGAGTAGCGGTAGCTATTTCATGTATGTTCGTGTTTTAAAATTCATAGCAAAGTAAATGAAATATATATATTTACTTGATGTGCCAAATAGTATAGCGTAAACATAACTTCCGTTATTTTCAGTATTAAATAATGCGCGGGTTGGGTTGTTTTACCTCCGAGCGGCACTCTTTTGCACACAATGGGTAAATGCTCATGTCACCAGGACCCCGAGGGCGCAATATTAGGTAAGGAGTCCCACTGAACAGCTGTTAGGTGACAGATGGTAGCCTCCCGTCATGGCTATCCTTAGTTCTTTAACTTGCACAGGCTATCTCTCCTGCAGGGGGGGGGGGGGGGGGCTCAGTCGGTAGCGCGCCAGGCTCGTAATCTGTAGTTCCCAGGTTCGAGTCCCAGCTGGGTCAGCGTTGAGATTTATCTCCGCAAAATTCCCCGCCCTGCCCACGGTCAGTAGGGGACACCGATGGGCTTTAAAAGGCCGCCGTCCGTCGGATGGGACGTTAAGCCGTGGCCCCGTGTGCGGGAGAGCCATACCCTGTGCACGTTAAAGAACACGCTGGATGGCCTTGACGGGGGGCTACCATCTGTCTCCCAACAGCTGTTCCAGTGGGTCCCCTCCCCCAACCTTCTCTGAGCCTTCGGGGTCCATGTGACCTGGCCATTTAGCCCATGGTGTGCAAAAAAGTGCCGCTCAGAGGTAAAACAACCCAACTCTCTCCGGCAGCCACGGCTTTACGTTCCATTACAAAGGTTGGCGGCCTTTACAAGCCCATTGTCCCCCACTGACCGAGCACAGGTAGTTTATAATATAAATAATGTTCCTGTCAATTAGCTGTTTGCACAGTGGTCAGACACAAGCCTGTCAGGTTATATGCCACAGTAAGAGACTGTGAGGTAGGCGAGATAGCAGAATATGCGGAGAAAAATCTCAACATTGGCCCTGGTGGGACTCGAACATGGGATTGTTGTGGGTTGTTTTACCTCTGAGCGGCACTTTTTTGCACACCATGAGCTAAATGGCCAGGTCACATGGACCCCGAAGGCTCAGAGATGGTTGGGGAAGGGGACCCACTGGAACAGCTGTTGGGAGACAGATGGTAGCCTCCCGTCAATGCCATCCAGCGTGTTCTTTAACGTGCACAGGGTATGGCTCTCCCGCACACGGGGAAACGGCTTAACGTCCCATCCAACGGACGGCGGCCTTTCCAAGCCCATCGGTGTCCCCTACTGACCGTGGGCAGGGCGGGGAATTTTGCGGAGATAAATCTCAACGCTGACCCAGCTGGGACTCGAACCTGGGAACTCGAACATGGGAACTGCAGATTATTAGCCTGGAGCGCTACCAACTTACTAGCTTGGAGCGCCAAGCTAGTAAGACGCTCTTGCGCCAAATGGACGGCCTATTTTGCCTATAGCAGGGGTGGACAATTGTTTTCATATCTACACTGCACATGCGTATTGACGTGGCCGTCCTAGTGGAAAATACGAGACGAATCTTCGGTTGCGCACGGGAAGGAAATCTCGGTTCAAGGTGGATTTTTCTGACTGTCTTGGTGGGCCACAAAAAACTCTTAGCGGGCCGCTATTTGCCCACCCCTGGCCTATAGGGATCAGGTAAGATTTCTGTACCATGTTCATGGACATTTCATGGGACATTTGTGACATTCATGGGACACACACATTCATGGGACATTTGTGACTTGGAATGTAGCCTAATGCAAAACTAAAATGGTGAGGCTAGGGTAGCTTAGTCGGGAGCGTTCCAGGCTTGTAATCTACAGATCGCAGGTTGGAGTCCCGCCTGGGCCAGCTTTGAGATTTGTCTCCGCAAAACTCCCCGCCCTCGTTCAGTGGCGAATACCGACTTACTTCGAAAGCACGCCGTCCATCGGATGGGACGTTAAGCTGTGGCCCCGTGTGCAGGAGAGCCATATCATATGCATGATGAAGAACACGCTGGATTGCCTTGACTTGAGGCTTTCATCTGTCTCCTAACAGCTATCCAATAGGTCCTCTTACTCCAAACTTCTCTGAGACCTTGGGGTCCTTGTGGCCTGTGACTTGTGATACAATGGGCCACTTACCCCAATGTGTGCAAAAAAGTGTTGGTAGAGCATTCCAATCCAACTAAAATAGTGGTTTGGAATCAAAACAATACAGCCAATTTCCCTCCAATGGATGAAATTCAAACACAATTACCAAACCAGAATCTTAATTCCATCGCATTTCGATCTTCCAATCCAAACAATCCGCGTTCATCCGTCAATTTAAATCATGGAGTGTGATATAAGCGAATCCAGCAAATTACAGGGATTTCGCATCAGCATTGAGAGCTATTAGCCATTAACACCCTTCTAAAAGCGAAGCTTAAAACCAGTTAGAGCGTTAAGCCAATTCCCCCTTATCTGCGCCGTGTCAAATCGAGGCTACGCGAAATGACGTCAGATGGTCGTCACATCGGCTTAATTTAATTCCATATCTGCGTGAAACGTAGCCCGGTCGCATTCTCGTCGTCAGGTTGACTGACAAGACCCAGATGATGATGATCGCTGAGTGGATAGGAAGTACAGAACGCTTTTGTTCCGAGTGTTTTGTTGTCAATGACTCTTAGAAGATGACCCAACTTGACCTTACTCGCATTTTTTTTTTCTGTTCTCAGTCGCTTCTGTTGAAAAAAAAAAAGACAGGTTTTACGAAAGACGAAACTAAATATGTTAAGATAACAAGTCTGATCAAATACTACACAGAAATGTTCTTGGAAAAAAAAGTTCCCCCTTGGCTTTCATAATTGGTCAAGATACTTTGTCAAGATTAATTCATTATTAGAGGAATTTTGAACCGCTCTATACGCTGAAAGGTAATCTGAACTTATTTTCTGCGATTTTCAGTGGACACTTTATGAGTTTGATTTTAATATTATTACTGGTGGATTGGGTTGTTTTACCTCTGAGCGGCACTTTTTTGCACACCATGGGCTAAATGGCCAGGTCACATGGACCCCGAAGGCTCAGAGAAGGTTGGGGGAGGGGACCCACTGGAACAGCTGTTGGGAGACAGATGGTAGCCTCCCGTCAAAGCCATCCAGCGTGTTCTTTAACGTGCACAGGGTATAGCTCTCCCGCACACGGGGCCACGGCTTAACGTCCCATCCGACGGACGGCGGCCTTTCCAAGCCCATCGGTGTCCCCTACTGACCGTGTGCAGGGCGGGTAATTTTGCGGAGATAAATCTCAACGCTGACCCAGCTGGGACTCGAACCTGGGAACTACAGATTACGAGCCTGGTGCGCTACCGACTGAGCCACCCCCGCCCCCATATTACTGGTGGACTCTTGTGTTAATCTTTATACTAATATTCAACTAAAAAGTTGGGTTGTTTTACCTCTTAGAGGCACTTTTTCTTTTGCACACAATAAGCTAAATGGTCAGGTCGCAAATACCTCGAAGGCTCAGATAAGGTTGGGAGAGAGAGGACCCATTAGAATAGCTGTTAGGACACAGATGGTAACCTCCCGTCAAGGCCATCTAGCGTGTTCTGTAACGTGCACAGGGTCTCTCGCACACGGAGCCACGATTTAATGTGCTATCTGATGGACGGCCACCTTTCCAAGCTCATCTTTGTCCCCCTACTGATCGAGGACAGGACGGTGAGTTTTTAGAAGATAAATTAAAACGCTGGTTCAGGCTGGATTCGAACTGGGAACTGCAGATTACGAACGTGACTCTGATTCAGGCTGGACTCGAACTGGGAACTGCAGATTACGAACGTGACTCGCTATCGACTGAGCTACCCCCATCCTCACTACCTCTGAAGAATTCATGTGTTAATCGCCTATAAAGGAACAAGCACAAACACTTTTCGAAACTGCAGCTCTTCGTTAATGATGCTATGCACTGAACTAACTGATATTCAATGCTGTGTCAATTTCTTTTATGATATATAAGATTTTTTCTCAGAGGGGTGGGGGTGGCTCATTCGGTAGCGCGCCAGGTTCGAAATCTGCAGTTCCCAGGTTCGAGTCCCAGCTGGGTCAGCGTTGAGACTTATTTGTGCAAAACTCCCCGCCCTGCCCACGGTCAGTAAGAGACACCGATGGTCTTGGAAAGGCCGCCGTCCGTCGGATGGGACGTTAAGCCGTGGCTCCGTGTGCGGGAGAGCCATACCCTGTGCACGTTAAAGAACACGCCGGATGGCCTTGACGGGAGGCTACCACCTGTCTCCCAAAGCTGTTCCAGTGGGTGCCGCCTCCAACTTCTCTGATCCTTCGGGGTCTTTGTGACGAGGCTATTTAGCCTATGGTGTGCAAAAAAAGTGCCGTTCAGAGGTAAAACAACCCAGCCCAATTTTCTCAAGAACTCTTTCAATGCATTTTATATTTGTGGTGTCAGGACATGATGAGTTTCCCAGGTCACCGACCATCTTCACTACATTCGATCTGGTTCTTAAATTTATCCACGAATTCGTAGACTTGACGTTGACTCATGCATCGTTATGAGTCAACCTTATGCGATAAATTTTAATTGGGTTTATTCAACAGTTCCTATAACAGAAGTCCAATGGACAAATTTATGACGTCATCATAAATAGTCTTACCATATACAAAATTCTTATACTTTTGATTTAAATATTATTACTGTTGGACTCTTGTGTTAATCTTTATACTAATATTTAACTATAAATATACATACAGGAAATAAAGAATGCAACACTTGAAGAAGAATGTAACGAAATTTAGGGAGGCGGTAGTACATGGAAATGTATGGAAATGATTAGGTTTGCAGGACGAGGGGTGGGGGTAGCTCAGTCGGTAGCGCGCCAGGCTCGTAATCTGCAGTTTCCAGGTTCGAGTCCCAGCTGGGTCAGCGTTGAGATTTATCTCCGCAAAACTCCCCGCCTTGCCCACGGTCAGTAGGGGACACCGATGGGTTTGGAAAGACCGCCGTCCGTCGGATGGGACGTTAAGCCGTGGTCCCGT
The DNA here is from genome assembly GCA_038380435.1 of Ryuthela nishihirai. Lineage (NCBI taxonomy): Eukaryota > Metazoa > Arthropoda > Arachnida > Araneae > Heptathelidae > Ryuthela > Ryuthela nishihirai. Next base: position 25,438,306 of record JAWZYU010000002.1, read on the forward strand.
GTGCGTGAGAGCTATACCCTGTGCACGTTAAAGAACATGCTGGATGGCCTTGACGGGAGACTACCATCTGTCTCCCAACAGCTGTTCCAATGGGTCCCCTCCCCCAACCTTCTCTGAGCCTTCGGGGTCCTTGTGACCTGGCCATTTAGCCCATGGTGTGCAAAAAAGTGTCACTCAGAGGTAAAACAACCCAAGTTTGCAGGACGATCGAAACGATTGGACGCGAGCTGACATCACAGGTGCGGAGCAGTCAAACACAGATAAAGGCAGCCAAAGATCCCTGGTTGACAAAACGTTGTGGAAATTGTTCTAAGCCGCTAAAGATGCACTTACGCAGACATCGACAGCTGTTCCAACAGTTAACAGACTTTGAGCGTGGAAGAATCATCGGCCTTAAAGAAGCTGGCTTGTCTTACAAAGATGTGGCCAACCTCGTTGGCCGTAATCCCAACACCATCGTACACATATGGCGCCAGTGGGTTCATGAAGGATCCAACACACGCCGACAAGGATCAGAAAGACGACGTATGACCACGGAGCGATAGGACCTCCATTTCCGACGCATGGCATCGCGTGACATATTCGCGACTATAACGCAACTACAAAGGGACTGGCAACTGGTAATAACATCGAATATCTACCAGGCGGACAGTAAACAGCAGGCTTCTACATTTTTCATTACGAGCCTATCGTCAGTCATTACGTTTGCCCCTCACATTTGCCCACATGCAAGCACGTTTTCAGCGGTGTTACCTCAGATAGAACTGGAACGAACAATCGTGGAGTTCCGTGGTGTTTAGTGACGAATCTCGTTTTTGTCTTGGTGAGCACCATGGTAGACAAAGTGTTCGCCGTCATCCAGGGGAAAGGAACGCCACCCAATGCGTACGACATCATCACACAACTCCAGAACCTAGTTTCTTGGTGTGGGGTGCCATTAGTCGGGCATCTCGGTCAGAACTGGTCATGTTACCAACATTTTGCAGCCAGTGGCTATCCCATTTGTTCAGCAGCATGGAACCTTTTACCAGCAAAATAACGCCCGTCCCCACACAACCCGCATTAGTCTGCAGTATCTACACGAGCAAAACGTTCAGGTACTACCATGGCCAGCACGCTCTCCGGACCTTTCGCCTATTGAATAGGGGCGGGGGTGGCTCAGTCGGTAGCGCGCCAGGCTCGTAATCTGTAGTTTCCAGGTTCGAGTTCCAGCTGGGGCAGCGTTGAGATTTATCTCCGCAAAATTCCCCGCCCTGCACACGGTCAGTAGGGGACACCGATGGGCTTGGAAAAGCTGCTGTCCGTCGGATGGGACGTTAAGCCGCGGCCCCGTGTGCGGGAGAGCCATACCCTGTGCACGTTAAAGAACACGCTGGATGGCCTTGACGGGAGACTACCATCTGTCTCCCAACAGCTGTTCCAGTGAGTCCCCTCCCCCAACCTTCTCTGAGCCTTCGGGTCCATGTGACCTGGCCATTTAGCCCATGGTGTGCAAAAAAGTGCCGCTCAGAGGTAAAACAACCCAAACAACACCCAAGAGGTGCACCAACCACTGTCACTGAAATGGAGCAACGACTTCGCGCTATTTGGCGTTCTATCTCTCAGGAGGACATTATAGAGCTGTATGATAGCCTTCCCCGCCGTGTTCATGAATGCATTGCTGCGCGGGGAGGTTCAACATCATACTAATTATAATACTTTACCGGGTAGGTAAAGTGGTTATTTTTTTATTTTATTTTTTTGATAATGTAATCAATCGTACATCTTAGTGCATGCTAATGATATGTTCCCTAATGATATGTTACCGCCATGTATTGCCTGCGTTTCAATAAAATGGTATTAATCCTTCCATGTATTGCAATTTTTTTTCCTTTAGTGTATTTTATTTAGAAGAAAAATTGTTTGCATTTATTAGCATTATGATATTTGATAATAAATTTGAATAATTTTCTTCCTAAATAAAATATACTTTTCGACAAACGTTAGTGAGAAGATTTGGAAAAGAACCCACCAGTAATAATAACAGAAATTAAAATATAAGAATTATCTAGATATTTAGACTCCTATCTTGCCATCATAACTTTGTCACTGGCTTTCTGTTATAGGAGGCGTTGGTTTATTCCTTCCGCATTCAGGAAACGGATTAGAGGTCCCATCTTTATCTTGCATGATCATAAGGGTGCCTTCATCTCTATGACTGATTATGAACAATGCCAGCACATAGAACGACATGTGCATTCAGTGCTGCCAACCGATTTTAATCAATAATGTGATGCAAAATTATCATTATTTTTGCAAAATGTGCATGTATTAACAGTTTTTATTTGAATCCCTACTTTTTTTTGTGTGTTCTAAAGCTATCGGTATTTTAATTATTTATAATTATTAAAATTTAAAAAATGCATTTTACAATTTTTGAAGGATACAAGATTGATTGACAAAATTTGATTTTGTGCCCAAGCAGTTGACATGACGTTTCTGCATTAGGAGATTAAACGCTTTTACATTTTTAATGATGTTAATCAAGAACTTTCGGTTTCTACTGAACTACTTCCTTCCTTCAGAAAACTCTGGAACATTTATTTGACCAGCAATGTAAGATTACTGGCAATTTTATGGTTTTGCTTTTGAAATTTCAGTTTCCAGACTCAATTGAGAGAATTCTCCGACACAGTGCCTAAAAATAATTTCCGGACGAGAGGGCGAAAGGCCCTGAATGATTTCTGCAATAATAGTTTATGTTGAAGAAGAAGAAGCATAGAAATTGATCGAAAGGATATAATGCTTTTTTCTGCTCTTTCCCACCGTGCTGTATGATACTCAATTGGCTGTTATTTTGGGTTCTTTTAAATCTGAGTGGCCCTTTTTTTGCGCACATAATCAGGTCACAAGGACCCCAAGAGCTCAGAGAAGTTTTGGGGGAAAGGGACCCATTAGACAGGGGTTAAGAGACAGATGAAAGCCTGTCATTGACTCTATCCAACGCGTTCTCTAATATGTACAGGGTAACACTCTTCTACGATTTAACAATCCATTCAAGGTACGGCGGCCTTTCCAAGCCCAACGGTGTTTCCTTTCTCGCCAAGGACAGAATAGAGGATTAGTAGAGATAAATATCAAAGCAGGCACAGTTGGGACCCGAACCTGGAAACTGCAGGTTGAAAGCACAACGCGCCACCGACTGAGCCAAACCCACATTATACTGACAGAGTTCTGATAGATAATCTATAACAAGCCGCTACTTGAAATGAATTTCATCTTTAAATTTAATATTATTAACCTAAAATGGATGCAAAGAGCAAGCAGAACAAATAATCCCTTTATTGTTCAGCTAAAGCACCGGGATCAGCTAAATATTTACAGCAAGAGATGTCGTAGACAGTTTTTGTCCTTTTTATTTTGTCATCTTGAAAACCCGAAATCAACGATCCAAAAGATTTCGGAGCAAACTGTGCACCACAGCAGCAATCAGTCGAAGACGTGACCTGAACCTTATTGCTCTTTACGCGACAGTTATTCCCTCCAATGGACGTTTCCTCACTTGCTGAACAATGAGTACATGATGTCATGTGTGTTGTCACGGGACGCTGGGGATGCCGTGAAAGAAGGAATGGTAGGTATCTCAGAGCCATCTACTGCAGGACTTGGCTTCTGATTACCGGGCTAGATCCGAAGAAGGAATTGGAGCATGTCTTCTACGATTTTCAAACACACAAAGTGCACCTTTTTTCTCTCTGCAAAGGTAATTTTCCCAAAGCCCTTAATGGCCTTGGGATGTAAGAGAAAAAACAAAGCAAGCAAAAGATGAAGTGCTTTCTACCTGGAAAAAGTTTTATGTTTTCCCGAAGCTTTTTTGGTTTTTATTCCTTACTTTGCGAAAAGGACAAATAGCTACCGTTTGTTTTTCTTTCTCGCTTATTAAGTAAGGAGATCTATGAAGTAGTTTTCATAAGGGCTGTTTCTTTGAATTTTTCTATATTTGTGATGCTTAGCACTTGAAGTAAAGAGCACTTGAAGTAAAGACTTTCTTTTTACACTCTGAACATATTTGAGACTACAGATGACAATTGATAGCTATTTCAAGTGAACTAATGTGGGAAACAATTTTATTTATCTTTTTCAATTTCATTGTGACTTATAACCAGTATTCGCTTTATGTACCAATGTGAGAACATAGTTTTTTTGACAAGTCGGTCAGCGAACGCTACTGAGGGACAGTCACAATAATATATATGACAAACAAATCATACCATACAAGGAGATATGATTCTTACCTTGAAAGATAAATTTATGGACTTATTATAAATTTTTTATTATTGAAAAAGATAACTGAATAATACTGAAATAATAAAAACTTAAATACTGAAAATTTATTCTTGAAAATCGATATTTAAATAGATTGGATTATGATCTTTAATTTACCTTCAGTCACATTTTCCCCATTAAAAGCATATTTTAGAAGTTAGTTTCGAAGCTACTTTCCATTTACATATAAGGCAGGGATAGCTCAGTCGGTAGCGCGTCAGGCTGATAATCAGCAGTTCCCAGGTTCGAGTCCCAACTGGGTCAGCGTTGAGATTTATCTCCGCAAAACTCCCGCCTTGTCCTCGGTCAGTAGGGGACACCGATGGGCTTGGAAAGGCCGCACTCCGTCGTATGGGACGTTAAGCCTTTGCTCCGTGTGTGGGAGAGCCATGCTCTATGCATGTTAAAGAACACGCTGGATGGCCTTGACAGGAGGTTACCATCTGTCTCCCAACAGTTCTCTGAGCCTTTGGGGTCCCTGTGACTTGGCCATTTAGCTCATTGTATTCAAAAAAAAGTGCCGCTCAGACGTAAAACAACCCAACTCATTTTCATAGCATGAAAAATCTCTATTATTTTTGTATATCAGTGTATAAAGGCCCAGAAACTCTGCTAAAGTCTAGTGCATCATACTTTTCATTTAACTAATACCTTTTGGCTCTGGACGCCCAATAATTCCCTCCCACCAACACGTGAGTCTGAAGATCATCATCCTGCGAATTCCTTGCCAGTTAACAGAACCACTACACGTGCTGAAAGTTCACTGACACCACAGGACCCAAAGAACCCCCGGCAATGGCTTTACCATATGTCTCAGTACTTTCGGAAAAAAAATCTAAAAATATACCAATCATTAAGTTAGGCACGGAGAACTGGGAATTCTCCTAACTTCATGCAAACAGTGCTAGAAGATTGGTGATTTATGATGCTAAAAAAAATTGAGATTTTATATTTAGTTCTTTTAAGGGCGTGTTGTTGGAGAAAGGTGGGGATCGTGTTATTTATATAAGATAAATTGGAGGCTATCACCATAACAACTTAACAGCAGCTACGGTGTGTTATTTTTTCACTTGCTGTAATTGGTACATAGCTTTTCACCCTGACATGCAGAAAATATTATGGATAAATTAGTGTATGTTTATAATCGTTTCCAAGAAGAATATAATTCTTATTTATTTTCATTTGTTTTCCCATTTTAATTTATCTTGAAAGATTAAAGTAGAAATGATACATGACGTCAATTTTGTTTTAATATCTATATCTAGTAGCTTATGAAAGAACAGAACAGTAATTCCCAACAGGACCCCCGCCCTGCCCACGGTCAGTAGGGGACACCGATGGGCTTGGAAAGGCCGCCGTCCGTCGGATGGGACGTTAAGCCGTGGCCCCGTGTGTGGGAGAGCCCTACCCTGTGCACGTTAAAGAACACGCTGGATGGCCTTGACGGGAGGCTACGATCTGTCTCCCAACAGCTGTTCCAGTGGGTCCCCTCCCCCAACTTTCTCTAAGCCTTCGGGGTCCATGTGACCTGGCCATTTAGCCCATTATGTGCAAAAAAGTGCCGCTTAGAGGTAAAACAACCCAAACAACCAACCCAACAGGACCATTGTTTTTAGACCAATTTAGGAAATTTATGGGGGCGTTCCATTAGTCAAGCTCATAATGGCAATGCTAGAGCCATATAGCTTTCAATCAATTTAGTATAACAGAAATTAGCTTTATTAGCTTTAAATTATGCACCGGGCTCATAATCTGCAGTTTCCGGGTTCGAGTCCCAACTGCGACTGGATTGAGATTTATATCTGTTAAACCTTCACTCGGCTATAAGTCAGAAAGGGGACACAGATGGTCTTGTAAAGTCCGTCGAATGAGACGCTAACTGGTGATTCCGGGGCAGGAGAGCCATAACCTGTGCACATTAAAGAGCACTCTGGATGGCCTTAAAGGGATGCATCCATCTGTCTCCTAACAGCTGTTCAGTGGGTACCCTTCCCTCAACCTTCTTTGAGCCTTTGGGGTCTTTGTGACTTGGCCGTTTTTCCTATTGTGCACACAAAATTCCCTTAAATGTCGGATTGGGTTGCTTTACCTCTGAAAGGCACGTTTTTGCGCACAATGGGCTAAATGGCCAGGTCACAAGGACCCCAAGGACTCAGATAGAGTTGGGAGAAGCAGACCCACTGGACAGCTGTTAGGAAGCAGATAATTGCCTCTCATCAAGCTACCATACATCACGTTCTTTAATCTGCACAATGTATGGCTCTCCCACACACGGCTAACGGTTTTACGTTCCATCCAAAGGACGGCAGCTTTTCCAAGCCCATCGTTGTCCTCTACTGACTTAGGGCAGGATGGAGGTTTAGAGGAGAAATTTTTAACGCTAACACAGTTGAGAGTCGCACCTAGGAACTGAAGGATACGAGCCTGGAGTACTACAAACTGAGCCAGCCCTCTTCTCACCTTTCCTTAGAAGTAAAACATCTCAACCCTAAATTTAAAGTGTAAATTTACAAGCAAATTTAAAAATGGAGTAAGTTGAACAATAAAAATCCCCTTATTGAGAAATAAGATGGAAGAAAACATTTTGTCAGAAAAAAAAAGATCTCACTTGAAACAGAAAACGTTCTTTAAAAAAAACCTTCTGGCCCCCAATCCAAAGGGGATATCTGTGAGGAAAGTAAACCCTCATTAGAAAGACAACACAAGAAAACATATAACTATCCCTAATCCGGGTTTTGAAACTGCACTCCTTTAATCCTCAGTCAGGCCAACACTTCTTGGTAACAGAGGGCCACACAACTAGGTTATGACGTCAAAAAGGCAATAAAAAAATTTAAACCATTCCTATTTCTTTCTGTTACTATTACTGATGTACTTTTATACCAATCTTAATACAAAAGTTTATGTAGAGATATACCTTTTTTTTTTACAAGAAAAATTATTTGCATTTATTAGTACTATTATAATCCTTGAACGAATAATTTTTTCCCTAAATAATGTTTTTTATTTTGTTTTAAACATTTTAAAAATTGGCGTGAAAATTCACAGTAAGTATAATTGAAAGATATTTATACATTTTAGGACTACCTATACTGATGTCATAAGTTAGTTGATGGTCTTCTGTTATAGGAGGTGCGCTAACCGAGCCACACACCTACTTTTCTGGCAATTATTAGCACCACTAACATCAGACTATAGAACTACTTTTATCCCTCGAGACCTTGCGAGAGACTGCTACATTACATATAATTAAAAACCAGTATTAAATAGAATAATTTATTTATCATGATTATATAGAAATAATATAAAATAATTTGAAAGTATTAAGTTTTTTAATAAATAGCAGTAAAATTTCAAAATTTTTTGGTACTCGAAAAGAAGTCAATATTATGGAATTCGTGTATTTGCGACTTAGAGCAGCTCATCTTTGGCGAACTATGATAGTTTAACATTGTGGAAATGTTGCCATTAGTGTTGAAGGGAGTGGAACCTATATACCCTTCTTACAGTGTGCGCTAACCATTGAGCATGTTAATCTATCCAATAGTCGATGGTTATCCATTATATTTGACGAATACTCAACAGAAGCTAACTTCCTGGTTAGCCAGATCAGTGATTTCCATTTTAACACAGAACAACGAAACGATATGAATCTTAAAAAAAATATAGTACATATATCATGATTCAAGACCCCAATCATACATCTATCATTTGAAAATATCACGGAAATATATCGCCTCTTTATGTCAATATGTTCCTTAAACTCTTTATCATATTCTTGTTTACTTTTTATTTTTCCTCGCCGAGATCTGATGCACTCATTTCCTTATGTCTCTGTTCTCCTTTTAGCAATCGCTTTCTCCATTTTTAGTATCATTATTTCGTCAAGGATTCTTATCTGTCTTCAGTTCTTTCCTTTACACGTTTATTAACCTTTTCAAATTTCTGTTAATCGTATTGGTTTTTCTGCTCAGGTTTTGCTTGATTCACTTTTTTTTTCAAATATGATTTCAATGGCTTTCACAGTAGGTTTGACATTTCTTTTACGTAGAGTTGGGTTGTTTTACCTCTGAGCGGCACTTTTTGCACACCATGGGCAAAATGACCAAGTCACATGAACCCCGAAGGCTCAGAGAAGGTTGGGGGAGGGGACCCACTGGAACAGCTGTTGGGAGACAGATGGTAGCATCCCGTCAAGGCCATACAGCGTGTTCTTTAACGTGAACAGGGTATACTTACAGATGGTAGCCTTCCGTCAAGGTCATCCAGCGTGTTCTTTTAACGTGCACAGGTTCTCCCGCACACGGGGCCACAGCTTAACGTTCCATCCGACGGACGGCATTCGTTCCAAGCCCATCGGTGTCCCCTACTAACCGTAGGCAGGGCGGGGAATTTTGCGGAGATAAATCTCAACACTGACACAGCTGGGACTCGAACCTGGGAACTACAGATTACGAGCCTGGCGCGCTACCGACTGAGCCACCCCCGCCCCTTTTTTTTACGTAGACTTGTATCAGATATTAAAGTTGTTTAAATCCAATATTGAAACAAGGTCTTTTAAAATTTTGAACAGACATAGTCATTAAAATATTGGTGTCCATGTTATGTTTTCCTTTTCACTTGGGGTGACACATACGGTAGCGAGCAAGTCTCATCATCTGCAGTTCCCAAATTCGAGTCCCGCCTCCGCCAGTGTTGAGATTTATCTCTGAAACTCCCCGCAATGCCCTCAGTCAGTAGGGGACACCGATGGGCTTGGAAAGGCCGCCGTCCGTCGGATGGGACGTAATCCGTGGTCTGTGTGTCGAAGAGGCATACCCTGTGCACGTTAAAGAACACGCTGGATGACCTTGACTGGAAACTACCATCTGTCTCCTAACAGCTGTACAATGGGTCCACTCCCCCAACCTTATCTGAGTCCTCGGTGTCCTTGTAAGCTGGCCATTTAGCCCATTGTGTGCAAAAAAAGTGTCGCTCAGGGTAACACAACAACCCTTCTACTTGGAGAGAGGGTCGGCCAGAGAGTAAATCTCCCGTGAACAAGAGACTAAAAGAAGAAGCAATACAGTTGGGTTGGGTTGTTTTACCTCTGAGCGGCACTTTTTTGCACACCATGGGCTAAATGGCCAGGTCACATGGACCCCGAAGGCTCGGAGAAGGTTGGGGGAGGGGACCCACTGGAACAGCTGTTGGGAGACAGATGGTAGCCTCCCGTCAAGGCCATCCAGCGCGTTCTTTAACGTGCACAGGGTATGGCTCTCCCGCACACGGGGCCACGGCTTAACGTCCCATCCGACGGACGGCGGCCTTTCCAAGCCCATCGGTGTCCCCTACTGACCGTGGGCAGGGCGGGGAAATTTTGCGGAGATAAATCTCAACGCTGACCCAACTGGGACTCGAACCTAGGAACTGCAGATTACGAGCCTGGCGCGCTACCGACTGAGCCACCCCCGCCCCAAGCAATACAGTAAACTCCCTGTTATCCGGTACTCAAGCATCCAGAATTCTCATGCAACCGGCATAATTTCAAATGCACGTTGTAGTTCTCCAGGATACCGTTAACGTCATCTTTCACTCGTTGTTACATTCACGCAAAGACACGCTATGCATGTTATTTCCATTACGGACATTAACGTAGTCGGTAGTTGAATTTGTGATCGTGTTGTTCTGTTTACTAACAATCTTTTGCCCTCAATTTCTAATGCTGTCAAAGAAGAATATCACCCAACGACTAAAAATGCGTATAAAAAGAATTATATTTTAAATATTTACACTTGTATTAAAGGCATTTTACTTCATTTTTATTATTTCTTTTAACTGTATATTTTTTTGGTCTAAGGCTTGAATACAATATTGTACCTACTGTATTTCGATCCTATAAAAATATTCCCATGCAACCAGCAGATTCATCTAACCTACAACTCCTATACCACATAAATGCCGGAAAACTGCATGTTTTCCGTATTGAAATTTATATGTGATGTGATAAAATGTGATGGAGAGTGAAATTTATATGTAGCTTCCCCCCTATATTAGGTAATATCTCGTAAAATTCAACTGGTAGCTGTTAGTTTTAAACATTTTAAAGTAAAGTAATTTAATTCTCTATGACACTGTGTCAATCATCAGTATAAAAATATTTGATATATTTCCTATAGAACACTGGTAGATTTCGAAATTTTTTGCAATAATACAATTCATCAATAATTTTACTGAGTACATTAAGTTATATAATAACAAATCTAGTAATATATAGATAATGCTTTAAAATTATAATATTCATAAATTTCTAAAACTACTTGTAATTTAATAAAGAAAATAAATACTTAATTTTTTCCTTTGTCAGTGTCACGTAGAATTAATTGCTTTATTTTAATTATTGCACTGTGTACGTCTACTGTAATTTTTGTTTAAACATTTTGTAATTATTTATAAAAATATATGTAAACATTTAATAATTTTGTAATAAGTAAATTACATTTTATGCTTTTTAAAATAAATATCTTTAAACATTAGAAAAATTAAAATAATATCTTATGAGTATTTAATTTCCTTTTTCCCTCGTTTTTTCAACGGCTCTCTGAGACTTGTGTATTTAGGTGGCCCTGGCTAGAGCCACCAAGATTACACCAGGTCCGAATAACCGTTGAAAAAAGTGCCACTCCAGAGAAAAAACAATCCAATCTTTGTATTTGTTAGTTTTTTAACATTTTAATGCTGATAGTAACAACCAAAGTGAATACTACGCAGTGCTGAAATATATGATGCATTAGTATAAAAATATTTAGTATAATATTTCCTATAGAACACTGGTAGATTTCGAAATTTTTTGCATTAATACCATTCATCAATAATTTTACTAAGTACATTAAATTATATAATAACAAATGCTATTAATATATAGATAGTGATTTAAAATTACAATATTCATAAATTTCTGAAACTACTCGTAATTTAATAAAGAAAATAAATACTTAAGTTTTTCCTTTGTCAGTTGTTTGAGAATTTTACGTCTTAAATTTTATCGCAATTTATTTTCCCAGACCAATTAAAGGATACAATTTAGGTTGCAATCCATGGGTTTAAGTAAAACGTGTATAAATCAGTACATTACGAATAAAAATAGAAAAAAGAATATGAATGGACTCTTAGAAAAACAGATCACTTTCTTCAGCCCTCCTTGCTCTTAGCAAGCGCAATATTCGTGGCGTTTCGGTTGTGAAAGCAACGTCTAGCGCCCAACCATAAACACTGCCTGACTCAGGAGAAATGTGCACTGTCTTAGTACGTTGGCAGAGAGACCAAAAATAACTCAATGTCTTTCTCCTGTAGACCTCGGACTGGCATGCTTTAAATAAAAGTGCAGCTACCGCAAGATCCGTCCACAGATCACCAGGACTTAACTCCCTTGTGCAGAAGGAGATGGAGGTTTGCGCTTTTGTCACTGGGACACTTGTGTGGCATTGGTTCGTGCCTCGTCTTACCTCTTTATTTACAGTTCAATGACACGGACTCTTCCTGGAAAAACGTCGGTGGGGGGGGACGAAACAGGAATAGACAAAGCTCAAGGAGATAGGTGTCTGCTGCGTAAAGATGAAAGTAAAATTTCATATATACTTTTGGCTGATTTAAGTTAATGGTTTGCACAAATGGTTTCCAACCGGGGCGTTTCAGATATTTGAGGGAGGGGGGGGGGATGTGGTTGTCTTGAATATTTCGGTAAAAATAGTTTTAATGAAATATCAGTCTTTAGAGAAATATAAATATGCATGTTTTACATACATTGACGGAACTAGAAAACTAAATAGGGGGAGGGGCAAGTGAATCTGAGTGAAAGTTGGGGGGGTGGATAAGACAAGGTCATTTTGATATACTACGCCTGGACAATGTAGTAAAAGAAAAACGATTTTTGAAACATGTAAAGTTGTGTACATGTAAGTTGTTCTGGAAAATTCAACTGGTAGTTACTTACTTTTAAAAACCTGTTAATTAATTTTAAAATATTCTTAAATATTTCAAAAAATTCGTAATGAGTAAATTATTTAATTTTAAATAATTAAAAATTTTAGCCTTTAAAGTTTAGACAATTAAAAATCATTTTAACTCTTATGCGCAATAAATTTTACTCCTTCCCTCCTTTTGTTCAACGACTCTCCAGGCCAGGTGTAAAAAGGTAATCTTTGGTAAGATCGATCCAAAATGAACGGTAACGCAGTTCTGATATACATTTTTTTCTTCTGTTTCATTCATCTTTAACAAATTTCTTGAAAAGTACTATAAAATATATATATATTATCATCGGTTCTCGTCCGATCACTCAAAGTTAAGCAGCTTTGGGCGCGGTTGTTCTCGTCCGATCACCTAAGTTAAGCAGCTTTGGGCGCGGTCAGTGCCTCGGAGGGTGACACCTGGGTCACACCGCATGCAGTTGGCGAGAGAACCTGCTAAGGACCCGACATCCTCACAGATCCCTTCTACTATGGCGTATTAAACTGACAGTATCCTGTTAGACCACTGTGGCAAGCAGCTGCTTGAGGAGGTATTTATTATTTGCATTATTATTTTATTCCGGTTACTAACATTCAAAAATGGGGGTGGGAGTATGCCACCCCCTGCAGCTCCTTCCTATTACCCTATCCTATTTTTGTGTGTATATATATAATAATCATAAATACCCCCTCAAGCAGCTGCTTGCCACAGAGGTCTGACAGGAGCCTGTCAGTTTATATGCCAAAGTAGAAGATCTGAGAGGATGGCAGGACCCCAGCAGAAAAACGACACATAGATCCATGCCTTATCCGGGGCTCGAACCCAGATCCCTTAGATCAGTAGCCAAGCGCGCTAACCACTCGGCCATTACATATCAAAAATTCACGGATGAAACGAAACTCGTTAATATTATCCATTATATTATTTCGACAAGTTCTATAAAGGAAAAAATTGCTTTAGTTCCATGACGGGTTGGTTTGTTTTATCTCTGAGCATACATTTATCTTTTTGCATACAATATGCTAAATGTCAAGGTCTCCAAGGGCTCAGAGGAGGTCAGGAGAAGGAAATTCACTGGAAAGCTGTAAGGAGATAGATGGAAATTTAATTTCAAGGCCATCAAGCGTGTTCTTTAACCCTTTCACGACCAAGGGAAACATTTTTCCCATTTTAAAATTGGTGATTGTCGTATTTAATTATAACCTTATCTGCATTTTTTATACAGAATGTCAAAATAGAACGTATGCCGAACGCAATTACGTAAATGGGAACGTTTAGAAAACAAAAACAGAACTGTCAGGACGCATAATATATGTACTATGTGCAATGTCCATCTTTGCCTCACTACCAAAAGAAATTGCTTCGCAGAATATCGTAATTAGCACATCATTTTGTATAGTAATTTTATTTCATAATTTTGTATTATTTTAGTTAACATTTTGTTCTAATAAACCAATAAATAAAAGACATTGCATAATAAGCCCAACTATAATTTGTGTTACCTTTATAGTCCATTGGGAAAAATATTTCCCATAAAATTCCAAAAAAAACTACACATTGGTATGTATTTTTCTTATGATTTTTATTTATTTTACGTCTAAACAAACTAAAATAAACAGTTACATACTAATATTTACTCTTAGAAACCTTATGGTCCTGAAAGGGTTAACGTGAACATAGAAATCACTGTTTTACGTCCCATCCAACGGATGGCGGTCTTTCCAAGGCCACTGGACAGCTGTTAGGGCAGATGGAAGACTCCCTTAAAGCTCATCCAGCGTGTTCTTTCTCCAGCGTTTCTTCGAGCACAGGGTATGGCTCTCCTTCACATGCGACTAACACTTATTATCTGACGGACGTTGCAAGAGCATTTTCTCACCAAGATCATGATAAGGATTAGTAGCAAAATTTTCTACTCTGTCACAGTTGGTGCAAGTACTTACAAACTTCTTTTGGCTTATACTCGTTGAAAATAAAATTTAAATTTACAGTATTTTTAACTTTACTGGTAGTTGTAAATTTTACCAACTGTGTAATTAATTTTAAAATATTCAGTAATATTTCTATAAATTTTTAATAAATAATTTATTACCGAATTATAAAGGGTTGAAATAAATTTTGAACAAAATAGTCACTTAGAGAAATTTTGGGTAAATTTTCTTCTTTCTCTTTCCATTGGACAGTTGTACTGTCCCGGACTTCTCTAGGTGTCATTTCCCAAATCAAAAACTCATCTGAAATTTGGGTAAATAAATCAAGCTAGGAATAGTCTGTTTTTTCCGACTTCCATTGCTAAGAACATTACATACAAAAAGAATAATTATTTTTCCGTTAACAACAAAAAAAAATCCTAATGATTACCGATAACCAAGGGGCAGCTCAGTCTGAGCGCACCAGGCTCGTAATCTACAGTTCCCAGGTTCGAGTCCCGTCTGGGTCAGTGTTGAGATTTATCTTCACAAAATTCCCTGCTCTGCCTGCCCACGGTCAGTAGGGGACACCGATGGGCTTGGAAAGGTCGCCGTCTGTAGGATGGGACGTTAAGCCGTAGCCCTGTGTGCAGGAGAGTCATACCCTGTTCACATTAAAGAACACGTTATTGGCCTTGACGGGAGGCTATTATCTATCTCTCAATAGCTGTTCCAGTAGGTCACCTCTCTCAGACTTCTCTGAGCCTTCGAGGTCCTTGTGACCTGCCCATTGTGTGCAAAAAGTGCCGCTCAGAAGTAAAATAACCCAACCATCTGTCTCCTAAGAGCTCTCCAGTGATACCCCTCTCCAGGCCTTCTCGGATCCCTCAGGATTCTTGTGATCGGACCATTTAGCCCATTATGCATAAAAAATTGCCGCTCAGAGGTAAAACAACCCAACCGAATACCAGAGCAAACGCTATTAAAGAGAAAAACAGCTAAATGCGTCACTGTGTATGGATAGGTCAGCGTGGATGAGGAAGTACCAGAACCACCAGCAAGCGGAGGAGGTGCATATGCCCTCACTTCCGCCCTCCCTTCTTCCCTCACTCACCTATTACGTCACAAATCAGTGGAGCGAACAGCACTTCCTTCCCGTGATAAATAAGAAGCAAACAGGTACTGCAAGAAAGACAAGTATGGCGCTGAAGAGACTCATGGGACTTCTACTAGGTCAAGGGTTGGAACCGGAAATGTACAGAGACAGTGTCGTTTACGACAGGTTTTTTTTTTTGAGGGGTGTGGGGAGTGGAATAGGGGGGGGGGGCGTGCTGGAGTAGATTGTCTTTTCTTTTATACGGTATTGAATAGCGATTGAATACGACTGGTGGAACAGGTGTGTTACGACAAGAAGGTGGTCGATAGGTCAAATCAGTTTATAACTTGAAACATATTATTGATCTATGCATGTATTCATTAATAGAGGTAGGCCAAGGTTTGTGCTGCGACTTGGTGTATTGATGTTCATTTGAACTTTGTGTTAATTTGAATTTTTTGTTTTTATGTCGTTTTCAAAAAACACAACGAGGTAATGTTTACTTTGTCGTCACTCTGCCTCTAGACAATCAACTTTTATTTGGTTTTAGACATAAAACTTATTTCAGGGTTCGATAGGGTTGGGTTGTTTTACATCTGAGCGGCACTTTTTTGCACACCATGGGCTAAATGGCCAGGTCACATGGACCCCGAAGGGTCAGAGAAGGTTTGGGGAGGGGACCCACTGGAACAGTTGTTGGGAGACAGATGGTAGCCTTCCGTCAAGGCCATCCAGCGTGTTCTTTAACATGCACAGAGTATGGCTCGGGGCCACGGCTTAACGTCCCATTCGACGGACGGCGGTCTTTCCAAGCCCATCGGTGTCCCCTACTGACCGTGGGCAGGGCGGGGAATTTTGCGGAGATAAATCTCAACGCTGACCCAGCTGGGACTCGAACCTGGGAACTACAGATTACGAGCCTGGCGCGCTACCGACTGAGCCACCCCCGCCCCAGGGTTCGATAGGTATTGATGAGATATTAGGATTCGCGCATTTGGAATCTCCTAAAATTTAAATCGCTCCATCTAACGCTGGGAAAAGTTTAAAATTACGCCCTCTGACGGTAAAAAAGCTGAAAATTGCAAAATGTTAAACGAATATATTAAAACAACTTTTTGAACATTATTTTACTGTTGTAGGTCAATGTGGATATGGAGGAAAATTGTCTTGAGCCGGGTGGGATCTGAACCCACGACCTCTTGACGATGTCAGGTGCTACTGAACTACCGGCTGCTGATCAGTTATCCTCTGTTGTGGATGTTAAACCATGTCATTGTAGAATCAGCCTCTGGTGGCTGCCTTATAAACTGCAAGGGAAGAATCTTTTATTACAGATCTTCCATGTCTATACGGGGCGGGGGGTGGCTTAGTTGGTAGTGCGCCAGGCTCGTAATCTGTAGTTCCCAGGTTCGAGTCCCAACTGGGTCAGTGTTGAGATTTATTTCTGCAAAACTCTCCGCCCTGCCCACGGTCAGTAGGGGACACCGATGGGCTTGGAAAGGCCGCCGTCCGTCGGATGGGACGTTAAGCAGTGGCCCCGTATACGGGCGAGTCATACCCTGTGCACGTTAAAGAACACCTGGATGGCCTTGACGGGAGTCTAACATCTGTCTTCCAATAGCTGTTCCAATGGGTCCCGTTCCCCCAACCTTCTCTGGGCCTTCGGGGTCCCTGTGACCTGGCCATTTAGCCCATGGTGTGCAAAAAAGTAACGCTCAGTGGTAAAACAACCCAACCCATGTCTATGACAAATCACATTCCATGGGACAATTGATGGTATTTTTTTAGTTATCCTCAATTCTCATAAATAACAAAAATAAATATTCCCTCAAGCAGCTGCTTGCCACAGAGGTCTGAGAGGAACCTGTCAATTTAAAACGCCATAATAGAAAGTTTGTGAAAATGGTGGGAACTCAGCAAAAAAAAGCACAAACATCCATGCCTTACCCGGGACTCGAACCCAGGTCTCTTTGATCAGTAGCCTAGCAACTCACTGTTGCCAAGCACGCTAGGCTACTGATCAAAGGGACCTTTACCCCAGTGTGGGTGGGAAAAAGAAATTTTATTTTCGTTTTAAGAGGGAATTTTTCGTTTTTAGAGATAAAAATTTTTTTGTTCGGTAGGTATTAATGAAATATTATGGTTCGCACTTTTGAAAACTTTCAAAAGTTTAAATTATGCCCTCTAACGGCGGAAATTTTGGAAAAAAATATTTTAAAAGATGTATTTATGCTAAAAAATTTGAAAATTTATTGGTATAATATATATGGTGAAGATTGCGTGGTTAGTTAGCACTGTCAAAAATAAGTTTCCTCTTACCTGAAACGGAACTGATTTTTTAAGCAGAAAATTGGAAAAATTATCTTTTAGAGAGGTACAGTCGCTCAAAAAAATATCCAAACACTATAGTTGATTACAGAATTCAGAAAAAATATCTGGCAACAACGATTTTTTTAGAAATTAGTGATCTGGCAACCTTCGTGTACGTACACGAAGGTTGCCAGATCACTAATTTCTTAAAAAAAGTCCCGAAGGACCCACTCCCCATGGGGAAAGCACGTGCTCCGTCTCACGACACTACACGTGCATAGCAACTAGAGGCTTGGAAATAGAAGATGAAGTTTGTCTCAGAGGAGACCAGTCAGGACATGGAGTATGGGTGGCGTTAAAGGGGGTGCTGAGTGCAGCCCGGGAAGAAGGTTGGAAAATAAGTCAAAGAGAGAAAGCAGCCACGGAACTCAAAGGAGAGAGTCCCGAAGCCGGCAGACAAGCCAGCCTATGTCCCTCAAGTGTGCCCTGACATGGGCACTCTCGATGGACACAGAGACCAGTTCGCCTGCTACCTCATTGATCGCTTGGGAGTCCCTGAGTTCGTTAGCGAACCCTTCAGTGATCGGACATCTGAGGATATAGTGCCCGACGTCTGCATCTGGAGCCCCACAGCCGCAGTAACTGTGGGCAGAGATTTTGAAACGCTCCAGGTATTTGGGGAAGCTCCCATGTCCTGTTAGGACCTGCGTCAAATAGTGGTCAGAGGATCTCAGGGATAGACTGACCCTTTTCAAGAATGTCTTTGTTTGAAGACCATTCTCAGTCGTATCCCAGAGCCTCTGCCACTCCTGAGTGGTACCTTGGCCAATTATAGACTTCAGGGTAGTTTTTGAAGTCTTTACCGCTATCACAGGTTGAGTGTTATTACCTGCGGAACGGGCCAGTTGGTCGGTCCGCTCGTTTCCTTCATGTCCTACGTGTGCCCTGATCCAGAAGAAGGATACCCTGGGCATGCTCTGACTGCCCAGGATGCACTTGATCTCATTCACTATTTGATGCCGGTTGGTTGCATCTTCAAGCGCATGCAGAGCTGCTTGGCTGTCCGTGTACAGCCTTATGTCGTTGTTCAGACCACCGTCATTGAGGGCCCAGTTAAGGGCCTCTCTGATAGCGAGCAGTTCTGCTTGGAAGGCCGAGCCATTATTTGAAACCTTCCTCTGAAAATCATACACTTTGGCCCCTTGATTGAAGACAGTGAAGGCTAAGCCCACACCCTCCTCGCTCTTGGAACCGTCGGTGTATATTTCAGTATCCGTACCTGATGGTAACTCCGTGGACCAGGGCACACATAGTCTCCTTGTGGGATGTAGATCCCACTTAGCGGTATTTTCCTCAAAATCCTCAGGGTCATACTGGACTCCGAGGAATGTTGCTTTTTCCTTAGCCTGCAGGACTCTGAATATGGTCGCTTCTTTACCGACCGTCAAAAATAGCGGAGGGATCCCTGCGAGTACCAGGAGGGCATCCGTAGATGTCGTCCTGTAAGCCCTGGTAATTCGCAGTAAAGCTGGTCGTTAGGCTGCAAGCAGCTTTCTACACATTATGGAGTGGTCCGTCGGGCGCCACCAGGCATCCGCACCATATGTTAGGATCCGCTCCGTTCCCCTAAGATAAATTTCTTTGAGGACCTCGCTTCTGAGTCCCCATGAGACGCGAGCCATACGCCCCAGCTTACACATAACATTGGTGCATTTAGCTTTTAGGTCCTGCAGGTGTGGGATCCAGCTCATCCTCTCATCCAGAGTGATCCCCAGGTACTTTAATGTTGTCGCATGGCGGATATTTTCACCTTTTAGTTTGAAAATAGGATACCTCTTCTTGAGGACACCCTCTTTAGCAATAGTCATAGCGTTCAGATACTTTTTTGAGCGACTGTACTAATCAAATATTAGAATATTGCATTTTTCAAATTCTTGGGCTTGGAAAGGCCGCCGTCCGTCGGATGGGACGTTAAGCCGTGGCCCCGTGTGAGGGAGAGTCATACCCTGTGCACGTTAAAGAACACGCTGGATGGCCTTGACGGGAGGCTACCATCTATCTCTCAACAGCTGTTCCAGTGGGTCCCCTCCCCCAACCTTCTCTGAGCCTTCGGGGTCCATGTGACCTGCCCATTTAGCCCATTGTGTGCAAAAAAGTGCCGCTCAGAGGTAAAACAACCCAAGCTTATGGGGAAAAATTGTAATTTCATTGGTAAATATCAAGAGATATTCCACCGATAGTATAGAAGTCTGACCCCTTTTCTACTTGTGTAATATACCTACCTGTGTAATTTTAAAACAATATTTTAATTTGTTGGAACATCAAGCCAATCTCCAGAAGTATTTATCTGAAGATTTATGCTGCAGTGCACATATTAAAAAATATAATAATCGTTCAAGTAGCTGATTGCCAAAGACAACACAAACAACCATGTCTTACCCGGGGCTCGAACCCAGGCACTTATGATCAGTAGCCAAGCGCATAAACCACTCGGCCACCAGGACGGCACTGATTAAACAATGACAAGCTTCAACCCTAGCTTTAAGCGTAATGTCAATGGTTTCTTAATCTTTTCAGTCACATCACGAAACGTCGAAAATAATGGGGAAAAAAACTAATGCTGCAGGCTTCAAACGGGAAAACTTATAAATAGAATCCGATACAAGAAGAGACAAGTGACGGGTAAAGGAAAAGATTAAAAAAAACGGGTCTTTGAACGCATCACGTAATGTTCATGACGAGTGACGGTTTTTCGCATATGATGATCCGTAGTTTGATCATGTTCACAAGCCATGAAGTCTGTCATGAATAAAATTTCTGCTAGGCCAGAGTTTGCTATGTCTCCCCCATAAGGGCGCTCAGACCAAAGTAACCGTGTAGTGCTCCATCTAACGATGTTGTAGACCATAAAGTGCAAGAGTGTACCTAGTACACGGCAGTTATACACTTAATTATGCATGATGACGTGATCATTGTTTGTTATCCTTACTGACGTGAATCATTGTTTGTCATGCGCTAGACTGCTGATGATTAGTCAACAGTTGAAACTTGTTATTGGCATGCTGGGTAGCTTAATTATAATAAAATTGCTCAAGAAACGCTGAGGTAATCAACGTTGATAAGTTTTTGAAACAAGGGTAGATGGTGTTGCATTCATTCCAACACAATGTAAATAGTGATGTTCGTAGTGAACAAAGATGTTGTTAAGAATGGTTAGCATTCTTAGGGTTGTTGACAATATTGAGCTAGAAGTAGAGCCGGCTCTTTATGTTGCAACAGGGTCTGGACTATATTGCAGTAAATATAAACAAAAGGTTGTTGACAAACTAGAGTAGGGGTTCTCAACGTGGGGTATGCGGTAAAATTTTTTGGGGTAGGCCGTGAAAGTTCAAAAGTTGCTAGATCTAGTAACAAAGTCGCTAAGTTGGCAACACTGCTATGCAAAAATGTCATTTTTTGTGTTTATCGATAAATGTAATTTATGAATACAAAATTTAATGTGTATATATTTTTTCAATCCCATTATTACATTATAACTATAGTTTTATCTACCTATACAAGGGGTACGCCAGTACATGCACATTTTCAGGGGGTGCGTGAAGCATAAAAGGTTCAGAACCACTGATCTAAAGTATTACTAAATTAGAAGTAGTGTTGAATTCAGATGCAAGGTATGTAAGACACATTCAGGGTTTAATTAATAAATAAAATAAATACCCCCTCAAGCAGCTGCTTGCCACAGAGGTCTAACAGGAGCCTGTCAGTTTATATGCCACAGTAGGAGATCTGAGAGGATGGCAGGACCTCAGCAGAAAAACGACACACACAACCATGCCTTACCCGGGGCAAGGAGAAAATCTTCTCTGCCCGGGGCTCGAACCCAGGTCCCTTAGATGAAGTATATCTAATTAATAAACTACTGGTAGCTAAATAAAATATTTGTATCATTGAAGCACACTGCCCTAAAACATAGAAAATTTCCATTATATCAATGGAAATTTAAATTCGAAGCCTTGAAATATGCATTTAACGGAAAATTTGACTGAAGATAAAGATCATAATTAATCTATTTAAATCTCGATTTTCAACAATATTCGTTCAGTATTTAAAGAATTCTAGAATCTGGAATATTCCACAACAGTAATACAACATAAGCATATTAGAAATTAATTGACACAAAACTAATAAGTATTGTTTTAAACCATTTAATAAAGTAAATACATATTTTAATAGTTTGCGAAATGATTATTTCAATATTAGACAATTATGAATGATGGATGATTTCTATATATATACTGGAGGGAATTGAAAAAAGAACACCTAGAAGGAATTCCTTTAGGAAAGTCATAATATGTTAATAGTTAAGGGCAGCAGAAACCGTGATCCAAGATTGAAAGTCATTGGATGAAATAATGACGTCATTGAGGACGACAACATGCAAATGTACGCAGCGCGTATTTAAGGACTAGGGCGTGGGTTGGGTTGTTTTACCTCTTAGCGGCACTTTTTTGCACACCTGGGCTAAATGGCCACGTCACATGGACCTCGAAGGCTCAGAGAAGGTTGGGGGAGGGGACCCACTGGAACAGCTGTTGGGAGACAGATGGTAGCCTCCAGTCAAGGCCATCCAGCGTGTTCTTTAACGTGCACAGGGTATGGCTCTCCCGCACACGGGGCCACGGCTTAACGTCCCATCCGACGGACGGCGGCCTTTCCAAGCCCATCGGTGTCCCCTACTGACCGTGGGCAGGGCGGGGAATTTTGCGGAGATAAATCTCAACGCTGACCCAGCTGGGAATTACAGATTACGAGCCTGGCGCGCTACCGACTGAGCCACACCCGCCCCAGAGCGGACGGCTACGGGATCACAAATTCGATCCTCTGTCGTACCAAGGGTGTCTAAAAGAACGATGCGCAATCGTCTTTTAGAAGCAGGACTACCGGCACAGTTACCACTGTCACCTCGTCACTATCGAGCACGTTTGCAGTGGTGTCAAGAACGACTTCATTGGAGGGAAGAATGGCAGTTTGTGGTCTTCAGTGATGAAAGCCGATTCTGCTTAGGAGCGTCTGATGGTCTTTTACGCGTCCGAAGGAGAAAGATGAGCGGATTCTTCCATCGTGCATCCGCTAACGACACACAGGGCCCACGCCGGGCATCATGGTGTGGGAGCGATTAGCTATCACTCTCGTATGTGTCTGATGATTTCCTTTTCTATATTCTACCAAATGGTAATAAGCAAAAATTGTACAGCTTACATTGAATAGCAATACGTACGTCAGCGACATCGTATAACCTGTCTCCCTGCCATATTTGAGTGTAATCCCAAATGCGATATTCCAGCAGGATAACGCCTGCCCACACTCCGCCCGGGCAACTCAACGTGCTCTTCAGGCAGTGCACCAACTCCCTTGGCCAGCACGCTCTCCGGACTTGTCTCCAATCGTATATGTCCGGAACTGGATACAAAGACTCTTCGTGGACCGCGTCAGGCAACTATCATTGCTGAATTACGCATCCAAGCTGAAAGCACATGGAATGGTATCCCCCAGCGTGATATCCAGCATTTGTACGACCGATTGCATGCAGATTGGAAGCTTGTATTGCTGCTCGAGGAGGTTCAACACCTTATTAAAATGTGCCTTCTGTAAAATGTAATACTCTTTAAAAGGTAAAATAAACATTGAATCACTATACACGTGTGATCACTGCCCTTTCTCACCAAGTTGTTTCTACTGAATAAATCTCATAGATTACACTTCAATTGTTAATGGTGTTCTTTTTTCGATTTTTACCAGTGTGTTATTAATTTACTATTTGAAGAGTTATGGAAGCTGGAATGCTTAAGAATAAATTATCGTTTCATAAAAAGTATAATTGTTTAATATTGAAATTATTATTAGTCAAACTTTTGAACTCTATTAAGATTTGCTCATAATCTGCAGTTCCCAGACTCGAGCTCTGCCTGGGCCAGCATTGAGATTTATCTCTATAAACTTTCCCGCTCTGCCCACGGTCAGTAAGGGAACCGATGGGCTTGGAAAGGCCGCCGTCCATCAGATAGAACGTTAAGCCGTGGCTCCGTGTGAGGGAGAGCCATACTCTGTGCACGTTAAGGAACACGCTGGATGGCCTTGACCGGAGACTACCATCTGTCTCCCAATAGGTCTTCCAGTGGGTCCCCTCCCGCAACCTTCTCTGAGCCTTCGAGGTCCTTGTGACCTGGCCATTTAGCCCATTGTGTGCAAAAAAGTGCCGTCAGAGGTAAAACAACTCAAGTGACTGATATCATCATTATCAACATCGTCATTCGTTACCTACCAGTAATTATTTAGGAATCTTAAAGAAAATTTGGAGAATTATTTACTAAATAATACAAATTTTGTTTATTACCATTTGGTAGAATATAGAAAAGGAAACCAAGCATCATAAATAGAAAAGTTAAATTTAATGAAATATATCGAATGAAGGCTCCCTTAGTCTTCAGGTTTTAAAACTCCGGTTTAAACAACAGTTCCGTTTCAGAATATTGTCTTCTAATTGCGATAATTTTGAGGTTAAGCCTCTTCAAGCAAACATCTGGTGTGAAAGGCGGATGACGTCACCGCACGTCAGGATTTAACCTGCGGCTAAAAGGTATAATGAGTTCGAGTTTACCCGGTCAGGGTCGACTAGTAATTTGTCGAAGGAGTTCGTTAGCGTAATCCACCCTAGTGCACGCAGCTCACTTAAAGGATGCAAGACATCGCATGAAGAGAGATATGGAAAATAATGGGACTGGCCGGGTGAAAATTGATGCTTGTAATCCACTTAGGCTTTGTCAACTCAAACTGGGTCAGTTGGAAATAGAGGATGTGGAAGATTGGATTATTTGCCAACCTCTGAAATGACACAACGTTAAGTTTAGTATGTAATTCGATTTTCGCTGACTTCTTGTTGGTTAACTCTGGTGTTGGATAGATGTTGATGATCATGTTAGGCAGGTGGAAGATGCCACTGTTATTTGTCACTGAAGAGTAAAACTTAACACTGGTTAGAGTTGTTTTTGCCTCTGACGGAAGGGGCGAGAGTGGCTCAGTCGGTAGCGCGCCAGGCTCGCAATCTGCAGTTCCCGGGTTCGAGTCCCAGCTGGGTCAGCGTTGAGATTTATCTCCGCAAAATTCCCCGCCCTGCCCACGGTCAGTAGGAGACACCGATGGGCTTGGAAAGGCCGCCGTCCGTCGGATGGGACGTTAAGCCGTGGCCCCGTGTGCGGGAGGGCCATACCCTGCGCACGTTAAAGAACACGCTGGATGGCCTTGACGGGAGACTACCATCTGTCTCCCAACAGCTGTTCCAGTGGGTCCCCTCCCCCAACCTTCTCTGAGCCTTCGGGGTCCATGTGACCTGGCCATTTAGCCCATGGTGTGCAAAAAATTGCCGCTCAGAGGTAAAACAACCCAACCCAAGCCTCTGACGGAAACTTTTTTTAAACACACAATGATTTAAATGGCTAGGTTACAAGGACCCCAAAGGTTCAGAGAATGTTGGGAGAAAAAGAACCACTAGACAGCTGTTTGTAGACAAAAGGCAGCCTCTCTTCCAGGTCGGGCGGGGATGGCTCAGTCGGTAGCGCGCCAGGCTCGTAATCTGTAGTTCCCAGTTCGAGTCCCAGCTGGGTCAGCGTCGAGATTTATCTCCGCAAAACTCCCCGCCCTGCCCACGGTCAGAAGGGGACACCGATGGGCTTGGAAAGGCCGCCTCTGTCGGATGTGACGTTAAGCCGTGGCCCCGTGTGCGGGAGAACCTGTGCACGTCAAAAGGACACGCTGGATGACCTTGACGGGAGGCTACCATCTGTAAGTATACCCTGTGCACGTTAAAGAACACGCTAGATGACCTTGACGGGAGGCTACCTTCTGTCTCCCAACATCTGTTCCAGTGGGTCCCTTCCCCCAACCCTCTCTGAGCCTTCGGGGATTGGATTGGATTGTTTTACCTCTGAGCGGTACTTTTTTGCACACCTTGGGCTAAATGGCCAGGCCACAAGGACCCGAGCCTTCGGGGTCCATGTGACCTGGCCGTTTAGCTCATGGTGTGCAAAAAAGTGCCGCTCAGAGGTAAAACAACCCAACTCTTCCAGATCACACCAGCGTGAATGGAAACCTCAGTCGGTAACGCGTCAGACTCGTAATCTGAAGTTTCCAGATTCGAGTCCCATGATGGCTAGCGTGGAGATTTATATCCGCAAAACACCCAACTGATTTCAGTCTTCGGTGACTTAGTAGGAGACACCGAAGTGCTTGGAAAAGCTGCCGTCCTTCCGAGGGGATATAAAGCCGTGGCCCCATCTATGGGAGAGCCATACCCTGTGCACGTTAAAGAACACACTGGATGGCCTTGGCGGGAGGCTACCATCTATTTCCTAACAGCTGTCATGTGGGCTCTCTCTCCCCCTCTCTGAGTCGTGGTGATATTTGTAGCCTGGTCATTTGGTCCATTGTATGTAAAAAAGTGCCACTCAGTGGTAAAGCAACCCAACTATCCTGCACACGGGGGCATGGCTTAATGACCCATCCAACGGACGGCGGTCTTTCCAAGATCATCGGTGTCGCCTACTGACCGAGGGCAGGGCGCGAAGTTTTGAGGAGATAAAATCTCAACATTGGCCGAGCTGGACCTCGAAACTGGGAAGTGCAGATTACGAGTCTGGCGCACTACAGTTTGAGATCCTTCCCCCCCCCCCCCCCCCCGATTTTGTGGCGAGATTAGTTCAGTCGGTAGCTCACCAGGTTTTTAATATGCTGTTTTCCGGGTTTGAGTCCCACTGTGACACCGTTGAACTTTATCTCCACTTTGCCCTCAGTCAGAAAGAGGACACCAATAGACTTGAAATGGTTTGCCGTCCTCCGGATGTTAAGCAGTCGTTCCATGCGCAAGAGAGCTATACCCTGTGCACGTTAAAAAAACATGCTAGATGGCCTTAACGGGTTTGGTTGGGTTGTTTTACCTCTGATATGGGCCTAACATCGCCAGGTCACATGGACCCCGAAGGCTCAGAGAAGGTTGGGAGAGGGGACCCACTGGAACAGCTGTTGGGAGACAGATGGTAGCCTCCCGTCAAGGCCATCCAGCGTGTTCTTTAACGTGCACAGGGTATGACTCTCCCACACACGGAGCCACGTCTTGACGTCCCATCCGACGGACGGCGGCCTTTCCAAGCCCATCCCCCTACTGACCGTGGGCAGGGCGGGGAGTTTTACGGAGATAAATCTCAACGCTGACCCAGCTGGGACCTTGACGGGAGGCTGCCATCTGTCTCCTAACAGCTGTTCAGTGGGTCTACTTTCCTCA
This sequence comes from Ryuthela nishihirai, assembly GCA_038380435.1. Lineage (NCBI taxonomy): Eukaryota > Metazoa > Arthropoda > Arachnida > Araneae > Heptathelidae > Ryuthela > Ryuthela nishihirai. Next base: position 25,465,250 of record JAWZYU010000002.1, read on the forward strand.
ACCTTCTCTCTCTTTACCTATCCTTTAATGAATAACTCCGGGTTAAGAATTTTCCTTTTTAAAATGACTCAGCAGTTGTTTTACTATTCTTTGCATAAAAATTTGTCAAATGTTACCTTAGTTATTTAATAATTATTTAGAATTAAAAAAAATAGATTTATCGAAAAAGACATTAGAAGTTGTATAAAAAGATTTTTATTATTAAGTATTTCTGTATATTAAAAGTTTTTAAATAAATTTATATAAAATTTAGGATATAAACTGATCTAGTTATGGGATCAATTAATATGAATTTATTTTATTTTCATAGAGTACGTAAAAATAAATTTCATGTGTGTAAAATAATATTAATTTCAAACTTTTTAAATCTTATAGTAAAATATTTATTAACTAAAGTTTTAAAAATATTAATAAGTTATTCTTATTACAAAAACCATTAATTTATAAATTTTATTCTATGAATGGTTTAACGCATGTTATTTGAGGAAACTGTTGAACAGTAAACATCTGATAAAATCAAGTACATGACGTCACTAACGTAATTTGAAAGTTGCATCATAGAAAGTTTCTTACAGGTAGTTTTAATTCAGCTTTGAATTAATGATCTTCTTTCAGAAAGTTTCATGTCTTATTTTAGTTGTTAAGGTTTGTGATAGTGAGAAAGTCAGACGATTACAGTTCATTATAGAAATTTTTGTAATATATTTTATTAATAAGGAAAAATAATCCTTTTATTTGTAGGAGGGTCTAAAATATTATTTAAGTCTGACACTTTATATTTAACATTTTCCCTGCCTTCTCTAAACTTTGGGATCCTGGTGACATGCTCATTCAGCCCATTATATGCAAAAAAGTGCCGCAAAGAAGTGAAACAATCCAACTCAACAAAGCCCAATTTTGCATGTCTGTTTACGTCACATTCATTTTTGTGTTGAATGTCATAGCAATCCATTTCTTAGTCAATTTCAGCATCAAATTGTTTATCCCTTTACATTTTAATGTGGATTGCGGACTCTTAATTTTAGAACCAATTTATTTATAAAAATAACTACTATCATCTTAGGAACTGGTGTAGTCATAAAAATAACTATTAATAATCCAGGAACTGCCTCACAGTGTGAAAAATATTTTTTCTACCTCCATTACTTCCTTATGTTCGATTTTATATTTCCCAGTACTTTCCTCGTGCAAGTACAGCAACCATATTTAACCTACAAACAAGTTAACTGACGTAAATTCCGTCGTGTCTTGAATATAACAACCACAGCTATTCATTTGACAAGACTAAATATAAATTCGAATTATCGGAAACAAAAATGTTCTCCTCCCTTTATGGAAATGAAATATACATAAGATCTCCTCCCCCCCCCCTTCAGACACCGCCAGGACTCTATTTCCAAATATAAAAGTCAAAGCGGAAACTCAAAAGACACAACCACACAAATGCGACGAACCAAGTTCATTTCCGCTTACAGCTTTTCGAGAAAGAGTCATTCTGTTTCGTCTGCTGTGCACTCGGCCTGCGTCACGTCCGAATTAGACTTCTCACACGGAAGTTTATGGTGCCTTGAGTTTGAAACCTTTATTTTTCGTTTTCTCCTCCAGATTTAAAACTATTTCACCTTGGGATTCAAACGATGTCTAAGCTTACGCTCCTAACAGGAAAGCTTTCTGGGATACGTTTGTTTATCAAAGTTTCGCTTGGGAAAGACGCATTCTACTGTGCGGAGTTTCCCGAAAGTTTCGCTGAAAGATTTTAAATTGCACTCGTAATATGAAAGATTTATTATGACGGCTCGCAGTTATCTCTTAAAACATACTAGCAAAGTTGATTGCTTAGTAGCATTTTGATTATAAATGTTCAAAATTTAAATATAAGGGTGGGTTGTTTTGCCTCTGAGAGCCACTTTTTTCCACACAATGGCCTAAAATGGCCAGGTCACAAGAAACCCGAAGGCTCAGAAATATTGGGGGAACGGGATCCACTGAACAGCTGTTAGGAGATAGAGGGTAGCTTCCTGTCAAGGCCATCCAGCGTGTTCTTTAACGTGCACAGGGCATCGCTCTCCAGCATACGGGGCCACGGTTTAACGTCGATCCGACGGATGACGTTCTTTCCAAGCCAATTGGTGTTCCTTACTGACCGTGGGGCTGGGCAGGGAGTTTTGCAGAGATAAGTCTCAACGCTGGATTGAGTTGTTTTACCTCTGAGCGTCATTTTTTGCACACCATGGGCCAAATGACCAGGCCACATGGACCCCGAAGACGTGGTTCCATACAACGTGGTTTACTAAGAACTCACTTCAGTTCAACAGAACTGTATATGATTCACCAAGAATCTTGATTCTCACATAGAATCGAACCCATTCCTTAAGGGTTTTTCTTTGAATAAGAGCGGCGTCCCTTGATGCATGTTCAAACGTCCTTCCTGTTTGACAGCTACGCTCAAGACTGTCGTTTCTTTCCTGCCCAGCTCCTCTCCTGCGCTCACACTCGCGCCCCAGGCTAGTTATAAAAGGCCATAAAAGGGCTTTTCGGACATGTCAAACCTGCAGGTAGCCAGCTTAGACCCGAAAGCAACATCTATGAGTCATATCCCCACGATAGCACTTCCAAGAACACACTCAATACTTAAAAATATTTGCAGCAACAAAAATATAATAAAATGCAACAATAAATAAAAAAATAAATTAGAGGGACATGACAGGAACTACTGGAAGAGATGTTAGGAGACAGGTGGTAGCTTCCCGTCAACGCCATCCAGTTTAATCCGCCCACTTTAATGTGCACAGGGCATGGCTCTCCTGCAGAATGGAGGGCGGGGATGGCTCAGTCGGTAGCGCGCCAGGCTCGTAATCTGTAGTTCCCAGGTTCGAGTCCCAGCTGGATCAGCGTTGAGATTTATCTCCGTAAAATTCCCCGCCCTGCCCACGGTCAGTAGGGGACACCGATGGGCTTGGAAAGGTCGCCGTCCGTCGGATGGGACGTTAAGCCGTGGGCCCGTGTGCGGGAGAGACATACCCTGTGCACGTTAAAGAACACGCTGGATGGCCTTGACGGGAGGCTATCATCTGTCTCCCAACAGCTGTTCCGGTGGGTCCCCTCCCCCAACCTTCTCTGAGCCTTCGGGGTCCATGTGACCTGGCCATTTAGCCCATGGTGTGCAAAAAAGTGTCGCTCAGAGGTAAAATAACTCAATCCAAATCCTACAGAAGGGTCCACGGTTTAACGTCTCATCCGACGGACGGCGCCCTTTCCAAGCCCATCGGTGCCCCCTACTGGCAAAGATTAATTTTTTTGGGGAGGGGGGAATTTTGCAGGGATAAACCTCAACGCTGATCCAGCTGGGACTTGAACATGGAAACTGCATATTATGAGCCTGACGCACCACCGACTGAGCCACCACTGCCCCTTAAATTTAAGGGAATCATTCAACTGGTGCTTTAAGATTGTGTTGTCATTTTTACTCTGAACGGCATTTTTTGCACACAGTGGAGTAAATGCCAGGTCTCAAGGACTCCAAAGACTTAGAGAAGGTTGGAGAAAGGAAACCTACTGGACAGCTGTTAGGTGACACATGGTAGCCTCCCGTCAGGTCATCCATGTTCTTTAACGTGCACAGGGTATGGCTCTCCCGCACATGAGCCACGGCTTAACGTTCCATCCGATGGACGGTAAGAGGACCTACTGAGCAGTTGTTAGGAGACATATGGAAGCCCCGGACAAGGCCATCCAGTATATTCTTTATCGTGCACAGGGTATGGCTCTCTTAAACATGGGTTCACGGCTTAACGCCCCATCCAACGGACAGTAGGGGAAAAGGTCCCCGAAACAACTGTTAGGAGACAGATAGGCGCCTCTCGTGAAGGCCAGCCAGCGTATTCTTTAACTTGCACATGGTAGCTCTCCGTACCTTTTATTAATAAAACTGAAAATAAAAATTAACATTAATCTTAGTATACTAGTAAAGAAATTTTGTGTAGAGATAGTTTTCAAGTTTAACTCTGTTGATATTTGAGGCAAATCTTGATGATCGGGATCCATTGGGTTTTTGTAATTTTACACCGAAGAATGGATTTTTACACCTTACTTAAACTTTGGTTACTTCATAATGATAATTATCATTATGATACATTAATGATATATCAATATTGGTTACTTCATAATGATGGTTATTGGAAGTCAGAATAATGATAATTATTCTGACTTTGAATGAAGGGCGGGGGTAGGCTCAGTCGGAACCTCCAGACTCGTAAATTGCATTTCCCAGGTTCGAGTCCTAGGTGAGCCAGTGTTGATATTTATCTCGGCAAAGTCCACATCCTGTTCACGGTCAGTAGAGGACAGATGGACTTGGAAAGGCCGTCGTCCGTTGGATGTGACGTTAAGCCGTGGTTCCGTGTGCATGAGAGCCATACACTGTACGTTAACAAACACTATGGATGCCCTTGAAGGGAGGATTCTGTCTCCTAACAGATGTCCAGTGAGTCCCCTCCCCCAAAACTCCTCTGAGCTTTTGGGGTCGTTTTGACCTGCCCATTTAACCCATTGTATTCAAAAACAAGTGCTTCTCAGAGGTAAAACAATCCAACTGAAATCTACAGCTGAATGAAGACGTGACCTTAGTCGTAATCTGCTTCAATTCGTTATATAGGAAACGAATCTACTGGTACTTATAGAACAAATGTATCAGTTATTTTATGAAAATCCACCTAATATGCAACTAATATGTTGTTTACCTTTGCACTAAGGCATCATGACATCTATGACATCAATTGCTCAAATGAATTTACAGAAATTTCGTATATTATGTAGAAAAGGAAGCATGACAACTGCGTACTTCACCTAAACCGAAAATGGTTACTTTCAGAAGTAACCATTCCATATTGACCTCCGGCCCTGCCCACGGTCAGTAGGGGACACCGATGGGCTTGGAAAGGCCGCCGTACGTCGGATGGGACGTTAAGCCGTGGCGCCGTGTGCGGGAGAGCCATACCCTGTGCACGTTAAAGAACACGCTGGATGGCCTTGACGGGAGGCTACAATCTGTCTCCCAACAGCTGTTCCAGTGGGTCCCCTCCCCAAACCTTCTATGAGCCTTCGGGGTCCTTGTGACCTGGCCATTTAGCCCATGGTGTGCAAAAAAGTGCCGCTCAGAGGTAAAACAACCCAACCCAAATCCATATTGACCTAGTAAACCAGTGAATGAACAATTTTCAAAGAATATATTTTTGTGTGAAATTTCGCAAAAAATTTTATCAATTAAATCGAAGCTAAAGATAAATTATTTTAAAGAATTAAAATAATTTAATTTCAATTTTAACTATTTAATTGTTCCTTATTTGCATTAATGACATGCGATTTACATTTAAGAGGATCATTAATATGTTATGCCGATGATATTGCAGTAGTTTACCAGCAGATACTGTTTTAGAAATGGAAACAAAGGAAGAAAGTGATCTTTTAAAAATAAATAGGTGGCTAGTTTTGAATAAATTAAATTTGAATATTAATAAAAATAAAATTCCTTTATTCTGAATTGCTTAAAACAGATACTTTAATAGAAATTAAATATCATGATGTTAATTGCCTTCTTAATCACAATTGTATATGCCCTAAATTAGAAAGAGTATATAATTACAATTATTTGGGGGTTGAAATGGATTCTTCTTTAAAATGTAAGACTCATGCAAATAAAAATAACAAAGTGGTTAAGGTACATATTGTTTAAATTTTATCACATTCAAAAAATAGTAGATAAGATATTTCAATACTATTATATTATGCCTGGGTTTACCCTAATATACAGCATGGTTTGTGTAGTTGGGGAGGTGATTATGATATTAATTTATATAATTTATTTATGGTACATAAAAAAATATTTAAGTTAATGTTCAATGTTAATTTTTCTACTTTAGACCCATCTACTTTATTTCATTATCATCATATCAGAAATATTCATATATACAAAATTCTATTATTTTTATATCAAAATAAGTAATGGGTAGAGAATAAACGCTTTGGATGCAATTTACGAGTGAAAGGATCATGTTTGAAGAGTTAATAGGAGGAATTGAAAGGAGTAATAAGAAGAATATTCTCCAGAGGCGGGGCGGGGGTGGCTCAGTCGGTAGCGCGCCAGGCTCGTAATCTGTAGTTCCCAGGTTCGAGTCCCAGCTGGGTCAGCGTTGAGATTTGTCTCCGCAAAATTCCCCGTCCTGCCCACGGTCAGTAGGGGACACCGATGGCCTTGGAAAGGTCGCCGTCCGTCGGATGGGGCGTTAAACCGTGGCCCCGTGTACGGGAGAGCCATACTCTGTGCACGTTAAAGAACACGCTGGATGGCCTTGACGGGAGGCTACCATCTGTCTCCCAACAGCTGTTCAAGTGGGTCCCCTCCCCCAACCTTCTCTGAGCCTTCGGGGTCCATGTGACCTGGCCATTTAGCCCATGGTGTGGAAAAAAGTGCCGCTCAGAGGAAAAACAACCCAAACCCAACCCTCCAGAGGCACTTCGCTTATTTGGCACCAAAATTTGCAATTCTTTACCGCTGGATATAAGAGAAGAAAACAATTTGACTGTCTTCAGAAAGAAATTGCATACATTTATATATTAACTGTTATGAATCCTACTTTATGGTCAATCGTTTAAATCTTTTATTTGTAATTCATGAATATTCTTTCTTTTATTATTGATGTATCAAATTATATTAAGAATTGATTATTATTCCCATATTGGTTGCCTAGAGTTTTAATATGATGTTGGAAATTAAGCGGTACCTGAACGGGCAGTTTAACCCCTTGGTAACTAAAATTATGTATGTGGTTTTTATTTTTCTTGCAATAGTTTTATTGGTTTTGTGTATTTGTTTTTCCACCATTATTATTGTTACATGTATGAAATTTTATGATATACTACTATATATGTGTATGGATTATGAACGAAAATAAATGCTGCTACTACTACTACTAAATAAATTTTTGTTAAAAAAAATTCTAAAGAGAAAATTACCAGTAGTATTTTAATTACATACATCTCTATCCAAGGCCGAATTTATGAGTTACCAAATTTAGCTTCTAGGGGACCACAGACGGATGGTTTACTTGTTTTATGTTTTTTCTTCTACCATCTGGGCTTATTCTCAGATTGGTTGGTTGGTTGTTTTACCTCTGAGCGGCACTTTTTTGCACACAATGGGCTAAATGGCCAGGTCACATGGACCCCGAAGGCTCAGAGAAGGTTGGGGGAGGGGACCCACTGGAACAGCTGTTGGGAGACAGATGGTAGCCTCCCGTCAAGGCCATCCAGCGTGTTCTTTAACGTGCACAGGGTATGGCTCTTCCACACACGGGGCCACGGCTTAACGTCCCATCCGACGGACGGCGGGCTTTCCAAGCCCATCGGTGTCCCCTACTGACCGTGGGCAGGGCGGGGAATTTTGCGGAGATAAATCTCAACGCCGACCCAGCTGGGACTCGAACCTGGGAACTACAGATTACGAGCCTGGCGCGCTACCGACTGAGCCACCCCCGCCCCACTTATTCTCAGATGGAGATGGTAATGCGTAATGTTTTACCTGGAACATCGCATATCCATATACGATCTACGACGGAGGCTATTTTGACATACCAGGTCTAGACAGCTGTTAAGCGAAACATAGAAAATTGATTATACATTAAACTTTAAGCGACTTGATTCACTTAAAATGCAACTAAAATCTTTTATCTTTAAGCTGCATAAAATAATTGACTCATTAAGATTATATTAAAATATTTACGAATATTTTAAAATTCATTACCACATTTTTAAAAATGAAGAGTTACTAGTTGATTTAAATGAATAAAGTTTATTTAAACAGCTCTATGCTAAAAAAAGATATTCATGTTGTTGCATAATTCTGGGAATGATATAGAAGGCTTTGGGTCGTGCTTACCCTTACTTGCTAGTAAGAGTAATGGAGATTAACTACTTGCTAGTAAGAGATCCCTTACTTGCTAGTAAGAGTAATGGAGATTAAGGTAATGAAATTGCAATTTTTAAACAAAATTTCTGGTGAAATTTTAGAACTAAACATTTCTGTAGCAGTTATCAGCTTTATAATAAAGCAACTCATTCTCAAATTCAGTGCCTTCAGTTAAAGCTTTAAATGCTTTGAAATTTTTTATTGAATTTTGCTTCATATTTGTTCTTAACTTTTCAGATATATTTTCCAATTTTTGTTTAAATTATCTTGTTTTTAAAGCAAACTGATTTTTTACTGGAGGCTTTCAAAAAGTTCTTGGCATGTGTCTGTAGATTTGCATTAATTCCCCTTAGGTTAACAAGCTACGACTTGTTTGAAAGCTTGTCTAAACTTGTCATTATAATGTTAAAAACAAAGGTCATATCGTCATTTCTCTCTTCGTTGGTGGTGTGTGCGAAATCTATGTTTAAAATGCTTCTAAAACGCAAAAGAAAATATACTGCAATGGAAACCCAGTCACTTGCTCAAGGCGGGGGTGGGGGGGGGGTGTATTTCTTTACGGCTCGATTGCGGCACCCCCACCCCCCCCCGCCCCACCACTTTTTTTTTTCTCTTTAAAGATCCTTGCCTGTTCTCACCGCATTTAATTACATTTTCGTTAATAATCCTGTGCACATGGTTCTGCCTAAATCCAACTCGTCGAAGTTCATCCTAATCCTTCATTCTCTAAGAAAAGCAGTAAACTTTATTTACTATTTGAAATAAATTCTACTCATTCCTTGAGCATGATAAAAAATCAGAATTCTTTCTTCTACCGCCGTAAAAACAAATCTTTCTGATCCAATTAAGTGATTTGTCGTTGGAACGAAACATCCATTACACAATCATTTGAAATTCCATCTTTAACACTTAGCTATTAACCGTTTAACGTTCTGTTGTCGCCAGTTTGTAGACCAGATGAGAGCAATTATACGTCGAGAGAACATCGTCACATTTAATTATCGCTAAAAGCTCCAGTAACCATAGCAACTGGCGACAACACCTTGTATCTCCCTGCTAGAGAATTCCAGTCATTGGTTTGCACGTAGTTTACACAGCACCGCAGTTTAACAAGTTGCTGGCTCAGTTGAAGCTTGGGAAAATGTTAACATCGTTGCTCTCTATCGAGGGATTTGGCAGCGGTTTTGGAAGAGTCATGAGAAAATTTTCGTTCTTTTTTTATTTTTTCATATGAAGTATGTTACATTTTCTTTGGCTGAGTTATGGAATGGGGTGGCTCAGTCGGTAATGCACCAGGCTCGTAATCTGTAGTTCCTAGGTTTGAGTACATCCTGGGCCAGCTTTGAGATTTATCTCCGCAAAACTCTCCGCACCGCTGTCGACCAGTAAGGGACATCGACGGGCTTGGGAATGCTGCCGTCCGTCGGATGGGATGTTAAGCCGTGTGCGGGAGAGCCATACCCTGGGCACCTTAAAGAACACGCTGGATGCCCTTGACAGGAAGCAATTATCTGTCTTCCAACAGCTGTCCAGTGGATCCGCTTCCCCAAACCTTCTTTGAGCCATCGGGGACCTTGTGACCTGCCATTAACCCTCTTTTGTGCAAAAAAAATTGCTCTCAGAGGTAAAACAACCCAATCCAAAGCCTATGAATTGCGATTCTTTGTACACAATGAGGTGTATCGCTAGGTCAGAAGGATCTAAGTGTTCAGAGAAAGTGGAAGGGGATCGATTAGAAAACTGTTGGGGGACAGATGGAAGCTTCATGTGAAGGTCATCAGCGTATTTTTTTTACGTGCACAGGGTATTGCTTTCCTGCATACGGAATCATGGCTTTCGACGGAAGGTGGCCTTTCGAAGACCATTAGTATCACCTTTCTCGCCGAGGACAGGATATTGTTTTTTTATAAAGAGGAAACCGACATTTGGAAATTTAGGGTCTTATCGACGCCCTATTCCCGTCGGGAGCTGGGGCGGGTGGTGGCTCAGTCGGTAGCGCGCCAGGCTCGTAATCTGTAGTTCCCAGGTTCGAGTTCCAGCCGAGTCAGCGTTGAGATTTATCTCCGCAAAATTCCCCGCCCTGCCCACGGTCAGTAGGGGACACCGATGGACTTGGAAAGGCCGCCGTCCGTCGGATGGGGCGTTAAGCCGTGGCCCCATGTGCGGGAGAGCCATACCCTGTGCACGTTAAAGAACACGCTGGATGGCCTTGACGGGAGACTACCATCTGTCTCCCAACAGCTGTTCCAGTGGGTCCCCTCTCCCAATCTTCTCTGAGCCTTCGGGGTCCATGTGACCTGGCCATTTAGCCCATGGTGTGCAAAAAAGTGCCGCTCAGAGGTAAAACAACGCAACCCGTCGGTAGCAGGGTTAGCCAAAATAAATCTCAATGATGGCGCAGTTGGGGACTCTAACCTGGAAACTCAAGTCTGCCTATATCATTACGAGTCCGGTAAACAATAACAATTTACACTACTTTCATTTACTTATAGCTACAGTATAAAAAAATTACTTATAAACATTAAATTTTTTAAATACAACCGATAGCTATTTATTTTTAAAAACTTAGTAATTAATTTGAAATATTCATTATTTATTCATTACGACTGTATTAAAATATTTATTTTTTGCAATTTAAAAATAAATTGATATTATTTAAATTTTATGGATGTTTAATTTCGCTCTTTATGTCAATGGCTGTTCAGGCCTGATGTATCAAGTTAGCCTTAGACAGCCCCTCCCAGAAGGAGGGATATTTGACCAAATATTAAATGGTATTACAAGAAGGAGAGGGGCTTAAAATACATCTAATATAGCGTTTATTTTGTGGCCTACTCCATTTATAATTCCATTCTAGTGGCCAAACGGTTAATGCTCGTGGCTACTGATCACAAGAACCTTGGTTCCAGCCTGGGATAATGTATAGATATTTCCTTTCTTGTGTTGTCCCTCTGCTGAACTCTCATCTTCCTTACAGACCTGGGGCGGGGGTGGCTCAGTCGGTAGCGCGCCAGGCTCGTAATCTGTAGTTCCCAGGTTCGAGTTCCAGCTGGGTGAGCGTTGAGATTTATCTCGGCAAAATTCCCCGCCCTGACCACGGTCAGGTTATTTAGATGACTTTTATGTAGATGATCATCTACATAAAATCATTAGCTTAATAAATTAATGATGATGATTTTACATGGATGATATAACATGCCATCTTAAAACGCTCTCGACTTGGAACTGCAGTATAAAATTTGGAAAATGTAAAATCATTAGTTTATTAAACTAATGATGATGATTTTATATAGATGATTATCTATATAAAGATATGATGATTTTATATAGATGCTTTAACATGCCATCTTAAAACGCTCTCAATTTAACAGCGGTATGAATCTTCTGGAAAATGTAAAATTCTTGGTTAATTATACTAATGATGATGATTTTATATAGATGATCATATATAAATATAATCATTTGCTTATTAAATTAATTATGATGATTTTATATAGGTGATCCAGCATACCATCTTAAAACGCTCTCGATTTAACTATGGTATAAAACTTTTTCGAAAGGTAAAATCATTAGTTTATTAAACTAATGATGATTTTATATAGGTGATCATATAAATAAATATATGATGATTTATATAGATGATTTAACATGTCATCTTAAAACGCTCTGTACTTAACAATCGTATATAAGTTTTTAGAATGAAGATCTTTTCTTTTCCACAACGGGCGGGGGTGGCTCAGTCGGTAGCGCGCCAGGCTCGTAATCTGTAGTTCCCAGGTTCGAGTCCCAGCTGGGTCAGCGTTGAGATTTATCTCCGCAAAATTCCCCGCCCTGCCCACGGTCAGTAGGGGACACCGATGGGCTGAAAAAGCCGCCGTCCGTCGAATGGGACGTTAAACCGTGGCCCCGTGTGCGGGAGAGCCATACCCTGTGCACGTTAAAGAACACGCTGGATGGCCTTGACGGGAGGCTACCATCTGTCTCCCAACAGCTGTTCCAGTGGGTCCCCTCCCCCAACCTTCTCTGAGCCTTCGGGGTCCATGTGACCTGGCCATTTAGCTCATGGTGTGCAAAAAAGTGCCGCTCAGAGGTAAAACAACCCAACCCAACCTTTTCCACAACAAATCCGATCGATATTTTTACTTAACCCCTTCAGACTTCTCAACAATTGCCAAAATTATTTATCTCCATTACTGCCTCTCCTTGTCGAGCTGTAATATAATTATTCCGATCCGCTTGACGACACCTCAAGCATGTTTTTATTTTCCTGTTATTCTTCTGGAAGGCAATGGATAACGCCTGGCCGTGTGATGACACTCTCCAGACAACTTATCGAATGACTCTTCATCCAAGTCAGCTAACTGGAGATGATGAAACCTCTTCTCCGATCCCTCATTACTGCTCAAGCTGCTCCATCAATTGGCTCTTTCGCCTGTTTTGTCTACTAGATTTACCCCAGTCATAAGATACGAGGAAGAACCTAAGAATCGACCTGCGATATAACAACTTCGAAACAACAGCGTCTGTTCAGGACGATATATCAGCAGCTGCCTCAAGTGGTGACAGGTTAAGGATGAAAAAATTCTCGCACAGCTAAAGAGCAGGTCCTCTTTCAAGACAAAGGCATGCAATATATCTCAGAAGTTGTCGATCTATTGATATATCTTGAGCGTGGCGCATGCTCACTAGGCCAAAACCTTCCAGATAACACCGGGCACGGACAGCTGTCGAACAAAAGTGTCACAACGTAAAAACTTAAACATTTAACGTAGTGATTTAATTTTGTTTAAAATTTAACTGTAATGTATTTAATCTAAAATAGTAAAAATTAATTAATTTGTTAATAATATAACCTCTAATTTAGAATATCTGTCTGGTCAAAAATGAGTTGAACTGAATTGAAATGGGGCGAGGGTGGCTCAGTCGGTAGCGCGCCAGGCTCGTAATCTGTAGTTCTCAGGTTCGAGTCCCAGCTGGGTCAGCGTTGAGATTTATCTCCGCAAAATTTCCTCGCCCTGCTCACGGTCATTAGGTGACACCGACGGGCTTGGTAAAGGTCGCCGTCCGTCGGCTGAGACGTTAAACCGTGGTCCCGTGTGCTAGAGAGCCATAACCTGTGCATGTTAAAGAACACATTGGATGGCCTTGACGGGAGGCTACCATCTGTCTCCCAACAGCTGTTCCAGTGGGTCCCCTCCCCAAAACTTCTCTGAGCCTTCGGGGTGGGGCGGGGGTGGCTCAGTCGGAAGCGCGCCAGGCTCGTAATCTGTAGTTCCCAGGTTCGAGTCCCAGCTGGGCCAGCGTTGAGATTTATTTCCGCAAAATTCCCCGCCCTGCCCACGGTCAGTAGGGGACACCGATGGGCTTGGAAAGGCCGCCATCCGTCGGATGGGACGTTAAGCCGTAGCCCCGTGTGCGGGAGAGCCATACCCTGTGCACGTTAAAGAACACGCTGGATGGCCTTGACGGGAGGCTACCATCTGTCTCCCAACAGCTGTTCCAGTGGGTCCCCTCCCCCAACCTTCTCTGAGCATTCGGGGTCCATGTCCCCTACTGACCGATGGCAGGGAGGGGAGTTTTTCAGAAATAAATCTCCACGCTGACTCAGCTGGGACTCCAATGTGGGAAGTGCAGAGTACGAGCCTGGCGCGCTACTGACTGAACCACTCCCTCCTTAATAAGAAGTTTCCAGAGTGGTAGTAATTCACGATATTAAAAAAAAATTCCGTCACCTATAACAAATGGCAAAAGTTATGACCTTTAAGTTTGGCTTCTTTAAACTTATTTCCCCAGATGATTTCTCCATAAATGGAAATACGAAGCCATGTATGTGAATTATGTATATAATGCTAATGCGATGCAACCGACTGGCTACAATCCATGTTTAATTTCTGGTTCTCTTACTTCAACAAATGAAGAAGAATAAGTTAATCATGAATAAAACAACACCATTCGCATCTATGCGTGGGAGGAAAGCGTGGATTGCATGTTCAATATCTATATACATTGGACTTCCGACAGGTGTTAGGGGAATCAAATTGTTGGGGAAGAGGATTTTGTGAGCGAACAATCATATTTTATTAAATTAACCTTTTTCCGTTGATGTTAGGGTCTTCTTTTATTTTCAGTTACTTTGAAGTTTTTAAAAATAAATTGCTGGGAAACTTGAAGCAAATGCTTTGAATTGTTTCCTCTGAGTCGGGTAGGGGCGGGGGTGGCTCAGTCGGTAGCGCGCCAGGCTCGTAATCTGTAGTTCCCAGGTTCGAGTCCCAGCTGGGTCAGCGTTGAGATTTATCTCCGCAAAATTCCCCGCCCTGCCCACGGTCAGTAGGGGACACCGATGGGCTTGGAAAGGCCGCCGTCCGTCGGATGGGACGTTAAGCCGTGGCCCCGTGTGCGGGAGAGCCATACCCTGTGCACGTTAAAGAACACGCTGGATGGCCTTGACGGGAGATTACCATCTGTCTCCCAACAGTTGTTCCAGTGGGTCCCCTCTCCCAACCTTCTCTGAGCTTCGGGGTCCTTGTGACCTGGCCATTTAGCCCATGGTGTGCAAAAAAGTGCCGCTCAGAGGTAAAACAACCCAACCCAACCCAGCTGGGTTTGCGTTGAGATTTATCTCCGCAAAATTTCCCCGCCCTGCCCACGGTCAGTAGGGGACACCGATGGGCTTGGAAAGGCCTCCGTCCGTCGGATGGGACGTTAAGCCGTGGCCCCGTGTGCGGAAGAGACATACCCTGTGCACGTTAAAGACCACGCTGGATGGCCTTGACGGGAGGCTATCATCTGTCTCCCAACAGCTGTTCCAGTGTGTCCCCTTCCCCAACCTTCTCTGAGCCTTCGGGGTCCTTGTGGCCTGGCCATTTAGCCCATGGTGTGCAAAAAAGTGCCGCTCAGAGGTAAAACAATCCAATCCGAGTCGGGTATACCTGAGAGCAGATGAATCTCTCATAGTATTTATAGGGATGTTACTGAAGAATTTTTTTATGATTTTTTTTTAAATAACATTAGGATTTTAATTTGGCTTGAGTCCGAACTCATCTGTAATGCATCTAATATACACTCTGTGCTCACTAAATTGTGTGGGGCGGGGGTGGCTCAGTCGGTAGCGTGTCAGGCGTGTAATCTACAGTTCCCAGGTTAGAGTGCCAGCTGGGTCAGTGTTGAGATTTAGCTCCGCAAAACTCCCCGCCCTGCCCACGGTCAGTAGGTGACACCGACGGGCTTAGTAAAGGCCGCCGTCCGTCGGCTGAGACGTTAAGCTGTGGCTCCGTGTGCGGGAGAGCCATAAACTGTGCACGTTAAAGAACACACTGGATGGTCTTGACGGGAGGCTACCATCTGTCTCCCAACAGCTGTTCCAGTGGGTCCCCTCCCCAACATTTCTCTGAGCCTTCGGGGTCCATGTGACCAGGCCATTTAGCCCATGGTGTACAAAAGAATGCCAGTCAGAGGTAAAACAACACAACCCTCCATGTTATTTAAGTGGAAGCTAACTTCGAAGCTTTATAACTTCTAAACTAAACGCTTTATGAGAAAATGTAATGGAATATAAATTAAAGATCTCAATCCAAATCTCGATTTTCAATAATGATCGCTTTGTACTTAAAGAATTATGGACTTTGAATATTTAATAGCAACAATGCAAGTCAGGAAAATTGAAAAATATCGAAAAATTATTTACATTAACTTTTCAAATATACTTCTGTTGTATTAAATGGTGTGAAATAATACTTCTTATTCAAGTGACAATTAACTTCTGAAGTAAATTCTAATGTTAGGCATTGCTGTTGTTAAACATTCAAACTTCCATAAATTCCAAAAACTTCGCTCTTTAAATACTAAGTGAATATTGTTTAAAAATCGAGATTTAGATAAATTTGATTGAGATCTTTAATTTATCCTTATTCCCACTCTGTCACAAACCTCTTTATTTAGAAGTTATAGAGCTTCGTGTGCCTTCGTGAGCTTCGTTTGCTCCAGGAGTTCCCTCCTGGAGCAAACGAAGCTCACGAAGCAACGAAGCTCACTCTAGTTTCTGATGTGAATCTGTTTCATTTTTGTGGATTCAGAAGGAACCACAGTGTAGGCAAAGGTTGGTTATCCTTTCGCCGAGTTTTTGAGGTCTGTAAAGTGAGAACTTGCAGAGCGTGCGATTCTCCACCTCATTATTAATATTTGCACTAGCACAGCAGCAAAGGCTCACGGAGTTGAGCGATGAATCTGAGAGTAGTTGTGTGGATTCAGAGGAACCACAGTATAGGCAACGGTTGGTTATCCTTTCGGCGAGTTCTTGAGGTTTTTAAAGTGAGGATTCGCAGAGCGTGCAATTCTCCACCTCATTATTATTATTTGAAGAGTAGTGAAGCAGCAAAGGCCCAGGTTGTTGGGTTGGGTTGTTTTACCTCTGAGCGGCACTTTTTTGCACACCATGGGCTAAATGGCCAGGTCACATGGACCCCGAAGGATCAGAGAATGTTGGAGGAGGGGACCCACTGGAACAGCTGTTGGGAGATAGATGGTAGCCTCCCGCCAAGGCCATCCAGCGTGTTCTTTAACGTGCACAGGGTATGGCTCTCCCGTACACGGGGCCACGGGTTAACGTTCCATTCGACGGACGGCGGCCTTTCCAAGCCCATCGGTGTCCCCTACTGACCATGGGCAGGTCGGGGAATTTTGCGGAGATAAATCTCAACGCTGACCCAGCTGGGACTCGAACCTGGGAACTACAGATTACGAGCCTGGCGCGCTACCGACTGAGCCACCCCCGCCCCAAAGGCCCAGGAGTGGAGCTCATTACCAGCACATAGCTGTATATATTATAAATAAAACGGTGTCGTCCCTATCTACTCTCGTGCAGTTAATTGATGGACAGTTCCTATTCTTCATTCAACACAGTAAAGTTGAGGCATACAGTGGCACGGGCTTAAAAACCCGAGAACCTGTAATTCCCCTTAAGATAATTATGTAGTAATTTCATCGTCTCTCTCCTGTTCGGCTCGGTCATCACAGGTATGCGTTTCATTAATTCTATGAAAATGTCTCCTCTTTATGATGGGGGCGGGGATGGCTCAGTCGGTAGCGCGCCAGGCTCGTAATCTGTAGTTCCCAGATTCGAGTCCCAGCTGGGTCAGCGTTGAGATTTATCTCCGCAAAATTCCCCGCCCTGCCCACAGTCAGTAGGGGACACTGATGGGCTTGGAAAGGCCGCCGTCCATCGGATGGGACGATACGCCGTGGTCCCGTGTGCGGAAGAGCCATACCCTGTGCACGTTAATGAACACGCTGGATGGCCTTGACGGGAGGCTACTATCTGTCTCCCAACAGCTGTTCCAGTGGGTCCCCTCCCCCAACCTTCTCTGAGCCTTCGGGGTCCATGTGACCTGGCCATTTAGCCCATGGTGTGCAAAAAAGTGCCGCTCAGAGGTAAAACAACCCAACCCTCTTTATGATGTATACGTTCTTTTGCCTTGGTACGACTTTTTCTCCCACCATCCCATAAAAAAATCTAGACCATGAATTCATCCAAAAACAAAAAAAGATATCATTAACATCAAGGTTACCTTCGGAAACCGGAAGTCTGGAGTTTGAGAGGGGAAACACGTGAATCAACGTGTTATTGACGTCACTCCGTGGTGTACACCTTCTCGAGTGCATCATGGGTATATAAAGGTAACAGCAGCACCACTAAGGAACTGACCCTGAAGGGAACGAGCAGACTTTCTTGACATTCTCTCAGACCCTGGCCCAGATATAGGGTCACATGGTGTCGAGTTTATCTGGAGGGGAGGGATGAGAAATGATGATAGTACTTCGATGACTCTTCTACTTCTTTTCCCTTTCCGTACTTTTTTTTTTCGCTCGCTCTTTCCCCTCTCTCGACTTGACAGATGCTGAGATCGACTTAAGCTAAATGTGGACACACCGGGAGGATTGTTCTAAAAATAGCCAGTCAGGAGACCCGAGATGAGATAGCTGCCCAGGAATAAGCAGAATAGACCTTGCTACAAACGTCCGGGAGGTTGAAGGAAACTGAAATATAACAATGGCACTATTTTTTTTCTTATCTGAAAAGCAATTTTAATTTCTTTATCATCGATTTGTTCTTCTAGATGATTTTGATATCGATTTAACGAATTATCGATATGAACAACAAATCGATGATAAAGAAATAAAAAAAAATTGCGAGTGTTTTAAAAATTACAAATTTTTTCTGTTTAACAAAAAGCATTTATTATTTTCACTTTGTCGTCTATCAACATTTTAATATTTTTTGTTTTAAGAGCAAAAGGGAAAATTCTTGTATATTGGTTATTCAAATAAATATTTCTTTAGAAAAATCTAATAGTAGAATGTACTGATCAAGAACAGAAATCCAGTTAATTTTAAAAGTTGAATTTTAATAAAAATTTGCGTGAATTAATTGAATTATTTTTGTTCGAAATTAAACCGGTTGACCTTTGTTTTTTAAATATTAGTGATTAATTTTAAATTTTTTAATAATAAATAATCATGCTGCAGGAATTGGCTAAATGGGCGAAGCTCCTATCTTCTAACACAATATTCCCAGACAGAATACTTGATACACTAATTGCAAGAATTGGCTCAATGGGAGACTCTTAATAAACGATAAATTATCTGATTTGCTCCTTAATTTTAGGTAATGTGAAAAGCAACTTTTTTATTTTAAAAGGATAAGATAGAATTTGTTTTCTCTTTGTCGTGTGTAAATGTTCAACTTTTTCTTAAAGCGAAAATGAAAATTTTTATAGAATGGATAATTTTAATCAATATTTAATGAATGAATTTTACGTCGAGAAACTGTTTACCATAGAGCCTCCTGTCGGTGAAATACGCCAGAGAGAAATTGCGCTAAGAAAGCGAAACTTCAACAGTAAGATAACACAAGAATATGCTAATGCTCAATTGGGGCTCAAATACAGTCAACAGTAAGAAATTTTAACTATTAGGAAATTTTTTGCACACAATATTCATGCTTATCTGGAGCTCAAATCTAGTTTCCCTTATATGCAGCCAAACCAGAGCTATTTAGATGGGGCGGGGGTGGCTCAGTCGGTAGCGTGCCAGGCTCGTAATCTGTAGTTCCCAGGTTCGAGTCCCAGCTGGGTCAGTGTTGAGATTTATCTCCGCAAAATTCCCCGCCCTGCCCACGGTCAGTAGGGGACACCGATGGGCTTGGAAAGGTCGCCGTCCGTCGGATGGGACGTTAAGCCGTGGCCCCGTGTGCGGGAGAGCCATACCCTGTGCACGTTAAAGAACACGCTGGATGGCCTTGACGGGAGGCAACCATCTGTCTCCCAACAGCTGTTCCAGTGGGTCCCCTCCCCCAACCTTCTCTGAGCCTTCGGGGTCCATGTGACCTGGCCATTTAGCCCATGGTGTGAAAAAAAGTGCCGCTCAGAGGTAAAACAACAAAAGCTATTTAGATAGGACATGGCCCCCGACAGTTCATTAAAAATACATATATATATTTATAGCTATTTTATTATGACTTCGTAATTTAAAATTACATTGGTGGATAAGTGCTTTAAAAATTACTAATTAATTTTAAAATAATGAATAATATTTAATACAATAGTAATAAATACATTATTTTATATTTTAAAATAAATAACACGTGTTTAAACTATTAGGAAATTAAATTACAAAATTTACACATATATAATTTCCTTGGTTTTGTTCAATAAATGTCCGGGTCCGGTCTGACTTTGGTGGCCAGGACAGAGCCACCTACACCATGACAGGCCCGGACTGTGCATTCACAGAAGGTCAGGCTCTTAATCTGCAGTTACTAGAATCCAGTCCATTAATCTCCGCTAAATCTCCACCCTGTAATCGTCAGAAAGAGGACACCAATAGGAAAGGCCTCATGTTGAAAAGACAGCTGTCCATCGCATGGGACGTTATACCGTGTACAGGAGAATCATACTCTGTGTACAGTAAAAAACACGCTGGCTGGCGTTGACGTTAGGCTGTCTCCTAGCAGCTACTCAGGCTCATAATCTATATTTCATAGGTTCGACTCCCCCCCCCCCCTGACCAGAGTTGAGATTTATCTCCGCAAAACCTCCACGGTGCTCTCTGTCAGTAAGGGATATTGATGTGCTTGGAAAGGATGCCGTCTGTCAGATGGGACATTAAACGGTGGTTCCGTGTACGGGAGAGAGCCCTAACCTGTGCACATTAAAGAACATGCTGGATGGCCTTGGCGAGAGGTTATTATCTGTTTCCTGACAGCTATCCGGTGGGTACCCTACCCACAACCTTCTCTGAGACCTCGGGGTCCTTGTGACCTTGCCATTTAGACCATTGTGTACAAAAACGTACTGCTCAGAGGTCTGTCAGATGGGACATTAAGCGGTGGTTCCGTGTACGGGAGAGAGCCCTAACCTGTGCACATTAAAGAACATGCTGAATGGCCTTGGCGGGAGGTTATTATCTGTTTCCTGACAGCTATCCGGTGGGTACCCTACCCACAACCTTCTCTGAGACCTCGGGGTCCTTGTGACCTTGCCATTTAGACCATTGTGTACAAAAATGTACTGCTCAGAGGTAAAACTACCCAACGAGATCGTTTTCTTTTTACTGTCACAATTTTTTCTAAAGAGTGAAAAGTAAAATTTATCAAAAATTAAAAAAGAAGTTTCAATGTATATTAAATCTGTTAGACGCCAATACAACTTCAGTCATGACGGACAGTTTTGAAAATTTATAAAAAGAGTCGTTAGGAATTTGCGTAACTCTAGAAGCAAACACAATTACGCACATGAACAACACAATTACGCACATGAACAAACACACGCTTTTTGTTAATATATTTCTGTTTTATTAATGTTTGTAATATCTTCCTCATTTTTCAGAGCAACAGAAATAAAAAAAACCTGCAAAATTAAATATAAAACTTAATAACGCTTTTAAAATTTGTTTCATTAAAAAGTTAGTATATATTATTTAAGAAAATAATACTAATATTTCATTACTAACCTTCCGCATTTGTATGTGAAAAAGAGCATTAATTAAAAATGTAAAGTTTATTTTATCGAAATTTTATTACCACTTTTTTTGTTTGAAAATTCTTTCTTAAATTGAGAAAAAAACAGGACGTATGGGCATTATGATGATATTCATTTTATGTTTCATTATTGGTTAAACAATGACGTCTTTTATTTAAACAGCAATATTTAATTTTTTTCTCCTCTTCATCTGCCATAAATTCGAAACAATTGAAATGCAGAAGTCTCTAGGTTTTTCCGCCAACTCTGCAGCATCGATCGAATATTTAATTAGAAGATACTGAAGAGGCAGTCAAAGTCAGGCTGCGTTTTTCGTATTCATAGTTTGATGAACAGGCTTCCACTTATTTATTTGGAAACTGTCTCATTGATTAATCTATTTAGAATAAGTTTTTTTCCTTTTCTTTCTTCCTGCATTTTTTTGTCTCTCTAGAACATGAATTTGAAAACTTTAAGTTGATTGGGAAAAGAAGAGAGTAAATGGATTGGGTTGAGTTATTTTTTTTCTTATGTACACAATGGGAGGTCGGGTCACAAATACCCCAAGGTATTTGACATTGTGTGCAAAAACAGAGGCGCTCAGAGGTAAAACAACCCAAGAATTTTTTTAGGGGAAATGCCCCTCAGTTTTACTTGCGTCCCTCCCCCTCGACTTTTTTTTTTATAGATACAGGCCCGTTACACAGCATGAAAAGATGTTGTCAGCATTGTTAAATCAGTGTCAACCATAAGGGTATTTCAAGCATTATCAGATTTCAAAAGCTGGTTTCAATAACACTCTCGTCAAATAAAAATAAAAAAAACTTCAAATGGGTATTTTTTATGTAAAAAAAGTGTAAGAACTTACACTTTTTTTACAAGAGTAAAGTTACAAGAGTAAAGTTGATTTACTCTTGTAACAAGAGTTACAAAGTACAAGAGTAAAGTTGACAACAACAAGAGTAAAGTTACATTTTACAAGAGTAAAGTTGATTTTGACAATTAACAAAGAGTAAAGTTGATTTACTCTTTGACAACAAGAGTAAAATTGATTTTATACAAGAGTAAAGTTGTACAAGAGTTACAAGAGTAAAGTTGATTTTGCTGGTAATTGAGGAAGGCAGTAACTCTTATGGGTAAAATCCCTTCAGCATACGTTTGTGTTGTTTCACCTCTGAGCGACACTTTTCTGCACTCAATGGACTAACTACCAGGTCACAAGGGCTCCGAGGTCTCAGAGAAGGTTTGGAGAGGAGACCCACTGGAAAGGTATTAGGAGACAGATGGTAGCTCCTGTCAATGCAACCAGTGTATTCTTTAACGTTCACAGGATATGGTTCTCCTGCACATGGGAGACACAGCTTTAACGTCCTATACAACGGAGGACGGCCTTATCCAAGACCATCGGTGTCCCACTACCGACCGATGGCAGGGCGGGAAGTTTGCAGAAATAAATCTTAACACTGGCCCAGGAGTGACTCGAACCTTGGAACTGCAGATTATGAGCTTGGCGGCTACCGACTGAGCCACCCCCGCCCCAGGTGCCTCATGTGACCTGGCCATTTTTAGCCCATGGTGTGCAAAAAAGTGCCGCTCAGAGGTAAAACAACCCACAACCCACAAGTGTGTAATAACTGAAAGTTATGTATGAATATATTGTTATCATCCAACACCCGTGAATTAACATTAAAATATTTTTAAAATTATCAATATTTAAGTAATAAAATATATTTCTTTGTGTTTTTGAGAATCTCTCACATCCAACAAAAAGAATATCAACGTATTACAGCGTTGATACGCTGTAATATGTTGATATTTTTTTTTGTAGGATGGATTTGATTTTACCTTATTTAAATGTCAGACCTGATTGTACAGTCGCTCAAAAAATATCCGAACACTATGGTTGATTACAGAATTCGGAAAAATATCTAGTAACGATTAGAAATTAGTGATCTGACAACCTTCATGTACTGTACCGACACACAATGCTTTTTGCGATTTTTTTAGGACTTTGTGTTGTTTTATCTCTGAGCGGCACTTCTTAACATAAATAAAAAAAATAAATACTCCCTCAAGCAGCTGCTTGCCACAGAGGTCTGACAGGAGCTTGTCAGTTTATATGCCATAGTAGAAGGTCTGAGAGGATGGCAGGCCCTCAGCAGAAAAACGACACAAACAGCCATGCCTTACCCGGGGCTCGAACCCAGGTCCTTTAGATCAGTAGCCAAGCGCGCTAACCACTCGGCCATACTAGGCTAAATGACCAGGTCACAAGCACCCCGAGAGCTGAGAGAAGTCTGTGGGGAGATGACCCATTGGACAGCTGTTGGGAGATAGACGGTAGCCTCTCGTCAAGGCCGTACAGCGTGTTATTTCCCATACACAGGGCCATGGCTTAACGTCCCATCTGTTGGACGGCGGCCTTTCCTAACCCATCGGTGTCCCATACTGACCAAGGGCAGGCCAACTGAGCCACCCCCCTCCCTGATCTAAGGAATTATAGGGTATAGAAATCTGCCGCCAAGCAATGACATCACCGTACAAATTTCTGTTTTTTCCAATAATAAAAAATTTAATAATGTTTTTTTATTAACAGTGAAAAAATAAACTGTTATTCTCATTTCTAACAACAATTAAAAAAACCGTAATATTTACTGTAAGCGAAATTCGCCCCCCCCCTCCCCACCCTTTTGGTAAGGAGCAAAATTAAAAAAATGCGCCCAAGTGATGATGCATAGAACCGGCCAGGCCTAGCACCTAATGTCCGACCCACCTTCTCGTGGTGCAGACCGTTAGTAACTTTCAAAAGAGATACTCTCTTGTGGAAGTGAACGGAAGGGGAGGGCTGTCAGATTAGTGTGGCCTACTGATCTGGACAACTATGGCTACTTTTCTTTTTTTTCTACCCTGCTGAGGAGTGGTCAACCACACAGGGTCCTGGTGCTGACCATATAAACCCACTGGACTGGACAGATATATGGCTCTGAGCTTGATTATGGATCCTGATTTTGCTGCACTGGTGGGCTTCTGTGGAGGGAAAATCTTCCCCTGTGTTTTCTGTTTGTTTGTGGGTTGACAGCCCCAAGTGAATAGATTCACAGGATATGTTTATCAGCTGGTGGATAATCCTGAGCAGAGGTCATCGTAGGCACCTGAACTCTTTGCTTCTATTGGCATCGTCAAATTCTACATTGGAGGAAGTCTTCCATTGTAGATGGCTTCAGCCTTTAGTGGTGAGGGAACGGGTCTTTGCCCCATGTCTGCGATTAGGGGGCTGTTTGATATTGTCGGCATTCCCTCTCTCAATAAACATAGTTTCTTTAAACATCCTACTAACCATTTTCTCTCCATAGGTAGTTGGAATGTGAGGACTCTGCACAGAGCTTTTTCTCTTGATGTCCTCACACAAGAATTCCACCATTATAATTTAGATATTCTCGGCTTGCAAGAGACCAGATGGACAAATAAAGGTCAGATTCTTAAAAACAATCTTAAATTTCTCTTTTCAGGGAGGGACGACAATAAGCATCACCAAGGCGTGGGTCTGCTTCTCAGCAGACACGCTAGTGATGCTCTTCTAGGATATGAGTGCATTAATGAAAGGTTTCTTACAGCAAAATTTCAGACAAGCGTTAAAGACCTGAATGTTATCTGCTGTTATGCCCCCACTGAGGATGCCGATGAGGATGAGAAGGATAGGTTTTATGAACAACTTCAGGATATTTTGAATTCTGTCAAGAAAGGAGATATTACCCTTGTTCTTGGTGACTTCAATGCCAAAGTTGGTACTGACTCTGACCTTTGGGCAGGAGTAATAGGCCCTTTTGGTATTGGTAGCTGCAATGGCAATGGGCAACGTCTCCTACATTTAAGTAAACTCAATGGTTTCAGAATAACTAACACATATTACAAACACCGCGACATACATAAGTACACGCGGGTTTCACCTGATGGGCTGCATAGGAATATGATGGATTATATATTAATTAACAGCAAATCGGCTAGTTCTGTTAGAAATACCATCACATATAGGGGAGCTGAAATTGGATCTGACCATTACCTTGTTAAAAGTATGTTGCAACTTAAACTTAAAAAGTGTTGTGCTAGGGTTAAAAAATTTGCTTTTAATACTGAAGCTCTGAAAGATCCAGTTATAGCCAAAGCTTACCATGATAGGTTACTTAGTCATTATGACAGTCATGGTTTGCTTACTACTGAAGTTGAGGAAGAATGGGATCATTTTAAACAGGCTTTTTTGGACACTAACAGTACTCTTTTAGGAAAAAAGGAGCAGAAGAGGCAAAATTATCTGAGTGATAAGGCACTTGAGCATATTTCGGAAAGAAAGAACTGCAGGAATGTCCTTAATCAATACCCTACTAGTTCTAATAGAAAGCATTACAGAGAACTTAATAAACGTGTAAAAGATCAGTTAGCTGCTGATAAGAATCTTTGGCTTGATGGTTTGTCTGACAATGCCGAGATAGCAGTTAGACAGCACAACAGCAGAGAGCTGTACCAGATAGTTAATGTTTTGTGTGGTAGAAAACGGACAGGTATACAAGGATTGAAGGATAAACAAGGTAAGGTTATAGAAGGTGAGGATTCTGTCATGGCTAGGTGGTCTGAGCATTTCAGTGATATTCTAAACAATGCAGTTAGTTCTATTCCCATTGTTTGCAATGATGATAGATGCATTGGCGGCTTTAATGTTGGCCCTATAACACAATCTGAAGTTATTTTGGCTGTTTCTAAACTTAATCTTCATAAATCTTCAGGGGTAGATGAAATTACTACCGAAATGCTTAGAGCTGGAAATGTTTCGGTTACCACTTGGATGACTGAAATTCTGAATATCTTTTATGATAAAGGCATGGTTCCTAAGGATTTTACCAGAGCTATTGTTATCCCTATTTTCAAAAAAGGTGATCGCAGTTCTTGTGATAACTATAGGGGTATTAGCCTACTCTCTGTTCCAGGTAAAGTTCTTTCCATGATTGTGCTTAATAGAATTAAGAATCTGGTTGACAGTCAATTGCGTGATGAGCAATGTGGATTCAGAAGTGGTAGGGGATGTGTGGATCAGATATTTTCACTTAGGCAGATTCTTGAGAAATGTTTAGAGTTTCAGAAACCTTTGGTTGCTAGCTTTGTTGATTTCAAAAAGGCTTTCGACTCTATTGATCGTCATAATTTGTGGTTGATTGTGAAATCATATGGTATACCAGACAAGTTAGTTAACATAATGAAAGCTCTCTATAATAACACTGAGTCGTGTGTGAGAGTTGATAAGGCTTGTAGCAATTGGTTTAGCATTACTTCTGGTGTTCGACAAGGGTGCATTTTGTCTCCTTTTCTCTTTAGTTTGGTTATTGATTATGTTATGCGAAATTCACTTCAAGGGAAAGATTTTGGTCTTAAATGGGCTGGAGATACGAAAATTTCTGATTTAGATTATGCTGATGATTTAGCCCTTTTGGCAAATGATGTTGATGAGATGAACTCTTTCATTCGAGCTGTTGATGAGACTGGTAGTAGAGTAGGTTTGGTTATAAACAGAGAGAAAACTAAAGTGATGAAAATTGGTCAGGCAGGCTGTGATTCAGTTAATCTGAATGGTTGCAGTCTTGAGCAGGTGTCACAGTTTAATTATCTTGGGAGCTATGTAGCAGATAATGGTGATGTGCGGCATGAGATTAACAGACGAATAGGGATTGCTGCCGGGACTTTTAAGAATCTATGGAGAGTGTGGAGAAATAGGCATATACACCTAAAGACTAAAATTAGATTGTATAATAGTTTGGTTCTTTCTAGGGTTAGTTATGGTAGTGAAACTTGGACACTTTGTAAACAGGATAAACAGGAAACTTGATGCTTTTGATTCCAGATGCTTACGCAGTATCTTGGGCATTAGGTGGTTCAACTTTATAACTAATGATGAGGTTAGGCAAAAGAGTTTGCAACCTCCTTTAAGCAGCATATTGTGCAGAGAGAGACTCCGTTGGTTTGGCCATGTTGCCCGTATGAATAATTACAGATTGGCGAATAGAGTTATGAACAGTGTGCCTAAAGGCCTCAGAAAGAAGGGGAGACCTAAGATGCGGTGGGCAGACAATGTCAAACAGGACCTTGTTAGAATTGGTGTGCAGTGGCCAGATGCAGTAGATGTAGCTCAGGATAGACTTGCTTGAAGAACTAAATTGCACTGTCTGGTTGGACCTCCGTAGCCCATGGCTGCTTGAGGATGATGATGATGA
Source organism: Ryuthela nishihirai (assembly GCA_038380435.1). Lineage (NCBI taxonomy): Eukaryota > Metazoa > Arthropoda > Arachnida > Araneae > Heptathelidae > Ryuthela > Ryuthela nishihirai. The sequence continues at coordinate 25,492,483 of JAWZYU010000002.1, forward strand.
GTCTCCTTAAGTATCTATGCAAATTTTCAGTCTTCTAGGTTTCTAGGTTTTCCTTGGTTTTGATACCTGTAACTCCAAAACCGATTATCATATCCAATTTTAAACCGAATATCAATCATAGTTGAAGACTATGTACAAAATCAAATTATAGCTACTAGTGGATAGGATATGGTTTTCTTGCACACGGGGCCACGGTTTAAAGTCCCATCCGACGGAAGACGTCCTTTCCAAGCTCAGTAGTGTCCGTTACTGACAGAGGGCATGGCATTTTGGAGAGATTAATCTCAACGCTGGTTCAGATAAGACTCGAACCTGGGAACGGCAGGTTTTGAGCCTGACGCGCTACCGACTGAACCAATCTCCGTCCATTAGTAAATACGAGAAATTAAAATTATTTAATCAGGTGTGGGAATTTACGAATTAGAATTGCACAAATAATTCAGTTTGTTGTTTTAATTAATAAGGAACACTGTAAATGTCAAATCAAGTTTCAGTTTAGTTGATAGGGGAAAGAGACATTAGAAATGCTGAATCAGATGTGATACATCAGAGGGTGAAATAAATTGAGAGAAGTTATATTTTAATGGCAAAAAGAGCATTTCAAACATCGAACAGCGTTCCATGATTAATGCAAAGTGAAAAACAAACTTCAAGTCCTAGAGATAAAATATCTAAATAAAACCATTTCCTCATGCTGTGAAATGTAAGCAAGCAGTAGTGTCCTCTTTGACCTCCGCCTTTTGGAAGAAATGGGCTTTCCTTTAAAGTGACATCGTAGAGTCCTATGTTCCTCATTGGCGACCTTGCCCTCGCGGTCCTCAACACAGGAGGTGGGTGTGTAAGCTTTTTTAGAAAGAAAAAACAAGCTTACACGTGGCACGTCTAAAGTACCGTCTAGAGAGCATTTGTCAACTCCCACGAGTGAAGCAGGCTAAGGTGCAGCTGCTATGCTTTATATTAGTATGGTAAAATGGCCGAGTGGTTAGCCCGCTTGGCTACTGATCTAAGGGACCTGGGTTCGAGCCCCCGGTAAGGCATGGCTGTTTGTGTCGTTTTTCTGCTGAGGTTCTGGCATCCTCTCGGACCTTCTACTATGGCATATAAACTGACAGGCTCTTGTCAGACCTCTGTGGCAAGCAGCTGCTTGAGGAGGTATTTATTTTTTTTATTTAAATAGAGAGATGGGGGGAAGTTAAGTTTTTATAATTAATAAACTAGCGGTAGTTATTGCCGTCCCTTTGTCGAGTGTTTAGTGCGTTTGGTTACTTATCTAAAGAATCTGGGTTCGAGCCCCAGTTAGGCATGGGTGTTTGTGTTGTTTTTCTGCTGAGGTCCCGCCATCCTCACAGACCTTATGGCGAATAAACTGACAGGCTCCTCAGACCACTGTAGCAAGCAACTGCTTTGAGGGGATATTTATTTTATCTTTTTATTATAAAAAATTGTAACTGCTAGTGGAAATCCGGGCGAAAAATTAAGCATTCGAGATCGCGAACTAAAGAGAACTGTGCCAAAAATGGGGTTCTAGATTTCGAAATGTGGAGGTCTGTTTTAGATAGGGTTAAATCGGTAAAGTACTAGACTCATAATTTGTAGTTCTCAGGTACAAGTTCCACCTGGGCCAGAGTTCAGATTTATCTCCGCCTTACCTTCGGTCAGTAGAGGACACCGACAGGTTGGAAAGGTCGCCGCCCATCGGATGAGACGTTAAGCGTTATCCGTGTGCTGGAGAGAGAGCCATATTCTGTCCACGTTAAAGAACACGCTGGATGGCCTTGACGAGAGGATATTATCTGTCTCTTAACAGCTGTCCAGTCGGTATCCTTCCCCAACTTTCTCTGAGCTCGTGGGGTCTTGTAACAAGACTACTTAGCCCATTATGTAAAAAAAATGACTCAGATGAAAAACAATCCAACCCTGAAAAAAAGGCTAGTAGATGGTGGGATTTCAATAAAAAATAGCTCGCCGTACTTAAAAGATTGAATACTACTGCTATACATAATGTCCAATACATTATTAATTATTAATTAATGCTGTCCTCTTGCAGGATATGAAACAAATTGTGTTTATCACCACCATAATAAACAGTGAGTTGAGCAAAAGCCGTTCATCGTCAACGAACAAATATTGTTTATACCAAACGCGAGCAGAATAACATCCTACGGTTCATGTGCTATTGCAACATCTGGTGGGCTGTAAACTGATCTCTCTGTTCTTACGTGTGGAGGCTGTGAAAAAATAGCTCGATGGCGTTTAGTTGCAAACGGCATTCAAAAACTGCAGATTAAACGTTATCTTTTCACTCATTGAGAAATAATACAAGCAGATCGCTTTAATTTCTTAAAGCTTGAAAAATATTTACTTAGCGGTAGTTTATGATGAGTATTTTTTTCACAAAACATAAGACAGAGTTTACATAGAAACGGTTTATGTGTCCTTTTTACTGTTGATGAATTGTATTCAAATGGGGAATATCTAAGATGAAAACCATGTGTTCGTAATATGTGTTTAAAATTAATTTGCAAAATATAAGTAGTTCTTTTTACTTTACTGTCTGTCCTTTCAGTTTTAAAAGCTAGTGAATTATTTTTTTATACTGAGGGGCACTTTTGTTAACATAATGAGCTAAATTGTTAGGATACAAGGACCCCCCAGAGTTGGGTAAGGTGACAATTAGGAGTCTCCCATCAAGGTTACTTAGTGTGTTCTTAAAAGTGCACAGGGTAAGTCACTGCTACACCTAGCACTTTTATGCATACAGTGAGCTGATTCACCAGGTTGCTAGTACCCCAAGGACTCAGAACTGGATAGGAATAGAAAACTCGTTAGAAGAAGTTAGGCAAAAATGAAAACGTTCCATCAGGGACATCCAGAATGTTCTATAACGACACAGGGCAATAATATCCGACACTAAATCACGGCTTAGTATTCTTTCCGATGGCGGTCTTTCCAATCCTTTCAATTCCCAATTCATAAGGATTGTGATCTTCATTACCTATTTCAGGGTTACAGATTGTGGAGAAATAATTCAAGGATGACACATTTGGGACTCGAACCAGAGTATGTCAAATTACGAGCCTGACACGAATACTTATTTTAAAAAAAGCCGTATGGTAAAGTGTGGGAGTTTGAGTTTTGCCTATTTTATCGCTTTATAAACTAGGCCACAATGGATGGGATCTATACGATTATGACAGTGTTTGGGATCTGTACGACTGTGATAGTCGATGGATCTCTACAACTGGGACAGCGGATGGGATCTCTACAACTGGGACAGCGGATGGGATCTCTACAACTGGGACAGCGGATGGGATCTCTACGACTCTGACAGCGGATGGATCTCTACGAATGTGACAGTGGATGGGATCTCTATGCTCTGATAACGTATGGTTTTCTATGACTATGGATCATGATGACATCTATGACTATGGATCATGATGATCGGGATCTGTACCGCTCTGACAGCGAATGGGATCTCTACGACTCTGACAGTAGATGGGATCTGCAGAACTGTGACAGCAGATGGGAACATCCGCTGACTGTGATCAGCGGATGGGTTCTCCATTACTGTAACAGCAGATGGGATTGTAGCAGCGGATGGGATCTGTACGACTGACAGCTAATGGAATCTATACTAATGTGACAATGCATGTGTTCTTCGGGACTGTGAGAGCTGATGGTATGTCTATGGCTATGACAGCCGATGGTATGTTTATGACTGTGACAGTGGATGGTATGTCTATGACTGTGACAGTGGATGGTATGTCAATGACAACGGATGGTATGTCTCTGACTGTGATAGCGGATGGCATGTCTATGACTGTGACAGTGAATGGGATATTTTACGACTGCAGCAGTGGATGGGATCTGTACGACTGTGAAAGCTGATGGGATCTCTAAAATTATAGTAGCGGATGGGATCAGTACGGCTGTGGCAACAGATGGTATGTCTATGACTGTGACAGCGGATTGTATATCTATGATTGACAGCAGATAGTATGTATATGGCTGTAACATCGGATGGTATGTCTTTGACTGACAGCTGATGCATGTATATGGCTGTGACAGCGGATGGTATGTATAGGGCTGTGACAGCGGATGGTATGTATATGGCTGTGACAGCGGATGGTATGTATATGGCTGTGACAGCGGATGGTATTTATATGGCTGTGACAGCGGATGGTATGTATATGGCTGTGACAGCGGATGGTATGTATATGGCTGTGACAGCGGATGGTATGTATATGGCTGTGACAGCGGATGGTATATGTATATGGCTGTGACAGCGGATGGTATATGTATATGGCTGTGACAGCGGATGGTATGTATATGGCTGTGACAGCGGATGGTATGTATATGGCTGTGACAGCGGATGGTAATGTATATGGCTGTGACAGCGGATGGTATTTATATGGCTGTGACAGCGGATGGTATGTCTATGACTGTGATAATGAATAGGAATATTTTACGACTCTAGCAGTGGATGGGAACGGTACGACTGTGAGAGCTGATGGGATCTCCACGGATGTTGACAGAGGTGAAATCTTTACAACGGTGAAAATATACGCCAAAGAGCTTTCCGACAACGGTAATATCAAATCTTCCATTCATTCCTTCTGACGCGTTTTTTCTCGCGGGTTACAAATTACCTCTAAAACTACCGTTACATTTCTCTGCCGTCATCCATCTGCATTTTGGGCGGTTTTTTTTTTACCTTTCAGCCCACGAACGGATCACAGAAGCCGCAGAATCAGCTCTTGGGAATAAACTCCATCACCTACGTAATCACCGCTCGTCAACTCCCATGTGGTCCGCTTCAGTCGAGCTGCTGTGGTGTTGAGTCGCCAAGCTGCAGTAACCAGACCATGCCTCAGCTGCTGAGTGTCCCAAGGTCGTCTCTGCGCGACTAAACTCGTAGATGTGCCAAAATCTGTGTTTATATCTCCCAATCCCCCTTTTCTCTCCATCTGCCTCCTGTTCCTCTCTTCAACTTTTTTCTCTCCTTCACAGTCACTCTTTCGAGAGAAAGCTTTCCAGGTAATGTCACAAGGACAGAAACTGATTTTTTCTTTACATTTCGGAATCTTTTTTTCTTAAATTTGTGTCGCGTGATTTTATTCTTCTCTCTTCTTCCTTCTATTCGCTACTTTTGATCTTTTTTTTAATCCCTCAGGAGAATTTGTAAATTGAATTCGTTTGGGTTGTTTTACCTCTCAGGGTCACATTTTTTTTTCACAAAGTGAGTTCATTGACCAGGTTACAAGGACCCTGGGGGCTCAAAAAAAGTTGGAGAAGAGAACCCTCTGGACATTTGTTAGGAGACAGACTTAAGTTTCCCGTCACAGCTCTCCGGCGTGTTCTTAACATGCCCAGGGTATAGCGCTCCTGTACAAAGGACATGGTTTAACGTTCCATCCAACAGAAGGACGATGTGGGAAGGGTACTGGACAGCAGGAGACAGATGGAGCTTCGCGTCAAGGCCATCCAGCGTATTCTTTAAAGTGCACAGAGTATGGCGCTCCTACAAGAAGCCACTGCTTAATGTCCCATCAGACGGACAGACGGTATGCGAAGGGACCCACTGGACAGCTGTTAGGAGACAGATGGAAGCCTCCTGTCAAAGTCATCCAGCGTGTTCGTTAATGTGCACAGGTTATGGCGCTCTTGCACAAGCGCTGTGGCTTAACATACCATCCGACGGACGGTTTGAACCTGCGCACTTCAAATGTATGGGAAAAAAATCCTTTGTATACAGATGGAGGCCTCCCATCTGTCTCCAAGTATCTTATCGATGGAGAGCCAAGAAAAGTATCGATTGGAAGCTGCTAGGAGACAGATTTTTTTTTTTTTTTTCAGTAGCCTCCCATCAAGGTCATCCGGCATTTTTTATAACCTGCACAGAGTGTGACGCTCCTTCACAAGAGGCCACGTTTAATTCCCATCCGACTGATGGAAAGTGAGAAAAGGGACCCTCTGGACAGCTGTTAGGAGACCGATGGAAGCCTCCCATCAAGTTCATCCAGCATGTTTTTTAACGTGCACAGGGTGTGGCTCTCCCGCACACGGAGCTACGGCCTAACGCCCCATCCGACGGTCTTTCCAAGCTCTTCAGTTTCCCATTTCTCACCGAGGGCAGGGTGGGGGTTTAGTTGAGAAAAAACTTAACGCTGGTACAGTTGGGATTCGAACCTGGGAACTGCAGATTACTCACCAATTCTGTCGACTGAGCCAATTACCACCCCTTCGGGGCGGGGGTGGCTCAGTCGGTAGCGCGCCAGGCTCGTCATCTGTAGTTCCCAGGTTTGAGTCCAAGCTGGGTCAGCGTTGAGATTTATCTCCGCAAAATTCCCCGCCCTGCCCATGGTCAGTAGGGGACACCGATGGGCTTGGTAAAGGCCGCCGTCCGTCGGATGGGACGTTAAGCCGTGGCCCCGTGTGCGGGAGGGTATGCCCTGTGCACGTTAAAGAACACGCTGGATGGCCTTGACGGGAGGCTACCATCTGTCTCCCAACAGCTGTTCCAGTGGGTCCCCTCCCCCAACCTTCTCTGAGCCTTCGGGGTCCATGTGACCTGGCCATTTAGCCCATGGTGTGCAAAAAAGTGCCGCTCAGAAGTAAAACAACCCAACCCAACCCACCCCTTCGTAAGATGAGAAAGCATTTTCGTGCCAAAGCTATCCTTGAAATAAACGTTACGATTTGTGGAGAAGAAAAAACAAATTATCAAAACGGAAAAAGAAGATTTTGTAACATCCAAAAATAATTCGGTTATAAAAAAAAATTTATATGTTCCTTAATTTTTTCTTCCTCACCAGTCGGCGCTCGTAGCCTTTCCCTGACGTAACTTCCTCAGCGTTTAACTAACCGGAAACCAGGCGAGGAGGAATTAGTCGCACCTGTCAAAATAGAATTTGAAATGGTCGGCATTTCTTAGCTGTTTTGGTGAAACTGAATCTAGGCGGCGACATGTGCTGAAAACTTTACGGTTTGTTTGTCACATCTAAGTTGCAACTGTTCAATAACTTTTCTCTTTATGAAGAAAATTATGTCATCATGTGAACTTGTAGTTAAATTTGCAAGGTTGGGTTGTTTTACCTCTGAGCGGCACTTTTTTGCACACCATGGGCTAAATGGTCAGGAAACATGGACCCCGAAGGCTCAGAGATGGTTGGGGGAGGGGACCCACTGGAACAGCTGTTGGGAGACAGATGGTAGCCTCCCGCCAAGGCCATCCAGCGTGTTCTTTAACGTGCACAGGGTATGGCTCTCCCGCACAGGGGGCCACGGCTTAACGTCCCATCCGACGGACGGCGGCCTTTCCAAGCCCATCGGTGTCCCCTACTGACCGTGGGCAGGGCGGGGAATTTTGCGGAGATAAATCTCAACGCCGACCCAGCTGGGACTCGAACCTGGGAACTACAGATTACGAGCCTGGCGCGCTACCGACTGAGCCACCTACGCCCCTAAATTTGCAAGAGAGATCTTTTGCAAAAATTTTGTATTAGTATGCAACAGAGATGATTTCGGACGGAAAAAAGCACCGACGACATCTAGCTCGGACTCATAATAATCTAAATTTCAAATATTTCTTGTTATTGCGGAAATGTAAGTAAAAATTAAAATTAAAAATTTAAAAAATGCCTATCTCCCTATAGGGCCCCGAAAAGTAGAAAATGTACCTAAAGCATATCGATGGTGCAATCAATCACTGTGTTCGTATTCACTTCAAAGGATTTTGGGTTGGGTTGTTTTACCTCTGAGCGGCACTTTTTTGCACACCATGGGCTAAATGGCCAGGTCACATGGACTCCGAAGGCTCAGAGAAGGTTGGGTGAGGGGACCCACTGGAACAGCTGTTGGGAGACAGATGGTAGTCTCCGGTCAAGGCCATCAAGCGTGTTCTTTAACGTGCACAGGGTATGGCTCTCCCGCACACGGGGCCACGGATTAACGTTCCATCCGACGGACGGCGGCCTTTACCAAGCCCATCGGTGTCCCCTACTGACCATGGTCAGGGCGGGGAGTTTTGCGGAGATAAATCTCAACGCTGACCCAGCTGGGACTCGAACCTGGGAACTAAAGATTACGAGCCTGGCGCGCTACCGACTGAGCCACTCCCGCCCCACACTTCAAAAGAAGAGAGGGCGCCTGCAATCTTATTGATTAAGTAAATCGGCGCCCAATTTTCCTTTGAGATGAATACGAACACAGTGATTGATTGCACCATCGATATGCTTTAGGTTTATTTATTACTTTTCAGGGCCCTGTAGGAAGATATGTATTTTTTTAAATTTTTTAATTTATTAATATTTTTGTCACTAAAACCACCTACCTTCAAAAACTTTCATTTGATATATGACTCATAAACATCGACCACATTTCCCCGCCCCCCTTTTGGAGCCATGTTTGAGGTACCCATGACACTGGAGACGTCACAAGCTTTGAGATATGACTCATTAAAGTCGAAACCCGCGGGGGTGACTCAGTCGGTAGCGCGCCAGGCTCGTAATCTGTAGTTCCCAGGTTCGAGTCCCAGCTGGGTCAGCGTTGAGATTTATCTCCGCAAAATTCCCCGCCCTGCCCACGGTCAGTAGGGGACACCGATGGACTTGGAAAGGCCGCCGTCCGTCGGATGGGACGTTAAGCCGTGGCCCCGTGTGCGGGAGAGCCATACCCTGTGCACGTTAAAGAACACGCTGAATGGCCTTGACGGGAGGCTACCATCTGTCTCCCAACAGCTGTTCCAGTGGGTCTCCTCCCCCAAACTTCTTCTGAGCCTTCGGGGTCCACGTGACCTGGTCATTTAGCTCATTGTGTTAAAAAAAAAGTGCCGCTCAGAGGTAAAACAACCCAACCCAAAACCACTGTAATTGAAAGGAAAGATTAATGGAAAGAAGATTATATTTATTTTTCATATGCAAATAATATGTTAAAAATTGTAATTATTAATACTATCTCTTGATAACGGAAATAACCAGAAACTTGCGTAATAGCACCACGGCTATCACTAAGCCACATTGCACTCTATCCAAAATTCTACGCGTGGTCAAATTTTATAATTCGCTAGTGAAAGTTATCTAAGAAAGGGCATTTCTGCCATAAAAAAGTTATAATTAATAACGCAAGAATAAAATAAATTATTAGCGACATGTACTTCTGTACATAGGTCTTATGAAGCGTCAGAGAAAATTTTTTTCGGCCAAAATTTCAAGTTCAACAGGGTTCAAATTCAATAGTTGTCGAAATATTTCGGATGAGAGCTCGAAAACGAAAGTCCTAACTCATCTCTAGTACAATATTATTTAATTTTGTATTAAATTATATTGGCATTGATGCGTTTCTTTCTCTAAGACTTCGAAAGGATTTTCTAGACTTGCAACATCACAGGTTAATAAGAGGCTCCATATCCGAACTCTAACAAAGGTAAAGATTTGAGATTTACCTTCTCGCGCTTTAACTTAAGCTTTTAGCACGCCCTCTGTGAGTACTGGATTCAAAACATATCAACCTTGTGAGTAAAACAGATCACGCATTTTACTACTTCTTAAGTGAAAGGAAGCATAAAAAAGATTGAAATGATGGGGAGAGACATAACAGCTGTTCATGCTCATACAAAATATTCCCATCTATAACCTTGCTAGAATGGAACATTCATTAGCTTCTTTATTAAGCTTCGTTGGCAAATTCTAAAGCAAAATATTGGGTCAAGAACTCTTGGTTCCACTTTACAAATCAATTGTTCCAAATCTGACGAAATAATGCTTTTAGCGGGACAACAATTGCATCTGAACTTCTTCTGTCCGGCAATTATTAACCATTGCTGTTCCCAGAAATAATTCATTGCTTGCACTCCATTGTCCAAGATTACGGCACATCTCAAGCATTTCCTCTTATTATTTCTCGCCCTTAATGAGTTTCTTCCGCTGTGTTATAACAAAACAAAAATGTAATTAAACTTCTGTAAATGGCTGGAAATCACGCCAAAAGACACCGGAAGATATTTAGAATTTTTAAGAGTGATGGGAGCTGCGTGCAATTTATCATAAACATCTAATTTCATTAAAGTATTTCGAATATTAAATGCTAAAGGTGATGCTAACTAATTCTTTGGAATGAATGTTGGGCGAAAAACTGAACTTCTATAATACGGCATTTTTTGTGCAATGATCATTAGAGTTCATGCTGCATTCTTTGTTAAGACTTGTTCATTGCATATTGGAATAGGTACATTATAATGTAATTAGTATGAAAGAAAACTGTCATTGGTTTTACTCGTATTTACAAATCATATTGAAAGGAAGATAAGTAATAATTCTTTTCAATGGAAAGTTTAATTATTAAATTCTTAGTTCCCCTTTCTGTTTGCACCATGAGTTAAATGGGCTACTTTTTTTACTACTGAATGGGAAGAAGGGGTTGTCTCAGCTGGTAATTCTCCAGGAAGGGGCGGGGAGGCTCAGTCGGTAGCGCGCCAGGCTCGTAATCTGTAGTTCCCAGGTTCGAGTCCCAGCTGGGTCAGCGTTGAGATTTATCTCCGCAAAATTCACCGCCCTGCCCACGGTCAGTAGGGGACACCGATGGTCTTGGAAAGGCCGCCGTCCGTCGGATGGGCGTTAAGCCGTGGCCCTGTGTGCGGGAGAGCCATACCCTGTGCATGTTAAAGAACACGCTGGATGGCCTTGACGGGAGGCTACCATCTGTCTCCCAACAGCTGCTCCAGTGGGTCCCCTTCCCCAACCTTCTCTGAGTTCCTGGGGTCCTTGTGATTTGGCCATTTACCTTATTATGCGCAAAAAAAAATCGCTCAAAAACAACCCACCCTTAAAGTTGGGTTGGGTTGTTTTACCTCTGAGCGGCACTTTTTTCCACACCATGGGCTAAATGGCCAGGTCACATGGACCCCGAAGGCTCAGAGAAGGTTGGGGAAGGGGACCCACTGGAGCAGCTGTTGGGAGACAGATGGTAGCCTCCCGTCAAGGCCATCCAGCGTGTTCTTTAACATGCACAGGGTATGGCTCTCCCGCACACAGGGCCACTGCTTAACGTCCCATCCGACGGACGGCGGCCTTTCCAAGCCCATAGGTGTCCCCTACTGACCGTGGGCAGGGCGGGGAATTTTGCGGAGATAAATCTCAACGCTGACCCAGCTGGGACTCGAACCTGGGAACTACAGATTACGAGCCTGGCGCGCTACCGACTGAGCCACCCCCGCCACCCCACCCTTAAAGACAGAAATACGCTCACTGAAACTAGCAACTGGATTTACCTATTTTTGCATCATGCAATCGACTTATTCAACCATTAGAAAACTGATTATTTAAATGGGATTTAAAAAGGAAATGAAATTCTTTTAGTGAAGATTTATTAGACTTTAAATTCCTTTTCATCACAATTTGTATCAAATAGAGTTTGCTGTGAGAGGCAACGTTATTAGCTACCAGTGATGAGGGAAGTTTCGTCATTGTTTGTCTGCTGTAGAAGTTATTGAATCTGAGCAAGTTGACGTCACAAAAGTCATTACATCCCCACTTCTGTTTCTTATCTCGCTGAGCCCCGTTATCGATTTCAGATGTGTCATCGATTCGAGAGCTCATGCTTTGGAGAATGAGGCTCGATAACTATTCTCTTTATTGTTGTTACTTTTCGTCTCGCTCGCTGGTTCTATTGTAGCGGAAAATTGTTTAAAAATGTGGCCAAACCGATTTAGCTTTATGTACTAACTTTCTGGAATCTTGAGGCAAAAGGGGCGGGGGTTGCTCAGTTGGTAGCGCGCCAGGCTCGTAATCTGTAGTTCCCAGGTTCGAGTCCCAGCTGGGTCAGCGTTGAGATTTATCTCCGCAAAATTCCCCGCTCTGCCCACGGTCAGTAGGGGACACCGATGGGCTTGGAAAGGCCGCCATCCGTCGGATGGAACGTTAACCCGTGGCCCCGTGTACGTTAAAGAACACGCTGGATGGCCTTGGCGGGAGGCTACCATCTGTCTCCCAACAGCTGTTCCAGTGAGTTACCTCCCCCAAACTTCTCTCAACCTTCGGGGTCCATGGTCTGGCCATTTACCCCATGGTGTGCAAAAAAAGTGCCGCTCAGAGATAAAACAATCCAATCCAAACTTGAGGCAAAACTATTACCAAGAACAGATTTGTGTTATTTTTGACTCCAAGAGGGACTTTTTTTTTTGCACGTAATGGGCTAAACGGCCAAGTTGGGTTGTGTTGTTTTATCTCTGAGCGGCACTTTTTTCATACAATGGGCTAATGGCCAGGTCGTAAGGATTCCAAAAGCTCAAAGAAGGTTGAGGGAAGGGGATCCACTGGACAGATGTTGAGAGACAGATGATAGCCTCCCGTCAAAGCCATTCAGCGTGTTCTTTAGCGTGCACAGGGAATGGCTCTCTCACACATGGAGCCACGGCTTAACGTCCCAACCGACGGACAGTGGCCTTTCCAAGCTCCTCTGTGTCCCCTACTGACCGAGAACAAGGCGGTTAGTTTCGCATAGATAAATCTCAACGCTGGCCCAGGTGGACTCGAACCCAGGGAACAACTACTGATTACAAGCATCGCGAGCTACCAACTGAGCCACCCACTACCCTCCAGCATGTTCTTTATCGTGTACAGTCGCTCAAAAAAGTATCCGAACACTGTGGTTGATTACAGAATTCAGAAAAAATATCTGGCAACGTTTTTTTTTAGAAATTAGTTATCTGGCAACCTTCGTGTCACGTACGTTGCCAGATATTTTTTCTGAATTCTGTAATCAACCACAGTGTTCTGTTACTTTTTTGAGCGACTGTACCGTATATGGCTTTCCTGCACATGGGGCTACGGCTTAACGTCCATCCGATGAATGGCTCCCTTTCTTACCGAGAGCAGTTAGGTGTTTAGTGGAGAAAATCTTAACGCTGACACAATTAGGAGGCAAACCTGGGAACTTCGGATTCTCAGCTAGGAGCGCTATCGACCGAACTACCACCCGCCCCACTAAAAACGAAAGGGCCCTCCCAATAACTTGAGCATAAGCAATTACTGAAAACGCTCGGACATATTTCGATAAGACGAAACCTAAACAGCTCATCAACAGACGATATGAAGTTTAAATTTATATAAATTTATCTTTGTAATTCTAGCGGTAAATTTTCCTTTTTAAAATAGTCAATAAAAGTTTAAAAAATATGCGAAACTTGATTTTTTTACTTTACACTATTTTACACTATGTTATTTTAGTTAAATTTTTATAAATTAAATCATAAATTTACAGAATTTGTTTTTTCCTCCTTTGTTCGACATTTGCATAGACACGGTCCTATATATGTGGTCCTGATAATATCCAGTTTGGAGAAGTTCATAACGCCAAACTGCTGAAACCGCTTGCTATGTAGCCATACCTTAGGTTTTTTTTTCCATGATAGATGAAAGGCAAAGGAATAGTTTGGGAAGTGTTTTTCCGTATCACGGACCAAAAGCTTGGATTGTAATGGAGGATGAAACTCCGTCACTATAGAGATCAAAGAGTCAAATTCAGGATAGACTCAGAGCAGCAATAAAAGCTTTCCAGTGATATCCTGCTTGCGTCAGTTCAGTCAATTCCTCTTTTTTTCGATCATCTTTCAGCTTCAGGATCACATTCAAGATGACAATGGGAAAGTAAATATTGACTTCGATCTCGGAGGATGAAGAAGGAAATGCAATGACGGATGCTGCAGAAGTACACGGAACTTAGCCTCACGTGGCTGTTATTTTCTTTGGTGATGATTACGGCAGTTGTTTCCGTTTCTACGAACGAAAGAAGGAACAAGGAAAGCAAAAATAATGCAAGAAAAAAAAGGTGTGCAAAAGTAAAAGTTTCTTAATTTTATTATGGACCTCGATTCTCATCTCTAACATCAAAGGCTTAATAGATATATAACCGCATTTGTCATAGGGGGTGGCTCAGTCGGTAGCGCGCCAGGCTCGTAATCTGTAGTTCCCAGGTTCGAGTCCCAGCTGGGTCAGCGTTGAGATTTATCTCCGCAAAATTCCCCGCCCTGCCCACGGTCAGTAGGGGACACCGATGGGCTTGGAAAGGCCGCCGTCCGTCGGATGGGACGTTAAGCCGTGGCCCCGTGTACGGGAGAGCCATACCCTGTGCACGTTAAAGAACACGCTGGATGGCCTTGACGGGAGGCTACCATCTGTCTCCCAACAGCTGTTCCAGTGGGTCCCTTCCCACAACCCTCTATGAGCCTTCGGGGTCCATGTGACCTGGCCATTTAGCCCATGGTGTGCAAAAAAGTGCCGCTCAGAGATAAAACAACCCAACGCATTTGTCATATTAATTTTATAACATGAGCCTTACCAGGCATGCTGACCACCACTACATTATCAGCGTCTAACGTTTTCTTCAGCTAATGTGACATAAACATTTTCGCTGGGCAAAGGATGGCGCACTCGGTAGCGCGCCAGGCTCGTAATCTATAATTTCCAGGTTCCAGTTCTACCTGCGCCAGCGTTGTGATTTATCTGTACAAAAATCGCACCCTGCCTTTGTCACTAGGGGACACCGATGGGCTTGGAAAGGGCGGAACGAAAAGCCGTGGTTTCATGGGGAGAGCCAGACCCTGTGCACGTTAAAGTTGTTGTTGGGTTGTTTTACCTCTGAGCGGCACTTTTTTGCACACCATGGGCTAAATGGCCACGTCACATGGACCCCGAAGGCTCAGAGAAGGTTGGGGGAAGGGACCCACTGGGACAGCTGTTGGGAGACAGATGGTAGCCTCCCGTCAAGGTCATCCAGCGTGTTCTTTAACGTGCACAGGGTATGGCTCTCCCGCACACGGGGCCACGGCTTAACGTCCCATCCGACGGACGGCGGCCTTTCCAAGCCCATCGGTGTCCCCTACTGACCGTGGGCAGGGCGGGGAATTTTTGCGGAGATAACTCTCAACGCTGACCCAGCTGGGACTCGAACCTGGAAACTACAGATTACGAGCCTGGCGCGCTACCGACTGAGACACCCCCGCCCCATGCACGTTAAAGAAGATGCTGGATGGCCTTTACGGGAGATCACCATCTGTCTCCTAACAGCTGTCCACTGGATCACCTTTCCCCAGGGGTGGTGGGGCCTCAGTCGGTAGCGTTCCAAGCTTGTAATCTGCACTTCCCAAGTTCGAGTCCTAGCTGAGCCAGCAATTAGATGTATCTCCGTAAAGCTCTCAGCCCCTGCCCTTGGTCAGTAGGGGATACAGATGTATTTTCAAAGGTCTCCGTCCTTCGGGTGGGACGTTAAGTCGTGGCATTGTGTGCGGAAAAGCCATACCCTGTGCACGTTAAAACGAGCTGGATGGCCTTACCATGGAATGGGAGGTTACCATGATCCCAACAGCTGTTAGTGGTTCCCCTCCTTCAACCTTCTCTGAGCTTTCAAGGTCCTCGTGACCTGACCATTTAGAGTGGGGCGGGGGTGGCTCAGTCGGTAGCGCGCCAGGCTCGTAATCTGTAGTTCCCAGGTTCGAGTCCCAGCTGGGTCAGCATTGAGATTTATCTCCGCAAAATTCCCCGCCCTGCCCACGGTCAGTAGGGGACACCGATGGGCTTGGAAAGGCTGCCGTCCGTCGGATGGGACGTTAAGCCGTGGCCCCTGTGTGGGAGAGCCATACCCTGTGCACGTTAAAGAACACGCTGGATGGCCTTGATGGGAGGCTACCATCTGTCTCCCAACAGCTGTTCCAGTGGGTCCCCTCCCCCAACCTACTCTGAGCCTTCGGGGTCCATGTGACCTGGCCATTTAGCCCATGGTGTGCAAAAAAGTGCCGCTCAGAGGTAAAACAACCCTGACCATTTAACCCATTTTGTGCAAAATAGTGACTCTATGATGCTACTGCACATGAAGATTAAAATCATAGGAGTTATGTTGTTTTACCTCCGAGCGGCACTTTTTCACACACTATGGCCAGGTCATAAGAGCCTCGAAGTCTCGGAGAAGGTGGAGGACTCACTGGACACCTGTTAAGAGACTGATGGTAGCCTTCTGGCAAAACCATGCAACGTGTTCTTTAACGTTCACAGAGAGTATGACTCTCCCGCACCAAGACCATGGCTTTACGTCCCGTATGACGGATGGCGCCTTTCCAAACTTATCGGTGTCCCCCTACTGACGAAGGGCAGGGTGGAGGGTTTTGCGGAGTTAAATTTCAATGCTGTCTCAGGTGGGACTCGAATCTGGGAACTGCAGATTACGAGCCTGGTGCGCTACCGACTAAGTCCCTCTCGCCCTCCCTGCAGTTCGCAAAGAAAATAATATAAAAATAAAATTACAATACTTAGAAAGATAAATATAGCATTTCTAAAATATATATTTAGTAAGATAATAGAATATTATATTTTTTCGTTAAAGAAAATGGCTAAATAAGTGCTCTAAAATATTTATCTTTTTTTAAAATTATCAGTAATTTTATTCATATTATAATATCATAAATAACGGTCCGGAGAGTAATTTGCAGATTGTTTGCAATCACCTTTTATTTGTGGTTATCAATATGCATCGTTGCGATTTATGGTCATTAAAATTGCATCGTTGTGATTTGTGGACATTAAAAATGCATCGTTGTGATTTGTGGACATCAAAAATGCTACGCTGTGATTTGTGATGATCAAATATGCTACGCTGTGATTTATGGACATCAAAAATGCAACATTGTGATTTGTAATCATCACAAATGCAACATTGTGATTTGTGGTCATCAAAAATGCATTGCTGTGATTTGTGATCATCGAAAATGTAACGTTGTGATTTGCTTTCATCGCAAATGCAACATTGTGATTTGTGGCCATCAAAAATGCAATATTGTGGTCGAAAAGACCAACACGCCTAGCTCCCCGTTAATGATAAAAATAACAAAACGGATAGAATGAAAAGCTGCGAATCAACCGCCGAGGATTTCTCTTTCTCAGAAAAGAAATTCTATTCGCTTGAAGGAAAGCGGCGATCTTTAGAAACCAGAAGACGTTTATAAATATCACTTGGAATGACTTCAACTTAATTTCTTTTAACTTCCCACGTTTTTAAAAGGTTGCAAAAGTTTCCAACCCCAAAAAAAAAATTCTATGGCGAGCAACGATTTATGACGGGAGAGAGTTGATTGTAATGATAAAGAGATTCATCCCGAATGAACGGGGGCGGGGGTGGCTCAGTCGGTAGCGCGCCAGGCTCTTAATCTGTACTTCCCAGGTTCGAATCCCAGCTGGATCAGCGTTGAGATTTATTTCCGCAAAATTCCCCGCCATGCCCACGGTCAATAGGGGACACCGATGGGCTTGGAAAGGCCACCGTCCGTCGGATGGGACGTTAAGCCGCGGCCCCGTGTGCGGGAGAGACATACCCTGTGAACGTTAAAGAGCACGCCGGATGGCCTTGACGGGAGGCTACCATCTGTCTCCCAACAGCTGTTCCAGTGGGTCCCCTCCCCCAACCTTCTCTGAGTCTTCGCGGTCCATGTGACCTGGTCATTTAGCCCATGGTGTACAAAAAAAGTGCCGTTCAGAGGTAAAACAATCCAACCCAACTGCAGCGGCATCCAGGAGAACTTCTTTTTGCATTGAAATTTGCCATATCAAGTTCAGTTTGAAATTTATGCCGGTTGCATGAGAAATCCGGATGTTTGAATACCGGATAACCAGGAGTTTTACTGTATTTGCAAATTAGCTTTTTGTTACCGCAGTTTCCATGCCTAGTGTATCAAGGTGTCCTTATTCAGAGTTAGTTAGGGTAAGGACTCACTGGCCAGCTCTTAAGAGACTGATGGAACCCTCCCATCAAGACCAGCTAGTGTGAGTTCTTTAACGTGCAAAGAGTATGTGCTCTACTGTACCTGAACCACGGCTTAAGAGCTGGCTTAGCGTGAGAAGGGTCTCCTATTTTCCTCAATATCATTCTTCTCAAGGTATAATTTAGCAAGTTTATATTTTCAGTTCAGTTTTGCAATAATTATAAAATTTTAATTATTTACATTTGAAAACTACTGAAGTTAGGAGGTCAGTCGGTATCGTGCCAGGCTTGTTATCTGCAATTCCCAGGTTCGGGTCCCAACTGGGTTATTGTTGAGGTTTAACTCCTCAACCCCCCCCCCCCCCCCGCCCTTCCCTCGGTCAGTAGGGGACACTGATGGGCTTGGAAAGGCCGCCGTCCGTCGGATGGGATGTTAAGTTGGGTTGGGTTGTTTTACCTCTGAGCGGCACTTTTTTGCACACCATGGGCTAAATGGCCAGGTCACATGGACCCTGAAGGCTCAGAGAAGGTTGGGGGAGGAACTGGAACAGCTGTTGGGAGACAGATGGTAGCCTCCCGTCAAGGCCATCCAGCGTGTTCTTTAACGTGCACAAGGTATGGCTCTCCCGCGCACGGGGCCACGGCGTAACGTCCCATCCTATGGACGGCGGCCTTTCCAAGCCCATCGGTGTCCCCTACTGACCGTGGGCAGGGCGGGGAATTTTGCGGAGATAAATTTCAACGCTGACCCAGCTGGGACTCGAACCTGGGAACTACAGATTACGAGCCTGGCGCGCTACCGAATGAGCCACCCCCGCCTCTAGGGATGTTAAGCTGTGGCTTCGTGTGCGGGAGAGCCATACCCTGTGCACGTTAAAGAACACGCTGGAGGGTCTTGACGGAAGTTTACCATCTCTCTCCTAACAGCTGTCCAGTGTATCCCTTGCCCCCAACCTTCTCTGAGCCTTCTGGGTTCCTTGTGGCCTGGCCGTTTAGCCCATGGTGTGCAAAAAAAGTGCCTCTCAGAGATAAAAAACAACCCAACCAAACCCAACTCAACTCAAATCACCATATACGCATATGGCATTTAGCCATTTAACATATCATCGTCACTTCTGCGTCTAATATTAGCAGTTCCATGGTCCACGTCGCATTTCCTTTCGTTTGTCTCATTCATCTAAAAGGGATAAAAGTCAGTGGAGATGGGAAACACCTGCAAACTGTAAAGGAAATAAAGAAGACTTCAGGAGAAGAATATTTCACAGTGCACATGCGCAATCTCTATTCTTAACTGGGCTCTCGTTGAGGCAAAGATGTCTTTCAACGAAGAACATCCTTGAAACTAACTGTTGTTGGATATTTTGAGCTATGTTTATTAAACGTTATTTAAGTTTCTTTCAAAACCTCGACTTCGACATCTAAGATCGATTCATTAATTGATCAGAATTGTACGAAATGGATCACGCTATGAGTTTCGGAATCAATGAAAAAAATTTCAGTGATAAATATTCTGGAATAAAAGATAAAGGTAACATCATCAACACATATCAAAAGGTAACATCATCAACACATATCAAAAAGCAACATCAACGACACATATCAAAAGGTAACATCATCAACACATATCAAAAAGCAACATCAACGACACATATCACAAAGACAATATCAAGAACACTTATCACAAAGACAACATCAACGACACTTATCACAAAGACAACATCAACGACACTTATCACAAAGACAACATCAACGACACTTATCACAAAGACAACATCAACGACACTTATCACAAAGACAACATCAACGACACTTATCACAAAGACAACATCAACGACACTTATCACAATGACAACATCAACGACACTTATCACAAAGACAACATCAACGACACTTATCACAAAGACAACATCAACGACACATATCACAAACACAACATCAACGACACATATCACAAAGACAACATCAACGACACTTATCACAAAGACAACATCAACGACACATATCACAAAGATAACATCAACACCTATCACAAAGGCAACATCAAAGGCAATCGACTAAACAACACAAAGACAACAACCAGCATTGTATTAACGTTGAAACAGACCACCTATGAGTTTTTTAAGGCTTAGAGCTCCAACCCTCATGGAGCACTAAGTAGAATGATTTTCGTGATTTTGTAGAATATAAAGAGCCCCAATGCACCTTAATCCGACGATGGAAACAACGGAAAAACACAAAGGCAGCCTCAAATTCAACATCAATAACGAATTACAAAGACAACAAAACACAAAATCAACATGAATGACAAATATCTAAATAACACTATAATTTCACAAAGTTTTCTTTTTTCAACCGTTTTAAACTTAGTTTCTAGTGATGCCTGAAATATAAGATGAGAATCAGTACGTCATGTTTTCGGTAACAGAAAACTCTTCCGGAACTGGAGGGACGTGGGGGGGAGCTCAGTCAGTACCGCGCCAGGCTTGTAATCTGCAATTCTCAGGTTCGAGTCCTAGCTTGACCAGCGTTGAGATTTATCTCGGCAAAACTCCCCCCCTGCCATCCGTCAATAGGGGACAACGATGGGTTTGGAAAGGCTGCCGCCCGCCAAATGGTACGTTAAGCCGTAGCCCTCTGTGCTGGAGAGCCATACCTTGTGCACGTCAAAGAACACGCTGGATGGCCTTGAGGTAGGCTAACATCAATCTCTCAATAGCTGTTCCAGTGGATCCCCTCCCCCAACCTTCTGTGGGTCTTCGAGGTCCTTGTGACCTGGCCATTTAGCCCATTGTGTGCAAAAAAAGTTCCGCTCAGAGGCAAAACACTCAACCTTCCAGATCTGGCAATCATTAACTCTTCTATGAAGTGAATTCAGCCTGAAGATTCAGCAAAATATCTAATATTTCAAAGTTTGAGTCGCAATTTGGAAAGGCAGCCTTCTGCCCAATGGAACTTTAACCTAAACGCTTTGTGCTTTAAGGAACACGCTGAATGTCCTCGGCACGAGCTTCCATCTTTCTTCTAACAGCTGTCCTCTGGATCTTCTTCCCCAATCTTTTCTGAGCATCTGAAATCCTTGTGACTTAGCCATTTAGCCTATTGTGTGCGAAACAGCGCCGCTCACATGTAAAACAACCCAACAAGCGTGTCTGGCACGCTATCTGCTGAGCAACCGTCCCCGCCCGAGATACAGATTTGTCGCGAATACTTCAGGAAAAGAATTATGCTAGATAATAATCTGTACTTTAGTACTTTTTTTTTTACAATTTTTTTCTGTAAAATGGTTAGAGCGCCTGGCTAGTGATCTACGGGACCTGGGTTCGAGCCCCGGGTAAGGCATGGATGTTCGTGTTGTTTTCTGCTGAGGTCCTGCCATCCTCTCAGATCTTCTACTGTGGCATATAAACTGACAGGTTCCTGTCAGACCTCTGTGGCAAGCAGCTGCTTGAGGGGGTATTTATTTATTTAATGTATTTAATAGGCGTTTTTGTTGAAATAAATTGAATTTTAAGTTACTATAATAAAACAAACAAATTCGCATTTTTACCACAGATGTAGGGATGGGGGTTTAGCTCAGTCGGTAGCGCGCCACTCTCGTAATCTGTAGTTTCAGGTTCGAGTCCCACCTGGGTCAGTCATCGAGTTCCACCTAGCCCACCTTGGTCAGTATCCGCAAAACTCCCCCCTGCCAGGCCGTTGCTTAGTAGGAGACACCGATGAGCTAGGATGGGGCGTAAACAATGGTCCGTCTGGGGGAGAGTCATACCCTGTGTATGTTAAAGAACACGCTGGATGGCCTTGACTGGAAGCTGCCATATGGCTCCTAACAGCTGTCTAGTGGACCCCTTTCTCTGAGCCTTTTGTGGTCCTTGTGACCTGGCCATTTAGCCCATTGTGTGCAAACAAAATGACTCTCAGAAATGAAACAGCTAGCCGGAGACGTATCGCGATAAATGGATGATTTCAGAAATGTATCGCCAAGAGAAAAAAGTTGAGCAAAACCAATTAGTCTACTGCATGGAAAAAAAATATACCAGTGGGAAGTAAAATATCAAACTTCAAAAAGTGCTACTAGCAAGCACAACAACAGCTATTTTACTTAAGATTTTTTTTTTAATTTGGTTGCCACGACTTACAGCTAATATTCGCTTTATTGACCCAATCTCCGAACATAGAATTATTTCTTTGACATAGCGATTAGTGAACAGTTATTCCTTTTACTGAGGGACAATCACACCATATATGACAGAACAAACGACCATGCCATACCAAGGCCACCTATATACAATAAGCCTGGGTTGTTTTACCTCTGAGCGGCACTTTTTTGCACACCATGGGCTAAATGGCCAGATCACATGGACCCCTAAGGCTCAGAGAAGGTTGGGGGAGGGGACCCACTGGAACAGCTGTTGGGAGACAGATGGTAGCCTCCCGTCAAGGCCATCCAGCGTGTTCTTTAACGTGCACAGGGTATGGCTCTTCCACACACGGAGCCACGGCTTAACGTCCCATCCGACGGACGGCGGCCTTTCCAAGCCCATCGGTGTCCCCTACTGACCGTGGGCAGGGCGGGGAATTTTGCGGAGATAAATCTCAACGCTGACCCAGCTGGGACTCGAACCTGGGAACTACAGATTACGAGCCTGGCGCGCTACCGACTGAGCCACCCCCGCCCCTAAAATCCTAATGAATAAATTATTTTAACTGGTTTGAAAACAAATGGCTTTAACTTAAATTTTAATGTTTATGCATAATTAATTTCCGTCTTTTCTTCCCTCCTTTCGTTCAATGCTGTCCAGGCCTGGTGTATCAAAGTGGACTTGGGCAAAGCCGGGACTCGAACCAGGACTCAGTCACAGTGGTTCGCGGTGACTGCCTGCGCCCAACGCGAAACCACAGAGCTATAGGGGGCGGGGGTGGCTCAGTCGGTAGCGCGCCAGGCTCGTAATCCAGGTTCGAGTCCCAGCTGGGTCAGCGTTGAGATTTATCTCCGCAAAATTCCCCGCCCTGCCCACGGTCAGTAGGGGACACCGATGGGCTTGCAAAGGCCTCCGTCCGTCGGACGGGACGTAAAGCCGTGGCCCCGTGTGCGGGAGAGCCATACCCTGTGCACGTTAAAGAACACGCTGGATGGCCTTGACGGGAGGCTACCATCTGTCTCCCAACAACTGTTAGAGTGGGTCCCCTCCCCCAACCTTCTCTGAGCCTTCGGGGTCCATGTGACCCTGCCATTTAGCCCATGGTGTGCAAAAAAGTGCCGCTTAGAGGTAAAACAACCCAACCCAGAGCTATAGAGGCTGTTTCACCTGAATCATTTTTCGTCTTCAGACTCGATCCATAAAAAATATTTTTGGAAGCGGTAGGATATCTTGGGCTTCACATTGTGTCCCTGGGCTATCCCAATTCAAAGAAGAATATTTTTTTTCCGACTACAAAATCTTCGAATACGAAAGGCCATTTCGTCGGTTACATGACATCACTAGTAAAAATCACCCACATGGGGAAAGAGGGCAGAAGTTATGCTCGTACTTAAACAACTCTGTTTACATGAGATTCGGATTTAAGACCCTTGTAAAGGCGAAGTGTTGGAAGGGATGCTGCGAGCAGTAGGGATGGCTGCAGATGGCAAAGGAGGAGTCAGCATCATAAACATCACCACGTGGCAGCAACTGCGGAAACACCCTGCTAACAGCCCGTTAGTTGCATCGCCGACGATGTGGTCTATGTAGCAAGAAATGTGAATTTCCCACTATATCTGTCTCGAATGGATCATTCGGTTTACGACAAACAACCACAGTCGTGAATAATGACTGATGTGCATTTTTTTTTACCTCTTACAAAACTCGTTTGCAACCAGCGGGCCTAAATGTGTAGTCACAAGGACCCCAAAATCTTATAATGAGAAGGGGAAAAGAATCCGCTGGACAATTGTTAGTAAAGAAGTGGGAGAGATAAGGCCATTCAAAGTGCTTTTAGTGGATATAGCCAAGGGCACCTCGAAACAACAAGCCTGGAACATTGCAGTAACGGTGGACCTGTTTGAAAAATATAGCAGTTTTAATTATACTTATTTTTCTAAAAATTCAACTAGTAGTTATACATATTTAAAAATTTGGTAATTAATTTTAAAATGTTCTCAAATATTTTACATCATAATGAATGAATTATTATATTTTAATAATTTTAAAATAAATAGCTTTGACCTAAATTTTTAATAAATTAAATCACTTGAATTTTTGTGCATAATTAATTTTCCTCCTTCCTCCTAAAGAAGGCTGTCCACGCCTGGTGTACAGACTGCCTTTATATAGCTCAGTGCGATTATACGCAGGTTCGATTCCCGCCTGGGAGTTGAATGAAATGATCCAAGTCAGAATCCGAAATGAAATTTATCTCCGCAAAACTCCCCATCCTGCCTTCGGTCAGAAGGGGACACCAATGGGTTTCGAAAAAGGCACCGTCCGTTGGATGGGACGTAATGCCGTGGTCCCATGTACACGAGAGCCGTACTCTGTACACGTTAAAGAACAGGTTGGATGGCCTTGACTGAAGGCTACCATCTGTCTCCTAACAGCTATCCAGTGCGCCCCCTCGTGGTCCTTATGACCTAACCATTTAGCCCATTGTGTGAAAAAAATTGCACCTCAGAGGTAAAACAACCCATCCTATAATTGGTTGGGTTGTTTCATCTCTGAGGTGCACTTTTTTGCACACCATGGGCTAAATGGCCAGGTCACATGGACCCCGAAGGCTCAGAGAAGGCTGGGGGAGGGGACCCACTGGAACAGCTGTTGGGAGACAGATGGTAGTCTACCGTCAAGGGGGCGGGGGGTGGCTCAGTCGGTAGCGCGCCAGGCTCGTAATCTGTAGTTCCCAGGTTCGAGTCCCAGCTGGGTCAGCGTTGAGATTTATCTCCGCAAAATTCCCCGCCCTGCCCACGGTCAGTAGGGGACACCGATGGGTTTGGAAAAGCCGCCGTCCGTCCGATGGGACGTTAAGCCGTAGCGCCGTGTGCGGGAGAGCCATACCCTGTGCACGTTAAAGAACACGCTGGATGGCCTTGACGGGAGGCTACCATCTGTCTCCCAACAGCTGTTCCAGTGGGTCCCCTCCCCCAACCTTCTCTGAGCCTTCGGGGTCCATGTGACCTGGCCATTTAACCCATGGTGTGCAAAAAAGTGCCGCTCAGAGATAAAACAACCGAACCCAACTCTCGTTAAGGCCATCCAGCGTATTCTTTAACGGGGCATAGAGTAGGGCACTCTCCCGCACAAGGAACCACGGCTTAATGTCCCATCCGACGGACGGAGGTCTTTTCAAACCCATTGGTATCCTCTTTCTGATCGAGGACAGAGGCGGGGGTTTAGCGGTGATAAATCTCAACGATGGCCAAGGTGTGGCTCGAATCTGCGAACTGCAGATTACAAGCCAGACGCGCTACCGATTGAGCCACTCCTGCCCCACCTAATAACAGATTGAAGGAATTAAAGTGCTGCTTTTTTAATAATATCTTATTCATTTTCATTTCGAGCGATTAACACGTAGCAACTATTAAAAAGGAAGTCATGTGCATATTTAGTTGCAAAAGAAGATGCTCGTCTCAGAGAGAGATGACGAGAAGAGAGATGGAGGCCCACACATCTTCACTGAGAGACATTCACGTGGAAGGCGGAGGAAGACCAAAGTCTTCCGCAATCCTCCATCCCGCTTAAATCATCCCACGCATCACGTCATGGACCCACCACCTGGACCCACCACTTGGCTCCCAGCCCATGTTGCTGTTTATGTAGTGAGACGCATCATCGTCTATCATTCCTGATAGAGAAGCAGACTAGAAGAGAAATTCAGTAATTAATCGTCTTTATCTAGAAGATGAGAAAATCGGATCGCTTTTAGCAGGTAATGAGGCTGAAAATGCAAATGGAATACATTTATACTAACTTGTAACTTTAATTATATATTAATCCTCAAAAGACCAAGTTGGTTTTTGGGAAAAGCAACTAAAATTCTGAGCCCTATTTTGAAGTAACTAATGAACATAATAAATAGTTTGCGTTATATACCAAAATAAAATGCATTTCCAGAAATAAAATAAAAAAATTTAAAATGAAAAATTGATAATTGCAAAGCAAAAAACATGCTACTTTAATTTTGCATATAGCTTTTTAAACAATTTACATTTTCCAAATATGTTTTATTGAATAACCGAAAGTTTCCGGAAACATTTTCGAATAGAACTTTATGTAACAAATATGCTTTTAAATTATTATTTATAATATAATTTGTAAGAAATCAATTGGTATTAAATTTTATTAAATTTAATTGCCTGAATTTTCCTGGAAATTTTAATATTTCTCCTCGATATTTGAATTTTTTGTTACAGGAAATAAAACTTGCATAGGCGAAAAAATATGCAGGCGTTGCTAAATCTGTAACAATGTAAGTCTGAGGTTTACACATCCATATATTAAAATGAACATGAGCGAACTGACACCTACTGCAATATTCTGACCAGTGTGTTGTTTCTTTCTTTATTATTTGGATACAGAAGCGTGAAGTACTTTAATATCTATCATCTAAGTATAATAAGCTATGCCCGCCTCGCTTTACCAGATGAGTGCCCTGCCGTTGGTGCAATGCGGAAACTTTTTTTATTTAGTTCTGACAGTCTCGTTAAGGCCATCCAGAGTGTTCTTTAGCCTACATAATAGGATTCAAACCTGGGAAATGCAGATTACAAGCTTGAGTTGGGGGCAGGTCATAATCTGCAGTTCCCAGGTTCGAGTCCTAACTGGGCCTGCGTTGAGATTTATCTCCGCAAAACTCCCTGTCCTTAACTCGGTAAATAGGGGACACCAATGGGCTTGGTAAGGCGGCCGTCCGTCGGATTCGACGTTAAGCCTTGGCTCCGTGTGCGGGAGAGCCATACCCTGTGCACGTTAAAGAACTCGCTGGATGGCATTGACCTAGTCTTTCATCTGTCTCCTAACAGCTGTTCGGTGGGTTCCCTTCACCCAGCCTTCTCTGAAACCATCGGGGTTCTCGTGACCTGGCTAATTCGCCCGTTGTGTGCAAAATAGTGCCGACCTTCTGTGAACCCTCGGAATCCTTGTGACCTGGTCATTTAGCCTGTTATGTCCAAAATAGTGCCGACTTTCTGTGAACCCTCGGGGTACTTGTGACCTGGCAATTTAGCCCGTTGTGTGCAAAGTAGTGCCGACCTTCTGCGAGACCTCAGGGTCCTTGTGACCTGGCCATTAAGTCCGTTGTACGCAAAATAGAGCCGACCTTCTGTGAACTCTCGATGTCCTTGTGACCTGGCCATTTAGCCAGTTGTGTGCAAAACAGTGCCGACTTTCTGTGAACCCTCGGAATCCTTGTGACCTGGTCATTTAGCCAGTTGTGTGCAAAACAGTGCCGACCTTCTGTGAACCCTCGGAATCCTTGTGACCTGGTCATTTAGCCTGTTATGTCCAAAATAGTGCCGACTTTCTGTGAACCCTCGGGGTCCTTGTGACCTGGCCATTTAGCCCGTTGTGTGCAAAGTAGTGCCGACCTTCTGCGTGCCCTCAGGGTCCTTGTGGCCTGGCCATTAAGTCCGTTGTACGCAAAATAGAGCCGACCTTCTGTGAACCCTCGATGTCCTTGTGACCTGGCCATTTAGCCAGTTGTGTGCAAAACAGTGCCGACCTTCTGTGAACCCTCGGAATCCTTGTGACCTGGTCATTTAGCCTGTTATGTCCAAAATAGTGCCGACTTTCTGTGAACCCTCGGGGTCCTTGTGACCTGGCCATTTAGCCCGTTGTGTGCAAAGTAGTGCCGACCTTCTGCGAGACCTCAGGGTTCTTGTGACCTGGCCATTAAGTCCGTTGTACGCAAAATAGAGCCGACCTTCTGTGAACCCTCGATGTCCTTGTCCATTTAGCCAGTTGTGTGCAAAACAGTGCCGCTCAGAGGTAAAACAACCCAACGAGCTTTGACATGCTATCAAACCAACTCCTATGACTTATGAACTAGAATTCATTGTATCACAAAGTGGTGTAAGTGAAAATAACTTGCACGACAAGATATATACTGCTCACAAAAATTAGGGGATATTTCAAAATGAATATGGAGCGATGAAATATCCCCTAATTTTTGTGAGCAGTATATTTCTTGCTTCTTTTGGCGCAACGGATAGAAACCTCTTTAACAGCTATTTATCCTGCCTCTGTCAATGGGAAGACCGTTGCACAACAACAGAAAAACCAAAAAACATTCTGAGAAGAAGTGTGCTTCTGGTGCCAAACTTGGCACGTTGTCCTTTCGAGACGAAACTTTCCTCTTCATTCTAATGCGTATCTGCTCTCTTCGTATGTGGTGGAGTGTTTCCGAAGGAGAATGAAGGAGGACCTTTTGCGAAGAGGTTGGATCTTTGCCTAATCAGTGTTAAAAAAACGATAATGATATTGCCCTTGACTCAACTTTAAATGAGGGTCTTGGTTATGAGCCCAGGGACGAGCTATAAATGAGACCACACAGGTGGTGGACAAGTCTCCGTTACGAATGCAGATGAGAATAAGGTGTTAATGATAAATGGCGATTTCTATAAAGGAGTTTGATGAAGATGGCTCACGGTGTGATTACTATTAATGACCGTTTCAATAATATTTGCAGATAGCGGTTTCTAGTCACTGGTTGTGATTCATGGGTTGGGTTGTTTTACCTCTGAGCGGCACTTTTTTGCACACTATGGGCTAAATGGCCAGGTCACATGGACCCCGAAGGCTCAGAGAAGGTTGGGGGAGGGAACCCACTGGAACAGCTGTTGGGAGACAGATGGTAGCCTCCCGTCAAGGCCATCTAGCGTGTTCTTTAACGTGTACAAGGTATGGCTCTCCCGAACACGGGGCCACGGCTTAACGTCCCATCCGACGGACGGCGGCCTTTCCAAGCCCATCGGTGTCCCCTACTAACCGTGGGCAGGGCGGGGAATTTTGCGGAGATAAATCTCAACGCTGACCCAGCTGGGACTCGAACCTGGGAACTACAGATTACGAGCCTGGCGCGCTACCGACTGAGCCACCCCAGCCCCACTATTAATGACCGTTTCAATAATATTTGCAGATAGCGGTTTCCAGTCACTGGTTGTGATTCAAATCAGGGTTGTATAAAGTCACAGTAGGGTCACGGAACCCTTTAATAAAGTTGATGGAGACCTATTTATGACTATGGTGGATATCAATCACCCTGATCGCGCTCCTCTTGGATCCGCCAGAGTTCTATAATAAGGCTGAGGCAACACCTCCTAAACAGAAGGCCATACAACTATGTTATGACGTCAGCATACGTAAATCTACAATTTAGACATTTCATGTATATTTATTTCTAGTGATCATTTATACTAATCTCTATATTAATGTATATATAAATATACATTATTTAGAAAATAAATAATTTTTATGTATTTACATTGTAATAATGTTAATAAATGCAAATAACTTTCTTCGTAAAAAAGTTATATTTGTAAACAAACATTAATAAAAAGATTAGAATCAAAATCCACCACCAATTATAATAATATAAATAATATATACAAAAGGTCTACGTTACATTTCTGTACTATTATGCTAACGTCATAACGAACGGTAATACGGCCTTCTGTTATCACTAGGGCTACTAGAAGTCTTCAGTAAGATGGCCCAGAAACTGTATCAAACATTATTTAAAAAATATTCGTTCATGATGTATCCGCAAAATTCCCCGCTCTGCCCACGGTCAGTAGGGGACACCGATGGGCTTGGAAAGGCCGCCGTCCGTTGGATGGGCCGTTAAGCCGTGGGTCCGTGTGCGGGAGAGCAATACCCTGTGCACGTTAAAGAACACGCTGGATGGCCTTGACGGGAGGCTACCATCTGTCTCCCAACAGCTATTCTAGTGGGTCCCCTCCCCCAACCTTCTCTGAGCCTTCGGGGTCCATGTGACCTGGCCATTTAGCCCATGGTGTGCAAAAAAGTGCCGCTCAGAGGTAAAACAACCCAACCCAAACGTTCATGATGTAACTGAAATCACTGCCATAGGATTCAATATCAATGTATCCTTGGTTCTGAGAGCTTAGTCCTTTGTGACCAGACCGTTTCGCGAAGGAGCGACTCAGTCAGTATCTCCGTGTCTTCTGCAGTTCCCAGGTTCGATTCTCACCTCTGGCAACGTTGAGATTTATCTGCGCAAAATTCCCATCCCACCCGCGTTCAGTAGCGGACACCAATGGGCTTGGAAATGTTGCCGTCCGTCGGATGGAACATAAAGCCGTGGACTCTGTACATGTTGGATTGTTTTATCGCTGTACGCCATTTTTTTTTCACACCATGCGCTAAATGGGCAGGTCACAAGAACCCCGAAGGTTCAAAGAAGGTTGGGGGAGGGGACCCACTGGACAGCTGTTGGGAGACAGATGATAGCCTCCCGGCAAGGCCATCCAGCATGTTCTTTAACGTACATAGTATGGCTCTCCCGCACACGGAGCCACGGCTTAATGTCCCATCCGATGTACGACAGTCTTTCCAAGCCCATCGGGTCCTCTACTGACAGCGCGCAGAGCGGGGAGTTTGCGGAGATAAATCTTAACCCTGGTCCAGCTGGGACTCGAACTTGGGAACTACAGATTACGAGCCTGGTGCACTACCGACTGAGCCATCCCCGCACCACAGTGTGCAGGAGAGCATATCTTGTATACTTTAAAGAAGACGCTGGGTGGCCTTGACGGGAGACTACCGTCTGTCTCCTAACAGTTATCTAACAAATCACCTTCTCCAAGCTTCTCTGAGCTCCCGGGGCCCTTATGATCTGGCCATTTAACCTATTGTGTGCACAAAAGTGCAGATCAGAAATAAAATAACCCAAACCATTTAGCCATTCATATGCACATAATTTTTTCGGGGTTATCTATACATGGAATTTCGTTATTTATGAGAGGTAACAACCCATTTATAAATAAATAAATAAAATAAATACCTCCTCAAGCAGCTGCTTGCCACAGAGGTCTGACAGGAGCCTGTCAGTTTGTATGCCACAGTAGGAGATCTGAGAGGATGGTAGGACCTCAGCAGAAAAACGACACACACACATCCATGCCTTAACCCGGGCCTCGAACCCAGGTCCCGTAGATCAGTAGCCAAGCGTGCTAACCACGGGACGGCAACCCATTTAGCGTTATGCAATTTTGAAAACTCTAATATTTATGAAAAGCAACTTAATGAAATTACCATATTCTTGAGGTGGGAAGAATTAAACAGATTCTATAAGAGTAAAATTCTAAAACTATACCAAGAAAGAGTTTCAAATAACTCTAAAAAAATACTCTAATAAATCATAAAAATATTGGCAAAAATAGAACCAAGTTAAAAATAGAAAAAAAAGTATTTCTGACTTCATCCAGGAAATCCAAATGCAGCGAGAAATTGCTTCTGATAGAATAACACTGTAAAAATGCGCAGTCACAATATCTTATCAGGGAAATGGCAGCAAAATCATCCAAGCATTGCATTCTTTTCTATGGAGCTGAACGACGAAACACTGTTGCTATTGTAAACAAAACCAACACTTTTGTAATAACAAGACTGGCGACTCCTTCCATGTTTCGCTAACTTAAGATTCGCTAGCAAACAAAGAGAACATCTCAATTGAAAGTGGAAAAAAAACAACGTATCATCCGACCATAATGTACTTCTACAAATTTATTTCAGACAATTTCCGTTATTCCCAAGGTCAATATCCTTATTATTTTTCTTTGTTTTCTGGGTCGTTCTACGCCTGTGGGATGCATTTTTGCATCCCCAGTGGATTAGAGAAGATTGGGAGGGGGATTGTTTTACAATTCCTATCTCCTTTGGTCGTATGGTTAGCGCGCTTGGCTACTGATCTACGGGACCTGGGTTCGAGCCCCGGATAAGGCATGGACGTTTGTGTTGTTTTTCTGCTGAGGTCCTGCCATCCTCTCAGATCTTCTACTGTGGTATATAAACTGACAGACTCCTGTCAGACCTCTGTGGCAAGCAGCTGCTTGAGGGGGTATTTATTTTTATTTTTTATTTATTGGTCGTGAAAGCTGCAAATATTATTCCTTTGTGTGACCTGATCGAAGAGTGGCGCGGGGGTGGCTCAGTCGGTAGCGCGCCAGGCTCGTAATCTGTAGTTCCCAGGTTCGAGTCCCAGCTGGGTCACCGTTGAGATTTATCTCCGCAAAATTTCCCGTCCTGCCCACGGTCAGTAGGGGACACCGATGGGCTTGGAAAGGCCGCCGTCTATCGGATGGGACGTTAAACCGTGGTGCCACGTGTGCGGGAGAGCCATACCCTGTGCACGTTAAAGAACACGCTGGATGGCCTTGACGGGAGGCTACCATCTGTGTCCCAACGCTGTTCCAGTGGGTCCCCTCCCCCAAACTCCTCTGAGCCTTCGGAGTTCTTGTGACCAGGCCATTTAGCCCATGGTGTGGAAAAAAGTGCCGTCAGAGGTAAAACAACCCAACCCTGATCGAAGAGTAGGCTACGGAATGCCTTTCCCATCTAGATATATAAAAATCATCATAAAATATTATTCATCATCATCAAATATTATTCATTTATGTGTCGGGATGGAAAAGGATGGAATGCTCTTCCCATCTTAGATCTGTCACTTTTTTAGACGTGACAGCTGAAAATATATTCCTTTGTGTACCGTGATTGAAGAGTATATTACGGAATGCCCTTTCCATCTAGATTGTCACTTGGTCGTGAAAACTACAAATATTTTTCCTTTGTGTTGGGATGGAAGCGCATGGAATGCCTCTCCCACCTAGATATTCACTTGATCGTGAAATCCATAAACGGGAACAGAGAAGAAAAGAAATAAGTGACAAACAAAGAAAAAGGGTGTTATTTTTTCCTGACTTCCTACATTTTATCATGGCAACATTATTTACCATATTTGGTATAAGTGTAGCGATTTTATACTTCCCGAAATTCTCTAAAGAAATCATTTTAAAAAATTCCTAAGCAAATCTATAATTCAAGCTACTTCATGCAATTCCACATTAAAATCTATCTTTTCTGCTTAAATTTGATCCTAGAGAATAATAGACGGAGAATGTAATCTTCCTCTAGCTCTAACGATAATATTTCCTTAATGTCACTGAGGACATATTACACAGCCATTGGGTGCGCAACGAACTCCGACAAAAACATGCCTTTTTCATTTTACACATAAACAATTTTAGCAAAAAATTACTGATTTAAATATTTTAGTTTAAAATTTCACAGGTAATTATTTTCTTTAAAAAAATTATATTTCTCTAATATTTCTCTATAATCATAATAAATATATTATTTTATATTCCTTTTGAATTTTAGCAATTTGTGGAGAGAATTACGATATGTAAAATTAGTTCTTGCCTTTTCGTTAGTGGCGCATCAAAAATTGGGAGTGGTTTTACCCGTCTTGTAGCATAAAGTCCTTGTTCATTGTTCTCATCGAGTTCAACTGCCCTTTCGAAAATGACAGAGTGCAGCAGCTTTTAACATGTGTGGCCAAACCTAATGTTCAATGCCATCTGTGATGCTGACAGTTTCAAAGATGGGTGGGCTGCATTTCTTCAAGTTCAGAGACAGACTCTTTTATTACGAAAGGTAGAGTGGATAACGGTCGCCCACATTCCCTTGTATATATATTCTTTCTCTCCTCCTAACTCAACACATACAGGTGTTTCTGTCTTCTTTCATTCTGCCACCGCCGTAAGTGCCGGTCGCCCTTTCGGCAATCGACATAAAGACAGTGAAATGGCAAGATGCCAGCAGTTGCAATTAAAATCCCATGCACATCAGTTGTTCCTTTCTGCGAACAAGTGGCTTATTGGCGAATGAACTTCTGCTTTACAGATTATAGCAACTACCAGACCTCCTACTATGGCGTATAAACTGACAGACTCCTGTCAGACCTCTGTGGCAAGCAGCTGCTTGAGGGGTTTTTTTTTTAATAAACCCTCACCTTGGGGCCAGGAGGAGGATTGCTAAGTCGGTAGCGCGCCAGGCTCGTAATATGCAGTTCCCAGGTTCGAGTCCAGCCTGGACCAGCATTGAGATTTATCTCCGCAAAACTTCACCCCCTGCTCTCAGAGTAGGGGACACCGATGGTGTTGATAATGCCGCCGTCCGTCGAATGGGACTTTAAGCCTTGGCCCCGTGTGTGGGAGAGCCATACTCTGTGCACGTTAAAGAACATGCTGATTGGCCTTTGACGGGTTGTTTGGTTGTTTTACTTCTGAGCGGCACTTTTTTGCACACAATGGGCTAAATGGCCAGGTCACATGGACCCCGAAGGCTCAGAGAAGGTTGGGGGAGGGGACCCACTGGAATAGCTGTTGGGAGACAGATGGTAGCCTCCTGTCAAGGCCATCATGTTCTTTAATAAGCCATCCATGTTCTTTAACGTGCACAGGTTATGGCTCTTCCGCACATGGGGCCACGGCTTAACGTCCCATCCGACAGACGGCGGCCTTTCCAAGCCCATCGGTGTCCCCTACTACCATAGGCAGGGCGGAGAATTTTGCAGAGATAAATCTCAATGCTGACCCAAACCTGGGAGCTACAGATTACGAGAGTGGCACTCTACCAACTGAGCCACCCCCGCCCCACCTTTGACGGGAGGCTACCATCTTTCTCTCAACAGTTGTCCAGTGGGTCCCCTCTACCACCATTCTCTGAACTCTCGGAGTCCTTGTGACCTGTCCATTTAGCTCATTGTGTGCAAAAAAGTGCCTCCCAGAGGTAAAACAACCCTCACCTTGTCCTTGGTCATAAAGGTGACACCGGTTTGTTTAGCAGTCCTTAGAATGGGACGTTATTTAAAGCCATATACTGTGCACGTTAAAGAACACGCTGGATGGCCTTCGCGGGAGGCTAACATCTGCCTCCTAACAGCTATTCAGTGAGTCCCCTTTCCTCAACCTTCTCTGAACTCTTCGGTTCCTTGTAACTGTACATTTTGCCCAATGTGTTCAAAAAAAGCTCCGTTCAGAGGTAAAAGAGCGGGGGTAGCTCAGTCGGTAGCGCGCCAGGCTCGTAATCTGTAGTTCTCAGGTTCGAGTCCCAGCTGGGTCAGCGTTGAGATTTATCTCCGCAAAATTTCCTCGCCCTGCTCACGGTCAGTAGGGGACACCGATGGGCTTGGAAAGGCCACCGTCCGTCGGATGGGACGTTAAGCCGTGGCCCCGTGTGCGGGAGAGCTATACCCTGTGCACGTTAAAGAACACGCTGAATGGCCTAGATGGGAGGCTACCATCTGTCTCCCAACAGCTGTTCCAGTGGGTCCCCTCCCCCAACCTTCTCTGAGCCTTCGGGGTCCATGTGACCTGGCCATTTAGCCCATGGTGTGCAAAAAAAGTGCCGCTCAGAGGTAAAACGACCCAACCCAACTCAGAGATAAAACAACGAACCTAACTGAAGAAAAAAGAGGAATTCATGAGAAACTGATTAAAATTAATAATTATATACAAAATTATGATTGAAAGAGAATTTGTGACAATTTATATTATTAAATCAAATGCTTTTTCGCAAAACTCTGATTGGAACGGAGAATTTATTACATAATCTTTCTTTTTAATATACCCAACGAATCATAAAAATCTCTTTTATCTAACGTTTGCAACACTTAGATAAATCTACGTAATAAATGAGTCGAAATAATCAATAAAACAAAAGCTTCATTTCCTCCATTTATTTGCTTTAGTGAGAAGATCTCGCTACTCCCACAACGACAGATCAGATTACCATGGCAACGGCACAGAGGGATGGAGAATATATACACAGCTTCTGGGTCAAATCTGCAGATAAACATGCCGATGGGAACGACTATGATTTATACGAGGTTTGCGATCAATAGATTTTCCTTGCTTCGACACAGACTTCGGGATTTTCTTTCTCAGTCAATCTGCAGTTGTTGTTTGCTTTGAATTTTTCTTCCTATGTGGGCAGTCAGTGACTTAGTTCAGTTCATCAGCTCGAAAGGACTGGCATTCCAGCGTCGGACACATAAAAAAAAGCGACGCTGCTGGCATTCCAGCGTCGGACACATAAAAAAAGCGACGCTGAATAGGGTCGCCAAGACCCATCGGATATAATGTGATAGAATTGAGTTCCGGATTTACATTGACAATGAAGGCCATGACAACTCTCTTTTGATGACATTAGGTATGGAATGAAATTATTTTAATGCAATATTTTTGCAGGTTGCTTTAATTTATACCTTTTACATGAATAACATATAATTTATTGCAATAATTAATGTAACAATAATCAA
Source organism: Ryuthela nishihirai (assembly GCA_038380435.1). Classification (NCBI taxonomy): domain Eukaryota; kingdom Metazoa; phylum Arthropoda; class Arachnida; order Araneae; family Heptathelidae; genus Ryuthela; species Ryuthela nishihirai. The sequence goes on from JAWZYU010000002.1 coordinate 25,528,537, forward strand.
ATAAGTTTTGCTATTTTTGATTCGCCAGGCTCGTAATCTGTAGTTCCCAGGTTCGAGTCCCAGCTGGGTCAGCGTTGAGATTTATCTCCGCAAAATTCCCCACCCTGCCCACGGTCAGTAGGGGACACCGATGGGCTTGGAAAGACTGTCGTCCGTCTGATGGGACGTTAAGCCGTGGCCCCGTGTGTGGGAGCTCCATACCCTCTGCACGTTAAAGAACACGCTGGATGGCCTTGACGGAAGGCAACCATCTATCCCAACAGCTGTTCCAGTGGGTCCCCTCCCCCAAACTTCTCTGAGCCTTCGGGGTCCTTGTGACTTGGCTATTTAGCCCATAGTGTGCAAAAAAGTGTCGCTCAGAGGTAAAACAACCCAACTATTTTTGATTTTGCATTTTTTCCATAATAATAATAATATTCAATATTTTATTTATTTCTTATGTATATCCTACAATTAGTTGTCGTAATATTATAGAATTTTTTTTATTTATTTTTTTATGTAACGTTATTAAAATAGCTGTCATGGCCTTAACCATTGAGATAGCCTTGGGTTATTTAAGTCTTAACCTTATCCAGTGGTTCTTAACCTTTTATGCTTCCCGTACCCCCTGGAGATGTGTATGTAACTGGTGTACCCCTTGTATAGATAGATAGATAAAACTATAGTTATAGTATAACAATGGTTATTTTTACTTTGTTACAAGATCTAGCGAGTTTTGAGTTCTCACGGCGTACCCTAAAATATTTTACCGCGTACTCCACGTTGAGAATCCCTAACCTTATCTATTTTACTTTTCCCTCTAATAAAATTAGGTTGTATTTTATGCTTATCATTTTGTAAAATTTGTTTCTTCAGCGGTAGTATATTAATGTCATATAAGTGAAAATATTTTACAGTAGAAAATTCGATTATTAGAAAGATTGGGTTATGCACAATGGATAATTAGCCACACAACAGGCTAAATGATTAGGTCACAAGGACCATCAAAAGGCCCACAGGTTGGTAGAAAGGGACACACAGAACAACTGTTACAGACAGATAGTAGCTTCTCGTCAAAGCTATCCAACGTGTTCTTTAGCTGGCAGAGTATATTTCCCCAGCACAGGGGACACGACTTAACGTTCCATTCGACGGATAGCAGCCTTTCTAAGCCCATCACTGTCTTTTTTTCTGACAGAAAGCAGAATAGAGGTTTTGGGGAGATCTCAACGGTAATCTCACAGGTAGGGCAGAACATGGGACTGCAGATTCGAGACTTTCCAACCACTGCTGCCTCGTTTTCGGGAATGGCTGGCCTATAGAGTACAGTAAAAGTTCTGTTATAAGAAGTAGCTACAGTAATCTCAGTTACAAGTAATATATAACAGTAAAGTTGTAAAACAGTTAAAACTCAGTTATGAGCAATGACTGATATCTCTTAGAACAAAAGTTCTATTATCAGGAATGGCTGTTACTAGAATAAACTAAAAGCTCGGTTAACAGGGATGGCTGTACTAAAATACACTTAAAGCTCTGTTATAAGGAGTGGCTGGTTACTAGAATGTCCTAAAAGCTTGGTTATAAGAAGTGGTTGGTTAATATGATACAGTAAAAGCTCTTATCAGGAATTGCATGTTTATAGAGTGTGGTGAAACCTGGGTTATAAAATATAGCTGGTTATTAGGAATGGCTAACTAACTAGTAGTCTTTATTTTCATTCATATTTAATATGATACAATATACCTATTCACAAAGTTTTTTTGGAAATATGCAACACTACAAGAGTTCAAATTATCAAATGCTTTTCGGCAGTTCTTTCTGGTATCTTTTCGGAACTTGGTAACTTACAAATTGCTAACTTTTCGGCATTTTAGGAGACAAAATTGAACGAAGTGTACATTACACTACCTGAAGTTTTTCGGTGAGAAAAGAGCAGGAATATGCTCAGTCGGTAGGGCACCCGAATCGTAATCTGCAGTTCTCAGATTCGAGTTCAACCTGTGCCAGCTTAAGATTTATTTCCTCTAACCCCGGTCAGAAAATAACCCCGGTCTATGGGCTTTGATCAGGCCGCCGTCCTCCTGATGGGGCATTAATCCGTTTCCTCTCGTGCGGGAGAACCATATACCCTTGCACGTTAAACACCACGCTGGATGGCCTTGGCGAGGGACTTATCACCTGTCTCCTAACAGCTCTCTCGTGGGTCCCCTTCCCCAACCTTCTCTGAACCTTTGGAGTCCTTGTGACCATTTAGTCCTGGCCATTAAGCCCATTGTTTGCAAACCAGAGCCACTCAGAGGTAAACCAATCCAATAACTAATAATTTTTCCTTTATGCGAGTGTTTGTCATCCTTAGCTGCAGCGAAAGCTATCCGGATTAGAAGACCTGATAACACTATTTTCTTGTTGGTTGTCTTTCTGCAATTCCACTGCAATGCAAGTGCCGCTCAGAGGTCAAATACACTTCTGTTAGTGCACTGTTCAGGCCCCAGAATGTAATAGGTGGCTCTGCCATGACCACCTATGCGCCACCTACCGAGACAACCTGCGTTAGAATACTCTCCTTCAGACTTCGTAAAAGTTCTTATATTTTTAACTTTCCCTTAATTTCAGTTATCCTAGACTGCCCCATTACCTTATCCTTAATTTCAGTTATCCTAGAAAGCAATAAGATAAAAAGCACGAATGAGAGAAAGAGCGATAAAACGATTATTTCGAAAATAAAAAGAAAAGCGGATGGAAATTATTACTTTCGCTCAATAATTCCCTAAATTTCCGCAAGTTTAATAAAAACGGCAGATTCGTTTGACCATGAAACTCATTAAAGCTGCTGCGCCCGATAATGAGAAGATTTAACGAGCTCTTTTGAGCTGTGTAAACGTCTATCACTTTCTTTCGCCTTGGTGGGAAGAAGATATACTGAAAGTTATAGCACCTTGTTTCTCCCAAAGCTCAATATTTAACACTATTCCACTAACATTGTTCTTTATTAAAAAAAATTATTTATTCTCTTTCTGAAGTTTTTACACAAAATACAATCTTGGTTTATGTAACTTTGCAGAGCTCAATAATTTCGCAATTGTTCTTTCAATTCTCAATTATTCAGAAGGAAATAGTATTTCTTTCTTACTAGTGATTAACGTTTGTAATCCGCAATAAAAACGTATTAGCTTCCAGAAGTTAAATAGTTAAAGTTTGCAATTTTTGTTTTAGGGAATGATTTGCTTGTGTTTCCTCTTAGCGGCACTTTTGCTGACACAATTGGCTACTTTTATCTAGTTCACAGGGATCCCAAGGGCTAAGACAGAGCCACCTAGATACACTGGACCCATAGCTGTTGAACAAAATTAGGAAAAAAAGAATGAAATATTCATAAAATATTTTTAAAAAACCTGCTCTTATGCAATAAAATAATTTATTAATCAAATTTCTTTAAAACATTTTTAAATATTTTGTAATTAACTACTAAAGGTTTAAAAATAAATAACTACCAGTAGAATTTTAAGCAACATTAGTAAAATTTATGAGTCTCCACTTGCGTTTATGCTAAAGTTTATGAGAGATGGTGTAAGTCGGGGAAATTTTATGTTCAGTTATGAAGCTTTGCGATATATGACAGAAGAGTGTTACCATGCCTAAGCAGCAGTTCGGAAATTATAAAGAATCATAGGAATATTTCTGGAAAATTTTCGAAAAGAACCCCCCCCCCCCCCCGTAAAAGAAACTTATTACCGCCGAAATTTTAAAAAAATAACAAATATATTAATTTATTAACTTTTTTATTAATAATAAACTTTAATTGCACATGATTTAGAAAAGAATTTGAAACTTATCGAAGACAAGATCAAAAAAATCCTAGGAAAAATTTTACTAAAGCTGAATTTTTTTAAAAAACGGTGAAGTTCAAATTATTTAAATTCATTTTTTTAATAACAAACCTTCTTTAGTTATAACGTTTTTGTAAACAAAATATTTGCAGCTTGTCAAGGACTAAGATAAAAAAAAATAGGCTTAGATAAGAGTCACACTTCGTGATAAAATCACGAACGCTGAATAAAGTCTACACGACGAAAATGTTGAAAATAAGATTCCAAAGAAAAACGGAGCTTCTCAACTACTCTTAAAGAAGACGGAGAAAAATTCAATGAAGCGTAACAAATGCGATCAGTCCTGCTACATCGGTTCGTTTGTTGAACACGACAGAATTTCAATTTCTTCCTTTTTACTTTTTTTCTCTTCTCAGAGAACAAGATGTGACTGATCTTAACATTCGCCACACATCATCCATACCTAAGCTATGGCCACATAAAAAGCGATTTAGCATTATAAACGTTTCAAACTTCCTCGCGTCTTGAAACGAAACCATTACAAACAATGGAGCGAACAATGGAACTCCTCATAACAACTTGCTGAAGCGTGTGCAGTACAAGCTGTGCAGCACAAGCTCCAGATTATTAAACACGCTGAAACAAAAAAGAATGTCAAAGACGCTAGACCATTCAAACTGCTTTTTGTGTAACCGTGCCCTGACATCGTGCATACTACAACGCGTGTCGCTACTGACAGGTGCACTCTCTCTCTACGTCTTCCGTTGCTATGGAAACGAGGTGGGGAAAAAACAGACAACGATGATGAAAGAAAAGTTTGTTTATTCTTTATTTTTTTCGATGCAATCAAAGGAAAACTTTTCTCAACTGGAAAAAAAAAATACTACTACCTCTAGAAATACAAGTAAAAAACTGAAACAGATTTATCTTTCAAAAGAAAAGTAGAATTTCTGCTTAGAAAGTGTTACTCTTATGATCTTAAGTTTGACTCCCATGCAATTACTATGCAGATGGAGTCATCACGTTTTTTTTCGTCTATATCGCGACAACTTCATAAAGACTTGAGCATCGAACACATATATACTGATATTAAATTCATTTCAAAGCGGTTTTTTGAGGCTGTTAAAAATAATCCTAATGAGATTATTTCTTCTTTCCTTAATTACGATCATAATGTTCTTAATAAGTACAAGAGCCCTAAAATGGTGGCTTTCTCTGAGGAAAGCTACTCGTTTTAGGTCTCTTGTGCATGATATATGCTATTTTTAGCTTGTGTTTTATGTTAGTCTCTAGGGCCCACCCACGGGTGGTTTATTTGTTATATGTTTTTACTTTTGCCAACTGGGAATATTCTCAGATGGAGATGGTAATGGGTAATGTTTTACCTGGAACATCGCATATCCATACACAATCTACGATCTATAAAACGAACCCATCTTCCATGCAGATTTGTTGGAACCGTGTGTTGTAGGCGTTCGTCCCATGCCAGAAAGGGAGAATTGTCTGGAAGTCGTCAAAGTTAATCTCAAGGTAGGAGGAGTGAACGCTCTCATCAAGAACGTTAAAAGAGTTCAGGGCACGAGATCCACTTTTGTATACATGTCCCTTTATACGCGGTCATTAGCAAAAACAAACTGCATCCAAGGCCAAATGTCGCCTTGAGTTTGGTGGCTGCTTGATGTAAGATGAAAAGCAGCTGCGGATGAATAGAGCTAAACTTAGCTCCACCTCTAGAGGTGTTAACAGGAGGTTGATGGTAGAGAATAAAAAACGGACATTTGAAGAAGGTAGAGATGGGTAAATTACAAAAGATAACGTTCTGGGAAGAGTTATGGACAATTGTAGCGAAATAAATAAATAAATACCCCCTCAAGCAGCTGCTTGCCACAGAGGTCTGACAGGAGCATGCCAGTTTATATGCCATAGTAGAAGGTCTGTGAGGATGGCAGGAACTCAGCAGAAAAACGACACAAACAGCATTATTAGAATATTATTTAGTTTTTGTAGATAATGCTAGATTTGTTTGTAAAACTTCTGTATTACAAACTTTTATTATTTCTGTACCAGTGGCCCTCAAAGGTGTTCTGTGCTACCTGCAGTAATTTTTTGTGTATATGTTCTTCTTTATGCTTACAATTTATTATTTTAGGGTCTGGTTGTTTTTTTACCTTTGAGCGATACTTTTTTTTTTAATCAAGGTGATAAATGGCCAGGTCAAAATGCTCTGATGACTCAGAGGAGAAGGATGGTAGCTTCATGTCAAGGCCTTCCAGCGCGTTCTTTAACGTGTGAAGTGTATGGCTCTCCCGCGCACTGGGCCACGGCTAAACATCCCATCCGACGGACGGTGGCTTTTCCAAGCGCACTGGTGTCTCCTACTAACCGAGGGCAGTTATAACCGAGAACGGAGACAAATTTCAACACTGACCCAGGTCGGTTGGGTTGTTTTTACCTATGAGCGGCACTTTTTTTACACACAATGGGCTAAATGGACAGGTCACAAAAACCCCGAAGTCTCAGAGAAGGTTCGGTGAGGGATTCACTCGACAGCTGTTGGGGGGAACATATGGTATAGCCTCTCGTCAAGGCCATCCAGCGTGTTCTTTAACATGCACAGGGTAGGCTCTTTCGCACACAAGACCACGGCTTAACGTCTCATCCGACGGACGGAGGCCTTTCCAAGCCCATTGGTGTCCCCTACTGACAATGGGCAGGGCGGGCAGTTCTGCAGAGATAAATCTCAATGCTGGCCCAGGTGGAACTCGAACCTGGGAACTGCAAATTGCGAGCTTGACTGGCTACCGACTGAGCCACCCTGTCCCTATTATTTTAGGGGATTTATGCGCTAGGTCTCCACGCTCCTAATCTATAATTTTCACGGTCGAGTTGTAACGCTGTCAGCGTTGAGGTTTATCTCCGTTTAACCCGTCTTCTCCCCATTCCCTCCCCTGTCAGAAATGGGAACACCGATAGGCTTGGAAAGGCCGACATGGTCCTGTAGGTCAGAGAGCCATATCGTGGAAATATTCAAGAAGACGTTGGATGACCTTGATTAAAGGCTTTCAGCTCTCTCCTGATAACTATAATGGGTCCCCCTTGCCCTAATCAATATTACCTCTAGGGATCTTGTACTTCTTACGGTTGGAGGTGGCTCAGTCGATAGCGCGTCAAGCTCGTGATCTGCAGTTCCCAGGTTCGAGTCCCAACTGGGTCAACGTTGAGGTTTACCTCCTCAAACCCCCCCCCCCCCCCCCGCCTTGCCCACGTTCAGTAGGAAACCCCGGTGGACTTGGTAAATTGCCGTCCGTCTGATGGACGTTAAGCCGTGGCCTCGTGTGCGGGAGAGCCATACCATATGCACATTAAAGAACACGGTGGATGGCCTTGACGGGATCTACCATTTGTCTCCTAACAGCTGTCCAGTGGATCCTCTCCCCCAACCTTCTCTGAGCCCTCGGAGTCCTTGTAATCTGGCCATTTAGCTCATCGTGTGCAAAAAGCGCCGCTCAAAGGTTAAAACAACCCAACCATTTCTCCCTACATTCTCTGAGCCATTGTGACTTGGCCATTTAACCTATTGTGTAGCTCAGAGGTAAAACAACACAACTTTCATAAATATCACGTAACATTTGATAAAAATGAAAAAACAACGCAGGTTGTTTTCAACACAAAACAATACTAATGCATGATGTAAACAAAGTAATACTAATGTATGATGTAAACAAAGCAATACTAATGTATGATGTAAACAAAGTAATACTAATGTATGATGTAAACAAAGTAATAAAAGACTTGCAGAAATTATATTCTTAAAAGGAGTTCGAACGATTATTACGTTATTCTATAATGGCGTTCGAAACGAAAAAATCTCCAAAAGGAGGAAAAAAATCTTAAAATCCCGTTCATCAAAGAAAGCGAAAAAAAAACTTGTTGGATAATAGATCCTTAAATGGTGACTTTATTTCTAAAATATGCTTCTCGTGCCAGAAAAGTTCTTTACAGCTAATGAAAAAGGAAGGAGTGCCCTTTCGAATTTAATATCCAGGCTGCTCTGCTGATCATCACTCATCTGCAGGAACAGCGGGCAAGCATCCGTCCCACATGCCATCTTTCTGCTTTTACTCGTCTCAGCCTGACATATCTGGGATAACGTGATTAGAGGCGTATTTTGTCTCAGATAAACCAGTGCTTAGAGCTCAGTCACTGACACACATACCAGCTTCGTCTTTCAATTCTAAGAGCAGAGAATGTATTATTAAATTCGATGATTAATGCTGAGGGCAATTATTTATTTAGTATTTCTCTAGCGGTAGTTTTCAATATTTTTTTTTCCTTTCAAATTATAGTTTATTGAAATCCTACGCTTGTTAAGTACTATATGTATGAATTATGGTGATTACTAACAGCTTACTAATGAAACAGGTTAGTTTTAGAGTGTTAACCTCATTTCCCGAAATTGGGTTGAGTATAACATAAATTTGTGCTATTTTAAAAGAGGTTCGGACATTTGCATTTGTGTTAATGGAAAGCCACATTCAGAGCGCTCTCTCTCAAAATAAACCTTTCAATAAGCCCCACAAAAAAATCACTGCATAAAAATTAACGATCTCACTTAAATCTTTTTGAATCTCAGCTTTCAACAGCATTATAACATACTACATAGAGAATTATTGGTATTTAACGATAGACGCTGATACTAATGCTGTAGTGGAGATTGACACAGGCGGTAGCGCTCCAGGATGGTAATCTGTTGTTCTCAGGTTCGAGTCCCACTTGTGCTAACTGATCGGCATGTAAAGGCCGCCGTCGTTATGGTGCCATGTGCTGGAGAGCCATACCCTATGCACGTTAAAGAAGAAGCTGGATGGCCTCGAAGGGAGGCTACCATTTTCTTCCAAAAACTGTCCAGTGGGTCCCCTTCCCCAACCTTCTTTGAGCCCTCGGGTCCTTGTGACCTGGCCATTTAGCCCATTGTATGCAAAAAAGTGCAGCTCAGAGTTATAACAACCCAAAACCACCTGTGCCAGCGTTGAGATTTATCTCCACTAACCTCCACATTTTCCTCGGTGAGAAAGGGGACACCGATGGGTTTGGAAAGTCCGCCGTTCATGTGGTGGAAGATTAAGCTGTGGCTCCTGTGCAGAACAGCAGCGTCCTGTGTGCATTAAAAACACACTGGATGACTTTGACGCGAGGCCATCATCTGTTTGCTAACTGATTTCCAGTGGGTCCCATTCCCCCAACTTTCTCTCAGCCCTTGAGGTTGGGTTGGGTTGTTTTACCTCTGAGCGGCACTTTTTTGCACACCATGGGCTAAATGGCCAGATCACATGGACCCCGAAGGCTCAGAGAAGATTGGGGGAGGAGACCCACTGGAACAACTGTTGGGAGACAGATGGTAGCCTTCCGTCAAGGCGATCCAGCGTATTCTTTAACGTGCACAGGTATGGCTCTCCCGCACACGGCGCCACGGCTTAACGTCCCATCCGACGGACGGCGGCCTTTCTAAGCCCATCGGTGTCCCCTACTGACTGTGGGCAGGGCGGGGAATTTTGCGGAGATAAATCTCAACGCTGACCCAGCTGGGACTCGAACCTAGGAACTACAGATTACGAGCCTGGCGCGCTACCGACTGAGCCACCCCCGCCCCAGCCCTTGAGGCAGTGCCGTCTTAACAGTATTGTAGACACCTGGGGAAAGCAATGCACTGGGGCCCCTACCCACCCACCTACGGGAATAAAAATGTAAACGGTCAATAAAATTAAGCCTATAGATTTATTGGTGATTTTAACAAAATCAATGTTTAAACATAAAAGTGCTGTAAAGCGAGGATTAATCAACATAAACTTTAGCGAAATTTGGAATCGTGGAGCCCCTCGGTAAC